>JAKCOX010000006.1:40257039-41634539 GCA_022605575.1 Laterallus jamaicensis coturniculus | reverse complement strand
GAGAGGCAAAGAGAGGCAAAGAGAGGCAAAGAGAGGCAAAGAGAGGCAAAGAGAGGCAAAGAGAGGCAAAGAGAGGCAAAGAGAGGCAAAGAGAGGCAAAGAGAGGCAAAGAGAGGCAAAGAGAGGCAAAGAGAGGCAAAGAGAGGCAAAGAGAGGCAAAGAGAGGCAAAGAGAGGCAAAGAGAGGCAAAGAGAGGCAAAGAGAGGCAAAGAGAGGCAAAGAGAGGCAAAGAGAGGCAAAGAGAGGCAAAGAGAGGCAAAGAGGGACACAAAGACAGGGAATACAAGGACAAAGAGGGGCAAGCAGTGAACATCTAATAAACCACCTGTTCCAGAAAAACACTGACACAAGAGACAAAATCCTTTATTACAGCTCCTTATTGTCTCCTCTCTCTGTATTTGAAGTTCTTACTGAGGACTTCCTGTTAGGACTAGAACATATTCAAAATTCTGTACAAACAAATTACTGCTTACAGGAGACACAGCTCACAGAGCTGTAGAAATTAGCATGATGCTTTTACAATTTTGAGCTTATTACTTCTCCTCACACTGCTTTCTTTTGCTTCAAACTGTAATTTCCTCTTACACTTTTTCCCCTACAAAACAGCTCTGGTCTACAGGACACATGGTCACCTACTCTGCCCACGCTAAAGCTTACAGGAAAAGTGACAGCTCCTACTATAACACAATACAAAACCTAACACAACTCCTGCTTTGGTGAAAACCAAATTAGGACCACCTACACGGCAATCCAGCCCACCGCAGAACATCTCTCTAGGATCTCTCTCAACCATTCCACCAACATTACTACAAATCTCTCCTTGTAACTGCTTAAGAAACAACATACCTTCCTGCAAGAAGTCACACCTGTGACAATCCATAAAACCCTACCACAGACAATGCAACCCCTACGCCTCAAAAATACACAACTGGCATGGCACACCTCAGAAACAATGTTCCCAGGGGCCTCCTCAAAGATCGCCCTGCCTGCAAAAACCCCGTCCCGAGAGCCATCTGCGCCCAAACTTAGGCGACGATAGTCGCCTCGCAGACCGGCCGGGACCGAGGGAAAAAAAACCCAGCCGGGGGAACAAAAAAAAAAATCCCCCGGCTGGGGTTTTTTTTTATTCTGAAATATCTAATTCCTAAGGCCTGAGCAAACCTGAAACAAAAACATCCCGCGCCCAAGGTTAGGCACGCATACTCACCGCCGCTCGCTCTGCCCTGCTAGGCACCGTCCGGGAACACCGTTCCCGGGGGCCTCCTCAAAGATCGCCCTGCCTGCAAAAACCCCGTCCCAAGAGCCGTCTGCGCCCAAACTTAGGCGACGATAGTCGCCTCGCAGACCGGCCGGGACCGAGGAAAAAAAAACCCAGCCGGGGGAACAAAAAAAAAATCCCCCGGCTGGGGTTTTTTTATTCTGAAATATCTAATTCCTAAGGCCTGAGCAAACCTGAAACAAAAACATCCCGCGCCCAAGGTTAGGCACGCATACTCACCGCCGCTCGCTCTGCCCTGCTAGGCACCGTCCGGGAATGCCGTTCCCGGGGGCCTCCTCAAAGATCGCCCTGCCTGCAAAAACCCCGTCCCGAGAGCCGTCTGCGCCCAAACTTAGGCGACGATAGTCACCTCGCAGACCGGCCGGGACCGAGGAAAAAAAAAACCCAGCCGGGGGAACAAAAAAAAAATCCCCCGGCTGGGGTTTTTTTATTCTGAAATATCTAATTCCTAAGGCCTGAGCAAACCTGAAACAAAAACATCCCGCGCCCAAGGTTAGGCACGCATACTCACCGCCGCTCGCTCTGCCCTGCTAGGCACCGTCCGGGAACGCCGTTCCCAGGGGCCTCCTCAAAGATCGCCCTGCCTGCAAAAACCCCGTCCCAAGAGCCGTCTGCGCCCAAACTTAGGCGACGATAGTCGCCTCGCAGACCGGCCGGGACCGAGGAAAAAAAAACCCAGCCGGGGGAACAAAAAAAAAATCCCCCGGCTGGGGTTTTTTTTATTCTGAAATATCTAATTCCTAAGGCCTGAGCAAACCTGAAACAAAAACATCCCGCGCCCAAGGTTAGGCACGCATACTCACCGCCGCTCGCTCTGCCCTGCTAGGCACCGTCCGGGAATGCCGTTCCCGGGGGCCTCCTCAAAGACCGCCCTGCCTGCAAAAACCCCGTCCCGAGAGCCATCTGCGCCCAAACTTAGGCGACGATAGTCGCCTCGCAGAGCGGCCGGGACCGAGGAAAAAAAAACCCAGCCGGGGGAACAAAAAAAAAATCCCCCGGCTGGGGTTTTTTTATTCTGAAATATCTAATTCCTAAGGCCTGAGCAAACCTGAAACAAAAACATCCCGCGCCCAAGGTTAGGCACGCATACTCACCGCCGCTCGCTCTGCCCTGCTAGGCACCGTCCGGGAACGCCGTTCCCGGGGGCCTCCTCAAAGATCGCCCTGCCTGCAAAAACCCCGTCCCGAGAGCCGTCTGCGCCCAAACTTAGGCGACGATAGTCGCCTCGCAGACCGGCCGGGACCGAGGAAAAAAAAACCCAGCCGGGGGAACAAAAAAAAAATCCCCCGGCTGGGGTTTTTTTATTCTGAAATATCTAATTCCTAAGGCCTGAGCAAACCTGAAACAAAAACATCCCGCGCCCAAGGTTAGCCACGCATACTCACCGCCGCTCGCTCTGCCCTGCTAGGCACCGTCCGGGAACGCCGTTCCCAGGGGCCTCCTCAAAGACCGCCCTGCCTGCAAAAACCCCGTCCCGAGAGCCGTCTGCGCCCAAACTTAGGCGACAATAGTCGCCTCGCAGACCGGCCGGGACCGAGGAAAAAAAAACCCAGCCGGGGGAACAAAAAAAAAATCCCCCGGCTGGGGTTTTTTTATTCTGAAATATCTAATTCCTAAGGCCTGAGCAAACCTGAAACAAAAACATCCCGCGCCCAAGGTTAGGCACGCATACTCACCGCCGCTCGCTCTGCCCTGCTAGGCACCGTCCGGGAACGCCATTCCCAGGGGCCTCCTAAAAGATCGCCCTGCCTGCAAAACCTCCTCAAATCTCTACTTCCCAAAGCCTGAGCAAACCTGTAAGGAAAACATCACACACGCTAGCAGAGCTAGACTAACTCACCGACAGCCTGTTCGCAGCTGTTGACGCCCACCCGAACCGCAGCCATCCCACCTCCGGCCGCCGCATTGGGCCATTGCCTCAAGTCTACAGCCGTGCTTGGCGTGGTGTCGCCCTTCACACAGCTTCACCGCTATGACACTTAAGTGTTACATCGCAAAAGCTAAAGGCTAAGAAACCGCTCGCCTACCTGCGGCACCCTAGCTCCTGCTTCTCTTTGAAATTTACGCTCTGGCATAATGTGCCGCAGATTGTTCCGCAGGAAGCCAAACCTCAATGCAGTACCTGGCAAAAGACAGACCTAGCAAATACACTGTACAGTCCGAGACTGCACCCCTACACAGAGTCATACAATGGAAGACTACCCAAAACCACAGCCAGACAGCGACTTACAACCCCATGATACAACACTGCTATTGATGACACCATCCCAAAACCTTTCCAGACCGCACAAAATGCTAAGTAGATACAGGCATACAATGCAAAGCCCCACAGAGATAGATGGCCCGAGAGTGCAAGATAGCATCCCAAAACATGACAATGCTATGGATCCCACCCCGTTACACAGTCACGATACACAGTTCACATACAGAGGCTGATGGCGCGAGATGGCATCCCGAGACATGACAATGCCGTGGATGCCACCCCGTTACAGAATCACGCAGCACGAGACACGGTTCGCATACAGAGGCTGACGGCACGAGATGGCATCCCGAGACATGACAATGCCGTGGATGCCACCCCGTTACAGAGTCACGCGGCACGAGACGCAGTTCGCATACAGAGGCTGACGGCGCGAGACATCATCCCGAAACGTGACAATGCCGTGGATTCCACCCCGTTACAGAGTCATGCGGCACCAGACGTCACGCAGAGCCAGAGCCCTATGATGCAAGACAATCCAAACGATGCGACGCTATCGAGGTCTCACAGCAAGGAAAACCGCTAGAGACTGCTGCGATGTGGTATAACACCAAATCCATCCGTTTGGAGGAAATCGACTGGTAAAGTATGTCGGTAATGAATCGGAGATCGACACCGAATCCCCGCTTAAGACTCCAAACTTTCAAAAGCGGAGATATTGTTCCGGCCCAGGCTCTGCAAAGCTGACGCCGGATAAGCATTTGAAATGTGAAATGCTTCGGACTGAGAGCGAGATGATTGTTGTTCGCTATGCTTCGTGACAAAGCGGAGAGGCTCAAACGCAATGATGCTCGCTGAGGGTGGAGAGCAGGGGGACGCAACACGGCCAGCATCTGTAACGGGTGAGACGCAACAGAGACTGTGGATAACAAGTGACATTTGAACACAGATAAAATCCCAAACGCTTGCATCGTGCGGAATGGACGCAAAACCTCTCTCTGACCCTTAATACAAAGGCAATCGGCCTCTCAACACCGATGACAATAAACCCCTGCGTGGCCCCGCTGCGACCACCCCCTTTTCTTTAACTCGCCTTTCAGAGGTCACCTTAGGGAAACCGGCCTTGGGAAGACCGCATCATTTAAGACACGCGCTCGCCCATCCCGAGGGTTCCTCCTCTTTGCCTGTAATGCGGAACGGTGTCGGTAACCAGCAGTGCGGAAGCACGGACCTCGCGTCAACATCGCCTGCATCGACTGCTCGGAGTCAGATTATGCTTTACTCTAACATGCTGACACCCGCCTGCCACTGATAATACTAAAACAGGATACAGTTTGTGCTACGCCGGTAGGATGCCTGTAAAACTCCTCTTTTGGCACGCTAGGTGTCGGTCACCTCAAAGTTAGCTCGGGGGCCGACATCCCGCTCTGCGCTTTGTTTTCTACTGAGAAACTAAAACCGGAAATGAATAAGCTCGCAACGCTGGCACCGATCCTCTAATGGTGGATGCCAGCCAGCCTTCCTCTGTTACTCCGCCTGCCGGTTCGGTCGCCCTCTTCCTTTGTCCTGCATCTCAGGCCTCGCGATCTGCATCTGAGAAACTCAAATAAATACTGCGAGTCGACTTGCCCGCTTCCAAGTGATGCTTCCGTGGCACTGCCGGTCGATCCTCTTTGGGGATAGCTTATCTTACTATGCGGAAAAAGCCAACAAAACCCCAGAAATTGACTCCTACGTACACAATGTAAGGCACGTGCGCTGCTTGACACCTGTGACCCAGCTTATTGCCGTAAGACAGATCCGCGCAAGAAAATCTGTAACGATGCAAGCCAAACAAGGCTGCGCTTGAACCTACAACTGCAACGCGCTCAGGGCTCGATAGGAAGAAAGCTAGGGCCACGCGAGACTCGAGAGGTCTAATTACTACTTTGCAAAGACCCGACAACTAAAAGATCTCAGCAAGTTATAATGCAGAATCTAAGAAAAACACTGCAACCTACACAAGCGTAACACAGGCTGGAACCGCCCTGCCTGCCGCACTCTAACGTTGCGCTGACAAGTGACCCACTCGTCCGTCACCCAAAGGGGACGGCTCCTGGGCGGACCCTTCCGGGACATGGACTCTCATGGGCAAAGAGCACCGAACTCTCACCGCCTGTGTCCCGCCCTCTACTTTGTGTCCTCTTGCTCCCTCACCCCAGCCCTGCTTCCTCCGCTTAGCTTGCGCGCAACTGCCAATCGCTATCTGTCCTTGATGACAAAAGAGCAAACGCAACGCTACGTGGCCTAACTTGGAAGTTCCTGGACTACCCTGAACTTTGGGGTTGGACCCGATGATCTCTCTGGGTCCCTTCCGACCCCTACAATTTTTTGGTTCTACAGCAAACAAAAGCTTGCAGACAAATCAAAACAGGTCAAACGACTAGTATCGCGAGCATCAACTGTAACCTGAACACCCTGCTTATCCAAAAGGTGGTGGCATCCCGCTGACCCGCTCGAACCTGACACGTGCCGGTCATCGTGGCGTGTGCTTGCTATCACCCCCAAGAGATGCAAAGTTACTCTTGCCCTTCTGAGAAATCATTGCTACCGCAACCGCCTCAGGCCTGCTGGTGATTCCATCTCACCTCCGCTGCTCCTCCGCTGCCACGGGTGGTTGTTCGACACCTGCAAGAACAGAGAGGCGAGTGCTCCACCTGCCTGCTGAAGTATTAGGCGCCACAAAGGATAACAGTCAGCTCACCTTCTCAGTGCGCAGAGGCCCACCGCCAGCTCCGGAACCTGAAAAAGGGGCATGTCAAGACTGCCCGAAACCGGTTCCCGCCTTCCATTACCTTACCTTCGCTGATCGATCACCTGGCCTAGGTCATCTGTGGGAGGCTGCACTGAGGATCAGGCCTGTCCTATAACACACAAACAAGAGATGCCGATAAAACTCAAGTGCAAAGCAACGCCGGACCGCTAGGAACAGCTCACCTGGCCCAAGTCACCTCCACTAGAAAGGGCCTGCTTCCCTCCTTGTTTTGCACCTTCCAAGAGACACAGGCAAATCCTGAAATATTCACAGAGCTACCAATCTCATCGAGCAGCCAACACCACCCACCGACCCTCCTTGTCGTGGCACTCCACTCCCGACCTCCAACCCTGGAGTGAGATCCAGATGTCCAGTTTGGGGCTTTGTTTCGAGCAGATCTTGGCAATCCTCAGGACCAGAGTGAAGACACCAAAAGGAGGCCCTGCATTTGACCTACAAGCAGCGCGCAAGTGAAAGGGGAAAAGGAAGAAAAGAGTGCGGTAAAGAGAGAGTGCTTGAGCGCGAGTGCGGGAGTGAGAGAGGCACGCGATCCACTACTCCCCACCGATACAGAGGCATGCGGCGCAAGAAAAGCGCAATACAGAGGCTCGCAGCGCAATGTGTCTGCTAAAACAGAGGCAAACGCTCCACCTACCTGCCAGGTACTGCTTCGGTATTAGACACCAACACCGACGACGACCGCCTCAGCTTCTCAGTGCATTCAGACGTGTGGCTACGCCCCAACGACGCTGCCTGTGGAGCCTGCAAGGGACAAAGCAAAGAGCCACGTGCCAAGAGACTGCCTGAAACCGTTTCCCATCTCCCATTCCCTTCCCTTCACCGACCGCTCACAGCCCCCGCCAGTTACAGGTGCCCACGCCGAGGTTCCTGCCTGGGCTGTAAAACAAACACGGGATGCCTAGAACTCACCTGCAATGCAAGACCGGCCCGCGAGGAACAGCTCACCGGGCCCGAGTCACCTCCCCTATAAACGGACCGCTTTCCTCCTCACTTTGCACCTTCCAAAGACAAACAGGCACACACAAACAAATATTAAATGTGGCTCCAAGCCACCGACCACTTCATCACGCCAACACCACCGGTCGACCTACCTCCCTCGGGTCCTCCCCTCGACTCCTCCGTTGCTCCATCGGTACACATTGCATCTGGCCCTGTCTGAAAAACCCAACAATTTAGTGAGCACGTCACCCCGATACCAACTCCTCGCCGCAAAATTGCAGATCTCTCGCTTCCATTTAGGAGCCCTATCTGCGATCTAACTGCAGGCAGCCCTTAAGACTCAAACAGTAAAAAACCAGGCATACCTCAGAGCCCCACAGCCTTACACCCCTGCAAAGTTCCATCTGCTTTTCCCAACACTGAAGGGGCCCACCTAGGCAGCTCCCACCATCTCCCAGGAACAGGATGGGCAGGAATATCCACACACCCTGCTGACGGTACCACCTTCACCGAGCCCTCCCAGGCAGAATCCCACACGCTAACCCTGGACTCCTGCGGCTATGCCCCATCACCCCGACTCCACAACCCCGGGCAGAGCAGCTCCGTGCCAAACACGCACACAGAATGACGCAACGCAGAACCCTGCGGATGATGGGACTCCAAGAGGACCGAAAACTGTCAGCAAGACAGGAGACACCGCCAAACAACGCCACCAAGGGGCAGATGAGAGGAAGCTCTATGGCAGCCCCCAAAGAGAGGGGCTGGAACGGCTCATTGGAAGGACTTACTGTCGAAATTGTTACGATGGATGCACAAGAAGCCCGCCTTCAAGACCTAACGATGGAAAGATGCACGGAAAATCCTCCGGCTGTGAAAACGAGGGACTGAAGAGCGAGCTCCCGACAGAGCCCGCAATGACGCCACAAGAGAAGACCGACTGGAAACTTCCGAGACGTGAGGACAAACCCTGCCATGACCTTGCTAGGCAAATCAAGAGCAGCTCCGCGGCTGCTATGCTGATGAACGAGCGTGGGCATTCAAGACCCTAGAGACCGCGCCCGAGAGGCACACTGGGCACCTTTGAGCACAAAGAGGATGCTGACATCCAGAGAAGGACTAAGACACAGAAGACACACCAAACGACAAGTATCAAGACAGACAAGGGCTGGAGCTGCCCTGCCCGGCACACCCTGGCATCGTGCTGCCAAACGACCCGCTCCTCCCTGTACAGCCTTACCCAGCCTCTCCCCAACCCCTCCCTTTCTCGCCCTCTTCTCCGGCTCCTTCTACTTAGCTTGGAGGAGTCCGGGGATCTACAATCCCTTCTTGACAGCAGAAGATGTCTACCGGATGTCTGCTTACTGGGACGCTTTGTTGTGGTGTCAAGCGTCGGGTACCGCCTGGAAAGCAAAAGAGACTGTTTGAACTTCACAGACACTGTCGCACCTGGAAAACTCATCTCTGCTTTAGCCCGCTAGTCTCAGCTTACCTGGCCGAGGTCATATGTTGACATGCTGCCATCTGTCTTTGCTCGGCACTTTGTGACTTCAAAAACAAATGACAGACCAAAATGGATAAGCTGGTCAGACAGCCACCGGTCACACGTTACTTTGCGTAGCTTGTCCTGACCCGCTCTCCTTATGGCACTCTGCTCGTGCATCTGCAAAGATCATAGAGTGAGTCACCTGGATGCATGCGGATAGTTGACCGATACCAAAGGTCTCCGCAGGAAGCCTCCCTTCCTCCCAGGCTCAACTTCGCTCATTATTTATCTCCCTTCTTTCCCACTTCCCGGTCGGCGCAGTTCCCCAGGAAAGGGGAACTTTCACGAAGGAGGATGACACAGAAACAATACAGCTCTGAACGGGGAAAAGACCATAGATTGTCTCTAAGAGGAACACAAAGATCCTTACTAAGAATTAATCTGTGGGTGAACAACAAAGGACCGATAGAAAGGGCCAATTATATCCTGTATCAAGGCTAGACAACTTTCTCCTCATCAGGGTATCTTGCCTAATCAAAAAATGGAAGATGTAATAAGGGAGCTTCTGTCAGACTTCAGGAAGCTAGTGTTTGGACTACACATAGCTACATGTCCTTACCAGAGAGCAGGTCAAAGAGGTCAGGAAGACTTGGCTAGTTCAAAGACAAGTAGAAACATGAATAAGGAGTTAGTTATGAGTTTAGTGCTTTAAAGAAGATGACAGAGCCCAAACTGAATAAAACCCAAGAAAAAAAAACAGTTCCCCAGGAACTGCGCTTGCCAGGCATACCATGGGTTTGGCAGACAGCTGCTAGGTTCGGTCTTCTAACGAACTCTTCCCTCTGCTACAGACCCCTGAAATAAAGGGCTAATGCTTGGAGTCCAAGAGGGGCCTGCTGTGAACTCCGAACGAGCTAGAAAAAAACCACAGTGCTCTGGGAACCTCTAGGAAAGTCGTGAGCTCTCCCGGAACTGGGAAAATGCTATCTATTTGTTGCCTGTTACTTTATTGGGAAAGGCTAAAGTTCGTAGGCAGACAAAAGGCTCGCCCTGACCCCATCTAGATAATCTCATCATCTTACCTCTTAGAAAAAGCAATGCTCGTGGCTTACGCATTCGGGAGCAAAGCCGGTTAATAAAATGTGAGGTTCTATCTTCAGTACAATCAGGAATGCCAGTAAAATGCTGCACGCTTACAATTGAAGACCGAGAGATAACTGTATAGGATCATCTTACAATCCCCTAAAAATTCAATACACAATACATTATAAACCCTAAACCAAACCGCAAACCTATCTGGGAGTACGCTGTCTATTACATCCATGCTGCTTAACATCGAGTACTACTTAAGCTCTTACCTCAGATGCATCTGCCCAAAAAGCCAAGCTGACTACTAAGCTCCATCTGCTGAATGAAAGCCAGAGCTCTGATGCTGGAGAAAGCCAGCAGGAGAATGAGCTGCCTAGGGCAAGGCAGATGGCTTATATACCCTTGGCCCCACCCACCACCCTTCCCATAGTCCCCTGGGAAAGGGGAGTGTCTTGCCTCCAGAAGGCTTAAAAGCAGCTCGAGGAGCAGGCAGGGCTCTTTAGTTCTGAGTTGTTGCTCAGAGACTGTAGGAGATATAAAGGCACTGAAGAAGCTGGAGAGGATTTTCTGACTCGAGTGAGCTTTCTGGGATGCCAGGCGCCAAACGACACTGATTCTCACCGAAAGCAGTGATGCTGGCTCTCCTGGGACTGCGTCTGTTGTATCGGTATGTAAATAGTTTCAATTTTTCTGGCGTGTAGATCGAAAAAGATAGCTATTAAAGGAAACTTGGTAGGAAAATGGCGACTTAGGCTCTAATGAGAGTGTTTTTACAGTGCATATGCACTTTAGCTAGCTACCGAAAAAGCCAAAATATCAGAGTTATACTTTGCATCTGGTGATGCCACGTCTACTGCCAGACTTCTACTGGAACTATGTTCCAGACAAGGCTAAATGAGGAAGCAGAAATAGATTCCTCAATATATCCCATCGGCTGTGGCACGAGAACAACAAGCATTGTGACTCGGGCAGCCTGGAAGAGAGATGAGGGTGGGCAGCAAGTAGATCTTGAGATTTGTGTTAGGGATGGCTAGGTGGACGACTGGCTGCACCTCCTGGGACTGGCAAAAACTCGCTTTGCCTCGAGGCTTCTCTCTCTGCTTCTGCCATATCTTCCTCTTCAGTCTAGTTGCTTAAAGCTGGCCCAGCCAAGAGATGTGGGTGAGTGCCTCGACGCTCCTCCTCTTCACGCCCCCCTCATCCCCTTTCCTCAAGCTATCTCATCTCTTCCGTTGGTTTTTCAAAGTTCCCAAGGGGAGCTCAAGTACCGGGAAGCGACCGCCCAACCTTAGGAAGAACATGCGTTCGGTCCTTGAAGGAACATGAGGCCATTGCAGCCTGGAAAAGACCATTTGATTATGGGGAGAAAAAAAAAACCCATTAACCACCATTTTGATCCCGTAAACCCCAATTTTTATCCAAAAGAACCGCCGCTTTCTTCTATAAAAACACCAGGCTTTTTTGCCTAAAAAACCCCAATTGATTCTAAAAAACGCTCTTCTTTCCCTACAAAACCACCAGTTCTGTTCTAGATATAAACTGCTTTTTGTCCTACAAAAAAGCTATTTCAAAGCTGTAAAACACATTGTTAAAACACAGCTTTAGTCGGTAAACTATCATTTGGGCCCTATAAACTACCATTTTAATCTATAAACCCACCGCTTGTTCCTCCGTGCCCAAGGGTGAGTTGGTTGTGTGTGTGGGCGATTGGCCCTGGCCGAGGGCAAATTCCCCGCTGAACCCAGCGCGGTGCTGAGTCTCCAACTACAGGTGTCAGAACTGAAAGATGTTCCCGGCCTGAAATCTCCTGAGGCCTTCCACAGAGAGATGGAGAAATGGAACATTAGAGAGGCGGAGAAAACAATGGTGGACAGAGAAGCAGAGCTGAAAGACAGGAGCCTGAAATGGAGAGAGAGGGATGGAGAAAGGAAACAGAGCAATGCAGCATAGAGGGAGGAACAAAGAGAGACGAGGAGCCGTACAAACTGAGATGGGGAAAGAAAAAGGTAGCGACAGGCTGCAGTGTAACAAATTTAGGAAATCCTGGGCAGGGGACAAGACAGAGGGAAGAATTCAAAATGAGGGGCGGGGAACGGGATCGATAAAGATGGAGAAATCAATCAATTGCCATGAATTGCTACGCGCACCTATGACAAGCGCACAGAGCCGGACAGAGACAGAGGGAGCAGAAACACCGACAGGCTACAGGACTGAATGTGGAATGTCAAAATAGGAACTAGAGTCCAGACAGAGAAAGAGAGAAAGGGGGAAGTACAATAAAAGCCAAATAGAGACTCAAATGCATTGTGGATATCAAATATTACTTCCAGGGGTGTCAAATTGAGTGACAAATAGATGCGAACCAAAATCACGCAGACCCAAAATAACAAGGCCGCTCTTTCCAGGTGGACCATTTAAAGTGACGCACAACCCAGAATGAAAAAACATCCGGAACCGATGTTGCCAGGTCACCGATTACAGGGGGGAATAGGGGGATGGGGATATGATTGGACAAGATGATGACACATACACAGGTTTCAGTGCTGCAGTCCCTGGAACAAGAAAACCCAGTGGAACCAAATGAGCAGGGTCACCGTTTCTGGGGGAACTGTTTTCAGCGATCCACAGAACTGAACAAAAAACCCACCCAGAACTAAAGTCATTGGGTCGCTTTTTCTGGCTGTCCCTTAACAGCGCTGCACACCCCAGAAGAAAATAACGCCCGGAACTAAAGTCACCGAGTCTTCGACCTTCACCTTTGACAACACCACAATGGCAGAATCTTCTGAGAGTCCAGGCAAGGCACGCAATTGTTCGATTCTAGATAGTGACTAGGGCTCGGCACAGTGCAGCAAGATGTGCGTCTCTGGGAAATGTACGACAGTTTTTTTTCATATATGCAATGACTTTATCAGGGTCCTGTAGCTATCCAGGAGTGAAGTTCCAAACCATCGGGTGTGAGAAACTGCCTAGGTACTCGCCCGTGCTCTGCCACGTGCCCTGCTTCTCGTGATTATCCAACCTCCAAGAAAACTCCAGAGCGGTATTCATAAACCTGTGTTTAATATATAACCAAAAACTGAACCTGGTACACGAAACCTACCGATAGCAAAATGCTAGTTTGAGTATCCCACGGATATTGAAGATTTTCAAAGACTCTGAGCTGTTTTATTTAGCCCCAAAGAAAAGAAAACTGAAGTTATTCCCCTCTGTGCCCCCACCATAGCCGTTGCTGTTATTAACCCCTCCCTGTCCAAGGAATGAACAGGACAGCAAAACCTCATACAAGTACCAGCTTAACCTCAGGGTCACCAATATTATTGTATCATAGACTAATATCAAAAAATACACTAAAGCAAAGTGAGGGAACAAGTATGAGAGCCGCAGCCCTGAGAGAGTAAAGAAATCTGCCAGGATTGCATGCAGCAGTTTGAGTACCGCAGCCATTACCGCAGCCTTGTGACCAGAGACTGCTTAAATAACAGTGCTTATCGCAGCTCTATCTTAATTGCAATTGGGTTAGGGTCAAATCTATTGTTATCCCAACCTTTTGTGCCCCACGTTGGATGCCAAAAACTGTGGTAGTTTAGCCCCAGCTGAGACCTGAGCCCCAGACAGTGGCTTGTTCTTTTAACAAAAAGAAAGGGTGGTAGGGGGGGTGAGCATAGGGTAGGGAAATGTAAAGAGGGAGGAAGAAACCCAAACCAAAACCTAGAAACCCAAAACCGCACAGGTTGGGATAAGGATAGGTTACTAAAATGGCATAAACACAGGAAAAAAAACCAACAATGATAATGCAACTGTAGAGCACAGAATGCGCAAAACTGGTGATACACAAGACCGTATCTCACTGAACCACACAACTAAGGCCGCGCAGCTCAGAGCCATCCCGGAACTCGACGGTCCCAAAAAAACCCACACAGCCTGGGGTTCCCTCCTCCTTCTCCCAGTCCCCCCTTTATAATAAGCATGACCTGATTGGCAAGGAATATCGTCTTTGTCCAATTCAGGTCACCTGTCCTGGTTGCGTCCCCTCCTGTTGGAAACATCAAGAACTGAAAAAGTTCTTGACTGCTTGATAACAACTAGGAACGTCAGGATGCTGTAAGCACTGCTCTCATTCTAACACCCAAACACAGCATTCCACCCACTTCCAAATGGTAAATTAACTCCATCTTAGCTGAAACCAGGACAGGTGCACACCCCGGAACAAAAAACACCCGGAACCAAAGGCACCGGGTCCCTGTACCCGGGGGGACCCTTTTTGGCGTTGCACACCCCGGAACAAAAAACACCCGGAACCAAAGGCACCGGGTCCCTGTAACCGGGGGGACCCTTTTTGGGGTTGCACACCCCGGAACAAAAAACGCCCGGAACCAAAGGCACCGGGTCCCTGTAACCGGAGGGACCCTTTTTGGGGTTGCACACCCCGGAACAAAAAAACGCCCGGAACCAAAGGCACCGGGTCCCTGTAACCGGAGGGACCCTTTTTGGGGTTGCACACCCCGGAACAAAAACCGCCCGGAACCAAAGGCACCGGGTCCCTGTAACCGGAGGGACCCTTTTTGGGGTTGCACACCCCGGAACAAAAAAACGCCCGGAACCAAAGGCACCGGGTCCCTGTAACCGGAGGGACCCTTTTTGGGGTTGCACACCCCGGAACAAAAAAACGCCCGGAACCAAAGGCACCGGGTCCCTGTAACCGGAGGGACCCTTTTTGGGGTTGCACACCCCGGAACAAAAAACGCCCGGAACCAAAGGCACCGGGTCCCTGTAACCGGAGGGACCCTTTTTGGGGTTGCACACCCCGGAACAAAAAAACGCCCGGAACCAAAGGCACCGGGTCCCTGTAACCGGAGGGACCCTTTTTGGGGTTGCACACCCCGGAACAAAAAAACGCCCGGAACCAAAGGCACCGGGTCCCTGTAACCGGAGGGACCCTTTTTGGGGTTGCACACCCCGGAACAAAAAACGCCCGGAACCAAAGGCACCGGGTCGCTGTTTCTTGGGAGACAGTTTTCACCAATGCACGGAGGAGAAATCAAAACACATGGAACTAAAGTCAGTAGAGAACGTATTCTGGGAGGGACAGTTTTCTGCAATAGAGAGGATGGAAGCAAAAGGACAGAAAGCAGCAGGAGAAAAAGAAGGGGAGAGGACAACAGGGAAGGGTTTACAAGAGAGAGGAATAAGGGGGATCTGACAGGACAAACCAAAATGGGAGACAGCAAGACTGGGTAGAACCTCACAGCGCAAAGCCAAAATATGGAGGGGGAGCGGGGTGATATGGCACGCAGCCTAAGACAAAAGGGGAGTACAGGGAAGACTAAGACGACAGAAGAACCAAAAAGTGGACAGGACAAAGGAGGATGCAATCACAAAGAAGTGGGAAATACCAAGAAGGGGAGAGGGACAAAGGGGGGGGGGGGGGGCTCCAGAGAGCAGGGTCCAAGAAAAAGTGATAAAGAATGTAGGACCAAGGCTGGGGGGGGGGGGGGAGGGTTGTGGTACAAAGGAGGGGACCAAGAAGGGCAGAGGAACAAGAAGAGGGAAGAACAAAGGAGATAACGGCACCACAAAGTGCCCTACAAAACCACCAGTTTGTTCTAAATAGAAATAGCATTTTTGTAGGACAAAAAGCAGTTTACCGCCTAAAGCTGTGTTTTAACAATGTGTTTTACAGCTTATAAACTATCATTTGGGCCCTATAAACTACCATTTTAATCTATAAACCCACCGCTTGTTCCTCCGTGCCCAAGGGTGAGTTGGTTGTGTGTGTGGGCGATTGGCCCTGGCCGAGGGCAAATTCCCCGCTGAACCCAGCGCGGTGCTGAGTCTCCAACTACAGGTGTCAGAACTGAAAGATGTTCCCGGCCTGAAATCTCCTGAGGCCTTCCACAGAGAGATGGAGAAATGGAACATTAGAGAGGCGGAGAAAACAATGGTGGACAGAGAAGCAGAGCTGAAAGAAGGGGAGGTTTTTTCCCTCAGCGGGAGCAGCATTTCATTCCAAACAATCCAAATGTGCCGCATTAGCTCCCAAACCAAAGCAGCCAGGACTAAAAGACATACGCTGCCTGAAACCTCCCTAATTGTCCAACAAGATGCACATTTCACTCTGGGACTCAGAGATTTCCTTTGCCTGCAAAACTCAAATTGTACCTCCATAATCGGCAGAAAAGTTTTTCTCAGCCGGACCAGCATTTCATTCCGTACATTCCAAGTGTCCAGCAATACCTCCCAAATCAAAGCACTCGGGACTGAAACACATACCTTCTCTAAAACCTCCACAGCCGACTTATAAGAAGCACTTTTCAACCTGGGGCTCAAAGCTTACCTTCTCTGAGAACCTTAAATGTACCAGCAAAAGTGGACAGGGGAGGATTGCTACACTACATACGCGCACAAGTGTCCGTGCTTCTGGTTCTAAGCAGGTCAATCATATATATTTATTAGGTTACCTCACAAATATTTACATATTCATAACCTGTTCCCACTACTGATTAAATTTGTTCCGAGAGGTGTTTTCCATAGTGCCATCCATTTGAGTTGAACAAAAGAAAATCAAGCTATCACCCACACCACCCAAAATCCCAGGCACACAGCGCAAGGCAAGATTGTTACACAGGCATACGGCGCAAGACAAGTCTAATACAGAGGCACGCTATCCATTACTCCACTGCCAGCGGGGGAAGAGGCAGGCCTACTCAATATGAGTGATAAAAGCAACTTCGTTTATTAGCTCTAAGTTAGCTCCTTTTATACATTGTGGTTAATATATGCCTATTAGTCAATCTACCATTGGTTATTTGTTAAGGGTTATATCATCATAAGCCTGCCTCTTGTTTTCATTCTTACAGTTCCTTCAACCAGTTTTTCCCGGATTCACTTGCTTCTTCTGAGGGCTGTCTTCGTTTAAGGTCGTCTCGACCTTGATCCTGATTGGTCCTGCCGCACTGCTTCTGCTCTCCTTTACTCTGCACTCCATTCCTACGTGCACGTACACAGTTCCTTATGTACGCGTATGCAGCTCAGCTATATCTCCATGACCATTTTCTGTCAGCCATTCTCCAACAATTCCCCCTTTTTTCTTCCCAAGAGCTTAACCAACCGTCTAACCTCCCATTAAACACTGGAACCAACTCCTGCGGTTCCTGAGGTGATACAGGAAGGTAACCAGCCCATCTATCCCATAAACGAAAAGCCATACTATAAAATGTGGCAATCTAAAAACTGCTAATTGGTTACACACACTGTTCACACCAAAGTGATTAATTAGTAATTATAACGAGTTTTGATAAGCATACCTTATAGCCAAACATTGTTAGTTTACCTTTAATGTCTAAAAGTTATCTGCACGCCTGCTGTGCTGTGGCCATCTCATTATGGCTGGTTGATGACATGTTCACTTACTTCCAAATACTTTCTCACAGCTCCTTGATTTAAGGGAGTCTGTACACCTGCTTTCAAGGCCGCTACGCTTTGAAAAAGTGATTACCAAAACTTCTCAGCGTGAGTAATTTTGTTGTTTCATGGGAATTTCAAGGATACTGTCAGAGTCTGTGTTGTTGCGAGGAGAGCCAGGCTGCTAGCAGGCCTGCTGTCCCCCTTGACAAACTTTTCCCTTTTTGTATCTGCGCCACAAAACTGCTTTTAGAGGTTTCTGCAAGGGCCCTTTGCAGAAAGCTCAACAAGCACGGCAGTAAATGTAAGATAAGTACCGAATTGTCAAATCCAATAATCCAAATTTGACCATTGACAATATCCATCCTGAAATTTCCCACTCATGAAACCAATTCTGTTCCATCTCTTAATTTCTGAATGCTCACATGAATCGACTGAGAGTGGTCAGCCAGATTCCTGCAGCACATACCTTCCAAAACTTTCATAATTATGTCTGCGAGCCAGCAGCACAAATCAGCTGCTGCATGTTTCACAGAATCCGCATCTGTAGCTAAGTGCCTCGATACCTTTGCTGTTGTACCTGTTTGCTTTGCCAATCAGGACTGTCAGAAGTGCAGATAACTTCAGCTTCACGTTTCCGTGCAGGCACCGATTGCAGCCTGTGACCTTAGGCTGTGCAGAAATCACTGTTTCTCTAATTTTTATTTACCACTAACACACTCATATTTAAAAGAGTATTCAAAATGTCCCGCAGCAAAACTCATTGTCCATTGTGGCTGCACTTGGAACACTTGACTTCAGTTACTGTGATCAGGATCCCGTCCTGGTTCATGCAAGCTTGATTTCTTCTGGATCCACAGCTTTATCTGCTTGGTTCCCATATCTGTAATGACATAGGCAGATCTCCTTTCCCAAGTTAGTACCTGCAACTTCATTTCACTAACATCTAACATGAACTTTTCGGTTCAAAACATACAGAGCCTCGTTTAATCAATCAGCTGGAGAGATGTCCTTCTGTCCCCCTTATTGTTTGTGAAGCCTGTGTGCACATAAACAGTTCCTTATGTATGCGTATGCAGCTCAGCTATATCTCCATGACCATTGTCTGTCAGCCATTCTCCAACACTCCACCCCGATACAGAGGCACGCGACATGCATTACACTACCTTATCATCCATGAACATTGCCCAAGGCAAGCTCGATCCAGAAGCACACATTTCTCTCAATCCAAAACCAGAGAGACTAATTTGGCAGAGGTTAAACCCCCCTGCGTTCCAACCGACCTCAGATCGCTCTGGGAGGCTGGGGGCGGCTGGGCTTAACCCCTGTGGGATGTCCAGTTGGGGGCTTTGTTTCGAGCAGGTCTTGGCAATCCTCAGGACCAGAGTGAAGACTCCAAACGGAGGCCCTGCATTTGACCTACAAGCAGCGCGCAAGTGAAAGGGGAAAAGGAAGAAAACAGTGCGGTAAAGAGAGAGCGCTTAAGAGGTACTGCGAAAGTGAGCGCGATTGCAATACCTACCACCATAGAGCTGCAGCATTCCACCGGTCCAAAGCAACTTGGCATCATGTGGGGAATTCCCTTTGTTGTTAGTTGTTCGCGGTTCAGCGCTGGGTGCCCAGGGGAGGATTGCTCCGCTGCAGACGCGCACATTTTTCTGGCAGCTCTTCGTAGTTCCATTCCGTTCCAGGACCCCTATCTATTAGGTTACTTCGCACATATTTACATATTCATAACGTGTTCCCACTACTGATTAAAATGTGTTCTAAGAGGTGTTTTCTATAGGCCGTCCATTTGAGCTAAAGAGAAAAGCAAGCTTTCTCCCACACCACCCAAAACCCCAAGCACGCGGCGCAAGACATGACCAATACAGAGCACGCGATCCATTACTCGCCACCGCTACAGAGGCACGCGACATGCATTACACTAACTTATCATCCATGAACATTGCCCAAGGCAAGCTCGATCCAGAAGCACACATTTCTCTCAATCCAAAACCAGAGAGACTAATTTGGCAGAGGTTAAACCCCCTTGCGTTCCAACCGACCTCAGATCGCTCTGGGTGGCTGGGGGCGGCTGGGCTTAACCCCTGTGGGATGTCCAGTTCGGGGCTTTGTTTCGAGCAGGTCTTGGCAATCCTCAGGACCAGAGTGAAGACTCCAAACGGAGGCCCTGCATTTGACCTACAAGCAGCGCGCAAGTGAAAGGGGAAAAGGAAGAAAACAGTGCGGTAAAGAGAGAGCGCTTAAGAGGTACTGCGAAAGTGAGCGCGATTGCAATACCTACCACCATAGAGCTGCAGCACTCCACCGGTCCAAAGCAACTTGGCATCATGTGGGGAATTCCCTTTGTTGTTAGTTGTTCGCGGTTCAGCGCTGGGTGCCCAGGGGAGGATTGCTCCGCTGCAGACGCACACATTTTTCTGGCAGCTCTTCGTAGTTCCATTCCGTTCCAGGACCCCTATCTATTAGGTTACTTCGCACATATTTACATATTCATAACGTGTTCCCACTACTGATTAAAATGTGTTCTAAGAGGTGTTTTCTATAGGCCGTCCATTTGAGCTAAAGAGAAAAGCAAGCTTTCTCCCACACCACCCAAAACCCCAAGCACGCGGCGCAAGACATGACCAATACAGAGCACGCGATCCATTACTCGCCACCGCTACAGAGGCATGCGGCGCATGACAAGTCTAATACAGAGGCTCACAGCGCAAGGTGACTGCAAAAACAGAGCCAAACGCTCCACCTACCTGCCATGTACTGCTTTGGAATTAGGCACCAACACGGACGACGACCGCCTCAGCCTCTCAGTGCGTTCAGACGTGTGGCTACGCCCCAAGGACGCTGCTTGTGCAGCCTGCAAGGGACAAAGCAAAGAGCAACGTGCCAAGAGACTGCCTGAAACCGTTTCCTGCCGGCGGGGGAAGAAGCAAGCCTGCTCAATGTGAGCGATAAAAGCAACTTCCTTTATTAGTTCTAAGTTAGCTGCTTTTATACTTTGTGGCTAACATATGCCCATAAGTCAATCTATGATTGGTTATTTGTTAAGGGTTAGATCATCATAAGCCTGCCTCTTGTTTTCATTCTTGCAGTTCCTTCAACCTGTTTTTCCCTGATTCACTTGCTTCTTCTGAGGGCTGTCTTCGTTTAAGGTCGTCTCGACCTTGATCCTGATTGGTCGTGCCGTGCTTCTTCTGCTCTGCTTTAGTCTGCACTTCGTGCCTACGTGCACGTACTCCAACAATTCCCCCTTTTTTCTTCTGAGCAACAAGAGCAGTAACCTTGCCTTGCAGGGTATAAGCTAACAAAGTGCCTACTACTATAACAGCAACTATAATAATCAACAGCCATCGTATACCTTCCTTAACCAAGTCACTAAGCCAACCTGTTATTCCCCAAGAGCTTAACCAACCGTCTAACCTCCCATTAAACACTGGAACCAACTCCTGCGGTTCCTGAGGTGATACAGGAAGGTAACCAGCCCATCTATCCCATAAACGAAAAGCCATACTATAAAATGTGGCAATCTAAAAACTGCTAATTGGTTACACACACTGTTCACACCAAAGTGATTAATTAGTAATTATAACGAGTTTTGATAAGCATACCTTATAGCCAAACATTGTTAGTTTACCTTTAATGTCTAAAAGTTATCTGCACGCCTGCTGTGCTGTGGCCATCTCATTATGGCTGGTTGATGACATGTTCACTTACTTCCAAATACTTTCTCACAGCTCCTTGATTTAAGGGAGTCTGTACACCTGCTTTCAAGGCCGCTACGCTTTGAAAAAGTGATTACCAAAACTTCTCAGCGTGAGTAATTTTGTTGTTTCATGGGAATTTCAAGGATACTGTCAGAGTCTGTGTTGTTGCGAGGAGAGCCAGGCTGCTAGCAGGCCTGCTGTCCCCCTTGACAAACTTTTCCCTTTTTGTATCTGCGCCACAAAACTGCTTTTAGAGGTTTCTGCAAGGGCCCTTTGCAGAAAGCTCAACAAGCACGGCAGTAAATGTAAGATAAGTACCGAATTGTCAAATCCAATAATCCAAATTTGACCATTGACAATATCCATCCTGAAATTTCCCACTCATGAAACCAATTCTGTTCCATCTCTTAATTTCTGAATGCTCACATGAATCGACTGAGAGTGGTCAGCCAGATTCCTGCAGCACATACCTTCCAAAACTTTCACAATTATGTCTGCGAGCCAGCAGCACAAATCAGCTGCTGCATGTTTCACAGAATCCGCATCTGTAGCTAAGTGCCTCGATACCTTTGCTGTTGTACCTGTTTGCTTTGCCAATCAGGAATGTCAGAAGTGCAGATAACTTCAGCTTCACGTTTCCGTGCAGGCACCGATTGCAGCCTGTGACCTTAGGCTGTGCAGAAATCACTGTTTCTCTAATTTTTATTTACCACTAACACACTCATATTTAAAAGAGTATTCAAAATGTCCCGCAGCAAAACTCATTGTCCATTGTGGCTGCACTTGGAACACTTGACTTCAGTTACTGTGATCAGGATCCCGTCCTGGTTCAGCAAGCTTGATTTCTTCTTGATCCACAGCTTTATCGGCTTGGTTCCCATATCTGTAATGACATAGGCAGATCTCCTTTCCCAAGTTAGTACCTGTAACTTCATTTCACTAACATCTAACATGAACTTTTCGGTTCAAAACATACAGAGCCTCGTTTAATCAATCAGCTGGAGAGATGTCCTTCTGTCCCCCTTATTGTTTGTGAAGCCTGTGTGCACATAAACAGTTCCTTATGTATGCGTATGCAGCTCAGCTATATCTCCATGACCATTGTCTGTCAGCCATTCTCCAACACTCCACCCCGATACAGAGGCACGCGACATGCATTACACTACCTTATCATCCATGAACATTGCCCAAGGCAAGCTCGATCCAGAAGCACACATTTCTCTCAATCCAAAACCAGAGAGACTAATTTGGCAGAGGTTAAACCCCCTTGCGTTCCAACCGACCTCAGATCGCTCTGGGAGGCTGGGGGCGGCTGGGCTTAACCCCTGTGGGATGTCCAGTTGGGGGCTTTGTTTCGAGCAGGTCTTGGCAATTCTCAGGACCAGAGTGAAGACTCCAAACGGAGGCCCTGCATTTGACCTACAAGCAGCGCGCAAGTGAAAGGGGAAAAGGAAGAAAACAGTGCGGTAAAGAGAGCGCTTGAGCGCTAGTGCGGGAGTGAGCGCGATTGCAATACCTACCACCATAGAGCTGCAGCACTCCACCGGTCCAAAGCAACTTGGCATCATGTGGGGAATTCCCTTTGTTGTTAGTTGTTCGCGGTTCAGCGCTGGGTGCCCAGGGGAGGATTGCTCCGCTGCAGACGCGCACATTTTTCTGGCAGCTCTTCGTAGTTCCATTCCGTTCCAGGACCCCTATCTATTAGGTTACTTCGCACATATTTACATATTCATAACGTGTTCCCACTACTGATTAAAATGTGTTCTAAGAGGTGTTTTCTATAGGCCGTCCCTTTGAGCTAAAGAGAAAAGCAAGCTTTCTCCCACACCACCCAAAACCCCAAGCACGCGGCGCAAGACATGACCAATACAGAGGAACGCGATCCATTACTCGCTACGGCTACAGAGGCACGCGACATGCATTACACTAACTTATCATCCATGAACATTGCCCAAGGCAAGCTCGATCCAGAAGCACACATTTCTCTCAATCCAAAACCAGAGAGACTAATTTGGCAGAGGTTAAACCCCCTTGCGTTCCAACCGACCTCAGATCGCTCTGGGTGGCTGGGGGCGGCTGGGCTTAACCCCTGTGGGATGTCCAGTTCGGGGCTTTGTTTCGAGCAGGTCTTGGCAATCCTCAGGACCAGAGTAAAGACTCCAAACGGAGGCCCTGCATTTGACCTACAAGCAGCGCGCAAGTGAAAGGGGAAAAGGAAGAAAACAGTGCGGTAAAGAGAGAGCGCTTGAGCGCTAGCGCGGGAGTGAGCGCGATTGCAATACCTACCACCATAGAGCTGCAGCACTCAACTGGTCCAAAGCAACTTGGCATCATGTGGAGAATTCCATTTGTTGTTAGTTGTTCGCGGTTCAGCGCTGGGTGGCCAGGGGCTGATTGCTCCGCTGCAGATGCGCACGTTTACGTGGCAGCTCTTCTGGGTTCTATTCCGTACCAGGATCCCTATTTATTAGCTTACCTCTCAAATATTTACATATTCATAACCTGTTCCCACTGCTTATTAAAATGTGTTCCGAGAGGTGTTTTCCATAGTGCCCTCCATTTGAGCTAAACAGAAGAAAAGCAAGCTATCACCCACACCACCCAAAATCCCAGGCTCACGGCGCAAGGCAAGCTTGTTACACAGGCATACGGCGCAAGACAAGTCTAATACAGAGGCTCACAGCGCAAGGTGACTGCAAAAACAGAGCCAAACGCTCCACCTACCTGCCATGTACTGCTTTGGAATTAGGCACCAACACGGACGACGACCGCCTCAGCCTCTCAGTGCGTTCAGTCGTGTGGCTACGCCCCAAGGACGCTGCTTGTGCAGCCTGCAAGGGACAAAGCAAAGAGCCACATGCCAAGAGACTGCCTGAAGCCGTTTCCTGCCGGCGGGGGAAGAAGCAAGCCTGCTCAATGTGAGCGATAAAAGCAACTTCCTTTATTAGTTCTAAGTTAGCTGCTTTTATACTTTGTGGCTAACATATGCCCATAAGTCAATCTATGATTGGTTATTTGTTAAGGGTTAGATCATCATAAGCCTGCCTCTTGTTTTCATTCTTGCAGTTCCTTCATCCTGTTTTTCCCTGATTCACTTGCTTCTTCTGAGGGCTGTCTTCGTTTAAGGTCGTCTCGACCTTGATCCTGATTGGTCGTGCCGTGCTTCTTCTGCTCTGCTTTAGTCTGCACTTCGTGCCTACGTGCACGTACTCCAACAATTCCCCCTTTTTTCTTCTGAGCAACAAGAGCAGTAACCTTGCCTTGCAGGGTATAAGCTAACAAAGTGCCTACTACTATAACAGCAACTATAATAATCAACAGCCATCGTATACCTTCCTTAACCAAGTCACTAAGCCAACCTGTTATTCCCCAAGAGCTTAACCAACCGTCTAACCTCCCATTAAACACTGGAACCAACTCCTGCGGTTCCTGAGGTGATACAGGAAGGTAACCAGCCCATCTATCCCATAAACGAAAAGCCATACTATAAAATGTGGCAATCTAAAAACTGCTAATTGGTTACACACACTGTTCACACCAAAGTGATTAATTAGTAATTATAACGAGTTTTGATAAGCATACCTTATAGCCAAACATTGTTAGTTTACCTTTAATGTCTAAAAGTTATCTGCACGCCTGCTGTGCTGTGGCCATCTCATTATGGCTGGTTGATGACATGTTCACTTACTTCCAAATACTTTCTCACAGCTCCTTGATTTAAGGGAGTCTGTACACCTGCTTTCAAGGCCGCTACGCTTTGAAAAAGTGATTACCAAAACTTCTCAGCGTGAGTAATTTTGTTGTTTCATGGGAATTTCAAGGATACTGTCAGAGTCTGTGTTGTTGCGAGGAGAGCCAGGCTGCTAGCAGGCCTGCTGTCCCCCTTGACAAACTTTTCCCTTTTTGTATCTGCGCCACAAAACTGCTTTTAGAGGTTTCTGCAAGGGCCCTTTGCAGAAAGCTCAACAAGCACGGCAGTAAATGTAAGATAAGTACCGAATTGTCAAATCCAATAATCCAAATTTGACCATTGACAATATCCATCCTGAAATTTCCCACTCATGAAACCAATTCTGTTCCATCTCTTAATTTCTGAATGCTCACATGAATCGACTGAGAGTGGTCAGCCAGATTCCTGCAGCACATACCTTCCAAAACTTTCATAATTATGTCTGCGAGCCAGCAGCACAAATCAGCTGCTGCATGTTTCACAGAATCCGCATCTGTAGCTAAGTGCCTCGATACCTTTGCTGTTGTACCTGTTTGCTTTGCCAATCAGGACTGTCAGAAGTGCAGATAACTTCAGCTTCACGTTTCCGTGCAGGCACCGATTGCAGCCTGTGACCTTAGGCTGTGCAGAAATCACTGTTTCTCTAATTTTTATTTACCACTAACACACTCATATTTAAAAGAGTATTCAAAATGTCCCGCAGCAAAACTCATTGTCCATTGTGGCTGCACTTGGAACACTTGACTTCAGTTACTGTGATCAGGATCCCGTCCTGGTTCATGCAAGCTTGATTTCTTCTGGATCCACAGCTTTATCTGCTTGGTTCCCATATCTGTAATGACATAGGCAGATCTCCTTTCCCAAGTTAGTACCTGCAACTTCATTTCACTAACATCTAACATGAACTTTTCGGTTCAAAACATACAGAGCCTCGTTTAATCAATCAGCTGGAGAGATGTCCTTCTGTCCCCCTTATTGTTTGTGAAGCCTGTGTGCACATAAACAGTTCCTTATGTATGCGTATGCAGCTCAGCTATATCTCCATGACCATTGTCTGTCAGCCATTCTCCAACACTCCACCCCGATACAGAGGCACGCGACATGCATTACACTACCTTATCATCCATGAACATTGCCCAAGGCAAGCTCGATCCAGAAGCACACATTTCTCTCAATCCAAAACCAGAGAGACTAATTTGGCAGAGGTTAAACCCCCTTGCGTTCCAACCGACCTCAGATCGCTCTGGGAGGCTGGGGGCGGCTGGGCTTAACCCCTGTGGGATGTCCAGTTGGGGGCTTTGTTTCGAGCAGGTCTTGGCAATTCTCAGGACCAGAGTGAAGACTCCAAACGGAGGCCCTGCATTTGACCTACAAGCAGCGCGCAAGTGAAAGGGGAAAAGGAAGAAAACAGTGCGGTAAAGAGAGCGCTTGAGCGCTAGTGCGGGAGTGAGCGCGATTGCAATACCTACCACCATAGAGCTGCAGCACTCCACCGGTCCAAAGCAACTTGGCATCATGTGGGGAATTCCCTTTGTTGTTAGTTGTTCGCGGTTCAGCGCTGGGTGCCCAGGGGAGGATTGCTCCGCTGCAGACGCGCACATTTTTCTGGCAGCTCTTCGTAGTTCCATTCCGTTCCAGGACCCCTATCTATTAGGTTACTTCGCACATATTTACATATTCATAACGTGTTCCCACTACTGATTAAAATGTGTTCTAAGAGGTGTTTTCTATAGGCCGTCCCTTTGAGCTAAAGAGAAAAGCAAGCTTTCTCCCACACCACCCAAAACCCCAAGCACGCGGCGCAAGACATGACCAATACAGAGGAACGCGATCCATTACTCGCTACGGCTACAGAGGCACGCGACATGCATTACACTAACTTATCATCCATGAACATTGCCCAAGGCAAGCTCGATCCAGAAGCACACATTTCTCTCAATCCAAAACCAGAGAGACTAATTTGGCAGAGGTTAAACCCCCTTGCGTTCCAACCGACCTCAGATCGCTCTGGGTGGCTGGGGGCGGCTGGGCTTAACCCCTGTGGGATGTCCAGTTCGGGGCTTTGTTTCGAGCAGGTCTTGGCAATCCTCAGGACCAGAGTAAAGACTCCAAACGGAGGCCCTGCATTTGACCTACAAGCAGCGCGCAAGTGAAAGGGGAAAAGGAAGAAAACAGTGCGGTAAAGAGAGAGCGCTTGAGCGCTAGCGCGGGAGTGAGCGCGATTGCAATACCTACCACCATAGAGCTGCAGCACTCAACTGGTCCAAAGCAACTTGGCATCATGTGGAGAATTCCATTTGTTGTTAGTTGTTCGCGGTTCAGCGCTGGGTGGCCAGGGGCTGATTGCTCCGCTGCAGATGCGCACGTTTACGTGGCAGCTCTTCTGGGTTCTATTCCGTACCAGGATCCCTATTTATTAGCTTACCTCTCAAATATTTACATATTCATAACCTGTTCCCACTGCTTATTAAAATGTGTTCCGAGAGGTGTTTTCCATAGTGCCCTCCATTTGAGCTAAACAGAAGAAAAGCAAGCTATCACCCACACCACCCAAAATCCCAGGCTCACGGCGCAAGGCAAGCTTGTTACACAGGCATACGGCGCAAGACAAGTCTAATACAGAGGCTCACAGCGCAAGGTGACTGCAAAAACAGAGCCAAACGCTCCACCTACCTGCCATGTACTGCTTTGGAATTAGGCACCAACACGGACGACGACCGCCTCAGCCTCTCAGTGCGTTCAGTCGTGTGGCTACGCCCCAAGGACGCTGCTTGTGCAGCCTGCAAGGGACAAAGCAAAGAGCCACATGCCAAGAGACTGCCTGAAGCCGTTTCCTGCCGGCGGGGGAAGAAGCAAGCCTGCTCAATGTGAGCGATAAAAGCAACTTCCTTTATTAGTTCTAAGTTAGCTGCTTTTATACTTTGTGGCTAACATATGCCCATAAGTCAATCTATGATTGGTTATTTGTTAAGGGTTAGATCATCATAAGCCTGCCTCTTGTTTTCATTCTTGCAGTTCCTTCATCCTGTTTTTCCCTGATTCACTTGCTTCTTCTGAGGGCTGTCTTCGTTTAAGGTCGTCTCGACCTTGATCCTGATTGGTCGTGCCGTGCTTCTTCTGCTCTGCTTTAGTCTGCACTTCGTGCCTACGTGCACGTACTCCAACAATTCCCCCTTTTTTCTTCTGAGCAACAAGAGCAGTAACCTTGCCTTGCAGGGTATAAGCTAACAAAGTGCCTACTACTATAACAGCAACTATAATAATCAACAGCCATCGTATACCTTCCTTAACCAAGTCACTAAGCCAACCTGTTATTCCCCAAGAGCTTAACCAACCGTCTAACCTCCCATTAAACACTGGAACCAACTCCTGCGGTTCCTGAGGTGATACAGGAAGGTAACCAGCCCATCTATCCCATAAACGAAAAGCCATACTATAAAATGTGGCAATCTAAAAACTGCTAATTGGTTACACACACTGTTCACACCAAAGTGATTAATTAGTAATTATAACGAGTTTTGATAAGCATACCTTATAGCCAAACATTGTTAGTTTACCTTTAATGTCTAAAAGTTATCTGCACGCCTGCTGTGCTGTGGCCATCTCATTATGGCTGGTTGATGACATGTTCACTTACTTCCAAATACTTTCTCACAGCTCCTTGATTTAAGGGAGTCTGTACACCTGCTTTCAAGGCCGCTACGCTTTGAAAAAGTGATTACCAAAACTTCTCAGCGTGAGTAATTTTGTTGTTTCATGGGAATTTCAAGGATACTGTCAGAGTCTGTGTTGTTGCGAGGAGAGCCAGGCTGCTAGCAGGCCTGCTGTCCCCCTTGACAAACTTTTCCCTTTTTGTATCTGCGCCACAAAACTGCTTTTAGAGGTTTCTGCAAGGGCCCTTTGCAGAAAGCTCAACAAGCACGGCAGTAAATGTAAGATAAGTACCGAATTGTCAAATCCAATAATCCAAATTTGACCATTGACAATATCCATCCTGAAATTTCCCACTCATGAAACCAATTCTGTTCCATCTCTTAATTTCTGAATGCTCACATGAATCGACTGAGAGTGGTCAGCCAGATTCCTGCAGCACATACCTTCCAAAACTTTCATAATTATGTCTGCGAGCCAGCAGCACAAATCAGCTGCTGCATGTTTCACAGAATCCGCATCTGTAGCTAAGTGCCTCGATACCTTTGCTGTTGTACCTGTTTGCTTTGCCAATCAGGACTGTCAGAAGTGCAGATAACTTCAGCTTCACGTTTCCGTGCAGGCACCGATTGCAGCCTGTGACCTTAGGCTGTGCAGAAATCACTGTTTCTCTAATTTTTATTTACCACTAACACACTCATATTTAAAAGAGTATTCAAAATGTCCCGCAGCAAAACTCATTGTCCATTGTGGCTGCACTTGGAACACTTGACTTCAGTTACTGTGATCAGGATCCCGTCCTGGTTCATGCAAGCTTGATTTCTTCTGGATCCACAGCTTTATCTGCTTGGTTCCCATATCTGTAATGACATAGGCAGATCTCCTTTCCCAAGTTAGTACCTGCAACTTCATTTCACTAACATCTAACATGAACTTTTCGGTTCAAAACATACAGAGCCTCGTTTAATCAATCAGCTGGAGAGATGTCCTTCTGTCCCCCTTATTGTTTGTGAAGCCTGTGTGCACATAAACAGTTCCTTATGTATGCGTATGCAGCTCAGCTATATCTCCATGACCATTGTCTGTCAGCCATTCTCCAACACTCCACCCCGATACAGAGGCACGCGACATGCATTACACTACCTTATCATCCATGTACATTGCCCAAGGCAAGCTCGATCCAGAAGCACACATTTCTCTCAATCCAAAACCAGAGAGACTAATTTGGCAGAGGTTAAACCCCCTTGCGTTCCAACCGACCTCAGATCGCTCTGGGTGGCTGGGGGCGGCTGGGCTTAACCCCTGTGGGATGTCCAGTTCGGGGCTTTGTTTCGAGCAGGTCTTGGCAATCCTCAGGACCAGAGTGAAGACTCCAAACGGAGGCCCTGCATTTGACCTACAAGCAGCGCGCAAGTGAAAGGGGAAAAGGAAGAAAACAGTGCGGTAAAGAGAGAGCGCTTAAGAGGTACTGCGAAAGTGAGCGCGATTGCAATACCTACCACCATAGAGCTGCAGCATTCCACCGGTCCAAAGCAACTTGGCATCATGTGGGGAATTCCCTTTGTTGTTAGTTGTTCGCGGTTCAGCGCTGGGTGCCCAGGGGAGGATTGCTCCGCTGCAGACGCACACATTTTTCTGGCAGCTCTTCGTAGTTCCATTCCGTTCCAGGACCCCTATCTATTAGGTTACTTCGCACATATTTACATATTCATAACGTGTTCCCACTACTGATTAAAATGTGTTCTAAGAGGTGTTTTCTATAGGCCGTCCATTTGAGCTAAAGAGAAAAGCAAGCTTTCTCCCACACCACCCAAAACCCCAAGCACGCGGCGCAAGACATGACCAATACAGAGCACGCGATCCATTACTCGCCACCGCTACAGAGGCATGCGGCGCATGACAAGTCTAATACAGAGGCTCACAGCGCAAGGTGACTGCAAAAACAGAGCCAAACGCTCCACCTACCTGCCATGTACTGCTTTGGAATTAGGCACCAACACGGACGACGACCGCCTCAGCCTCTCAGTGCGTTCAGACGTGTGGCTACGCCCCAAGGACGCTGCTTGTGCAGCCTGCAAGGGACAAAGCAAAGAGCAACGTGCCAAGAGACTGCCTGAAACCGTTTCCTGCCGGCGGGGGAAGAAGCAAGCCTGCTCAATGTGAGCGATAAAAGCAACTTCCTTTATTAGTTCTAAGTTAGCTGCTTTTATACTTTGTGGCTAACATATGCCCATAAGTCAATCTATGATTGGTTATTTGTTAAGGGTTAGATCATCATAAGCCTGCCTCTTGTTTTCATTCTTGCAGTTCCTTCAACCTGTTTTTCCCTGATTCACTTGCTTCTTCTGAGGGCTGTCTTCGTTTAAGGTCGTCTCGACCTTGATCCTGATTGGTCGTGCCGTGCTTCTTCTGCTCTGCTTTAGTCTGCACTTCGTGCCTACGTGCACGCACTCCAACAATTCCCCCTTTTTTCTTCTGAGCAACAAGAGCAGTAACCTTGCCTTGCAGGGTATAAGCTAACAAAGTGCCTACTACTATAACAGCAACTATAATAATCAACAGCCATCGTATACCTTCCTTAACCAAGTCACTAAGCCAACCTGTTATTCCCCAAGAGCTTAACCAACCGTCTAACCTCCCATTAAACACTGGAACCAACTCCTGCGGTTCCTGAGGTGATACAGGAAGGTAACCAGCCCATCTATCCCATAAACGAAAAGCCATACTATAAAATGTGGCAATCTAAAAACTGCTAATTGGTTACACACACTGTTCACACCAAAGTGATTAATTAGTAATTATAACGAGTTTTGATAAGCATACCTTATAGCCAAACATTGTTAGTTTACCTTTAATGTCTAAAAGTTATCTGCACGCCTGCTGTGCTGTGGCCATCTCATTATGGCTGGTTGATGACATGTTCACTTACTTCCAAATACTTTCTCACAGCTCCTTGATTTAAGGGAGTCTGTACACCTGCTTTCAAGGCCGCTACGCTTTGAAAAAGTGATTACCAAAACTTCTCAGCGTGAGTAATTTTGTTGTTTCATGGGAATTTCAAGGATACTGTCAGAGTCTGTGTTGTTGCGAGGAGAGCCAGGCTGCTAGCAGGCCTGCTGTCCCCCTTGACAAACTTTTCCCTTTTTGTATCTGCGCCACAAAACTGCTTTTAGAGGTTTCTGCAAGGGCCCTTTGCAGAAAGCTCAACAAGCACGGCAGTAAATGTAAGATAAGTACCGAATTGTCAAATCCAATAATCCAAATTTGACCATTGACAATATCCATCCTGAAATTTCCCACTCATGAAACCAATTCTGTTCCATCTCTTAATTTCTGAATGCTCACATGAATCGACTGAGAGTGGTCAGCCAGATTCCTGCAGCACATACCTTCCAAAACTTTCATAATTATGTCTGCGAGCCAGCAGCACAAATCAGCTGCTGCATGTTTCACAGAATCCGCATCTGTAGCTAAGTGCCTCGATACCTTTGCTGTTGTACCTGTTTGCTTTGCCAATCAGGACTGTCAGAAGTGCAGATAACTTCAGCTTCACGTTTCCGTGCAGGCACCGATTGCAGCCTGTGACCTTAGGCTGTGCAGAAATCACTGTTTCTCTAATTTTTATTTACCACTAACACACTCATATTTAAAAGAGTATTCAAAATGTCCCGCAGCAAAACTCATTGTCCATTGTGGCTGCACTTGGAACACTTGACTTCAGTTACTGTGATCAGGATCCCGTCCTGGTTCATGCAAGCTTGATTTCTTCTGGATCCACAGCTTTATCTGCTTGGTTCCCATATCTGTAATGACATAGGCAGATCTCCTTTCCCAAGTTAGTACCTGCAACTTCATTTCACTAACATCTAACATGAACTTTTCGGTTCAAAACATACAGAGCCTCGTTTAATCAATCAGCTGGAGAGATGTCCTTCTGTCCCCCTTATTGTTTGTGAAGCCTGTGTGCACATAAACAGTTCCTTATGTATGCGTATGCAGCTCAGCTATATCTCCATGACCATTGTCTGTCAGCCATTCTCCAACACTCCACCCCGATACAGAGGCACGCGACATGCATTACACTACCTTATCATCCATGTACATTGCCCAAGGCAAGCTCAATCCAGAAGCACACATTTCTCTCAATCCAAAACCAGAGAGACTAATTTGGCAGAGGTTAAACCCCCTTGCGTTCCAACCGACCTCAGATCGCTCTGGGAGGCTGGGGGCGGCTGGGCTTAACCCCTGTGGGATGTCCAGTTGGGGGCTTTGTTTCGAGCAGGTCTTGGCAATCCTCAGGACCAGAGTGAAGACTCCAAACGGAGGCCCTGCATTTGACCTACAAGCAGCGCGCAAGTGAAAGGGGAAAAGGAAGAAAACAGTGCGGTAAAGAGAGAGCGCTTAAGAGGTACTGCGAAAGTGAGCGCGATTGCAATACCTACCACCATAGAGCTGCAGCATTCCACCGGTCCAAAGCAACTTGGCATCATGTGGGGAATTCCCTTTGTTGTTAGTTGTTCGCGGTTCAGCGCTGGGTGCCCAGGGGAGGATTGCTCCGCTGCAGACGCGCACATTTTTCTGGCAGCTCTTCGTAGTTCCATTCCGTTCCAGGACCCCTATCTATTAGGTTACTTCGCACATATTTACATATTCATAACGTGTTCCCACTACTGATTAAAATGTGTTCTAAGAGGTGTTTTCTATAGGCCGTCCATTTGAGCTAAAGAGAAAAGCAAGCTTTCTCCCACACCACCCAAAACCCCAAGCACGCGGCGCAAGACATGACCAATACAGAGCACGCGATCCATTACTCGCCACCGCTACAGAGGCACGCGACATGCATTACACTAACTTATCATCCATGAACATTGCCCAAGGCAAGCTCGATCCAGAAGCACACATTTCTCTCAATCCAAAACCAGAGAGACTAATTTGGCAGAGGTTAAACCCCCTTGCGTTCCAACCGACCTCAGATCGCTCTGGGTGGCTGGGGGCGGCTGGGCTTAACCCCTGTGGGATGTCCAGTTGGGGGCTTTGTTTCGAGCAGGTCTTGGCAATCCTCAGGACCAGAGTGAAGACTCCAAACGGAGGCCCTGCATTTGACCTACAAGCAGCGCGCAAGTGAAAGGGGAAAAGGAAGAAAACAGTGCGGTAAAGAGAGAGCGCTTAAGAGGTACTGCGAAAGTGAGCGCGATTGCAATACCTACCACCATAGAGCTGCAGCACTCCACCGGTCCAAAGCAACTTGGCATCATGTGGGGAATTCCCTTTGTTGTTAGTTGTTCGCGGTTCAGCGCTGGGTGCCCAGGGGAGGATTGCTCCGCTGCAGACGCACACATTTTTCTGGCAGCTCTTCGTAGTTCCATTCCGTTCCAGGACCCCTATCTATTAGGTTACTTCGCACATATTTACATATTCATAACGTGTTCCCACTACTGATTAAAATGTGTTCTAAGAGGTGTTTTCTATAGGCCGTCCATTTGAGCTAAAGAGAAAAGCAAGCTTTCTCCCACACCACCCAAAACCCCAAGCACGCGGCGCAAGACATGACCAATACAGAGCACGCGATCCATTACTCGCCACCGCTACAGAGGCATGCGGCGCATGACAAGTCTAATACAGAGGCTCACAGCGCAAGGTGACTGCAAAAACAGAGCCAAACGCTCCACCTACCTGCCATGTACTGCTTTGGAATTAGGCACCAACACGGACGACGACCGCCTCAGCCTCTCAGTGCGTTCAGACGTGTGGCTACGCCCCAAGGACGCTGCTTGTGCAGCCTGCAAGGGACAAAGCAAAGAGCAACGTGCCAAGAGACTGCCTGAAACCGTTTCCTGCCGGCGGGGGAAGAAGCAAGCCTGCTCAATGTGAGCGATAAAAGCAACTTCCTTTATTAGTTCTAAGTTAGCTGCTTTTATACTTTGTGGCTAACATATGCCCATAAGTCAATCTATGATTGGTTATTTGTTAAGGGTTAGATCATCATAAGCCTGCCTCTTGTTTTCATTCTTGCAGTTCCTTCAACCTGTTTTTCCCTGATTCACTTGCTTCTTCTGAGGGCTGTCTTCGTTTAAGGTCGTCTCGACCTTGATCCTGATTGGTCGTGCCGTGCTTCTTCTGCTCTGCTTTAGTCTGCACTTCGTGCCTACGTGCACGCACTCCAACAATTCCCCCTTTTTTCTTCTGAGCAACAAGAGCAGTAACCTTGCCTTGCAGGGTATAAGCTAACAAAGTGCCTACTACTATAACAGCAACTATAATAATCAACAGCCATCGTATACCTTCCTTAACCAAGTCACTAAGCCAACCTGTTATTCCCCAAGAGCTTAACCAACCGTCTAACCTCCCATTAAACACTGGAACCAACTCCTGCGGTTCCTGAGGTGATACAGGAAGGTAACCAGCCCATCTATCCCATAAACGAAAAGCCATACTATAAAATGTGGCAATCTAAAAACTGCTAATTGGTTACACACACTGTTCACACCAAAGTGATTAATTAGTAATTATAACGAGTTTTGATAAGCATACCTTATAGCCAAACATTGTTAGTTTACCTTTAATGTCTAAAAGTTATCTGCACGCCTGCTGTGCTGTGGCCATCTCATTATGGCTGGTTGATGACATGTTCACTTACTTCCAAATACTTTCTCACAGCTCCTTGATTTAAGGGAGTCTGTACACCTGCTTTCAAGGCCGCTACGCTTTGAAAAAGTGATTACCAAAACTTCTCAGCGTGAGTAATTTTGTTGTTTCATGGGAATTTCAAGGATACTGTCAGAGTCTGTGTTGTTGCGAGGAGAGCCAGGCTGCTAGCAGGCCTGCTGTCCCCCTTCACAAACTTTTCCCTTTTTGTATCTGCGCCACAAAACTGCTTTTAGAGGTTTCTGCAAGGGCCCTTTGCAGAAAGCTCAACAAGCACGGCAGTAAATGTAAGATAAGTACCGAATTGTCAAATCCAATAATCCAAATTTGACCATTGACAATATCCATCCTGAAATTTCCCACTCATGAAACCAATTCTGTTCCATCTCTTAATTTCTGAATGCTCACATGAATCGACTGAGAGTGGTCAGCCAGATTCCTGCAGCACATACCTTCCAAAACTTTCACAATTATGTCTGCGAGCCAGCAGCACAAATCAGCTGCTGCATGTTTCACAGAATCCGCATCTGTAGCTAAGTGCCTCGATACCTTTGCTGTTGTACCTGTTTGCTTTGCCAATCAGGAATGTCAGAAGTGCAGATAACTTCAGCTTCACGTTTCCGTGCAGGCACCGATTGCAGCCTGTGACCTTAGGCTGTGCAGAAATCACTGTTTCTCTAATTTTTATTTACCACTAACACACTCATATTTAAAAGAGTATTCAAAATGTCCCGCAGCAAAACTCATTGTCCATTGTGGCTGCACTTGGAACACTTGACTTCAGTTACTGTGATCAGGATCCCGTCCTGGTTCAGCAAGCTTGATTTCTTCTTGATCCACAGCTTTATCGGCTTGGTTCCCATATCTGTAATGACATAGGCAGATCTCCTTTCCCAAGTTAGTACCTGTAACTTCATTTCACTAACATCTAACATGAACTTTTCGGTTCAAAACATACAGAGCCTCGTTTAATCAATCAGCTGGAGAGATGTCCTTCTGTCCCCCTTATTGTTTGTGAAGCCTGTGTGCACATAAACAGTTCCTTATGTATGCGTATGCAGCTCAGCTATATCTCCATGACCATTGTCTGTCAGCCATTCTCCAACACTCCACCCCGATACAGAGGCACGCGACATGCATTACACTACCTTATCATCCATGAACATTGCCCAAGGCAAGCTCGATCCAGAAGCACACATTTCTCTCAATCCAAAACCAGAGAGACTAATTTGGCAGAGGTTAAACCCCCTTGCGTTCCAACCGACCTCAGATCGCTCTGGGTGGCTGGGGGCGGCTGGGCTTAACCCCTGTGGGATGTCCAGTTCGGGGCTTTGTTTCGAGCAGGTCTTGGCAATCCTCAGGACCAGAGTGAAGACTCCAAACGGAGGCCCTGCATTTGACCTACAAGCAGCGCGCAAGTGAAAGGGGAAAAGGAAGAAAACAGTGCGGTATAGAGAGAGCTCTTGAGCGCCTGTGCGGGATTGAGCGCGATTGCAATACCTACCACCATAGAGCCGCAGCACTCCACCGGTCCAAAGCAACTCGGCATCATGTGGGGAATTCCATTTGTTGTTTGTTGTTTGCGGTTCAGCGCTGGGTGCCCAGGGGAGGATTGCTCCGCTGCAGACGCGCACGTTTTTCTGGCAGCTCTTCGTAGTTCCATTCCGTTCCAGGACCCCTATCTATTAGGTTACTTCGCACATATTTACATATTCATAACCTGTTCCCACTACTGATTAAATTTGTTCCGAGAGGTGTTTTCCATAGTGCCCTCATTTGAGCTAAACAAAATAAAATCAAGCTATCACCCACACCACCCAAAATCCCAGGCACACGGCGCAAGGCAAGCTTGTTACACAGGCATACGGCACAAGACAAGTCTAATACAGAGGCTCACAGCGCAAGGTGACTGCAAAAACAGAGCCAAACGCTCCACCTACCTTCCATGTACTGCTTTGGAATTAGGCACCAACACGGACGTCGACCGCCTCAGCTTCTCAGTGCGTTCAGACGTGTGGCTACGCCCCAACGACGCTGCCTGTGGAGCCGGCAAGGGACAAAGCAAAGAGCAACGTGCCAAGAAACTGCCTGAAACCGTTTCCCATCTCCCATTCCCTTCCCTTCACCGACCGCTCACAGCCCCCGCCAGTTATAGGTGCCCACGCCGAGGTTCCTGCCTGGGCTGGAAAACAAACAAGGGATGCCTAGAACTCACCTGCAATGCAACACCAGCCCGTGAGGAATGCCTTGCCTGGCCCGAGTCGCCTCCCCTCGCTGAAGGGCCTGCTTTCCTCCTCGCTTTGCGCCTTCACAAGAGAAACAGCACACACAAACAAACCTTAAACGTGGCACCGAGCCGCCGACCACTTCATCACGCCAACACCACCGGCCGACCTACCTCCCTCGGGTCCTCCCCTCGACTCCTCCATCGCTGCCTCGGTACACATTGCATCTGGCCCTGTCTGAAAAACCCAAAAATTTAGTGAGCACGTCACCCCGATACCGACTCATCGCTGCACCATTGCGGATCTCTCACTTCCATTTAGGAACCCTCTCTGCGGTCTAACTGCAGGCAGCCCTTAAGACTCAAACAGTAAAAAACCAGGCATACCTCAGAGCCCCACAGCCTTACACCCCTGCAAAGTTCCATCTGCTTTTCCCAACGCTGAAGGGCCCCACCTAGCAGCTCCCACCATCTCCCAGGAACAGGATGGGCAGGATGGTCCGCACACCCTGCTGACGGTACCACCTTCGCCGAACCCTCCCGGGCAGAATCCCACACGCTAACCCTGGACTCCTGCGGCTATGCCCCATCACCCCGACTCCACAACCCCGGGCAGAGCAGCTCCGTGCCAAACACGCACACAGAATGACGCAACGCAGAACCCTGCGGATGATGGGACTCCAAGAGGACCGAAAACTGTCAGCAAGACAGGAGACACCGTCAAACAACGCCACGAAGGGGCGGATGAGAGGAAGCTCTAAGGCAGCCCCCAAAGAGAGGGGACTGACAGTAAGTCCTTCCAATGAGCCATTCCAAAGCAGTGACGATGGATGCACAAGAAGCCTGCCTTCAAGACCTAACGATGGAAAGATGCACGGAAAAAGCCTCCGGCTGTGAAAACGAGTGACCGAAGAGCGGGCTCCAGACAGAGCCCGCAATGACGCCACAAGAGAAGACCGACTGGAAACTTCCGAGACGTGAGGACAAACCGTGCCATGACCTTGCTAGGCAAATCAAGAGCAGCTCCGCGGCTGCTATGCTGATGAACGAGCGTGGGCATTCAAGACCCTAGAGACCGCACCCGAGAGGCACACTGGGCACCTTTGAGCACAAAGAGGATGCTGACATCCAGAGAAGGACTAAGACACAGAAGACACACCAAACGACAAGCATCAAGACAGACAGGGGCTGGAGCTGCCCTGCCCGGCACACCCTGGCATTGTGCTGCCAAGTGACCCGCTCCTCCCTGTACAGCCTTATCCAGCCTCTCCCCAACCCCATTCTTGCCCTCTCCTCCGGCTCCTTCTACTTAGCTTGCAGGAGTCCGGGGATCTACAATCCCTTCTTGACAGCAGAAGATGTCTACCGGATGTCTGCTTACTGGGGCGCTTTGTTGTGGTGTCAAGCGTCGGGTACCGCCTGGAAAGGAAAAGAGACCGTTAGAACTTCACAGACCAATATGGATAAGCTAGTCAATACAGCCACCGATCGCATCTTACCTTGCGTAACGTGTGCTGGACCGCTTTCTTAAGGCTCCGCTCGTCCCTCTGCAGCTGCTAAGAGCATCGAGCGACTCACCCGGATGCGGACCGACGGCTTGCCAGTTCCAAAGGTCTCCCCATGGGAAGCCTTCCTTCTTCCCGGACTCAACTTCATTCACTATTTATATCCCTTCCTTCTCACTTCCCAGTTGGTGGGAACTTCCCCCAAAACTGCGCTTGCGAGGCGTACCTCGTGTTTTGCGGACGGCCGCTATGTTTGGTCTTCTAATGAACTCTGCGCTCTGCTACAGGCCCCTGAAATAAAGTCCATGAGGGGCCTGCTGTGACTTCCAAAATGAGCTAGTAAAGCCTCGCCCTGCCCCCGGCTAGATAATCTCACCCTCGCGCCTGTTAGGAGAAGCGATGCTCATGGCTGACGCATTATAGAGCAAAGAGGATTAATAAAAGGTGAGGTTCTATCTTCAGTGCAGTCAGGAATGGCAGCAAAAAGCCACACGCTTAGAACCCGAGGCTGATAGATAATGGTATAGGGTCATCTTACGACCTGCTAAAAACGCAATAGAAAATAAATTAAAAACCCCAAACCAAGCCACAAACCTATCTAGGAGTACGCTTCCTATCATATACATGCTGCTTAACATTGAGTACTCCTTATGCTCCTTAAGGGGCCAGAGTGAACTCAAGAAAAAGACCAAGAGAAAGGGGTAAGAGATAGAGGAGAACACTAAGACAAGGGCATTAGCCAAGAGAGGGGAGAAAGAGGAATGCAGGAGAAAAGCTACACCAGAACAAACAAGGAGGGGCAGGGAGGAGAGACCAGAGAGGTAAACAAACAGTGGAGAAGGAGGAAGCCCTTGGGGTGAGCAACAGGGAGATAGAGAGGGTGAAAGTGGAGAGACGGAAGAGTGGGGTGAAGAGGGAGAGAAAGGAAGGCAGAGAGTGCGATAGAAGAGAGTGTACAGAAAGACTAAGAAACAAACAGTAGTAGGAGAAAGAGAGACAGCCAGAGACATGAGGGGAAAGAAACACACAGGTGCAGGGAGAGGCCACCAGATTGCTAAGCAAGCGAAGGAGAGCCCGATGGGCGCTGTGCCTGCGAGCGAGTGTAGGCATTTGAGACCCTAGAGGCCATGGCCGAGGGGCACATTGCGCCCCTCTGAGTGCAAAGAGGATGCCGGCATCCAGAGAAGGACTAAGACACAGAAGATGCCACACAACACACACACACACACGCGCAGACGTGAGCCAGACCTGCCCTCTCTGGCTCACCCTAACGTCGTGCTGGTGAGTAACCAGCTTGCCCAAAGGGGGGACCGCTCATGGACAGCCCCTTCCCCTACGTCAGCTTTCATGGGCAAGTGACGTCGCCGCTGCCCTCGCCCCCCCTTCTCTTCCCTTGCTCCCTCCCTGGCCCTGGTCACTTCCCTTAGCTCTCAGACTGCTGGGGATCCATCTCCGTCCTCAAGGAACACAGCGCACGCCTCTGTAGGTCAAATGGGATGTTCCTGGAGTTGCAACATTATTCTTCAGCCTCCGTGATAAAGACCGCAACCTGGAAGATAGTTGACTTTCATACCCATTACTTTATTAGGAAACGCTAACAGTCTCTATGCAAGCAAGAAGCTTACTCAAACCCTAGCTAGATAAGCTCATTTTCAGTATCATAGTAACAGAAGCGGTGCTAACAGCTTACAGTTTAAAGAGCAAAGCTGGTGGAAAAAGCCCAATGGTCTACCTTGTGCAAAGTCAGGAACGCTGGTGAAATGCTATGCACCCAGAGGCAAAAAATCAACAGCCAACTATATAGGATTGAGTTGCCTTCAAAGGCCCTGAAAAGGCAACACAAAACACACAAAAAGCTATGTCAATAAGTACTCTTGACTAGGTAGACCCTGGTCACACTCAGCCAGTTGCAAAACGCTTACCTGAGACGCGTGAACCAAGACGACAGCAGCAACTCAAATGCTTCAATGGCAGAATGAAAGCTAGAACGGTACAACAGGAGACACAAAGCAGAATGAGCTGCCAAAAGCAAGACGAGTCCCTTATATAACCCAGAGCCCACCCACCACCCTTCTCACTGTGGCCTGGAAAGGGGAGGATGCTGCCTGCAGAAGGATTAAAAGCAGCTGGAGCAGCAGGTGTGGCTCTTCTGACCCGAGTTGTTTATCAGAGAATGAATGCTGAATGGAGAAAGGGATTCTTGCTGAAAACACTCTCTACTGTGCTGAATCTTTACATTGATGATTAAAACAGGAATGTAAACCACCATACATTTACTAAAAGATGGATAAAAATCCCTAAAGAGAGTGCTAAACCTCATAGAGAAAATACTGAGTAAACACTATAAAAATGCTGCTGTTAGGAAATCGTGTCTTTTAGACTTGCAGAAAGCAAGAGAAAAACCTACATAACTGATCTTTCATCTGAGTGAGATGGAGTCTAGCACGCGACTTCAACAGGAAAGCCTTCCAGATAATACCAAAGAACAAGGAACAACTGCATCCCTAAGCAGTCCCACCTAAAGGATATGTCTGCACAAGAACCACAGGAAGTACTGTAGTACACTCACAAATCACTCTAACAAATTTCCATAGAAAATAGAGATGAGACACATGTATTCCTAACACATAATGACCCTAGAAAAAAATACAAGCCCCACCAAGAAAGATACCCAGCAGTAGCTCCCAAACCAAAGGAGCCAGGACTGAAAGACATACCTGGCCTGAAACCTCCCCAAGGAGCCCACAAGCAGCCCCATTGACATGGGATATCTCCACACTCCAGTCGAGGCAACTGCCAAGGGCACAAACCTCCCCACCTTCCATCTTAACCTTTAAAAGGCATAAATCCCCTTTTTGAGCCTGTCCACATGACTCCTCAGCCACCATCCAGACCTGCTCACCTTACCTCTCGGCGTGCCTTCTGCCTTCAACACTCCCCCCTCAGCTCAGCCCTCATCTTCTGCAGCAGCCCAGGAGAAACCCAAAGGGACCAGCAGACCCCACCCCAGCTAGCTGCCTTTTAACAGGGAGAGCTGTCTCCATCAGCCCAATTTGTGGCACCTGGGGCTCATCAAGTCCCAGCACTCAGCTTCAGCCCAGTACCTTCGAGTGGGGACTATTTGCCCTGGGGCTCTGAGCTTGCCTTTGCCAGGGAACCTAAAATACACCTGCAAAAGTGTTTTTCTCATCCAGAGCAGCATTTGCTGCCAAACATGCCAAACATCCAGCAATAGCTTCCAAACCAAAAGAGCCAGGACTAAAAGACATAGCTGGCCTGAAGCCTTCCCAAAGGGGACTCACAAGCAGCCCCTACCCACATGGAACATCCCCACACTTTCAGCAGGGCACTTACCAAGAGCACAGAGCCCCCCAGCTTCCAACTTCACCTTTAAAATCCAGAAATCCCTTTTTTTTTTTTCAGGCTTTTCCCCATGACTCCCCAGCCACCTTCCAGTGCCACTCACCTCATCTCCTGCAGAACCTTCTGCCTTCTTACAGCAACGCTCCCTCCCCTCCTCAGCACAGCTCTTGCCTTCTGCAGCAGCTCAAAGGAACCAGCAGACCCCACCCCAGCTAGCTGCCTTTTAACAGGGAGAGCTGTCTCCATCAGCCCAATTTGTGGCACCTGGGGCTCACCAAGCCCCAGTACCTTCCACTGGGGATGGGCCATACCACCTACACCTGTGGTGCTCCCTCCGTGGATGGAAGCCAAGTGGCCCCTAAAGCCCCTCTTGCCCGGGGGTCAGGGCTTTCCTTCCCCAGGGATCCGTCCTAATGTGCCCTGTGTCATTTTCCAGCTGTAGCAACATCCCTGTTCGACTGTGCTAAACACCCGGCAGCAAATCCCAAACCAAAGTGCTGAGGATTGAGAGATATTCCTGGCAGAGAAACATGACATTTTTGGGTCAAAAACTGAAGAATTAAGGTCTGACAGACAAGGGCTGGAGCTGCCCTGCCCGGCACACCCTGGCATTGTGCTGACAAGTGACCCGCTCCTCCCTGTACAGCCTTACCCAGCCTCTCCCCAACCCCTCCCATTCTCGCCCTCTTCTCCGGCTCCTTCTACTTAGCTTGCAGGAGTCCGGGGATCTACAATCCCTTCTTGACAGCAGAAGATGTCTACCGGATGTCTGCTTACTGGGACGCTTTGTTGTGGTGTCAAGCGTCGGGTACCGCCTGGAAAGCAAAAGAGACTGTTAGAACTTCACAGACACTGGCGCACCTGAAAAAAAGTCATCTCTGCTTTAGCCCGCTAGTCTGACATCTGGCTTTGCTCGGCACTTTGCGACTTCAAAAAACGTTACAGGCCAAAATGGATAAGCTAGTCAGACAGCCCCTGGTCACATCTGACCTTGCGTAACATGTGCTGACCTGCGTTCCTTAGGGCGCTCGGCTCGTCCCTCTGCAACGAGCATCAAGGCAGTCACCCGGTTGCGGGCGGACCGTTTACCAATTCCAAAGGTCTCCGCAGGAAGCCTCCCTTCCTCCCAGGCTCAACTTCGCTCATTATTTATCTCCCTTCCTCCCCACTTCCCGGTCGGCGCAGTTCCCCAGAAACTGTGCTTGCCAGGCATACCACGTGGTTTGCAGACAGCTGCTAGGTTCGGTCTTCTAACGAACTCTTCCCTCTGCTACAGGCCCCTGAAATAAAGGGCTAATGCTTGGAGTCCAAGAGGGGCCTGCTGTGAAGTCTAAACAAGCTAAAACAAGAACCACAGTGCTCTGAAAACATCTAGGAAAGCAGTGAGCTCTCCAATGGCTTAAGGGAAGGCCGATGCAAAGGGACATGGCTCTCACAGCCCACAACCAGAGAGACTAATTTGGCAGAGGTTAAACCCCCTTGCGTTCCAACCGACCTCAGATCGCTCTGGGTGGCTGGGGGCGGCTGGGCTTAACCCCTGTGGGATGTCCATTTCGGGGCTTTGTTTCGAGCAGGTCTTGGCAATCCTCAGGACCAGAGTGAAGACTCCAAACGGAGGCCCTGCATTTGACCTACAAGCAGCGCGCAAGTGAAAGGGGAAAAGGAAGAAAACAGTGCGGTAAAGAGAGAGCGCTTGAGCGCTAGCGCGGTAGTGAGCGCGATTGCAATACCTACCACCAGCTTGCACGCCGCGCAAGACATGACCAATACAGAGGCACGCGATCCATTACTCGCCACCGCTACAGAGGCACGCGACATGCATTACACTAACTTATCATCCATGAACATTGCCCAAGGCAAGCTCGATCCAGAAGCACATATTTGTCTCAATCCAAAACCAGAGAGACTAATTTGGCAGAGGTTAAACCCCCTTGCGTTCCAACCGACCTCAGATCGCTCTGGGTGGCTGGGGGCGGCTGGGCTTAACCCCTGTGGGATGTCCAGTTGAGGGCTTTGTTTCGAGCAGGTCTTGGCAATTCTCAGGACCAGAGTGAAGACTCCAAATGGAGGCCCTGCATTTGACCTACAAGCAGCGCGCAAGTGAAAGGGGAAAAGGAAGAAAACAGTGCGGTAAAGAGAGAGCGCTTGAGCGCTAGCACGGGAGTGAGCGCGATTGCAATACCTACCACCATAGAGCTGCAGCACTCCACCGGCCCAAAGCAACTTGGCATCATGTGGAGAATTCCATTTGTTGTTAGTTGTTCGCGGTTCAGCGCTGGGTGCCCAGGGGAGGATTGCTCCGCTGCAGACGCGCACGTTTACGTGGCAGCTCTTCTGGGTTCTATTCCGTACCAGGATCCCTATTTATTAGCTTACCTCTCAAATATTTACATATTCATAACCTGTTCCCACTGCTGATTAAAATGTGTTCCGAGAGGTGTTTTCCATAGAGCCATCCATTTGAGCTAAACAAAAGAAAAGCAAGCTATCACCCACACCACCCAAAATCCCAGGCACACGGCGCAAGGCAAGCTTGTTACACAGGCATACGGCGCAAGACAAGTCTAATACAGAGGCTCACAGCGCAAGGTGACTGCAAAAACAGAGCCAAACACTCCACCTACCTGCCATGTACTGCTTTGGAATTAGGCACCAACACGGACGACGACCGCCTCAGCTTCTCAGTGCGTTCAGACGTGTGGCTACGCCCCAACGACGCTGCCTGTGGAGCCTGCAAGGGACAAAGCAAAGAGCAACGTTCCAAGAAACTGCCTGAAGCCGTTTCCCATCTCCCATTCCCTTCCCTTCACCGACCGCTCACAGCCCCTGCCAGCTACAGGTGCCCGCGCCGAGGTTCCTGCCTGGGCTGGAAAACAAACAAGGGATGCCTAGAACTCACCTGCAATGCAACACCAGCCCGTGAGGAATGCCTTGCCTGGCCCGAGTCGCCTCCCCTCGCTGAAGGGCCCGCTCTCCTCCTCGCTTTGCGCCTTCACAAGAGAAACAGCACACACAAACAAACCTTAAACGTGGCACCGAGCCGCCGACCACTTCATCACGCCAACACCACCGGCCGACCTACCTCCCTCGGGTCCTCCCCTCGACTCCTCCATCGCTGCCTCGGTACACATTGCATCTGGTCCTGTCTGAAAAACCCAACAGTTTAGTGAGCACGTCACCCCGATACCGACTCATCGCTGCACCATTGCGGATCTCTCGCTTCCATTTAGGAACCCTCTCTGCGGTCTAACTGCAGGCAGCCCTTAAGACTCAAACAGTAAAAAACCAGGCATACCTCAGAGCCCCACAGCCTTACACCCCTGCAAAGTTCCATCTGCTTTTCCCAACGCTGAAGGGCCCCACCTAGCAGCTCCCACCATCTCCCAGGAACAGGATGGGCAGGAATATCCGCACACCCTGCTGACGGTACCACCTTCGCCGAACCCTCCCGGGCAGAATCCCACACGCTAACCCTGGACTCCTGCGGCTATGCCCCATCACCCCGACTCCACAACCCCGGGCAGAGCAGCTCCGTGCCAAACACGCACACAGAATGACGCAACGCAGAACCCTGCGGATGATGGGACTCCAAGAGGACCGAAAACTGTCAGCAAGACAGGAGACACCGTCAAACAACGCCACGAAGGGGCGGATGAGAGGAAGCTCTAAGGCAGCCCCCAAAGAGAGGGGACTGACAGTAAGTCCTTCCAATGAGCCGTTCCAAAGCAGTGACGATGGATGCACAAGAAGCCCGCCTTCAAGACCTAACGATGGAAAGATGCACGGAAAAAGCCTCTGGCTGTGAAAACGAGTGACCGAAGAGCGGGCTCCAGACAGAGCCCGCAATGACGCCACAAGAGAAGACCGACTGGAAACTTCCGAGACGTGAGGACAAACCCTGCCATGACCTTGCTAGGCAAATCAAGAGCAGCTCCGCGGCTGCTATGCTGATGAACGAGCGTGGGCATTCAAGACCCTAGAGACCGCGCCCGAGAGGCACACTGGGCACCTTTGAGCACAAAGAGGATGCTGACATCCAGAGAAGGACTAAGACACAGAAGACACACCAAACGACAAGCATCAAGACAGACAGGGGCTGGAGCTGCCCTGCCCGGCACACCCTGGCATCGTGCTGCCAAACGACCCGCTCCTCCCTGTACAGCCTTATCCAGCCTCTCCCCAACCCCATTCTTGCCCTCTCCTCCGGCTCCTTCTACTTAGCTTGCAGGAGTCCGGGGATCTACAATCCCTTCTTGACAGCAGAAGATGTCTACCAGATGTCTGCTTACTGGGACGCTTTGTTGTCGTGTCAAGCGTCGGGTACCTCCTGGAAAGCAAAAGAGACTGTTAGAACTTCACAGACACTGGCGCACCTGAAAAAGTCATCTCTGCTTGAGCCCGCTAGTCTCAACTCACCTGGCCGAGGTCACATGTTGACATGCTGCCATCCAGCTTTGCTCGGCATTTTGTGACTTCAAAAACAAATGACAGACCAAAAGGGATAAGCTGGTCAGACAGCCACCGGTTACATGTTACCTTGAGAAACTTGTCCTGACCCGCTCTCCTCATGGCGCGCCGCTCGTGCATCTGCAAAGATCATAGAGTGAGTCACCTGGATGCAGGCGGACAGTTGGCCAATTCCAAAGGTCTCCGCAGGAAGCCTCCCTTCCTCCCAGGATCAACTTCATTCATTGTTTATTTCCCTTCCTTCCCTCTTCCCGGTTGGCACAGTTCCCCAGAAACTGCGCTTGCCAGGCATACCACGTATTTTGCAGACAGCTGCTAGGTTCGGTCTTCTAACGAACTCTTCCCTCTGCAACAGGACCCTGAAATAAAGGGCTAATGCTTGGAATCCAAGAGGGGCCTGCTGTGAAGTCCAAACAAGCTAGAGAAAAAACCACAGTGCTCTGAAAACATCTAGGAAAGCAGTGAGCTCTCCGATGGCATAAGGGAAGGCTGATCCAGAGGGACATGGCTCTCACAGCCCACAACCAGAGAGACTAATTTGGCACAGGTTAAACCCCCTTGCGTTCCAACCGACCTCAGATCACTCTGGGTGGCTGGGGGCGGCTGGGCTTAACCCCTGTGGGAGGTCCAATTTCGGGCTTTGTCCCTGAGGATTGCAAAGACCTGGTCACAGCAGAGTGAAGACTCCAAACGGAGTCAAGGTTTCAGTCACTGTATTTGGCTGACAAGCAGCATGCAAGAGACTGTGGGAAAGAAAGAAAGAAAAATTGGGAAAAAGAGAGAGCGAAGAAGAACACAAGCCCACGCCTAAGAGCTACCGCGAAAGTGAGCGCGATTGCAATCCCTACCACCATAGAGCTGCAGCACTCCACCGGTCCAAAGCAACTCGGCATCATGTGGGGAATTCCCTTTGTTGTTAGTTGTTCGCGGTTCAGCGCTGGGTGCCCAGGGGAGGATTGCTCCACTGCAGACGCGCATGTTTACGTGGCAGCTCTTCTGGGTTCTATTCCGTACCAGGATCCCTATTTATTACCTTACCTCTCAAATATTTACATATTCATAAGCTGTTACCACTGCTTGTTAAAAATGTGTTCCGAGAGGTGTTTTCCATAGTGCACTCCATTTGAGCTAAACAGAAGAAAAGCAAGCTATCACCCACACCCCCCAAAATCCCAGGCACACGGCGCAAGGCAAGCTTGTTACACAGGCATGCGGCGCAAGACAAGTCTAATACAGAGGCACGCTATCCATTACTCCACCCAGATACAGAGGCATGCGGCGCAAGACAAGTCTAATACAGAGGCTCACAGCGTAAGGTGACTGCAAAAACAGAGCCAAACGCTCCACCTACCTGCCATGTACTGCTTTGGAATTAGGCACCAACACGGACGTCGACAGCCTCAGCTTCTCAGTGCGTTCAGACGTGTGGCTACGCCCCAATGACGCTGCTTGTGCGGCCTGCAAGGGGCAAAGCAAAGAGCCACATGCCAAGAGACTGCCTGAAACCGTTTCCTGCCGGCGGGGGAAGAAGCAAGCCTGCTCAATGTGAGCGATAAAAGCAGCTTCCTTTATTAGTTCTAAGTTAGCTCCTTTTATACTTGGTGGCTAACATATACCCGTAAGTCAATCTATGATTGGTTATTTGTTAAGGGTTATATCATCATAAGCCTGCCTCTTGTTTTCATTCTTGCAGTTCCTTCAACCTGTTTTTCCCTGATTCACTTGCTTCTTCTGAGGGCTGTCTTCATTTAAGGTCGTCTCGACCTTGATCCTGATTGGTCGTGCCGTGCTTCTTCTGCTCTGCTTTAGTCTGCACTTCGTGCCTACGTGCACGTACTCCAACAATTCCCCCTTTTTTCTTCTGAGCAACAAGAGCAGTAACCTTGCCTTGCAGGGTATAAGCTAACAAAGTGCCTACTACTATAACAGCAACTATAATAATCAACAACCATCGTATACCTTCCTTAACCAAGTCACTAAGCCAACCGGTTATTCCCCAAGAGCTTAACCAACCCTCTAACCTCCCATTAAACACTGTAACCAACTCCTGCGGTTCCCGAGGTGATACAGGAAGGTAACCAGCCCATCCATCCCATAAACGAAAAGCCATACTATAAAATGTGGCAATCTAAAAACTGCTAATTGGTTACACACACTGTTCACACCAAAGTGATTAATTAGTAATTATAACGAGTTTTGATAAGCATACCTTATAGCCAAACATTGTTAGTTTACCTTTAATGTCTAAAAGTTATCTGCACGCCTGCTGTGGCCATCTCATTATGGCTGGTTGATGACATGTTCATTTTACTTCCAAATACTTTCTCACAGCTCCTTGATTTAAGGGAGTCTGTACACCTGCTTTCAAGGCCGCTACGCTTTGAAAAAGTGATTACCAAAACTTCTCAGCGTGAGTAATTTTGTTGTTTCATGGGAATTTCTAGGATACTGTCAGAGTCTGTGTTGTTGCGAGGAGAGCCAGGCTGCTAGCAGGCCTGCTGTCCCCCTTGACAAATTTTTCTCTTTTTGTATCTGCGCCACAAAACTGCTTTTAGAGGTTTCTGCAAGGGCCCTTTGCAGAAAGCTCAACAAGCACGGCAGTAAATCTAAGACAAGTACCGAATTGCCAAATCCAATAATCCAAATTTGACCATTGACAATATCCATCCTGAAATTTCCCACTCATGAAACCAATTCTGTTCCATCTCTTAATTTCTGAATGCTCACATGAATCGACTGAGAGCGGTCAGCCAGATTCCTGCAGCACATACCTTCCAAAACTTTCACAATTATGTCTGCGAGCCAGCAGCACAAATCAGCTGCTGCATGTTTCACAGAATCCACATCTGTAGCTAAGTGCCTCGATACCTTTGCTGTTGTACCTGTTTGCTTTGCCAATCAGGAATGTCAGAAGTGCAGATAACTTCAGCTACACGTTTCTGTGCAGGCACCGATTGCAGCCTGTGACCTTAGGCTGTGCAGAAATCACTGTTTCTCTAATTTTTATTTACCACTAACACACACATATTTAAGAGTATTCAAAATGTCCCGCAGCAAAACTCATTGTCCATTGTGGCTGCACTTGGAACACTTGACTTCAGTTACTGTGATCAGGATCCCGTCCTGGTTCATGCAAGCTTGATTTCTTCTGGATCCACAGCTTTATCTGCTTGGTTCCCATATCTGTAATGACATAGGCAGATCTCCTTTCCCAAGTTAGTACCTGTAACTTCATTTCACTAACATCTAACATGAACTTTTCCGTTCAAAACATACAGAGCCTCATTTAATCAATCAGCTGGAGAGATGTCCTTCTCTCCCCCTTATTGTTTGTGAAGCCTGTGTGCACGTAAACAGTTCCTTATGTATGCGTATGCAGCTCAGCTATATCTCCATGACCATTGTCTGTCAGCCATTCTCCAACACACCACCCCGATACAGAGGCACGCGACATGCATTACACTACCTTATCATCCATGAACATTGCCCAAGGCAAGCTCGATCCAGAAGCACACATTTCTCTCAATCCAAAACCAGAGAGACTAATTTGGCAGAGGTTAAACCCCCTTGCGTTCCAACCGACCTCAGATCGCTCTGGGTGGCTGGGGGCGGCTAGGCTTAACCCCTGTGGGATGTCCAGTTCGGGGCTTTGTTTCGAGCAGGTCTTGGCAATCCTCAGGACCAGAGTGAAGACTCCAAACGGAGGCCCTGCATTTGACCTACAAGCAGAGCGCAAGTGAAAGGGGAAAAGGAAGAAAACAGTGCGGTATAGAGAGAGCGCTTGAGCGCTAGCGCGGGATTGAGCGCGATTGCAGTACCTACCATCATAGAGCCGCAACACTCCACCGGTCCAAAGCAACTTGGCATCATGTGGGGAATTCCCTTTGTTATTAGTTGTTCGCGGTTCAGCGCTGGGTGCCCAGGGGAGGATTGCTCCACTGCAGACGCGCACATTTTTCTGGCAGCTCATCGTAGTTCCATTCCGTTCCAGGACCCCTATCTATTAGGTTACTTCGCACATATTTACATATTCATAACCTGTTCCCACTACTGATTAAATTTGTTCCGAGAGGTGTTTTCCATAGTGCCCTCCATTTGAGCTAAACAAAATAAAATCAAGCTATCACCCACACCACCCAAAATCCCAGGCACACGGCGCAAGGCAAGCTTGTTACACAGGCATGCGGCGCAAGACAAGTCTAATACAGAGGCTCACAGCGCAAGGTGACTGCAAAAACAGAGCCAAACGCTCCACCTACCTTCCATGTACTGCTTTGGAATTAGGCACCAACACGGACGTCGACCGCCTCAGCTTCTCAGTGCGTTCAGACGTGTGGCTACGCCCCAACGATGCTGCCTGTGGAGCCTGCAAGGGACAAAGCAAAGAGCAACGTTCCAAGAAACTGCCTGAAGCCGTTTCCCATCTCCCATTCCCTTCCCTTCACCGACCGCTCACAGTCCCCGCCAGTTATAGGTGCCCGCGCCGAGGTTCCTGCCTGGGCTGGAAAACAAACAAGGGATGCCTAGAACTCACCTGCAATGCAACACCAGCCCGTGAGGAATGGCTCGCCTGGCCCGAGTCGCCTACCCTGGAAACAGCCCGCTCTCCTCCTCGCGTTGCGCCTTCAAAAGAGAAACAGCACACACAAACAAACCTTAAACGTGGCACCGAGCCGCCGACCACTTCATCACGCCAACACCACCGGCGGACCTACCTCCCTCGGGTGCTCCTCCCGACTCCTCCGTCGCTGCCTCGGTACACATTGCATCTGGCCCTGTCTGAAAAACCCAACAGTTTAGTGAGCACGTCACCCCGATACCGACTCATCGCTGCACCATTGCGGATCTCTCACTTCCATTTAGGAACCCTCTCTGCGGTCTAACTGCAGGCAGCCCTTAAGACTCAAACAGTAAAAAACCAGGCATACCTCAGAGCAGCACAGCTTACACCCCTGCAAAGTTCCATCTGCTTTTCCCAACGCTGAAGGGCCCCACCTAGCAGCTCCCACCATCTCCCAGGAACAGGATGGGCAGGAATATCCGCACACCCTGCTGACGGTACCACCTTCGCCGAACCCTCCCGGGCAGAATCCCACACGCTAACCCTGGACTCCTGCGGCTATGCCCCATCACCCCGACTCCACAACCCCGGGCAGAGCAGCTCCGTGCCAAACACGCACACAGAATGACGCAACGCAGAACCCTGCGGATGATGGGACTCCAAGAGGACCGAAAACTGTCAGCAAGACAGGAGACACCGTCAAACAACGCCACGAAGGGGCGGATGAGAGGAAGCTCTAAGGCAGCCCCCAAAGAGAGGGGACTGACAGTAAGTCCTTCCAATGAGCCGTTCCAAAGCAGTGACGATGGATGCACAAGAAGCCCGCCTTCAAGACCTAACGATGGAAAGATGCACGGAAAAAGCCTCCGGCTGTGAAAACGAGTGACCGAAGAGCGGGCTCCAGACAGAGCCCGCAATGACGCCACAAGAGAAGACCGACTGGAAACTTCCGAGACGTGAGGACAAACCCTGCCATGACCTTGCTAGGCAAATCAAGAGCAGCTCCGCGGCTGCTATGCTGGTGAACGAGCGTGGGCATTCAAGACCCTAGAGACCGCGCCCGAGAGGCACACTGGGCACCTTTGAGCACAAAGAGGATGCTGACATCCAGAGAAGGACTAAGACACAGAAGACACACAAACGACAAGCATCAAGACAGACAAGGGCTGGAGCTGCCCTGCCCAGCACACCCTGGCATCGTGCTGCCAAACGACCCGCTCCTCCCTGTACAGCCTTATCCAGCCTCTCCCCAACCCCTCCCTTTCTCGCCCTCTCCTCCGGCTCCTTCTACTTAGCCTGCAGGAGTCCGGGGATCTACAATCCCTTCTTGACAGCAGAAGATGTCTACCGGATGTCTGCTTACTGGGACGCTTTGTTGTGGTGTCAAGCGTCAGGTACCTCCTGGAAAGCAAAAGAGACTGTTAGAACTTCACAGACACTGTCGCACCTGAAAAAGTCATCTCTGCTTGAGCCCGCTAGTCTCAACTCACCTGGCCGAGGTCACATGTTGACATGCTGCCATCCAGCTTTGCTCGGCATTTTGTGACTTCAAAAACAAATGACAGACCAAAAGGGATAAGCTGGTCAGACAGCCACCGGTTACATGTTACCTTGAGAAACTTGTCCTGACCCGCTCTCCTCATGGCGCGCCGCTCGTGCATCTGCAAAGATCATAGAGTGAGTCACCTGGATGCAGGCGGACAGTTGGCCAATTCCAAAGGTCTCCGCAGGAAGCCTCCCTTCCTCCCAGGCTCAACTTCATTCATTGTTTATTTCCCTTCCTTCCCTCTTCCCGGTTGGCACAGTTCCCCAGAAACTGCGCTTGCCAGGCATACCACGTATTTTGCAGACAGCTGCTAGGTTCCGTCTTCTAACAAACTCTTCCATCGTCTACAGGCCCCTGAAATAAAGGGCTAATGCTTGGAGTCCATAAGCGGCCTGCTGTGACCTCCAAACAGGCTAGAGAAAAACCCACAGTGCTCTGGGAACCTCTAGGAAAGCAGTGAGCTCTCCAATGGCATAAGGGAAGGCTGATCCAGAGGGACATGGCTCTCACAGCCCACAACCAGAGAGACTAATTTGGCACAGGTTAAACCCCCTTGCGTTCCAACCGACCTCAGATCACTCTGGGTGGCTGGGGGCGGCTGGGCTTAACCCCTGTGGGAGGTCCAATTAGGTGCTTTGTTCCTGAGGATTGCAAAGACCTGGTCACAGCAGAGTGAAGACTCCAAACGGAGTCAAGGTTTCAGTCACTGTATTTGGCTGACAAGCAGCATGCAAGAGACTGTGGGAAAGAAAGAAAGAAAAATTGGGGAAAAGAGAGAGCGAAGAAGAACACAAGCCCACGCCTAAGAGCTACCGCGGGAGTGAGCACGATTGCAATACCTACCACCATAGAGCAGCAGCATTCCACCGGTCCAAAGCAACTCGGCATCATGTGGGGAAATCCATTTGTTGTTAGTTGTTCGCGGTTCAGCGCTGGGTGCCCAGGGGAGGATTGCTCCGCTGCAGACGCGCACGTTTACGTGGCAGCTCTTCTGGGTTCTATTCCGTACCAGGATCCCTATTTATTAGCTTACCTCTCAAGTATTTACATATTCATAACCTGTTCCCACTGCTTATTAAAATGTGTTCCGAGAGGTGTTTTCCATAGTGCCCTCCATTTGAGCTAAACAAAAGAAAAGCAAGCTATCACCCACACCACCCAAAATCCCAGGCATACGGCGCAAGACAAGTCTAATACAGAGGCTCACAGCGCAAGGTGACTGCAAAAACAGAGCCAAACGCTCCACCTACCTGCCATGTACTGCTTTGGAATTAGGCACCAACACGGACGACGACCGCCTCAGCCTCTCAGTGCGTTCAGACGTGTGGCTACGCCCCAAGGACGCTGCTTGTGCAGCCTGCAAGGGACAAAGCAAAGAGCCACATGCCAAGAGACTGCCTGAAACCGTTTCCTGCCGTCGGGGGAAGAAGCAAGCCTGCTCAATGTGAGCGATAAAAGCTGCTTCCTTTATTAGTTCTAAGTTAGCTCCTTTTATACTTTGTGGCTAACATATGCCCATGAGTCAATCTATTATTGGTTATTTGTTAAGGGTTAGATCATCATAAGCCTGCCTCTTGTTTTCATTCTTGCAGTTCCTTCAACCTGTTTTTCCCTGATTCACTTGCTTCTTCTGAGGGCTGTCTTCGTTTAAGGTCGTCTCGACCTTGATCCTGATTGGTCGTGCCGTGCTTCTTCTGCTCTGCTTTAGTCTGCACTTCGTGCCTACGTGCACGTACTCCAACAATTCCCCCTTTTTTCTTCTGAGCAACAAGAGCAGTAACCTTGCCTTGCAGGGTATAAGCTAACAAAGTGCCTACTACTATAACAGCAACTATAATAATCAACAGCCATCGTATACCTTCCTTAACCAAGTCACTAAGCCAACCGGTTATTCCCCAAGAGCTTAACCAACCCTCTAACCTCCCATTAAACACTGTAACCAACTCCTGCGGTTCCCGAGGTGATACAGGAAGGTAACCAGCCCATCCATCCCATAAACGAAAAGCCATACTATAAAATGTGGCAATCTAAAAACTGCTAATTGGTTACACACACTGTTCACACCAAAGTGATTAATTAGTAATTATAACGAGTTTTGATAAGCATACCTTATAGCCAAACATTGTTAGTTTACCTTTAATGTCTAAAAGTTATCTGCACGCCTGCTGTGGCCATCTCATTATGGCTGGTTGATGACATGTTCATTTTACTTCCAAATACTTTCTCACAGCTCCTTGATTTAAGGGAGTCTGTACACCTGCTTTCAAGGCCGCTACGCTTTGAAAAAGTGATTACCAAAACTTCTCAGCGTGAGTAATTTTGTTGTTTCATGGGAATTTCTAGGATACTGTCAGAGTCTGTGTTGTTGCGAGGAGAGCCAGGCTGCTAGCAGGCCTGCTGTCCCCCTTGACAAATTTTTCTCTTTTTGTATCTGCGCCACAAAACTGCTTTTAGAGGTTTCTGCAAGGGCCCTTTGCAGAAAGCTCAACAAGCACGGCAGTAAATCTAAGACAAGTACCGAATTGCCAAATCCAATAATCCAAATTTGACCATTGACAATATCCATCCTGAAATTTCCCACTCATGAAACCAATTCTGTTCCATCTCTTAATTTCTGAATGCTCACATGAATCGACTGAGAGCGGTCAGCCAGATTCCTGCAGCACATACCTTCCAAAACTTTCACAATTATGTCTGCGAGCCAGCAGCACAAATCAGCTGCTGCATGTTTCACAGAATCCACATCTGTAGCTAAGTGCCTCGATACCTTTGCTGTTGTACCTGTTTGCTTTGCCAATCAGGAATGTCAGAAGTGCAGATAACTTCAGCTACACGTTTCTGTGCAGGCACCGATTGCAGCCTGTGACCTTAGGCTGTGCAGAAATCACTGTTTCTCTAATTTTTATTTACCACTAACACACACATATTTAAGAGTATTCAAAATGTCCCGCAGCAAAACTCATTGTCCATTGTGGCTGCACTTGGAACACTTGACTTCAGTTACTGTGATCAGGATCCCGTCCTGGTTCATGCAAGCTTGATTTCTTCTGGATCCACAGCTTTATCTGCTTGGTTCCCATATCTGTAATGACATAGGCAGATCTCCTTTCCCAAGTTAGTACCTGTAACTTCATTTCACTAACATCTAACATGAACTTTTCCGTTCAAAACATACAGAGCCTCATTTAATCAATCAGCTGGAGAGATGTCCTTCTCTCCCCCTTATTGTTTGTGAAGCCTGTGTGCACGTAAACAGTTCCTTATGTATGCGTATGCAGCTCAGCTATATCTCCATGACCATTGTCTGTCAGCCATTCTCCAACACACCACCCCGATACAGAGGCACGCGACATGCATTACACTACCTTATCATCCATGAACATTGCCCAAGGCAAGCTCGATCCAGAAGCACACATTTCTCTCAATCCAAAACCAGAGAGACTAATTTGGCAGAGGTTAAACCCCCTTGCGTTCCAACCGACCTCAGATCGCTCTGGGTGGCTGGGGGCGGCTAGGCTTAACCCCTGTGGGATGTCCAGTTCGGGGCTTTGTTTCGAGCAGGTCTTGGCAATCCTCAGGACCAGAGTGAAGACTCCAAACGGAGGCCCTGCATTTGACCTACAAGCAGAGCGCAAGTGAAAGGGGAAAAGGAAGAAAACAGTGCGGTATAGAGAGAGCGCTTGAGCGCTAGCGCGGGATTGAGCGCGATTGCAGTACCTACCATCATAGAGCCGCAACACTCCACCGGTCCAAAGCAACTTGACATCATGTGGGGAATTCCCTTTGTTATTAGTTGTTCGCGGTTCAGCGCTGGGTGCCCAGGGGAGGATTGCTCCACTGCAGACGCGCACATTTTTCTGGCAGCTCATCGTAGTTCCATTCCGTTCCAGGACCCCTATCTATTAGGTTACTTCGCACATATTTACATATTCATAACCTGTTCCCACTACTGATTAAATTTGTTCCGAGAGGTGTTTTCCATAGTGCCCTCCATTTGAGCTAAACAAAATAAAATCAAGCTATCACCCACACCACCCAAAATCCCAGGCACACGGCGCAAGGCAAGCTTGTTACACAGGCATGCGGCGCAAGACAAGTCTAATACAGAGGCTCACAGCGCAAGGTGACTGCAAAAACAGAGCCAAACGCTCCACCTACCTTCCATGTACTGCTTTGGAATTAGGCACCAACACGGACGTCGACCGCCTCAGCTTCTCAGTGCGTTCAGACGTGTGGCTACGCCCCAACGATGCTGCCTGTGGAGCCTGCAAGGGACAAAGCAAAGAGCAACGTTCCAAGAAACTGCCTGAAGCCGTTTCCCATCTCCCATTCCCTTCCCTTCACCGACCGCTCACAGTCCCCGCCAGTTATAGGTGCCCGCGCCGAGGTTCCTGCCTGGGCTGGAAAACAAACAAGGGATGCCTAGAACTCACCTGCAATGCAACACCAGCCCGTGAGGAATGGCTCGCCTGGCCCGAGTCGCCTACCCTGGAAACAGCCCGCTCTCCTCCTCGCGTTGCGCCTTCAAAAGAGAAACAGCACACACAAACAAACCTTAAACGTGGCACCGAGCCGCCGACCACTTCATCACGCCAACACCACCGGCCGACCTACCTCCCTCGGGTGCTCCTCCCGACTCCTCCGTCGCTGCCTCGGTACACATTGCATCTGGCCCTGTCTGAAAAACCCAACAGTTTAGTGAGCACGTCACCCCGATACCGACTCATCGCTGCACCATTGCGGATCTCTCACTTCCATTTAGGAACCCTCTCTGCGGTCTAACTGCAGGCAGCCCTTAAGACTCAAACAGTAAAAAACCAGGCATACCTCAGAGCAGCACAGCTTACACCCCTGCAAAGTTCCATCTGCTTTTCCCAACGCTGAAGGGCCCCACCTAGCAGCTCCCACCATCTCCCAGGAACAGGATGGGCAGGAATATCCGCACACCCTGCTGACGGTACCACCTTCGCCGAACCCTCCCGGGCAGAATCCCACACGCTAACCCTGGACTCCTGCGGCTATGCCCCATCACCCCGACTCCACAACCCCGGGCAGAGCAGCTCCGTGCCAAACACGCACACAGAATGACGCAACGCAGAACCCTGCGGATGATGGGACTCCAAGAGGACCGAAAACTGTCAGCAAGACAGGAGACACCGTCAAACAACGCCACGAAGGGGCGGATGAGAGGAAGCTCTAAGGCAGCCCCCAAAGAGAGGGGACTGACAGTAAGTCCTTCCAATGAGCCGTTCCAAAGCAGTGACGATGGATGCACAAGAAGCCCGCCTTCAAGACCTAACGATGGAAAGATGCACGGAAAAAGCCTCCGGCTGTGAAAACGAGTGACCGAAGAGCGGGCTCCAGACAGAGCCCGCAATGACGCCACAAGAGAAGACCGACTGGAAACTTCCGAGACGTGAGGACAAACCCTGCCATGACCTTGCTAGGCAAATCAAGAGCAGCTCCGCGGCTGCTATGCTGGTGAACGAGCGTGGGCATTCAAGACCCTAGAGACCGCGCCCGAGAGGCACACTGGGCACCTTTGAGCACAAAGAGGATGCTGACATCCAGAGAAGGACTAAGACACAGAAGACACACAAACGACAAGCATCAAGACAGACAAGGGCTGGAGCTGCCCTGCCCAGCACACCCTGGCATCGTGCTGCCAAACGACCCGCTCCTCCCTGTACAGCCTTATCCAGCCTCTCCCCAACCCCTCCCTTTCTCGCCCTCTCCTCCGGCTCCTTCTACTTAGCTTGCAGGAGTCCGGGGATCTACAATCCCTTCTTGACAGCAGAAGATGTCTACCGGATGTCTGCTTACTGGGACGCTTTGTTGTGGTGTCAAGCGTCAGGTACCTCCTGGAAAGCAAAAGAGACTGTTAGAACTTCACAGACACTGTCGCACCTGAAAAAGTCATCTCTGCTTGAGCCCGCTAGTCTCAACTCACCTGGCCGAGGTCACATGTTGACATGCTGCCATCCAGCTTTGCTCGGCATTTTGTGACTTCAAAAACAAATGACAGACCAAAAGGGATAAGCTGGTCAGACAGCCACCGGTTACATGTTACCTTGAGAAACTTGTCCTGACCCGCTCTCCTCATGGCGCGCCGCTCGTGCATCTGCAAAGATCATAGAGTGAGTCACCTGGATGCAGGCGGACAGTTGGCCAATTCCAAAGGTCTCCGCAGGAAGCCTCCCTTCCTCCCAGGCTCAACTTCATTCATTGTTTATTTCCCTTCCTTCCCTCTTCCCGGTTGGCACAGTTCCCCAGAAACTGCGCTTGCCAGGCATACCACGTATTTTGCAGACAGCTGCTAGGTTCCGTCTTCTAACAAACTCTTCCATCGTCTACAGGCCCCTGAAATAAAGGGCTAATGCTTGGAGTCCATAAGCGGCCTGCTGTGACCTCCAAACAGGCTAGAGAAAAACCCACAGTGCTCTGGGAACCTCTAGGAAAGCAGTGAGCTCTCCAATGGCATAAGGGAAGGCTGATCCAGAGGGACATGGCTCTCACAGCCCACAACCAGAGAGACTAATTTGGCACAGGTTAAACCCCCTTGCGTTCCAACCGACCTCAGATCGCTCTGGGTGGCTGGGGGCGGCTGGGCTTAACCCCTGTGGGAGGTCCAATTAGGTGCTTTGTTCCTGAGGATTGCAAAGACCTGGTCACAGCAGAGTGAAGACTCCAAACGGAGTCAAGGTTTCAGTCACTGTATTTGGCTGACAAGCAGCATGCAAGAGACTGTGGGAAAGAAAGAAAGAAAAATTGGGGAAAAGAGAGAGCGAAGAAGAACACAAGCCCACGCCTAAGAGCTACCGCGGGAGTGAGCACGATTGCAATACCTACCACCATAGAGCAGCAGCATTCCACCAGTCCAAAGCAACTCGGCATCATGTGGGGAAATCCATTTGTTGTTAGTTGTTCGCGGTTCAGCGCTGGGTGCCCAGGGGAGGATTGCTCCGCTGCAGACGCGCACGTTTACATGGCAGCTCTTCTGGGTTCTATTCCGTACCAGGATCCCTATTTATTAGCTTACCTCTCAAATATTTACATATTCATAACCTGTTCCCACTGCTTATTAAAATGTGTTCCGAGAGGTGTTTTCCATAGTGCCCTCCATTTGAGCTAAACAAAAGAAAAGCAAGCTATCACCCACACCACCCAAAATCCCAGGCATACGGCGCAAGACAAGTCTAATACAGAGGCTCACAGCGCAAGGTGACTGCAAAAACAGAGCCAAACGCTCCACCTACCTGCCATGTACTGCTTTGGAATTAGGCACCAACACGGACGACGACCGCCTCAGCCTCTCAGTGCGTTCAGACGTGTGGCTACGCCCCAAGGACGCTGCTTGTGCAGCCTGCAAGGGACAAAGCAAAGAGCCACATGCCAAGAGACTGCCTGAAACCGTTTCCTGCCGGCGGGGGAAGAAGCAAGCCTGCTCAATGTGAGCGATAAAAGCTGCTTCCTTTATTAGTTCTAAGTTAGCTCCTTTTATACTTTGTGGCTAACATATGCCCATGAGTCAATCTATTATTGGTTATTTGTTAAGGGTTAGATCATCATAAGCCTGCCTCTTGTTTTCATTCTTGCAGTTCCTTCATCCTGTTTTTCCCTGATTCACTTGCTTCTTCTGAGGGCTGTCTTCGTTTAAGGTCGTCTCGACCTTGATCCTGATTGGTCGTGCCGTGCTTCTTCTGCTCTGCTTTAGTCTGCACTTCGTGCCTACGTGCACGTACTCCAACAATTCCCCCTTTTTTCTTCTGAGCAACAAGAGCAGTAACCTTGCCTTGCAGGGTATAAGCTAACAAAGTGCCTACTACTATAACAGCAACTATAATAATCAACAGCCATCGTATACCTTCCTTAACCAAGTCACTAAGCCAACCTGTTATTCCCCAAGAGCTTAACACACTGTTCACACCAAAGTGACTAATTAGTAATTATAACGAGTTTTGATAAGCATACCTTATAGCCAAACATTGTTAGTTTACCTTTAATGTCTAAAAGTTATCTGCACGCCTGCTGTGCTGTGGCCATCTCATTATGGCTGGTTGATGACAAGTTCATTTTACTTCCAAATACTTTCTCACAGCTCCTTGATTTAAGGGAGTCTGTACACCTGCTTTCAAGGCCGCTACGCTTTGAAAAAGTGATTACCAAAACTTCTCAGCGTGAGTAATTTTGTTGTTTCATGGGAATTTCAAGGATACTGTCAGAGTCTGTGTTGTTGCGAGGAGAGCCAGGCTGCTAGCAGGCCTGCTGTCCCCCTTGACAAATTTTTCTCTTTTTGTATCTGCGCCACAAAACTGCTTTTAGAGGTTTCTGCAAGGGCCCTTTGCAGAAAGCTCAACAAGCACGGCAGTAAATCTAAGACAAGTACCGAATTGCCAAATCCAATAATCCAAATTTGACCATTGACAATATCCATCCTGAAATTTCCCACTCATGAAACCAATTCTGTTCCATCTCTTAATTTCTGAATGCTCACATGAATCGACTGAGAGCGGTCAGCCAGATTCCTGCAGCACATACCTTCCAAAACTTTCACAATTATGTCTGCGAGCCAGCAGCACAAATCAGCTGCTGCATGTTTCACAGAATCCGCATCTGTAGCTAAGTGCCTCGATACCTTTGCTGTTGTACCTGTTTGCTTTGCCAATCAGGAATGTCAGAAGTGCAGATAACTTCAGCTTCACGTTTCCGTGCAGGCACCGATTGCAGCTTGTGACCTTAGGCTGTGCAGAAATCACTGTTTCTCTAATTTTTATTTACCACTAACACACTCATATTTAAAAGAGTATTCAAAATGTCCCGCAGCAAAACTCATTGTCCATTGTGGCTGCACTTGGAACACTTGACTTCAGTTACTGTGATCAGGATCCCGTCCTGGTTCATGCAAGCTTGATTTCTTCTGGATCCACAGCTTTATCTGCTTGGTTCCCATATCTGTAATGACATAGGCAGATCTCCTTTCCCAAGTTAGTACCTGTAACTTCATTTCACTAACATCTAACATGAACTTTTCGGTTCAAAACATACAGAGCCTCGTTTAATCAATCAGCTGGAGAGATGTCCTTCTCTCCCCCTTATTGTTTGTGAAGCAAACGCTTGAGAGTTTGATTCATATGTTCTGCCATGGCTTTGTATTGTACAAGTTTTTTAGTTTCAGCAACCAACAAGTGGTATTGTTGTTAAAGCACTTTAGCAGATTGGTAAACAAAGTTTCATGTAATTTCTGAGCTCCTGCAAAGCTGTCTGCTGAGAGAGCAGCCCCGGCCGGTGCAACCAGCCTGTCTGCTCTCTGATTTCTCCCTGCTAGACCTAGATGTAGTCAGTTAGCTCAGTGTGGCTGTGAGTCTGAGTAACAGAATACTGATGCATAATACCACACATTGATCTAATCCACTTAACATTTCTACGTAATTTTTGAACATCATTTAACATGCCAACCCCAGTTTTGATTGCGATCCTCTGAGGTGTTACAGTACTTTTATCAATTTGTCAGTCCGAATATTTTCACACTGGCTTATTTTGAATTTTTCTATGGAGTAATCTGTAACCCCTTGCTTTTCAAATGCACTGTTAACTCATGAATCAAACTTTCACCGTCCAAGTTTTTTCCCACAATCAATATAGCAACCATATCAGGATGTGTTTTCTGTACTGGAGCAAACGCCCAGGCTACATAAGCCAGGCACATAGTTGCTGAATTTTTTCTGCCTTGTGGGAGCGTACCCAGTGACACCTTTTGAAAAGAAAAAACCCAATCTTTTTTAAAAAAAAATTTTTTGCTTGTTCCACAAACTTGTGGAAGGCTTCATATGACTCTTAGTCAGTTGCTCCCGTATTTAATCATGTATGTGGCCAATTTTTTTCTCAAGTAAGCAGCTATTGATCATTGTTTTCCAGGTTAACTTTTAATATGAGCTGCCCTTTTTCAATGTTCACTATATAAAATTCATTTTTGCTAAGTAACCAGCCTTGCTCTCAGTGGACAAACACAGCCCTGAACTTATAGCACATACGAACAAACGAACGCTGCAAACCAATTAATCAGACAAACGACATTGAGAGACCATCCAGTTCATATGGGTGGGAGGGTTGGGGTGGGGGGGGGGGGTGTGGGGAGGTGGTTCAGCTACATGCTGACCCTGCGCTCTTATTGCTATGCCGACTCACCCCAACTCTACGGCCCCGGGCAGAGCAGCTCCACACCAGACACGTACACAGAACGAGGCTACACAGACCACTGCAGACAACACGACTCCAAGGTCGGAAAAATCTCTCAGTGAAAAGAGCTCCCAGACAAGAGATGCTGTAGAGCGATGCTGCCTATGGAGGTGAAGCACGGAAGCTCTATGACTAAAACATCTTCTCTTCCCCTGCTCCCTCCCTGGCCCTGGTCACTTCCCTTAGCTCTCAGACTGCTGGGGATCCATCTCCGTCCTCAAGGAACACAGCGCACGCCTCTGTAGGTCAAATGGGATGTTCCTGGAGTTGCCACATTATTCTTCAGCCTCCGTGATAAAGACCGCAACCTGGAAGATAGTTGACTTTCATACCCATTACTTTATTAGGAAACGCTAACAGTCTCTATGCAAGCAAGAAGCTTACTCAAACCCTAGCTAGATAAGCTCATTTTCAGTATCATAGTAACAGAAGCGGTGCTAACAGCTTACAGTTTAAAGAGCAAAGCTGGTGGAAAAAGCCCAATGGTCTACCTTGTGCAAAGTCAGGAACGCTGGTGAAATGCTATGCACCCAGAAGCAAAAAATCAACAGCCAACTATATAGGATTGAGTTGCCTTCAAAGGCCCTGAAAAGGCAACACAAAACACACAAAAAGCTATGTCAATAAGTACTCTTGACTAGGTAGACCCTGGTCACACTCAGCCAGTTGCAAAACGCTTACCTGAGACGCGTGAACCAAGATGACAGCAGCAACTCAAATGCTTCAATGGCAGAATGAAAGCTAGAACGGTACAACAGGAGACACAAAGCAGAATGAGCTGCCAAAAGCAAGACGAGACCCTTATATAAACCAGAGCCCACCCACCACCCTTCCCCCTGTGGCCTGGAAAGGGGAGGATGCTGCCTGCAGAAGGATTAAAAGCAGCTGGAGCAGCAGGTGTGGCTCTTCTGACCCGAGTTGTTTATCAGAGAATGAATGCTGAATGGAGAAAGGGATTCTTGCTGAAAACACTCTCTACTGTGCTGAATCTTTACATTGATGATTAAAACAGGAACGTAAACCACCATACATTTACTAAAAGATGGATAAAAATCCCTAAAGAGAGTGCTAAACCTCATAGAGAAAATACTGAGTAAACACTATAAAAATGCTGCTGTTGGGAAATCGTGTATTTTAGACTTGCAGAAAGCAAGAGAAAAACCTACATAACTGATCTTTCATCTGAGTGAGATGGAGTCTAGCACGCGACTTCAACAGGAAAGCCTTCCAGATAATACCAAAGAACAAGGAACAACTGCATCCCTAAGCAGTCCCACCTAAAGGATATGTCTGCACAAGAACCACAGGAAGTACTGTAGTACACTCACAAATCACTCTAACAAATTTCCATAGAAAATAGAGATGAGACACATGTATTCCTAACACATAATGACCCTAGAAAAAATATAAGCCCCACCAAGAAAAATACCCAGCAGTAGCTCCCAAACCAAAGGAGCCAGGACTGAAAGACATACCTGGCCTGAAACCTCCCCAAGGAGCCCACAAGCAGCCCCATTGACATGGGATATCTCCACACTCCAGTCGAGGCAACTGCCAAGGGCACAAACCTCCCCACCTTCCATCTTAACCTTTAAAAGGCATAAATCCCCTTTTTGAGCCTGTCCACATGACTCCTCAGCCACCATCCAGACCTGCTCACCTTACCTCTCGGCGTGCCTTCTGCCTTCAACACTCCCCCCTCAGCTCAGCCCTCATCTTCTGCAGCAGCCCAGGAGAAACCCAAAGGGACCAGCAGACCCCACCCCAGCTAGCTGCCTTTTAACAGGGAGAGCTGTCTCCATCAGCCCAATTTTTGGCACCTGGGGTTCATCAAGCCCCAGCACTCAGCTTCAGCCCAGTACCTTCGAGTGGGGACTATTTGCCCTGGGGCTCTGAGCTTTCCTTTGCCAGGGAACCTAAAATACACCTGCAAAAGTGTTTTTCTCATCCAGAGCAGCATTTGCTGCCAAACATGCCAAACATCCAGCAATAGCTTCCAAACCAAAGGAGCCAGGACTAAAAGACATAGCTGGCCTGAAACCTTCCCAAAGGGGACTCACAAGCATCCCCTACCCACGTGGGACATCCCCACACTTTCAGCAGGGCACTTACCAAGAGCACAGAGCTCCCCATCTTCCAACTTCACCTTTAAAATCCAGAAATCCCTTTTTTTTTTTCAGGCTTTTCCCCATGACTCCCCAGCCACCTTCCAGTGCCACTCACCTCATCTCCTGCAGAACCTTCTGCCTTCTTACAGCAATGCTCCCTCCCCTCCTCAGCACAGCTCTTGCCTTCTGCAGCAGCTCAAAGGAACCAGCAGACCCCACCCCAGCTAGCTGCCTTTTAACAGGGAGAGCTGTCTCCATCAGCCCAATTTGTGGCACCTGGGGCTCACCAAGCCCCAGTACCTTCCACTGGGGATGGGCGATACCACCTACACCTGTGGTGCTCCCTCCGTGGATGGAAGCCAAGTGGCCCCTAAAGCCCCTCTTGCCCTGGGATTAGTGCTTTCCTTCCCCAGGGATCAGTCCTAATGTGCCCTGTGTCATTTTCCAGCTGTAGCAACATCCCTGTTCGACTGTGCTAAACACCTGGCAGCAACTCCCAAACCAAAGTGCTGAGGATTGAGAGATATTCCTGGCAGAGAAACGTGACATTTTTGGGACAAAAACTGAAGAATTAAGGTCTGGCAGAGAAATGTGACATTTTTGGGTCAAAAACTGAAGAATTAAGGTCAAGAATCTGAGATTTCTGGCCCAAAATTTTCAGATTTGGGTCCAGAATCGGAGCGGTTTGGGAATAAAAAGTTTGAGATTTTTTTTTTTCAGATTTGGGTCAAGGATTTCGATATTTGGGACCAGAATTTGGGATTTGGGGCCAAAATTTTGAAGTTTGGGGCAAGAATTTCATGTTTTGGGTGAATTTTGGGGGGTAGAAGCTGGAGATTTAGGTCCAAAAATTAAGATTTTTGTGTCCAAAATTTGAAGTTTTGGTCAAGAATTTTGAGATTTGGGTCCAAAATTTGGATTTTTTTTTTTTTTTTGGGGGGGGGGTGTCAAAATTTGGAGGGTTTGGGTGAAGAACTTGACAGTTTGGGTAAAGAAATTGAGATTTAGGTGAAAATGCTGAGGGTTTTGGGGTTCAAATATCTGAGGTTTGGGGTAAAAATTGTTGAGGGCTTTTGGTAAACTTGAGGTTTTGCTGAAGATTTTGAGGGTTTGGGGTCAATTCTTGGATGTTTGTGGCCCAAAACCCTTCTCCCCAGCCCCTGGGAGCACGGCCCAACCCCCCTGGCCTCCCCCTTGTCCCAGGGGGGGTTAATTTGGGGGTGAGACATCCCAGGGGAACAGGCCCTCCTGGAGATGCTGTTACGCTTGGAACTCACCCGGCCGGGTGAGGAAATATCCGACTTCCCTCCTGGCTTTGTGGCTTCAGAAGAGGAAGCAAACACACACGTCAGTCTTGAAATAGCCAGGGCCGCCGACCCTCTCACCCCACCCAGACACTGGTAGAGCTGGATGGCACAAAACCGCATCCCGTGACGTAACTGTGGAGGCCTGCCCGTCACCTGTGATGCTAAAACAACAACGTACAGGTTGACAGGATGCCTCTAAGACCGCTGTGTCAATGCAGCGGTCGCTTGCCTCACCGACGTCGGCTCGTGTGTTGGGATCCCACTCGGCCTGTGGATTTGCGTGGAGTAGAACCAGAAATGCCTCGACGAGTCACAAGTGCTCCCGGTTGCCCCGAGCCTCTCACGTCAGATGCCAGGCAGCCTCTGGTTGACGCTCCTCCTCTTCTGTAGGCCTTCAGCTCGGGGCGCATCCCTCACATCTGAAAAGCCCAAGCGAGCGGTCAAAGAGAGTCACACCGGATGCCAACCGATGCCTCGATGAGGCCGACGGTCAGTCATCTATACCTAAATAGCCCAACACCCAGACAAAACGAGCCCCAGAGAACGAGCCTCACGTATATGACGGAAGGCACGTGCAATAGTCGACCTCCTCAACTGCCGTGCACACCGCTGCGCCGGGAAGGCTGGAAGATCGCTCCTGGAACCTGCCAAACACAATGGCAACAACTCTGTGAAAGCTGTCTGTGAGGAAAGACCCTACTGTCTTTGCCAAAATACCTGCCTGGGGCAACATTTTACTGCCACGCTGTAACCCTCTGCAGTGCCTAGCTCTAATATTGCCACACCTCCTCCTGGGGCAGGTCCGACCCAGAGACGGCACACAGACAGCAAACGTGACCCTGAAACACACGATGGCCAGGATGGATAAGAACAATGACCGTATCAGAGATGATGCTGTCAAAGAAGCCCGAAGGCACTGCAATAGTGCAAATGCATTAAGGTGGCACTGGAAGATGCGATGACTGTTGCCTGTAAGAGATAGCAACAGGTGCACAAGAAGCTGCGCTTTAAGACCCAAGACCATTGAACATGAGGGGATGACCCCAGAGAAGACACATCTGTGCCAAACAAATGCTCGGTGGAGAGACTTCCTGTCCAAACTGCAATGTTGGACGTGCAAGAAGCCCGCCTTCAAGACCTAACGATGGAAGGATGCGGGGAAGAAGCTTCAGTCCGGGAAGAGAGATGGCTGCAGAGCACGGCTACCGACAGAGCCGACCATCGCGCTGCAAGACAAGACTGACCGCAAGCTTCTGACACGCGAGGATGAACTGCACCACCAGATTGCTAAGCGAGCGAAGGAGAGCCCGATGGGCGCTGTGCCTGCGAGCGAGTGTAGGCATTTGAGACCCTAGAGGCCATGGCCAAGGGGCACATTGCGCCCCTCTGAGTGCAAAGGGGATGCCGGCATCCAGAGAAGGACTAAGACACAGAAGATGCCACACAACACACACACACGCGCGCAGACATGAGCCAGACCTGCCCTCTCTGGCTCACCCTAACATCGTGCTGGTGAATAACCCGCCGGCCCAAAGGGGGACCGTTCATGGACAGCCCCTTCCCCACACATCAGCTTTCATGGGCAAGTGACTTCACCGCTGCCTTCGCCCCACCCTTTTCCCCCTGCTCCCTCCACTCAGATCTCAGACCCCTGGGGATCCTTTGCCGGCCGGGGAAGAAGCAAGCCGCTCAATATGAGTGATAAAAGCAACTTCGATGATTAGTTCTAAGTTAGCTCCTTTTATACATTGTGGCTAATATATGCCTATTAGTCAATCTATCATTGGTTATTTGTTAAGGGTTACATCATCATAAGCCTGCCTCTTGTTTTCAAGTTTCACATCCATGGCCTTGGACAAGCAAAAGAAAATTAATTGCAGCTCTATTTTGCAGCGTAGCATGGCGGACAGAATCAACATCAAGCAAAAGACTGAAAAGTGCAAGGGAAGTAGCATTTGTTTGTTTTGCTAGCCAACACCTCAACTTGTTTAGGTGATTGTGTGCAGCTGCTGCTGACACCCCTGGAGCGAGAAGAGATGCAGATATAATCTCTTCCAGTGACCAGAATGTTACCTGATCGTTGCATTCTTTGTTAAAAGCGTGTGTCTGCCTCCTGGTTCGGCGATGGTGACGGCTCATGTTAAATATCATAGTGGTGTTAGGCGTTAGCAGAGATAAGCGGCCAAGCGTGCATGGCCCCCCTCTTAGACGTGACGGGATACCTGGCCAAGCACGGTCTCCGCATCTCAGTAAATTACCAGGCGGTAGCTGCAAGGGATGGTTAGTAGATATTGAAATGTTAGGCGAAGTATAATTGCACCAGCTTGTAGCGTTGCGATAAACAGACAAGCTAGAATTTACATCGGTGGGCGAGCTTTGTTTCCTACGTGTATGGTTAAAATACAAGCATGCATCAGCCTTTACTGAACCCAGAAGCTCCAACTCCTGCGGTTCCTGAGGTGATACAGGAAGGTAACCAGCCCATCTATCCCATAAGCGAAAAGCCATACTATAAAATGTGGCAATCTAAAAACTGCTAATTAGTTACACACACTGTTCACACCAAAGTGATTAATTAGTAATTATAACAAGTTTTGATAAGCATACCTTATAGCCAAACATTGTTAGTTTACCTTTAATGTCTAAAAGTTATCTGCACCCCTGCTGTGCTTTGGCCATCTCATTATGGCTGGTTCATGACATGTTCATTTACTTCCAAATACTTTCTCACAGCTCCTTGATTTAAGGGAGTCTGTACACCTGCTTTCAAGGCCACTATGTTTTGAAAAAGTGATTACCAAAACTTCTCAGCGTGAGTAATTTTGTTGTTTCATGGGAATTTCAAGGATACTGTCAGAGTCTGTGTTGTTGCGAGGAGAGCCAGGCTGCTAGCAGGCCTGCTGTCCCCCTTGACAAATTTTTCTCTTTTTGTATCTGCGCCACAAAACTGCTTTTAGAGGTTTCTGCAAGGGCCCTTTGCAGAAAGCTCAACAAGCATGGCAATAAATGTAAGATAAGTACCGAATTGTCAAATCCAATAATCCAAATTTGACCATTGACAATATACATCTTGAAATTTCCCACTCATGAAACCAATTCTGTTCGATCTCTTAATTTCTGAATGCTCACATGAATCGACTGAGAGTGGTCAGCCAGATTCCTGCAGCACATACCTTCCAAAATTTTCACAATTATGTCTGCGAGCCAGCAGCACAAATCAGCTGCTGCATGTTTCACAGAATCCGCATCTGTAGCTAAGTGCCTCGATACCTTTGCTGTTGTATCTGTTTGTTTTGCCAATCAGGAATGTCAGAAGTGCAGATAACTTCAGCTTCACGTTTCCGTGCAGGCACCGATTGCAGCCTGTGACCTTAGGCTGTGCAGAAATCACTGTTTCTCTAATTTTTATTTACCACTAACACACTCATATTTAAAAGAGTATTCAAAACGTCCCGCAGCAAAACTCTGACTCCATTGGGCTGCACTTGGAACACTTGACTTCAGTTACTGTGATCAGGATCCCGTCCTGGTTCATGCAAGCTTGATTTCTTCTGGATCCACAGCTTTATCTGCTTGGTTCCCATATCTGTAATGACATAGGCAGATCTCCTTTCCCAAGTTAGTACCTGTAACTTCATTTCACTAACATCTAACATGAACTTTTCGTACCTGTAACTTCATTTCACTAACATCTAACATGAACTTTTCTGTTCAAAACATACAGAGCCTCATTTAATCAATCAGCTGGAGAGATGTCCTTCTCTCCCCCTTATTGTTTGTGAAGCAAACGCTTGAGAGTTTGATTCATATGTTTTGCCATGGCTTTGTATTGTACAAGTTTTTTAGTTTCAGCAACCAACAAGTGGTATTGTCGTTAAAGCACTTTAGCAGATTGGTAAAGAAAATTTCATGTAATTTCTGAGCTTGTGCAAAGCTGTCTGCTGAGAGAGCAGCCCCGGCCGGTGCAACCAGCCTGTCTGCTCTCTGATTTCTCCCTGCTAGACCTAGATGTAGTCAGTTAGCTCAGTGTGGCTGTGAATCTGAGTAACAGAATACTGATGTATAATACCACACAATGATCTAATCCAGTTAACATTTTTAAGTAACTTCTGAACATCATTTAACATGCCAACCCCAGTTTTGATTGCGATCCTCTGAGGTGTTACAGTACTTTTATCAATTTGTCAGTCCGAATATTTTCACACTGGCTTATTTTGAATTTTTCTATGGAGTAATCTGTAACCCCTTGCTTTTCAAATGCACTGTTAACTCATGAATCAAACTTTCACCGTCCAAGTTTTTTCCCACAATCAATATAGCAACCATATAATGATAAAAGATTAGATCAGTATGTGTTTCTCGTACTGGAGCAAACGCCCAGGCTACATAAGCCTGGCACATAGTTGCTGAATTTTTTCTGCCTTGTGGGAGCGTACCCAGTGACACCTTTTGAAAAGAAAAAACCCAATCTTTTTTTTTAAAAAATTTTTTTTTTTTTTTTGCTTGTTCCACAAACTTGTGGAAGGCTTTACATGACCCTTAGTCTGTTGCTCCCGTATTAAATCGTGTAAGTGGGCATTTTTTTTCTCAAGTAAGCAGCTATTGATCATTGTTTTCCAGGTTAACTTTTAATATGAGCTGCCCTTTTTCAATGTTCACTATATAAAATTCATTTTTGCTAAGTAACCAGCCTTGCTCTCAGTGGACAAACACAGCCCTGAACTTATAGCACATACAAACAAACAAACGCTGCAAACCAATTAATCAGACAAACAACATTTCAAGACACGAGTTGTCACATCCAGCCGATATGGGTGGGAGGGTTGGGGTGTGGGGGGGGGGTGTGGGGGGGTGGTTCTCGGCCACTGCCTGCAGTGCTGTTCTCCCCCCGCCATAAACCACAGGGTGATCCCGTTGTTCACCATGACTGAGCCCCAGGTGAGTGCTAGGACCCCATTCCTTCTACCTCCCACTGGCCCACTACTAACTCTCTCTGCCTCCCGCTTTTTCCCACACAAATCTTTCCCTGGTGATTTCCGTGATTGAGTAGGAATCAAAGTACCCTGATTTAGCTGTTTTTCCCATTCTCACGCCACCTTACGTGACCAAGCTCCTCGGAGCAGTCTGTGCAGAGTCTCTCGGGTGTCAGGAGACAGCGATAGATTGATGAGTGTCCCTGATCCGATGGTTGTTGAAGCTGATACTTGTCCATCTCCATAGGATTCTCTGTCCTTAGGTTTCTTGTCTGTGCTCATAGGTTCCTTGTCCATGGGGGCATCACTGTTCTGTGCCTGAATCGGTGATTCTCCGTCTTTGTAGTTTTCGGGTGGGGGCTCAAACCCTTTTACAACCGGGCATGCCATTGTCTGCTCTGCTTTGTTTTCCAGCTTTTCAAGGACAGGTTGAAGTTGTTGATGCTGGTTAACATTTTCGACTGCGCCATGGGGTGTTTTAGGCTCAGTAAAAGTCAGAGGCAGATAGATATTAAAGGCAGTCAGTTGTACGTTTGTTTTCACATTTTTTCTTTCCAAAGGCATCACAGTGGAGGGAGTGCAGACCGTGGTGGCAGATTTACGTGCACTACTCGCTCCCCTTCAGTTCCGACAGATTTACAACTTTGCTCTCATAACACAGCATTTTTACTTAGTCTAGTAACTGGGATAGGTGAAAAAGCACCCAGAAACAAAACCACATTCTCCGTAGTAGATTTTCTTTTTGAATCAGCTCTGTGGAACCCGTAATTGGTGTTAAAGCTGCAAAGGCTGAAGCGGCAGCAACGAGTTCCGCCTCTATTTCAGTTAAAGTTCTTTTAATTAATTTCCTGAGAATTGTTAACGACTTAGCTTCTTTCACCCCAACTGAGGGTTTGTCAAGGATTTAAATTCCTATAGCTTCCTAAGTAGGTAAATCAATGCTTTTCAGCAACACTGCGTCCAACCGCAAAAATTTTTGCCTTTCTGTGTCCACTCAGTTAACTCGTGAACTGTATGCGGGTTCTGAAAACAACCCTTGTCATACCCATAAACTAACAACCCCATTAATTCCTTCTTTAAATCTATACCCTTAACATTCCTTTTTCGTAAAGTATTTGTAAATAAATCATATGCCACTTGCCTATCCATTTGCAGACGTACGCTTTTGCAGCTTTTCCAGGCTCCGGTGGCACGTATGGCCCAAAAACACCGATGTGATCTTTGGGGGCGCACTCCTCTATTTCAATTGATCTAGGTGCCGTCCTGGCTGCAAACAGTACCCAACTCCTACTTCTCCAACCGTGGTTGTAGTGGCCTGCTATCAGGTCCTTTACCGGACCTACACTCCGCTTTTGTAAAAAGCTTTGTATTAATTTGAGAGCTACCTCTGTTTCTATGACGTCTTCTGTTCATGGTGCGGCCGATCCCTGGGTAGTCTCGGTGCTGCGGACGGGAGCGTGTCCCCGGGCCGATCCCCACACTTTGTCGCCAGATCTTTTAATCCCGCCAATCGCCGCTTGATGGGTCCATCTCAGCCCCACCGGCCTCGGTCGGTTCCGGATCCCTGGTGCGTTGGTCTCAGGGTCCCTTCCCCGGTGCGTTGGTCTCAGGGTCCCTTCCCCGGTGCGTTGGTCTCAGGGTCCCTGTTCGGGGGCCAAATGCCGGTGGGGAAAGAAGCAAGCCTGCTCAATGTGAGTGATAAAAGCAACTTCATTTATTAGTTCTAAGTTAGCTCCTTTTATTCATTGTGGCTAACATATGCCTATTAGTCAATCTATTATTGGTTATTTGTTAAGGGTTACATCATCATAAGCCTGCCTCTTGTTTTCATTCTTGCAGTTCCTTCAACCAGTTCTTCCCGGATTCACTTGCTTCTTCTGAGGGCTATCTTCGTTTAAGGTCGTCTCGACCTTGATCCTGATTGGTCGTGCCGTGCTTCTTCTGCTCTGCTTTAGTCTGCACTTCGTGCCTACGTGCACATACTCCAACAGTTTCCCATCTCCCATTCCCTTCCCTTCACCGACCGCTCACAGCCTCCACCAGTTACAGTTGCCCACGCCGAGGTTCCTGCCTGGGCTGTAAAACAAACAAGGGATGCCTAGAACTCACCTGCAATGCAACACCGGCCCACATGGCCCGAGTCGCCTCCCCTGGAAACGGCCCGCTTTCCTCCTCGCTTTGTGCCTTCAAAAGAGAAACAGGCACACACAAACAAGTCTTAAACGTGGCACCGTGCCGCTGACCATTTCATCACACCAACGCAACCGGCCAACCTACTTCTCTTGTGTCCATGAGGGGCTTGCAGTGACCTCCAAACAAACAAAAAAAGCAATTGCTTGCCATGGCTCCATCGCACAGGGGTGGCCGCTCTGAGGCTTGGGACTGGCCTAGACAGCCCAAACAGGGTAGGCCTGTAAATGACTCCACAATGCCACTCCAGATGCCTAGGAACAGCTCAGCCGGCCTGTGTCACCTCCCTCAGCCCGCTCTCCTTCTTGCTTTGCGCCTTCAAAGAGACGCAGGCCCACCGATCTGGGCAGCTGCCACCACTGCTTCACACCTCAGACATAGACCCCTCAGCTCCCACCCTGAAGGGGCCATCTCCCTCTTTGAGGCTTTGTCCAGGACCTTCCAGTCCATTGTGCAGCCCACTCACCTTCTCCCTCAGTGCAGCCCCAGCCCAGTGATGACTCGACTCCTCCCCTACCTCATAACAGTCCCTCCACAGCTACTTATAGAAGAGCAGTAGGAGCCAACAGACCTTCCACAGGCAGACAGCCCCTTGCAGGAACAGGCCACCCCCATCAGCCTCACTGCTGGCACCTGGGGCTCCCTCCTGCCCTGGGTACTCAGCTGCAACCAGGCAGGGAAAAGGGGAGGGCACCACCACCTGATCCCTGTGATGGTTTCATTCTGGCTGGAAGCCAGATACCCACCAAAGCCCTTCACTCCCTTTCTCAGCTAGGCAGGAGAGAAAGTTTTTAATGGAGAGGCTTATGAGTTAAGTTAAGGACAAGCAGAGATCACTCAGCAAGTAACATCACAACTGAAACAGACTCAACACAGAATGAAGTCTTCTAATGTGTTCCCACCACCCCACCCCCCAAAGTTCCCACTGAAAGCAAAGCGGTATAATGGGAAATAAACCCAAATCTTAACACACCACCCCCCACATCTTCCTTCCTCCCAGGCTCAACTTTATTCACAGTTTCTCATGCTTTCTCCTCCCTCGCCTACACCCTCCTCCTCCACAGGTAGCACGGTTCCCCAGGAGCTGCAGTTCAGAGCCATACTTCATGTTTTGCAGACAACTCCTATCTTCTGTCTTCTGCCAAATTCCAGGCTACGCTTAGCTCTCAGGCAACAAGGTAACTGTATGCATCCTCAAGGAAGGGACACACAGGTCGCTGTGCAGGCAAACTGCGACATTCCTGTAGTTACTACATAATTCTTCTGCCTCTAGGATAAAGGAAAATAAACAGCAACAAAAAAAAAAGAAAAAAGCTTCACAGCTCTTAGAATCCTACAGACAAGGAGAAAAAACCCAACAAAGCCATGGGGCCAGGGAGCTAGACTGAGAGAGGGAAAAAGAAAAAGGCAACAAATAACAGGGCAGAGACAGGAAATGACAGGGACTGACAGAGTGAAGAGGCAAGGGTCAGGGTCAGGCTACACAGACAAACACCAGCACAAACTGAACCACATAGCTACACACTATCAGGCAGAGGGGCCAAAGTAAGAAACGGGGATGGGGAGCTGGGGAGATAGAAGAAAGATAGGGAGGAAGGCAAAAAGCCACAGAGCAAAAAGCATAGCCATGCATGCAGAACTATGAGGGGGAGGAATTCTGAAAGGGTGTCACCTGGGAACCAGCACCAGGTAGATGGAGCAAAGATAAAATCAACCCAGCTACAGGAAAGGGAGGACAGGATTAACAAATTGGGGCCAAGCCCTGGTCAGTGAGAAATGGAGAAGCACAGAACATCACCAATACTATGTGGCACAGAGAGAGGATTCTAAAATAAAGGGACTGGGACACAGACTTAAAAAAAAAAAGAAAATGCAAACTAGTCACGGGCCACCAGCTGGAATTGCAGGTGAATTGCCTGGGCCACAGGACAGACAGCTGTGAACTTTGAAGACTGAGAGAAGGAGCTGACAGAAAGAGAGATAGAGTGACCAAGGAAAAAAATCCAACCAAGCTAAGGCAGAGAAAGCTAGAACTTAAGACCTGGGAGTAAGGAATGAGACAGAATCAGATACAGAAAATAAACAGATTAAGATACCCAAAAGAAGCCCCACAAAGCCCAAAAACCAAAGAAGCCACAAAAGACAATTAAAAACACCCACAAACCTCAGAGCTCACAAGAAAGGCCATGGAATCCTGTTACTCTAGGAACAATTAGGAAAACCATAAGCTGACCTGGAAGATACTACACCTTTGTTCCCCATTAGTTATAAGGAAAACTCTCTATGGACAAGATGCTTACTCTAACCTCTCTAGAAAAATCTCATCACTAGACCTGTTAGGAGAAGCAATACTCACAGCATATAGGGCAAAGCCAATGAAAACAAAAAATGAAGTCACACACACCTAGAATTAAAAAGCATAAAGAGTTACGTAGAATTAAGTCATCTTACAAACCACTGAAAATTCAAAACACCACCACCCAAAGCTACACATGAATGTACTTTCTATTACATACATACTGTTTAGCCTTGACTACTCCTGAAGCTCCTTACCTCAGAAATACCTCCCCAAACAGCCAAGCCAGCTCAGACGCACGTTCCCAAAAAGCCAAGCCCAATACAAAGCTCCATCTCCCAAAAGAAAGACAGAGCACTAACACCCAAGCAACCTTTCCAATGAGCAGGCTGACTAGGGCAAAGTCAGTTGCTTATATATCCCTGGCCCCACCCACCACCCTTCCCACAGTCCCCTAGGAAAGGGGAGGGTCCTGTCTGCAGATAATTCAAAGGCAGGTGTGGGTTTTCTCCCTTAATTTTATGGGCTGTAAAGTACCAAATGGAAGAAGAGAGTCTTGTTGAAAATGATTTCCACTTTTACTGCAACTGCGTCTTTTGTGTTGATGGTGCAATTTGGTGTGTAAGTAGCTTTAATTCTTCTGGGCTGTAGATAGAAAAAGATTAACTCCCTACTAAACTTTTTAGAAAAATAGCTAATTAAATACAGTAAAAATACTATCCTCGGTAATCATATGCTTTAGCTTTGTACAAAAAAAGCCTAAGTGCTATGTGGTTGTACTATGCTTCTAGCAAGACTATATGTACCACCTGACTTCTCCTAGTACTACATTTTGGATGAGGCTGTATGATAATACAGAAACAGATCTCTCAAGAGTCCCTTGTAAAGAATATCTCTATTTGTGAAGTAAATAGTTTAAATGGTCAACTAACCTTAACCCTCTCTCTGACCAATATCCTTAACAGAACTAAATGAGTCCCAAATGAGAGAAACCTGGTCATGACCTGAAAGCTCCCCAGGTAGCCTCCCATCAGGTTAGAACCTCAGGGCTTTTCCAGCCAAGGGAATAGTCCAAATTTTTCCTTACATAATTTTTAGGCTCTAGCAGCACCAACCAGGGAGAATGGAAACAAGAAGGAGAGAGAAAGTGGGAGCAGGACAAAAAGAAAATAGAGAGGGTAAAGGGAAGCCAAGAAAACCACAGCAGAATGGAAAAAAGATGGGCCAGGGCAGGAACTGCCCGGTATGTGAGAGGGAGCACAGGGTGTTCAGAACCAAGTTATGAAATGGTTGAGGATAGGGGGAAAGGGAGCAAGATCTTTTTCAGGAGTAATTGAAAGCCTGCAGTAAACCACTCAAAACCAGCAACATAACCAACCCTTGTGCTCGAGCAATCTGTGCTGTATGGACACCATAACTGCAAAAACTCCATCCAAAAACAACACCCCCCAGCATGCAGTGGCAAGTGCTGAGTGCCTCAGGACTACACCTCCTGGTGTGTCCCAGAGAACATATATGGCCAAAAGCCAGCCGTGTGCTCCATTGTACCACACTGCCCACATGCTGCAGAGGTGGCCAGCCATGCTTTCTCACCCTGCAGGGACACCTGTGCTAACAGGGCACACACCCCCACCCCCTGATCCAAGCAGCTGCTGCCACTGCTTCATGCCTCAAACATGGACCCCACTGCCCTCTTAGTGTCTTTCCCTGGGATCCTCTAGTCTATTGCACAGTCCCACTCACTTTTTCCTTGGGTGCAGCCACAGCCCCTTCACAGCCGGCCTGGGGTAGGGTAATAAGAGTCACCAGCCCTTCCATGGGCAGACCAGATCAACCTCATTACCAGCACCTGGGACTCTTCCAGCCCCGGCACACAGCTGCAGCCCAGCAGGGATATTAAGGGATGCCACTGCTTGTAATGCTTAAACCCTAGCTGGAGGCCAGATACCCTCTATCACTTCCCTTCATAGTTGGACAGGAGAGAAAATAAATATTGAGACTTTTACTTGTCAAGATAAGGACAGGCAGAGATCATTCAGCAAGCACCATCACTGGCAAAGCAGACTCAGCACTGAATAAAAAAAATGCTTCTACTTTGTTACCACCACCACCCCCAATCCTCCCCAAAGTACCCACTGAAAAGAGAGTAGGATAATGAGTGCACTATCATCCTCTCAGTAAGAGCCTCTTCCTAAAATTCAGCCTAAACCTCCCCCATAGCAGCTTCACACCATTCCCTTGGGTTCTATCACTGGTGACCAAAAAGAGGCTATCAGCTCCTGCCCCTTCACTCTCCCTTGTAAAGAAGCCATAAACCACAATGAGGTGTCGCCTTTTCTCCAGACTGAAAAAAAAATCAGGGATGGGCAGAAGGCAGTCAGAGATCTACTGCATGGCAGCAGGGCTACCAGTTCCTGACACCGGCAGGAAACCTCCACCACAACGCTTCTCTCCAGCTCTGCCTCTTCCTCCCCCACAGTGACACCTGCCTGATCCTTACCTGCTCAGATGCCTCAATGGTCCTGATCTGCAAAGCTTCCTGGCTTCCTATGGTTTAGCACATAGCCGACACAGGCACCGAGCTCCTGGCATCACATGCTGGTCTGCTCTCTCATGGGCAGCTCAGAGAGATCCTTCCTCGCTGCAGGGACTGGCCATCCTTTGCCAGAGGTGCCTGCCTGCAAGACCCCTTTGGATCCACTCCTTCATCAGCTGCCTCAGGCATATATGCCCGGGTAACCCCCTTTACAGTTGGAGCCCCTTCATGGACCAGGGCCAGCCCCTCAGCCTCATTGGCCATGCCTGGGGCTGCCCCAGCTGCAGCCCTACGGCACATCACCCAGCACATCACCCCTGCACCTGTCCACAGCCATGGGCTCTGCATCTGAGGGCTACAAACACATCCAGAGCTATCAGGAACACTTTACTCGATAGTGCACATCAATCCCAGCAGTGAGTAGGCCACAAGGCTCAATGCCCAGATGCAGCAAAAAATGGTCAGTGGGAGGAAGGATAGGGGGACCTAGAAAAGAGTTGTGGGACATGGAGACAGAAAGCTGGATGTGGCTAACATGATGGATTTAACCTGGTAGGGAGTTAAAACCACACAGACAGTTGCTGGTTTAAGTCCTCTCCAGTGAGATTGGTGAAGAGAATCAAAAAGAAAAGCATAAAACTTGTGGCTTAAGATAAAAACAGTTTAATAATAGGACAAAAAAATAAAGACAATAGTAATTATAAAAAAATATACAAGCAATACACAGCACAACTGTTCACCAGCCAGAGCCAATGCTCAGATAGTCCCGAGCTGCCTGCTCCCCTCAGTCATATTCAGAGTATGACATTATATGTTTGAAATATCCCTTTCGTCAGTTCCAGGCAGCTGTCATGGCCCTGTCCATTCCCAGCTTCTCAGGCGCCCCTAACCTTCTTGTAGCAAGCTGCTATGAGAATCTGAGGAATCCTTGAATGCAAGAAAGTCATCTCCCAGCTGCACATTCACAGGCACCAGTGGAATATGGCACCTGACTGGCCCCGTGCGGGGTTGACGTGGGGTTCTGCAGGCTGCGCTGCGAGCGGATGAAGGCCTTTTCCCAGGCGTTCTTGGGTTAAGGCCCGTCTCAGCTCCTGAAGAAAGCCAGCCAGCAAAGACCTTCTCAACGGTTAACAAAAGGAACAGGAATCAAACAACGAGTTGCTGGGTTTAAGGTGCCGGGTCACCTCTGGTTTGAAAAACAGCACTGTACAGGTCGCTGTTCACACACTCATAGACAAAGTGAAAGACCTGGGCTTGCGGATGGCCGTGCAGCTTGACCTTCGTTTTCTGAGGGCAGGTATCCTCCATCAGTCGCTGCTGGGTGTCGTCAGCAAGAAGAAACGGGCTGCATTCTTCTGGCTCGGCTATCTTGAGCTCTTCAGTGCAGAGCTGACAGACGTCTTAGGCAGTGTTGCAGTGTCTCATCGCTCAGTTCTTCCCCCTCCATCCATGGTCAGTCTCCTGGAGTGCAACGGGAAGACTCTCACAAGAAAAGTCATGGAAACCCAAACCCCTGACACCCTGAGACACCCCCCGAGAGCCCAAAGACTTCCCCAGGATGACCAAGACCCCCCCAGAAACACCTGGGACCATCCCAGGACCCCCCATGAGACTCCCCAAGACCCCTGGGCTCTCCCAAGGATCCACCAAGAATCCCCCCGAGACCCCCTTGCACCCTGAGACACACCCCCACCCCCCTCCCGAGACTCCCAAGAGACCAAGACCCCCAGGACCCTCGGAGAGACCCGCCCAGGACCCCCTGGAACCCTGAGACCCTCGCAGAGACTGCCAAGACCACCCCAGGACACCCGAGACGCCCCCAAAGACGCATGGGACCACCCCAGGACCCTCCCTGGCACTCGAGACCCCCAGAACCACCCCAAGACCGCCCCCCAGGACCCCTGGGCACCCTGAGACCCAACCAGAGACCCCCAGACCCAAAACAGGGCCCCCTCAGACCACTCCCAGGACTCTCTGGTACCTTGAGACCACTCAGCGACACCTGGGACCCCCCCGAGACCCCCGGGACCACAGGAGACCCCCGGGACACCCCCCCCCCCTCACCAACGCCACCCATGGCGGTTCCCCTCTTGGCGCCGCCTCCACTGGCCGCCCGCAGCTTCGCTAGGGACCGGGCACCGCTGCCGCTGCCACCAGCGCCTCCTCCCGCGACCGCCTCCTGCTTGTATCCCGCCATCGCGCCGAGTCACATCAGGGAAGGGGCGTCGTGCATGCGCAGTGTGGCGGCGCGAAGCGGACTGAGGGCAGAAAGTACTGGCAAAGCGCGACATCCGGGTATCGATTGCAGCGCCAGCGCAAAAAGGGGAGCGAAGGATAGTAAGGGCAGAAAGTACTGGCAAAGCGTGACATCCGGGTAACAATTGGCCGCTTGCGCAGTGCCGGAGGAGAAGCAGTGTGAAGGGAAGAAGTGCTGGCAAAGCGCGAAATCCCCTCTTGGCGCCACCTCCGCCGGCCGCCCGCAGCTTCGCCGCGTCTTTGGGGCACCGCTGAGCTGTACAGCCTGAGCCCTGCACTCTGGGGACAAACTGCACCGTGCAGCGCCAGTTTCAAGCTATTCACTGTCAGCACTACTCTCATCCGAACCAGGGAGTGAGGGGGGGGGGGGGCAAGTGGGGGGCTGAGAGACAAGGAGACAAAGAAAGAGGGTGCAGAGAAAAACAAAGACAGAACAGGCAGAGAGAGATACAGCCAAAGACATCAGGGGAAGAGCTAACTTTGATCTCCTCCGAAATCAAATAGGGGCTATCCCATGGGCTGCGCTGTTTGAAGGAATGGGAGCCTGCGAGTGCTGGCTAACATTCAAACAGCACTTCTTCCAAGCACAGAATAGGTGCATCCCTTTGAGTAAGAAATCGGGTAAGAGAGGTAGAAGACCTGCGTGGATAAGCAGGGAACTTATGAGTAAACTCAAAGGGAAGCAGAAGACCTATAAACTGTTCAAACAGGGTCTGAGATCATGGGATGAATATAAGGATGTGGCCAGGGCCTGTAGGGATGCAACTAGGAGGGCTAAGGCCTGCTTAGAATTTAAGCTGGCAAGGGACATAAAGGACAATAAAAAGAGCTTTTTCAGGTATGTAAATAGTAAAAGGATGACCAGGGATAATGTAGATCCCTTGTTGAATGAGGCGGGAGTCCTGGTAATGGGAGATGGTGAGAAGGTGGAGATACTGAATGCCTTCTTTGCCTCGGTCTTTACTCCGAAGGCTTCTCGGGACCCACAGATCCCAGATGTAAGTAGGAGTGGTTGGGGAATGAATGGCTCCCCTCTAGTAGAGGTAGGGGTGGTCCAGGAGCGACTCAAAGGAATGGATGCACACAAATCCATGGGCCCGGATGGGATACACCCACGTGTGCTGAGAGAGCTGGCGGAGGTGATTGCGGAGCCACTCTCTATCATCTTTGGTAGATCCTGGACTACAGGAGAAGTGCCTGAAGATTGGAGGATAGCCAATGTCACTCCAGACTTTAAAAAAGGCAAGAAGGAGGATCCCAGTAACTATAGGCCAGTCAGCCTCACTTCTGTCCCTGGAAAAGTGATGGAACAGCTTGTTTTGGATGCCATCTCCAAACAACTGGAAGAGAAGAAGGTCATGAGGAGTAGTCAGCATGGATTCACCAAGGGGAGATTGTGCTCGACCAATCTCATAGCCTTCTATGATGTCATTACCAACTGGGTGGATGGAGGGAGAGCAGTGGATGTCATCTACCTTGACTTCAGCAAGGCTTTTGATACTGTCTCCCATGACATCCTGATAGAAAAGCTGAGGGCACAAGGGATAGACGAGTGGACAGTGAGGTGGGTTGAGAACTGGCTGTCAGACCGGGCTCAGAGGGTCGTGATCAGTGGAGTAGAATCTGAATGGAGGCCTGTGACCAGTGGTGTTCCCCAGGGCTCGGTGTTGGGTCCGGTCCTGTTTAATATCTTCATTGACGACCTTGATGAGGGAATATCATCCACCCTCAGCAAGTGCTGATGATACAAAGCTGGGAGGGGTGGCTGACACACAGGAACCCTGTGCTGCCATTCAGCGAGACCTGGATAGGCTGGAGAGCTGGGCTTGGAGAAATCTAATGAAATTCAACAAGTGCAAGTGTAAAGTCTTGCACCTGGGGAGGAATAACCGACTGTATCAGGACAGGCTGGGGGATGACCTGTTGGAAAAGAGCTCTGTGGAGAAGGACCTGGGGGTCCTGGTTGATGACAGATTGGCTATGAGCCAGCAGTGTGCCCTGGTGGCCAAGAGAGCCAATGGGATCCTGGGATGCATCAGGAAGAGTGTGTCCAGCAGGTCGAAGGAAGTGATCCTCCCCCTCTACTCTGCGTTGGTCAGGCCCCACCTGGAATACTGTGTCCAGTTCTGGGCTCCCTGGGATAAAAAAGACAGGGACCTTCTGGAGAGAGTCCAGAGAAGGGCGACTAAGATGATTAGGGGTCTGGAACATCTCCCCTATGAGGAAAGGCTGAGTGAGCTGGGTCTGTTCAGCCTAGAAAAAAGAAGACTTAGGGCGGACCTAATTAGTGTTTACAAATACCTTAGACATGGGTGGCAGGGGGAATTGGCCAGCCCCTTTTCAGTGGTCTTTGGGGACAGGACTAGGGGCAATGGCTGTAAGTTTGAGCATAGGAAGTTCCGCACCAACATGGGGAAGAACTTTTTCACAGTGAGGGTGACAGAGCACTGGAATAGGCTGCCCAGGGAGGTGGTGGAGTCTCCTTCTCTGGAGATATTCAAGTCTCGTCTGGACGCCTATCTGTGTAACATGAGATAGGGAGCCTGCTTTGGCAGGGGGGTTGGACCCGATGATCTCTTGAGGTCCCTTCCAACCCCTAAGATTCTGTGATTCTGTGGGAAAGAAACACACAGACACAGATGATGGAGAGACAGACAGACAAATGACAGGGGCAGACAAAGACAGATAAACAGAGGGAGAGGAGGAGACAGTCTGACTACTAAAAATAAATCAGCAAAGTCACACAAAAATTTGACAGCGAACACAGTGCACAACATACTTCATAAAAGTATAGACATAATCTTCATCATCTCTTTATTGTTTAAATTTTATACTTGATAACCGACTCCTAAGAGGCTTCTAAACACTATTAGCTGTCATATCCAATGCTGCTACAACACACATGCACATCAACATACCATTTTTTACTTTGGGCCAACACATGTGATTATCTTCCTTGACGTGGACATATTTTCATACAAACTGACATCACTGACTGGATTCTTTCCGTTAACCCCCAGAAGCAGCGAGAGCTCCGCCGACCTGGATACATTCTCAACAGCTGTTGCACCGGCACTTAAGAAAAAGAGAAATTTAGTAATGAAAATCCCCATATGACCCAAAATAAATCTACGGTGTTCGCTACCTCTAAATCCAATTGACCCCACCGACACTGCAATCCAATCCTCCGAAGCGAGGACCGCCTGGCGCCCTGAGGCCCTCACAGAGACTCCTCCCCAGAGACAACAGGGATCACTCCAGGACCCCCCCATGAGACTCCTCAAGACCCCTGGGCTCTCCCAAGGATCCCCCAAGAATCCCCCAGAGATGCCCGGGACCCCCCGAGACCCCTCCAGGAACCCCTAGCACCCTGAAACGCTCCCAGAGACCACCCCAAGACACCCTGAGACACCCCCCCAGGACCCCCTGGAACCCTGAGACCCTCACAGACACCCCCAAGAACAGCCCAGGATGCCCGACAAGCCCCCAGAGACCCCCGGGACCACCCCAAGACCCATACCCAGGACTCCCTGGCACCCTGAGACCACCCCGAGTCACCCGGGACCATGCCAGGACCCCCATGAGACCTGCACCCACAACCCCCTGGCACCCTGAGACACCCCTAGACACCCCCCAGGACCAAAACAGGACCCCATGAGACCACCCCCAGAATGCCCTGGAAACCTGAGACCACCCTGAGACACCCGGGGCCTCCCCAGGACCCCCTGAGACCCCCACCCACGACCCCCAGGCACCCTGAGACTCCACCAGAGGCCCTCCAGGACTAAAACAGGACCCCATGAAACCAGCCCCAGGACACCCTGGCTCGTTGAGACCACCCCGAGGCACCCAGGACCACCCCAAGACCCCCTGAGGCACCCACCCACGATCCACAGGCACCCTGAGACACCCCTAGACACCCCCCAGGACCAAAACAGGACCCCATGAGACCAACCCCAGAATGCCCTGGAAACCTGAGACCACCCTGAGACACCCAGGGCCTCCCCAGGACCACCTGAGACCCACACCCACGACCCCCTGGCACCCTGAGACCCCACCACAGACCCCCAGGACCAAAACAGGACCCCATGAAACCAGCCCCAGGACACCCTGGCTCCCTGAGACCACCCCGAGGCATCCAGGACCACCCCAAGACCCCCTGAGGCACCCACCCACGATCCCCTGGCACCCTGAGACACCCCTAGACACCCCCCAGGACCAAAACAGGACCCCATGAGACCAACCCCAGAATGCCCTGGAAACCTGAGACCACCCTGAGACACCCAGGGCCTCCCCAGGACCACCTGAGACCCACACCCACGACCCCCTGGCACCCTGAGACCCCACCACAGACCCCCAGGACCAAAACAGGACCCCATGAAACCAGCCCCAGGACACCCTGGCTCCCTGAGACCACCCCGAGGCACCCAGGACCACCCCAAGACCCCCTGAGGCACCCACCCACGATCCCCTGGCACCCTGAGACACCCGGGACCACCCCAGGACGCCCTGAGACCGCCACTCACCAGCCCCTGGCACCCTGGGACACCCCCGAGACCACCCCGAGAGCCCCGGGCCCCCCCCACTCACCAGCGCCGCCCAGAGCGGTTCCCCTCTTAGCGCAGCCTCCGCCGGCCACCCGCAGCTTCGCCGCGGCAGGCGGGGAGCGGAGGAAGAAGCGGGAGGAGTGGCCCGGGCGGACGGGAGAGCGGACGGCAGGGCGGGGGGGTGGAGGGGAGGGGAGGGCGGACGGGAGGAGAGGGCGCATGCGCAGTGCCGGGGGAGAAGCAGGGTCAAGGGAAGACGTGCTGGCAAAGCGCGATGTCCCCACTTGGTGCCGCCTCCGCCGGCCGCCCGCAGCTTCGCCGCGTCAGGCGGGGAGCGGGGGAGGCAGCGGGGAGAGCGGCCGGGGAGGGCCCGGGGGTCGTTGCCGCCGCCTCCTCCCGACCCCATCTCCCGCCCGCGGCCGCCCGCCAGCTCCCGCAGCGTGCCCTCAGAGAGGCAGCAGCGCTCTGCCGCTCCGTCTGCGTCTCCCAGCCGCAGAACCGCGGCGTATCTGCAAGGCAGCAGCACGCAGCGCGTTTCGTGTGCACCGCCGCAGGCACGCGGCGGGTCCGCACGCAGGCACAACGCAGCGGCTTTCGTGCTCGGCGGCACCCGGCCGCAGTACCGCGGCGTGTCCGCCAGGCGGCAGCACGGAGCGGACAGCGCGCGACCTACTGCGCGTGCGCCGCCAGCTACCTGCAGGTGTCGACTCTTTCTCCAGGCGCATGCGCAGGGTACACTTCCCAGCATTCCGCGGGGCATCACATCGCCCCAAAGCGCATGTGCGGGATTCTCCGGGAAGCTTCTATGCACGCTACTGCGCATGCTCCTCGGTCCTCCGGCGATACCGCGGCACTGTTGCTAGGCAACGGCCGCACGGAGGTTTACAGCGCTCGGCCGCTCGCGCTCCACGCACAGCGAGTCCAGCTTCTCCTACTGCCCGGCTTCGGAACGGGCTGGGGGGCACCCCGGGAGCTGGAAGGGGACAGGGCACCTCACCCAAACTAAGCAGAGGGCTACTCCATACCAGTGACAGCATAAAGGGAGGCTTTCGGGGGGGCGGGGGGGGCTGGAGCGCACAAGACCCACCGGTCGATAACATGGCCCCGCGAGCGCCAGAATCAAAATGCCCGGCTCTTTTTGGGCAGTAGTCGGGGACCGTTAAGATTGTTAGGCGGCTTCTGACATCCCAGTTGTAATTTCTATGGTATTTCAGAGGTAAAATGTCCACCCAAGGACTTCTGACCATTGAGACGAAAGGAAACTATTGTTTCAGAGGTTAAATGGCAGTCGCGCGACGTCAGGTCACAGAGACTAAAATCTCTATGGTCTTTCGGCGGTAAAATGGCCGTCGGAGGACTCGGGGTCATAGAGACGAGAAACTCTATACTATTTCGGCGGTAAAATGGCCGCCGGAGGACTCGGGGTCATAGAGACGAGAACTTTATGGTCTTTCGGCGGTAAAATGGCCGCTGGAGGACTTGGGATCATAGAGATGAGAACTTTATGGTCTTTCGGCGGTAAAATGGCCGCTGGAGGACTTGGGACAATAGAGACGAGAACTTTATGGTCTTTCGGCGGTAAAATGGCCGCCGGGGGACTTGAGGTCATAGAGACGAGAACTTTATGGTCCTTCGGCGGTAAAATGGCCGCCGGAGGACTTGAGGCCATCGAGACTAAAACATCTATGGTCTTTCGGCGCTAAAATGGCCCCTGGAGGACTTGAGGTCATAGAGATGGCGTTTGGGTCAGGGTTTTTGATAGCGATGTCCTTGGCGGTATTGTGAGCACAGAGACGGCGTTTTATTTCTTGGGTTTTATTGTTTGTGGGGCGCCGCCCAGCCCCGCCCGCCCTCGCCAGCCCCGCCAACCCCCGCCAGCTCCGCCCACCCCTAGCCCCGCCCATCCCCGCCCGCCCCGCCCGCCCTGCTGTTCTCTATCCGGTCCGACACAGCCCCGCCCGTCACACCGCCCCGCCCCAGCGGCCGCAGCTCCGCCCAATCGCGCCTTGCCCTTTCAATCCGGGCCCGCCCCCCTCCCGCTCCGCGTCCCGGCCGCCTCCGTCCCCCGAAGGCCGCGATCCCGCCGCAGCCGGTTCGGGAGTCTTGGCGCCCTCGCCCCGGAGGCCGGCGTTGGTGTGCCAGTGCGGGGGCGCCGCATCGCGGTCGCTGCCAGTTCCCGATCAAGCCCCCGAGCCGGGAAGCATCTCAGATCGCGTCGGCCGGGCCCGGCCGCCGCTTGTACCCGCGCAGCCGCGGGAGCCGAGATCGGGCGGGACCACTCGGGCCGGGGCCCGGGGCCCCGCGGTGCTGAGCTCGAAGCAGCGACGAAGCAGCGGCGACAGCTGAGCTCGGCTCTGTGAAGAGCCCGCCCCTTCCTCCCTTCCTTTCCGGCTCCCGGCCGCTTCCCCCCGGCCCGGCCCGGCTCCGCAGCTGCCCTGGCGCCCCCGCCCCGAGGCCTGGAACACCTCCTCGAGAGAGGGCGGGGTTGCGGGACCCAACAGGAGCGGAGGAACGGAGACTCCACCGCCCCGGGGCCCCTCGGGCTGGGGCGGTCCCAGCTCTGGGACAGAGCGGGGCCGGATTGAAACATCGGGCCGGGATTGGGCACAGCCAAACCGACAGGGCGAGCTGGAGTGCGCGGAGCGGAGACGGGATTGAAACGATGGGCGGGGACGGAACGGAGCGACGACGGCGGGGCGCGGGGACGGGATTGAAAAGGAATTACGTGATTGGTCCAGAGCGGAAGATTGGCGCGGCGGCGATAGGCGGCCGGAGAGCCGGCGGGCGTGGCCAGGTCCTTTAAAAGGGGCGGCGGGTCCCAGCGACGTCAGTGACAGCGAGGAGGGGTGGTTACTGTTGCCGTGCCGGGGGCTCCGGAGCGGTGGTGAGCCTGGACGGGGAGCTCGGGGAGAGGGGCGGCGCCGCCGCCGCAGGACTCGCGTATTGGGGTGGGGTGTGAGCGAGGGGTGTTGGATTCGGCTTGAACCTGGGCGAGCTGTGTATCGCGGCGAGGGGTGCGGCAGCGGGGTCCGGCCCTGTCCTGTCCTGGGGGCCGCTTCCCTCTCACGTAGCTGAGCCGCGGGCACAGGCTGAAGAGGCACCGGCCGCTACAGGTGCAGGACGCGAGGGGCCGGAGCCCCAGTGCGGGTCGGGGGGCCGGGCTCGGCCCGCCGCGGGGGTTGCCGCGAGCGGCATCTTGGAGCTTGGAATACCGACTCGTGACGGCAATAAAGGTGTGAGTGTGAAACCCGCCGTGTGTCCCGATGGCTCAAAGACACCCAGAGCACTGAAGGGAAAAAACTCTGTCCCGGGGGTGCCACTGCCCCCGGTGTCGCGGGGCCGGCTCCGCCCAGGGGGCGGTGTCCTCAGTTCCCAAACACTCCCGGGCCCTGGGGTGCGTGCCCACCCCCCAATCCCCCTAGGAGCCGGAGGAGGAGCCCCGGGGTGCCTCTAGCTCCGCAGAGACATAAGCGCTGTGTGTCGGCTGAGGCTCAGCACCAGCCTTGGGAGAGGACCAGCTGGAGGCCCAGCTGCTGTTCCCCCTCCCCAGCTGCTGCTACTGCTCAGAGGGGCCTGGGGGGGATAGGGTGTGTGTCAGGACCGTGGGACCCTCAGTGCAGGTGGGGCTCCAGGCACGGGCCTGCATCGGCAGCCGAGGCTGGGGACCGACACCGCGGGGGATCGCAGCAGCCGGACAGGGGGGCTGTGACTGATGACAATGATTGATTTATGGACTTGTCAGCAGCCCCCGCTGCTGCCGGGAGAAGGCGGAGGCAGAGGGAAGATGTAGAGCTGGAGCTGAGATAGGCACTGCAAAGCTGGAGCTGAAACAACGCTGAGCTGGAGCTGGAGTAAAGTCAGTGGGGCTGGAATAAACAGGGGGTGGGGGGCGAGGGGCTGGAAGAAAGGGGGGAGCAGTAGTATGGGTCTTGGAAAGCAGCTGGAATCACATGGGGCAAGAATAAAGACTCTGGGGCTGGAAATAAAGGCTGTTGATGTGGGAAAGGAGCTGAAATCACTTGGGGTTGGGACCGTGAATAAAGATGCTGGGGCCGGGAATTAAGACGCCGGGACTCGAATGAATGCTGCAGGGTTTGAAAAGGAGCTGAAATCACTTGAGGCTGGAAATAAAGACACTGGGGCTGGAATGAACGCTGTGGAGTTTGGAAAGGAACTGAAATCACCTGGGGCTAGAAATAAAGACACTGGAGCTGAAATGATTGCTGTGGGATTCAGAAAGGAGCTAAAAATCACTCCAGGCAGGAATAAAAACCGTTGGACTGGAAATAAAAACTGCAGAGTTGGAATAATGGTTGTTGGTGTGGGAAAGGAGCTGAAGTCACAGCTGCGGGGCTGGAGCTGAGACATGACAGAGCTGGAGCTGAATAATGGCTGTGGCTGGAGCCAAAGCACTGGACCTGGGGCAGGAATCAAAACTATAGGGCTGCAATAAAGATTGTCTGTGTGGGAAAGGTGCTGAAATCACTGGAGCTGGGAATAAAGACACAGGCCGGGAATAAAAAACTTAGGGCTGGAATAAAGGGTGTTGGTGTGGGAAAGGAGCTGAAATCACTTGGGGATGGGAATAAAGACTGCGAATAAAGGGGTTGGCAGTGTGAATAAAGATGCTGGGGCCGAAATGATTGCTGTGGGATTCAGAGAGGATCTGAAATCACTCTGGGCAGGAATAAAAGACTGTTGGGCTGGAAATAAAAACTGCAGAGCTGAAATAAAGACGGTTGTGGGAAAGGAGCTGAAATCACGGCTGCGGGGCTGGAGCTGGACCTGAATATTGGGTGTGGCTGGAGATGAAACACCAAACCTGCAGCAGGAATCAGAACTATAAGGTTGTTTGTGTGGGAAATCACTCGGGGCTGGAATAAGATGGTGGAGTTGGAATAAAGATGGTTGGGGCTGCAATAAGGACTGTGGGGCTGGAAATAAAAACTGCAGAGCTGGAATAAAGGTGGTTGGTGTGGGAGAGGAGCTGAAATCACAGCTGTGGGGCTGGAGCAGAGACACGACGGAGCTGGACCTGAATATTGGCTGTGGGTGGAGGCAAAACACCAAACCTGGGGCTGGAATAAAGACCATGGGGCTGGGATAAAGCCTGGGATTAGAAAGCAGCTGAAATCACTCAGGGTTGGAGCTGAAATCTCAGAGCTGGAATAAAGACGATGGGGCTGGGTCTGAAATTATTGGTGTGGGGCTTGGAAAGAAGCTGAAGTCACACAAGACCTGGGCTTGCGAGCCTTCGTTTTCTGAGGGCAGGTATCCTCCGTCAGTCGCTGCTGGCTGTTGTCCACAAGAAGAAACGGGCTGCACTCTTCTGGCTCGACCATCTTGAACTTTTCAGTGCAGAGCTGACAGACGTCTTCAGCAGTGTTGCACTGTCTCACCAGTCAGGTCAGCCCTCTGCATCCACGGTCAACTTCCTGGAGCGCAGTGGGAAGAAGGTAGCTCTGTAGAACGAGAAAACACACGTCAGCAGCTCGAAAACCTGTTGCAGTTTTGCATAGCTGGGCTTTAATGGAGAACAGGGATGCTGCCGAGATGGCTTCTGCAAGCAGCAGCCAGAAGCTCTCAGCAGGGCCCAGAAAGTCAATGTCAGCTGATTCAAGGCCAGAGTTGTTGCTGACCAAGGCAAAGCCAATCTGCAAGTAACATCATGGGAAAAACAGACTCAATTCAAAATAAAAAAATGCATCTAATTTATTAGCACCACCCCCCCCACCAAGGAAGTACCCACTGATAATGAGTCAGGCAATGAGAAATAAAACCAAATTTTAAAACACTTCCTCCCACCACTCCCTTTGTCCCAGGTTCAACTTTACTCATGGTTGTTTTCCCTTTCTCCACCCACACCTCCCTGACACACACACCCCACCACACAGGAGGAGATGGGGAACGGGGGTTTCAGTCGGTTACACATGAGTTGTCTCTGCTGGTTCTTCCTTCTTAGGGGAGCATTCCTCACACTCTTCCCCTGCTTCAGTGTGGGGTTCCACCTACGACAAACAGCTCTCCTTGAACTTCTCCAGCAGGAGTCCTTTCCCATGGGGCTTCAGCTCTTTACCAACGGCCCCAGTGTGGGTTACTTTTATGGGATGCAGAACCTTAGGACCAGACTGTTCCAGCCTGGTTATCCCAGTCACAAGTCCCCCAGCAAACCTGCCTTGGCATGGTCCCCTCTCTCCATGGGCTGTAGGTCCTACCAGGAGCTTGCTTCTACACGGGCTTCCTACTGGGTCCTTCAAGTGTCTTCACCTGCTCCAGACTGTCCTCCTCTGTAGGCTGCAGCGGAATCATTGCTCCCCACCATCCTCCATGGGCTGCAAGGGGACAGCCTGCTTCACCATGGCCTTCTCAGAGGCTGCAGAGCACCCTCACCTCCAGCACCAGAGCAACTCCTCCACCCTTCTTCACTGACCTTGGTGTCTGCAGCTTCTCACATCTTCTTAATCCCTTCTCTGGTGGCAAAAAACAGCTGCTTGGGTTTTTTTCCTTCTTAAATGTCATAGAACATACTGAGTTGGAGTACAGCTTATCCCAGAGACTCTATGACCATCACCAATGGGCTCAGCATTGGTCAGCAGCATGTCTGTCCTTGAGCTGGCTGGTGTTGGTTCTGTCAGAACTGAGAGCTTCTTGTAGCTTCTAGCAGAAGGCACCCTGTTTCCCCCCACCCCACCAACATCACTTAAACCTTGCCAGGCAAACTCTCAACACCCTTTCCCCTGCCCTCCCTCAAAGACCTCCACCTGGGGCAAAGGAAATACAAACCCAGCCAAGAGGGACGTGGAGGCAGGCAGCAATATTCAGTCACACACAGAACCAGTCCCAGGAGCAACTCTGTGCCAGTGCTCAAGGCCTGCCCTGGGACACCTCAGTACTCGCTCCCAGTTGGTCCAGCATGGTCCTCAATAGATGAGCTGCCATGCCAAGGTGGAGGCTGCCACCAAAACCAGAAGAGTGCAGAATGCTAAGAGGAGGAAAGTGGCTGCCAGTGTGACAGCAGGACTGTAATGAGAAAGTGGAAGGCAGGAAATGGGGTGTCCAGAAAAAGACAGGGACAGTGAGCCTGGCAGAGGTGGAGAAAAAAGCAGCAGGCAGAGGGGAAGAGAGGCAGTGGAAAGAGGGATGGGGGCAGTGACCCAAAAACAAGGACTGGGAGCAGGACAGATATACAGAAAACATCCGGGTGAGCAGCCCTGCAGACAAGAAGGAACAAAAACAGGGCCAGGACTGAGAAGTCCAGTAAGAACTGGTAACACGGGGTGCAGGACAGAGCAACAGGAGAGGGAGGGGAGCAGGGAGAAGGAGAGATAAAAGGATAGAGCAAAAGAGGGAACAAGGACCAAGGAGCAGGACTGTAGGAAAGAATGAGTAAAAAAAAAAAGAAGGGTGGTGAGCAGGACAGAGGGATAGAGAGACAAAGAGGGAGACGAGGACAGAAAGAGACAATTACTCCAGGCGGGGGGAGCAAAAGGCAGGCAAGGAGCAGAGACACCCCCAGGATGCCCTGGAAACCTGAGACCACCCCGAGAAACCCGGGGCCTCCCCAGGACCCCCTGAGACCCCCACCCACGACCCCCTGGCACCCTGAGACCCCACCACAGACACCCAGGACCAAAACAGGACCCCATGAAACCAGCAGCAGGACACCCTGGCTCCCTGAGACCACCCCGAGGCATCCAGGACCACCCCAAGACCCCCTGAGGCACCCTCCCACGATCCGCAGGCACCCTGAGACACCCGGGACCACCCCAGGACGCCCTGAGACCGCCACCCACCACCCCCTGGCACCCTGGGACACCCCCGAGACCACCCCGAGAGCCCCGGGCTCCCCCCACTCACCAGCGCCGCCCAGAGCGGTTCCCCTCTTAGCGCAGCCTCCGCCGGCCACCCGCAGCTTCGCCGCGGCAGGCGGGGAGCGGAGGAAGAAGCGGGAGGAGTGGCCCGGGCGGACGGGAGAGCGGACGGCAGGGCGGGGGGGTGGAGGGGAGGGCAGGGCGGACGGGAGGAGAGGGCGCATGCGCAGTGCCGGAGGGGAAGCAGGGTCAAGGGAAGACGTGCTGGCAAAGCGCGATGTCCCCTCTTGGCGCCGCCTCCGCCGGCCGCCCGCAGCTTCGCCGCGGCAGGCGGGGAGCGGGGGAGGCAGCGGGGAGAGCGGCCGGGGAGGGCCCGGGGGTCGTTGCCGCCGCCTCCTCCCGACTCCATCTCCCGCCCGCGGCCGCCCGCCAGCTCCCGCAGCGTGCCCTCAGAGAGGCAGCAGCGCTCTGCCGCTCCGTCTGCGTCTCCCAGCCGCAGAACCGCGGCGTATCTGCAAGGCAGCAGCACGCAGCGCGTTTCGTGTGCACCGCCGCAGGCACGCGGCGGGTCCGCACGCAGGCACAACGCAGCGGCTTTCGTGCTCGGCGGCACCCGGCCGCAGTACCGCGGCGTGTCCGCCAGGCGGCAGCACCGAGCGGACAGCGCGCGACCTACCGCGCGTGCGCCGCCAGCTACCGGCAGGTGTCGACTCACCCGCCAGGCGCATGCGCAGGGTACACTTCCCAGCATTCCGCGGGGCACCACATCGCCCGAAGGCGCATGTGCGGGATACTCCGGGAAGCTTCTATGCACGCTACTGCGCATGCTCCTCGGTCCTCCGGCGCTACCGCGGCACAGTTGCTAGGCAACGGCTGCGCGCTCCACGCACAGCGAGTCCAGCGCCGCAGCAGAACGCGGCGCGGAGCCTGGCGGGACGGTTCTGTCCCCGGCTGCGCTCGGCGTTACGGCGAGAGCGCTGTGGGTGACATGTCGGAGAAGGGAGACTTCGACCACCACATGGTTCATCAGCAAGTCCCAATTTTATTCGAGCAAGCCGTGGTTAAATACACTGCTTAATTAGCTCACGCGTATTGCAGAAGTCAAGCTCACCATTGGTCACGCAGACAGATGCCGGCCCGGCCCCTCTCTGTTCTGTTTCCACATTCCTGAAGTTCAAACATCCTTTTATCGCATCCTGCAGGTGTCCGAGCACCAGCAATATCCAGTTAGTGCTAGCTACTGGGTCAAGCTGACCTCGAGCTAACACTTACCCTGCTCACACCACCTCAAGCAAATCCAGGCTGCCGTGTCCCTCCTCTGGTAGCCAGCACTGAGCCAGGCTCTCCACACATGAGTCCTGGCAAGACATCTCATGTTGAGTCATCTGGACCTCTTGGATTTTACAGGTAGAGTGACTGAGATTTTATAGTCACCTACCGCGGTTAAAGGGACCTGATCTCTGAAAGGTGCCAAGCATTATCTTTTTAAAACAAATTGCAGCACTGGGATTTTTGCACTGGTGACTTTAAGCTGTTTTACAGCAATAAATCACCAGTCATCTCTGAAAACTGTCATCCTGTGTGAGGTCTGTAGGTTTCTATCTGCTTCACAGCTACTCACAACTCCCTGTTGCTGTGACTCAACAGCAGGAGTGTTTCTGCACTTCTGTGGCTGGCCTAGAGCTACACTGGTCATTGTATTTTTGTCAGTTCACATCTAGACAGCTGCCTTGGCTCTGATATGTTTTGATGACTTGATGTCAGCTCTGAGCTCCGCACAGGCTAGCGCTTGTCCTGAGCTTCCTGTGAACAGGAAGGTGTTGGCTGTGAAGTTGTTAGGGGGCTTCTGATGTTCTGCCAGCCTCTTTGCTCGCTAATGAGCTGTCCCTGCTGCTTTTTATCTCTTGCAGTTAGCTGGACTAGACAACAATTTTCTCTGGAAAAAATAAACACACTCTTACCCTCCTACTTCTTGCATGTGTTCTTGCATGGACTTCCTATTTTCCAGTGATCCCAGGACATTTGTAGCTGATCCAGTGTTTAGATGTCTTCTGTATCAGGGGGTTGTGTCAGCAGAATTTCTTTACAAAACTCGAAAAGCGGTGTCTTTAAATTTAATCTGGATATCCCATTCCACCTGCTTAGTTAATTGAACATGGGAATCTCAAAAGTCCACTTTATAGAGGTAAACTCTTCAACCAGGTTTCAGAATTTAGTGGTATGGTGTAATCTGCTTGCCTAAAGAAAGTGTTATTGGGAATTAAATACATTTTAGTTACTGAACAGCTCCTGTAATGAAAATGTGGGAGTTTTTGCACAAAGAAGGAAAGAAAAAGCAAAGCAAAATAGCAAAGCCTTTTTAGTTGTTGTTTTAGTAGCATAGAGCAAATAAACTTTTAACATGACTGCATGCACTGATAAGACTCATCATTAACTAAACTAGTTTCACTGCAGGAACTTCATTGCATCCATTTCAGACTATTGATTTGTGATCTCTTCCTTTTTCAGAGTCTGTTTTAGGTTAAAAATATACTGAAACATTACTTCCTCACCCAAGGATATGATGAAAATAGGATTACTGCAGAGTTTTTGAGGAAAAGATCTGATTGAGTGTTTAGACACTTGAAGTGAATTAAAGGTTACACAAACCCCAGACCCCATTAAAGCAACCCACCCAAACCCCCGAGCTGACAAAAACAGAAAAAAAAAAAAACACATCAGCCTTACCAACCCTCTTTGCTCATTTTCTGAAAGGAGCCTGAACTAGCAAGACTAACGACACATTTTAATCCTGAACTGGGCTCTCTCTCGTCCTTCTCTTCCCACCCACCGGGTTCTGCCAAGACCAACAGGCACAAACATGGACCCAGACAGCCATACGTCCAGCTCAGATAAAGGCGCCGGAATCCCCAGCCCCGGGGTTACGTGCCGCCTTCTCACGGGGAACACGAGCTCCCGAGCTCTCACCTGTAGCAGGGAAAGAAGAGAAACCACTCAGACTTTCAATGCAATGCTCTAAAGCCAGCCAGAGATTCATTCCTGCATCCTCAATGTTAAAATCACACGTGGAATTACAGAATTCTTTATCCTTCAAAAAATATCTCAAAAGGGGACCCTGACAGTCTACCTGCAACTGCTGTAACACGGAATTTTGCGTCAAAATCAGCTCACTGAGTATTGTCATCAGGAGTGGTCAGTGTATAAATGAAATGGCAAAAAGTGACCTTTGAACGGAACCCTGAACCGTAACGCTATTCTGCAGTTCATACTGCTTTGTAAAAGGAAAGGCAAATGGGACGAGGTCCCGTACGTCGATTTACTCTGTTACTTAAGAGAAAAATCAGAGTGGAAAAAGAATGCAAGTCCATCAACCACAAAATGTCTCTGACCATCAAAGACAATAAGGTGCAAGGACGTTGCTCTGCATGTACCTCTACCAAAGCATGCTCTAAACATTCAGCATTAAAAGGAATTGACAGAATTAGATACTGATACCACTGCCCCGAGAATTCCTGCTGTACCTTCCTCTGAGCAGGGCAGATTTAAAATAAGCTAAAGAGAGAGAAAAAAGGAAAAGAAAAAAAAAACCCAACAAAAAAAAGGGTTACTTTTCTGGTGCATACAGTAGCAGCGAATCTTTTCAACATCCACAAAGTTTGCTGTGGGAACAAGCCCGCCCGGTTCCTGAGGATCCCTCTGCCGCACCAGCTGCAGGTTTTCCTGTTGCTCTTTCCAAGAGCTGTCTGCGGCGTGAAACTCTCTCAACATCGATTCAACGGGGCCCTTCCACAGCTTCAGAACGTGCTTGTGCACGGCCTTCTCCAGGACGGCATCTGCCAGGGCAAAGCACAGGTCCAGCTCAGCTCCTCCTCTCGAGCAGAGCCGAGACCGACGGAACCATTCCCAAAACAGACACCCCAGTGCGAAGCCTACTTGCCAGGGCCCGTCTGTTACACTAGCTGAGGGGGGTAGATGTTTGCTGCCAAGGAAACAAAAGGCAGAGCAGAATCTGCGCTCCGGTTTCATTTATGGGAATGTGGTAAATAAATAAGAAACTCCATCCAACGCCTGAGCTCGCCCAGCCCAGAAAAAAAAAAACATTTAAATAAACCTGCAAGCCACAGAAACCGCTAAAACCCAGTTTTAAAAAAACCCAAACAAACAAAATCGACCAAACAAACCACAAAACCCCACCAAAATAACCACTAAACACTACAAAAACCACAACAGAAGCCCCAAGCCCTCCTCTGACAAAACAACCCCACGAGTCCGAAAACCCAGAAGGTCCAGTTAAAGAGAGACACAAACTCACACAAACCCCACAGACACCCCCAGCATCCCCAAACACCCGCCAGCCCCAACCAACTTCCCCTAGCCAACTAAAACAACCCCACAAGCCCGGGTTGTTTCCAGATCCCCTGGCACCCTGAGACTCCCCCCAGCCAGCCGAAAGACCTCCCCAGGATGACCAAGACCCCCCCAGAGATACCCAGGACCACACCAGGACCCCCCATGAGACTCCTCAGGGCCCCTGGGCTCTCCCAAGGATCCCCCAAGAATCCCCCAGAGATGCCCGGCACCCCCGAAACCCCTCCAGGAACCCCTGGCACCCTGAGAACCCCCAGACACCCCCAAGACCACCCTGAGACCCCCAAGACCCTCTGAGACCCCCCCAGAAACCCCTGGAAACCTCAGACCCTCGCATAGACCCCCAAGAACACCCCAGGATGCCTGAGATGTCCCCAAAGACCCCCAGGACCACCACAGGTCCCTCCCTGGCACCCTGAGACCCCACAAGAGATCCCCCCCCGGACCAAACCAGGACCCCATGAGACCACCCCCAGGACCGCCTGGACCCTGAGACCCTCACAGAGACCCCTCCCCAGAGACAAACGGGATCACCCCAGGACCCCCCCATGAGACTCCTCAAGACCCCTGGGCACTTCCAAGGATCCCCCAAGAATCCCCCAGAGACGCCCGGGACCCCCCGAGACCCCTCCAGGAACCTCTGGCACCCTGAAGCGCTCCCAGAGACCACCCCAAGACACCCTGAGACCTCCCCTCAGTACCCCCTGGAACCCTGGGACCCTCACAGAGACCCCCAAGAACACCCCAAGATGCCCGACAAGCCCCCAGAGACCCCCGGGACCACCCCAAGACCCATACCCAGGACTCCCTGGCACCCTGAGACCACCCCGAGGCACCCGGGACCACGCCAGGACCCCCATGAGACCTGCACCCACAACCCCCTGGCACCCTGAGACACCCCTAGAGACTCCCCAGGACCAAAACAGGACCCCATGAGACCAACCCCAGAATGCCCTGGAAACCTGAGACCACCCTGAGACACCCGGGGCCTCCCCAGGACCCCCTGAGACCCCCACCCACGACCCCCTGGCACCCTGAGACCCCACCAGAGACCCCCAAGACCAGAACAGGACCCCATGAAACCAGCCCCAGGACACCCTGGCACCCTGAGACCACCCCGAGGCACCCGGGACCACCAAAAGACCCCCTGAGGCACCCACCCACAACCCCCTGGCACCCTGAGACACCCCTAGAGACTCCCCAGGACCAAAACAGGACCCCATGAGACCAACCCCAGAATGCCCTGGAAACCTGAGACCACCCTGAGACACCCGGGGCCTCCCCAGGACCCCCTGAGACCCCCACCCACGACCCCCTGGCACCCTGAGACCCCACCACAGACCCCCAGGACCAAAACAGGACCCCATGAAACCAGCCCCAGGACACCCTGGCTCCCTGAGACCACCCCGAGGCATCCAGGACCACCCCAAGACCCCCTGAGGCACCCACCCACGATCCCCTGGCACCCTGAGACACCCGGGACCACCCCAGGACGCCCTGAGACCGCCACCCACCACCCCCTGGCACCCTGGGACACCCCCGAGACCACCCCGAGAGCCCCGGGCTCCCCCCACTCACCAGCGCCGCCCAGAGCGGTTCCCCTCTTAGCGCAGCCTCCGCCGGCCACCCGCAGCTTCGCCGCGGCAGGCGGGGAGCGGGGGAAGAAGCGGGAGGAGTGGCCCGGGCGGACGGGAGAGCGGACGGCAGGGCGGGGGGGTGGAGGGGAGGGCAGGGCGGACGGGAGGAGAGGGCGCATGCGCAGTGCCGGAGGGGAAGCAGGGTCAAGGGAAGAAGTGCTGGCAAAGCGCGATGTCCCCTCTTGGCGCCGCCTCCGCCGGCCGCCCGCAGCTTCGCCGCGGCAGGCGGGGAGCGGGGGAGGCAGCGGGGAGAGCGGCCGGGGAGGGCCCGGGGGTCGTTGCCGCCGCCTCCTCCCGACCCCATCTCCCGCCCGCGGCCGCCCGCCAGCTCCCGCAGCGTGCCCTCAGAGAGGCAGCAGCGCTCTGCCGCTCCGTCTGCGTCTCCCAGCCGCAGAACCGCGGCGTATCTGCAAGGCAGCAGCACGCAGCGCGTTTCGTGTGCACCGCCGCAGGCACGCGGCGGGTCCGCACGCAGGCACAACGCAGCGGCTTTCGTGCTCGGCGGCACCCGGCCGCAGTACCGCGGCGTGTCCGCCAGGCGGCAGCACCGAGCGGACAGCGCGCGACCTACCGCGCGTGCGCCGCCAGCTACCGGCAGGTGTCGACTCACCCGCCAGGCGCATGCGCAGGGTACACTTCCCAGCATTCCGCGGGGCACCACATCGCCCGAAGGCGCATGTGCGGGATACTCCGGGCAGCTTCTATGCACGCTACTGCGCATGCTCCTCGGTCCTCCGGCGCTACCGCGGCACAGTTGCTAGGCAACGGCCGCGCGCAGGTCTACAGCGCTCGGCCGCGCGCGCTCCAGGCACAGCGAGTCCAGCTTCTCCTACTGCCCGGCTTCGGAACGGGCTGGGGGGCACCCCGGGAGCTGGAAGGGGACAGGGCACCTCACCCAGACTAAGCAGAGGGCTACTCCATACCAGTGACAGCATAAAGGGAGGCTTTCGGGGGGGCGGGAGCGCACGGCTCCAGGATGTGCAGTTTGGGGACACTCCGGCTTTGGGGCAGCGCTGAGCTGTACAGCCTGAGCCCTGCACTCTGGGGACAAACTGCGCCGTGCAGCGCCAGTTTCAAGCTATTTTATTGCAAAGTCCTCTTTTTGCTAATCGAGGCCTCAGAAAGCCAGAATGAAAACTCACTAGCCTCGGTGACTATGAAGCAGGTATCCTTTATTGCAGCGCAGGGCACACAGGGGATCGCTCCTCCAAATGTGTGCACCCATTAAAGCCAAATTTCTCGTATTTATACAGATTAACTCTATTCATGATAATTTCTAAGAAAAGACAGGGTTATGCAAATTATTTCCAGGAAGTCATTTACATTAACTCCCCCCTTTTCAATATCCATACAATTTTTTTTGTAATCTCAAATTATACTATCCTGTCTTAACGGTTTTGAAAAGTACTCACCTGTCTCTACTTGATGTCTCATTTTATTTTTTACCCTCGAAGCCCTGTAAGTTATACTGGTCTGTTTACAACACCACAAAGATCACTGAATCACCACACAAGAAATTAAAATACCCATCAAAATAACAAATGTAAAAAGTTGTTTAAGCCAGGCAAAGTTTGGGAGCCAGGAGTAAGCTTATCCCAAACCTTTAAATCCCCATGATGTATCATCTTGAGCTACTTGGTGAAGAATCTTTCTTTGTTTCCACGTATCATTTAAATCTTTTTCAGTTTCTTTTTCTGATGTACGTATGAACAAGAACTTTGATTTATTATGATTCAGAAAGCATCAATTACCATGCACACACCTCCTCCTTTGGCCAGTAGCAGATCTAAGGCCATCCAATTGTGTTTAACTACGTTACTTAAGGAGGAAACTTCTAATTGCAATCATATCTGTACCTCCCTTTTCTTGGGAGCTTGGAGAAATCAATTTGCCAGTAGTTCCCTGGTATGTTTAATTTTCCAATGTTCCCTAATTGCACCTGGCTATTTGTGTTGGGGTTATTTTTCAAATATTACTGAGTCACTGTCAAATTGTAATATATATAGAGAGGGAGATTCTTCCCTAATAATTTGGATTTAAAATTTATAGCGGGAATATAAATAGGACACAGGCTCCCCAGTTGTAGTCTTTGAAAATTCCCTTTACCTGTTATTCTAGTAATTCTTTATCAGCCCAAAAGTATTCAATATTTTACAGCTCATTCAAAACTCCTATTTCTATTTTCCACAATTAATGTCAGAACCTCTTGCAATCTTTCTGCTGCCTGTTGAACCTCAGGATCAGCCAATCCATTACCTTTTTCTGGTCAGTGTTACCTTTCAGCTGTCCTCGGTAGAGCATAAGGGTGATCTTGGTCAGCAGTTGAATTGCTTCTAATAAGTGAAGTATTTCTCCTGCATGCTTAATGCTTCCCTTGAATTGTTAAAAGTCCATGCTGTTTCCAAATTGCTCCATGGGCATGCACAACTCCAAAAGCATACTTAGAATTTGTCCATATAGTTATTATCCTTTTTCCTGCTGCAAGTTCTGATGCTTTGGTTAAGGCAGTAATTTCTGCCTTTTGGGCTGAAGTTCCAATAGGTAAAGGATTTGATTCTATTACCTGGTCAGTAGTGGTCACTGCATACCCAGCCTTATGGATACCTTGTCGGATGAAACTACTATCATCCGTGAACCAGGAATCTTGGTCATCTTCTAAAGGTTCTTCATTCAAATCAGGTCTGCTAAAATACACAGCCTCCGTTGTCTCCAAGCTCTCATGTCTTAGTGGTTCGGTTGTTCGATCGTAGTGTCACTGAGGAAGGAAGCTAGATTCACAATGTTAGTTACTTCAATCACAGTATCATCAGGCTCCACAAAAATACCTTGATATTTCAGAAATCTGAATAGGAAAAGCTAATGATTTCAGTTCCAGACCAAAGTATGAGAGATCATTCCTGTCACCTTCTGTCCAAAAGTGACTTTTCAGGCTTCTTCAATGTTAAGTATTATGGCAGCTCCTGCTCGTAAACACCCTGGCCATCCTCTGCTCACTGGCATCCTTCAGCTGCTTAGAGAAGTATGCCACTGCTCTTCTATAGGGTCCTAAACGTTGAGCCAGGACTCCCACGTTTACTCCTGGTTTTTCATGTAAAAGAACAAGTCTAGAGCTCTCATTAGTTCCTTTTTAAGTGCATTAAAAGCTTTCAAGGCCTCTTTTGCCCAGTTGAGCATGGTTCATTTTCAACAGTTCATAAAGAGTCTCCGCTATTATTCTACAACTGACACCGGCTCACAATTCCAAAAAATGTTCTGAGTTCTTTTACCATCTGAGGAAGAGGGTCTTACAGATGGCTTCTTTTGCTCATTATCCAATTACACAGAATCACAGAATTGTAGGGGTTGCAAGGGACCTCAAGAGATCATCGGGTCCAACCCTCCTGCCAAAGCAGCTCCCCAGCTCATACTGCACAGACAGGCATCCAGATGGGTCTTGAATATCTCCAGAGAAGGAGACTCCACCACCTCCCTGGGCAACCTGTCCCAGGGCTCTGTCACCCTCACTGTGAAAAAGTTCCTCCCCATGTTGGTGCGGAACTTCCTGTGCTCCAATTTGCAGCCATTGCCCCTTGTCCTGTCTCCACTGACCAAAGAAAAGGGGCAGGCCAATTCCCCCCGCACCCCATACTTAAGATATTTATAAACATTGATTTGGTCCCCCCTCAGTCATCTTTTCTCCAGGCTGAACAGCCCCAGCTCTCTCAGCCTTTCCTCATAGGATAGATATTCCAGGCCCTTTATCATCTTCGTAGCCCTTCTCTGGACTCTCTCCAGGAGATCCCTGCCCTTTTTATACCAGGGAGCCCAGAACTGGACACAATACTCCAGGTGGGGCCTGACCAGGGCAGAGTAGAGGGGGAGGATCACCTCCTTAGACCTGCTGGCCACACTCCTCCTGATGCAACTCAGGATCCCATTGGCTCTCTTAGCCACCAGGGCACACTGCTGGCTCATGGCCAACCTATCGTCAACCAGGACCCCCTGTTCCTTCTCCACAGAGCTCCTCTCCAGCAGGTCAACCCCCAGCCTGTACTGATACATGTGGTTGTTCCTCCCCAGGTGCCAGACTTTACACTTACTTTTGTTGAATCTCATCTGAGGCTGAAAGGAATGCTGCAGGATTTGGAAAGGAGCTGAAATCACTCTGGACAGCAAATAACCCCCCCTGGAATAAAGGGGGTTGGTGTGGGAAAGGAGCTGAAATAGACAATGAGGAGTAAGGAGTGGCAGACAGTGTGGATCTTCTGAAGGAAACAAAGATTAGAAAGAAATCACATGCTTTCAAAAACAGCCTTTGAGAAAAGGCAAGCAGACTAAGCTAACAGGAAGCACAAACACCCCCACAAACTAATAAAGATGACATTAAAAACTTCTGCCTTACCTGGAGGGGAAGGAGCAATAAAAAGAAATGCAAAACACATTATTCAGGTATTTCTCCAACAGTCCTGCCAAACTAGTCTCCAAAACGGGCTTTTGGTTATCTCTTTAAACAATAAAGCTACGCTTATATTACTGCTCACAGAGAGCAATACTAGTATCCATCAGTTTACTGTCTTCAGAACAGCTGTTAAGTAGCATAGCACATTTAGGTTCTGTTCCAGCCCAGCCCAGAGAGACTTCGTCACCTTCCCAAGCAATAAGGGCTCTCAAATCCTAAAACTGGTGCTTTTAACCACACAATCTGCAGCGCTGATTTTTCAGTCTGACGACTGAAAAAACACCTGGAAGTCAAACTCCTACGGAGAAAGCTGTCCTGTGCTGCACTGGAGCAGCTCTGCAGGGATCACTCCCGTTCCAAGGGGGCTCCAGCGCGGTAAGCCTCACAAGTCAGCCTGTAACACCGGGGCTGCGGCTGTTACCCAGCCTGCTCTGTGACCTTACACACTGCAGCTCTCCCGGGGGAAAACCCCTCGTTTTCATTGCAAACGCAAAGTGAAGTGAAGAAGGGCCGAGCTCAAGTGTTCGTAAAGGCTTCAGGTGAGCCGCCTGGAGAAGCTCGCACACGGCCTGGCCAGGCTCCCTGCGAGGCCCGTCCCGAGCCCGGGCCAGTCGAAGCGCCGCGCCCCGCGCCTGTCCTGCCCAGGCGCCGCTCCCGCACGCCGGCGCGGCCACGGCGTCCCGGCCCGCAAGGAACCCGCCGCCACCGCCTCGGAACGCCCGAGTACCTCGGCAGGCAGCACCCGCGGACCTCAGCGCTGCTCCGCTCCGCCTCGTCCACGCACGGGCCGGGCCGTACCGCCGAGGAGCGCGGCCGGGGCCTGCGAAGGGCAGCGGGGCGCGGGCGGGCGGCACCACCCGCCCAGCACGCACGGAAGCTGGGCGCAGCAGGGCAGCCGCACGCAAGCGACTCGCGGCTGATCCGCGGGCGTCGCTGCCGGCAGAGGCTCCCAGCGGCGCGGCACCGGCAGTGAGACGCCAACAGACGAGGCCGCGCGGCCGGCCCAACTGACTCGGGCCGGCCAATCCCCGGCCTCCCGATAACTCGAGCCACGCCCCTGGCAGCGCGCGCAGCTGCCCGTCCTGCTGCCCCGGCAGATGACGTCATCCCGCTCCAGGTTGCGGCACAAAATCCAGGGCTTGACGAGCCGCCGCTTCAACCGCTGTTTTCTGTCTGGTCCCGGGCTGGTCCAGACAGCGCTACCCACAGTGCAGGCTGCTGCCCGTCTCGCACAGGCAGCTCCCCCTGACCTTGCATCTCCCTGTCCTCGGGCGTTTGCAGCCTGATGCAGGCAGATGGAAGGATCTGCAGCCAAACCTCTCAGGGTGGCTGTGCCTCCTTAGGCCCTTTACCTGTTTCGTTTTGTCCACTGCGGCCCGAGCCCTTCCACATGGGCAGGATTGCTGGCGTTGCTGATCACTTGCCTCCCACGTCCTATTCACACCCATTTCTAAATTCAGAGAATCACAGAATCAATCATCTAGGTTGGAAATGTCCAACCATAAGCCCAGCACTGCCAAGCCCACCACTAGCCCACCACTCAGCACCGCATCTACAGTTTTAAATCCCCCTCGGGATGGTGACCCAAGTCCCCCAGCCTCTCTTTGCGAGAGAGATGCTCAGCTCCCCGCAGCATCTCCATAGCCCTTTGATGTCCCCTCTCCAGTAACTCCCTGTCCTTCCCACAACAGGGAGCCCGGAGCTGCACACACTATTCCCGATGAGGCCTCCCCAGGACAGAGCAGAGGAGCAGGGAGCCTCCCTCGACCTGCTGGCTGTGTTTCTCTTGATACACCCCGGGATGCTGCTGAGGGCACATTGCTGGCTCCCGGCACCCCTGGGGCATTTTCCCCAGCACTGCTTCCCAGCAGGTCAGCCCTAAGCTGGACTGGTGCCTGGGGTTGCTGTTCCTGGGCAGCAGGACCCTACACTTGCCCTTGTTGAATTTCAGATCCCTCTCTGCCCAGCTCTCCAGCCTGCGCAGATCTCACTGGATGGCAGCACGGCCTCCTGATGTATCAGCCACTCCTCCCAGTTGTCTATCATCATCCCTTCATCCAAGTCATTGATGAATATATTGAACAGCGCTGGACGCAGCACTGACCCCTGAGAAACAGCACTTGTTACAGGCCTCCAAATAGACTCTGTGCTGCTGATCAGAACCCTCTGAGGTCTGTCTTTCAGCCAATTTTCAATCCATGCATCTAATTCACATTGCCTGAGCTTGTCCATGAGGATGCTGTGGGAGACAAAAGCCTTACTGAAGCCAAGCTCTCCCTTCATCTACCCACCCAATCATACCCTTGTAGGCGGCTATCAGGTTAGTCAGACATGACGTTCTCTAGGTGAATCCGTGCTACTTCTGATAACCTTCAGTGTCGCTAATAAATCCATATAGGATGGTCTTGTTCTCCTTATACCAAGGCTATTTTGTATATACAATCATCTCCATTGGTCTTCCTCCACCTTCCCAATTATCTCAAACAGAATACAGCATATTACTTAAGAGAGAGGCCAGAATTGCAGAGTACTCCATTCTGGACAAAGAAAGAATTTATAGAGTGGCACGATATGGTCTTTTGCTCTGCACTTCATTCCTTACCTCATAATTTCTACAATTCTATTTACTTCTTGACTTTTGCTACACCTTGAACTGACTCCCAGAGTATCATCCACAGTGACTTCACAGTTGTTTTCTTCCCTAGATACTGCAGAAAAATGTAAAAATTCCGTTGTTTTCATATTCTTACGAATACAACGTGCAGCAAGAACACCCCAAAAATTACTGAAGCTAAGCCTGAAAGATGCTTAGTCTACTACTGAATACGCTTCTTATAACAGCCCTGGCAGAGTAGCTTAGAAGAGGAAAGTGGTACAGCAAACAAAACGGATCGGTAAAGTAGTCAACACAACAAAAATGACAGATACAGGTGACTAAATAGAAAAATTTTACTACAGAAGAGGGAAGAAGAAACCTCTGTTTTTAACCCAGGAGCGCTGCCTGCAGCGTTCTGCCAGGGCCAGACTTCAGGCGAGCGGGTCTCTGCGGGCCGAGCGCCCAGTGAGCCCTGCGCACTCTACGTTGCTGCTGCTGTGGGCAGCCCCCAGCCAGCGCCCTCCCCTGTGCAGTGGCTCCTTGTCAGCCAGGGGCACCTGCGGTTACCGGTTTGTGTTCCTCGTGAGCCACTTGACATCAGTCAGACCTCGCTGAAGGCCCAACAGGCTTCCTGCGTATTAGCTTTCCATTCCAGCCAGGGTGTGCCTTTGTGTGCAAGCTTCCCTTCTCCCTGGCTCAGCGGCCCCAGGGGGTGGGGGGACCCGCGGTGTCTTTGGGGGCTCCAGAGGAAGCCAAGGGCGAAAAGATGGCTGTGCTCAGGTAATGTTAACCTGTGGCTCACTGTGATGTCCAGGAGTGATGGCAGTAGGGCTTGCACTCCAGAACAGGTGGGTGTAAAGCATGCTCTCTAGGAAAGCCTCTGATAGCATGTCTTCCTGATGTAGTGCATGCTGTGCCATGCAGGTCTCTTAGGTGATCTTGAAGACTGCAAGTCTGTTGCAGGACCATGCTTAGGTATTGCTGTAATAACTGTTTCTTAAGGTATACAGACAGAGTGGCACCCTTGAAGAGGAAATAGAGCCAGATGAAAGGGGCACGTTTTGGGAACACAGTATGCAAGCCACCTCCCCTTCAATGCAAGCCCTGCAGCGGTAAATGGTAGCTAAAACATGGCAAACAAATTTGACAGTAGCCTGAAGAAAGTGGAAAAACACCAAGGAGCTTATAGAATTTTTTAAGATGCCTTCTTTAGCTTTTTCTTTGCATTTTATGCATATTCTTACATTATAGAAGGAGAGAACAATCTCACTATTTCAAGAAGAAAAAAAATCAGGAAGGAAGCTGTCTTGACAAACAAGTGAAATTCAGTTATATTTCAGAGGATGGGACATTTACAATTATTTTGTGTAAGACTGTTGCTAATATAAACAGTGATTAAAACACAAAAATTTCAAGTGAACATCTGTACTTGAAAAGACAGAAAATTAGGAGTCAAAATCTGTCACAGAGGCAGGTGTGTCACGTAATAAAACCAGGTTAAAGGTGACTGGCAGACATGTCTACTAACAATTCAGGGTGTCTGGGCAGGCTCCTGTAGTTTAAATGTTCAGTTAGTTTCATGTAGAAAAATCAGGTGCTTCTCCAACAGGAAAATGACCAAATGCAGCTCTAAAATGCTTGGTTCAACTGAACTTTGCTCCTCTCTCTATGCTCCTTAGTTAGAAAGCATGGTTGATTTCTGGGAACATGGAATGTTCATTTTAATGTCCTCCTCCTTGTTCCTCATTAATGCAGTATCTCTTGATCCCTCCATCGATTAGTGTTTAACTGCAGTGATGCTCAGAGATGATACACAGGGACAACAGAGGCACAAGAGGACACAGGACAGAAGCTAGTCATGTGACTTAATCCAAGAACAGAAGGCACAAAAATCTCATAGGCACAGCATAATAATCTGAGGAGAAAAGTCTGTGTCTGGACCATATTCTGAATGTATCAATTCACTGACCAAACTTAAGTATAGGTGCCACCTATTTGGCTTTTCAAAACCAGAGGATACTAGACACTATTAGAATCAACAAAAAGTAGCCAACCAGATTATCTCTGTAACTCCTTTCCAAATTCAGTGCCACCCTGAATGGGAAAAAGATGTCAAATGGGAGTTTCCAGTGTGCCTGGGGCTGGCCTCGTGGAGGCTCCGGCCATTCTGTCATGTCAGTGAAGCTAACAGCACTTCGCAAAGGCACCGTGCTCGTGCTTCGGAGCTGTAACGAGAAGGAAAGAACACAGAGTTTAGCAAGCTTAATACAAAAGATGCACTTCTCTCTGCTAATGGAACCCACTGCAGATGACTGCCAAGCAAGATGTCTTTAGGATGGGAGAAGGTAAGCGTCACGCATATTTTTTTAGTGGAGCAACTCCTCTTTCCCAAAATTGATCCTCAGCAGTTAAATCAAGGGCACAAGTCTCAGGACAGACAGTAGCTACTGCGCATCATACGCTACAGATCTCCAGAATGGAAGCACTGACAAGTTCTACTTGAGTTAGCCTTCTATTCAGAGGAAAGATGTATCAGTTAGTTGGCAATAAGAACAGAAGCAAGGCTAGCTTTTTTATAAAATTACCTTTTTTATGTAAGATAAGATCACCTGACACATTCAACAGGTGATTCCTGCCAGAAACAGGACTGACATTTCTCACATTTCAGGATATTGTTTGAAAAGTGATTGGTAGGTCAACTGGTAAAGATGAAATGAGGGACTAAGCTTCGAAGGCCTCAGTTCCTTTCTGTTTCCAAAGGATGCTGCAATACAACTGATACACTTGCTGCTAAAGCTGTGTGGAGTTTCATGGCTTGCTTGGGCTGCTGCAATACTATGCTGCTGCCAAAGAGCAACCTCACTCCCCACCCTGTCTTCTGAGCACTGCATGCTAACCTCAAGAGAGGGAATGTACTTGCAACATCCCTTCTGAGCTTGCACTGCTCTGTCAATGTGCAATGACCGCCTCATTCACCTCCCTGGCAACACTCCAAAAGATTGCTTCTAGAGCAAAGTTAGGAAAGCATTCAGAAAAGCTCCAAAGCAGAATTCATGACTTCTCTTAGGAGACTCCTGCTGGAGCAGTACCTCTTGAGGCAAATTAAACACACCTTTGTGCTTAAAAAAGTAAAATGTAATGAACGTACACAGCCCTGCCTCAACAGCTAGGAGGAGGCGGCCATGATCAACTTCCAGCATGCTCCTGTGTAGCTCTACAGCATTTAAGACTGTGTTAATTTCAAGAAGTCCAAATACTGTGACCAGATATTGTACATGGGTGTAGAAAAGGGGACGTCTTTCCTGGGTTCTGTGTTTTCTGGTCAGTCACTAAGGCAACTGTCTGGTGACACAGGGCTGTCTAAAGGAAAAAGGTTTTCTCTAAAGAATGGATAATGGAGATCTGTGCACTGGGAAGTGACGTAATTTAGAAGAAAAGCAACATACAGCATATGTGAGCTATGTCAGTGGTATGCTTCAACTGGCTCCAATTCTAAACTGCTGGATATTGTATGGACCAGTATCTCTGCTAAAATGTCTTTACTCACAACCCTAACTTGTGGACTGCTGTTGATGAGGTCAGTACTGATTACAATGGTGTGGTTTTTTTCTTGTTTCTTACAATTTGCTGTGCAATGTAACTAACATAATTAGCATCAGTTACTCAAGCAGATAAACCTCATAGTTCTTGACTGGCTAATCCTTACTGAGGGGTATGCACCCTGTACTTTTACTAGGAATACTAGCCTGGGCAGGAGTTTTGTTAAAGGAGCCATACAACAGCTCAGACTTAGAAAATATCTTCATGGGGCTGGGGTGTCAGTTTGCCTCAGGGCAACATGTGCTTTATAAAGTGAACATTTTCCTATCATGTTCTTTTCACATACGTTGCAAGAAAGGAGGATGAAGAAGCACCGTAAGACACATCCAAACAAGTGATGGAAAGTCTCATTTAGACCGAGTCTGAAGTTGAAAAAGTAGTAACAACTCAGAGAGACCCTTGCTGCGTCATACTTCACTGACATAACATGGGCAACTGTCAGCTGCTCCTCCTAAAGCCCTTGCAGAGAAGTATCAGCCTTTAAATACATGTGCTGCCCAAAAGACTTTGTGACGTCAGGAATCCAGCCTTGCACCAGAACAGGATCACAGAATCGCCGAATCACCATGTTGGAAAAGACCTTTGAAGATCAAGTCCAACCAATCCCATCCTAAGCTAAACCATATCCCTGAGCACCTCATCTATCCTTTTTTTGAACACATCCAGGGAAGGTGACTCAGCCCCTCCCTGGGAAGCCTGTTCCAGGCGCTGACAACTCTTTCAGTGAAAGATTTTTTTCTAATGTCTAAACTAAACCTGCCCTGGCACAGCTTTGTGCCATTTCCCCTTGTTCCATCTCCTGTCACCTGGCTGAAGAGACCATCCCCCACCTCTCTGCACCCTCCTGGCAGGGCAGGGGAGGTGGGGAGAAGGTCTCCCCTCAGCCTCCTCTTCTCCAGGCTGAACACCCCCAGCTCCCTCAGCTGCTCCTCAGAGGATTTGCCCTCCAGCCCCTTCCCCAGCCTGGTTGCCCTTCTCTGGACTTGCTCCAGGACCTCAATGTCCTTCTGGTAGTGAGGGGCCCAGAACTGGACACAGAACTTGACCAACTCACAGTTGGAAAAGACGATTCATTCTCCTTTGAGGACCTGTTAGCTCCACTTTCCTGCTGGCATCACAGAATCATAGAACAGTTTGGGTTGGAAAAGTCATGCAGTCCAATCCCCTGCAATGACCAGGGACATCTTCCACTAGACCAGGTTACTCACAGCCCCATCCAATCTGACCTTCAATGTTTCTAACATGCAATCGTATCTTAGAAACCTGCTTTCTAGCTTGCCACCTTTCCCTCTAATCCTTCAAATCTGCTGCCATCAGCATTAGCCTCTTCCTCAGCTACCTGTTGATTTCAAAACCCTTGAAGGAACAGAAGTATCTTCTTGCGCAGATTATCAGTGCGCTGTGGAGTCTGTGAAATATCAACTCAAATTCCGTACCAAAGTTTTATGAGACAACTAGATAAACCATGTAATTATTGAATGTTTGTAACTACAACTTTATACTAAGCATAATTAAAGTTTGAAGTTTGAGTCTTCAAGTGGCAGAAGATGGTTGGGAGTTGGAAAAAAATTACCTTTTCCAGTTGTACAGCTGACTAAGGACAGTAGTGATAAGACCATAAAACCATTTTCCGCTGTGCAGCTATCAAATACAAACTCTTCCCACTGGAATCAGACCACTGCCAAAGTTCAGTAAATCTCAACTTAGTAATTTCAAGACCATTTGATTCCTAGGTTCTTAAACAATCTTTGAATCCCATTTAATTACCTCTGTGTGTGAGGGAGGGGTTTTAAATTCCATACCTTCAGGGGGTGACACTGATAAAAGTACTGTGCACCCAGTATTTGAGCTTGTGGGTTGGACAGGAGGCCCACCTTAGTCCACAATATCTGTATCTCTAGGGTCACAGGAATCACGCAACAGGAAGTGCAATTCACAGCCTGAAAATAAAATATACAGCAAACATCTTAATATCACAGAACATCAGGAGTTGGAAGGGACCTCAAAAGCTCATCTAGTCCCACCCCCTGCCAGAACAGGATCACCCAGACTAAATCCCACAGGAACGTATCCAGGTGGGTTTGAATCTCTTCAGGGAAGGAGACTCCCCAGCCTCTCTGTGCAGCCTGTCCCAGGACTCTGTCACCCTCATAGCGACAAAGTTCCTCCTGACATTCCCATGGAACCTCCTCTGTTCCAGCTGCACCCTCTGCCCCTTGTCCTGTCACTGCCATCACTGAGAAGACCCTGGCTCCATCCTCCTGACTCTCACCCTTTACATATTTAATGAGGTCACCCCTCGGTGTCCTCCAAGCTGAAGAAGCCCAGCTCCCTCAGCCTCTCCTCACAAGGAAGGGGTTCCACTCCCTTCATAATCTTGATGGCCCTGTGCTGGGCTCTTTCAAGAAGTTGTGTCCTTCTTGAACTGAGGGGCAAATATAATATAGTATTATATACAGTATATAGTAATAATATAGTATTTAAAGGTTTATAAAAGGACCATTATGGTCAAAGTCTAATATATTGGAGAACATAGGTCACAGAACCTGAATCAGTCACTTCAGCACTAATACTACAACTTCTGATCAAGTCAGTTTAGAGCTGTATCCATCTCCTCGTCATCTCATTTCCAGGAAGATTTTGTCTGAGTTCTACAACTTGGATTTTGCATTCTATTGGCCCATTTCTTGAAAGATTAATAATTATTCATATATAATTTCTCTCCTCTGTAAATACTCGTATGCAAACATTTACCTTGATTAGGTAACATAAAAATATCCTAAGAAAATGTAAAATAATTATTATCCTGGTTACTTCCTATTAATTTGATGCTTTTAACCAGGTAGTGTTAGTTCTAGAAGACCATCAGAAAAGTAGGAAATAGAACATTTGATTCAGTATTAAACTCTTTTTTCCCATTTAAATAGCAGGCATGGGATTCAAGAGAGAGTAAATCTGACAGGGTGGGGTTTTCTTTTTTGTTTGTTTGTTTGTTTAGTAAGAATCCTAATAATATGAACCATAAAAAGAATGGCTGTTTAGGGACATTAAGTGGATAGTCAGTGGATGGCTACACAAAGAAAGTAACCCCAGATGAACAAGCTGGTTCCCGTTTTCCCATGCCCACACTTCCTCATGGCAATACAATGGTATGAAAGGAAAAATATTCCCAGTTGGGTTTTTTTTTTAACTCATGTTACCTGTATACTGCAGTTCCGAATCAGAATGGTTGTCCACTCTTCTGCCTGGGTTGGATGAGCACTGCCAGTTATAGCAAGGTCTTCTGCTCCATTCATCCCCTGAAAAGCCTTGTACAGCTTATGCTGGATGTAACTACAGTTGCTTTCTTCCAGTATTGGGGACAGGCTGGAAATGAGAAAATAACAGCTCTGACAAAGTGATTCCCAGGACAGGAAAAAGAAAAAAGCTATCAACATCCTTCCTTTGTAATGAGTATTTCTTCTGCTCTGTGTCAACAGAGTCATTATTGAGGTACTGGTATTAAATGGATGCAGTTTCAATCATCTCTGCAGTAAGAAGGAAGAAGATGAATATGGCAGGGCAACACACGGTAAAGAAAACTGACAGCTCTTTAGCCATTCTGATCACAAAACGATTATCAAAATCATCAAAACAATCACTTTTTAAGGTTCCATTATAATTCACTCCTCAAATACAAACTCTACCCTTGCCTAAGACATGTTGCCAGACTACAGCCTCAAAGTGTCCCAGAAGACCTTCAGGATACTCAGATTGTTCCAGAGGTCCCCCCATCTCTCCAATATTTAAGTCCTCTTAAGAGTACATGAAAAATCTTTACAGACCTGGGAAAGATCAATGTTGACATCAGGAAAGGACCTGTGAGAGACTACAGAAAACCATCCTAAGTGAGTCTACGCCTTCCAAATGCATCAGGAAGGGTGACTGCAAAGCATGTTGTTACCTGAGCTTGCAGCCTGTCCTCATATTTCTTCCAAATTGCACTGTATGTCTGAGGAACTGTGAGCAACTTCCATCACCTCTGCTCTGTAAAATGCTCATCTGACAGACTGCGTGTCAAGGAGCCAAACAAAAGTATACACAGACAACACAGGACACCCAGCTTCTATTTAACAATCCTCCCCCCACAGTCCTCCTTATCCCTATCACAGGACTACAATTCAGTCGTAAGCCAAAGGCCTGCTGATGACTGCAATGTAATACTGAGGTATGTCCTGGCAGGTAAAGGTAGAAGCTCAGAAGTCCAGACAGTAGAGTACCAGAAGTCAATAAACCCAGTGATACATAAAACATAAGAGCAGAAAAAGGATACATGCTGCATGGCACCACTGTTTGCAATCAACAGTGGTGCTCCAGTGATATAGCCAGGGTTTCCACTTCTAGGCAGCCTGTCAGAGAGAGCCCTGGTCTACAATGAGGCAAAGGGAAGAAAGGAAAACGTTAGCACCAATGAGAATCACTCATCTGAGATCAAATTTGCATTCTCAAAAATGTAAACATAACCCATTTTTTGAATGACTGCATATTACACACTACTAAAACCTCTGTTGTGTCCAAATCCTCTTTCTTACCTGGCAAATTCATCTGCAGTCTGGGACACAAAAAACCCTAAATGTCGGTGCCCCGAAATGTGGATACTACCAGGACAGTTCTTGAGACAACACATTCCTACTGCTCAGCATTTGTCTCTAAGGAAGTGAACATATCAGTCTGGGCAACTATACAAATGCAGTACAAACCCTGCCTTGATCCCAATTATGAGTGGCAGATTCTACTTCTAAATTGTTTAATGGGGAGAGGTTCTGGGGCTAGCTTCAGCAAGGCTGCACTGCATGCTTATCAACCCCTGAGGTCACCACTTACCCACTTCATGTTTCCTCTATGAGACAATGTTTATATGAACTTCAACACACATTAGTATTTCCCAGATGTCCACCCTCTCCATAGTAAGCCTTTTCCCCATTACACAGGAAAAGTTAGTAAATACCTGGAATAAATTTAGCAACTTTGCTCAAAAAACACTGAGCAGCTCAGATAAAACAACAGCTTCAACTCTTTCCTTCACAAGACCATGCTGGTGACACTGATTTCATCCTCCCCCTTTCTGCCCACAACGAAAAGAACCACAACTCAAACCAAAAGAACAGCTAAAAATAGTCACCCCCTTCAAACTTATGCAGTGCAAGACTACATGCCTCTGTTGTGGAGAGGTCGGAGCTGACCTCTTCTCCCTAGCGACAAGCGACAGGACAAGAGGAAAAGGCATCGTTATGCCAGGGGACCTTTATATTGGATATTAGGAAAAACTTTCTCACAGAGAGGGTTGTTAGACGTTGGGGAATGGGGGCTGCCCAGGGAAGTGGTGGAGTGTCCATCCCTGGAGGTATTATGATCTACAAGGTCCCTTCCAACCAAGACAATTCTATGATTCTATGTTTGTACTGAGTCTGAATTTTTCTACTAACATGGTTTACTTGAGATCAGAGCAGTGTCCCCTCCTTCTTCGACCAGGATTCTGGTACTGACACACCATACTGACACTGCTCTAATCTCTTCACATCTCATCAGCACAAAACTGGGTCACAAACTACAGAATACCAACTCAGTAAGAGCCCAGGGAGGATGAAGACACTGACCCAGAAGTGCAAAGTGAAGTGCTGCTGCAGAGAGGATCCTGAGTTCCCAGGTATGCTGGTCACTTTGAACCGGACAGAAACACTCTGAATCCCATGTGTGCCACTGTATTCTATCTCATATATAACCTGAAAGTCCAATTCAGAGAATAATCAGAGGCAGAGACAGGAAATAGGGCAATGACTTCAAGCTGCCCAAAGGAAAGAGGATTCAAATACCTCAGAAACAGCATCATGACATGTGTTGTCTTTCATGTGGGGAGCTCCAGGTGGTGCGACTGCAGTGACTGTTACCTGGAGACAGTAAGCATATTAACAGTTAGCAACTCTTTTCCACTGCTCTTAAATCCAAGTCAGATTTATCTCCCTGCTGCAGCTGTGACCTGTGGACACACCATCATGCTCCAGATGACCAATTTCTTTTTTCTAAGAAAAGAAGCTACTTCCCTGACTCCAGCCCTGTGTACACCCATTCATTTAAAAGTACTTCTTTCCTTATACCCTGGCTTTTTCCTATCATGCCTCACTTTGGTCCAATAAATCTTGCCTCAGACAGAGAACATTCCCATTCACCCAAGTTCCCAACCCAAGTGCATTACTATGAATGCCTAAGATTCCACATGTATTTTGTTTCAGAAGCAAAAGTTATTGTCATTGGCAATAGTGACTGACCTTCATGGACTGCACGATGGTATCATTAACTGGGACCTGGGAAAAACAAACAAACCAATATACAACACCAAAAAACCCCACATTTTCTGGTTTTGCATGTGCCTAGAGTCATGAAACAAGCCCTAAATAGAGCCTTCATATTATACTGACAGAAATTACTTTGTTTATTCCAGAAGTGTAAAACTTGTCATCACTTTGTGATCTAGAAATAACAGATATAGCCCACAGAGAGCACTTTTAGAGTATCAGAAGCCAAATGTTATTCTTGGCCCTTCTAATGACCTGCGGAATGCAGATCCTTTAAAATCTTACTATCTTTGATTCTTTCGTGGAGCTTCCCCTTCTGGAACCAACTCACAGAATCACAGAGCATTAGGAGTTGGAAGGGACCTCAAAAGATCAAGTCCAACCAACCCCCTGCCAAAGCAGGATCACCCAGACTAAATCCCACATGGGCACGTCCAAGTGGGTTCTGAATTACTTCTGCTTCCATTGAAGGGAAAATTAAGTTTTGACCACAGTGACAAAGAAAACCCTGAAAACATGAGTTAAATTTTATCATTAGGAGATTCACTATTACAGCTATGTAGATTTAGATTTCCAATACAAGGTTAAACTGGGTCATTAGCGTTAATAAAGTGTTAACATTTACACGGCCATTTCATCTTGTAAGGCCGGAGAAACTCTACGAGGTAAGAGGAAATATTTTGCTGTTAACATGCATTAACACCAACATGATGAACCCTGAACAACAAATCGTCTATTTTGAAATTTCTGTCAGGATAAATAATGGAGAAATTGATATGGAATTCAATCTATGACTGTAAATAAAGCTCATACTAGTAACTGGCCTTAATTTTAGAAATAACATACAAATCCTCATTCTTTACTAAGAATATGCATTGCTTGGTTGATCAAGTTGATGGAATAGGTAGAAATACTCTGATTAACAGTCTGATAAAATGTCATTTAAACTATGACCTATCAATGAAGTATCTATTAAATGTGTTAGGAATTTGCTAATAACCGAAACTTATTGGAAAGTTGTTTGAATTCAGGAATTATCACTGATTATGACATTTTTATCAGGATTTTAATCAAGAAGGCCTTAGCAATTGGGAAATCAGGGATGACATATCAGATGACCGTTAGTTTTCCAGTTAGCTAAAGCTGCAATGGGAAGTCAAGCGAATAAGATGATGAGCAAACGGAAGGAATATGACACGCACCTTTAGCACGGTGAAGTCACGGTAGTAGGAAGCAGCGTTTAGGGCAGGGTCAGCAATGCAGCTCTTGCTTAAGTTGGCAAAAATCCGAGTACAGCTTGTAGTTTTACTGTCCAGGAAGCCTGAATTAAGACATGACAACAAATAAAACAGATGCGAACCATCCTGAGAATTTCCCTCCACTTTACTAACCAGCTGGATTTCCATCAACACAAAGCCCAATGGCTCCCATTTTTGATGGCTGCCTCAGCGTGCTCAGTACAGATGATGATTCAGAGTAGATTAGGATTGGATCACCAGCCTGAAAAACAATTTGGAGAAGTGACTGTGGAATACTAAGGCCAAGCACATGGTGATGACATCATTACAGCACAGGGGCAAATTCATAATTCTCCTTAGCATACATCCAGCTTTCTATAAAGGATCATCCCAGCTTTTAAATACAACTAATCAGAAACTTTTTTACACAATAAGAAATGAAAAGAACTGAGAGGCAATATGGATTATAGGTAGAAAAATAAGAATTTTTCAATTTGTTTTTGTTTGATTTCATTACAGACCGCTTTAGAAAAAAGGCACCTGCAAACTGGTTGCTATTTTCTTTCAACTCACCCGGTAAAAGGCAGAGAAGGATGGCTGGACTTGTGATGGAGCTACGAAAGAGTGTCTGCTATACTTTCCCACGAATTTAAAAAAATCAGCTTCCTTGATATCTGGTGGGTGCTGGAGAAGGTTCAGCTTTGCTGTAGGTTGGGGGAAAAAAAAAAATCAATCAATATCAAATTACTAGAAAAGACAGATCTTAGAAAAAGTAAATATAGTGCCAGTATTTTCAAAAGGAACAGCTTCAGGAATTAAAAGCTGGGTAGTGACTTCTATGAATTAACCCGTAACAATACTGCTAACAGGCTAATATGAAAGGGATGATATAATGAATACTGATTTGTCCTATTTCATGGGAAACAGTGACTTTCAAAAAGCAGGAAAACTGCCTAAGGGAACTATCTTGCTATGTGCTAGGATGTCCAAATTAGACACACGTGATATTTTAACAACACTACCAATATGTGAGTTCACTAAAAGCCACATTAAACCAAACCAAAATAGTTCAGGTTGGTGAAACCCTAAGAAAGTATGAATAGGGAATAGGCATCTGAAAAACCCAGACGTTCTATTGGTATCCCAGTAATACCCTCCTGACCCAGTGGTATTCAGTGTCATTACAATGTTATAATGCGTTGAATTATTACTGCTAAAACACTAAGTCATAAAATGGCAAATTAAGGACATAGCATGTAGGATCATCCTAAACTACTTGTCTGAAAAATAAACTTTTTATTTCAGCTTGAGGCCACTTCCCCTTGTTCCATGTCCTGTCCCTTGGGCTCCTTCTCAAGTAGGTTGGGTTGCAGAGGGTGTGGGTTGTGTGTGTGTGAAACTTAAGCTCTCAGTGCAATTCTGCTGTTTGAGGACAGAACAGATCCTCAGATGTACAGAGCAGCAAGCAGGAATAAATGACTTTTTATATCCAAATAGAGCATTAGTCAGGAAGTCAACTAAATCTTTTAAGGAGATAAAGGCCAAAGGAGTATTAAGCTCCTACGAGGTTCACAAAAAGAGGTACAAAGAGAAGCTTTCTTTTTATTCACTTGGGGTTTTATATAGAGAGAGACAGACAGATGGTTGGACTTGATGATCTAAAGGGTTCCTTCCAAACAAGACAACTCTCCAATTCTAAAGCTCAAAAGAGAAAATGGTATGTGTTCAAATGTGAGACCTCAGTGATTTTCAATGAATGCCAGAGTTGGACATAAGATCAGTCAAATGAAGCATACAATGTGGAAGGCAGAAAGAAAAAAAAAAGTTAATGACATACCCTACAAGAATATATGATTACTGGAGAAAAAATAATTGTCAGCATAAAGTTTGAAATAAGCATATGAACCAAAAAAATCCAAGATATGTTAAGAAATTACTTCCTGAAAAGGATAATAGTGGTATATTTCCATCATCAGCCCTTACTTGCTGCTCTACATGTAGCAAGCTAAGTAAGGTATCTCAGATACAGAAGCAACTGACAAAGGCTAACTGGTGTTTAGCCATAGACTCCACTGTTAAACTGAGTGCAATGACCATTGTCTTTGGGACACCCCCTTCCCTCCCAAATCACTATGGTGTCTCTGGAACTGTAATAGCCCAAATAATCAGTAACAATTATAACATGCAAGTTATTTAAAAAGAAAGGATTCCCTAAACAGAAGCAATCTATGAATTAAATGTGTGGAAAGGTTACTCACAGTCATCCAGCTGCACACAGAACAGATCATGTTGGCCAGGAACAGCAACAGTGTCAGTAGGATAAGGGACGTTACTTCTGAACAGGAGTGACTTTTCCACACACACACGACTCACAGACCTGTAAAGACAAGCCCCTCCCTCCCCTCAGAACACCATTAAAGAGGCTATTTTTGCATAATTTTGTCTTTTACATTACTAAACGCCAGCAACAAAACACAGTATTATTACTTTTCATGAGCTTGCATGAGCTATTTTGTACGGTTTGCACTGATTATCATCTGCAGAAAGCCTCTCTCGTCACTGTAAACCTTGTGGATACTCTGTTAGGATATTTAGAAATCACTCTAAAATTCCCTGGAACAAAAAGTGGCAAAGAATTCCAATGTCTGCGCATCACAGCCCCTCCCAGCACTCCTCACAACCGCAGTCTGCAAAGACAGGGCACACCCACGCATTTTACTCCCCAAACAGCTTTGAGGGTCGTCCTCAGTTACAGCATCTCGCAGACAGGAACTGCTTTACCGTCTCCCAGTCCCATGTTAGTTGTTCCCTAAGGCAGGTCTTCCTGGCCCCTCGCCAATGGATCCATCACGGAGCGACCCGGCCCAGCTTTACCCGGGCCATTAATATGTCGGCCACGGGAAGCCCTTCCACGCCTCGACTCGGAATTAAAACTGCCCCCGCGCCCGAGGGGCGCGGCAAACGCGGCAGCGGAACTAACGCGGCCGAACCGCCGCGCCCGTTGGTTGGGGGGTCCCGGTCCCTCGCCCCCCTCGGCTCAGCGCGACAGCGCCGGGACGGTGCCGGCAGCAGCGGGAGCCCGTCCCCCGCCCACCTGCTGCCGCCGGAGAGAAGAGACGAGTCGGCGGCGCCGGGATCGCGCAGGCCGCAGGCGAGCGGAACGCGGCGGGCGGGGGAGGCGCCGGCGGCCCGCGGGGCGCGGAGCGGAACGGGACGGCCGCGGCGCGGCTCGGCGGCGGCGACCAGGATGCCGGGTCGGCCCGCGCGGGCTCGGCGGGAGGCCGTTCCCTCGTTTCGTGAAGCAGCCCGATGCGCGAACCCCGCGGCCTGCCCGGCGGCGGCTGCGGGCGGGGGCCCGAGGCTGCAGGCGGCCAGCAGCAGGGCCAGCAGCAGGCCCCAGGCCCCGCGCATGGCGTCCCGTCGTCGCTACGAGACGCACCCGCAGCGCATGCGCGACCGTGCTCGCTCCCGCCTCCGCGCTGGGGGCGTCTGGTGCGGGGCTACCGCGGAGTCTTGCCTGGTTTCGCTTTGCGGCGCTCCGCTCCTGCGACCGGAGGGCTTGTAGTCTCCCCAGGGGCCTGCTGGGAAGCCGGGGAGGTCTTTGGCGCGGGGGCCTGCGGGAGAACAGCGCGAGCGACGGCGTGACCCTTCGCAAACAGCGCTCCTCCCGCCGGGCGGCTGCGTGTTCCCCCCGCCGCCGGGACGGACGTGGCCCCCGGCGCTCGCCGTCCTCATCCTCGAGAGGCCCCGGGGGCTCGTTTTCCATTTCTCCTTTTGTTTCCCGTGCTGGGGAAGTTGGCTGCATTTCGGTCCCGGTCGGGCTGCCCCGGTCGGTATTAGCGTTCTGCAGGGCGCAGGGTTTGCCCCGCAGGTGTTCGAGCCCCTCAGAGGCCCTGGGCCGTAGGTACCTGCGGTGACGGTGCTGGGCGGGGGAGCAGAGCAGCACCCCCACCACCGCACTCCTATCCACACTAATAAAACCCCCCAAGTAGTATCCTACTAGTCGTATCACACCCACTCAACCCAACCCTACTAACCACACTAGCTATCCTCTCAGCTGCCCTAGGAGGCTGAATAGGACTAGAACCCAGCTAGGGAAAATTCTAGCCTTCTCACCCATTTCCCACCTAGGATGAATTACCATCGTTATAATCTACAGCCCCAAATTAACCCTACTAACTTTCTACCTCTACTGCCTATTAACCATCCCCATTTTCCTCACCATCAATACAACAAAAGCCCTAAAACTAACAACAATAATAATCTCATGGGAAAAAACACCCCCAGTAAATGCAACCCTAATGCTCACACTACTATCCCTAGCAGGCCTTCCACCCCTCACGGGCTTCTTACCAAAAAGACTTATTATCCAAGAACTAACCAAACAAGAAATAACCCCAATGGCCACAGTCCTTACTTGGACTATTCTTCTACCTCCGCCTGGCATACTATTCTACAATTACCCTCCCACCAAACCCCATAAACCGCATCAAACAGTGGCACATCAATAAACCAACAAACATTTTAATCGCCATCTCCACCTGCATATCAGCCCTTCTCTTACCACTCTCACCTATAATCTTAGCTACACTTTAAGAAACTTAGGATAGACCGAAACCAAAGGCCTTCAAAGCCTTAAACAAGAGTTAAATTCTCTTAGTTTCTGCTAAGACCCACAGGACACTACCCTGCATCTCCTGAATGCAACTCAAATACTTTAATTAAGTTAGGGCCTTGCCTAGATAGATGGGCCTCGATCCCATAAACATCCTAGTTAACAGCCTAGGGCCTGGCAATCTGTAGTTACATAAACTATAGAAAACAGAAGCTGGAGATCACTCATATCTTCAGAGATACAGGCTTAAATCTGTAAACATACTCTTTTTCATGAAGTTTTACATGGGAAGACACTAGGCTGTGTGGTTACTGACCTGTTTTTCAAGTCTTTCGTTAAAAACTCACAGAAACTAACATTTCGTTCCAGATTTGATGACCATCGGTAGAGCAACTGGGCAGACAGTTTGTATTCTCCAAAAGAGTAAGGTTCACAGGGAAAGGAATTGCAGTAGTGCAAAAGACTGGCAGTGGGTGTTAACTAGAACCTGTTAGACTTACATGAAAGTGAAATCTTTCAGATGAGCTTCGACCATTTCTTGTGACACTTAAAAGAATTAAGAGTGGGAAGACCACTGATACACTATTAGAACTGGAATAGCTGTATTTTATGCATACAAAATTTTGGGGGAGGCTTTGTCACAGCTGACCAAGAGCTAAAATTTATGTTCCACTGAACTGTTATAAAATGATGTAGTGTGACTGAACAGTTACATCAGGAGTGTAACATGAACAATAGAATTTCTATGGATTATAGACTGCAAAACGATAAGGTAAGCCTGCAGTCATTGGACAATCTGCATTGTAAAGGGCACACTATATAGATGGAATTCCAACTGACATCTTGTTGGAGAGGGGGGCAGAAGGATAAATATTTTTCTTGGTATTGGACTTACCTCTTAAAACAAGGGTAAAGACAATAAATTTTAATTGTAACTTACACTGTCTTAGCATTGAAAAGAGAGAGAGAGAGAGAGAGAGAGAGAGAGTGTGCTCAGATCAGAAATTTTGCCTAGTTTTGTTTTTTCCAGAAAATGTTTGTTGGATATAGTGGCAGTTCCTAATTTTGTACAAAGATTTTAAAAGAACCACAAATATTAATCAAAGTGAAACATGATAGATTACTGTTTTGAAAGCATTCTTCCATCTAGCTGTAATCAGAATGTGTTTAAAATGTTTTTATAGGGGAAGCTGATTCTCACAGTTCTGCTGGAAGCAAAGCAGAAGAACAGACCATTCACACTTCCTCAAATCTTCCTGCAATTCATCCATCGTTTTTTAATTGTGTGCTCTATGGTTTACCCAACGTGATTATTATGTGATTTGTGCCAGACTTTTCAGACTAGGAGCAGTGTGCATTGAAAGGTGTGGCAGATCGTTACCCCTGTATGGACTAAGGAGAGTTAAGCTTCAAAGATGTACGCTTTGCTGATTAGACTGATTTCTGTTTCACATGTAAACAGTCTGATATTAGAATAGGTGTCAGAAAAATATCAAAGAAAATTTATTCTAGAGATTTCAGTTAGTACTCTCAAGTTTTCTGACCTCAATTAATTCCTTTAAAGAATTTGGTGAGTACCAACAGGTCTTTAAGAAAATTAGGCTAGTATTTTTGTGCATCGATGCATGAATGAAATCAGGCTGTGTAATAGTCTTAGAAAAACTCCTTGAGGTATTTTATTTTTACATGGAAGATTTATTGGGAGCGTAGCTGAAAAATGTACAAAGTCACCTTATTCTGAGTGAATTGATTTTTAACTTTTTATGTGATTTTAGTTGTAGTTTAATTAGAAAACAAGGTAGTATTAAAAAAAATTTTAATAAGTTTTGCTTTCTTTATTTCCCTGTAGTTTTCCTGAATGGCCCATGAAGATAGATTAAATCATTCAAAAATCCCAGATAAGATTATTACATGTACTGATGTTGCAACAAGCTTTTGTAATCAGCAGTGTGTTTTTAAAATACATGCTTTAAAGCCTTATTTGTAGTGATAACAGTAGAAATAAAAGTAAAATACTTTAACCCTTATGGAAAATACAGTGTCTTGATTGTTACTGCAACCAAAACCATTTTAAGAGTCTTTTTTTCTTCAGTAAAATGGTGATGTCTGTTTCCAGTATTGGATTTTTTTAATGTTCCTGATAGAGGATCAAAATGGCACTGTTCTTGTCAGCCTGTTGCCTTGTAGTTAATTACAACCTGGTTAGTGTTACATAGACCATAAGTACAAAATCACGACATGCAGAACACTTGATGCACACAATTGAATATAAATTTGGACTTCCTTCCCCCTTGGTCTTGCTATTTAATTAGATGACCTTATACGAACTGCAGCTGCTCTGTCAAACTGTGTTCCATCACATGTCTGAACTTTATTCCTTTATATGTGATTTTCTTCTGTATTGAGACGTAGCAGGCCTGTTTTTACGGCATGCATCTGGGCAGTCACTAAGAATATAAAGTAATGTAAAATATAAATAATGTAACTGTGTAACTATGCTTTGGATACACCCTGAAAACTAAGAGCACAGTATAATATCGACCAAGTGTCTGAACTTGCCGTGTCTTGCCACGTACTGACATGAGTCCCTTTCCCCAGGTTCTGGCATTTATTTACTTTTAGGTCTTACCAGATACCTTTGCTTTGTATCACTCTCACACAGCTAGTTTTTTTCACATCCTATGCATGGTATTTGGGAAGATGAAGTATTTCTGAGTTTCAAGAAGCAATTCATCCTCAGTGAAGGAAATGTCCACACTTCTTGTTCAGTATAGTAAATGTCCACTATATTGTTAATTTCGTAGATTAATTTCCACATCATTCATTGCTATGAAATTGTGTTTTCCTGCTGTGAACGGCATGTTTTACTTGGACTTTTTAGTGCTGTCTCTTTCTGTAGCATAATATGCTGGGCAGGGAGGGGAGTGTATTTGATGGGAAGCATGAAGCCTTGTCTGGCTTGCTGCTTGGGGTTTTCATTACTTTGTATTAACTTCCACCTTCTTGGAATAAGAAATTTCACGAGTAGTAAAGTACAGAAAAGTTTCAGTGCTTCAGAAATGACAGTTGCGTTCTTTGAGAATAATCCCAGATAAAACCTACAGGATTGCAAACGTTAGAAAGACCATTAATATCCAGGTACAGTGGGCTTATTCAATAGTTTACTACCGTGGTTTTATTTGTGAAACTGAAGGGAATAACTTAATCTATCAAAGTGTTTTTCTCAAAAAATATTCCTATTTGTATGTGATACTTTAGCCCTAACTACATTCTAACAACTTCTGTCAGAAAGATTAATGAGTATGACCAAAAATTTCTTTACAGTCTGACAGCACTACTTTATCAGAAAGCATTGATAAAGAGTAATGGCCTTATCCAGGAAACTTCAGACCTTTATTTGATGAGAGTAAGATATTGAAAATACTAACCAGAAGAACCGTGGCAGAATTCCTACAGACAGACAGTGTATGCTGGGGTAAGTATTCTGAAAGTGGATGGTGTGCATAATTCTGTAATATACCTGATTAGCATTTCTGAAGCATAAAAAATAATTTACTTAGGGACATGAAGTGTAGTCGTAATCAGATTTCCTGGGGTATTAGGGGAGTATTCTCCATATTACTCTGCTACATGCCAATTAGTACAATCATTAATAGCAGTAGGACTACATGAGTAGATGATAAACTGTAGGTGACAGTGAGTACGCATTTGGCGACATACAAACACATCTAATTCGTTTCTTCAGGAATTAGTACCAGAAATAATACCTTATTTTCCTTTATATGTTTGTAATGATGTGTGGTGACATGATTGTACAAAAGCAGAGTCACTTCAGGAAAAGATACATAGCAGAATTTTGAATTATTTCAAAAGAAAGGGAGTAAAGACAAATTAATGTATTTTATATTTCTTTAAATTCACAGTGTCAGTTTAACAAAGGAGAAGAACCTACTTTTTATACAGATGAAGGATTCAACAGCTCAGCTGATACAGTTTCAGAGTGCAGACTGCCTGTTAGAAACAGTAAATATGAATGGAAGTAAGCAAAGGAAGGGTGAGAATGAATGCTGTAGAAAATGTCTTTTTTCAAACCTGATTTGAATAAGCATCTGAAAGCTGAAAATTTTCCATTAGTCTTCAGATTTTGATTGAAAGTTTAAGTACAAGGGCTCCTGGTGAGGGCAATATGCGTTTTAATTAGGAAACTTAAACCCATTCTGCTTAATGATAAATACAGTGTAATATTACTGATGAGTCCAGACACTTAAGAATCTAAGTAAATCCTAAATTCACATCTTGATTACACATACAAACATCTTCTGCAATTTAGAAGCTGATGCAGACATGTAATAGTTCTCCCTTAAGCATTTCAGGGTCAGCCAACTCTGTTCCAAGAAATGGGACATGACAGATACTGGAGGGCATATTCACCAGACAAAACTGAAATGTTTCCAGTTGTTGTTGAGTCATTTGACCATCAGCTGAGAATCGTAAGGCAGGACTTGTAACCCTGTCAGGTTTCAGATAGGCTGGGCAAAGGTCCGAGTAAAAATCATCTCTGTTTAAGTCAAGGTACAAAAGAAAAAACATAAAACCATCCTTCACTATGAGGGTGGGGAGGCCCTGGCAGAGGGTGCTAGAGAAGCTGGGGCTGCCCCGAGATCCCTGGCAGGGTTCAAGGCTGGGTTGGATGGGGCTGGGGATGGGAGGTATCCCTGCCTGTGGCAGGGGGACACTGGGGGGTCTGAGGGCCCTGCCCACCCAAACCAGCCTGGGGCTCTCTGAAAAAAGTGTGTTGCTCTCATAGCATATTGTTGTGACAAACAGTAGTAACCTTTCTCCCCACAGGGCAAGTTAACAGATGGTGGCAAGGAAAGCAAAAGAAATCTTGTGTATGCAGCACAGAATGAATGAAGAGGGCTATGTTTGTATTGCAGAGGACTAATAGGTGAGACCCCCAGGAGGATCCTGGGCTTCAAATTATTTGGAGAAGAAAATAGTAGCAGAGTCATAAAAGGTGCCATACTGAAGGTCTTAATCCTATAACCTTGATATGAAATGACCAGACCAAAATTTCCAGCAGCAGATACAAAACTGGAATTAAGACTGTTGATTTCACGTTCAGTATAGGAGTACTCCTTAATAACTGCAGTGGAAACAGTCATGGTGACATGCTGATATGGTTATTTAAAACCACTCATTAAGTACATAGGAATAGCAAATTCAAGAAGGCAGGTCCTAATATTACTATTGTATAAACAGAATCAGAGTATCACAGAATTGTTTGGGTTTGAAGGGACTTAAAAAAATATCTAGTCCAAACCCCCTGCCGTGGGGGAGCTTGCTCAAAGCTATATCTGACCTGGCCTTGCACACTTCCAGTGTGTTGTGGTACAGCCCCAGCCAGTGGCGAAGCAACAGCCAGCTGCTCACTCGCTCCTGCTCCCCTCCATGGGAGAAAAATCCTGAGTTAGTCTAAGAACAGTTTACTAGGACAGCAAAGGAGGAGGACATTAACGGTAAGAATACTTAGAATATACAAAGCAGGTGGATAGACAATGCAAGCCTGTCACAGAGCAGCCACCACTCCTCCCCAGCCTTTATATGCTGAGTGTGATGCATATGGTAAGCAATACCCCTTTGGCTACTTTGAGTCATCTGTCCTGGTCATGTTCCTTCCCAGCTTCCTGTGAAAATTTACCCTACCACAAGACGGGACAGAGCGATGGGGCATCCAGGACTTGCCTCACCTCCTTCATCATAACAAATCCCCTCTTTAATTCCAATCTAGACCTGCCCTCTTTCAGCTCAAGCTGCTGCCCCTTGTCCTGTCACTACAGGCCTTTGTAAAAGCCTGTCTTTCTTGTACAACCCCTTCTGTATCAAAAGGCCACGATTCGGTCTCCCTGCAGCCGTCTCCTCTGCAGACTGACCCAGCCCAGCTCCCAGCCTGTCTCAAGCAGAGGGGCTCCAGCCCTCGGATCCTCTCCATGGCCTCACTGGGACTCGCTCCAGCAGTTCCGTGTCCCTCTTGCCCCAGGGACCCCAGAACTGGATGCAGTTCTCCAGATAGGAGCTCAGAAGAGCAAGAAATACTTTTTTTAATATTCATCATGAATTTTTTTATATTAGGGTTTTTTTTTTAATTATTAAATAAGTAACACTTTTATAGTTCCTGGAGTACTCTAGAGAATGCTCACCATTTCTGTGAGCGTGAGCTCTTAGATTTTAAAATACTATATATTGTTCAGTAGCTTGAAGGAAGAAGTCCTCCTAATGACCAAGGAATAAATTACAGTAGATATAGCTTCATACGTATGAGCTCTCTAGTAGAAAGACATTGGCACAAACCCAAACAACAGGAATAAAAGCTTCTGAGAATATTTCATCTACATGGCACCACATCGTTCCCTTGCACTGTATCCATTCATACAAGAAATATTAAACAGTTAGTGCTATTCCATGTATCAACGGCTTTAAAATAACTTTATGAATTATGTCTCAGCAACATAACAAATCACATTATCAATTAGCTTTTATAACAGAAATGACATTTCATAATATATTAGAGCATGAAAAGAATTGGTCAGCTAAAATTTATGTAATCTAAAAAATGTGAGCTGAAAAAAAATCACAGTGAATTTATTGATAATATTCTAGGACAAGAACATAATTTGAGTATTAGGTAGCTGTCCAAGAAATGCCTGTAGTTCTAAATGGTCCATGGGGAGGAACTGCAGCAAGTTTGCTACAAAATGATAAAACGCAGAAAAAAGAGCAGCTCTGTCATCAGTCCCTGGTCTAACTGCTGTGAAATTAAACTGCCATGAGCCATCGTGGGGGATTTCTCATCACACGTGCTGCTCCCCAAAGCCAGGGCAGCCAGCCCTCTAGGCAGGTCTGTCACCCCACTTTGCAAAGGGGTGTCATATAGCAGATGCCAAAACTTAGCAGCTGATAGCTGTGGGTATTGGTAGGCAGGGACATGAGGGCAGGTTTGAGATGACTGTAGCTACATTCCAATGACTATTTAAGCCCATTTCTCTGCATTTCAGCACTCCTTTCATGACTTCACAACTGGCTAAGCCTTCTGACCCCTGCTTTGGCCCTCTGTCTGACCTGAAGGCTACCCAGGACTAGGATGTCCAAAGGGAGCCTTCCTATGTGAATACAAATCTCTTCCTCTGTGTGTGACTTACCGCTTTTCCTGATGGTCTCATACTTGACATATACGATGTGAAATTCTTAGGAGAAACTACATGTCCCAAAGATGAACAGCTTTTCCAGAGCCTCCAACAGGGCTGCACTAATTGGAATTTGGGTTCGTTCTCTGAACATACGCCTGAAAATGTTTTTACAATGTTGTCTATTTCCCTCTAGTCTTTTTGAGGACTTAACTTTTTTTTTTAAATTACTGTCACAAGACAGTATGGGCCTACTGTACCCATATTCAACAATTCAGTAATTCAGGAGTTGACATAGCAACTTTCCCATGCTACAGGTGCACTGAGATAAGCTACAGATAAAAACACTGAAGTAAAAATCAGGTCCATCATTGCCTAATATCTTTTTTTCTTTATTTTTGCACAGGTATATTAGCTGTGAAATAAGTCAGTAGTAGGCATGCTGCAGGGAGAGTTGCAATAAAATAACCCCTAAAGTGGGTTTTTCAAGAGTGCAGCTAGTAATTTTTCTGGACAAGCATAAACTGTACTGACTTATGAAAATACTATATATTATGGGTGTTTTATTGCCTGACTGGGTACTGCCAACTAGATCATGCTTATTAATCATATCACAGTGACAGTGTCCACACTGCTGTTCTCTGGCTTCTTTTAAGTGATAGCAGCGTAGCTTTAGCACTGAATTACCTATTGTCTGTGTGGACAGTGGATGGTTAAGAGGTAGTTCACCTGTAAGGACTTATACCTTTCTGTGCATTCCATGACAAGGCTGCATGTGCAACTGGGTGCACATGTTGTATGTGTGGAAAAAGGGAAGCCCACAGGCTTACTGACTTCTAACACTGAGTTTGAAACCAGGTGGATCTGTTATCTTTACACCAGTTCTTTTCCTGTGTTGTATTTTCTGGTCCAGACAGAGACAATTTAAGCAGTACTATTAACCTAGAGAAGAGAAGGCTCCAGAAAGATCTTACAGCACCTTCCAGTACCTGAAGGGCCTACAAGAAAGCTGGGGAAGGACTTTAGAAGGGCCTGGAGTGATAGGATGAGGGGGAATGGTTTAAAATTGGGAGTAGATTTAAATTGGATATTAGGAAAAAATTCTTCACTCTGGGGGTGGTGAGGCCCTGGCATGGGGTGCCCAGGGTGGTGGCTGCCCCCCTCTCTGGAAGGTTAGATGGGGCCTTGGGCACCCTGGGCTGGGGAGAGGCGTCCCTGCCTATGGCAGGGGGGTAGAACTCGATGATCTTTGAGGTCCCTTCCAGCCCTGACCATTCTATGATTCTCTTCCCAGAAGTAAGATGTACATTTTGCTCCCTTGGTTTAATCACACCTGTGCAGTGTTTGTTCCACTCTACTGGCTTCTGTGCTGCTTTTGTAGTTTGTTTCTTTCTCTCCTCTGGGTTCATTAGTATTTGTCCTGAATGACATTGACTTTTTATTCTGTATGAAAATACCTATTTAGCATTTTTTGGTTATTAGTATTGCAAGTACTGACATTGGAAACCTAAATGGAACATATATTGAAATAAATTTGCACTGGAGTTCTACAAGGCTTTCTGCTTCTTCATCAGCATGATTCAAGGGACGTGGCCTACATCTGTACTCAATCAAACAGGGCTGCGTTGGCCAATATAATTTAATTGTTTGACATTTTTATAGCAATTCATTGAGACTAAAGAGAGATGACTACATTAATATCTTGATGCAGCTAGATAATAGCTGGGCTAAAATTGATGTGCCAAATTACTGAAAGGCTCTTAAATTCTCTTGCAGATTTTAACTCCTTGTGACAAAGAAAAGGAAAGCAGCTTCAATATAAATGTAGTAAAGAGTAAGAAAAGTACAATTTATAATATGAAGTATTGTAATAAAGAACATTATAATATATTTTATAAGAATCTCCACTAATCATTTAAATATATTTCTCAATAATTGAAGTGGGAAATTTGTTAATGTTCATGACTGTTTTCCTGGGTAATCATTTCTATTGAGGTCAAAATTAAATAGAAAAGGTTTTAGCCAATGAATTTTGGCTACTTTATTCCTCTAGCTAGACTGTGAGTAAATGGTCATCAGTGGAAACAGGTTGGAATAGCGGTGGAGGAATAATACCATGGAGCATGAAAGCCTGTGTGAATGCTGCACCTACTTAGGCTTAGACAAGTCACCTCATGTCACTGATGGATCCCACAAAACCCTCCCTCCTTCAGAAGGGCATTTCCTGCGAGCAAAGATTTACTCTGCGTGGGGTCAGAGCCCTGCAGGTAAGGGCAACCTGAAGAACATCAGGAGTGTGTTGTTATTCCCAGCATCAGAGGGGTCCTAAGATTGCTATTGCCTTTTCCATAGTTTCTAACTCAGAACTCAGTTAACCATTTATCTAGCCTTGAGTGTTGGTGCCTTTCTTACTGCTAACCCAAAGGAACTGACATGACCTCATAATGCAATGGTAACTCTTATGGCAACTGCAGTTTAAAACCAAACCAATTCCCATTATAAACAAGTAAACTGAGGGATTATTGCTGGTGCTTTTAAGCAAAAACACAGAGTAATCATCCCCAATGACATGGGAAATTCGTAGGAAGGGCAGTTATTTTGCCTGGGTTGCATCATTAAAAGCTAATAAATAATCACAAAGCAGAGTAATAGTGTAATGTTCATTCCTTGGCTTGTAAACTGTAGATAATGCTATAAAACATTTTTCAGATGAGGGATGTGGTTTCTAGGTGTACTCTTGGTGGAAAAACAAAAATTCAAGTACACAAGAGGCTGTTTAATAGTTTTCCATCTCACCAAGTGTGGGCACAGTGACTGTGGCAACATTTGTACCTTTTAGTGATGAAATCTTAAGATAGCACTTCACTTCCTTCTTGTACATGTAAAATACTATGCTGTGCTCTTACCATGGGATGCCAGGGGTGTCTCTCCAGTAACTGGGTGAAACTCAGAAAAGAGCCCACAACCCCGCCCCTTTTTTTGAGTGCAATTCTCAAATTTTTGTTAACTGTGTTATGTGAAAGACTGTAACACTGCGTTGAGGCCAGCGTTGTTTGGTTGAATTACTATCAAGGGGTTGACATGGTTTATAAAGTACTCTGACTGACAGGCAGGAAAAAGGTCTCCTCCTCCTGAATTGCACTACTAAGAATATTTCAACATTAAAGCTGCCCCTGCTTCTATTATTCCTTGTTTGTATCAAAGATGGGACCCTCTCACAGAGGCAGCAGTGCATGCAGACAGGGAGTGTTAATGCTGGAGAACAGGGAAGTGTTAACAAAGAAACCTCACTTGTTCGTTGTGCAGAAGGCAAGAAGCTGGGCATTGCTCAGAACAGCTTTCCCCACCGTTACTCATACTAATAAACCAACCAAAATCTGGCCCTTGGCAGAAAACACTTGTGAGGAGCTGAAAAATAAGAGTTATGGACAGTGAGAAATATTACTGATACCCCGTGTTTTATGAGAATGATTGATTAATTGGTGTTCAGTGTAGGCTTTGCTTGATGACAGGAAAGCATTTGGGATGCCTCTGTGGTCCTATTAAGAGTAATTAATTCCTTCTCCAAATGAAATGAAGGCTAATGAGACTCTAATATTTGTCCAGAACCACTAATTTTCATATCACCCTGTTGCAGCCTACATTGTCTGTGCTTGCTGCGTGTCAGAGCGTTTGTCTAAAGGGTGGCAACATGATGTAAGACACCCATGAAGGTAATCTATCACAGTGTGAAGGGAGCGTGGTTCAGCCTGGAGCAGTGGTGGTTAGGCTGTGTGCTACCTGTGGAACTGGACATGAACTGTTTCTCTGTAACCTCTGGTATGGAGCTTGACACTGGGAGCTGGGTGTAGATGAAGAAACCTGGTGTGTCAGGTCATGTGGGTGTTTTTCTGTAAATTTAATTCCATTACAAACTGCTCTGTTGAAAATAAACTACTGATACCTTCACATCAGGCCCACTGCTCCAAACAGACTGTGGATGAGTGCTTGTTTATCCCCATTTCCATTCTGTGCTTTCTTTACCTACTCAGTTCCTTCTGCTTCTTCTTAACCCATTCTTCCCTTGACAGGGCAGAAAGGGTTAAATCCAGAGAACTGCTGGGTGCACCACACCATCCCCAGCCAGCACCTTGTTCTCTTTCTAGGGCTCAGATTATACAGCCTGAGTTCCACAAGTTTCACCTGGATAAATTACTTCCCAGTGAACATCTGTTAACATCTGTAAGCCCAACTCTCCCACTTACATTTCCCACTTGTTTTTGTGGTACTGGTTGCATCCTCCATCCTGCAGTTCATGGCACTCTGCTAAACATTGTTTTCTTACTCCTTGACCAGGCACTCAGGACGTAAGACTTTCTCCTCCTATCACCACAGTCAATGCATTTTTTCCTGCATAACGTAAGCAATTGCTTCCACGCCTGTGGGTTCCTCTGCTACCCTTACTAACAGCATGAAAACCTAGCTTTTTGTTTTAGTGTGTCTCCATCCTTCCTGGTCCTGTGTTCTAGCCAGCCTCTCTTCTCTGAGTGTTTAGTAATTATTTGCCAAGTTGTGTGCCCAAAACTGTATGTGTGATCACATCTGTCCTGAGATCTGCAGGGCTGCTGCTCTTTCTGCTGCCCCCAGTCCGGGTGTCAGTAATGGCAAAACTGTCTCCTCAGACCCGGGGAACCACCTTTGTTCTACTATGGCACAGATATCCTGTCCATGTCTGAAATTATCATTGTTATTTCTAATACCATTTTTTTTCTTCTGGCCAGTACTGTGGGGTTGCCTTATCTACCCACACTCCCTATGTCAGTGCAGCTGTACCCTTTGACATCCACAGTGCAGAGCATGGAGAAGTTTCTTGTCTTCACAAGCAGGAATGTCCATAAATCTGTCTGAACTGCCACTCACTTGTTGTTACTCCTGTCACTTAGTGGTACCATCTTTAACACGTGTCTGATTTGTTTTTTCATAATTGTCTGTCATCTTTGATGCCCTTTGGGATCTCTACAATGCTGCTCTAAATTTGAGTTGACTGTGAAGTCTTTAAATGTTTATCTTCTATGTGTCTAAATACTGTCACACTTTAATGAGCTGAAAAACAGCAGAACAGTAAAAAAAAAAAAAAGGCTGAAATGCCTTTTCATCTTGCAAATGAACACCCTGACAAATAATTCTCTGTGGAAAGAAAAGACAACTGGCACTACTTCACTACTTTACTGACATCCAGGCAACAGCAACTATTTTAAGCCTCTAACAATGTATAGGAAAATGGGGGGGTGAGGGTGTGTGTGTCCAAGTTTTCTTATTGCTTTCCAACTTTACTAACCAAAAAGTACAAGTTTTTAAAAATATTTTTCTGAAGGTCATCTCAAAGCTGATTCCTGGGGGGGAAAAAAGTGTATGACAATTGGTTTTGGACAGAGAATAATATGATGTTAGAACTTCTGACTGAAGGCAGGCATCCAGGGCTGCTGTGGAACAGGTGGAAGTGGGGACTCCTGTCCCTAACATGGGAGTAACTCCTGCCTTCTCTTTCCAGGGCTTCATTATGACTGGGCAGAAGGAAACAGGGCTTAATGTCATCATACATGTTCTCTCAGTGTGAAGATTCCTGTTTTGCTCCTGTTGTGCCATTTCCTCATAAAAAAGCCAAGGTTCTTTGCTCTGTGGCTGAAGTGTGAGCACTGCCCTGTGAACATCCCTCCCCTCGATGTTTTCAGAGCAGTAATTTAAAGCCTGAGCCCCCCCCCCCCGCCCCAACAGGCAGGAGGGTGCCTAACCCCACACTGGCCATTACTGCATTCAGTGGTGTGTTTCCACTTGCTGTTGGTTGGAGACACTGTCTTTGGCAAGCTTTACCAACTGGTGTCCTCAATTAATTTCTGGATGCAAACCTAGTTTTCCTTGGCAAAATAGTCTGAAAGGCTCACCAGTACCACTTCATCATGAGTAACTGGTGGTTAGTATGATATAGCCAGTCACCAGATTTTAACTCGCTCTTTTCTAAGGTTTCCCAGGCTTTTTTATTTACATTGTGGGGGTTTTTTTCTCTGCCATTACTTAAGTTTTGATGCTCTAGTTTGTACTACAGAGCTTACTCTACATATCCTCACCTTCTCAGGAGACAGAATAATTCTGTTGCTTTTAATTAAATACTAACACTTCTGCCAATTCTTTATGATTTAATACATCTAATACCATTAACATGTGATTAACCTAGGTCAACATGTCCTTGAAAGAGAAAAATCTGTGTCTTAAATGTGAGAATTTTTAGTTTCAAACCATAGCTCGCCTTTTGAACCAGCTACCAAGCACAAAAATGGACATACAAAGATTAACTGAATACTTTACTTCTCCTATCTCACTGTCTTTCCAAAACATTTAAGAGGCACATCTCTGTCTGTTTTTCTGCTCTAGATCCCATACGATTAGTGGAAAGCACATGAATCATGGAAGGATGTGGCTGTCAGAAGAAGATTGAGCACTGCAGAAGTTCAACAGCACCGAGACCAAAATCACCCTCTGAAAGACACTCACCTTGCGAGACCTGTGAGTGGAACGTGGAGCCCAGAGCTGCCCTGCAGGGAATCTTCACATGTGTAGCTGAGGAAGTTAATTGTAGAGTAACTCACTGGCTTGCACCAATCAGGTTAGGATGCTAGTTACCTGACTGCCTAAAGAAAGTGAGCTCCTGGAAGCTCCCAGGCATTACCTGAGCAGTGCTTTCTTCCTGAGGCCTTGCCCCTTGCTGGAGAACTAGGCCAAATGGATTGACCTCGTCAAGTGTTAAGAGAAAGATTTACATAAGTAAATGACAACTGAAATAAATTGCTGAAGGGATTGCATTTTACCTATATACTCAAGAAAGCTCTCATTGAACAATTCTTCTGTGTTTAATGACAAATAAATCGCCAGCAGGTACCTAAAGCAGGTACACAGAGTTACTGTTTTGAATGTGTTAGGAGTGTCAGATACACTGTTGCCTGAGGTAGACTCCCACAACATCCCCTTTATTTGTTTGTCCCTTAATCCTCACCCAGCGACTCTCACCAGTGTCACTGTGAGCTTCCAGCTCTGCAAGGTGCTGCTCTGGGAATAGGTTTGACCACGGATGCCTCAGGAAGCCTTTCACTCCTTTTCAGGGAAATACAGTTAGGTTTTCAAACTGTAACTTAACAAAATAAACAGAGAAGGAGAATCTGGTAGAAACAAAAGTGCCTTTATTCTGTGTAAATAAATTATGATTTTTTGAAGTGAAACTGACCACACTCTGTCTGGTGTCCCTGCTGCTCAGGCTGCACAGCGTGCAGCTGAGGCAGCTCCTCTGTATTGCTATGGAGCAACAGTTGCTTTGACTGGCACTGTGTTACTGTCTTACCTAGAAACGATGGGGTTCCATATTTAAAGCATTTAAATCTAGTCAGATGGTACCTTTTCTTCTAAGGTGCCTTCAGTTAAGTATAGATATAGGAGTCAGTATCTGACATGCCAGGTTGTAGCAACGTCTCACTGAAGGCTGTTTCAAACAGAAGTCTGTCTTTATTGCACTCACAGCCCAGTCTGGGGTTACCTGTGCCTAAGTGACACTCTGCTAAAGCTACATATTGCTGCATGCCAGCCTATGAATTAAATACAGGAGCTGGAGAGCAGCCATGGGAAGCTGGTGGTTTCTGTTCCTTTTCCTGTGTACAGAAAGTATGTTTATGCAGCACTCCTTGTTTCTCCTATCACAGGTGTAATAAACAGCTAATGATTTGTGGCAGGATCAGTAGATCAATTAAAAGCAGTGAGGATGTGACTTAGGCAGAAACAGGAACATAAGGACTGAAGGGACCAGGACACAACTGCTCCTCAGATAACAGAGGGTGGTGCCACCAGTTGCTGCACACTGGGCTGGGATGGTGCTTATGCCTAGCACAGAAGTGAGGAAACCAAAACGTGCAATGGGAATACAGACACCAAACTGTCTCAACATAATGTGGTCCAGCACATACATGATATTTGTATTCTTTAACCACTGATTGCTGACAGAAAAAGGTAGTCTTCACTTGGAACTACATGGTCTAAAGAACCTGACAGAGCTCAGCTCTGCACAGGGCAGGCACACAGGGGAAAAACCTTCTGTTTCACAAAGCTCAGCTTCACTGCCCTAAGCTGTGCTACTGGCCCTCTCTCCAGCATTTCTGGAGTACACAGGTGGATTTCCCTACACCCTCCTAATTCCTAAAGTTGAGTTAATAGAATAGTTTGGTTGGAAGGGACCTACAATGATCACAGAATCACAGAACTGTAGGGGTTGGAAGGGACCTCGAGAGATCATCAGGTCCAACCCCCCTGCCAAAGCAGCTCCCCAGCTCATACTGCACAGATAGGCGTCCAGACTTGTCTTGAATATCTCCAGAGAAGGAGACTCCACCACCTCCCTGGGCAGCCCATTCCAGTGCTCTGTCACCCTTACTGGGGAAAAGCTCCTGCATGTTGGCGTGGAACTTCCTGTGCTCCAATTTGCAGCCATTGCCCCTTGTCCTGTCTCCACAGACCAAAGAAAAGGGGTAGGCCAATTCCCCCTGCACCCCATACTTAAGATATTTATAACCATTGATTAGGTCCCCCCTCAGTCATCTTTTCTCCAGGCTGAACAGCCCCAGCACTCTCAGTCTTTCCTCATAGGATAGATGTTCCAGGCCCTTCATCATCTTCGTAGCCCTTCTCTGGAGTCTCTCAAGGAGATCCCTGTCCTTTTTATACCAGGGAGCCCAGAACTGGACACAATACTCCAGGTGGGGCCTGACCAGGGCAGAGTAGAGGGGAGGATCACCAAAGGATCACCTAGTCCAAACTAATTTACTTCAAAAGTTGCCACAAGCACAGAAGATTTTCTTGCCAAAGAAGGGCTGCAGAGAGAGAATACAAACAGCTCTTGATAGGCTTTGTTTTAATAAAATAGTGCTTGGGAGTCTCTATGGCTTGTCTGACCTGCTGTGGCTATTAGTGGGCAAGATAAGGTTTCCATCAGGATCAGACATCAGTCTGTGCAGAGAAGCATCTGGTTTCTCTGCTTTTTCTTTTTTAGTAAAACTACCCAAAGAAATTAAAAAAAACACTTAGACCCATTCCTCCCTGAACCTTCATTGGGTGGAACTGTGTCAGCTGTGTGCTACGTATTAGTTTTTGGCCACTGACCTACTGACCCCCGTGCCACTTTGTGTGTTTGTCCAGCTGAGCAAAGAGCAGCAGCTGCATAAACCTGCCTTACCTTTGCTATGCTACTGCCAGCACAGCAATACTGGCCTCCCTGAGGCTATTTTCAGGAGTAAGCAGTGGATTGGGCAGAACACAGTGGAGGAAGGGATTCACCTTATGGCTGGGTGTTTGGCTGCACCTGCAGAGCCAAGAAACTCTTACATCCACTCAGGAGCCCAGGTGACACTCAAAAGCTTGTGTCCCAGAGCATCATGTCCCCACTGACACCATTTGTTTGTATTAAGTGATGGCAACAAGGGAATAAACTGCAGCATGACATTAATGGTCACACCTCCCACCCTGTGTGGGGCAGATTTTGTGCTGTGACACTGCCAACTGAGCACAAGACTGGCCATTTCTGTGTTCATCCCCAGTTTTCCTCTTAGACACGGTGCTACCTGCTGCCATGGTGGACATCTCACCGCCCCTCCTGTCCTGGGCCAGCACTGCCCTCTCTGAAGGTGGGTTCATGCTGGGCTCTTCTGTGGCACTGCAGCTGAACATCTGAATCAGACACTTCCTGAACTGGAAAGTTAGGGGGAAAAATAATTAATTCAAGTACATAAGGAATTTTAAAACACCCCTGAAAGCTCTCTGTGTCCTAGCTAAAACCCTCAGAAACTCCCTCATGAGTCAGCTGGGTATATAAAGAAATAGGCCCATAAAACCTATTTCCCTGTGCCACCATGAAGGACTCTCAAGCTGAGAAATCATGACATTCTATATAGAGCCAGAGTACCAACACCCAGACTGTGTGTTTCTATGTTGTGTGTGCCTGTGAGCAGGGTAAGAGCAGCACACATCTACCATACATTCGGGTATCAGAGTATTTGTCCGTGGGATATGAAACAAATAGTAGCTCACTCTGTTTTATTGATTATGCTCTATCTTATTTATTAATAAATAAATTGTTTATTGCACACACCCACAAACACAGCATCTCCCTGACACAAACTCAAGTCACTGGAAATTTCCACCCCACCTCAAAAATCAGGTCACTGGCATTGCATTCCTAAAGAATTCTAAAAATATACAGCCTTGCAAATAGAAAACTAACTGGCGTTCAATAGTGACTGATTTTCCTTTATAATATCTAAACCTAATGATTACTGACATTCATATTTCAGTGATGCAAAGACTTAACCCATCTTCTAGTAGGTAGATACACACTGGGTCATGGTTTTTAGTTCTAAATGCTGGATATTGCAATGCTAATTAACACGTAGGTAGGTAGAAATAATCCATTATAAAGTGAGGCAAAGATAACAAAATATGAGTATTACAGACATTTTGCAGCATATAGTACCTGTTTGTTCATAAAGACGTAGATGATGGGATTATAGACAGTGGCTGTTTTGGAGAAGAAAGCTGGCACTGCTGCCAGGCGAGGGTCCAGCTGGAGGGAGGGGCAGGCAGTGACCAGGACAGAAAAGGCAGCGTAGGGCATCCAGCAGATCAGAAAGGCAAGGATCATGACAATCACCATTCTAGTCACTTGTCTGTTGGGTTTCCTGGTGGTCCCCAGCCTGCCTTGTGAATCTGACACCTTTAAAGAGAAGATAGGAGAGTCTATAAAACAAACACCAATACCTCCAGCCAGTGGATTTAGTGACTCACCTGCCATGCTAGGAAAGCCCCACTCTGCTTGAGCACGACTGCACACAGGGATGCTGTTAGGGACCACAGGCTGTGTTAGTGCTGCTGCTGAGGGGCAGGAGTTATTATAGACTGCTATGATTCAATTTTATTCTGTTTAAATCTCTCCATATTTTTATTGTCCAAGTGAGAACAAAACTCAATTACTAGGGCAGTCCCTGTGTGTCAGGAACATGTGCAGCTGGCAGACATCCCCAAGACAGCTTCTGCAAGTCCTGAGGCCTGAGGCGATGGCACAGGTCGCTCCCCAGGCCCACAGAAGTTACTCTAGGGTAACTTTGTGGGTGCTGCAGCAGCCCATCCCAAGGCACTGCAGACATACCTTAAACTCCATCTCTGAGAAAAGTAATATTTTGTGTAGTATGGCCTTTTAGCTTCCCACAGGAACACCAGAACTGAATGGAGATGGTTCTTCGCAGTAACCCTTGCTCTGCACTCATAGGTTAACATAGTACTTACAGAGATACAGCAGCACCTCCTGGGAAAGGGCAGGGGGTGTCCTTACCTCTGTAGAAAGGTGTCATTCATGTTGGGTTTTTTAACAAACAATAAAGGCAACAAAATCAACAATAACAATGATTTACCATAATACCTACAAGTTCTTAGGCATCAGTGAAGGTGCTTGGCAAAGCTAAGCTATTCCCTGCCAATATATGACATTTCTACAGCATTTTTTCATACAGACTGTACCTACATAGCAAGCAGCCCAGCCTCCCTTCAGCAGAGGTGCAATCACCTTGGGCAAGGAACACAGCACAATGCTGGTGCCCCAGCATTTTCTGGCTCTGTGGTCTATCACTGCAAGGGCAGTGAGAAACACATCAGCTACTGAGAAGTGTGACCTGCTTTAATACTGCTGCTACTCTTCCTGGGTAACTGAGAGAAGAGTGAGAACAGCCTGACAAGATCACACCAGATGGTCCCTAGCCAGTGCTGTGACCCACTATGCAGCACAGATTCATCTTCCAGAAGACTGCTGAGCGATGCAAACTGCCCACTTTCCAACCACAGCATGTGTGCATGTCAGGATAATTATGGAACTGAGTGGAAATGTGATCTGCTTATGTCTCATCATTGTAGAACATCGGCCACAGAAATTCTCACTGTTTGCACAGATGCACATTTTAACAGTTCACCTGTAAGTCTTGCTTCTCACCTTCCTTAGCTTGTGCACCAGTTTCCCATAGGATGCCAAGATCACAGACAGAGGAACTACAAAACAGGTGGTGAGGAAGGCAATGATGTACGTGTGGTCAGTGTGAGCTCCTGAGTACCTGTGTAAAAACACACAACACACTGTGTGTATCACTAATACACCTTCTTATCATGAGCATTTTTGTTGACTGTTCTCACCATGTGTACACCTCTGCTCCTATCACCAGACAGAGCCCTGGGCTGGGACAGGATCCTGACCGTGGGGCCACAGGCATAGGGGGACACTACAGGTGGAAAGGGACATGTAGCCCAACCTCCTGCTCAGAGCAGAGCCAGCTCTGGGGTCAGACCAGGCTTTGTCCAGGCTTCTGAGAAATCTCTCTCTCTCCTCTTTGAATCCTGACCAGAAGGACAAGGCACAGGACAGTTACTTTCATTAGAGGTGGAATCGTCTCCCTTCAGAAGCTGTTGTTTTATTTTTTTATTCTGTGGTTACAGCTTCTTTACATCCATTTCTGCAGAGATGTACATCATCTTTGAACTTCATTCTGTGTTACCCTGCCCCTGGGATGTCCTGAGCTGCAGTTTCAGTCCTTTACCGTACTCTGCACGAGTAGACTTACCAGTTAGGCTCACAAGTAGTTCCAATCTTACTGGTGGTGTAACTGCTCCAACCCATCGTTGGTGGGATGGTCCAGATGAAGGAGAAGACCCACACAAAGGCGATCCCCAGGGCTGCGTGCTCCCCCCTCAGGCGCGTGTGTCCCAGCGGGCGGCAGATCACCATGTACCGCTCCAAAGCCAGCAGAGCAAGAGACCAGAGAGCAACAATGCCTGCAGGAAGAAGACACACTCAGCATCAAGAATAGGTAGATTCGTGTTAGAGCAAACACCATCTCGCATCAAAGAATCACAGAATTGTTTAGGTTGAAAGGCATCTTGGAGGTCACCTAGGACAAGGCCCCAAGCATAGACCCAAGCCTGGTTGAGTTTTGTGTATCCCCTCAGATGGGGAGGCCACACCACTCTGGGCAGCCTGTTCCAGTGCTTGACCACTCACCACATCAGGCACCTTTTCCATCAAACCAAGTTGTGGAAGGATGTGCATTTTATGTGCATTACTTAATATTTATTAAGTGCAGAAAATCTTCATAGTGTCTGGTTTGTCAGTCCACAGCATAATGGCTACAGCACCAAGCAGCTAAATGGACCATTGAACTGATGATGAATTCTTTTTGTCATTCAGTTCTCTGAACAGCTGCAAATTACGGGCAGCTTCCATATTAACAAATTAATATAATCTTCAACATGCTATCCGTGACAGTCATATTTCAGGCTATCACAAAACTCGAACCTATGGCCAGCTGCTCACAGCATCAAATCATCAGTTTAAGAAGCACATGTCACCTGATCAGCCACCAAAGCGTTGAAACTGCCTGATCTTCCTCTATGTGTCGTGGCTGACATGCCACGGTCCCTCCCCAACACCCCCTCTGTGCAGCTCAGGCTGAGAGCAACCCAAGGCTCCTTTCCAGGCTGGAGACCAGCAGTGTGTTTGCTCTGCAGAAGCCATGGAGTGGGAAGGCTTCAGAAGCAGGGCCAGGGAGGCTGGCCTGGCTCAAGTAACTAGACGCCCCATTCTAAACCCATTTCCCCTCTGTTGTGCAGCACTGCCTTTACACAGGGAACTGTGTGGTGGGGGTTCTCCCTTCCCCAGTACTTCTAATTCTCTTTGTCTAGTTAGCAACATAAAGCCAAATAAAAAAAGAGTCAGATGATGTAGGTGTGAGAGGTGAGTGTGACAGGCGCGTGGTGGATCCTCAGAGCCACTGGAGCACAGTGAACGTAAGATATTCCTGTGCCCTGGTACTTCCCAGACTTTCAGAGCAACCACTCACTCTCTTCCTCCCTCTTGCTCATCCATCCATGCACACACCTAAAAACACAGCGGGATAAGTTACACATAGTTATTTTTTTTCCCTGACATTGTTTTGCCAAACCCCCATGATGCTGGTACTCTATTAGCCAGCTTTTTCTCATGATATTAAACATATTCAATCATCAGTACACATACAGCAAGCCACTGATATTTCTTTATCTCTGTCCTGTGTGGCTGCAAATTGGAGCACAGGAAGTTCCACGCCAACATGCGGAGGAGCTTTTCCCCAGTGAGGGTGACAGAGCACTGGAATAGGCTACCTAGGGAGGGGGTGGAGTCTCCTTCCCTGGAGATATTCAAGACTCGTCTGGACGCCTATCTGTGCAGTATGAGCTGGGGAGCTGCTTTGGCAGGGCGGTTGGACCCAATGATCTCTCGAGGTCCCTTCCAACCTCCTACAACACTGTGACTCTGTGATTCACTCACACATGAGATCCAGTACAAAACATTTGTAACTGGGGAAAGCAGCAGTGAGCTCAGAGACATGCAGAGTCATGGGAAAAGAACATGCAACTACAAACAAAACCAAGCTTACCAAAAAAGGTGACAGCAAATCCTTCCAGCACACAAGCCCAGTATCCCATGTAAAAATACCCTTTGAGATTGGTTAAAAAGCTGATGGTGCCACCAGTCAGTGAGACCAGGAAATCAGCCACCGACAAATTGACTATAACGTAATTGACAGGTTGTCTCAGCTGCTTGAACTTCAGCGTCACCAAGATCACAGCCAGGTTCTCAGCAAGCGACAGGGAGGTCACCACCAGCATCACTGCTGCCAGAAGCCTGAAGTGCCAGGGCTGGATGGAGTCCAAGGGACGACGGAAGGGATCCCATCTGGCTGGGCCAGAGGTGCTGGGCAGCAGCGACTCATTTGCAGGGGCTCTGGATGCATCCATTCTCTTCTCTCTCACCAGCAAAAATAATTCAGTATAATGCTGGAGTTTCTAATCTGTAAAGGTTGTTCAGGATCAGAAGGGGGATTTGCTGTCTCCAGTCTAAGTGTGAAGAGACTCCACACTTCTGCTTTCCAGTAACAGTCCAGGACACATAGTTTGGGTCAGAGGAAAGCTGAGTGCTGTGCAGCGAACGTGGGGGCAAGGATGAGTAAGACAAGCTCTCAGAGCACCTTCTCTCCCCCTCTCTGCCAGCAGCCTCCTGCTGCTCTGCTGCTCCAGCTGGGCTTTTATCTGTAATAAATGGATTTCCTCCAGTTGTTTTTTTTTTAAGCTGTAGTTTTTTATTCCCCCAGCTCCTGAAAGCCAGCAATGACACACTTGAAGTCTGTTCTACCAGACTATCAGAAGGGAAGAACGTTGTCCTTGCCCTTTCGAGTGACTTGCAGGAATTGCTTTGCTCTCTTGCTCATTAAAAGGACTGGAGCAGAGATTCCCCTCTGCTAAATAATAAACGCTGTGTACAAAAGAGGTGTTCCACTCTGGGAAAGATACCAGCGTAGCTGCAGCAATTTCAGTAACAAGCAATATGCAACAAAGCTAGTAGCTACACAAAACATCTCCTATTAACCATCAATAAGAAACTACTTCAAATTAAAAAAAAAAAACAAACAAGCAGCACGCACATCCTGAGCATCAGAAAAGGAACTGATTTGTTAGAAGGCTGTACTTGCTTCAGACATGCTAACAACACCTTGCCCTTTGGGGCCCTGTCCGAACAGGTAAAACTGTTTCATTGTGATAGCACAGTGCTGTGCAAAGCCTGGTTAAACCCTCTTCCCTGGAAAAAGCAGTTCAACAAAAGACAGTGATCTGGTACTTTTAGGGATTCTGGCAGGAATTATTTCTCTGTCACTACAGAAGCTTTTCCACAGATTTTTGAGTTTTTCACCCACTTGCTTCCACGTGATGCTAATCTATTAGCACTACAGTAACGAAAGAATTGTTTTAACAATGACGTCATTACTCACTTAAAGAGCTAACTATGCTATTGTAATGACCAGAAGAACAGCTCAATCATTTGTTTTTCATCAGAAGTTGTCTATTCCTATGTCTAGGCATGAAAGCCTAGTGCAGATCTCTGCAATGCTTCTACCAAAACTTCAAAACCGATTTCTTTGTGGTACTTATACTCCTACCTGGAGGTGTGGTACTGAAATCAGGGAAACATTATATATGAATTTGTAATTTCTAACTACAGACTGTTCTGAGCAGCATGCACTTGGTTATGTCTGTTCAGCTAGATGGTCACAACCAGCACTGGGTGAGAAATAGTGGCCATCTCTTGCCTTCTACTCAAAATCTGAATTTCAGCATTTATGCACTCTGGATTCAGGTCCGATTCTCAGCACCGTCTCCAGTTCCTCAGGTAGTTTCCCAAAGCAATTCTCTGAAGAAACAAAATCAGTAAGGGACACTATCCAGCCAATGGTGTCTCATTAGTGTGATATAAATCAAACATAGCATGACCTTGCCCTCTCCTCAGATTTATTTATACTTGTTTGGGGCCAAGCCCGTTATTCTCTCATGGCTAAATTTCATTATATGAGATTGATGGTGTTACAAGTGTTAGCACCTACCCCAGAGATTCCTGAGGAAAAAAGAAAAAAATCTAAATCCCCATCTGCCATAACATCACATCTATTTATCTGTCTGCTGTGGAGCATCTTTTGTTGTGGGGATCTTACAGGATTTATCCTCAGGAGCAAGAAGTTCCTCACATCTTCTTTTCAATGTAAACGTAACTTGAAATTTCTCTCACTGAAATTGTTTTTCAAGTTGATTTTCACGCACTAATGAAACATTGTGTAAGAGGCCAGATTAAAAAGGTCTTATGAAAGTAATCCCCTGTTAGGAAGGAATCTCAGAGAAAAAAAACAGGAGAGCAGGAGAAGGCCCTGCAGAGTTAAAACAATGAAATAGTTAATACTCCAGTCAAGTCCCATGAAGCCTTCCACTGACTGTTACTGACCAGTGGATCCTCTATCAGGAGTCTCAGTCAAACTGACAGCACTGTTAGCCCTGAGGTAAGTAACTAGGCTGGTCCCATGGCCCAAAAATCACTGCTTTGAGGACAACATGTGGCTTGGTCTAAGAAAACATTCATGTCTGCATTAAACTAAGCATCACTTACACACAACACGCCCACCCAGAAGAAAATGATGGAAACAAAACCAAGCTACACTTTGCAACCAGCCAGTTACTCAGCAAAAAAATGCATAAAGAAAACATCAGCAAAGCCAAAGAAGCTGTGTTTATTCAAGTGACAAAGTAATTACCTGCAGGAGTTAGACAGATAAATATTACATAGCAAGCCAAGAAGCTTGCATCCAGAGTCACAAGCTCACTGAGACTTTTGAACTCTTATCAAAGGCTCAACACTGCCTATCTCCATCTGAGCCCTAAGCCATTACTCAGCAGCAGTGATAAACATGACACTCTGTTCTCTTTCCTTCCTGAGCTTAGCTGACCTGCTCTAAAGCTGTCCTGTGGGCTGACAAACACAGAAGAAAGTCCGTTTGAGTTAGCTGCTTTGCCCCCAGATACACCATGTTTATATATAGCTCACTGGAGCCACAGCTGTAATACCAGTAAAAACAAGAAAGGAATGCAGACAGTAGGTTCCATCAGTGAATTAGGACAGAGTCCCCAGGAAAGTACGACAGCACCAGAGCCAGAACAAGAGAGAGGCCCAAGGGGCGGCCACGCAGGTGAGATCATGGAGACAGAGCCTGGTGCTCTGGGGCTCTGCTGCCCACAGTGCCTGGACCAGAGAGATGGGGTAAGTCACACAACCACAACCCTCATTACCAAAACCCTGGCATAATGAATATGCAGCCATACAGAGGGGGAACTCTGAGCCACCCCAGCCCCAGGATTGCTGGCCGCCTGATGGAAACCCCAGGCATGAAGGACTGACAGGAATTTTGTTCCCCTCTGTACTTCAGATTTAATGTATAATTGGGAAAAATACACACATACACGCATTTCAGGCCTTTAGCAGTAGAAAAGATGATTAGAAGTGCTCAGTGATAGTTAATTTTCAAACAAGAAAAGTGGCCTTTAATTTTATGCTTATTCCCAATGCAGACAAAATTACCACAAAATGCTCTAAGCAAACTATATCATAATGCTGAGAACACATTTCGTGCTGTAAATAATTTTAAACAAAGTCTTCACTTTTGGGTTTACAGCAATGTTTTCTTACAAGCTGCAATGAATAATGATCATGAGAGCTTTTGAAAATGAGTTATGCATGCACTGACTGAAAAACCTCTGCTCTGATGAAGCACAGCTAAGCCAGCCATCTATTTTACTGTGTCAAAATTTGACTTGGAAACAACCCTAATGGAGCTCTTATTTATTTGTTTATTTAGCTTAAAAAGGTATGTGCCTGGTGATGCAGAGTGCTGAGACTCCTCCAGGATACAGGCACTCTGCTCCGGTGGAACACTTTCAGTGTATTTTTGACCTGGTCAGAGTGACTCTGGGCTTCTCAGCAGCAGAGGCCTCACTCAGTTCTGCCACTCTGAGGATGGACACAGATTTGTGTCCTTGTCCTCACCGAGTACTCGCCATCAATTAAACACCCCATCCTCACATACCCAGCAGAAGACTTGTTGGGTCTTGAAGACTTAAAGGGGGAGGACAAATCTCCTTCCTAAAGTTCCCTCCCCTCTGCCCTCCCTACACTTTGGACCACAGCTCAGGGAAGAAGGCAGCTGCAGCAGGTGAGGACAGACAAGCCAGGAGGACAGACAAGCCATGGCACTCCTCAAGGATAAGCTGCTGACAGCTGGCCTGAAGCACGTTCTAGGTTTTTGCTCCACTGATGTAGGAAACAGAGCATCAGGCTTAAAGGTAACACTGGGGCTGGCTCTTGACATCTCCATTTCCCTGTAGCACCGTAATGTTTTCTGAAATGCATCTGTCACATGAAAGCTTTGTTTGGGGCTAAACACAAGTTGCCAACAAGTGATTAGGAGGGGCAGCTGCTCTTGGAAGACGGAAAGAACCAGAAAGTTGCAAAAAGCAGTTACCTAACTAAAGTCTTACGTGTTGAAGATCTTGTTGCACTTCTTTTTTTAACCCTGACTTCATGACCTGTGTCCCTGCACTGGCTCCTTGTCTCTGGCTGCAGATCAACACCCAGGTTTGCTCTGTTAGGATCTGACTGACCACTTGTGGACCCAGAGAAGCCTTGTCTCACATTTACTATTTTTCTCCTCTCATTTCTACAGTATAAACACAGGCAAGCAAAATTCTTACTCAGTCAACAAGACTGGGATGGCTTGCATGAGCATTTCCCCTCAGTTCTAGGAGACGAGCTTTGGCTCAAGCAGGTTGCTGTGGCTGTTCCTCCCTGCACAGGAGCCACTGAGGATGCTCTTGAGGCTCGGAGCTGCAGCCATCCATTTCTAGTCACACTGCCTGAGAAGGTTCCGTATGCCTACAGTGGCTTTTACAAAGCACTTCCATGTCTGCTGAACTGTGGAATTTCAAATTAATTGTATGCCAGAAAATAGTCAAATTGGCCCCTATGATGATTAAAAACTACATGTCAGGTAATCCTTCTTTCTGACTTGACTGAAGGAGGACTGCTCCTAAGATAGAGCAACAAAAAGTCTCACAGGCACAGAAATACTCGGAGAGTTGAAAGACATAATATTTTCCAAGTTAGAGAAATAAAAAGCCTCATTGACAGTTACAATGTCAGAATTTGGTTTGATTAAGAGGGTCTCAAGCCCAGGCAGGTGGCTGGACTGCAGATTACTGACATTTAGAGCTGTCTGTGCTGTGCCATTCTGCTGGTAGAGTTATGTTCATTGCTTATACACTTTATCCAACCCCCAATCAAACTGATGGAACTTTACAGAATAAGAACTGAGCCATTACTGAAAGTTAATCGCAAATACAGATTTCAAGAGCTGACCCTGACTTGATCCTACATGACTTAGTAGACTTAGTATGTGGCTCTGCTCTAAATAGCAATGCTGGAGATTATTAAGAGTATTCATGACTCTACATAAAACATATCTGCCCCTTCCTGCCCACTGCTTTGGGCTCTCCTGAAGCTTCCCCTGTGCTCTCTACCTTTTTTATTTCCAAAATATGCCCAGCATCTTTTTTCCCTTAAAAATTGACCTGGCCCAAGTTTGACCAGCTTGTGCTGGCAGCAGCTCAAGGCAGACCTGTGACAGCTAAAGAAACATTCAGGTGATGATTCCCTGACAAACTTAATATTAATCTGCAGGAGACATAAGGCAAAACTCTACGGCTTCTCAGTTGTGATTCACATGTACCTTTAAGTCAGCATCACATCACTTTAGCTGGAACAGTTAAAAAAACCCCAAAAAGGCAAGAGACACCCAAAGCGAAACCACCCTTCCACCATTTTGAGTGATTAAGCAGCAGAAATTACATTCATGGCAAGATCAGAGCAACTTCTAAGTGGAATGGGACTTATCCCTATATCCTAATAATTTTATTATTTGGAATCACTGATCCATGCACTTCATTACATTTAATCTGAAGCAGATATTTCCAGAGAATTAGTCAGTCACAATTCATTTTCTCATCTTCCATCTAGCTTGGAGCTTCCTGATGGCACAGCATCTTTTAGGTACTCTTGTCCATTGGAATTAGGTTTAGCTAATAATTTTTTCTTTCTTTTCTACAGGAATAGAAAGAACATTTATTGTTGAGAACATACAAAAAAACCACTAAATATTCTGAGATACCACTTAACAGAAACCCATAACCTGCCTTGCTGAGTTTGAGGTGCTCTGTTATCCAGCCCACACCTCACTTGTGTGTTGTGCACAGAGCTCCACGAAGAAAGAACAACCACTTCTCAATTCAGAGACACTATTTTTCTTATCATAAATGCCTCCCTAGATATATATTCCTGTGTGCATCAGATTGTTCAGAGTTGGGGGTTATTTTAAACCATTATATTTACTGCAGTCCTAAATGAAAATCCAGCATCTCCTGCAGCCCATTAAATTCTCTCACCAAAATCGAGTCCCATTGAGTCAGGGGTTTAACAGAGAAAACCCGGGATGCAGGGAATTGGTGAGGATGTACCAAAAAGCCACTGCCTCTCCCTTCAGCTGCGGGAAGGACAGGGGTTGCAGCACTCATTAGTGGCCAAAGCACCTAGGAGATGGTCAGAAGAATGTTGTTTGGAGAGCAACTGCCAGCAGCTCTCAAAGCTGATCACCAGCCTATGAGAGTCACACACTCTGGAACTGTAGCTGGAAGCCGGCTGAGCATCCTTCAGGCTCAGAACAGCAAGGACAGCTTCAGAGGGCAGGTGGAAAACGTGCAGACAAACTTGGATTGCCTGAGACACCCTGTGCAGGGAACTCCACTGCCCTCTGTCAAGGGGCGCTTTGGGAAGGAACACAAAGAGAAGGTGTGTTGAGAGAAGATCAGGCTTTCCTGAGGAGGACGTAGGCTGAACTAACACTGACTTTGCTATAGTGTCAGGCAGCGTACAGAGATAACTGCACCTTTTTTGCTGACTCCTCTATGAGAAGTACTGTACCCCAGCACATCACCATTTATGATCACAGAGAGGTGTAAAAAGCACAGGCTGCCAGGGACACAGATGAACATCTGCTCAGAACACTCAGGGTAAGACTGGGGACCAGCACAAGCTAAGCTCCTGAACTCGTGGAAAGAACTCACCACATTGTGCAACTGGATAAATGGCTGTTAAGGAGATCTCTCCTCTGATTTAGCACCAACACAGTTATGTGACCTCTTACCTTGGAACTGGCCTGGGTAGACTGGCAGGCCCTCAGATAGCCTAAGTTTGTCTCCTACATTATGTTGAGTACACATACACTGAGGAAGACATGTCATTCTCTGCATTAACTGCACTAACGGGCATGCACTAGGCAGGAGAGTAACTGCCACCTTCCACTTAATACCCTAATTCATCCACAGCACTGTATCATCCCATTACTTCAAGAGAAATATTGTCTTTACGGGAAAAGATTTTTCTTCAAAATGCATGAAGTTTTCTGCCTTTCTCCTATTTACAAATGTCTATCTAATTTGCCAGCCTGATCACCTTTCCTGCTGAAGTAGCCATTTTCTAAGCATTTGTCTGGACCAAAAGAAAACATAAAACACTCCTTCCCTTCCTCTGAGAAGGTTCTTTGAGCCCTCCTTTACATATCTCCTGCTAACTCCTGCTTCTTAAGCGTCTTACCCCTGTCCCAGCAAGCAATCGTTCCTTCCAAACTTGAGCTCATACAGGTTTTCTGTACCATCAACAGAGTCCTTATGTTCTGCATAAAGTGGTTACAAGATACAGTTAATACATGTGATTCACTTGCGAAACTATTCAGAATTAATTTAATTGGTATAAATAAATCCAATCTTTCACCTCTGCAGAACAAGGGGCAGCGGGGAGGGGGAATGGCCCCAGAACACCTGAATGCACAATGTGGAGTAAGGTGAAGCAACAGCACAGAAGAAAGGATTACTATCATCATTCATTTGGCAAATTGGATGTCAAACAAGCAGAAATTAATGCGAGCAAGAGAGGATAGAAAGCACAGATGAGCTTGTGTCAACATGAAGTGAAGCCTCGTGATTTCACATATAGAGTGTTCACATGGAAAAACCTACATCCCCTGCTGATACAGCATCACAAGTGTTTGCTAATGCCACATGTGGAAACACATTATTTAGGAATAAACGGCATTAACATTTATTTCATACAATAAATACTTGCTATGGAACACTGAGTATTTCCTCCTAAAAGCTTTCATAGAGCAAAAGGAAAGAAATGTATTATATTAAAAAAATATATTTAAAAATTGCTAGTGTACTGCTGCACCATTTCCTTTACACTTCCCACATTTAACTGCCGTTCTCTCAAGTTCGGGAAAGAGTTTGGACCTCTCCATTTCTATCAACACCTGACACTGCATCAACAAACCTGCTGGGGTGTTTCTTTTAGCACACATAAAAGAATGTCTCTGGCTATTGTCTTCCTGTTGTAAGGATTTAAACCTCGTCTCTCTGCCTTGCTTTTGAGATTATATTCTCTCCACATTTTCCCTGTGATTTTAATAAGTTGATAGTTGTTGGTTGATAGTTGTTGGTTGATAGTTTTAGCTTATTTCTGTATTTAACCCCAAAAATGATGCTATAAAATGATTTTTTCAACTACGCTAAGGCAAAACTAAACACTAAAGCATCGAAGCCTCATACCCAAAAATTAAAAAACTAATGCCAAAAAGTAAAGCCCCTGAACTAACAACAAACCTTATGCCAAGAGAATTCTCACCAGTGAGTGCCATCTCAGGCCCCTGAAATAAAACGCACAACTTTTTGGATGGCTCACTGATTCTCAGAACAGCCACTCCTCAGCCTTTCAGCATTTAAAAGTTCTCTCTGGACCAGCATCTCAGAAGGCTGGCCAGACATACGCCATGCCCAGCCACTGCTGAGCCTGCATCGTGCCTCTGCTTCCATAGGGCTTTGCAATTCAGTGCCTCCTTCCTTCTGCACAGAAGGTTGTGTTTCACAGCGTACCAGAGCTTCTCCTTCTCCACAAACACTCAGTCTCTCACTAGCACAAGAGTGAGCCCCCAGGCAGATTTCGGGAACACAGGAGAGGTACATTTCTCAATGTGGGAAAGTCAGGTGTTGGTCTGGTCAGACTTCAAGGAAGGGAAGCCTCTGCCAGATGTTAACCTCATCGTGCTGCTTCAAGATACTTAAGTATCTATAAAGAGAACTTTAAGCATAAAAACCAACAGGGCTACTTACACAAGATATTCTTGTATTTTTCTGGTTTACTGGAATTGCTTAATTGGAAGAGCTTAGACCTGATGATAAAGGGTTCACACCATGACTTTTAAAGGCAGAGTTCTGTTTGAACATGCAACTTTTAAACTGCTTTAATTACTTTCATTTTTCCTCAGTGCAGGATAATTCCTCAATATGAGTCATGCCAGCGTGTTTTAAAAGTGCTTCATATGACACAACCTGTTATTTTCCATGAGTACTACCAAGAAATCCTGTTATAGAGAAAACCAGCCATGAAGGTGTCGCTGTGTTTCACCCTGCAGAAAGAGAATAAGAGGGCTCTAGGATGTGCTTTAAGTGGATGTGCATTAGGAAAGCTGAGGCCCTACGCTGTCAGAGGTGGGGCATGCTGACCTGCACCAGAGGCTGCCTGGTCTGGGAGCCCACTGGCCTCCTACAAGAGAAACTCTGGTCCTGTGCAGAGCTCTTCTTAATTGAATGATGCTTGGTGACCTCCACACACCAGGGGGACGGGGGGGAAACAACAGCATGGTGAAATCAGATTACTAGAAAGGAGCCAGGGAAAGAGGCAAGTTAAAGCAGAAGGGAAAGAGAGAGATGTCACTCTAGGAAGAGACAGGAGACAAACCTGGCAGGACTGAGGCAATAAGCCAGATCGTGAGCGCCCACGCAGGGAGCTTTGGAGTTCTCTCTGTTCTGTGCCATGCTCTAGTGCAGTGACACAAGCACACGAACACAGCATCACCATTCGGTGCCCCTGCAGCAGCCTCAGGCTTTTCTGGATGCAGAGAAGAGGCAGCCAATGTCAGCAGATAAACCTGCAGCACGTCACTGCCACACGTGTGACGCAGCATTTCAAAGAGCAGCGAGCACAGCAGACAACAGCAGGGACACAAGAGAGGGGTGATCCGGTTTCCAAGAGAGCTGCCTACAACAACAGGCCGGTTTTGTAAAGCATCTTCGTTCATTCCTGAGGTACACTTGGTCTGGAAGTTGATAGTAATCCCAAGTGGAAGAAGCCTGGGGGCCAGCTCAAGCCCTGCCTTTTTGGACTGGGCTCTAAACCCAAACGACACAGTATCACAGTGCCCTCAGGTGGTGCGAGCTCCCTTCTGTCCGGTTGTACTTTCTAGGGGCGCTCAGTAAATAATAGCAATACCTTTCAGCAGGCTGGACCAACTCAGAAGAAGGTCACACAGGGAGGCAAAGCACAGCACAGGCGGGTTTGTTTCCAGGAAGGCTCTTTTCTTGAGTGTTCTGAGAACAACTGATTTTAAAAAGCATTCTTTGTTCGTTTTTGAATAGCCATGTAAGAAATCTAACAAGTCTCCCAAGGAATTCATAACTAACATCGTCGCTGATTATAGAAGGATAGATGGATGGAAGGAAAGGCATCTGGAAGATAAAGAAAGGAGAAGAGGGAATGAGTACCATAAAAGATTTTCAGAACAAAAAGCTGAAATACATGGCTAAAAAATATTAAAATCAACAGATAGAGCAAACAGTGTATAATTTCTTTAATATGCGCACATGTAATCTGGCTTTATGGTGGGGAAAAGTGCATCAATAAAACAGTGTGTGATAAATTTCTCATATAACTCAAAACTTTCTGAATTCATACCATTTTTAATAAGCCTTCCAAAGGCTGTCACTGCCAAAAATATATTCCTGGTGTTCAATCTTTGGTGATGAACTGCATTTCCACCCTCACAGAACAAATTTAGCCTGAAGAAATCAGTTTCCTGGAGACACAGGAGTGCATCAGTCCAGTAATTTATTTTTTTCTGTTACAAAGAGTAGCCATACAAAATTAATTTTATTGAGCTACCCCTCCACATTCACGATCACTGTGTATCATATAACTAAATGGTTGCTCATTGCCCAGGATTTGTCATGCTGTCTTTAAATAAACATGAGGGAGATCAGCACATCACCAGGAGAAGCCTCTGCTCAACCCCAATTAAAAGGTTTGCCAAAGATTCTCTAATATTATAATCATGATTATTCTGTTGAGATGCTCCTAAAGGAGCGGCCGCCAGTTCACCAGCATCGACTGCCTCATGGCATCACCTGGAGGTGATGGAACCCCATTCCTGAGCATGGCTGCACCAGAGAACACCGGGGCAGCATAGCTTCATCCTACTACCCACACACTCATCTTCCAGCAGGACAGCTCCCTAAGTGAGACCCACTGTCAGCGAGCTGGATGAACAGAAGGTGGAGCAAGCACCATGGTTATGGTAGCCATGGACCCGGATAATCTCCTGTCCTTCCAGCTCCCCCAGGAAGGGCTCCACTGTCCTTCAGATTATAACCACACTCGAGTCTTCCTCATAGCTGCCCTGGCTCCTTCTGCCCACAGACAGCTCCAAACAGCAATTCCAGACTGTTCTCAAACCCAGGTGGGACAGACAGAATTTGAATCCCACCAGCAAACGATACTTCCCTGTTAAAATGAAGTTTTCTGTTCCTTTCACGGTGATTTGGGAAACCAGCCTACCACCCTGAAGGGTGGTGTTACCTGACAGGCTGCGCCCATCCTTCTGTTCCCTGACACCAGGATTTCTGAGGGTGGCCAGAGGAACTGCTCTTCCACTTTTAACCTTCAAAGAAAAACAGTCTGAGCTTCTCACTCACAGTCCTTCCCCAGTCGCCTCGCCCTGCCGGCAGGAATCACTAATTACTTTTCCTTTTTAACCTCACTTGCACATTCAGGAAGAGTTTTGCTAACAAAACGCTTCCTTTCGCTGGAGGAGAATCAATAGCCCTTACAAGCACACTCTTTATTTATTGGCAATTCACTTCTGGGTCCCCCACCCAGGCTGTCGATGGGAAGGCAATCTCTGTACAGCACTAATCACTGGCGGTAAAGTATATACACCTCTTTAATACAAATAAGGGCAAACGATTTCCCAGTCTTGGCTAGATAAAATAGAGCTCACGAGGGCTTATCTCACTTAGAAAGAATAACTTGTAGCCTGCTCTCATTAAAAGGATAAACTATTGGAGTGGAGACAAGCAGGAAGGAGGGACGGGGGAGGCGGTTGGTGGACTAGTTGGTGGTCACCACTAATTCTGCCTCTCATGAGATGCAACAGATAGAGCAAAACTAGAGCTGATAAACACTTGTCTTAACTCGTTCAGAAGTTTCACCTGCAAAAATACCATTTGATTTCTTGCCCCAACTATGCATAATCACGTCCATGCTGCTCTCCACCGATGACCACATTTACAGGAATGGGTGGTGATTTTAACAAGTACGTTCCTTAAACCAAATTCGTGTTTTTCAGAGCTTCAAAAAACTTTTTTGCTTAAAATCCAAAGCAGAGCAACGAACTCCCATGGAGGGGAGGGGTTAAAAACTTCCTGACAATACGTTAAAAAAGAAATAAAAATCCCACTCTAACGTCTTCAGCAGAAGTAAATTACTTTGAAAGTATTTATGTACATATCTCTCTCCAGCCCGAAACAAAATTAAAGCCTTAAAAAGAGACTAAACCCAAGAAAGGCACAGTGTTGCAACACACTTCTGCGTTTTGCTCTTTCTAGAGGATACCAAGAGGCAGATTTCATTTCTGTACTTGGTAACTGAGGTTAGCTGGCCTCCAAGGAAGGCATGGAATGGGAACAGAAAAGGTACATCCAATTTTTAGACAAAAAGGGGCCCCGAGGAGCTTGGAAACAAAATAAAAATTCTCTAACAGCTTTATATGAAGCTCCTTGGTTAAGTTTAGGAAGCCAGGGAACATCTTCGCACAGCCACAACTGTTTGTTTGCAACAGGCAAACCATAAAGAGCCTCAGAAACTCGTCAGGAAACGGGAACCAGCATGACAAGGAAATACTGCCCGAAGTGTCAGGAATTAACCTTTCGCTTGGGAAGGGAAAGCCAAGGAGGCGACAGAAAAGATCTTTTTGGTGTCATCACGCTCCCTGCCCCGGCTTTTGGGCAGAGCAACCCCTCCCGGCGGTGACCATACCGACTTCTGCTCTGCACCAGTCACCCCCCTCCCTCCCCCCCGCCTGAGAGCATCCCTCTGGCAGCCCTGAGGGAAACCCGCGGTCTGACGAGGGGGTCCCAACGCCGCAGTTAGAGCGGTACCGAGAAACCGACCGCCGTTCGGTGACAGCCCGGAGGAGGCAGCGCGGTTCCGCCCGGCTCGGTTTGCCGCACAGCCCGGACCCGTCCTTACCTCGGCGCTGCGCTGGGGACGCTTCCTATCAGCCTGGCCAGCCGCTGCCTCTGCTCAGGCCGCGAAGCTTTCGGCAGGGGGTGATACTCCGAGGAGACAGAGGACACGTCCCGAGTGCCCAGAAGGGCGCTGCCTGCCCCAGCCGCGCCGCAGACAGAGCCCCCACGGGACAGGCTCCCATCCCCCCGCCGATCTCCCACACGACAAACGCTCCACGCCGCCGCCGCATCCTCCGCTTGGCGCTTAAAAGCTACAACGGGCCCCGAGCCCTGTGCGCCGCCGCGACAGCCAGCCCAGCCCCGGCACAGACCGAGCCCTCCCAGGGGCTGCCCGGGCACAGCCCCCGGCCCTGCCCGCAGCGGGGCTGCCGGGCGGGGTGCGTGGGAGGCGGCCGCAGGTGGGGATGCTCAGAGGCTGAGCAGCACCCGCACCCCACTGCAGTGCGGGGCTGCCGACTCCGCAGCAGCCCGGGGGGGGGGGGGGGGGGTATTTTCGGTTTCGCACAACGGGACGGAATTCTGGGGGGGGAACTGCAGCCCTCGGTTATAACACAGGTTACAAATTAGGTCCTTAACGCGCTGTAATGAACTCTGAAACATCACGGCAAAGGACCTAAGACTGCAGACTTTCAAATTAGGAATCCTGGGCTTAAATACCACGGGGGATAACTAACTGTTGGCACTGAGACTCTGTGGTCACTTATTGTTAATCTGTCACTGAATGACAGAAGGTTTAGGAGCAGATTCCTCCCAGCCTTACAAAAATAAATGCCGTGTCAGAGCAAACTGAACGCTCGCGGGGCTGTATTTATACAGCTCTGTAACACAGTACTCCAATTTCAGGATAAAATTAAGAACATTGTGTTAGAAAGCCATAAAAATACAGGCTACCGGACAGTTGTTAAGAGATACTTGTTACAGCTTTGCTCACGATGACAGATTGCATACAATACCCCGAGCACTTTAAGCACAGGCTCTTGAAGCCTTCACTCATGTCAGAACTGCTGGGTATATGTGGCCGAACAGTGGCTCACAGAAATACAGGATGTTAGGGGTTGGTAGGGACCTCGAAGGACCATCTAGTCCAACCTCCCTGACACAGCAGGATCACCTAGATTATGTCACATAAGAACACGTCTAGGCAGGTTTTAATGTCTCCAGAGAGGAGACTCCACAACCTCTCTGGGCAGCCTGTCCCAGGGCTCTGTCACCCTCACAGTCACAAAGTTTCTCCTCATATTCACATGGAACTTCCTCTGCTCCAGCTTGCACCTGCTGCCCCTTGTCCTATCATTGGATATCAATGTCCACCAACACACACCAGAAGCCCTGAGGTGCTCTGACAGGTAGAGCATCTCTACATGTCAGGGTCAGGGGCTGATGTCCTCCACAGGTGCTCCCTGCTCCACTGCTGCCCTGGTCCCTGCGGTGCCGCCGCAGCGAGAACGGACCGGACACAGCACATGTGAGCAGGTCAAACAACAGGGGGAATGGGAAAATGAGAGTTTGTCTGAGAAAGGGATTTTCCTCACAGATGGTCAAATCTTGTGACATCACTGGTTTTCTTCATCTGTCTTGAACTTCACTCATCTGCACGCTGAGGTGGACAGAGGACAAACGCCTACATGGTCAGCTCAGCTGGGACAGCTGGGCATGCATCATCACAGAATTTGTACTCTGCAATTTCAAGCCCATGGGGGAAAACAATCTGCACATCTCTGTCCTCAATGTGAGTCTAAACCCTGCCACAGCAGTCTGAAATGCTGCTCTGTATCTTGAACTAGGTAAGCACAGTACTATAGTAATACTGTACTCTAAGGCAATAACTTCACTTTTGTATTTTTACGTCTCTTCACGTTTCTGTTACACTGTTGTCAAGGTCATCCAGTTTCTCTTGTCTGCTGCTCTATACTGTGCTCTGCACCAATAGCATGTTCCTACTTTTTGTGCCAACCATCATAATGAAAAATATTCAATATGGCCTGTCCCAGAATCTACATCGTCCTGTGACGATGCTTCAACAGAGATCATCTAGTCTAAAAGGACGTGGTTTTCCAGTAACTGCATTATTAGCCCAAAACACCCCTCGTTTTTAAGCATGAGGATCTCTTTTAGGTATGCTGTGAAGAAGCAGCACGCATACTGTCAGAAGCGCAGGCAGGCAGCGTAATTACAGGCCCTCAGTACGGACCGTCCTGCTCTCTTGTCACTAACGCTCTGAACAGCTCCCTCACCCAGCCTTCCTCCTTCCTCCACCAGCAGCAGAACAATTCCCAGAAGGAAGCCTGTGTGGAAAGCTGTCCTGAGTTCCCCTTTCCCCAGTCACACTTACACACTTTGGAATAACACACAGCGCGGTGGGAGACGCTTTGATGCACTCAGCATCCCATTCCTCTGCGGCCCAGGCAGTGAAACAGACCCCACATGCGTTTCACAGAACCACAGATGAGGGTTGGAGGGGCCTCCGGAGATCATCTAGTCCAACCGCCGCTAAAGCAGGATCCCCTCGCGCATTTACACCCAGTAGATGTAAATCAGGGATTATTCCTATTCGCGGTGTGTCTTCTTTCCTGACACAGCCGCTCGCACAAGTTCAGCCGCTCAGAGGCTGCAGGAAAAGGCACTCTGGGCGTAGGCACGGAGAACCCCAGACCAACAACAACCCAACAGAAAGTAGAAGGCTCATCAGGGCGCACCTAACGTTACCTGTACCGCAGCGTTCAACAGCGGGCAGCGCAGTGTAACTCCATGCGGGACGTGTCGGCATGCAGAAGGCTCGGAGGAGTCTGCTTCTGTGCCCGGTGCCAGAAAGACTGCTCCCGCCCCGGCGGAGCCCCGCCGCAGCCCACGCTCACCGACTGCAGACGGTGGAGATTCATCCCAGCCTGGAGCCGCATCCGAACACGCTCACGAACTCTGCCGGTGTCGTCGGCAACAGCCCAACGGAACTGCGGGTCGGTGTCACCGAGCGCAGCGTGTCCTGCCCGTGGGACGGCCCCGACGCTGCACCCGGTCCCCTGGGGACCCGGTACCGGTCTCTGTCCGGACCCTCTCTCGCCGCCCGCGCTCGGGACAAGAGCGGCACCTGAACCGGGAGCGGTGACGCCGCCGCCGCCTCTCGCCTTCCGTGCGAGGCCGGAGCGGAGGCAGAGCGGCGACAGACCGGTGCAAGTGCCGCGGCGGGGGGGGCACGGAGGGCGGGGGGACGGGACGGGCGCAGGGCACGGACGGGGCCGCCCCGCGCACCGGCCCCGCCGCCCGAGGCCGCCAGGGGGCGCCGCCAGCCCGCGGCGGGACGGCGGAGGCGGCGGGCGGAGGCCGGGCCCCGTGCGGGACTCGCGGGGGAGGCGCGGCGGGGCCCGGGCAGGGCGGGCTCAGACAGGTACCTCGGCGCTGCCCCGGCCCGTGCCCGTTTTCCTCCGCCGAAATTAACCCCCAGGAACCGGCGTCTTGTGAAGTGCAGGCGACGCGTCCGCAGGCCAGAGCGGGCCTTAGCGCAGCCAGACTCACCGGGCCGACGGCCCTGAACGGCACTGGAACGGGCGCGTCATCGGGAGCGTCTCGGCCCGTTTCGTTTCCATCTGCCCAAGCGGTTTCGGTCGCGGGCAGCGGGCTCGGCGGGCAGCGGGCTCGGCGGGCAGTGATGCCCGCCAGCGCCGGCAGCGGTGAGCTCCAGCACCCGGCCGCGCCGCGGGCTGCTCGGGACGGCCCGCTTCTCAAGCAGCCAAGCCCCGGTTTGTTTCACCGAGATGCCCTAGGGCGAGAACAGCGGCAGCCGGGCGTGGGCGGCGGACAAGACAGCCAGCCGGCTGCGGCCGGGACCGGGAGCAGCGGAGCACACGGCGCTGCCGCCCCGCAGCCGTGGCAGGAGTTGCCCAGCCGCTGCACCGGCCCCGAGAGGCACGGCCCCTGCAGTCGAAACGGGGGCAGGGGGCGCTTGCACCTGGCGCAGCCCGGCAGGTGCGCTCCGGGAGTCCCCGCGGGACGGGGCAGACCGGCCGAGGGGAGGGACAGGGGCGGTGGGGCTGGAGGGACCCAGGACTCGGTGGTTCTCTCGGAGGGCGGCGGCCAGTGAGTCGGGGAACCCTCTTTGGGCGCGCCCCCGCAGCCCGTCGGAAGAAGAGACACAAAAGCAGTTTTGTCGGGGCTGCAGAGAGAAACCCCGCATGCTTCCACCGGAAGAACGGGGGTACTGGATTTCAGGCAAGTCAGTGAACAAGACAAACGTACCGCTAATGCGCAACAAGCGTCACTGATGACAGACACAAATGATCGGCCGCACTGTTTTTCCGCGAGTTTTAAGTCCCGGGTCGGGGGCGGGAGGCCAGCGTCTGGTGTGCCCCTTCGGGACCCGCACGGAGACAGCGCTGCCGGACGCCTGCTGCCGGACCCGGGCGCCGCCGGGGCGGCGGGCCGCTGCCCCCGGAGAGACACGCAGCCGCCGCGGGCGTCGGAGCCGAGAAGCGTCCCGCGGGAGAGGGCCGGGGGCTGGTGGGGCGGGACACGGACCCTCCGGTGTTCCCGGGGGCGATGCTACTCGTTGCCAACGGGCAGGAGCCTCGCACAGTCCGGCTGGGCTCTGCGCTCCGCCCCGCCGCGGGACCGGGGCCCCGCCGCGGGACCGGGGCCCTGCCGCGGGACCGGGGCGCCTCCGGATCACTCCCGCCGCCGGGACCGCAGCTCGGCTCCAGGCGAGCCCGCGGGGGGGCCAGTCCCGCCCCGCCGGCGCGGGCGTGGCGGAGGCCGCGCTCTTACCCGTGTTCTCGGTCCCGTGCGAGGCAACGGAGTCCCGGCGGGGCCTGCTGCGGGGAACGGCCGTTTCTGCCTGCGCGCAGCGTCTGAGTCAGCGCTCGGCCCGAAACGGTCAGTACTGGAGAGGTCGCGTCCAGAGGCGGAAAACCCGCGGGCGGCGCGGCGTGCCCGGCGGGAGGGCGCTGCTGGCCCGGCTTGCGCCCCACCGCCCCGAGCACCGCCACCGGGGCGGGGGAAGCCCGCGGACCGCCTCGGCGGGATCCCGGCGGGGGCAGACAGACCGAGGTACGCGCACACCCTCGGGCGGATCCGCGGCTTTCCGGGGACCGGTCATGCCGGGCCGCCTTCAGCAGCTTCCCGCGGCTCCGTGAGCCTGAGCCGCGCCGGAGGAAGAGGAGGAGGAAGAGGAGGAGGAGGAGGAGAGAGCAGATGGCACTTGCCAACTCCTTCCCAACATACGGAGGCGTCGCAGAAAGGATACTGGGCAGAGAGCTGGCGGGCTTAGTCAAGAGAGCTTGATAAGCCAGTCACTGCTGCCTTTGTTGCGGCTGCTTACAATAGATAGAGGGGAAAGCAATTAAGTCGTTTATTAAACATTCTTTAGAGCAGCGTCGTTTTAAATCTCACGGTCATACGTTAAGCTGTTCACGAGGACGTGTATTACAAGGCACACAGACTCTTGCAGCGACTGAAAATAAAGATCACAGATGGAGCCCGAGGAATGGCTTCCCAAACTTGCCGTGACATCAGGGCTGTTGCTTCGGGTTAAACGCAGCCCTATTCACCCGCAAACGGTTCTGACGTTAGACGTAGCTACCTCCGAAGGAGCGCGCGTTTTAGTAACTCTTCTGGCGCGGTGAAGTCGATCCGTGTGTGCTTCGCGAACGCGCTGAGAAGTTTTAATTCCCCGCTCGCCGCGGTTCGTGTTCTCCTCGGTCAGCAACGCACCAGACCCGCAGGAGAAGGCGGCTGCGAGGCGAAGGACGCATCGCGACCCCCGGTTCCGTAATTATTTTCCATAATAACCCCAAATCCGAATCCTTCTTTGCTTGCCAAGTAACCGCGTTTTCGATTGAGAAGAACACCCGCGGTCATCTCGTTTGTGCGAACGAGCTCCGTTGCGCGGCGAGGCGAGAGGCATCGTTTCCCTGCTCAGACCAGGGCTTTGACTTCCCGGGGAGCACTCTCTCCGGTGCCGGTGCGCTTCAAAACCAGCACCAAGCACGGCTGAGCGAAGCGGTCATTCCCCGCACCTAACCGCACTCTAACACCGCGTTCTAACCGCTCGGCTCCAGCGCGGAGGAAGGGCGGGCGCGCAGCCGACGACGGAACCCATTGCCCGAGAGAACGGGCAGCGGGCCGAGCGGTACCGTGCACCTCCCGCACCGGAGAGTCGCTCGGCGGGCCCCGGGGGCCGCCCTCCCCCGAGCCGAGCCCTCTGGGGCTCAGGCGGATCCCGCCGCGGGCCGAAGGACACGGGACGCGAGCTGCCGGGCGCGGAGCCGGGCGCGGAGCCGGGCAGGCCGGGCTGATCTCGGCGGGTGCAGCGGCGGGCGGGGCCGGGCTGGACCGGGCGGGGGGTCCCGTCGGTCGTGGCGCGGCCACGTGCGGCCCCGCGCGCTCCCACGGCGCTCGGGGACCGCCCGGCCCTGCCGTGACGTGTCGGGGTGGGGGGCACTCGCTGCCCGCCGATTGGGCCGCGGCGGCGGCGCGGGGAGGCGGCCGCCCAATGGGCGCGGAGCTCGCAGGTGCCCGCGCGGTTATCTGCGCCCCGGGGCGCGGCGCGGAGGGTCCCCCTCTGCCGGGACTCGCGGCCGAGGCGCGGAGCCCAGCCTAGTGCCGCCGGTCTCGCCGTCGTGTCCGCCCCTCGCCCCATCCCGCCGGATCCCGCACGGAGGGCAGGAACCGCAGCCTGCGCGGACGCTCCGCCGGAGGCCGATCTTCCCCCGGACTGGCTCTGCGCCGACCCGCCGTGCTGCCCCGAGCCGGCTCTCCCGGCGCTCCAGCCTGGAAGTTCGCGTCGCGCGTCGCCGAGCTCCGGGGGGCGGGGGAGAAGCGCCGGGGCTCTCCTCCTCCCAGCAAACTTTGGTACTTTCTGTTGCTTTGAGCCTGCGAACGGAGAAGCCGTCCCGCCCGCGGCTGGCGCTCCCGGCGCGGGGTTACCAGGGAGCGGCTGCCGGCGTGATTGGAGAAGGACCCGCGTTCTTTGATGACCACAAATGTTAGCGGTGGGGCAGATGGATGCTAATCGCCAGAGCGCGTTCGTCCTCAGCAGTACGCCGCTGGCCGCGCTGCACAACATGGCCGAGATGAAGACCTCCCTCTTCCCCTACACCCTGCAGAACCCCTCCGGCTTCAAGGCGCCGGCTCTGGGCGGACTCAACACGCAGCTCCCCTTGGGGACGCCGCACGGAATAAGCGACATTCTGGGGCGGCCCGTGGGCACCGCCAGCAACCTCCTGGGCGGGCTGCCCCGCATCAACGGACTGGCGGCCTCGGCGGGGATGTACTTCAACCCCGCCGCCGTCTCCCGCTACCCGAAGCCCCTGGCGGAGCTGCCGGGGCGGCCGCCCATTTTCTGGCCGGGAGTGGTGCAGGGCTCTCCCTGGAGAGACCCACGGCTCGCCTGTCCCGGTAAGTGCGGCCGGTTCCGGCGGGGAGCGCGGCCCGCGGCGCGTCCCTGGCAGCCGGCCTCAGCTCCGGCCCGGCCCTTCTGGCGGGAGACGCGGGCCGGCCCCTCCGGGCGGCCGAGCGACGCGCCGGGAGCCCAGAAGGCCCCACGCCCCGGGCGGCCGGTGGGCGAGCGCGGTAGACGGGGCGGACGGCCCGGCGGAGGCCCCAGGCGCGGGGCCCGGAAGGCAGGCCCAGAGGTGGGCCGGTGCCGGTCACCTCGGCCCGCCGCGTCCGCAGACCGGGAGCCAGCGGCGGCTGACCCCCGAAGCAGCCCCGCCGCGGCCAGCCCCCCCCCACCGTAGCGCCGGGCGGAGACCCGTCTCCGAGCCCGGGCCGGTGCCGGGCCCGTCCCTGACAGAGCTGTTTCTCCTCCGCTTTCAGCTCAGACGGGGATGGTTCTGGACAAGGACGGCAAGAAGAAACACTCGCGACCGACTTTCTCCGGGCAGCAGATTTTTGCTTTGGAGAAAACCTTCGAACAGACGAAATACTTGGCAGGACCGGAGAGAGCGCGCCTCGCCTATTCCTTAGGGATGACCGAGAGCCAAGTGAAGGTAGGTGCCGCGGGCGCGCCGGGGCCGCGGGCCGGGCAGGGGCTCCCGCCGCCCGCCCCCTGCCCGGGCAGCGCCGTCACGCTTTGCCTTTGCGGTAGTTCTCAGCGACCATTAACGCTGTACAGGGACTTTTGAAAGTCGCTTGTAATTTAAATTTAATTTGGATGCGGGTAGATTTTAGGCCACTTCCTACGCAACTCCTGTGCTTGGGGCTCTTTGTGCTGCCAAGGGTTTAAGAAAATCGTTAAGAAAAATACGAGGGATATATATGAGAAACAACAACGACAAAGCCCAGCCCCCCCGCAGGCAGCCGCTTTCCTCGGGTCGGTTTCCAGTAATTGGCACCGCGTTACCGTGCACAACCACCCAAATTATTTTAGCGAAGGCTTCAGGCGCACCGGGAGCCAAAAGCCAAGCCCCACTAAGGTGTCTGGCCGCCGTACTCCGCTCCCGTCCCGCGAAACCGCCGCTTCTGCTGCCGTGCGGTCCCGGCTGGCGACATTCCCAGCGGCGCCGGGCGGGCGACCCAAGCGTGTCCCCGCAGCCCCCTCCCCGGGGCCGCCGCGGCCTCGCCGCTCCCCGGCGCCGCTCCGCGGCCTCTGCCCTGGCTGGTTGGTGCCGCCGGCGCGCCCGGTCCCGGGCGGGTGGGAAGGGGAGGGACGGGGTGGGGGGCGGCCGAGAGCGTGTCGGCGGCGGTGCTGAGCCGTGCCCGGTGCCGGTGCCCAGGTCTGGTTCCAGAACAGACGGACCAAGTGGCGGAAGCGGCACGCGGCGGAGATGGCCTCGGCGAAGAAGAAGCACGACTCTGAGACGGAGAAGCTGAAGGAGAGCTCGGACAATGAGGACGATGACGAATACAACAAGCCCCTGGACCCCAACTCAGACGACGAAAAGATCACGAGGCTATTGAAAAAGCACAAATCCACGAACCTGTCCCTCGTCAGCCCCTGCAGCACCAGCTCGGACACCTTGTGAGGCTGCGGGCACCGACGGCTGCTGCGGGCGGCCGGGCGAGCCGCCGCCGCGGAGACCAAGTGTAACTGGATGTTTAAAGTGGTGTGTTGTACAGCCTAAGATGTATGTGAAATGTATATATTTTTTACAGAATAAGTTATGAAATTATTTTCCTTCTCATCGATGTAAATTTCAGAGGAATTTTTTCCAACTTCCTGGTTTTCGTTTTGTGTCCCTTTAAGGTTTGCCCCTCTTTCTTTTAGCCTTCCTGCCGAACTCCTGCTCCTAACAATCAGATTTTTGTTACGTTTTGTATGGGTCGCCAAATCCAAGCTCAGCCACTTTGTATATAGTAAATTTCAGATTTAGTGATGTATATTTCTAGTGTAAAAATGGCTGTTTTCTTTGACTCCCTCTACTCAGTGTTTCGGCGGTTTGATTTCTCCTGCCTCTGGATTTTACGCTTAATAATATCAAAACGGAAAACAGCCAAAAAAAAGCACGAGAGAAAAATGGACGCTTGATTTTACTTTGGGATCAAATAATGTCTCCACACGGGTTGGAAGGACTTTGTATAAATCAATAAATTATTTAACAAGCTTCTCCTTCAGCGCGTTCCTTCCCGCATTACCCGCTGTCGGTCCCCGTCCTGCCTACCTCCGGGGCGGTCGGGGCTGCCGAACTGGGGGAGGCTTCACCAGCCCTTCATTTTGAGAGCTGACTTGGTCGCTGGGGACGCTCGGCCGGCGCTTGCCTTCGCCTCGCCCCCGGGCGCTTCCTCCGGACCCTCTACCACGGCGGAGCGCCAGTCCGCCCTTCCCGGGCCCGGATCCTGGGCGCACAGCCGGGCCGGCCGCCACCTCCCCGCTCCGGGCCCGCCGGGCCTGCCCAGGCCGCCGCAACCGCCCCGCCGAGCCGCAGCCTCGGGATCCTCGTGCCCCCTTCCTCCCCGTGCCCTCCCACCGGTCGGCGGACGGGTGTCTGGCCCCGCCAGACGGGACGAAGAGGCGGGGAGGCGGCAGAGCTGGCTGGCTGCGGCGGGACACTGGCGGGTCGAGCCGGGACAGTCCCGGGCCCTGACGGAGGCGGTACCGTCGGGAGCCGGGCTCGCTGCCGCACGGGAACCCCCCCAGCTGGTACCCCCCCCACTCCCAGGGAGAAGGGGCCGAGCATGCAGCCAGAACCTGCCGTGCGCAGGGCCCGACACCGCGCCGATTCCTGGCACAGCAAAGCGTTCTGGTGATCGCCGGCAGGTTCCGTGACTCGCGGCGGGAGGGGGCGGCCGGGCAGCACATGTCCCACTGCGCTGCCCGGGCAGGAAGCCCGAAGGAGAACTCGCGGAGGTTACCGGTGGTGGCCCAAAGCTGCGTCTCACCCCTCACCTTCTACCGAGCGACCGTGAGCCTCAGCCCGCGCCCGGCAGCGTCCCTGTGTGTACGGCACCCGTCCGGAGACCCAGGTAATGGCCCAGCCGCTCAGGTGCCCGGCGCTGCGCAGGGCGCTGCCTTTCTCCGCTCGGGCACGTCCGCGGCCTGGTGGGTGTAAGGTGCCTTCCGTGTCAAGCCGCCTTTTTCGCCCTTTTGGTTTAACGAACGGGTCATTCTTTCTGTGTCTAAGCTACACAGTGCTCAGCTGCCGGAACGAACGCAGCGCCCGCGCTGCGGGCCGACCTGGCTAGTGAAGCCCGGCAGCCGGCGGAGGACAGAAACGCTCCCTCTCCGCGGCCGCGGCGCCCCGGAATGGGGCAGCTCCGGCAGCCCGGGGCGCGTGCGAGACCCGGGGCGCGTGCGAGACCCGGCGCCCCCCGTACCGCAGCCCCTTCCGCAGCCGGGCCGGGCCGGCAATGCCGGGCTCCCCGCCTGGAAGGAAGCGGCCCGCCCGCCTCTGCCCGGCATCCCCGCGGGGCCAGGCCCCGGGCGCAGGAGCTGCGGCCCGCGCAGCGCTCGAGGCCCGGTGCCCGTGCTGTCCGGGGCCGCGCCCCCGCGCAGCTGCCGCGCGTGCGGGGCGGCCTCGGTGCGAGGGCGCCGGCCCGGCCCTGGCTCCGTTCGGCAGCCCCGGCCGCACTCCGCGCCCCTCAGCGCGACCGGGGCCGGTGTCGGGGCCTCCCCGCCGCGTAGCCGCCCCGGCCCGGCCCGGCCGCTGATGGCGTTTCGCTCCGACCCAGACAGCCCCTCGCCTTCCTGCCAGGGCAGTACCTTCTTCTAGAGGAGGGTGCGGACGGGGGGTCTGTACTCACTGAAGGCCGGGGGCTGGCGAGACCTCGCTGGGGTTGTACCATGGCTACAGACGGAGTGAATCGAAGCTTCGCCTCAGCTTTAAGCCGGACTGCGACGGGACGCGGGAACCGCTGCGCGGTCCCGGAGCCGTTTTGCCGGCGCCGCACGGAAAGCGCCGGGACAGAACCCTCCGCGCGGGGCCGCATCGCTCGCACCTGCCCGCGCGGGTCCCGTTAAGCGCGACGCGCCCCGAGGTCGCGGAAGCCGGAGTTCGGCGGCGGGTGCCGCGCTCCGCTCTGCAACGCGCCCGCGCCCATCCGGGGAGAGCCGCGGCCCCCGCGCAGCGCCGAGCCCGGCCGGGAGCAGCCGCAGCTCTCGGACGGGCTCCGGAGCCGGCTCGCTGGCCGTGCCGGTACCGTGCGTCCGGGATACGGGCCCGGAGCGGCCCGGCTCGCCGTGCCAGCGCCGCCCCGCCCGAGAAGCCGCTCTCGGGCTCCGCGCTCGAATGCGGATTTCCGTGGGCGAACTCCGAGACCCCACAAGTCGCCCCGGCGGGGCCGGGGGCTCTCTCCCAAGCCCAGAGATAATCTCGGAGGAGTTCACGGTGTGGGTTTTATTGAGCTGCTGCGGACTGGCACCTCGCGAGCAGCTCGTAAAGTCGCAGCGCTCCGCGCGTTTGCGCTCTCACAGAGGCCGCGGCTCGGCTTCCCCGCGGCCCGCGCTGAGCTCCGCTGACGCCGGGGCCGCGGCCTGTCGGTGCGTTTGGTGCGCACGGCGGCCCGGAGAAGCGGCGGGAATCAGGCGGTACTCGTTAGTAAGGAACGCCAGTCTAGTAACACCCCCGCAGGCCCCAGCTGCGGGATTAAGGGCACGGACACAGCCGTATTCACCATGATCAGTTTTTATTGCTTGAGAACCGGAGTACTCGTTTCTAAAGGCCTTCGAAGTTACCATGAGTTGAGTTCGCTTAAATAGAATTACTGCGTGGTTATAATGCGAGGTGGCACGGGAACGATGCGGAGCTGCAGACACCCTCTGGCAACAGCCCTGGACCCCAGGCCCTACTGCTGAGGAGACATTCTGCAAGCGGACATCAAACAATTTCCAATGGTAGTGATTTATACCGAAATCAAGCATCAATCTAATGCCATCACACAGTCCATGAACTCTGTAGTGTTCTAAATTAAATCAATAAAACATACATTTGTGTTTCATCAACAGACTCCCTAATCACCTTTTAATGTTGTATTTAGTGGTGGGAGAGAAATGTTGGTAACAAGATTATATTGTAGGCTGCGCTCAGCTACTAACCAGGAAAATTTACAGTCTCTTTTTTTTCTCCTTTAATGCTGTATAAATACAGTCTGTGTCCAATGCAGTTGCTACCTGAAGCAGACTATTATTTTCTTCTCCCATGTTGTTATTGTTTCAATATAGAATACTTGGCACCATAAAACAGTAACAAAAGACGGACAAAAACAGTTTACAAAATTCTGGAAAGTTACACCCAAACCTACCTAAGAACTTCACATTCAATCCTTAATATTACATAGAAAGAAGGGATTATAGGAGTAACAAAGTGAAACTACTAATATATGTGCTATATAGTATGCTATATATCTGTATCCAGGATGGCACTGCTATATATTATTTATCATATAAATGTTGGTCGTTGATGTACACGGAACTAAACCTGCTAAGACTCCAACACTAACTGCTGATATGGCACTCTCAAGCATTCATATTGGAAAGTATATTTAGCGTAAGTTTTGGTCAGGTTTATAAATTATTTATATATCTGTGTATATATACACATACATACATATATACACACATATATGTATGTATAGAAAGCAGCTGCTGTGTGATTCAAATTCAAAAACCATGTAACATGGCAGTATAGTAAATAACGAGAAAAAAATTATAAAAATGAAAAACAAAATGCTAAAACACAAACCATATGCCTTGGTCGACAAAGAAAATACCATTTAAAACCATCGATATCTCTATCTATACAATCCAATGTACAAAACCCCAAAGTGGTAAAGATATATAATGTTAGGCATGACATCTTTAAAAGTTTGTAATATGCTGAAATACCTTTTCCACATGGACAAACACTTATTAAAAGTTGAAGGTTGTGAAATCTAAAATACATAACATCTCTGCTGTCTATTTAGAGTTTTGGCAACAGAATCGTGACATATATATAAAAAATAATTCCACATTTCTACTTGATGTCACATGAACATACAAGACAGTGAGGTATGTGAGGCTTTTCTCAAACAGAGTCCAGATGCTGAAGCATAGTGTACGATCAGCAGTCTAAAAATGTGGCACTCGGGACTTGGTTTATCAATACAGCTGTAGGATTATGTGTGTCGGGACACTCCGCATCCCTTCCCCTCCTGCTACAGTGTGGTTTCACGGAAAATCTTCTCGTGCCGCAGGCATCTTTTTCCTGTCGCAGAATTGGCATTTTTTTAAAAGGAAAAATAAACACAGGGGAAATGATGTAGGAAATACAAACGTAAAGGAAAAAAATGATATTTACCACCACATCACTGCACGACACAACACTTGTGCACATTTGCAATAGGTTTACCTGCCCCAGCAGCTATTCGAAAGGACAGGAACACAGGCTGCAGCAAGTTAGGGAAAAATAGAAGTTACACATTTGAAATACACTTTTTTTTTTTTTACAGTCAGTATCAAACAACAGAAATTTCTCTATGACCAGAATAAAAATATTGCAATTGCTTTTAAAAAATTCATCTAACTGCAAAACGCACAAGAGAACTGCACCATCTCCCTACAGACCTCTGCTCTCACTGAAATAAAGGGGAAAATTTGCCTGCGATTTCTGAGAGGAGCACGGAGTCCCACACACAGCTCCCCATCACCACAGAATCAGCACCACTCAAAGTGCCAGGCTAAAAAATTCGTCTCAAGTCCACGGGTGACAAAGGCACACAAGTCACTGTTTTTGAACTGCCTGTTCTTAGCTGCTGACACAGAACTTCCACCTCACTGCAGAAGTCGGTCAACTCCTGTATCTTAAAATCTGACTAGACGGGTGATTCTGGATCGCTCCTTAGCAAAACAATACTCTGTTACAACAGAGCTCTGACTGTGAGTCTAGGGTGTCTATCTGTGAAGCTGGGTTTACCTGTACGCAGGCAGGCATTTACTCACTACCCATCACTGAATAAGGTTCAAGAGCCTTAGCACTGTCTCTGTGACTGGTGTACAGATTATAAACTTTTCCAAGTTTGTAACTGACTATTGATAGGTTTTATATAGTCTTTATATTGGCTTTCAGAGGTCACCTCCTCTTCCTCACCCAGCTTTCTTCAAGGAAAGCAAATACTCCGTTTTGCTGTATTTCTAAATTAGCTTTCCACATAGTATCCTCAGCAGAGGATGCTGTTTATAGAATTAATGTCTCTCTCCTCACTTTAACGACTGGCATTTATGTAACTCTGTAGCCCTTCTCTCACTTGTTGCCTGAGTATGGAACTGCTGACATGTTATTTTGCTCATAGGCAGCGAGGCACCGAATTAATAGGAACTATGTTTTGGAAGTGATTTTGACAACCCAACGAAAACATTTTTGTTTCTGTTTCACAAGAATAGCCCTGAGTGCACAGAGAGCTGCTGCTCTTCCTTTTGTATCGCAGCATGCCTTCACTCTAGCACACAGCATCACCCTGTTCCTTCCTTGCTTCCATACAAGTATCTAATACACTGGCTGATTCCCACAGAATTCAGGTTTAAAACATTTTTTCAGGCTTTAAGTTAAAAACAGGACAGAGATATACTTAAATAAAAATGACCAGAAAGTAGTGCATACATTCTGCTTCTTAATAAAAAAGATGTGCAAGATACAACACTAAAATGTTTCATTTAATTACCTTGTGATCCCCCATGCAGACATTTGGCCCAATGTGGTCATATATTACTATCTTCTCATCGTTTTCTGACTAGTTAAAAACCAAAACAAAACAGAAGCCACAGTTAAACACTAGTCAGTTCAAGTATTCTCCAGATTACCAAACCAGAAAGAAATGTGGGAATAATGTACGCAGACAGTTCAAACCAGTTTCTGAATGAAGGGGCAGTAACACATCACTTCTTAGCTTCTCCAGGGAAAGACTCCGCCGAAGCCAGTGCTGCTGGCAGTGATCTGTGCCTTTTGTCCGTGTAAATCACCACATCTACTCCATGGTTCTGGGGCCTCGAGAAGTTTTGACAAGTGACAGTTGGCAGAGAAAATGAATGTCTGGGTCCTGACTGCCTTCTAGCCTTCTGCCAGCAAAATGCAGCTAGCACATTTGGCCAGTCCTTTTTTAGCAACCCCACACAATGTTCACTGGATCTATGTTGTTTCACCCATATTGCCTTGAAAGAGCACTTGATTTCATTGTATAGGTGATTTTAAAAGAGAGATGAGCGAGTTATTTACAACTCATGAGCATTATCTTTAATGATTTCTATGAGATACGTTCCCTCACATGAAAAAAAGCATTAAGTGATTTTAAGATAATCAGCAGCAAATGGAATATGACATTCCTCCAGTCTCCATTACGAATTGCTATCATTTTGTCCCATGTTGAACTTAATCCTCAAACACCAACTTTTCCAGCATTTTAGCTTAATGAATAATAAATTGCACTCTTCTTTCTGCTATTTGCAGTGAACGAGACTTGCAGACTCTGGTTTGATTCTCTAGCACAGTACTTCAGGAATAAACAAATACATTGCCATACAGGACAATCTCTTATTATGCTAAGCGTTTCCTATCAGCTAATTAAACCTGCGATCTGCACACTCACGGGTCTCTAACACAACCACAGACGTGCTTTAAACTAGTTGGCAATGCTAATTTATTTTGTATGAAACAGTCAGGACTTTCTCATCTGTAATCAGTCAAGTCTGACTGCGCAATAACTTTATATAAACAATAGCATTTAGGACTATAAAGTTAAAACTGAATTATCTTTAATGCAGTAAGGAAGCTTAAGGTCAGATTTACTTTATAGCACGGTTGTCTGCCAAAAATATAAAAACATAACCTTCTGCATTGTATGCATGAGCACTTTCCAATATTTCAAGATCATAATGCCACTAGCATCGGAAGTGGGGATACATTCATCAAAAGCGACTTGATAATTTACAAAGGCAGCATAAAATTGTGGATTTTCAACTGCATAATCTTTAGACAGATAAACAAATTACAGCAGTGCACAAGCAGAAACAATATACACTTGGCTGAGCATTCATTACTTCATGCTATCAGGCATCAACGCAGCTCCCTAGCAGTGGGCAACCTTTGGTGTTTTAGGGCTCAGGAAGCATAAAATAACATGATGGTGAGGTAACCGACCATAGCATGATAGATGATGTTGCATGAAAGCTGTTTACAGCCCCATGTCTGTACAATCTGTAATGCCTACGCTGTAGCTGAACGCACTGTACAGTGGGGCAGTTTGTGCTTGCTGTCCTTCCTCTCTGTAGGATTAAAATGCAGATAGGCTGCAATTTTTGTTCCAAATAAAATATGGAATTGCTATGACAGAATAATAAGTTCTTTATTTGCCTATGAGAAAAATTATTACATCTGAATGATTACCTGTGTAAGAATTTTCAATAGCTAGTTACAGCCAAAAATTCTTTTAAAAATACATACACATCACTATTTTAAGGATGTGTTACAGTGCAATCAGTTAATTAGAATTTGCTTTTACTTCCTTCACAGTTCCTTCTGAAGCTTGGAATAAATTCTGCAATGGAATAGACTGTCAATGGCGAGGCAAACCCTGTTCACTGTGTATCACCACAAAAACCTGTAAGGTCGTTTTGCCCTTTCCTCTATCAGCTCAGCATTCTTTTTTACTGAGTGTTTTAATTAACTTTTATGGGCCAGAATCACAGCATGGTTTTGAGCTGGATAAGCTAACTCCTTTACTGCTACAGGCTCCCTGAGTCAAGCCACCGCGCTGGTCTGGCCTCACCTACAGCTGTACCTCTGCACAGGCGTTTCAGGGATGTCCTGAACCATGTGCTCATCATTTGCAAACGCAAAGCTGCAGAGGCAAAACCATACCCAGTTTTTAAATGGAAGTTCTGGGTGACCCAACCAGCTGGGTTTCTGTTGCCTGAGGACTAAGAACTGGGCCAAGCGACCTCACAGTTACAAATTTCTTTAATGCTTTAACTTTGTTTTCCTCTGTTTAATTTTCTCCCATTATATCCAAGTTATACCCCCCTAGATAATCTGAAATAATTCCTTTCCCTCTGTACTGTTTACACTCTTCAAGCCTTTGTGTACACTTCTATCTCCTTATTCATAGTTTAAAAAAAAAAATCTTCCCTCATTGGCCACTCTTTCCATGGTTTTAATCCTTTGTTCTTTAGGAATTCCACAGCACCAAGTATTATCTGTAATATTTTGGGTAAAGTCTCACTTTTTCATCGGTATTTATGCATAAGAATATAAAATTACTTTGATTTAGAGGTTAATATTATTCTATAAAGACTCTATTCCTCTTCACATATTTTAATTAAACACTGCGGTACATGCACTGACTGAAATTCCAGTCAAAGCTCCAAGACATCGTGCTGACACTTCCGACACATTGAAACGTGTGAGGAAGTGCATCAACTTGAAATTTGGGTAGCTATGGGAAAAACGTTAGCCTTTCAGTGAGTTATATACTGTAAAGCAAACAGTCTAATCATGAGATAAATAACCCCAATGAGAGAGAGAAACGGGAGCTTATAAACTTCAGGAAAGCAAGTTTCACGGGTTTGATTAATTTAACCCCCCCCAAAAAAGCACCATGAAGCTGCAGAATATGGATTTATTTTCAAACACTATTTTCTGCAATTCACTTCCACTAAACTCTATTAGCTATGCACAAAAGTACAGAGACAGACATGACTCTGAGTGATTCTGGGTTTGGTTAGTCTGTTATGTATTGAGACAGTCATAGACCTGGCCAGCAAGATAACCTCAACGCAGCGGTGCTGAACAGTTGCAGCACATTCGTTCTTGCATCGCGCTCACAGCCACGCTAGCAGAGCAGGAAAAATGAGCTCAGGGCTCAGGTGAGATCTGGTATCAGACACTGATTTCCTGATGTGTTCTCAGTTCTTTAGGAACAGCCGATAGCCAGCGTAAACAGGACGGGTCTCCGGTTGCCGTGAACAAGCACACAGGAAAAAAGAGGCAGTGTAAGTTGGCATGTGTAGCTGGCTGACCTGGCCAGTGCTCCCAAGGAGAGGAGAACAGAGCACAGTAAGGAGGAGAGAAAGAAAATGAGGGAGAAGGAGAATTGGTAGGCTCCTGAACTATTTTTAGGTCATTTAAGCTTGGACAGATTAAACAGCATCATCAAGATTACCTCTATCTGACAAAATCCCAAGAGGAACTCTTCCAAAAATGAGCATGGTTGTGTTTTTAAAGCTCTAATACTGTTGGAATCCAGACACTTAATTGCACCCCAGGTAGGAGCCTATTGGCTGGAGCACCTTGCCTTCATTCAGAAGAGAGTGAAAGGAGATGGGGCCCATCTAGGTTCTGGGACTTTTCTGCGAACTCCAGTTCTGCCCATCAGCAGCAGAGGGAACCCGTACTGGCCATGCCTGTAGCTCGGGCACCTCAGGCTGTTGCTCTATGGGCTTTTCTTCCCCCAGCACTCCTCCTCAGCCCACAGCCACTCCTAGTTACTTTGGTCGGCCTCTGTGCCAAACCTGTGTAAGGGCTTTGCTATGCTGATGTTACTGTGGGATGGACTGGGGGTCTGAAAGAGGAGGGTTCTCTTGTTACTCTTTTTTAAAGCATGCACATTCACAAACATCCCAGTACAGAAGCTGCAGAGCAGAGATGGTAGGCAGCCACCACTGGCAGCTCAGGTACCGAGAAGCGTTTGTGAAAGCTCGTGCCTTCAGAACTGCTGGTGGGTTAACCAGGACAGATCCGCGAGGAGCGTTGAGGCCTGACAGCTGGTGATGGCCATGAAGTGCTGGCTGCAGCTTGGTGGTCCTTAGCTGCAGGCAGCTGACAATTCAAGGTCAAGGAGGAGTGTATCAGCCCTACCTACCTCGCTGAATATGCACACAAGAGGCAGTGGGGTGGCTGCAGGTCTGTACTTACTTTCAGAATGAGCTCCTTGGCTGAGTGGGACATGAGGATTCTGTCGCACCAGGCTGGACATCTCGTATTCATGTACTGCTTTCCCTGGCTGGAGTCCTCGCTGTACGGATAACTGCAGACAAACCACAGGCACAGCCGTTAGCCACTTCGTGCAAGGCAGCCTGAAACCTCTGGCTTAAATGACCACTAATTAAGAAGTTTAACCTGCAGAAAGCAACTCTGTTAGACACCACACGTTTTCTCACTTTCACTGCTCTGATTCTCTGCCCCATCCCGCAGCAGCACCACAACGTAGTATCTACATGGATACCTGTGGGTGTATTTCAAATGAACTGCATTTTACTCTGCTCATCACTGAATTCATAAAGGAAATGCCAAGATTCTCCCCGTGTGTGTGTTGAAATAAAATTTGTGCCACTATAACAGAAGGGTTTGCATGCTTGAAGAGAAGCTTATTTACCACCCTACTCGGCGTGATGCTCTGAAAGGGAGACATAGAGCTTTCTGCCAAATGGGTTTACAAGCTACACTGCCATTAAAAAGATTAGCCATGGCACACATCCAAGAAAAGCGTGCTGAACGTATTGGAACAAACCAGTGATCTCAGTACCTTTTCCACCTCATCAAACCTAACAAGACTCATTTTCAAAACATATTATGAGAATTCAATTTGCTGCTTCACTGACATACAGAAGTACAGCTTATTTCTGAGCGTCTGTGAAGTGTTTTGATGATGTAATTCTACTGGTGGTGGAAGCTCTTTGTCTGCAATTTAAGGGTTGACTTTTTTGGTAACCCCTTTAGTTGCCCAGGAACCCCATATAACTGAAGCTACTGGTTATGACATAAGGTGTAAGAATCAATCACATTCCTACAATCCTTCCTTTCACAGCGTTAACTGCATGGCTTTTACAGTTTCGTGTTCCATACCTGGAATGATCTGTTACTGCTACGTGCTGGAGCATTTCATCCCAGAGCCTGTATTCTGTGAGATGGTATTTATCAATTTGGTTTATTGATCTCAACGTTTTTACAGGGTGAAAACTTCTGCCAATTTTTCAAGGTCTTTAGTGCTGATCACCCAGTCAGGAAGTTACTGGAGTTTACAAATATCTCTGACAAATCAAATTTCCAATGGCTGGGACAGAGATGAAAATAAATGCAGCAAAAGTTATCCAGACAGAATGATCTGTAGGTAATAATTTAATACAGTTAAGCGGGGCAAGCTGCTGTTTTTATATGGCAGCATCCTTCCTTCAGGCTGGAGCGTGGAGCACCAGGTCTTGCCATACTCTACTGAACAAGGCTTCTTCACCACCTGCCTCTTTGGCTCATACAAGTCCCGTTCTCATGGAAATTCTGACAGAGACATCATAAAAAATCCTAACCAGATACACTCAAAACCTCCCCCAAAACCCATTTGCCGTCCTCCCCCACGTTCTAAAGGGGTAGCAGATACTTTCTTTGGAATAAGCAGGTTTCTTTGGCAGACAGGTCTCAAAAAGTGGTCATAGCTAAATATGACTCCAAATTTCTGGGAGTTTCTATATGCCATTTATCTTAAATAGATTTTTGCAAGTAAAACCTCTATTTGAGGTTTCTGGAATAATCACTGAAGAAATTGTCATGAAACATACTGCCAAATGTGTAGTGCTCCAGAATAAGGCCTCCCAGACAACACAGGCTCCATCGTCCTGTTCCGCAGTTACATGAACAGCGGACGGACAACACTGAGCCTGCTTCCAGAACTGAATCATCTTGTCAACTCCGAAGCTTTTACTTGCTTGGACTGTGTCTAGGGTGTTTTTACCCTATGGATACTTTGGAGCCTTGTATGGTATCTTATGTCTTTCAGATGCCTTCTCACCAGCTGATGGGACTTTAAAACAGTCAGTAGTAGCCATCAACAGAGGAGACAGACAGGCACATACACCCTTCTGCCAAATAATCGGAAGTTAAAACTGCAGGTGAGGATCTCCCAGAGGGTGAGCATCACAGCACCTGTTAAGTCCTGACCATTGGGGCTGTGCCTGCAGCAGAGGAAAGGGAGACCCAACTCTCAGTCCCAGCTCACACTAATGTGTGAGTGCGTTTCAGTAAAATGCCATTTGACCATATCATTTTTGTCCCCTTCCAGATCGTTAGTTTCTTCTCAAGCTGAATTACCACTTTGTGTTTCCCTGAAAGGCAGATGTGGGTTCTCTAGTTCTCTTCCCAACAAATGACCCCATGTCATCTGTCTTCATATGCTCATCTCAGGCAGCAGATAGTTAAAGCCAAGCAGTAAGGCACGTTGCTGTTTGGATTGAATTAACTGCTTCATATGTACTGAACTACTCACAAGCCTTCAGGATGCTCTGCTGAGCTGACTGACCCTGATATGCATCTCACACCAAATCAGGAGGGTAAACACAGCCCTGCAAACATGGTAGTTAAAGTACAATGTGTTACACAGCTGCCACTTGTAAAGGCTACACCACCACCATGGCGATCACACCCGCAATCGGAGTCAGAGGTGACAACGAAAGGGGGGTCTCCCGGGCAATCCAGCAGAAGGGGTGAGGAGGACAAGCAGGACTCAAGCCATAAATCTGGGCACAACACAGAACACAAAGGTTCAAGACACGATGTCTTCCTCTGGCTCTTTTTTATGGACTTGCTGGGCCTGTTACATCATGATGAATGATGTTGGGCTGTTGGGAACAACCTGGTGCTAGCTTGTTTCAGTGCATGTCTGATGCCTGTGAGTGAGCTACAAGGCTTTCCTGGGAATGCCCCTGGCTCGCAGCAAATTACTTTAGGGCTACAATCTACAAATGCTTGTACTGGAAAAAATTACTGCAAAGTTGAGGCAACAGGCCAGAGAGCGTGTGGGTTCTGCACTGCCACGCTTCCAACAGCCTTTCCAACAAGGATGCAATGAGCATCCTGCTAACAGCAAGGACCACAGGCTGTTTAGAACCATCTTTGCTTTCTGCTTGCAGCACAGTTTGTAATACTCGCCTGACAGTGATGCCCAGTCCTTGAAACTTTTTACTAAATTGATTTTGCTCCCTCTTTCCCTTTGCTACAATTCCTTAAAACAAACAACACTGCTCACTTGGGTACCTCTAACCAGTCCCACACCCTATTTTAATTCGGAAATTTACTGAGAATGATGGTGAGAGCTGTGCTGGTTTAATGTAAGCAGAGAAAAGGAGCTAAAAGCTGAGTGGAGATCATTTAAATTATGACGTTATCATTGTTTGGGAGGAAATAGCAGCTAGCTTTTTTGCTTCCAGCTGGGAAGACGTTTCTTTGCTCCAGCCTTAGGTGCTGGAAGAACCCAGACAACCACACCATGTCCCATGGGAGCCACTGGCAATTTAAGATGCCTCACTAACACCTTGCAAGTTGCTTTACAGCACACAAATGAGTAGGAAGTATTCTATTCGGTGGAAAATACTTCTTAATTGGCAGAAAAATAGTGCCTTATAAAAGTAACTGATAAAGCAAGCATAAAAGTTATCTAGAGTTCCAACAGATTACTGTATCCAAGTGCCAAACAGTCAGTGCTGGGCGCTGCCGAGTTTCTGAGAAGGGGAATGCTGTTGGCCTTGGGAGCACTGCCCCAGTCCTGGCAGCAGATCGGTGTGCTCTGAGAGCATGTGGGGCAGTTGGTGAGGGCACTGGCAGGCCTGTCAAAACCAAACCAAGCATCTTGTCTTCCCGTTTCACACCCATGGGTAATAACTGAGCCCTGTACAGTGGCACCAGAGGGCTGGGTACAAAGCACAGGGCTGTGCTCGACTGTGTCTGCGGAAGGGAAGGAACAAGTGAGCACATCTGAGAATGGCTTTGGTCTGTGCAGAGCAGAGTAGCTCACTCCCTGTGCAAATCAGACCAGAAAAATGTAGCACTGTGCAGTCTACCAGAATAAAGAAAGGTCTGGGGACAAAAGACAAGGGTAGAGAATAAATAGATTACAGGCTAAACGGGATTCTGGCAGTAAAAGGGACCAGAGCCAGAGATTCCAAAGGAGAAACACTCTTCTGAGAGTAAATGAGATTCAGCCAGTCTCCTGGTGAGGGGCGTCAAAGCCAAGATACTGCCAGTACAGAGGGCCTGGTCGAGACAAATACCTCAGAGGATATGCAGGACACAAACATATGTCCAGCCAGTAAATTACATGACAGCCTAATGCAACAACAAACAAGAACAGGTCACTTTAAGAGAATGATTAATACGTGAGATTACTGTGCATGCAGACTTATCTGAAAGCAAACCTTGTAGGTGGGTGTGAACTCTTGCTAAAGTCAGTTCCTATCTTTGCTATACAACAGCTACAAGAATAATTATAATAATTAATGGAGAGCAGTGATAAAGGTAACAATTGCCCACCTGTATATTGACTGACCACAACGTTGTTCCTTCTCTTTTCACACCTACCGCCTTTGCAATGGTTGCTGACTACCAGAGGCTCTTTCCCAGCCTCACGCTGTTTGCTCATGGCCAGGCGGCTCAGGCCGTGAGTGACGGAGCGTACAGAGTTTAAAATTCTCAATTGTATTTAGTTTCCAAAGGCTAAGGTTGCCATGGGCTACTTTAGATTACAGAGGGCAATGAGATGAGAACATGAATATTCACTACACAAAGGTCCCAAAATAGTGGGGTACAGGAATGGGTGAGCAGGGCCTGCAGAACGAAGGGGCCTGTACATTCTCTGCAGGCAGCAGCGTGACACCGAAGTGTGCCATCGCAGCCTGCTGTTTCTTGCTAAGCTGCAGCTCCTCTTCCAGCTGGCCCCCTCTTTTGGCACATCTCAGAAGGATCAAGGAAGGGTTTGCTGTTGCTGAAGGCAGTGGGGTTTGTTACCTCTCTGCTCGCAGCCCAGGGGAGGCCGCATGAGGAAGGGCCTCTGAAGAGGCTAACTTCTGGGCTGGGGGGAGGAACAACCGACTCGACTGTTTCCCCGCTGCCTAGGAGAGATGGCTGGTTTTGGCAGATGACGGTCCCTTGGCCAGTTTCTGGTGACCCTGACTCTGAGGCACAGGACTGTACTGGGATGCTGGGGCTGCTCCCCAGGGCCGAAGCCACCAGATTAAGCAAGCTGCTCCTCCCTGTATCACCAGCACGGTGCTCTGCCATGCACAGGTCCAGTACGACCTGGGCACATGCTTAACGAGTTAAAAGAAACTCGGAATTGAAGAGGAATTAAAAAAAAAGCCTAGATATGAAGTGCCTGGCTGAGCAGAGAGGGGATCACCAACAGCCCTGCCAATTAAGCAGACGCTCCGTTGAGGCTTGGTTCTGTATGTTCCTGAGCCCTCCCCTGGTCATGCAGGGTAGGATGAAATTCACCTCAGATCAAGCAGGCCTACGGTCTTGCACTGAACCACAGTTTTTGCACTGGAGAGGACCAGTAGTTTTGTTGAGTTCCACAGGTACAGAAACACTGGTTTTAAATGTGGCTGGTGGAGAGTCCAGAGCTGGCTGTGGGCTTCTACCACAGACCAGGCTGACTGGAGAGAGTCCTGAAGCTGGCAACCTTCACACACACATCAAGGCCCTGCAGAAACCCGCTTACATATACATCAACATGAATTTACTGTGTTGCCTTAATACCATTTCATTTATGGCTATAAATTCAATTTATAACTATAATACACTCTGACTATAAATTCTCATAGAGCTATCATTTTATATATATATAATTATGGACTATACCTACCAAAATTAACGTACAATTAGAAATATTTATGTATTTATGTAAAATCCAACAAATGTAATTTGCATATTGCTCAGTAGTTTGAAAACTTAAAAGTGATCCACTGATTCAAAAGGGGAAAAAAGATCTTGATGTGGATTAGATTAAAAAATAAAGATCTTCAATTAAATTTACTGCCAACTAAGGCTCAAGTGCTAATTCTAGAAATCATCATTCAGCTGCCGCCTTATCAACCACACCAAGGCTCCGGTCTCCACTCCTAGAACTGTTTATCAGACCTGGTGCAGCGATTGTTTCCTGTGAGCTGCAGAGGCAGCCCAGAGAGCAGAACTCTTGCCCACTCCCGGTACAGGTGGGTGGCTGGCTGCAGGGTGACAGCACCCTCTGCCTTTGCACTGCCCCTTTTTGCCCTTGTGCCTGCTGTACTCCAGATGGATAGCCCCAAGTCGATATGCTACACAGGCAGGAAAATACTCTTGCAGCAGCCTGATGGGGTGCTTTGAACCCAAGGGAGGGAAGTAAGCATTCTGCTGCTTGTTTTGAAACCTCTCATGACAAATTCAACCTGCAATGAATTTTAGTGGTCATTATAAACTTGTAAAGTTTGAAAAATAGCTTTTCTAAATATAAAATTTAAGCCAAGACTACAGAATTTAATTAGCAGTTCAAGCCAGGACTACAAAGATATATTAACGTGGGTACAGGGTGCTTTTCTGCAGCCTTTCACAACAGGTAGCCAGCATACCACACCTTCCCACAGAGAGCTTAAACAAAGGTGGGTCCTCACTCCAAGGATCAGGCAGCATCGGGGATTTGCATTAACCTGTTATGGGGGCAGCAGCTTGGTTCCAGTGCTCTTCTGAACACCAAATGGTGAGAAGATGGCTGTGCAGCAACATTCTGCTTCCCTCCACAGCCGCCTGGACTCGGCACAGAGCAGTGTGGGGGGCGGGGAAGAGGACTCTGTATTTCAGTTTCTTTACAGAATTCTCTGTGATACTGCTTAGAGACAAGCATGAAGTGATTAGTTAAAAAGAAATAAAATATATATTTTGAAGCATTCTTACCTCAGCACTGGGTCTCCGCTCTACAGGATTAAAGTTAACTTTTTATTTGATACTTTTTACGACATCAAAAATTTTACTTCTAGGAACCTTTAGCACAGGGACTGGGACTAGAAAGGACCTAAGAAAATGGTTATATGAAATTCAGCTTTTAACAGCTGGTATTAAAAAGCATGACACAGCAGCTGGGAATATACAAAGACCTATTTTTTTTGCCAAGCGCTGTGAATGATGATTCCTGAGATGTTTTCTCTAACAAGTGGTAAGTGTTAAGTGCTCTCTGATTCCTGAGCTCATTTACAATCAGCTGGAAAGAGAAGGTAACAAATCGTGGAAAAGATCACAGCGTGATCTTTCACATTCATTGTGAAAGATGCCAATGTATTAAGATAAAACAAAACAGAAGTGTAAACAAATGTCCTCTCTGTTCAGATTATTACAACTGAAGAACTTCTCAGTTTTAAATGAAAACTGAGAACATGGAAGAATCCATTCTTTTCTCAGTGCGTAAGTGCTGGGGACACCAAAGCTTCAAACACATTCCAGAACAGCCATGTGTTTACCTTCAATTTCTTGAATCATGGACTCAAATTTAAAATTAAATTCTGAAATACTTGCACATAACAGAGGAATACTGTTAGAGAAAACCAGCTCTGGCATGTGCTGTGCCTGAGCAGGTTCCTGCACTGCTGGAGATCTGTAGGTGTGCTGGTACACGTGCACGAGGGTGTGATGGCACTGCTGACACAAGCAGGACTGGGGGCCATGGCGTGGGAGCTCGGGACTGGGCTCGCTGGTGAGGAACGTGCAGGTCAGGGCTGTGCAACTCAAGACTCTCAAGAATAGCGTTCCCTCTCTTGCACTCACCATAATGCCCAGCACCATGCAGAGTCCATTTTCTTACTTGCTAGTGTAACTAGGAATTTGCTTATTGTTTTGTGACACAACCAGTGGTCTTCATTTGATACAGAGTGTTGTGATGGGGAACTGGAGCGTGCTGCCTAACACTGGCCACGTCAGCTCCCCAGCCAGCACTGACTCAGACCTCACACTGCCTTTGGGGTCACACGGGGAAGGAAGGTGAAACACAGGTAAGCACTGGTGTAGCACATTTCTGCCTCTCCTGGGTCATGCTGTAAAGGTGCTCGAGCAGCAGGGTGAAAACAACCATGAAAACCACCCAGGGTGAGATTCTGGCCCCGCTGCAGCTGAGCACAGCAGTGCCACTGGCTCAGGGGTAAAGCTCTGCAGCCCAGGCCAGCTGTGGCAGCCTATCAGAAAGATCTCACAATAAGGTCCACAGAATAAACTGTTTATGCTGATAAAAAATGAATTTATAAGTAACTTAGTCTGCTGCAACTCAAAGGGATGTGACCTTTTCCATTTATCTCAAGAGTGCACTGAATCTCAAGCCTGCTTTTAGAGGGAAAATTTACCAGTAAGACAGGAATGCAACCATGCTATTGATCTGCGGAGCCCTGTGTGCAAATTGGGCAATTAGTTGTTCAACACAAATGATGAAGCGAATGAAATAAAGGAGAAAACTGCCCTGAATGATCTTCCATTTTTTGGTATGTGAAATGTAGTGCTGAGTGTATTCAGTGCTGTTTTAACCAGGATACTCTGTCTTCAACTGGATGCAGGCCAGCATCCTATGATATAAGAGCAAAACACCATGGATCAAGAACAGAAGGAGAGAGCAATTCCTAGGCTGAATCAATCAATGGACCATAATTAAGATATCATGTATAAAACAAGATCTGGAATACTCCTTCAAGGTTATCATTACAATTGCTTACCACTGCCCTCTCAATTCCAGTGCTCAGTAATTAGGCCCATAAGCCTGGCACAAGAAGCGGCCCACGCGTTCCCTGCCTCTCCCTCCAGCCACAAAGGGGTTTTGTTTGATGCATCTGCAGCACAAATGGATGCACCATGCCCTTCCCAGCTAAGGGCACCAAGAAGCTTAAGGGAGTAATTTCTAAATATACAGGCCCGATCACATCCTCCTTTGGTTAAAGATATAAAATCTGGTATGTCTGGATATATGACAAATATATACTAAGCTCATATATGCAAACTATAGAAAAGCAGCTAAGTCATAAGGTACAAATTTCTCATTTTTTATCTTCCAGGAGAAAAGAAATAATGAGGGAAAAATGAAGGGAAAAGGACTGGGCAGTGAAACCAAGACCGTTAGGCCATATGTTTAATTTCTTTCTTGGATTTGTGAAAAGGCTGTAAGTTAAAAAGAAAATGTCCCACGTTAAACCCACTGCTCTCTGCCTATTCACAGTACCTGGTTTTGCAGTTAATAGCACACTGTGGTCATTATCTCAGAACAAAGAAAAATAAAACTTATCATTTCTTCCAGGAAAACCTGTGTGCTCTGTTCACGAGCAGAGCCAGGCCGCTGACCTGCAGCTCCTCTAACCAGCCCAAATTCAGCGCTGCAGCACTCCACTGAGGCAGGACTTCTTGCCCAGCGTGGTGCCTGTGCAAGGACCATGCATGGGAGGCAGGAACATGAGGAGGAGTGCTGTGACCCAGAGCTGCTGCCCCAGGCAGGATGCATCAGCAGCTCCCGAGAGGGCGTCACCTCCTGCAGAGCCATGTCGAGATACCCATGGGGAAAGCCCCCAAAATGTCACTGGGGAAGTGGGGTACACGCACGCCCTGAGACCACCACAACCCACACTGCAGCGTAACGACTGCCAGGGCCCAGCAGCCACAACTCCAAACTTCACAAGGCAGAGATAAATTTAACCTCTAATTGGTGCCTCCAAATCAAAACAAGACAGATTTGGCTTGGTACTGCAAGTAAACAAAGCTAAGTAATACAACTGACCGGGAAAGAACTGGGAGCAGCTAAGCTGCCATCGGAACCTGCCCTCCTTGATGACAGAGCTGTGGAGCTGCTCCTGGGGTTTCCTAACCAAGCCTGCAAGCATGCAGGCAGGGGCAGGGAGAAGAGAGGACACTTATGTCCTATTGCAGGGTATTTAATTTCACTTACTACATTTATTAGACAAAGTAGAAACCCTGTGTTTCATTCACAGGGCTTTCTGGGATGGAACATTTTCACCAGTCTTGCATTGTTTTTACCACAGGCTCATCTCTGGTGCAGCACTTTAATTGTTTTTGTTCTAGGCAGTAACAGACTCCTACAGTAGCTACAGTAGCTTAAAATGCTGATGGTACTGAAATACGTAACTTGGACGCTAATGCTTTGTGTCAAAGCATTCAGATACAGAGGCAGCAGAGAGTACAAATGCAGCTGACTAATATTTAATTTGCCCCTTCTCACTCCTGCTCCCTGTCCACTCCCCAGAGCTTGCTGTGGGCTCCGCAACAGCATCACCAGCTCCCAGTCTCAGCTCACACAAGCCCTCCCATTTACTCCCAGTTTGACTTCTAATCCTTCTTCTGTCAAACATCTTCCACCACCCCCAAGGTTTCCTTAGCTCTTTATGCAGTTGTACCTTAGCACCACTGAAGCTCAGTTCTGGCCACCCCCAGCAGAAGCAGCACTCCTAGGGATCGTGAGGCATTCCAGCATCCAACAGCAGCTGTCTGTCTGTCTGTCTGTCTGTCTGTCTGTCAGTCCTGCTGTACACCAGCAGTAGCAAGGGACTCCAGAAAAGTTTTTCCAGCTACTCAGCTTCACTTGGGAAGGGCACAATCAACTTGCCACCATGTCCCACAAGCAGTGTCCTGCAATCATCGCACACTCCCTACAGTTCCCACCACCACTTTGCCCCACATCCTGGTTCTGGCCAGGCCCGAGCTCACCAGCCAAGCAGCCAGCCCAGGTGAGCTGAGTTTATGGGGGAGTGATGCCAGGCGGTGAGGAACGAGCTGGGCTGACTCAGCTCACCTGTGCCAGCTGCTGGGGAGGGGAGCTTCAGCCTGGCCAGAGCCAGGACACCCCAGCACTCCAGAGCATTGCTCAGTTGTCCCTTCTCCACAGCCCTGTTTCATTGCCCTAGTCTCTGTCTCTCACCAGATAACTTGCTAGAGCTTTCTTCTGGCTGCTTCTGCAAGTTGAGGTCCCCTTGACTAGAGACCCAGCCCTGGCCCGAGGTTTCACCTGTGGGAGCCAGAGCTGCGCGTTTCCTGCACAGCCAGTGGCTCCCATCCAGGGGTGTTCCATCTGTATTCACTCACGGAGGTTTCCCACTGCCCCCTGCTCTGCTGGGAGGTAAAGGAGAGGAAGGCTCACGTGTCACTGGACACAGCTCAGAGGGCATGGCTCTTGGTAGCTGCGAGGAAAACCCTGGGTTCTATCCAATCTGGTTGTGATGTGCAGGAAACAACCACTAGAACAGTAACACAAGTCTCTACTGAGATTTGGACGTATCTGCGTACAGGAACTTTTCAGGGGCTTAGACCTTATCCAGATGTTCACATTGTTTCACAGACAGACAAAAAACCATGGAGCTGAAATACCACCACTGCTCACACCAATGTCCTGATCTTTGCCTGAGTGGAACGACACCAAACTGTACTGACAGGAAGGTTTGAAGAACTGCAAAACCATTCATCCAGCGTTGTATCTCTGCCAAACCTTGTCCAAGCTGAAAGCACTAATGTTGGTGAAATCAAGTGGAAGAGTATTTCTGGTTAAAAAAATCCTCTTTCTCCTCACCTCCTTTTTGCCCTGGCCAGGTACACAGCTAATGAAATACACTCAGAGATGTACACGCTGCTGGTCTTCTGTTATCATACTCAATCAATAAGAACAATTTAGAGCGGCGGTAACCTCTCCGTGCATACTTCCACTGCCCCAAGGGACCAATATAATCAGTATCGCAGCTGGCTGGTGAGGAATAATGAGATTATGATAGCAAAAAGGCAAGCTTTCCAAATTTTTTCTTAGTGTATGCCAAACCATCATACTTTTCTATCTGTCCATAAAGGACAAAAGAGTAATATTTAAGAATATTCTATCTGTTAAAAGAAAGTATATAAAAAGTATGTTTTTATCTGGGATTTCTTGAACTTCAACTTCCTCTGCAAATGCAATATTTGTTTCCTTTCAAAGCAATTGTGAGATTTGACTTCTCCATTCTTGAAAGGGGCCACACGTGTTTAAAACTGTGCCATATTTTCCACAGATTTCTCCTGAGCAGGACTGGGTTTGTACAGCAGCAATATTGTCTATTCACAGATCAAACTGACCTAAGGGATACAGCTGATCAAAACCAGGCACCTTAGCAGCTACATAACGTGTCTAATGACACTGCACAAGCAGAATCCAAGGTCCTGTCCCCTCTGCTGACGCTCCTCCTGGATCCCCACCAAGCGATGGCACAGGCTCTGCACCCCACTTCCATTCTGCTCCCTGTGAGTGCTGCTGCCCCTCTGCTTTCCACAGCCCAAGGCAATGACTGCCTTTATGGCTGCAATAAAGTATTTTAACAGCTTACCAGGGTCCGGTGCTTAAAAGTAACTACACACCTCTCAGCACACAATCCCACCAGGTCTGTTTGAAGAGCAGCTATAAAGGAGGAGCAGCTGAATCCCAAGGATAAGCTACAGCACGACCGGGATGTGGACTGCGCTGCCGCTGCGTATGCAGTGATGGGGCATGCTGGGGAGGCTGAATGTTTCTGAGAGGAATGAGGAGCAGCATCATTTCTGCAGCATGTACAGCAGCACTCACATCTTGCCTGCAGAGCTAGCAGCAATTGGGTCTTAGCCAGCTAGGTAAATAAATGGATTATATAGGAGTCTTACCTGGGCGGAAATGAGATGTCCAGTTCATACAATCTGTCTTTAAAGACTGACAGCTCTCTGTCAAATTCTAAAAGCTATAAAAGATAGAAATAAATGCGTTCACTCTTTAATCAAAATCTAGCAATCTAAAAATACTACATTACATAAAAGGAAACACAGACTTTATTACACAGCTAGAGGTATCTATACCCCTCATGTAACAGTTCATGAACACAGAGCAAAACACTCAGTACTATTTTGACACAGTTCATTGAGAAAAGTGTTCATAATGCAAGAGCATCGTTTCGTTGCTGTGAAGCACACACTGCCAGCTCTTTACAGCAGTGACCTGTATGTACACTTCCTAGGTCGAGATGGCTACATTTCTTCAGATTTTATTAGCAATCTTTTCAAAGATAAACGAGACTAGTATTAAAACAGTACAGCAAACTGATATGCTAATCAGCCCACAGAAATGCCAGCAAAAGAATCGTACTGCTTTATATTATCTTTAGCTCAGATAAGAAGGAACAATAAACACAAGGATGTGCACATCACTCTTCCTAAGCAAAGACAAGCAGTGGTTTTGTACACTGATTTTGGGTGGTGCGTGTCAGATAGCAGAAAGAGGGATACGTGGCAGTGGGTGAAATGTGTTCCCAGGCAGCAGCCGAGATATGCCACCAGAAGCAGGTATTTAACAGAGATGTTCGTAAGGCCAGATTTCATGTCCTGTATAAATATTCGTCCTCACCAGATCTGTTTTCCCCCGACCTCTACAGAGGAAATAAATACCTGCAGTTCTTTGGCCATAAACACAGCCTCAATGACAATCATCCGCATGAAACCGGTCATTGTTCTGATGGACATAGCGACCTTACTTCAGACCCGGGCTGGTGCTGAGCCTGACGCCTGGGTGAATTAGTGAGCTAAAAGACAAAAAGCCCGTAATGGGTGTGGTGCTGGCTGTGGCACTAAGTGCCACTTTCTGTCCTGACGGCGTGTCATCCAGTGCGGCGCGGCGTGTTTGCCCGCTCTCCATCAATCACGTCCCATCGCACAGCTGTGTTGATACCATTGTATGAGTGGCAGAGGTTCCCAAAGAAATTAGATTGCATCCCTCTTTCCCCTCTGCCACCTCATAAATCATTCCTGAAACGTGCAATTAGCAGCTACTTGTACACATTAATTACCCGTGTGGAAAGCAGCTACCTGAGCCACCTGCACTGCTGCCTCCCCACGCCCGCCCTCCGGCAGCCACCAGAGCTCCTTCCTTGAGGATGCCAAACAACGGCAGCCTGCTCGGCCTCGGACACGGGACCCTGGTGGTGTGTTGGGAAAGATTCCACAACACAAATACTGCAGGTAATTTGCAGGTGTTGTAACACCTGATCAAACGCCCCAGCATCCGAGATGTCCGGAGGAGGATTTGCAGACATCTCTGTGCTATGTACCTAATAACATGCTCAGCCCAGAAAACACTGGGGGGGCTTAGCTGCTACCCTTACTGAAGTAATCTCAACACCTAGAGAGTAATAGCTCATTGTGCACATACCCAGACTGTGATCCTGTGTGTGCGTACACACGGACTGACGTGTAGCCACAATACAAACACATGACCTGGCCATGAGAGCAAGTGTTGCCATCCCTTTCCTGCTCCAAGTGCCTCCAGCTTAAAGATATTACCTACCCAGCGTGAGTCCAGCACAGGAAAAAGCCTTCCACCCCCAGCTGAGGCTTTTCTTTGACACACACACCTATGCAGACAGCACAAGTCCATTTTCCCCACCTCTGCCCAGTAACCAGATCAGAGCAGGGAAGTGGAAGTGGCTGGAGGAAGAGGTTTCTATTTCTGAGCTCTGAGCACTGCAAGGACTGCGTAACAGAACAAAGCTCCACAGAACACCATGGTATAAATTACTCATGGGCATCCCAAGGGCTGGCCATGTTGAATGGATGCATTGTCCTCTCACACCAGCTTGGGCTCTCAAAGTTTTATACATTTGGATTGTTCTTGCTATGATGGTTATCTGCAAACTAAATGACACGTTCAGAGGTTGGCAGGACTGAGCACACAGACCTGCATTACCATCCACAGACATTTCTGAGGAGGTTACTTGGTGCACTGGCTGTTTCACTGTATCTGTGCTATGCAGATGGGTTGCTGGCACTGGTGAGAGGACAGATCCTAGGAACAAGGCTGCACTGTGTGCTGAGCTATCAGTCCCCAGGTAGAGGGACATCTCCAACCTGGAACGACAAGCCAAAAAAGCTCACAGTGAGCCAGCTGGATGTCAAGGCCCAGCCAGGGGCCTGGAGAAGTATTTAGGGAACACTCACTGCCAGCTATTTATCCTCACATCTAAAGAGTCAAATATTTCCAATAGATTGTTTACACAAAGTTTTATTTCTTGCTATCGTTTAAATGATCATTTAACAAATTGTTTATTTTTCCCTAGATATTTAGTGACCATGTTACAGTATCTGTACCCTTCTGTTCAGTGTGTCTGTCCCCAGCCTATGCAGACAGACGTCTGCTCCCTCATAGGAAGGGCACTGACAAGTGACGCTGGTGTTCAGTACTGTGCAGTGCGAGCCTACCCAGGACGGGGGGAGACGAGGGAGAGAGATGATGGAGATTTGAATTGTATGTTTGGAGAAAACTCCAGCTCATTCCTCAGTAGGAGAACACGGTTTGGCCAGTACCTTCTCCCAGCACTCAGCACCAGGGTTCTCATTAAGCTGTAATCTCAAAATACAAACTTACTGGTGAAGAGTCACAGTGCTCACTAGGCCTTGGCACAAACAGTTACAATTGCCACTTTCTCTTATAAATGTCACTTTCCCTCAACACAACCTAGTAAGAGAAGGAACAGGACCTGACATGGGCATCGTTTAATTCTGTTGGCTTTATGACACGCACATGGGTGTCTAGAGCTCCCTGGCACCGCCACAAACAAAAGGCAGTTAACATAGGCTAGGTGATACTGGGCAGCAGTCAGAATTTCATGGGGCAGAGTCTTTATTTTAAAGCATCTAACACTGTACTAACCCCCCCACCCTGAACACGCTCCATTCACAGCAATTTTCAGCACACACTTCTCACTGATCTCCCTACTGTAAACTAAACAGCATTGTGAATAATATAACTGCTCTAACAGTAAACATGAGTATGTCTATCACTCTAAATGCCTTAAAAATGACAAAGAAATTAAGGTCAAAGCCTAAAAATCAATATATTGTTCCATTTCATTTACTCATTGTAAGATCATCCTTAAGAAGTAAATCTTCAAGGTGTTACATGACATGCTGGGGTAATTTGAGCAATTTTAAACTGCTGTGGTTGGAAGTTAATTCCAGAACTATACATTGCAGACAGCTCAGAAGACTCTTTTTTCCCCCAGCTCAATTTCATCAATGTATTTGCATATAAATGCTATCAAGGACGTTTAGCAAACTTCACGAGCCAAATGGTACAGTTAGTTTGCATCCTCAAGCTCCTGATGGGGCATGGGGCTGGTTGCAGTGAAGTTCTCTGCGCAGTTAAAGAACGAGCCCCTGCATCTGCAGCGCAGACAGTCCCCATTTAATGGGAGTGTGATTCAAAGCCTTCAGGGCTGCTGCCTGTACCAGCCCATCACCCCAAGGGAATGACTGGCACTGCTGCTGTGCCAGGCAACAGAGCTGTCTGCAGACGCCACAGAGGAGTTTTGGTTTGTTCCCCCTTTTCCCTGTAGGTCCCTTGTGGGTACCTACAAGGGTGAAGCAGGCGTCACGGCGTGATGCCAGGGCGTGTGGTCCTGCACTGGCAGCATCTGCAGCACCCCGTGCCGCCCAGCAAGAGCTGGAGTAGGGCTGGGCTGATGGTCCTGGTACCCTGCAGCCCTAACTGGGGGGCTGCTATGAGCTCCCTCACCCTGGGGCTGGAGCACGGCCTGCAGCTCCCTCTCCCTATAGCTTGTGGGGCCATAAGAGGTGTTAGATTCGCTGCCCCTATAGCTCATGGGGCTGTGTGTGGCTAACCAGCCCGTGCTTCAGCCAAAGATAACCGTTATCTGCAGTGCTAAATTGTGTTATTAGGTAACCTGACAGTAATCAAAGGATTGTAAGAGTTGGGCCAGATGTAGAAATCAGGCTAACTGTGTTTGCTTCAGTGTAAAGCGATGAGTCACTCTGAGAAGGTCGGTGTCCATCGGCACGCTGCAACGGGCCACCTCGGCTGGAATCACACACGCATGAACCCTTTAAAACAGGGCAGCTTAATTCAGTCATTGGAGTAGAACAACAGCAATTATTCATCAAGACCTACAGCCCAAAGTCAGAGCACTGGTAGATCAGAAGGTGATATTAGCAGCATTTATCAAACCCATCTGCAGGCCCCACCGGAGAATTCACAGCTGTGAAAGGGAAATGAAGTTTCAGACCAAAAAGGAGAGGCAAGCATACAGAAATGACCTTAGAGAATTACAATATGTGGCCACTGGTCACTGTAACCTCCTTTGCCAGTCTTGTGTAGCACACCATTTTTTCCAAGGGCCTTTGGAAATACAGAGATTTTATCCAGCTTTCCAGTCAAAGGAAAATATTTAGAGAGCGATTCAGCAGCCTCCTGACTTCAGAGAAGGGGCCATGGAAAGGCTGACCCCTCCAGCAAAGACTTGGAAAAATGACTCGTTACTATGCATTTCAACTCTTCATTTTCTTTCTCTCACAAAGCCTCTCAATTTAAAATCCTGTTTTGCAGAAAAAAGCCAACATTACTGACTGTAAATGTACCACATGCACTGCTTCGTGTGTGTGTGTCTGTGAAGGTGTTATACACCAGGAATGGTGGGGGTGTCACAATCCCCTGCCCAGACGTGGGCACCCGGCACCACGCCTATCTCTGTGCCAGCAGAGCTCTGCAGCACAAGGCTCCCTGTGCCACCACCGTCCTGGGTGGCAGGGGATGCTCCCTGGAGAATGCTGCTTCCTTCTCGTTTTGGCAATGTGCCCCCCTCTCAGGAGACATCCCAAGAGCTTAAAGGACTCTGACATTTCTTAGTCAGTAATGCACACACAGCAATGATTGGACACAACGGTGCTTCCCAACTTTGCCAACCATGACCCCTTCCCTGCTCCCAGGAGGCTGCAGCCCTTTTAGACACTTCACATGTGGGGATTTTGTGTATAATTGTGTTTTCCTAAACACCCTGTGTGGATCCTTGTACACAACCCTGCTTTGGCAATTAGTTCCCAATGAGACTAAACTTGAGTATAGGCAAAGAATAAACCAGCCAGTTCAGCAGTCAAAACCCCGCTTCCTACGCTGTTCTTCTTTCCACACCTATGTAATGGAAGTACACAAACAGTCCTAAGACTGGGACTGGGGCCCGTTCCTCTGCATCCCTGCAGCGGAGCCCCCCAACCCCCGTCTCTAGCTGCACTCTTTGCTTGAGGGTGCCCTGAAGCATCAGGCTCCATGTTACACTCACTCTCTGCACGCCTGTGTGCACGCAGGCCTCCTGTGAGGCTGAGAGAGGCACCGGGAGAAGGCGGAAGGACTGGACAGCAGCAGACAGTGGGTGAAAAAAGGTAATTAAGCACCTTTCTGCCTTTACCTGATTGCTGCAGACTTCAGCGAGGTATGGAAGCCAAAACAGGGTGCTGCTGTGTATGCACAGACACAGTGACGATGGGGAGAACCACCCCGCCTCTACGGATCTTCTCTTGCACATGACAGTGATGCAGAAGGGTGTCCCAGGCCAAAGCACATCAGCAGATCACACTGAATGACTGCAGGCTGCGTTACAGGCGGCAAACACTGATGCTGGGCCTGCTCTTTAGACTGTGCTTACACCAGGACCGATGGCTAAAAAGGTACCTACAGCCCAGTGCACCTGAACGGCACCAGGACTCGCAGTAGGTGTGTGGAACAGGACAGGAGACGAAGGCTCGTGAAGGATTGGTAACTCTGTGATGTGGGCAGTTCTACACTGGATGAGGTCGTTTATCTGGAACATGAAGCTGGCAGTAAATATCCAACCCAACAAATCTAGATTGGCTTCTGCTTGCAGTCTGGCTTTACATTTATGTTTGTTAGAGAGAGCAATTAATTGATACTATTTCCTATCTCTGGCATTACTCATTTTGCAGTTTATTCAGTGGTATATCAACCAGCCACTAACCTCAGCTCATGCAATTCCAAGCATGGGAGTCCTGTTTGTGAGTAAAGGAACGGAGCATGAAGTGATTTTCCTAACAGCACTTTATGAAAATCAGGCATCCCAGGTGACCCCCTTAAATAAAAGAGGCAGTTTCAGGATGCATGGTATTTCCTTATGACCAGTCCTAGGTAACAATGGTCCTAAGCAATCAATTTCTTTCCTCTATCCTAATTTGCCCTTATACATCATATTCAAGATTTTATCTGGACAGGGGCTGGTTGGCTCAGTGGATAAACCTCTGCCTTTTCACCTCTGGGATCATGGTTCAAGTCAAACCCTGATGAAATGCACTTGATCGTCCTAATCTAGTTCTTAGTGGACAGTATTCCCATTATCTTTAAAAGGGTCAGAGCCAAGGCCATTGGGAAGAGTGCATTGTGCTGTACCTTGTCTCTTGATTAATACATTTTCAGTGATGCCAGATCCTTAACCTTCCTGAGCACACGTTCTCACAAAAAGCTTAATAAAGCTCTCTCATGGACTAAACATTTCTTCTCAATTTGCATATCATTTCAGGATTGCCTGGGAACATTAAAAAACTCCACAAATAAAGTACTCAATTTAAAAGTATGTCTGCCTGTACTGTTTGTAATAACACCTCTAAATTAAGTAGCATGGTAACAAATCGCTTTAGATCACTGCTTGGCACAAGAGAACAAGACCTTTACAGCTCGATCCATTTTTACAGCCATTATAACTTCCTTCTCATACTGTACCAGCTGAAGCCAAACAGACATGGAATGAAGGAAACCCACCCTCCCAGGCTGGTTTCACTGCTTGACACACAGAAGTTGTGTGAGAACATGCTCTCCACAGTTCGCTCTCTGTTCGGCTGTTGGAGGAGCGCTGTGAGCAGCATGAGGGGCTCTGCTGGCTTTTTCCCCCTGCAGTAACAATTGAAGCAGGCAATGGAACCTCTTTCAGTTAATCCCTGTCCAGGCTGGAGGTGACTGACCTTTCTTTCTTGCATAACTATCTTGACCATTTTGGGAGTGACACTGGGAAATGACCACCACAGTGTCCTCTGAACCCTCCCATGGCGCAGGGGCTGCATGTGGCTGGCACCCTGGCCCAGCTCCTTCAGCCCCACGCAGCCGAGGCCGGGGAGCAGCCAGACAGAGCTGTGAGGGGCAAGGTATGTCTCTGCCAGAGGGGCCGGCGCTGCCCGAGCGCAGCAGGGAGCAGGGACAGCCAGTGTGAGCACCACTGTCTCATCAGTCCGCAGCTCCCACCAGCATCCACAGGCAAAGCAGATGATGACTCCAGTAGAGTAACGTCAGGCTCAACTCTTACAACAAACTCACCGACTGCTTTGATTAGCAGCTGTGGTCAAAATCTCAAGGGCGGCACATCGGTGTCTATCTGGATTGACTCTTTAGTGTGGTTCATACAGGAACATGTGCACCATTTCTCCTTTCTGATTGTGGCTAAAGATCATTAAATGATTCCTAATGATTAAGACATTCCTCTCTAGTCATTAAGAGTTTTTACATTCTTACTATGTATTTGCTTAACTGACTACTCAAGGTATAACATTTAGCTTGTTCTTTTGTACTAATCAATAACATGACTATAATTTTTTTCAATAAATAATTATCCCCGGCTTGCTTTTTTTTTGTGTTGAAATTATGGGGGAACCCCTACTTAAACACAAGGCATTCTGAAACAAACACTGACAGGCTGATTTACTGTAAGTGATGAAGGAATTTTTGGAAAAAAAACCCCAAACTCCAAGTATGGCCACATTCAGAGCTCTCCACACACTGCCACTCTCCTGAAGGCACCGGCACACTGACTTTTATCACTTGAGGGCTGGCAACTCCAAAGCTACAGCCAGGTTTTGTGTGAGCAGCACACTGCTGACCTAGCCTAGGGTCAGGAGCGGACAGCACCACAGATCCACCCGGAAGCACAGGCCCTGGCTTCCCGACTCCTCTCCTCTGCTCTCTGGGTGGGTGAGGAGCAGGAGCACAAAACAGCGGCTGGGATATGGCTGCAGCTCCCAGTTTGGGACTCCTGCCTCCTGAAGGGTGTGGGCAACCGGTTCAGAGGGAGAAGCCTCGTTTGCTCTTTGCCCAGTGCTCACAAGCAGCCTCTGGAGCAGGAGGGCACAACATCTGTACAGCACAGTGTGGCTGTACCCAGCGTCAGGGCCAGAGCTGCTCAGCTCCTCCTGATCCAAAAGCAAGGACCTAAACTGGAATCTGCCTGACACAAAGCTGAAGCTCTGCGTGTGGCATCTCCCCTCGTCCCACTCAGAAAGACCCTTCCCAAGGGACAGTCGCTCTGTGGCAGCTCTGGGAGCTATGGCCTGGTCCAGCTGACACACTGCAACTTCCACACACAGCTCCAAACACAGGAATTAAGCACTGGCACAGAGGGTTTCTCTCTTTGCTGTCACCACACAGTTGGATACACCTGTGTGTCCCTTTCTGAAACATCACAATGCAGGATGGTCGCTACAACGCGAGGCAATAAGCACAGGCAGCTGCCACACCAACTGTGGCATCAGGCACAGGTCAGTCTGGAGAAGTTACGGATTAGTCTGGAGAAATGAGGCCTGACAGATTACTGCATGCATTTTAAACTGAATTTCTGCTGAGCAGGTAATTTGTATCTGTATCAGATTTTTCATTAAAAAAATCTCATTTTTATAAATATTTCCTAAGATTCTTTTTGTTGATTACAACGTAAAAAAGAAGGAATAACTGTGCATGGACAAAGATAAAGTAGCCTGTTGATAATAAATATTTGTCAGGTCTTGTCACATCTGTACACATTCCAATGTTACTGAAGAGACACCACACTGATAAAAAAAATACCCTCAGAAAAATCAATGGATTTTGAGCTAAAGCAGTTGCTAAACACACAGAAAACATCTTTATCCAACAGCCACCGTGCTGTGAAAATTCCCAAGCCTTGCATTGGTACAGCTAAGGAAAATTTAATCTTCCCAAATACTCATCAGGGCACTCCATCCTGCAGACCTGACAGCCCCACTTATAATTAATTATACAATTTCGATGGGAATATCGACTAAACAAAGCTATAAATCATAGAAAAAGTCAATAGGCATGGACACATTCAATCATGTCCCGACCAATGATTACTACTCTTAAAATACAATAATTATTTTCAGGAGCCAGCTTGAATTAAATTTCTGTCAGGCTGGTACAAGACCGGCGTTTGATGAAGGATGCGATGGATTTTTTGGGTTGAATTCGGCACAGAGACATTTATCCTTTCAGATAGGTAGTTTGTTTTTAGTGATCATGGTGCTGCGTGTTTAACTAGACCATGAAGATTAGATTATCTCCAATGGCTCATTATATCGTTTATCTTTCCCTTCCATGTTTGATCTGGAAGATTTCCCGCTCCTTGATGCACGAATGGAATGACTGCTGATTTAGAAATGGAAGGTGCTTAAGTGGGATGCTGCCTCCGCCTCCGCGCAGCACGGCCATGGGTGCAGAGCAGGCATCCAAAACACCAGCGGGATGTGGTGAACGGCAGCAGCCAGGAGAGTGCTGCTCAGCTTCAGAAACATGTTGGGATCCAGTGGAAATGGCAAACACTTGAGTGGTTTTGAATAAAGGTAAAAAAATTATAATAGTAATACCCCAAGAGGAAAATCTGGGACAGGGAATGGGATTAGTACAGGAACAGGAATGGAGATTAGAATGAAATCTCTCTCAAATGAAAAACATCTGTGAAAGAAACATTATGTGTTTCCCAAGGATGCATCCACCTTGGAAATAACAAAACCAAACCCCAGTACCTCACAGCACCCTGTTCTGAAGATCTGCTGCCTACACAGACACTGCACGTGTGGAGCATCCACGCATATGTGAGGAACATGTTGCAGAAGGGACAATGTGGGCACCAACGGATGCAGGAAAGAGGAACACATCTTTGCTCTCCTCTTGAATCTGACTCATCAAACCCTTCTGACCCCAAGAGAAGAGCAAGATCTCAGGTTCTCACATGGAATTAACCTCCTAGGTGTAAGTCAAACCCAGAGAGCACACAAGGGCTTCAGCATCATCCTTCCTTGGATCCATGCAGACAGCCCTCTGCCAACCTGGTTCTCTATGAGCAGCGCGAGGAGAAGCTGTAGGTAAGGAGAGAAGGGGAGAGAGGGGAGAGTTGTGGGTCCTGTGCACATCCCCCCTGCACAGAAAGCAGCAACGCACGGTGTGAGCTGGGGCACTGCACGGGTACAGAGGGGGCAAAATGAGAGCTGGGCTCTGGGGCAAACAGGGTTCTCAAAAAGGGAATCCTTTTGGGCAGAGGATAGGAAGGTGAAATTCAGTCACCCTGAGAGCAGGACTGAAGAAAGAAGGGGAACCTGGCTAGCTTGCCAGCCTGCCAAACAACCTGGACACACACAGCTTCTGCAGCGTGCACGGTGTTTTCTGAAGGCTTTCTTTGTCTGCTGCAGCCTGCCCTATTCCTATGGCTCTTCCTGCCCTATTTTCTCAGCACCTGCCATATTCCTGTAGCTCACCACACTCAGCACACACTGCTGCCAGCTTATGCAGACCGAGGCTGAACATGGGCGAGTGAAGCTCTTCTGAACTCACTGAAGCTGGGCCAGTTCCCACAGGAGGGTCTTGTACTGAACCCACAATACAGCTCCCACATGCAACGTGCACACTCCTGGGGGTTTTCTGCGTTTAACTGTTTGGTTTTCTCCTTATGTCTCATGGGTTTCCTTTGGACAGACAGCTCCCAGGAGCCTTAGATGAAACTGAGAAAGCTGCAAGCAGTGATACAGAGATTGTTTAAAATGAAATGGCTCCATGTTGAAATCAAATCACCCTGAAGCAGATATAAAGCTATTCCCCACAGAAAAACTGTAGTCCTCATCACAAATCAGAATGTCACTGCTCCCCCTCTGTTTTCACGTCATCAGAAGCCCCGTATGATAGCCCAAACAGTGCCAGTCTGCTGAGGGTTTGAGCCTTCTATTCTACGTATTCATGTGTCCCTCTTACTCTTTGTAAACTCAGAAGACCCAGGAGTTTCCAGAGCAGCTTTGCATTAAGGGCTTTTCCTAAGTCACTGTGGTGCACAATGAAGAGAAACAGGATGCGTGAAGAAATGCAAACCAGAGGAGAGAGAAGGAAAGCGAATTGTCACTTATAGTTAATTTATAATTTTTTCTATGAAAAAGAAGGTAAATAGCTGTCTAAGTTAAGAAGCTGTACATACAAACACTGGCTGAGGAGGAAATCTGGAGCAGGTATTGTGTTAGATGAATTACCTGTTCTCGTTCTCTAGACAGGAAGGTTGGTAAGGATAAAGGGCTGGAGAAATGCATTTTTTATGTGAGTTTCCAACTTACTCTTTCAAAAGTGTTGAGCAATGAACTTACCGCAGTGCCGTTGTTATCTCTAAACACATCTTGATTAAAATAGTCAAAGAGCTTCTTTTCTAATTGCAGCATAACCTGAAAGAAACCAGAAGAGAAAGGTCAGCACAGCGCTCAGACTCAGGTCCCTGCAAGATCCCTGGAAGGGACCCTGTCAGAGACATGCAGCCCCTGAGAACCACAGGACGCCCTGACAGCGCTGAAGCTCCGGGTCAGCTTGCCCATTTGGCTGACTGGCCATTGCTTAAAAAGATCCAATTAACTGGGCATTAGGTGTGACAATCTATATCCCTCCCCTCCCTTGAAGTTATCAGTTTGGAACAACTACATTCATGCTCTGTAGGGAAGAAAGTGACCATTCCACAAGGTTTCTGTGTATGCCGGGGTACAGAGGGCATTAAGCTGTTTACCTTTCGGTCATTATCAGATTCACGAAATATTAGCTTGACTACTTCATTTGTGTCAGCTGCCCGGATCGTCTGCATGGTAGCCTTTGCACATAGTGTCTGATAAAAAACACAAGGGGAGAAAGGGGAAACAGTTTACACAAAACAGCAGGCCACATCTCTCTGACCTTTATCAATCTGCGTGTCGTCAATGCCCACCTGACAGCAGGATGTGCTGCAGGTCACACAGCAAAGCATCACTAGTGGAAGTTACTGCCACCCACCATGGGTTTGAACCAACAGGCTGAATTACCGTTTGCAGAGAAACAGGCAATATTAAGAAAGTATCAATCAGATAAGGCAGGTACCCATGGAGTTGGCTACCATGCACACAGACTCCTTCCCGGGTCTGACACTGTATCACACAGTCCCTGTAAACATCCCCAAAGCCACTTCCTACAGATAATGACCTGCAGCCCTGCCCTCTCCTGCACCACCTTGGTAAGGGCTGATAAGGGTGCTGGCACGATGATTCTGCTGCTGAACTCTTGTTTGAAAAAAACTCCTTGTAAATTAAAGTTCCACCTGTAGTTCAGAAGTCCATGCAACACTTAATCTGACAGTAACTTTCAGAGTTTAGTCCGTGCAGCGAATACCCCATGTGCCATCCTTCTAAGAGACAACATCACCCCAGGTACTGTGAGGACCAGTTGTCTGAAACATATTATAAACCAACACTCTATCAGACACAGAGGTTATGAATTTCCAAGGAACTGTCAGGCCTCGGTTCACCTGCCAGTTGCCAGTTGGGGCCCGGTTTCAACGACAATCAGAGCTGACTTAAGAGAATAATCCAGAACAGGCAGGTTAAAGGGCCAGCTCCATCACACCATAACAGGCGAAAATCAGGAGCCTACGGCAAAGCAGGTAGTTAGGCATCCATCTACTGGAAACTATCTTCAGACTCACCAAACCCTGACTTCTAGCGCAGCTTTAAGTACATTCAGTGCTTTGAAACACACGAACAGGCCATGTGGTAATGGTGGGGGCAGGCAGGAGCCACAGGGCTCTGCGGTTACCCAGCCTGGGCACTGCTATGGGATGGTGTGTGACAGCTATGGGATGGGGTGTGATGCTATGGGATGGGGTGTGATGCTATGGGATGGGGTGTGATGCTACGGGATGGTGCGTGATGCTATCCCAGCCCATCTGCCCGGGTTGCTGGAAACCACCAGGCTGAAGACAGAATGAGGAGTAGAGAAAACACTGGTATTTTACTCAAGGCAGAGAGATGTGGCCAAGATGTGCTACAGCCTCTTGCTGTTCCCTGCAGTAGGGAGGCAGTCCAGCACCCTGTCCGTTCCACTCCTTTTTCGCCAGACATAGATTTTCTTTATGCACAGTACATGTGAATTCTGTGGTAACAGGGTAACAGACTTTCACATCCTACTACATGCTTCCTTCTCTCACAAGTATGAATACAAATACAAATACTTATATTGGGATTCATTAGGAGAAGAGTGGTATCGATCAGTCACAGTGCCATGAAGCTACAGCTCACTTCCCAGCTTCCCACTCTGAATTTCTTCCAGAGGAGATGCCAAACATGTATTTAAAAATAAATCCATCTGGTCACAAATATTTTAGACCTCAGCTGAGGTCACCAGCACTAGAATGGAAACCATCTGCCAATGGACTTTTGCCTGCATCCTATAGAAAGACATTAAAAAATGAACCTCAGTAGAGGCACCCACGTGTTGCCGTAGTACAAACAAAAAAGCTACAAGCTGTGCAGTCCCGTTTTAAAGGGTAACTGGAGTGTGATTCAGTAAAAATAAAGCACAAGCCTGGCCTTTTTCTTCACGTCCGTGAACTGAACAGGTGTCGGCTCCCCACCTGACTGAGTAAATTACGCCCTTTGCCGACACATTGCTCTTCATCCCTTCCTGCCCCTGCCAAAAGCAGTGCCGTGTCCATAATTACCAGCTCCCAGCCTGGCTTTTACTCTGCAGCTCCTGGCACACTCGAGGCACCGGCACGGCCGGAGGTGTCTGTGGAGTCAGTTCCCCCGGGGAGGTTGCTGCGGGGCACGGCGGCACAGGGAGGCTGCCTGGGAGAACTTCATCCGCTCTGCAGGCTGCGGGGTGTGGGAAGGCCTGGAGGAGAGGGCGGATGGGGGCAGGGGTGGTTAAACCGAACCCCGCCCGAGTGGCAGGAGGAGAAGCTCCCCAGCCCATCAGGAAGCTGTGCCTTTGGACGCACGGATGGTAAACGCAGACCCAGAAACTCTTCCCGCAGACCCAGGGACTAAGAACTTCCCTCGCCGCCGCCGCGGATCCCTTTTGTCCACCCATCGGGCACGTCATGAGGGCTCTGCCATCTGTGTCCGCAGGGTGAGGTAACCCAGCAGCGAGCCATTCCCTCCCAGAGCCGCTATTGAAATTCAAAGCACAGATTAGCTAATCGGGTCAAACCCCAAAAAATAGGCTTTGGGCTCATGTGTCACAAATCAGTCTGGTCGCCTTTAAACAGCGCACCAGATTAGAACAAGCACCCGAACAAGCCAAAGCGGAAAACCCGCCGCTCTCTAAAGCTGGTTTCTAAAGCCCTAACAAATCGCTCCATCTTTCACTCATTTAAACTTTCCAAATGAGGGTCAATACGGTCCCCGAGCATCCAAATGCTAATGCGCTTAAGTGCGCTTAAGCAGCTTTCCAGAGTGAATGGGCCAAAGAAGGGCTCGAAAAGACAAGGCAGAGTTACTGTCACTGTCAAAAAGTCATTGTAGCCACCCCCAGAGTCGTTGCAATTCAAGAAATTCATGATTTCTGTCTTTTAAAGGCATCTGCTTGAGAACATTTTTTTCCCTGAGCTGCTTTATCTCGCAACTTCAGGCCGGCTCCAAAAGAAACGAGCCGGCGATGGACTCCTGAGAACCAGCCCCGAGGAGGGACCCACAGACCCCACCGCTTTCAGACGTCACACGCACAAAACGTTACCTTATCCACGGACAAAAAGTGATTGGGCAAAGGTTCATTTCTCATACAAGCCGCAGCACTCCTTTTTTCCTCCTCCTTTCAATTTCTACACAGTCGTAGTCACCCAAGCAGAAAACCTCGGGGAACATGTGCCTGTTTAGGCAAGGCCACTGATGAAGGGATTTTTTTGTTGCTGGCAAAGAAAATCAAAACGCTATGAAAACACGCTGTTTCTTCGGGGGTGTCCCCTCAAAGGTACCCGGTACCCCTTTACAAAGCCAGGAGACGGGAAATCAGGTCTCCAAACGCCTCCACCCGAGCTGTCTTTTTTTTCAACTGCTATTTCTCTGGGAGCAAGCCTGAGCAGGGCACAGGGAGCGTGTGGGGCTGCGAGCGCTCAGCCCTCAGCCTCCGCTCAGCGAGCAGGGATGTGTCTCACTCCCGTTTCCACACACACTGTGCACACGGGTAGAGGCTTCGCAGGGTGTTTTAAAGAGTATTTCGCAGTAATTGGTGTGCACTGAATGGTAAACACCGCAGTAACGGCTCTGCTCACCGCGCTGGATCACAGTAACACGGTGCCCTTATACAAAGCTGGGATGGGACGCTTTTTACAGGGACAAGAGGCAAACCTGGAGTTTCAGCCCTGAGGAACTGAAAGCCTCCTGATTCCCAGCACAGACATGGCCTGCAAAACGCACCTGCTCTCAAATACCGACAACAAGCTGACATGTTTCAGCCTGTATTTCTGCACAGTAAGAAGGGATAAAGATATCAGAACAGTTGTGCTATATACATAAAACACACAGAGAATTCTGTGATATATATTATATATATTCTGGGGGGTTGGATCTGCTGATCTCGAGGCCCCTTCCAACCCCTCCGACTGTGATTCTGTGATCACAGAATTGCTTTTTACAGTGCGTTTGTATGGAAACCCTCTGAGCAGCTCTGAGCTGTGCTGCTGCTTCCTGCCAGTACTGCTGTGTTGAAAATCACAGTGGGATTTTCCCTGGTTTTGCACCCCCGCTTTACACTCCGCACATCCTCTAGACTCTGAGTCCACCTCCTGATGTGTCAGCTGTTACTGCTGGCTTGTAATTATTTCAACAAGGTTTTTTTTTTGGGAAAAAAAGTGGCATCCAAACACCTACAGACCCAAACTGCCCTGCTGCCTCGATCTACTGATACTAAACATGTCTAACACATTTTCCCAATCACCTGAATATTCTTCTTAGGACTTACTGTTACTTTGAATTCTTCTAAAAAAACCCAACAACCACAATATATTCGTTGCTCCTTTATAATTAAAAAGGTTCAGCAATAGTCATGACTGCAATTTCCAGTGAGCTGCACGGATTAAGCCAGACGTGTCTGTTGCTGAAAGTGCCAGGAGAGAAGTGCAAAGTCTGGGGCATGCTAACATGAGCCAGCTGAAGTAAGGCCTCTAGCACATGAGCAACCCAATCGATTAAACTTAAGATCTTTCATTTTATTCCAGTTACACACTCTGTGGATTCTGGCAGGTTAGAGAGGACAGAGGTACATGCATCATCCAATTATGACAGTGAAATACTTTTTCTGAAATGCTGCTCAAAACCCCACATCAATCTGACACTCATTAAATTAGGATAATGAAATGCTTTTTTTTATTATCTGGATGCAAATTGTATTTGAATCAATCGGCAAGGTAGAAGATTTGCTACTTTGGGAATAACAGGAACATCTGTCTTGCTCAGGCTCCTCCTTGCCTCTGAGGGGCTGCTAGGCCGATCTGATTTCCTGGGTACTGGGAATGTACTAACAGCAAAGTCATCAAATTGGGTGATGTAAGAGAAACAAAACCGTCAAGTGAGAAAACCCAAGTTAAATGTAACACCACTGTCCCTAAGATCACCTGCATCCCTGAGACGAACGATCCCTGCTGGGAACCACCTGCACGTCTTCGGGCTCCATTTCACATTAGCTGCACTAAGCTCACAATGAAAAGCACCTTCTTGTCCAGAAACTCAGATTGTTCATGACAACGTTGTCAAACTGTATCAGGAGGCAGTCCAAATCCACTTCTGTCAGTTCTCCAGGCTGATCGCTGGGCAGCAGACAGGGAGCTCCAGCCCACCCTCAGCCGGCCAGATGCCGTATGGCTGCAGGACGCACGGCCCTTCCGCAGGTCCGCAGAGACCCCTGAGGCTGCCAACCATGCCCCCGCCGCTGCTGCTTTGCTCTGTGCCAACAGCTGCTGGCTCCCTTTTAAATTCTGTTCCCAGGAAATAATCCGATGTAGGTGTGAAAGGCCTTTGCCACTACAATTCTCTGAGACTATGGAGCTTGAAGGTGGTGCCGGACGCCGAGCCTTCTGTTCCTGGAAGGAGCCTGCTATAACAATCCCCCACTTCATAACTATTTTTCTTTTTCAATACTGGTGCTAAGTGGACCTTTTTAAAGACTTCTTTTGGTGTTAACTGGAAGCTTCTCTCCACATGCAAGATCAGCAAATGTCTACATGTTAACTCCTAACAGCTGATCCCAGTTGTGTGGCACCTCCATCCGTCAGGAGCACAAGGCTCTGCAGGCCCTTGTGCAGTTTCCAGGCAGAGGCCTCCCCTGCTCCTTGTGAAGCTCTCAGTTTGGATCCACGTGCTGACACTGGTCATATATTCAAATGAACTCAGGGCTTTGGTCAGAGCTGGACAAGCTTCACACAACCAGAAGATCTGGAGCTCTGAAGCACTCTGCGAGAAAAGTCCCTTCCCTCCTCCTGCCCATCTTCCCAGTCGTTTATAGCACAACTCCTGGGAGAGTTCTCAAAGACAATGATTTGCTTTTCTGTAATTACAGGGATCAGGACAGTCCGCTGCTGCGTGCATGGTGTTTGGTCTCATAATGTCACACAATGTGTGAGCCTCTCAAGAATTACTGATATTCTTCTCTTGTTTTTCCTGCGTTGGCCAAGCAGCCAGTTCGAATAATCCTTTTTGGTTCGTTATATTTCAGTAGCTCAGGGAACCACGAGGCGGGATGGATGAATTGTCTTCCTCTCCTGCCACGACTCCTGTCGCAGTGTTGCGACACTGAAGATGCTGTGGCACTGGGCTGTGGGGCTGCAGAGGTGCCCCAGGAGACACGCTTATGCTTCTTGAACACACCACCAGCCATCACAGTGTTCACCTACTCCAGGAGCACTTACTCCCACATCAAACTGGATGCTTTTTGGATGAAATGAATGAACGATCTCTTAGCAAAGCAGTGTGCAAGGTGTGGACCCAAGGTTACCGTACTCTCCCTGATAAACAGTAAGATGGATTGATGGGCTGGTACGTGTCTGACACCTAGACCACACACAAGAAACAGACAAAAACCCAGCTGTGGGGTGAGGCGGTCAATGTGGAGAGCAGGAAGTAGAGTGCTCCCTATCACCTCCCTTCACCTCCCCGGTACAGTAGCTGTGTCCTCCTTGGCATGGTTTCTGATGGCATGAGAAGGAAGAGTTTGTGCATTAGGGCCACAGTCAGCATTCCCTCCAGACACTGCCTCCGCCGAATGGGTTCAAAGCTTGGGGTCTGATCAGCAACAAACAAGTGCTCATCAGCAGGAATGGAGGATGTGGAGGAGCAGCCACTCCACACCATCGGCTGGGGACCCTGAGGGATTTCACCCAGCAGTGGGTGCTGATCCCTGGCTCACAGCTCTGGGTGTTGCAGAGGACAAAAAGGTCTGCCAGAAAGGCTGCTTCCACGGTCCTCCTGCTGACAAGGACTAGCAATGCATCTGGAGGGGACAGGGGTGAACAACCAGCGAGCACATCCCCCAGAGCTTCTGAAACACGGATGAACTTTTTTTTCCTCAAAGCAAGCCAGGATTCAAACATGCCAAGGAATACAGAGAGCTCCCAATTACGCCGAGAGAGGGAAAAATGCAAGTTCAAAAGTGTTAACGCAACATCATTTTAAAGCCAACAGCTGTGGACTAGTTAGTGAAGTGCTATTCTTCTCGCTGTATCCTTAAGTGCTGTTAAATTCATTTGTCACTTGATCGAAAGCCAACAGGCTACAAATCTCCCAAGCCCCTCTCACGCTGAATAGTGACAGGAGTATTCTGTTCCGCCATAAGAAAACATTTGTGTGCGTCTCTGTCCAGAGTCATACATGCTACTTTAACTCATCTGCCTCCCCATTCTCTCCAGCCCAAGAGGACAAATTGCTCACTGTGGCTCCCTTTCAGAGGCAGTACAGCGCGCAAAGAATCATGACTGAGCAGAAACACAAGAAACAGGCACATAAAAATTCATCACTTTGGCCTCCTGACCTCTTGCCACTGGGTTTGGCAAACCCCGTCTCAAAAAGTAGCACCAAGGGAGAGCTAAGCAGACCGGCTGAGTGAAATTACTGACAAAAAATATCTTGGACACAGGAAAACCCCACCAGATGCTTCATTGTCTTTGCAGAGAAGTGGTGCTGAAAAAGGGGGTGATCTACCACATGGCATATTGGGTGGAATAAGTAGTGCCATTGTTTCAGAGCAGCTCTGTCACTTTACTGACTGCAATACAAAGAGGTGTAAAGCAAGATTTAATCCTGACTTTTTTAGTCAGCAGATTAAAACCAATCATGCCAGATGTCCACAAGACTGTTTAACATACAGAAAGCTTTTTCATACTCTACAAAAAAGTGAAAGCTGTAATAACTTCTTCTTTATTTCCTCTAGAGACGCCTTTTTCACTCACTTTTAGTCAGGAAAAAAGGGAGATGTTGTAATGGATTTTAAGATGTGCTATTAATTTTTACCCTAGCCTTTGCTTTTTTCCCTGCTGAGACAAAGTGAAGCAAAGTCAATCTTTTTGCCTGTCCAAAATCAGACAGGTAGGCCAAAGAAAACTGCTGGTACAAAAAGGCCACCACTTCAAAAAAAGGTGTACCTGTGGGAGCAGAAATGGACACTGCCAGCAGCAGTCACAGCAGATGTCAGGACTCCTTCCCATGATGCCTGACGTGATGCAAGATGTGAAGTGTGGGTGTCAGCGTGCTGACAACCCCCCAACACGCTCTCTTCCCCATGCTGACCCTGTCCTCATGTGACTTTTTGCACGGGCACCCCCTCACCCCAGCTGGCAGGCCCTGTCTGAGGACTGGCAGGCTTGCTGCCCACCCCCAGGAAGAGCAGACAGGCACCCATCAGGCTCAGGTGCCCCCCAGCCCTCAGGGTAGCCTTGCAGTGCGCAGCAGAACCCAGCAGGGACAGGGCAGCGTGGCTCCCAGTCCCGGATGGAAGCTCCATGCAGGACGGGCACGGGCAGGGCAGCTGCCCTGGCACTGGACACCCAAACCTGGCTGAAGTCACCCAAAGCCACCACAGGCTCTAAAATATGGATCCTAATAAGCAATATTCTCACTTAAAAATACTCACATGGTGTCCTTGCTTAAACTCACCTGTGGAACTGTTCAACACTTGGCTGCACTTGTTCCTTTCTATCTATAAACCAATTAATCTCTAAAAATACTACCACAAAGGATATAAACTCAATAATCACCATACTTCTAAAACATGTGTAGTATTTTTTCCTGCTGTATTACACAAGTGCAAAAAACCCATGCATTAGTGACCCACAGATTTTCATAGCCAAAAATGTTCCTAGATTAAACAGAATTTGTATTTAGTTTCTCATATTAAATTGCAAATCTTTTACACATTTAGGAAAAAATTATTGGGAAAAAAACCTTTGGGAAAAAACCTATAGGAAAAAACACATTCCCTTTAAATTCTGGTTTTGTACCACACACATCACTTCCTAACTCAGAAGCTACATGGCAGCAAGATAATGCCTTGCTTGGCATCCCTTATCTGTCAGTTGCCTACATTTCTCATTCATTTCCTTGTCATGCACTGTAACAAAATTACAAATACAGCCTCCTGAAGGAAAAGTAACCACCTTGCTGAATCGCTGGCCTAAACCCACACTATCAAAGCCATTTTCTTCATTTTACACCTAGCCAAGACCTAACTGAAAACACTTAAGATCCTATGATACAGGAGCTGGCAAGCCCCTGGCAGTGATACTGACACTGTGTTAGGGACGGACAGGACGTTTTACTCTTAGTAGCACCTGCAGAGAAACAGACGTAAGCACTTACTCCTGCTTAATGCAAAGGCGAGAGGATGCCCTCTTGAACTGTCTCATTGCAGCTCTTCTCCCCTCCTGCCACCAGATGACCTATCCTGCATCCTTTAAAGCCGGGCTCCCACTTCTGGAACTTGCAGGACACAAAAGGGTAAGTGGGTTTTGGTTAAGTGTGGTTTACAGTTTTAGAAACCAGAGCCAGAGCTCCAAGCCTAGTACCACGCTCTCTTCCCGGAAAACGTGTTAAATCTTTAAGTTAATTAAGCTGTGCTATCAGTGTTTCTATCATTACTGTGTTCTTTGCAGGCCTCGTATCCTGTTGCTAACCTCGGGCAGGCGAACACCTTCCTATCCGGTGAAGGATGTTGGCTGAAAGGTGCTCCACACTTGCTTCAAGTTCTCTGGCCTCCCCTTCTCATACTGAAGACACAGGGGCAGGCACCATAATGAAGACCATGGTATTTTCCTTCTAACAAAGTCCAAGTGGAGGCTCCCAAGCTACCCAAGAGCAGTAAGTCAGCTAAGCATAAATCTGACCAAGAGCTTTCTGCCGGTTAAACACTCACTTCACCACTACTTATCCCGCTCTGGAATTTGCACAACTTTAAAATGATAATCTGCTCTCTCCTGAATTTCTTCAAGCCAGTCTTGTGGGTGGCCCTCAAGATACATTTTACCAATTTTTCATGCCCATCCCTCGAAATGTGACCCTGCTCCTGTGCTTTTATCTCTCTGACAACTTCACACAGGAAAACATGCAGCCCCTCTGATAGCATGAAATCGGAAACAATAGCCCCGGGAAACAAAAGGGAGTAGGGAGGCAGGATACAGTCCAGGTCCTGGCTGGTTTTAGGCACAAACAGATGTTCATAGGACCCGATACCCTGAGCAAGCTGAAAGGAAGAGCTTGTAAAAGAAATGGACCTTAAAAACAATGTATTGAAGCGCTTCAAATAAAGGCCGAGGGAAGGCAATATGGCTTTCCATGATAAATCTCAGCAAAGAAACCCAAAGCAGCACCATGAATTTCAATGATGCATTTTTCTCTCTCAATGAACTCTACAGCTCGTTTTGAAATCTACAAATTGCCTAAACCTCAGCTTGGTTTACAAGCCTCCTGTATCCATTAGAAGGTGACAATACGCGCACGGCTCGTTTGTAACTAATCACCAGAGCTGGGAACACCCAGAGCAGTCCTGAAATATAGGCTAATGCTATTATTTTAAAAGCTGCTTATAGCTCAACAAAGAGGAATATGCTGAAAGAATCTTGATTGGGAAAAATCTCAGGCTAGCCGTTGGAACAAATTGCGTTCAATGTCCCTCTCTTTTCATGTTGCTATTCCAGGCTCCAAAAGCCCCACGCAAAGAGTCGGTGACGCGCTGTCCTGAATTGGGCCCACAAAAGCCAATACGCACCATTTACAAATGAAACAAAGTGCAGAACCACTGCTCTCACTGAAGTTTCTGCTTTTGTGATTAAAACTCTCTTCCTCTTTCTTGGAGAGCCTGCCATCCAAAAGGCCCTGTGCCATGCTCCAATGCACAAAATACATGTATTCATTACAGGAGGGGAAAAAAAACCCTGAAAAATTTGGCACAAAGGCGGGTGCATAGCTTAAGTCCTGCTTAGGATAGCCCTCACTTGAACTCTGCACATTTGCATAGATTTTACCTATTGATTGTCTCCTGTCAGGAACACAGAGGGTAACTGAAAGAAAGGTTTCATCAGCTCTTTGTGGTCAGGTGCAGATTTAACTTGTGTAGTATTAGCATCAATGAGATGCATATAGCAAGGAGATACAGAAGTGGTATCTTGCTTCCCAGCATCAAACAGCAGAAATAATTTTCGTGAATAGAAAACAGAAGATATCTAGGCCTGCTTAGGAATCTTCAAGAAATTTGTAATTAAAACTCAAGCTAATTGTTCAGTCTAATCACACATACCACAGACCACTGCGCTGCAGCATCTCCTCCCGACCTGGAGAAAATGGCACCTCGGTTACTAAAACCATCTTTGGAAAGACGTGAGCGCTTGGTGAGACACAGGACATTCACCAGCTGCTCAGGCAGTCCTCCCAAGAAATCAACCTCTTATTAATCACTCTTGTGGCTAATTTCTCCTGCACGAGTTTTCATTTCAAACTGCCTGTTTGGGCCTTCTTAGTATTGTTCAGACACGCAAGGAATGGGAACACTGCTGTAATCGTGGCAGAATGTGGAGACTGCAGCCATCCACAACTCCTGGGAATCCCTCTCTGAACCCCTAGCCCAGGCTGTCCGAGTGAGCTTTAACGGAGGTCTAGGGAAGCCCAGCTCAGCAAACCCGACACTACCTGTGAAAGTAATTTCTCTCTGACACCCAGATCTGCCAAGGGTCTTGGTTAAAAGCCAGAGTGCCTTACTCCTCTCTTGTGGCAAACTGTCCTTGAAAACATGGACTGAATGTCTATGATGGATTTCCATACACCAGTTCTCCGGCCACATGTAAAATTAAAATATACCTGAAGATGGGTTAATTATACATGCCACATGATTGCCATGGCTGCTTGAGGCTGAGCTGTTTGCCTCCAGTGTCTCTGCTCAGTGCTCCTACACGTGCACACACACCCCTATTCCCATCAGTCTGCCTGAAATGAATGTCACGAGCAGGAGGCAGAGCGGCACCAGCTCCCCTTACAGATTGAACAGCCAGGGCACATCACTCAGCCTCAGAGCTCTCCTCCCTTTTTCAGTCAGACAGAAACACGTCCAGGTAAAGAGACTTCCAAGACATTCCAGGAAGGCATCGACTCTGAATCCCCCACTGCCAGATGTGAGCAGAGCTCAAACATTTCCCTGGACACCCCACACTGACATCCAAATGTGCACATGTTGAAACTGCAAAAATCGGAGATGGAAATGAAAACAAACCTTGTTGGGTTACTCAGCAAGAGGTACAAGTGGGTAACGCTTGGGAGAGTTATACTCGATTCCCCTATCTACATCACGGATACTCATTGCTCATCATCCACACTTCTGGACCACCTTCACACGTTTCAGAGTGAGAAAACCAAAGCACACCAGGGTTTGCAATGGTGTTTTAAAAGGATTTTTTCTTGATGAATGTTAGTAACATAGTATGACTTGTACGGCACAGTACCACTACCTGCAACAACTGAATTTCAGCACCATATCAACTAAGCAACCAGTAGAATTTGCACTAACTGTAATGTATTTTACTCCATGAAAGACATCCTTTAGCTTCTTGAAACTACGCTCAAGAAGCAGGAAATTCAGCTGCCAGTATTAAAGGATTTTAAAATTACCATTATAAAACCACAGTAGATTAGCACATGGAGCAGCTCAGTTTAAATACTGTCACATTACAGGCTGTGATGGAAGTTTTACTTAGTTCTAAGGAAATTATCAAAGGTGGGAACAAGGTTAATGGTAACAGCTTACACACACCCTTCTATCTGTTCACAGTTCCCAGCACACTCACGGCTGGAAAAACCCTCTGCAAGTTATTGGAAAAAACCCAAGTGAAACAGTCAACTGTACAGAAAAGATTGGCAAAAATAGCCTTTAATTTCTGTAGTCACAGGTTTTCATCCAGAAATCCAGACAGGAAAGGGTCAATACAAGGTATTTGCTAAAGCATGTTCAGAGGGACCTGGACAGGCTGGAAAGGTGGGTCTGCGTGAACTGTGGAGTTCAGCAAGGCCAAGGGCAAGGTCGGGGCAGTCCCCAGCATAGCCACAGGCTGGGCAGAGAATGGATCGAGGGCAGCCCTGAGGAGATCGGCTGAGGGGGGCTGGTTGATGAAAAGCTCAGCATCACCCAGCCATGTGCCCTGGCAACCCTGAAAGCCACCTGTGTCCTGGGCTGCACCCCCAGCAGTGGGACCAGCAGGGCTGGGAAAGGGGAATTCTGCCCCTCTGCTCCGCTCTGGGACACAGACCTGCCGGCAGCGCTGCCCCAGTTTGGGGGTCCCCAGGACAAGGAGGAGACGGAGCTGTGGGAGCCAGTCCCCAGGAGTCCCATAGATGATGGGAGGGCTGGAGCCCCTCTGCTCTGGAGCCAGGCTGGGAGAGCTGGGCTGGCTCAGCCCAGAGAAGAGAAGGCTGCTTCTGGGGAGAGCTCTGAGCCCCTTCCCGGCCCTCGAGGGGCTCCAGGAAAGCTGGAGAGGGGCTGGTGCCCAGAGCAGGGAGGGCCAGGCCCAGGGAAAGGGCCTTCAGCTGCAGGAGGGGGATGCAGAGGGGCTGGGGGGCAGAAATCGTTCCTGGGGAAGGGGGAGACCCTGGCACACAGTGCCCAGAGAAGCTGGGGCTGCCCTGGAATCCCTGGCAGGACTCAAGGCTGGGTTGGATGGGGCTTGGAGCACCCTGGGCTGGAGGGATGTCCCTGCCCATGACAGGGGAGCACTGGGGGGGGTCTGAGGGCCCTGCCTGCTCACCCAAACTGTTCTACGACTCTATGTTGTGCAGTATGAGGTTACTGCTTGAGACTTCTGTAGAGCATAACTACAAGAAAATTACAGTCTTAATTTTGTCTATCCCTGCTTTTATTGTTTGTCATTGTTTCTTAGAGTTATTCTGCTGTCAATATTTGAAGAACAGAATCCTGTCTTGATATTGATTTCTTAAAGACTTTGAATCACTGTCTTCATAATGCATATATTTTAAGGCAAGTGCATGCAAAAGGTGGAGGTGAAGCTGCTTATTGAATTAAATCAATACAAGACACCAGACTGGCAATTATCATCTAGTATTCATTTTATATAATGTAAAATACCCAGCAGACAGAAGAAAAACAATTTTCCATCCCACTTTGGCAATCTCTAATTTAAATCTCTTGTATGCTTTGGACCTTTGGCTTGCCTAAGTTCAGTAGTTGTCACTCAAGCATTTAACACACACTTGACTTTACTCTAGGCTGGCAATGACTGGGTTGCACAGTGCCACCTTATGTGATACCTCTGTGGGTCCCATGGAAGGGCAGAGAAGAGCAGTGGCAGCTACGGTCAGGAGCAGCTTCTCCAAGGGGAACTTGGGGCTGTGGGGCTGCAGGGACTCGACGACTCAAAACCCCCCACTGACAGAGAGGGGGAGATACAGGATCCACACAGAACTCCAACTCTATCCAGGTTAAGTTTGTGCAAACTTAATGGCAGTGCTAGAGTTGCACTGTGTGCAGCTGAAAACAAAGAAAGAACTACAACTTACTCAGTTTCCAGGGAAGCGTTAGAGAAAGTGATCTGGGAACAGCATCACCGAAACACAACGTGACTGCCATGGAGTTCAGCCGGTCCGTGCACTCCTCTGGTGCTCCATGGACGTGAGGTGAGCTGGGAGCCAGCCCGAAGGCTCGCTAGAAGGCACTGAGGATAGGAGTTTCACAACTAGCAGCAGTGGGACTGGAATCCACAGCGGACCTCTTGGATGTCGGGGAGTGAACTAACAAGGAGGGCGAAGCCTGGAGCCATGGCAGGCCTCTGGGATGAACCCTGGCCCTTTCCACAGGTCCTTTTCCACAGCAGAGGTACGGTGTCCCAAAGGGGCTGGCCCTTCGCCCCCTCTTCACAGGCTGCTGTGGGTCCCTGGAGTGCCGTAACGCAGGCTGCACTCAGGGTCTGCTCCTACCAGATGCCATTTTGTGCATGTGGGTTTTTAAAAACCTCTATTAAAAGTGCTGTTTAACTGTCAGCTCTTATTTATCCCACTGAAATGGTGCATTAAAAGAGTATCTGGAAAGTCAGCCACAAAGAAGCAGTCCTCTAACTACTCAGCAGCATGTTAAAAACCAGAAACCCCAGGAAACAACAAAAGCCAGTAAAAGCCAGATGAAAGATCCCAGTGACTTTGCAGAAACATCCCTGTGGGTAGCACACCTTGCTCTTCCACAGGAAGGCACTATAATGGAATATGATAATTTTCAAGGATTATATTGGCATACTCTTCACTCACTAAAGGAAAAAAAATCTATGATTGTTGAGAATAACATCAGACTGTATAGGTCAAAAATTGACTGACATCACTCTGGACAAGCATTATTGAGATGCACAAAGAAGCTGTTGTGCCTTTAAGCTTATGGTACATTGCAATGCAGTAAATGAAAAGCCACTATTATGAGGGGATGTTTATGTCAGTATCTGAAACAAATCTTCTTTTTACTAGGATAATACTGTCTTAAATTGTTAACTGTTGATCAGATAAACAACATGTGATAAAGATCCTATAATCTCTTTTCATAAAATTAATTTTAACCCCTTAATGGCTTTACATATTGAATTATTACATATTATTGAGCCTTGTAAAAGCTTGTAACAGCTGTAAATAACATCCTACCAGAGTTCTCATGTAAGCAGGAAGGCAGCAATTCAGCACTAGATTTTAAATAACACAGGGATGAGATGCTACAGTCTCATGAGCGCTAATGCATCAGTCACCAGCAGGAACTCATATCCCGTCCCCTTCCCACCCTTCGCTAGGAAAGGCTTTTGGGCTGTGTGCAAGGAGAAACAACTTTGATTCCAGACTGTGTAGCTAAGGGATGCTTCACGCAGCACGGGACATAGAGAACCTCCTTGGTGGTGCATCACCAGGACAAAGGTGATGCCATTTTGAAGACGCAGCACAGCCAAGCCACTGGGCTTACTTCCACTAAACATTACTCATATCTTGGTTTATTTAAGGCAAATTGACCCAGATCTTGAAAAGCAAGGATGGAAAAAGTTTGTGAACATGTCAAAAAGTTGAAACTTTTTTGAGAGTTTCTTTTGAGCACCCTGAGTGCTACCACTGATAATGGCAGTGTCTTTCTGTCACACTGTCAAGGCATGATGGGGGCCTGGGGCCATCAGCTGATGATCAAACAGTTGCGCCTCAACTCCTTGGCAGTGGAGTCAATAAATACCTTTTTTACCCTAAAACTCTGAAGGAAAGCTCTTCCTATCCACTAGAAAAGCAGGACATTGAGTTTCTAGTGGAGCTGAACAAAGCAGAGCAGCTTTCAGCCACTGTAAGGCCATAAAGCAGCATTGTGATGTGACGATGGCCGCGGGACGATGCTGTGTCTTGCAGCTCACACACAACCCGGCTTGTCCTGTGGGGAGATGCTGCTTTAACTGTGCCTCTATGAAAGGAGACGCAGCCGCCGGCTTTCACCCAGAAAGCTCTTGTACCATTGTTCTGGACAAAAACCTAGCCAAGGGAATCTAAAGATTTTTATCTGTCACTACACAACAGTTCAGCCTTAACTATGAAGGAGACAGAGTGATCAAGATCTGAATTCCATGCGGAATAATTCAAAGCAAGAGCAAACCAGTGTCTTGACACACAGGTGTCTGCTGCCGGACTCACCGCACTGGCCCAGCACAAATGAGCTTTACAGATGTTCCATTCCATTCCATTCCATTCCATTCCATTCCATTCCATTCCTATTTCTATTCTATTCTCAACCAGGAATAAACCAAAGTGCAAGAAGAATGTGTTATTTTTCAGGTACATCTGTTTCTTCTAAAATGACAGAATTCTTGGATGGAGAAAAAGATTCATTACGGCATTTACCCAGGTGATACTGTGCCTCGGTTGAGCTGATGAGTTTCTATATTAGATATAAGCAGAAAAATTAATAGGTGGCTTTAGTTAAGTATTTGCTACAGACTTCAACTATACACTACAACATTCCATTTAATTAATGGAATTACACCTGCCTTTATAAAGGCAATTTTTGGGTCAGGGTATGATTAATGGTTAGTTATATGTGTGTTTTCCTAGCCCCAGCCCCTGCAGCACGATGAGCCCTCCTGCCCTGACTTAAAGCAATGGACTGGTACCCTAAAGACAAGTGTGCAGTGAAGCACTGCTTGTCTGCTGACTGCAACGCTCCACGTGTTACGGGTGCGAGACCCTGAGCACTGTCAAAAGGTCTGGCAAGCGAATCTCAGGATCTGTTTCTCAATGAGTAGGGCATTGAGCAGAAGTTAACAGGCAGCCCTATTAGAGGGATGAGCACTGTGGAACCTGGGAAGGTCGCAGTGGATACCTGGCACTGGCATCTTACTAACTGTAAGCCAGCTTTTCCATGCACATTTGCACAGCGTCTCAGCCTCCGGAACCAGGTGGCCTGAGCTGAGCTGCAAGGTCTCCCTTCAACAGCTTTGGCTGCTTTGTCAGGAGCACGCCTTGTGCTGGCAGGTATCCCTGAGGAAAGCTGCACACCTCCTGCCACCTCCTCCTGTGCTCTCCACCCGTCCTGACACAGGAGTAACCCCCAAGCCCGAGCCATCCAGCAGCTGAGCTCGTTTGTCCTCAGAAGCCCCCACAGTCTGCATGTTGGCAGGTCCCTGGCCGCAGCGGGAGGAGGGACTCAGGCCCCCGGTGCCCGCCCCGGTTGCGCCGGCTAGGTGGTGAATGGCAGGTGTGGCGGCGGGCGCTGGGCCGGGCGGCCTGGAGACAGGCGCTGCTGGTACTGCCGTCACCCGCCGGCACCGGTGCCAGCTGAGCCTCCCAGCTGCCAGTTGCTGCCACGCAAGGCATAAAACATACACTCTGAACAATCACAGCAGCGGAGCCGGGCTTACAGACTGCATTATTAATTAGTTTAATGACGCTCAGCCCTATTAGAAAGCACAAGATAATTGTATTTAATTTGTGTACGTTTTAATTACACCCAAGCAGTGCCAAATTTGATCAACGCATCATCTTTTCTGTTCTGCTCTGTAACTGTGTTTGTATTAATTTGCATCTGAAACAGGAGGAGCTGCTAAGCCCTTCTGGGAATAGAGTTCCTTTTAGTTTTTAAACAGTGTCATCTTTCACATGGTGCTGCTGAGCAGGACCTCTGCCTGCTGACAACAGTGCCATCTCTTCCTGTAGCCACAAATTAAAAGCAGGTTCCCGACCACATGCTACGAGCCCCTGAAGGGCCCCAGAGGAGGCGGCCAGGGAGCCCTTCATTCACTCATCTCCCCTTCCCCGTGATGGAAGCAGGAACAATCGCGTCGTTTAATTTACTATTGCAATGAGGATATGGCTCATTGGCCCCTCGTTGTTTTGAAGATAGATTTAATTAACCTCCTATGAATCTTGCCAGTAAGCGTGGCAGCATCAGTATGGAACGGAAGATGTCAAAATATCAGCTGCAGAGATGGGTAATCAGTATTTCTCCAGCTAGCTCTACTGAGAGGACTCCTGATGACAGAGGCTTGGACCCAGCAGGAAGCTGAGGAACATCCTGAGTTAATACACCGCCGACTCACCTCTGGGAATCTGAGCTCAGGTTTGACTTAGACTACTGAGAAAAAGAGAGGTAATTGAATAATTCCTAATAGCCACATATATCTTTAATGCAAAAGCCATTTGCGATCACTGGAAAATAAATAATTGCAATTAACTACACTGTTAAGTAAATATACAGTCCCTTGGGGAAGCAATCTGCATGCTTTTATAAGTCTGGCTACAATATGAAACTCATCACAATGTCTGTGGGAGTAATTTATAATGAACATTTATAGCAGGTGCCTCAGATGGGTTGCTGCGATTTACATTCATTAATAAAACTGTCCTTATTAGATCTGAAGTTTTATTCATTTTAATTTAATAAATCTTTATTACATTTTCATAGGATTTTGTTTCCAAAATTTCCTAGAGTTGATGTAGCTTGTAAAGAAACGTTAAATCTTTATGTGGCAAAGTTATTTGCAATGAGCTATTTGAGAAGAGAGAACCCACATCCAGGATCTCAAGCACATGTCTAACTAAACTGAAAACAAGATCTGAAGCTTGTAAACTATCAAGAATAATTTATTCCACGATATGCAGTTTTATCTCAAAAATAAAGCAATGTCATTTTTCTCTTATAGGGATGGCTTAATACCACTTCTCTGAAGGAAGAAGGGACCCTACTGCAGTTTAAACCGCCAGCCACTGTGGAGCAAAAGAGCACAGCAGAGAGAGAGAACAACCCCTTTCACATGTGTAAAAAAGGGCTCTTTTGCATAAAAAAGGACTCCTTTGCATGATTTGCAGCACTGCATCGGCAGCTTTCCTTCCTAACTATTTAAAGATTTGACAGGACATACCGAGGTTCCACAGTCCTATTCAGCCAAGCTTTAGTCAAGCTGGAATTAATGGGCCACCTCTGTAAGAAGGGATCTGCCCGGGGAAGTGCTCCCCTACCTGTGCCCCTTCCTTTGGTCCTGCTGTAAAAGCTGCAGGAAGAGGGTCTGTTCTTTAATCACTTTCCACAAGTAACTGTTCAACGCAGCAGTCAGCCTAAAGACACACACCTCCTCTCAGAAGTATCTAGCTGGCTTTTTTTGTGTGTCTGAGAGGTTTTTGAGCAGCTTAGGGGCACAACTGCGATGCTGAGACAAGGTGTGTGAAACTGGAAAGGTGTGTTTATCAGCTTCAGTCCCCACAGAAGAGGAAAGACAGGTTAGACTTACCAACACTGATGGAAGCCCAGAATAGGTAGAAACTGGTTTCTTAGCTGCTGACAAGTTTTCCTTGCTTCAGCCTCAAAAGCAGCACAAACCACCTGAAAATGTCTATTGCTATGTGCATATTCAGCATCTACTCTGGCATCTCAGAACAGACCATAAAATATCTAGAAGACTCCAGCTCCACCTTGCAGATTTCATGTCTCTAAGGAGAATAATCTAATGATATGCCCAAACACCAAAGACCAGTACATCAGCCTTTGTTACTCTTCCTAATCCAAAAGTGTCAGTAATTTCACAGCAGCGATTCCTGACCACATCCTTTCCCACAACCTTAACATTTAGAAAAAATGTAGAGTCTCCATTCTCAGGGATATTCTGAAACCGATCCAGACATGGTGCAGTACAACCTGACCGAGATGACCCTGCTTGAGCAGGGCTTGGACTAGGTCTCAAGAGGCTCCTTCCAAACTATACCACCTGTATTCTATGGTTTAGTATGTTTGAAGATGGAAGTAAGATACGAACCAGCTATTAGCAGACAGGTTCATAGCCTAGTTAGAAGAATAAAACCAACTTAGGGATTTCCAACGTAACTCAGGACCCATGAACTTGAAAAGGCTTCCAACACATACTACTTTCTGTTTCTGAAAATTCCTTCTAGTTACCCCAGTAAAGATTTGAAACATCACTTTTTTCTAAATACTGCAGCCAACAGAGTCCTTGTGTAGACTTTGATGAACTTTAATGTATTTTCCTTTAGCTGTGTTTCTGTGCAAGTACGTTACTATCCTGAAATGGTTTCAAACAACACAATTTGCATAATCTCCACTTTAAATGTTTTCCAATTTAATAATTTTCCAACTGTAATCACATTTTCTGCCATACTAAACGGAATGGTATTTGTGGTTACAAATCTCAGAATTGCCAGATTATGTCAAATCATTGAGACAGATTATGCTTACGTGGAAACAAACATGAAATCTGCAGCTATGTGAATTATAAAATGCTTAAAATTACAAGCATCACATAGCTAGACGAAATGTCATATACGAAGTTTGTTTTCTGAAAATACTCTTAAAGTAAACTGTTAAAGAGAACAATATTGCAAAGATACAGAACATGATTTAAAAAGGCTTCAGATGCCAAGTTACACTGTCTAGTCCTACAGCAGATGGTTCGCTTGTGCTGTGCTGAGGAATTCAGCAGGACCTACAAGAGTTTACCACTTGGTTATGTATTAAATGGATGCAGCTGAGATCGTACATGCCGTGTACAAATATCTGCACATCACCACTGCCAAGAAAAGACATCTAGTTTGGGTTTGGATAGGGAGGCAGAACTGTCCGTGCCCATGACTACGTACCCTTGCTTCTTTATGCAATGTCAGTATTTCAAATACTATTAAACATTACTAATTTCTCCTGAAATTAGTGTGTAACACACACCCCCACCCAACCCCCCTATATATTTGCATCTGAGAAGGGGGCCAGATGGTCAGTGATGACATCAGTACTGCAGCAGACAGCAAGAGCCTCATCCTGCCAGCTGAGCATTTGTTGTTGGTGAAGCACACCTACAAAGACAGGAAGGTAATCACATCTCCACAGCCTGACCACCTCACTGGGAATCAGGTTTCCAAATCAGTGCTAATTGACTAATTAGCTATTAATCTTTTTGATGACAATTACTAATGGGACATTTGTTGGCTGGAGTTTGCAAAGATCCTCATTACAGCACAAAACAGAGGACTCCATAGCCAAACAAGGTCAGCTTAAAATATTTCTTCAGATCTAAGATCTCAGTCAATTACTTAGACAGAAAAAGCTGTTCATCAGCTTTTTTATTTTGAACAAAAGATGTTTGTTCAAAAGAGAGAGAGAGGTATGCCTTACAGGATGAGGTCCACGTTTCGTAGACCAGCACATCGCAGGAGTAATGAAGTGCTCCTGGGTCTTCTGCTGGCACAAGCACAACAACTGATTAAAAGACACGATGCCACCACTGTCTTTTGAAAAAGAAAAAAAGTGTTGCATTGTGCCAAGACCATATGATCAAATGAGGTTATGTGATTTGCTGTAGCATCAGGAATACGGTAGGAGCTAAAAAGTAATGCTAGAATGAAGTCGTTCCTACTTTACTAGATAATATAAAGTCAAGTGGTCAGAGGTGGCAGAGAGGCACAATGCAAGTGAATGATGGAGCTGGGTAGGCCACTTTATGAGTGGTTATTACCTGTTAAAAAACATTTAATCAGCAATTCCAGTTATGGCTTATCAAATGGCTGCTTGGCAGAAGTCTGGAAAGGAAATACCTTGGTCGAACATAACGCATTAGTAGATAGGGTAGGTGTGCACCCCACAAACCCCTAGTCTGAAGATGAGGACTTTGCTTCATGCTCTGCAGACAGAGCTCCAAAGCTTTTCCTAGGCCAAATGACTGGAATCCAGGAACAGCATTTTTGTCACCACCTCTATATGGTATGGGTTTTTATCTACATGTTCATATACGGTACATGTTATCCCTCTCCAGCTCACCAAGTTACTGTCAAACCCAACAAAACGCTCTTCACTGAAGAAAAAATGAGAAGCGCTTTTGCTGGATGCAAGTGAAGGCTATGGTCTGCCCTGAGGACATGGATTCTGGGGTGAGTATCGCCTTCTCTTTAAGACCTGCAGACTGCATGCTGACCTTTACAATCCTGAACTGCAATTCTTGGAAAGGGTGAGCACACAATTATCCTCCTTCTTTTCTGAAGCACAAGGAACTCCTAAGCAACTGTTGAATCAGCAGCCTCTGTCAGAAACAGGTTTTTATTCCAGAACAGTTAAAATAAGCCTGGTTGTCCTTTGCTAACGTGGTCAAAGAGGCTTACGAAGATTTATAGGTAAGAGTTTTAGTGGACAACTGATTGAGACTATGACAGCAATGCTCTGGGCTGCTGTGGGCAAACGAGGGAGGAGGCAGCTCCCAACTGATGCATCGACCCAGCCACCAAGTTCCCGCACAGTGCCAGGGCTAACGAGCACAGCACTTCTCTTATTTTATACATCTGCTCTAACAAACGAAGGGGAAGGGGCACCTCTGCATGTTAAGGACTCAAAATGACAGCCTGCACAAGAAGCCACTGCGCGGGCTGCCCTGCAAATTTACTGACGGGGGTCATGACCCTCCCACTTGCAGGTCCATAGATCCACATGAATGAGGAGGCAAGGAGAGATTTATGGGAGCAATTCTCCTTCCACATTTAGACTAGAAGCGTTTGCAGGATTTACAGAAAATATCAACTGCTAATAAATGGTTTCAATTTTAAAAAGTTAAATATATATCCATAAAAACTGGCAAAAGTGTAGATCAGAATGGCCTTGGACCCATGGTGGCGTGACACCCTGTGCAGGCTGCAGCAGGGGGGATAAGCTGCTTGCCCTCAGGGACTGACAGAAGAGATTAACTCATTTCTTCCGTGTGTTCACTCACAGTAACTTCACTTCTTTATTTTTCCTATCACACAAAAAGAACCTGTCCTCCTGAGTTCTTTGCAATACCCCCTCATTTACACTTCCACAAACCTGAGGTCCCTTCTTGCCCTTATGTGCTTCAGAAAGTTTAGTACCCTAGTTTTATTAAGTTGATAGCCAGCTGATCTTGCTTAATTTCAGAGCATCCCAGCATACACCCCATTACCTTTTTTTGACGAAACAAAACACCAACTCACAGTAATTTTTACATTTCTGGAATATTCTTTTAACTTCAGCATACAGCATACCTCACTGCTGCTGCTTTCTTTAAAGTCACCTCATCAAATCTTTCAATTACATTTCAGAAGATAATTTTCCAGAAATCGAAAACCTACCTTTGTCACACACACTACTACAGACTTGCAGTGCATTTCTGATAACCACGACGAACGCAGTGACCAATCTGTATTGTCTTTACAACACAGGGAGAGCAGAACTTCTGTAAAAGTTACAGCACCACCTTCTACAGAAACAAACAGGATTTAGCTACAAGACAAACTTCTGAGGCTAACTACTACAGCAATACACTTCCATATGTTTCTTTTCAGGTAAATGATCCTGGGGGCTTTAGCCTCTCCCAAGGGGTCAGAGGCATCAAGCATGCCTTAGGAGATCTCACAGCCAAAGCCAATGTGGGGCAGTACTGGCAAAAAACTGGCAACGAAAGAAAACTCCATGCCCTTGATGCCAGGCACATACCCCGGGGCCATATAAATGACTGAGACTAAAGGAAAACACCTTTCTTGTGGTTCCAGGTCCTCTCATGACCCCTGTGTTTTGAGCAACACTTTGACCCAAGAAAGCTGGACTGAAAAGGAACTGTATCGTTGGCCCTTTTCAGGCTGGGGACTGCTTTTAAATGCTTTAAATGGCAGAGCCACAGGTATTTCTCTGAACATCACCATGCCAGCCTACATATTATGCTCATACCGTAATTCAGATCTGCTGTGAACAACTGTTTTGCCACACTTGTTATGCTACAGACATCCTATTTCTTTTTTGCCAGTTTATCGCTCTGGACAATCCACTTGTTAATGCACACGTGGATCTCAGGATTGCCAGAAGCCTTTACCTGTTTTATTGATCCCCTCCCCGGATTACTCTAACAACAGTAAAGCAGATTTTCCTAGCAAGCAAATCAATATCACTTTAGATTAAGGCTTCCATAAAATGTTTAATACATTATATACTAATGATTTATTGTCTATTAATTATGAATTAATATGTGCAACATTTTTGGCATCTGATTGAGCACACTGGACTCCACACGTAAAACAGCTCTTGGATTCTCCCTTTCAATGGCTTAGCTGAGATATCCTTTAGAAATATACTTCAGTCCTTGTGCTCAGTATAAGCACAGTCCACGTTTCCATAACACACGTAAAGCTCGTAGCATTGTAGTGTCCGAGCTTTCAGCACACTGTTGTCTCAAGAGGGAATTCAAAAGGTCAACAAGAAAAGCAGAGATAAAAGTAGTAAAATATAGGATGATGACAGGTCAACGGATTAACCCTTAAAATTCCTAGTATTAACTCCACCGCTGAACCAAGAATGGCTGACACTGGCCATCTGCATGGGCTGCCTGTACAGGCCAGACGGGCCAGGCTCTGCGAGGGCCTGCTGGAGCACAGGCCTGCATGGCTGACCCTGCTTGGCCACGGCACTCTGCCCTCTGCCAGCTTTCAAATGGCACAACTGCTGAGAAACACAGTTTATTAACCAGTTTGTGAAGCGATCTGGGATTGAATCTTATATATCTTATATACAATCAAACCATTCGCTCCCATCGAGAGTAATTCTTGCTAGAGGTGGCCTGTAACTCTGCCCTTCTGAATCCTACTTCAGAAACTGATGTGTCTCCGAGGAGCCTAGACTTTATTGTCAAAACAGAGTGCTATACACCTACTACTGATTCATTCATGACTGTCCTGGTGTTAAGATGCTGTCCAAGACACACTGCCTGTGCCATCACTTCTGTGCAGTAAATGACATGAGGCAACCATTTCTTAAATCCTTTGGATCTTCTGGCATACCAGTTCATAAACTGCACCAAATGCACGAGACCTCAAAACAATATGATTTTACACACACAAGTGTAATTTAAAAGTGGAAGTTTCTCAATCAACTTGAATTATGTTTGATTAATGTTGCAATGCAGCTGGGCAGAGTTCTGGTTAATGGGGTATGCTAATTCTCAAATTATGTAGTATTCTAATGATTTTACACGCACGCTCGGATACACCTTATCTAGGAAGAATAGGCAACTTAATTTGATTCATTTTCAAATTACTCTTTGTGTGCTCACATGCAACAACAAGAATTTGCATCAGTAAAGCATTCGTAAGGCAAGAAGTACTGCATCAGGACTGAGAACCCCCTGCTCTCACACCACCTGCCCCACGGTTCACTCAGTATGCATCACCTACGGTTAGTGACATTATTTTTTTAGAAGTGGATTGCTTTGAAACTCGCAGATATAAACGCAGGAATCAATCTATTGGTAATAAAGCAAGCATTCTCTGCAGTTTCAATCCTACAGACTGCTAGGCAGTTAGTAAGTTAGGAAAAACTTATAGTGCCCTTCATCAATACCGGGTGCAGGAGGTAATTCTGCAGCAGCGTGATTGATAGAGGTGCTCTCAGACAGGAGCATGCTCAATAATAATATTGTACCACCAGTGAATAAAAAACCCAGCATATTACTTCAAACTCGAGTAATCTATAAGCACTGATGATAACTACGGGAACCACAGTGTAGCAGAGCAGGATTTAGTCCTTAACATATGCAGCACAAAGCCACAGATTCTAAATCAGTGACTGGAATTTATTTTCAATTATGCTTTAAAGTTGTTGGTTAAAATATTGCAAGGTATAATGGACTCCAAGAAGTAGGTTATCATGTACATGGGCACTGCTGCCATGTCAAACTCCTGTTTCTCAACAGATGAAGGACTAACCATCACATGAGGAAGAACTGCGCTGCGCCCATATGAGGGTAGCCAGCCGTTGACACATAGGCCACTTACTTCCCATGGCTTGGATTACAAAATAAAAGCTTCTGGTTTAGAAGATACATGCTTATCCTCAAGGACACCAGAAAGACACCAAATTATCTCGGAAAATTGACGTGGAAAAAACATTAGATTAAATCGGTTTTCAGCCTGGGTGTTACTTCTGACCCTGTATTACCTGGAGTTGAGCTTCAGCAGCAGAGCCGGTGAACTCTCAATGGACAAGCTTTACTGCATTCTTTCTGGCTTTCTACAGATCTTCCAGGCACCCACAGTGTGCTGTGATGCTGCTGTCACAAGGGTTTGCACAAACATCTGCTTGTGTTTTTAAAGTGTGGAATTCTACAACAGAAATTTCTCTTTCTCCTCCGCAGAGTAGAAATATAAATCAGCAGTTGCTCTGCTTGCAGGCAACGATTGTGAGATTGATCTAGAAATGTGACAAAAGTCCTAAACATAGAAGAGAAACACGCTGCCCTGTGCAGAAGCTCGCAGAGATTTCAAACAATCTGCAGGCCTGCCAGAGGAAGAGACTCCCTGTGCACTGTGAGGGCTGCAACTCGCCTCTCCACGGGGCACCCACGTTTTCTCCTTTCTTCTCACAGGACCTTGGCCTCTGCAGCCACTGGCACCTTCAGCCAGCACTCACTTTACACGCTGCTACTGAGAAGGAATGGAGCCCATCAGCCGTGGCCTGAGCTGCTTCAGCAAGTTCACAGCAGTGGCTTTTACTTCCTGTCGGATTTCCTTAGAAGTGTTCTAAGCCATGTCTGGTGTCAATATTAAAATGAGTTCATTGAGTCACAGCTTCTCCAGAGGAAAAAATATTGGAGAAATAAAAACTGGTAGGGTACACAACAGAAGAAAAATAGAAGTCCTACCTCTACTACTGCTTTGGCATCCAGTCTAAAGTTGAAATCTCCAAAGACAAAATACGAGACTTTCTCAAACCGCTGATCTATAATTCTGGAAAAAAAACAAATAACAAAACAAACCTGTCATTCAGCTTTACATATAAGCAAGCATGCACACATACATTTAGCTTGTATAATCATTGGAATGATCAACACTACCAGTTTGTACCAAACAATGTATTAACCATGGATTCAGGCTGGTATTTTTTGCTTAGGCAATTCTCTTTCTGACCCTCGTAAAATCAGGCATTCCCTTCCCCAGTCTGGAGGACATGAAGTTTTCCAGCAGTCAGTACACGTAAGGCAGAAGCAGCACTGGGGCATCACAGACACATTGCAGGTGACACGGAGGCATTCTGCTCCTTTCAGAGTCAGGGAATCACAGAGTGTTGGGAGCTGGAAAGGACCTCAAACCATCAACTAGTCCAACCCCCAGCTATAGCAAAGTCTGAGTGCGTGGCTTTGCGCTGGGCAGCTAGGAATGGGGAACTGTACATCAGCAACGAACTCTGAACAAGTCCACTGGCAATCACTTCCCAAGTGAGTTTACTTCTCTGCAAGACTGTGGTCATGATGTTCACCAGTGTTTGTTAGTACTCTACAGTTTCCATATGAGAAGTGACATGATAGGGCTAAATGTTAATAGTCAGCCAACAGAGTCTGATCTGCGCAGGGTTTCCTGCCTCAGCTGCAGTTCTCTTTCTTGTTTAAAGCAGATTTTACAGAGGTTGTAGCTAACACCTCAAAGGTGATCTTTCCACATGTGGAGTGAAGACTGGCCTTTGTTCTCAAGCCTTTGCTTGGGACTAGACAAGGAAACACAGCATTACAGCTCATCTTTCAAATCTTCCATTACTGAAAGCTGCTATTAGATTATTAGCTTACCTGTTCTCAATGACAATTGTCTCTCCCTCCTAACAATGTGCAATTTTACGTGCTTCCAGGGATATTGGCATCTGGGAATGACCCATACTTAATTTCCAAACAGAAATCAACACCACTAACTTCCTACAGTAGCTGAGGAAGGTATGCAACGCCTGAAGCTAGCTGCTACAGCTGCAGAGAGCATACACAGAAAGAAACAAAACCCAGGAGCGATGCACGGGAGGTACCATATCTAAGAAGGATCAGATGCAAGGCAATACGCTGCATGTGTTCTGAGAGTATACAGGTAGGTACCTAAGTGTTACCATGCCAGAAACCCCAACCCAGCCAGAGGCAGGGACCCATCTAGGTGGATGAAGGATTAGAGTGATGCACAGTGAGCAGGCTTCCTGGAACAGCACTGCCCAGCAAGGGGCATTCGCTTCAAACAGCTTTAAGGGCTTTAATACACCACATCTGCTTGGAATTTCTGAAGCTAAAGAGAAAGATACAACACTGGATTTACAGCCAGGCACTGCTTCTCCTCTTATAATCACCTCATAGTTTTAGTCAGCTGCAATCAATTACGTACAGAATATTATTCTATTGAAGAATTAATGTGCCTTGGACCTAAGGTAGTGATCATTTGAAGCAGAACCTCTTGCAAAGACTTATCCTCTTCTGGTATGAAAATCTGCAAATCCTCCATTCAGCTGACAAATTATTGCAGGTACTGTTAATAAATACTGACTACTGCCAGCTCCCAGCAAGCACCGAGAAAAGCCTGTCACTCTTGACCTGAACGTAGCATTAGTTTGATTAGTGCCCTCATGGCACGTTAAAGGAAAATGAGAACTTAAAAGTGAAACCATTCACATTACCACGATTTGCTCACACCATCACTGCAAGATCTGATATGCAACTTACAGGTAAGAAAACCCGATTTCCCTTTGCCAAGTTCCCTGATTGATATCTTGGTTCTGGCTTTGCTCACTGCCATTTGCTGCTGACAAAGAAATGACAGATACTGCAGGAATGACATCAAGGACTAGAGAAGGCCCCTTAAAATAAATTGATATTGTAAGAATGATGCCCATGATTGTATTATGCAACGACAGATTTTCCAAATAAACAGACTGCTCCAAAAATAGCCAGAGAAAAATGTCTCCTAACCAGAGAACAACACAGCTGATTAGTCTGCTTCTGATCAATTCATTAAAATTCAGTCATTTCATAGTCTTGCACATTACCTGATTTAAACACACATATAAATCAATGTCGAGCTTCAAACCCGGTAATTTTAACTAGTTGCTCCCCTTGCAGTTTCTCCTGTGGGACCTTTTAGGAAGAGTGTCTCATGACAGACTGCAGAAAAATAGCCCAAACGTCACTTCTCAGGGATGATGCTCTGAGCAGCTTCTGCTGCATCTGCTTTTCAGAGGTGGTAAGACTGAGGCATGCAGTAAAATCACCAACAGCAGTACAGCAAGGGATACACACATATATGCACTTAGTAAGTGATGTAGGATACCTCCCAATAAAGTATGCTTTACAGGACTCAGTATTTGCATGTAACCTGCTGTCCTTGACATAGAAGCTTATTATTAGTTCAGGAGTCCCCAAACCTCACAATTATTTCAGTCCTCTGGTACTCTTACTCTGTTTTGAAATACTTGAAATTGCTCACAACTCCACCACATTGGTGGCACAAGACTCTTCTTTTAAAACCAAGACTCCAGGTTAGCAGCAGAGATGGCGAGAGAGTGCAGCAGTGTTTCTTCCCCCAGGAACAGGCAGGAAAAGCCTCTGGCACCAAGGGACCTAGGTAGAAACTGTGTCCTGCAAAACTCTGAGTCTCACCAGGACCAAGGACACACAGTGATAGTGTCAGGGCTGCAGCGAGTCCTGTTTCTGTGTCCAAGCCCCAAATACACACAGCTCATCATGTGTACATGAGAACTCGGAAGGCTTTATTTTTTAATAAGAATGAGTGCATGCAAATTAACTGGGTAGGCTTCAGAATCTGTGAGATTCTACTCTGCTACTTGTTTCTTTAACAATACCCTTCCTTTAACCATGAATCAGCTAATCCTTGAAAAAACGTTGCCATGAATCAGTCAATGGAGTGATAAATCCAAATCACATAAAAAGGAAGCAGCCAACCTGTGTCATCAGCATTAAAGTAATGCTTTTAGTGGGAGGACCTACTGCTATTTCTTTAAACTCCTACTTGCTGATGACCAGATTATCCTAAGGAGCTTCAACATCCTTTAAAGCTCTATTTTTCCCTGTACAACTTTTCTGAATGGCCTGTGACAAAACAGGCAGCTCAGGTAGAAAGTTCACGACTGTAGAGAAGCTACAGATGCTTCTCTTCCACTGCTCTGTTAGTGAGAGCAAACAGAAGGTCATCGAGGCCATAACTGGCTGTGTCCTGTGCTGTGACCTGCGCAGGGCCATCAAGAGACGATGGGCAATCAGACACATCCAGGGCTTGAATGCAGACAAACCAAGAACCTTTCAAACAATCTACAGCCCTTCCTTCCAGAAAGGGAAGTCTTCCCTTTGGAACGCTGGCAGAACACATTCACTCTTCTATCCTCTGCTCTTGCTCCAGAAGGCATTGCTTATTGCTCTTAGAACATGCCAAGGGAATACCTTATCAGGATCACTGGAAAAATGCACACCGGTACCTGGATTGACTGATGGCCTTGTGAACTTCAGGGGTTGGACTAGATGGCCTTTAAAGGTCCCTTCCAACCTCACACATTCTGTGAGTCTCCAAATGCCCCAGATGATTTTGGTTATCCTAGTTCTGCACAGAGCTGTTACTTGATAACAAGGTCCCATTCTTGGAACAGATTAATCATTTTGCTGGTTTCAAACTAAATTTACATTTTAAACTGAAGGCTCAGTACTGGAAGCCTTCTGGACTGGTCAGGCTGTTCTCTTTCCTCTCAAATTTCATTCTGTTTTGAGAAGAGTCAGACCAGAAGCAGTTTCTGAAATGGAGCTGAGCAGCTTTTTTGACAGGGCAGGATGAAAAGAAGGAAACACTCGCGCAGCTGCAACTTGCAAGTGAAGTTTGCAGCCAACACCAGCCCCACGCTTCAGTGTTTCCATCAGTCAGATCCAGGGTTCACACTTTTTAAGGAAAACCTTTTCCCCCAAAAAGACCTGTGACAAAACCCATTATTCTGGGTGTGTCAGGGAACTGCAGGAAACCTCTGAAACCCTCTGTGCTACGATGCTGAACAGCTCCAGCCTGGGCTGGATCATCCTGCTGGTGTCCAAAGGGGTACCCAGCTCTGAGCAGGGGCCAGCTGGACCTGTGTGATGGGCAATGCTAACGAGAAGTCAAACAAATGCCACAGGAGAAGCAAATGCTCAGGGTTTGGCCTGGGAACCTAGAAATGTCAAATTACTTGGAGGCAGCCAGACCTCTCAGTCTGGACAGCAGCGTCTGTGAAGGGCAGGTTTTGTCAAAGCGTTTTAGGAGATCCCTACACCTTATTCCCACCAAGACTGAACCAAGTGTGAGGCAGAGGTTCCTTTTCTCAATACTACTGGAAATCTGGGTCTAGTTAGTAATGTCAGTCTCTACACAGAACACCTGAAGGAACTGCTTGGAATTGACAATCCCATGTTACTGGAATCCTTTAAATAATTCTGTCATTTTGGGTACAGTAGTTACAATTAAAGGTAAATGAAATGCACCCTCTTCTATGAAAGCTGTATGGCATACTGTACACATTTCTGAAGTACTGGAATTCAGACAGAAACAACAGGACAATCAGAAACATGATGGGCTTCCCCTTGCTTTCCTGCTTCCCCCCTCCCATACCGTGGCAAGAAAGAAGACAAGGAGGCAGCTAAATATCAGCAGTTTGGTCATGGAAGAGAGCAGCTGAACATGATTCAGTGTGACAAGAGGCACTGTGATTTGGCTAAACCATTTCTCAGGGCACTTTGTAAGGAGGATCAGCAGCATTATTCCTTTAATAGCCATGTCTAATGCAATAGCCAGCTGGGTTTTGTCCCAGACCAAGGTATCAGCATCAGGTCAGAAGGTAACATTCTGTTTACACGATTATTTCCTAAAGCACTTATCTTCTCCTCGGTGTGAAAGTTGACTTTTCTGTTTGTAAGGAGGCCTAAAGAATTGAGGGAATGGGAAAAATTAGCTACACTGAGCTGGAGCTGAATGGCATTAAGTGGGAGGTCTGAGAAAGGCTGCCGCGGCGCTCAGCGGGACACCTTATTAGCCGCGTCATCGCAGTTCATTCAGGCAAGCCATACCAGTGTCACCAGCATTCCCACACAAAGACAAAGTTCTTCACACAGTCTATAAACATGCCTCCCTGGCCAATTCATCCTAACTTGACACCGCTGAAAAGAGGGGCTTGAGGGGGTTTTTGTTGTTTTTTGGGTTTTTTTTAAACACAACAATAACATAACAAAACAAAACAAAAACCTTGCAGCTCTGCCAAGCAGGCTGAATAGGGGAGAAGGAGGGACACTGTCACATTTCTTGGGAAGAAACAATCCAGGGGTCAAGCCATATTTTATTCAGTGAGCAAATTTTTATAATAACTGAATGTGTTTAAGCTAAATACTAGCTAATATGAACGGTTCTGCATTTCTCCTACAACTTCTGGGGTATGAAATTTCCTTCCCACAACCTCTTTAACTGTGCACATCACACTGAGGAATGGAAGGGCCCAGAGCTGCTGTTACAGAGATGTGACTGCCTGGACAAAGCGTCCTTCCCCAAGCCAAGGAGCAGCACCGTCACCACGAACTGTGCAGAGGGGAGATGGCTCAGTCTCGGTGAGCAGCTGCCTCTGGGGCTGAACCACCACTAACCTTGCTTAGCGCTGGGCAGTGCTTCTTGGGCTGGGTTCTGATCTCAATCTGCTGCACCAGGCGCGGGCCTGTGGCTCTGCACAGGGCAGAGAATCCTCTCCATACCATGCCAGCGGGGCTGTCAGCACCCTGGCTGTCTGCTGCCGCAGCCAGCAGCCCCTGGCAGGAGCCACCACAGGGCTGTGAGGAGGGTCCCCAGGAGGGTCCCAATGAACAGGCAGCACTGCCAGGGGCTCTGCAGCCCCACACACATCCCACAGCAACACCTGCCCCCTACAGCATGCCCAACTGACACTCTCTTGCCAGGAGAGGATCTTTACCCTGAAGAGGATGCTTAGACGGGGCTAAAAAACCAGGAAGGCACAAAGTGACTTGGCCATGGGGTGGGCTGGAGCCAAGGGGAGGCAGCAGGTCACCTTCCCTAAGAGGGTTGTGCACTTTCTGTTCCACACATCTGTAAGGCCAGAGGTAATAACAACTCCTGCAGTGACTTCTGGTGGAAAGCCAAGGAACGACGACACTGAAACCTGTCTTCTACCACAGCCACGTTAAGGCACTCAAAAGAACAGAAACGTTACTCTGGACTTACACAGAACCAGACATGGTCCTGCCACATGGCCTTTCAGATTGCCACTGCTCCTACCCTCATTTCTTCTCTTGCAAGTTCTAGTTGAAGAGACCAACATGCACACCTGCACCTGAAGGACTCTAGCAGAGGTGCTGGGGAAGCTCCAAAGACAGGACCTGGTTGCCCCTTCCACGCATCGCCTCCCTAGCCTGGCTCACACCACTGCTTCCTTCGACACGCACTGAGAGGTGGATTCCAGACACCCCCCAGGGATGCTGAACAGAGGTCCCTGGCCACTGCCTACGTATGCCTCACAAGACGTGGTGTGATGTGAGTGCATTCATTGGCATGCCTAGAGTGTTGGAGGACTGTCATTAAAAAGATAAAGTTTATCATATTCTTATGCCCTCTTCTTTCTGATATAATAGCTAAAACCTATTAATAACACCAAAACATCTCAAAAGGTCAAGCAGCATACAGCAAGATGAAGGGAATTGTCAAGAAGCTTACGCAATCATCTTAGCACTCAAGACATTTGCCAGGGCTGTTTAACTAATATGTGATGTTCACTTTTAATTTCAATATAGTGCCATTTGGGCAAAAATGTTGTATTTTTTAATTAATTACAATGTCAGCAGCTATTAAGATTAAAAGAAAGACCACATCAATAATAAATACTTAATCCAAAGAAAGGATTACAAGAAGAGCAATAAAAATCAATTTTTAGAGCTGGAAAATTGTGACTTTTTCCTCACTTGACTGGTATTTTCATTATATTGACAAAACCATGATCTTACCTGACACTGACATTCGCCTAATGAAATAGCAGCCATGTATAATGATGTAAGTACTTGTCAATTTTGCTACAGAAGAATACAATGCTGTGGTGTTATGCCACAAAGACATTTTCTTGCTCTTCATCTGATGTAAGAGAAAACAACAAAAAGCTGCCAGAGAACCTGCACCTTCTCTGCATCCTCCTTTTTCTGTGGAAGATTAAAATCCTCCCATGTAGCTCCCGGCACTCCTGGATGCTGCCGGGGCCCCATCAGAGCGGGCAGCTGCCAGACCTGCCAGCAGACCAGGACCTGGCAGTTCCTGCTTACTGCTCTGCAGGGCCTGGATGTGGTGGTGCAAAGCCAAAGGCCTGCCTTCACCCGGTGTTACACGTGCAAACAGCACACCAGAAAACAACCAGGGTACGCAGCGATGGGATATTGACCCACCAACTCAGAAAGGCTGGGAAAAGCCATCCCTTGGGGGGATGTAAAAGATGGGTAGATGTGGTGCGCAGGGACACGGGTGAGTGGTGGTTCTGGCAGGTCAGGCTGATGGTTGAACTTGATCTGAAAGGTCCCTCCAACCAAGACAGCTCTGTGATTCTAAGGGCTGTTTGAGGCAAATGGAGGAGAATTCAGGAGAGGCACTGCATGTCCCACCAGTTCACTGTGGGACAGTGGCAGGAGAGGTAAGGATTCTTGCCAGGTTGGTATCTCCCCAGACTGGCACCCAATGCCCTTCCCAGCCCACCCTCTGCCCACGGCCACGTGATGACACACACTGGCCGTGTCACACCACAGCATGCTGCCGGGGACAGAAACCTGCAGCCTCCATCGGTGTGCCTGGGGAACAGCAAGGCTGGGGGAGCTGCGACCCAAAAATACCACAGCCACAGCCACAACAGGGTGATGGGAGCTGTTTGCCTTTGAAGGCCCTACAGTGGGGTCCTGAGCACAGAGCGAAACCAAGGAGCAGTGACAGGACAGAAGCACCACAAGTGCCAAAGGGAAGGAAAAGGCCCTCTTTCACAGGAGCACAGCGATTACAAGCATCAGGGCTGTCAACATTAGGTTCAAACAAAAGGAATTCCAGTGGACACAGAGGTAGCAGATGTATCTGGTAACTTCCTTGTTGGAGTGAGAAACAGATCATCTTAGCTACAAGCTCACAAACCACACACTGATGGAAGATGCAGGAGCTTCATAAAGGGTGAGGCAGTTACAGCCATTTACCTGACAGCCCAGGAGGAACAAGTCTGCCAAGCCTGCCTACAACTACTTGTACAGGCAGCTCGAGATGCTGTGACTCGCCTCTGGTTATCCCCCGCCGGGGAGAATCTGTGTCCCCAGGACAGGACAAGACCCAATGACCCCTCCCACCGTGCTCCCACTCTCCCACGGGAGGAGGACTGCTCCAGGGTGGTGATCACCTAGTGCCCACAGACTGGTACGGCAGCAGAGCGGAGCTTTCTCTGCCATTTCTCTGTTTTATAACTATCAGCTCAGAGCATCATCTTACAGTGAACATTGTAAATAAAATCACAGCAGCAATTTATTTCCATTTCTTGGCAAATGAATAAAAATTGGATCAACAGCCCATATAGATTCTTCCTAATTGAATCACAGCTACCCTGGAAGATTATATGGCTATATGATAGAACATTTCAAAAGACACAAACCGCAATGAATGCTGATGTGAGTGTCACCTTTAGCTAGACACTAATGACTGCTCTTTATCTAGCTCCAGACTCTCTAAGGAACAAATTACAGTAAAAAGAGAAATATAACTCAATGAGAACGTGAAGCACTCTGCACATTCTCATACAAAGCCATTTCAGAGCAAAAATCAAGCAGGCAACAAGTTATCTGCAGCTATTTCTTTTTTAAGAGGCATTCTCTCTTTTCTTCAATTGCCTGTGTCTAATTACACAGACCCTCCGGGGAGCAGCATTATTTTACGACACATCCAATCTCGCCCGGGGCTACATCAGTTACACTCCAGCAGCGAGCACGGCGGCAGCTGAGGCAGCTCCGGAGCGGGAGAAGAGCAGCGAAGGGGACAGCCCCTGAGAGGGGCGGCGGGGGCTTGGGGGACAGCCTAATTCTGGGAGAAGAACCCTGGGAGCCCCCCCGGGAGACCTCGGAGCTTTGACTTCAGCATTTCCCCTGCAAGAGCCGCAGTTCCTCTCGTGTCAGGTGGACACGTGGAGAGCAACTTCATGTTTCCACGCTGCTCTTTTTTAAGGGAGACCCCCTGTGTCACACCTGCGAGTTCTGGGCTCTGCACTGCTGATGCTCCGGCACATCCTCCCCCAGGCCTGCCACTGTGGACACAAGTTCCTCTTTGTCATGAGAGAAACCAAACCTTTAGTTTATGATGTGAGTATCAGGGAAATGTAGTTATTCTGCCCCTACAGGGATGGTCCGCTGTAAGGGCTGTATTTCCCATTACAACGCATACCAGTACAACAGTGATTTCCTGGTAACAATACAATCGAAATTAAAAACATTAAATGTTTGTGTAAACAGGAAGGAGGCAAGAGTTAAATTCCTGACACTGCTCCAGGCTGGCACAGCTGAGCCAGCAGAGCAGAGCCAGGAAAACGCCTCTTTGTATCTGACAGGTCGAAAGTAACAAGACAATTTTGCTGGATTTACTCTTTAAAGAGCATATTATACAAACATGCTAATTTTGAGAGCACTTAACCTTAGTTTAAAGGGGGGATGACTGAATATTAATGAGAGGAGCCGCAGGGCGTTTAATGAAAAGCTGTCTTTCTGAATGTGATCTAGGGTTTAAACCTTTGTTAGCAGACATTTGGGTGGAAGGTTTATTTGCCCTGGGAGCGCATTCTATCTGAACACACAGAAATTTCTCTCAGCGTTTGAAGGCACACGATTACAGTTTTCACTTGGTGTTAAAATCACTGTAGCAAATAAATAAATTAAGAAAAAAAAAAATCACTCCCCCCCCTCCCCCAAGTGAGCTACTCCTCGATCTTCCCAAATGACCCAGATCCTTAGAGTGAAGTTTTCCTTTGCCTAGAAACTAAGTGGCTTTTCTTTTGCTCATTCAGCTGCTAGTTCTGGGAAAAGCCCAAAGAGAAACATTTAGATTGGAGGGGTCTTTGAGAAGATGTGACAGTTGACTGATGAGCATCCATAAAATGACAAAGAATAGTTGTGTGGAGCCGGTGCATCACATCGCCTCTCCCTGGGAAACTAATTGCTCTGAATTGTTAATAGTAACATTATTTTTCTGGCAATCATTTCTTTTGAATACCCAAAATGAGCATGAAACAGCTCCTTTGACCGGACATAAAAGTTAAATGTCCCAATGTTGATCAAATTAACTTCAGCTATGTGACAATGGACTATATTTGTGAGAAAATAATGAAGGGCACAAAGGGGAGCTTTATGCCAAGATTTCACAGTTGTAATGTAAAAATGTTTCTGTTGAACTAGGCCAGGGAACGTTTCAATAGGGGAATAGAAGAGCACTGTCACTTTCTTAAAAAAAAAACACATTCATTTTATGGATCTGAATGCTCTAGATAATTTCAGGAAGTTTAAAAGGCTGGCACACCAAGAACCACAGTTTCAGGCTCACATCTCACGTCCCCGTCCCTCGCAGACTCTCTTCTGACACTTGTAAAGGGCCTCATCCTGCAGCCCCCTGCCCATTCCCCAGCCCGGACAGTGAATCTCACACATGCCTTTACCCAGAGAGTGTCTAAAGGACATGACTGATATGCCAGTAGGATTCATTAGTATGACATATGCACAAACATTAATTACAGCAGACGTATGAAAGGTGAACTAATATGTAAATTACATTTCCTTTCTTACTCTCACGTGTAGCTAAAACTCCCAAACTCAGAGAATCCCCAGACACGAGTACCATGCAAACAGGGATAACTGTTCGTGGCAATTACCCAAAATGGACCACAAAACATAAAGCAGGTGTTCTTATTCTCAGGTGGAAGGCAAATTCAGGTTTGACTGTGTCTGCGTCTGTCTGGAAGAACATAGCCAACCTCTGGGAATTCAGTTTGTTGCACACTGGCGTTGACAAAGACTCATCACACCCCCAATTACCTGCATATACTTATATATATACATGTAAGTGTACAAGGAAAGACTTGCCTAACGCCGCCGTCACTCCCACGCGAGGAGTCTAACACCACATTCTCTTCGGTTTGCTGAACGACAAAGGCTGACCCCAGCCCGACAGCACACCCCAGCCAGCTGGGCTGCTGCACTCCTGCTATGTGAGTGATTTCCAACATCATTACCGCCAACTCACCTCAGAACACCACTGTGCCATTAAACCTTTCTACTCCGAGCATGCTGCCATGACTATCAATGGGTTCCCTCAGAACAAAACTTTTAGCACAAATTCAAACCATCCCCGGCCCGTTCTCCTTTGTTTTTCCCTCCCAGCCCCTGCGGGTCTCCAACCCCAGAGATGCTGCCTGTGAAATCCTTGCAGTTAAGGTAATTTTGGGGGAACCGGCTTCCCCTGCGATTTTAACGGTTAAACCGATGCATTTGAACTTTATTTGCAAGCGCTTTGCTCCTTTGTATTTCCAAGCCCTGTGATAGCTTTTCCTGACATGAAAGGCTGTCCTTCATTCCGGTTATGAAGATGCAGGCCGAGCAGCACCGCGCTTTCACTGACTCCCACAGCGACCTAAATCAACTGTGAGAAGGTGTTTCTGTTTCATTCACTGAGGCTTTAGCTCATTAAACTGTTTTCCTTCTCAGCATTGTTCCCTGGGTTTGAACTGCATTGCTGTTAAATGCTCTTTAGCAGTTTAAAGGCTTTAAAGGCAAAGACTTATCAGTCTCTGTTTTTAACAGCACTAAATCTGCATTATTAGTTCATGCAGATAAGGGGATTTAAAAGCTCAGCTTGAAACCTCTCTCTTCTGTATTTATCTGACACTGCATAGTTCCAGTAGCTCAGCTGGAAATGTAGATCTATGAAGCTTTAAAGAGAGATTAAAGCCCAGAAAAGAAGTACTTTTCCCCCTATAGCCGCTCTCACTTTCCCTTTTCCTACTGTCTGAAGGAGGGATGGCAGACAATGGTCAAAGATGGTTCCCAAAACCCTCTGAATGGGGACACTGTTGGTGGTAGCATTCATTCAGAGTGAGCTTCAGTGTATTGTCCTCCCCAATCAGCAGATCAGAATAGAGTGTGCTGGTGGCTGCCAAAAGGTTAGCAATGCCGATGAAAGGGGTTTCCCATTATTCACTGCTCCTACAGAACTCCCCCTTTGTGCCAGGCAGCCCATCATTTCACTGTGGAGGTCCGGATCTGCGGCTGGCTGCGCTCTCAAAATGAACAATTCATCTGAATGCAGGCTCACGGTGGTAGTGTGCAGCCCGAGATCGCAGGGTTTCTTTTCCAAGGACAGGGGAGCTGGGGCAGGTTTTGGCAGTGTCACCGTTTAATGATATACCGTCGTGACATCTCTGACCCACGGCTGACACTAATACTACAGTCTTACTGCCCTACCCTTGCCAGGGCATCGTGGGAGGTCCAAAGCCAAAATTAGCTAATGAAGCACACTGCATGCTGTAAACAAGCCTGCAATAAATAATGCAAAAGGCTTATATAGGTTTGCTGGGCTTGCCTCGAGCAAAGCCACGGAAAAATGAAATAAAAATAGGCCTTTCCCACACCGCTCTGTGTAACAGGGCTCTGAGAGCAGACCCCGGCCTTACTGCATCCCCACCCCCTGAATAAGGGGTCTCATTCAAAACGGCTGCACGCTGCCTATCTGCAAACCTTCCAAGGGCCCCCAGTGTCTTCTGAGGATTTAACAGGTTTTACAAGCCATGCAACTGGAGACACACTGCATTTCTTCCCATTCTTGCATCACCCCCAGAAGTGAAAATAAAAACCTATTTTGGAGAATTCCTACTCAGCCCTCTGCTGGGGTGCACAGGAAGAGCACTCCTTCGTACGGGAGGGAAAAGCAGCCTGGCTAAAGCATAAGATTTGGGCAGAATGTGATTAAAAAGGCATTTATACTCCATCCCAGGGAACACCTACGTAGGGAGACTGATAACCCTGCACATGCAAGGATGCTTTTCAGCACACAACCCAGTCTGGGTCAGGATTGTGCTGTAACTTGCAGGTCGCTGCCAGAGCCAGGAGCCAGCGTTACCCCTCAGCTGGGAACTCCTCACTGCCTCTGCCAGACACAGGGAAGGCAGCAAGCAACTGCCAGAAGGAAGAGCCACATCCAACCTGTCCTTCCTCAGCCCACCGACCACGGGCTAAGCTGCGCTGAGCAGCAACTCCCACGACTCCCAGGCCCTTGCTCTCTTCCCCTCAGCCCAGCTTTTATTTCCTCCAGCCTCAGCAGTTTGTTTTCAGCACCATCTCCTGCTGCGGAATGCAGTGTGTGCCACGGCTTTAAACCTCAATTTCTCAGACAAGCATGCAGCCAAGCAGTGTCTCCTAAGACAAATACCCAGTATCTGTGCCAACACACACATTCCTGTGTAGAAATAATTTTTCCTTATTCCAGAAAAAGCTGTCTTTTCTTCTGACTTTATAACAGTTAATGAGGGCAGCTGTAAATGTGGGGATTTTTTGGGACTACCCTCTGTATTGTAGCACCCTTCACATAATCAGCTCTGTAACAGCATGATAAACCTTGATGCTATGAGTAACAGTGATGACCGTGCACAAATGCTGTGTTACTGCTTGAAATCAGTCTGCCTACTGCACTAGGCTAGGATTGAGACTAAAACGGGGTTCAGAGCCAAGGCTTAGAGGGAAAGAAGGAGTGGGCAAGGTTCAGGTTACTGAGAGGGTGGCTGTGGGAGCAACTTGCTGACAGCTTTATCTCTCCAGGAGTTACAGAAAGGATAGTGCCAGGCTCCTCTCAGCACCACACACTGAGCAGGGAGGGCGATGGGCTGCCTGCCCCAGGGAAACTCTGGCTGGCTGTCGGGGAGAAGAGGTCCCATGCTGCAGACATCACACCCAGCAACAGGAGGCCCAGCGCAGCCGCGGATCACGACCCATGGAGCATCTCTAGGGGATGAGCCTCCAGCAGCCTGATCTGGCGCTGAGGCAGCCCTGCTCCGAGAAGGATGAACAGGAGTCCCCGCCAACTGCAGATCGCAGCCTGCAGCTGCAAACATACCTCAACAGCAGCTTGAGGAAGCTCTGTGCAGACTGGAAAGCTGCTCTTATCACTAACACATTTGAACAATAAACCTGCTTTCTGCTCTGGGGGTTCTGGCAATTTCAGAGAAATTCTCCAACCTCAGTAATTTAGCTGTAAGAAGTGTCACAAACTGAGCTGTAATGGGCACCATCCAGAGAACACCAGTAAGAAGAGGCCATTTTCAGTTCGCAGAATAAAACCCTGTATTTCTGAGTGTGCCTTTTGAAACACCTCTTATGCACTGCTTATGAACACAGAGGAGGAGAGAGGCTAGTAAAGGCTAATACATACCTATCAAGTACATAGCCAAGAGCCTTATGCCGTATTCCTGAGTAAACCGATGGGCTTGTTTCCCAAGCAATTAAATTGGAAGCATCATGGAAAAGATGAATGTTTACCAAGTCAAAGGCACTATGACAAAAAAGGAAAAAAAATAAAATGATTCAGGATAAAAGAAAAAAACATTTGTTGCACCAGCAAAGCATTCAACACAGTAACACAGTATTCTCTCTTATGTTACCTTAATATTTACTCACACAGACTGCAAAGTAAGTTATCATCATCAGAAAATTGTCAAAGACTATCACCAGATTTCAACAATTCATCTACAGGTAAGACTGCATCTAGGGTTTTGCTTAAAATACGCATAACATGTGAAGGTGAAGCTCTTTGTCAGTTCCAGTCACAGAAATCAAGCAGCACCCTCCCACTGAAACAGGTTTGACACATAATGTGTAAACAAACAACTTCAAGTTTATAAAGCTGTGGCCAAATATGGCTTTGCAACAAACTTTGCAAACTGTGGCTTTGCAACAAACAAAATGAAAAGCTCCTGACAGGAGAAAGGCTAAACCATATCACTGCAACTCATCTGTCCCTATCTGGGGAATGCCAAGATGACAGCTGTCAATCAGCGCCCTGCTTCCAGTCGGGAGGAGGACACAAGCTGTTTAACTTGGACTGTGCCTCAGGATCACAGAGCCCTTGGGCTGGCAAAGCCCTTTACAGGGCCCAGCCCAAGCACTGACCCAGCACTGCCCAGCCCACCCCTCGCCCATGTCCCTGAACACCACATCTCCACAGCTTTTAACTGTCCCTGGGGAGGGTGACCCCTGCCCTGGGCAGCCTGGCCCTGCACCCCACAGCCATGGGGGGGAAGGCATTGCCCTCACCTGCCACCCAAACCTCCACAACTTGAGGCCGGTTCCTCTGGTCCCATCACTTGTTCCTTGGGAGAAGAGACCAAACCCTGTCTGCTCCCTCCTTCCAGGGAGCTGCAGAGAACGAGCAGGTCTCCTCTCAGCCCCCTCTTCCCCAGACCAACACCCCTGGTCCCTCAGCTGCTCCTCATAGGACCTGGGTGATGAACTACTGAAAATCAGTACAATTTCCCATCTTTGTCTCCTAATGTGAAAGGCAGGAGTATTAACTCATCCTTTACTCCTTCGCGGTGGGGCGGCTGTCAGACAGCCAGCGATGCCGTCACCGGGCTGTGGGCTGGCTCAGCCGAAGCCTGTCACACTGTCACTACACTGTCACCCTGTCAGCCACTGCCAGCGACTCCAGAAGGAATAACCCCACTGGGGAAGGTGCTGTCTGGGCTCGGGGAGCTCTGTCCTCCTGGAGGGACATGCTGGGTAAGGGGTGCCCAGGGTCTGTCTCATGGGCTGGCCAAACCCTGACAGATGAGATTTCTGAAAAGTACCAGAAGGCAGGTAACAGTCCTGTGCAGAAACACCTCCTGTAAGGGAGTTCAGCCAGAGAAGGCAAACGTGCCTCATGCTCAAAAAGGAGTCTGCAGCCTGACAGTGACAGCATGGGGACAGACTTTGGCAGAGAGAGGAACCCCCGAGCTGTGTGCAGGGAGATCCCCAGACCGTGAGGGAGGCAGGGGACAGGTCTGGGCAAAGCAGAACACAGCAGCCAAAGAGCCAATGCACGATACAGACACACAGCTTGCCAAGCGTATGGCACGAAGGCCTCTTCCAGAGACACTGCTGGGTTAGTTTTGGCTACAGGGCAGAGTGTCTCCTGCTGATCACCTCACTGTGATGACAGAGTAGTCCTACTAACCTTCGTATTAAGATATGTAATTAGCACACGGCTACAAAACCTAATCCGGAGGTGAAGGCTTATGATGTCCGTTCCTGTGTGATGCATGAATGTAAAGAATCTTTGTAGGACCAGGAGAGACCCCACACCATGAGCTCACCTCCGGTGTGAAGGTATCCATCAGTCAGCCCCATCTGCCTCAAAGCTGCTTGTCCTTAAACTTGCTAATAAAGGGCAAGTTTACACCTTCCCTGTCCTTAAGGGCTCCTCCTGTATGCAGGGACTTCCTTCTGCCCCCCCCAGAGGCAGCAGCCACACTCCCACATCTGGCAAGCCAGATTTTTTAACTCCCACTCAACTGCCCTCGACTCTCCTGCTCCTTTTCCAGCCCGCCCCAAGCACAGCACTGCCAGCAAGATGCAGTATTCTATCAAAGGCCTGGGCAGCACCCAATTACAGAATTACCATACTTCCCCGCCCCCCTGCCCTTCACAGGGTGCAGCTGTTAACACATCTCAGTAAGAGAATAATGAACCACCTTAGACTTCTCCTCCCTCCATCCTTTTCCACAGGATGGGTAATGAGTAAATTACTCCCAACATTGTACTAGCAGCTCTGAATTCTCAAGGTGCAATACTCTGCGCTCCCCTGGCTTTAACTGAGCAATCCTACTTTCTCCAAGATACCAGAACAAATCTGACGGCTGCTTCTCACCTCTGATACATGTGCAAACATTCTCAGGCTGCTGCCACACCTACATTTTATAAATGTATTTTATTCCATCCTCCCTACCCAATATAAACCGTGTATGTAACCTGTACTTAACACTGTAAAGCATTCAGGACACTCTCTTGCACCTATTAATGCGGTAACACTAAGAACTACTGGAGTAGAAATAAATACCCCTCACTCTTTATTCAATATACTATTTTTTAAAAAGGGTGTATGTGTGCATGTAGGTAAGTAATTCTCTTTTGCTTTATCTAAAATGAAATCTCTGAGTGCCCCAAGATCCCTTAATTCTTTGGTCATGCTAAAGATAAGCTAAAGGAGAATAATGGGTGAGGGAATCTGTATTCACAGCGGAACTCAACTGGGGCAGATCACTGAGACACAGAGGGGAAAAAAGGACAGCTCTCTGAAATGGTTTAAGGTCCCTTTTGGGGGTGTTGGAAACCCTCTCATTTTGGCATGGTGATGCTTTCATAGCAGGGAAAATTGCTAGCTCCCTTCAAGGAGCTTCACAGGGAAGAAATTAATGAGTGTCCTGGCTATTCTATCGAACTGCTGAGCATGTAGAAGTGTACAGGACACAAGTCATGGTTATGAGGATGGCCAGGACCGTGCTCACACACATGCACACAGGCTTGGTTCGTACACTGACACCCTGACCACACACATCACGGACTCAGACCTCATCAGGTGCATGTTCTAACCCCCTGTGACTCCCGTAGTATTTCACTTGTCCAGAAATTGTTCAGTGACTTCAGCTTCTCCTCAGGAACAGCTGCAGTCCTGTTAGAGCGTGTGCGTCAGAATGGCAGGCTCTTCCAGACACAGAGCTACCAGGATGGCTCACCCCATCACAGCTCCGGAAAGGCTGTGAGCCTCCTCACGCTTACTTCCCAATGCACCCTCAGGAAACACCATGTGTTACCTGATCAAAACACCTAGCCACACACTGCACATGCATGTGAAAACTAACATCACTCTTTGTTACACATCATTACAACTTGCTGTGCATTATGTGTTCAATAACTAATGAAGCAAACCAGTGGTTTGGGAACCCCTCTGTTGCATGAACAGGCTGATCTAGACACATGAATATCTCTCAAACAGCTGCTAACAACAACACACACAGTGCACACATCATCAGAAATAAGCTGCGACTTACCAATCAGTAATACACCATCGTGTTCGAATGAAACCTTTCCTGGACCACTTGCACTGAAAAACAAGCAAGTAAGAATCTGTCAGCATAGGTGAAGGATTACTGCGAAACACACTGACACAGAGACAGGACACACCACAGCCCATCTGTACAACAGAACAGGCAGGACATGCTGAGACACCTGGAAAACACATACTGTGTCACTCAGGGATCCTGGAAATGCAGGCGCATTTGGTCCTGTAGCAGTTAAAAACTTCAGTGTAAAATTAATACAAACCCTGGTAGCTGCTTATAGGTGAAAGATCACCAGTTAGGAAAGCTTTACAACTGCACTTATGCTTAGCCTAAACCAGCAGATCCTTCCTGCCTACACACCCATGTCTGGGCTTCTTTGTAATTTCACCTGAACTGTAAAATGTCATTGGAGATTTACATCAAATTAAAATGAATGAGATCTGCTAGAAAGCTATTTCTCCTGCTGAGCCAACCCACCCAATATTTCTATAAAAGTTAAGGGGAATTTAAATAATGGTAAAACATTACATTTATCAAAACTGCACCATCTGTGAGAAAGCCACAAATCAGCTCTTGCCAACGTGTGGCACTTATGATACAGCAAAAGGGGTTTTTCAGCACCACTCCTCAGCCCCTGTCATAAATTACAACCTCCCACAAAAAAGACATGGTTCTGCATGCTATTTATTCCCTGTTAACAATGAATGTGGGGCTAGGCTAATGCTCCTGGTAATGAATATTGCACCAGACAGGCCTAAGTAATGACGCCAATGATTCTGTAGCAAAAGACTGCAACTCCTGACTATAAGTGCCAGCCAGAGCAGAGCATCCCCTGTGCAGGGGTACTGCTCTCCTGGAGCATTGCCCTCAGAAGAGACTTGCTGCATGTGGCTACCCACCTCACTGCAAACAGTCCTCGTAAGTCCCAAAGGCTGCTGAGACAGTGAAGTGCCTCGCAAAACCTGAGGGGACTGCCTGCCCCCCACCCTTCAGAGAACAGGTCCCGTCTCCCACCTCCCCTCCTCAGGCATGAGCACAGTAACCACAGCCAACACCACTCCTGTACTTCTTGGGGTTCTTCTGCATTCAGAATGTGCTCAAGAAGACTTTGAAGTGTTTATTTTATTGAATAATCAATCAGAGAATGGTTGGCAGGAGGGTTAACACACCAAACCTTCCCAAGAGTCTGGCTTTCACAGCTGAACCACAAACCCCACAGCACAGTAGAGTCTGTTCTGCCCACAGGTTCTGCGATGACCACGACAGCTCAAGGTACAAGCTGAGTCTTGGCAAAATGTCAACATTTATTCAAAAGTAGAACATGAAAAAAGTTAAATGCTAAAAGCATTCAAAATGGGCTTAAATCTAATCTCAATCAAAAAAATGTTAGCTCTGTCATTTCATTCTTAAAAATAACTGTATTGAACTTTTAATTACTGAAGAGCAACAGATAGAATGTAAAATGAAATATTCCAAGCCTATGACGTGACCCAAGATAACATCTTCCATCAAGCTGTCATTGTTCATTTGTTTTCCTCCCTGGCAACATAACTGTGACTTCAAAAGATGTAACATGGAAACAGGGCCAAACAGATCACTTGGAGCCAGTTCCAGCTGGGTTTTGAGCATCTCCAAGGACAGCAACTCCACTACTTAACTGGGCCCCTCACGGTGAAATTCTTTCCCAGATTCAGCCAGATTTTCCCTTGTCGCCCCATGTCCTGTTGCTGCACACCCTCCAGAGGCACCTGGCTCCCTCCCTCAAGAGACAGCAGTTGGCCACAGCACCCAGCAGCATAGTGCCCTAGCAGCTCCCACTCTTGGAGGCACAGTTGGGCTCAGTGCAAAACTGAGCCTGTCATCCGAGCTGAGGACAAAGGTGCTGAACAGTCCAGATCCCAGCGTCTACCCCAAGGAACACCCCCAGCAACCAGTGAATTTGTTAACCACCTGGTGAACCTGGTGGCTGGTCACCTTTCCAGACACCTCGTACTCCACCTACCCAGCACACCCGTCAGCAACTGGGGTTCAAGCAGGCAGTGAGAGACCCTGCTAGAGTCAATGCACGCAACTCCCACAGCGCTCCCCTTGTCCCTGCAACTGGTCACCCAGGAAGATGTGCACCATCACTTTCCTGTGACGAGGAGGAAACACCTGGACCCTTCCTGAAAAAGGCTGTGGTCTTTGTGCCTCCCAGCCCTGGGGAACCTCTCCCTTCAGGACACCAGCCCGATCCCTTTCTCACGTGGATGCGTCCGGCTGCCATGGCTGCTCAGGCACACACAGAAACTTAAGGGTGTGTGCAACTGAACTGTCTGAGACCAAGAGTCCTGCTGTGAATCACCGTCCCCTTCACCAGCAGGCCATCCCACAGGACTGGACCCTGGCTCTGTCCCCGAGGACCCCACCAACACCAGCGATACCAGTATGAAGTGCCCAGCCCTTGGCACTGCTGCCTCACTCAGGCTCATGAGCTGACGCTGACACAAGCCAACTGAGAGGCATCTGCACCACACTTTGTACTCCACAACACAGTAAAATACAGAATATGTGGCAGGAGCTTGGCGTTTCCTCCCCATGCCTGGCACACACTGGTTTTGGGGGCAACAGGAGGGGTTACAGGCTATTTCACCAAAAGTGTAGCGAGTGTCACTGAAATTCCAGCACCTTTCTATTAGAAGGCCTTAATAAAAATAATCAAAAAATCACGATTTGGAAACTTGTAGCTATATTGCACCAGCCTTTTCTTTGTGAATAGAGTCCTCTCAAGAGATGGTGCTGACCTTTTAAAACCCCCAAGAAACACCACCTACATAAATAACCTCTGCTACATTGGGTAAAAGGACCTCCAGACAACATTAACATGAAAAGAGAGGTTATAGAGGGCTAATGTCAAAAAGCACTGTGAGCAATAAGTAATGCACACAAACCATGATTGATAATGACTAGCACAGAGCCTTAATTCATCTTTTCTCCATCATTTTACTGAGAGGGACCATATCAAATTAAATAGTGACCCAGCAAGGGTTTATTCAGCCATACAAAGCAGGGGCACGAGGGAAAGACATATTAAAGTGGCAATGACTGCAGTGTAATTGCAGCTCCTGAAAGGAACACCGCAGCCCGGAGGAAACCTTGTCCATGAAGCAGCAACAACAACTGAGGCACCAGCCATGCTCGGCAGCATCGGGGCTGCATGGCCACGGCAAGAACAACCCCTCCTCAACGCCTTGTGCTTCATGTATGTACTCACAGCGTGCTCCCTGTTTAACTAGCCAGGAAAAGGGTTCTGCACTACGACAACTCTCCATAAAAACCAGGCGGAATGTAGACCCTGCCCCAAGGTGACTCCCTAAAGGATGAATACTGAAGTGCTCATGCTCTTGTGTCTTCCTTCAGGAGTTTGTCCACAAACTACTCCCAGCACCTTTCTAACTCCCTGTACTCCAGAACAGCACGTGGGGAACTCCAACCCAGTTTGGCCTCACAACACGATCAAGCAGGACATGATCAAGCATTCTCACAGCACTGTCATACTTCCACTGCTGAAGATTCTTAGGAGTCATTACATACAATTTAAAGTCTGCAAATCAAAGTATCTACGGCACTCACCAAAAGATGAGCAGTGCGAGTTAAGGGTATGAAGGCCATCTCTCTAACGACAAAGTCTATTATGTAGTGCAGTAATTTGATAATTTGCTTTTTCAATGATACTTTCATTACCCTTTATTTACCAGAAAATACAGTAAGAGTTTAGGAAGCATGTATCTATCAGGAGAGCACATTTAAAGTGCCTGTGCACGATGTCAGCAAATGTAAGAAATACGTGATAAAACCAACACTTGCTCCAGTTATTTTTATGTGTAAAACAATGGGGAATGCAAATCACTGTTGCTGCCAGCTTCTTCCTATACACGTCTACCAGTGAAGCAGCAACGCATTTCTTCACCAGGAGTGGTTTTAGAAGACAGAAATGCCACAAAGATGTAGCTTTTGAGAGAAAGGCTGAGTTAAGTATTCATTGGTAAGAAAAGTTACTGAGTCAAGCTGGCAGCCTGGCTGTGGAAGCAATAGGTACAAGCACACCACATGATGGGGCAGAGGTTTCAGGGGTCCTTCTCCATCCTGTGTTCCCTTCTGTGGCACCTTCGGAGGGCTGGGTGGACAAAGGGGGATGGAGGAGCAGGGATGCAAAGTCAGAGGGGCCTGACCCTGCTGCAGCTGGAGTGCAGTGCTGCAGTCTGGGGCACTGCCAAAAAGAGCTGCAAATAAGGGTATGTGTGCGAAAGCACAGCACGGACTGCCAGCCTCCTACCAGCCTCTCCTCACACTTCCTATCTGCTGTCCGAGATAAAACAGTTCTTTGATTTCACAAGGCACCTTCTTTTTAACTCTTGTATTTCAGTAAGCTCTTCAAAGATCTCTAAGAATTCTTTTTTTTGACACAGAATTTAGGGCTGCTGGGAGTATAAACAATGGATGTGCATTTCAGACTCCCAACCCAAAAGATGATAGTAACTCTGCAGTTCATTTCCCTTCTGAGAACACAGAGTCTTTGAAACCCTCATTATAAACCAGTCACTAAAGGTAAATAATTACAGCACAGTTCATGCTATTAAGGCAATAGCAGCACAGCGGTAACGTGACGCAGAGCTGCCAGCAGCAAGGTACCATGGCTCATCCCTAAGTGGCCAAATCAGAACCCCAACCTCACAGCAACCCCTCTGCTAACTCAGGGTTCAACCACACTCACGTCCAACTAAGATCCCCTTTAACACTTACCTGTGCAGCTGAATTATAACTAGAATTTTGCAGTTACAAAAGCAACAGTGGTGAATGGAAACACAGTGGTTTGGGCCTTTTACTGAGCCCCAGAAGACACCAGCACAGGAGGCTGGAGAACTTTACCCAGGCTGAATGCCCAGCAAGGACACCTACACCTCTGTATCATTAACTGACACTTGCTTTAATGTGTTAAGTGTATATTCCCCCACTCCAACCTCTGAATTACCTTTAGGTACTCATGAGTTGAACATATGTACTTAATTCCTTTAGCTTCAGTAAATAATTCACTTATTAATAGTTTGTCTGTTTCAGATGCACAAGTCAGTAGGCTCTGGACTTAACACAGCCCAGCAGCTGAACCATCATTTAGCAACTGAAACATAAAACCATCGTCCTTCACGTTACATGTACCCTGCGGCTGAAGAACATGCCCTGCCTATTTTGGATCACTGAGGTGCTTTAGTATTTCCAAATACAGGATTTGGAAAGAAGAAACTATCAGAAATAGAATTTAAAGGAAAACTATAGCTTGTGAAGGAGGAAAGAGAAAATGGTTTCTTCCTGCAGATTTCAAAGCAGCAATCTTTATTTTGACTTTAACAGATAGCCACTAGCTGATCCACCATCTGTAAACCAGCACAAAACCAGGCAGAGATGATATAGATCATCTGCACACTCCCAGAGAGGTATCTACATTTTAAAATACGAAAACGAATTCCTACTCCATGTCCCAGAAAGGGGATGCCACATCTTTCACCTTATGGTATTAAGTCTCTTCTCAGATCCTCTGTTAATAGGATTCCTTTAGCCAGCAGATGGATTGTGAATACAGGCAGTTTCATCTACTAAAACACAACATAAATCATCATTGAGAAAGGAGAGACCGCAGTAAGGTTATCACCATACAGCCTTCTCCATGAAAGGTTTGCATTAAAGCATTAGTGAAATTAATTCATCTTTCATAAGAGCTTTGAGCAGTATCTGTGATCTATGATAACAACCAATTTCTCACTATGGGAAAAAAAAATTACTCAGGCCTGATAGACTACACAAATCTGCTTTTTTTTAAATGGCCTAACATTATCTGGAGTGTTGCTCCCAGAGGCATCATTTGAGTCCTGTGCCCAGCCAAGAGGACCCATAAATCAAGACAGAAAGTTTTGTTAGTTTTATATGCAGTGGGCTGTAATTATTTTGAATTGCATTATGCCTCAATCATTGTAATTACTTTTAGATCATCCTTAAGCAGCAGTAATAAAAAGAAAAGAAATCAGTCTTAAACCATTTCTCACACAAAACCTGGTAATGTGATATGAGAAGTCTGGCTAAAACACACAAGGGCATGTAAATGTGTGGGCAGGCATGCTGCTCGTGCCTTCCGCTGTGTCAGCGCAGACCTTCACAATACACTCTTCTGTGGCCTTCTGATTAGCACTGCTACTACCAGCACTGGGCTGGGAAGAGAATAGGTGGCAACAAGATGGATTTTAGCTTCAAAAATAGAAACATATATAGGAGTTGGACTTCATGATCCTTATGGGTCCCTTCAGACTCAGGATATTCTGATTCTATGATACAAGAAGCAAAGCTGCGTCACTGTGGGATTTCTGACGTTGCTGTGCTTATGCATGCTTGAGAGACCCGCTGGTTTTCAGTCCAGAATGAGAAACTGTGCACTGTAAGAATCATCACTATTATTTTCAAGTCACAGGAAAAAATATGTTGGCTTGGTCTAGGTTATGCCACACCGCTGCTGCCAGGATCTGCGTCACTGTAGTGCTGCAGAGCCCGTGTCACTCCTGTCTCCCACTATGTGCAGCTCTGAAATGAAACAGGAACATCCCCCTGGCTGTTCTGCACGTCTTGCTGCATCATCCTTACAGGGAATTGTGCTGCCTGCAGGAACAGACTGAACTGCCAAGGTGCCTCGGGCCATCATTCCTATCTTAACTGTGAAGGCTTGTGGAGTTTCTCTGCTCATATTTATCCTCCTCTACACAGATCCCAAACACCACCAGGACACAGTGCTCAGTCACTCAAGGTAAGAGAACCAATGGGAAGAATATGAAGGTGTCAGGTCCTCAGAAGCCATTTAGCTGTCCTTGGGCTCTGGACCCAAGTCCTGCACCTAAAGCAGCACGGTCAGGTATAGAAGCTACAGCTCCAAAAGCCAGTGTGGCAACAACCAACCCCTGAGCACCCACAAGAATCAGACACAGTTCCTGGCCCACACGGGGGGGCAGTTCCTGCATGGGGAAGCCGCTGGACTCCACCATCTCCAGGAGACTGTGAAGGATGGCTGGTGTAGGAGGCGGCAATGACCGATGCGGAACAAGTTACAAATTTGCCAGTCTCTTGATGAAACAACAGCAGTGAAATAACGATGGAAATAACTCTTCCTGGGTGTCAATGAACAATCCATAACTTGGCCTGTTGCTGTTAAGTGTGATGGCAGCGCTCACACACGGCTGTTCCTGCTCATGGTGCTACAATCAAATCACTCAACAGCACCACTCCTTCCCGATGTGCACTGTCAATCACCCCACAGCTACAGCTTACTGCTGATGGAGGGGGAAAATAAATACCAGTAACTGCTTGGAGTTCCTTCAGAATGATGTAACACGCAGCCTCAAAGTGTGTGAGATGGCAAAAGCCTCCCTGCCAGCACAAGCCACAGAACCTTGCCATGGTGTAACCTGCTGTCAGGCAGAACCACCACACAGCCGCCCGCTCGCCCCTCACCCCTGCAGTGGGATGGTGGAGAGAATTGTGAAGGAAAAGAAAAGAAAGGAAGCTCAGGGGTTGACATAAAGATAAGACAGGAAAGATGGCAATAATAATAAAAACAGTGATAATAACAAGGATGACGATGATGGAAGAGTACACAAAGCAAGTGACGCACAGCGCAGTCTCCCAGGCAGTGCTCAGCTGGTTCCTGAGCTGAGATCCCGCCTCCCAGCGGGATTCCCCAGTTACATACAGAGCAGGATGTCATATGGTGTACATCCCTCTGGTCACTGGGGTCAGCTTTGCTAGCCATGTCCCCTCCCAACTCCTTGTGCAGCCCCAGCCTGCACACTGGTGGGGTGAGGAGCAGGAAAGGCCTCAACCTGCTACCATGAAGAATATTAACTCAATCCTAGCTAAACCCTGCACAAATAAATAAAAAATTAATTTCAAAGTCAAGAAAAAGAGTAACTTGCATTCCATCAACCCTGTAATTAACTATGCAATGCTCTTCCAAGCCCAGATGCACTATATAAATATCTCCAAGTACGTATATTTGCATGTTCTAAGTTAATTTTTTAAATTATTCGTTTCTAATATTGAAGTACTAATGTGCCTGTTTGACACAAAAATACTACAGGAATTCAACAAATACATTCACTTAGCTTGTAGCAAACACTAACCATTAAACACCCATCTAGAAGATGTTCCTAAGAAACTAAAAATGAGCAAATTAAAGTAACCACCAAAGAAGAGAACTGCTGGCAAGGGCTGTCTGCAGGTGCAATTGCCCTTCCAGGTGCAGTGGAAGAAAACCCTTAGCTGTGCTTGTGTTTCTCGGTTTGACAAGACCTCCCCCATCAGACTTGGGGCACTCCCCAGTTCTGAGGAGAACCAGAAGAAAAGGCAGTGCCAGGGCAGCGTCACAGGAAGCACCAGCATGTCCACCAGTTACCTGTATTCTTGTACCAATGAGAAACCACCTCCTCCCTCCAGGCTGACAGTAACCACAGCAGCACCTGACTGTACTGAAGGAAAACCAGTATAGCTGCTGCCACTGAATACAAATGGGATCCATTCAAAGTCGCTCTGGCCCTCCAACAGCCTTGCAATTGGCAGTGTGTGCTGCTGCTTTGCCTTGAAACACACAAGTCTCTTCATCACTGAATCCTTCACAAGGATTTCCTACTAACCAAAGAGCCCTGTCTGAATATGACTTAAAATACATGTTATAGGTGGCAAGAAACCCACAAAGAAAGCCCAAAACCCCCCAAGACCGGATTCTGGCCTTATTTACATTACTGAGTAGCTACTCAAGTCATCAATCAGAGCAAATGAAAATCAAACCCAGCACCCAGGAATGCTCCATGGGATCGTACGTACCTCAGGGAAATAATCCTGTGGAAACTTCTCTTTTTCCAGCATGGGAGTGCTTTCTAAAGTGTCTGAGTAGATTTCTTTCCCAGTAACTTTTTTATACTTCTTAGCTAGGAAGAGATATGAAACGTAATTAGCAAACATATCTGTAACATCAGCGACTCACAGCACTCACTGGCAAAGCAGCAGCATCTGCAAGTAGGTGGCAGGGTTTTAGCAAAGGCATAGGCGCAGCAGGCCGTGCTGGGGGGCTGCTTACAGCGGCATCTCCCAGCTCTGCAGTTGGGATACTGCTATTTAATGTCCATGGCACTGTGAAGTGTTGGAGCTCTCTTTATGAACCCAGTCTCTGCACACCCTGCAGGTACTTCCTGGCATGCTTCTTCCAGGAGATGCCTGTTCTGTCCTCAGACAGCACCCAGCAATCTATGCTGGGTAATTAACAGGAAAATTAATACAAAACACATCAAGACTAAAATCATTACTTATGAGCCCTGGTTATCTGCGTGTTTTCTCTAGCAGCTCTTTTTTTCAGATTCTAAGCCCTCCTACCTATGCCTTGACTGACACAGGTTTGTAACACATCAGTAACCACATCTTTAGCCACCAGACAGGTACAGAACCATCTGTTCAGATCATCTCAGCTTTTTGCCTTTAGCTTTAAATCTGTAACATTGACAATCATCACTGAGTGTCTGGCCACACTTACACTGTCAGCTGGGCTAGCTGTGTCAGTGGGGGATGATTTCTGCCACTCCAGAACAGACCCAGACGCACTGGTAGAACTCCTAATGAAAGCGAAGTTACCCCACGCTCAGCAGCCCATCCCTCCTGTGAAACTGATCTGAGGTAGACTTGTTAAAAAGGCAAAAACTAAAAAAAAAAGGACACAGGAGGGTAATCTGCATCTCTGGCAGGAGGAGTTTGCTAGTACAGGGATAATGACCTAGCTCCTGTGGGAAGCTTTCAGGAGTGAGTGCAAATGTCAGGATTTACTGAAGGATGACTGATTTCCCAGTATCACCCCTGCAAATTCTCAGGGAAAAAAAAGGTGGAAGACATCTTTTGGGGTTCAGAGGTCAATGGATCTCCTGGCAAACAGTACTTCAGGAGGTGTCAGGGATTTCTGGTCAGGCATTGGACCAGGCTGAGCAGAAAGCTGGTGAGTCACAGACTCTGGAGGTGCTCAAAGAATGTGTAGACGTGGCACTCTGGGACCCAGTTTAGTTGCCATGGTGGTTATTGGACAGAGGGTTGGACAGCATGATTTTAGTAGTCGTTTCCAAACTGACACATTCCATGCTTCTCTGAGATAACATTTTTTAAAACACATTCAACTCGACTTCGTAGCAAGGTGGGAAAAAGCAATCAGCAAACACTGAATCACAGGATGGCTGGGCTGGCAGGAGCTCTGGGGCCTCTGGTCCAGCCCTGCTCACAGCAGGTCCCTTGGGGGGGCCCAGGAGACCTTGCATCCTCCCTGGGAAGCTGTCCAGTACAGTGTCTGGCTGCACTCTTACTGAAAAACACTTCTCACACCGAAGTGGAATTTTGACTTGTGCCTGCTGCCTCATGTCCTGCCCCTGGGCATGGCTGAGAGGAGCCTGGCTCCCCCCTCACCGTGCTCCCCTTTCAGGAGCTCCCATCCACCAGCATGGCCACCCCAAGCCCTCATGGCCTCCCCAAGCTCACGTGTGAATTTAAAGCTGAAATGGTGCTGTGTTTGTAAAAGAGATGTAGTGGTAAAGCACATCCCTTTCCAAAGTCTTTACTGAATGGTTACAGCAGATAGAAACCGCACAGACGTTTCAGCCTTAACAATCAATCTGTGGATCCATACAGCTCCTGAAGAAGAGGTTCTGCTTCTTGATCCGCTTCATACTGGGTCTCTCTTCTGATCAGGACAATGTATTGGTATGTCTAAAGGTGAGAACCTGACTTAATGTTCCAAACTCCTCTGACACAGGCATTTGGGCAGCTTCCTTACAGCCACTGTTAAGCCAGAACTACCCAACTGCGTTGAGTTTCAACTAGGAAGGCATTAAGAGAAACTCCCAAGCAACTATTATCAAGAGCCCCGAACTGTCCAGCTCTACTGGATATCCAATGAAAATACCATGCAATATAAAAACTTGTCACTTTAAGTTGTCTGGATAAAGTATTTTATATAATCTGAGGAAGCATTTACTGTAATGTAGCAATTTATCTTCGGGGGGCAAAAAAGCATCATTCTTTATGTGCCAATCACTTTGAGATCTGGCTCCCACAGGAAGACTAAACAAATATCCTGATAAACTAATGTGGCATCATTCTAAGTAGATCATGGATGGATGTGCCTCTCTCAGTAAGTTTAACAGTGTCAGCAAAAAGATGCTGATGTCATTCAGGGTACAGAAGCGTTTGGCAGAACTGTACAGGCTGCAGGGTGCTGCTGTGGGAACAAAAATAAAAGGGCAGTGCTTGGCAAAGGGAGGCACTGTGCCTTCAGCTGCCTCACCTCAGCACCGTGGCTAAACCTGAGCAAGGGATTCATCTACATCACTGCTGAGAGGCAAGTTCAGGAGGAAAGGAGCATGCCTTCTCCTCTGTCTCCCAGCAAACCCACTCCCACAGTATTTCCCATTTCCCCCAGAGAAAAGGAGACTCTTTCTGTAAGCTGAAGTGGTAACTGGAGCTGGCCTGGTACCGCAGTCAGCAAACCCCTCTGCGGGCAACGGCCCTGCCGAGCACAGGGCTTGTCAGTGATGGAAGTCACAAGCCAACTTCTGGGCCTCTGAGAACTGTAAAAACATCCAACACGACCTGCCACACAGCCAGTGACACTGGAGGCTGCAGGAGAAAATCCTTCTCCTTTTCTAACTCTGATGTGTCTGCCCAAGAACTGAGAAACAGAGACAATCCTTTTTCCAAAGACTGCACAGCCACATCCGACTGTGCGGTGAATTCTGAAGAGACACCGTGATGTTACAGGGATATTGAACTCTGTATAAACATCCATTTTTTGCATGCTTTTGAGTAGAACCAGAATTTCATAATGATTTTTGTGCAGAGAGCGTTTGTATCCATTTGGATTTTTCTTCTGATTTAAGCGCTTAACACACTGTGAAAATGTCAATAGTCGTGAGAGAAGAGGGAAGTTTTACATTTCCCCTGAAAGATGGGAGCCTTCAGGGACGTATTTTACCAACACTACACTGGGAGACTGATTCTGCTCTACATTAAGAGAGCAGCGGGTGACTTACAGCACCGACTTAGTGTCCCACCTGCTGTCCTTGGGCTGTTATTAAGAGGGGTTTCTTTCAAAGCAATGGCTGAGCCCAACACATCTCCAGGTGTGAGGTTCACACCTCACCTGGCTTTGCTAAGGTTTTGCTGTGCAAAATGAAGCACCAAACATCTAAAGTGTTTTTGTTTGGTTTTTTTTTTTTCTGGAGCAAGTATATGCTTATTTTCTTTCACTTCCCCTACAGCTCTTCCTTCTATTTCCTCACTGCTGTTTAACTTTACATTTTCTTTTAAAAGCGGTACAGTAGCAAATAAGCTGTCAATCAGTGATCAACAAACCCAGAAAGCTCCTCTTTTCCCAAACCAGTTGTCATTTCACCCTGTGAGATGTTGCTAGAGCAGGACACCTCCCATCTGTGAGCAGTGGGAGGGAACCTTAGGCAGCATTCAGAGAGAAGCTACTCAGGCCCAGCACTGGTGTGATGGAATTGTGGGGTCAGGAATTAGGTGTGCAGACACAGCTGAGGAGTTACTGATACGCAAAGCCACTCACATGGCAGTAAGCAGTCAGGAACGATGCCATCTCAGACACAAACACATGTTTCTGTGCCTCTCTCACCCACTGCCCAGTGGATCCAGGGACCGCGCTGGCACCCAGCTTCTCCTGCAATGCCCACCTCCTCCAGCACACACACCCTGCACACCATTCCTCTGATAAGGAACATCCTCTGTCACTGCCCTACTGCTCAGGGAGGAAGAGGAGACATGGCCTCTCCTGAGAAGCTCCTGCAGCCCTTGGATCCCTCTCAGAAGTAACACCTACTCTGCACTGCCCACCGTACTGCAGATGAACTTGCCTCTGCTATTGGAGCTCAGGATGGCAGGAGGGCTTACACTGGCTCTCCAACTGCTATGTATGTAGAACTATGATTCAAGTATTTCAGGGAAGGGAGACCCCATACCCCAATTACATGAGCAGAGAGAATCTGTCTCTACTGAGAACAAAACTAATGAATTAAGACAATTAGTTCACCCCACAGTTACCACCATTTCAACAGTGTCTCCAATTAATGGGATGCTAGATGTAGTATTAATGTGATTCAGCTCAGTAAGCTAAATGTAGCTCCCAAGATTTTTGTGTTTAATACAGACACTTCTCAACTGAAATAACATAAATTTTACATAATCCTTTTCACATACACCTCAGGAAGCATTCAGTGATTTTATATGGTATTTCATATATTTCATGAATGTACCTAGCAGTACTTTTACACTTCTGAGATTTAGCAAGACCTCCAACCTAATGGATTAATGTGGGTTAAAAACAATGACACCCTCCTAGTGACCTGCACTGCTCCCAAGTAATTTAAGCCATAAATCTACCTCAGCTGCTTTGCAAAATGGCCATCACTGTTGGACATTTAAGGTCTTGGTCCTATATCTGATCTACATGGAAGAACCTTGACGCCACTCTGAGCTCTTTTGAAATCATCAGGGATCTCTATGGATCCGAAGGGCCATCTGCATGGGAATGATTAATGCACCAGCTTCCAACCTGTGCCCGGTCCATTGACTTCCTCCAAGAGGTCTATAAAAGGCATGAGAAGTGACGTCTGGCACCAGTGACTTGCATGCATTATACAGAAGTCTGCCCTCATGAAGAAAAACGCGAGGTACAGCTACCAGGAGAGATGAGGGAAAGGCTGCCTTGGTGTGGGAAGCCAACTGGCAGTTAATAGCATTTCTTCGCTTACCTTTGAAATCAAACTGATAGATGTTTTTCAAAGATTCATGAAGAAAGTAAAAACTTCCTAGAGCCTGTAAGAAAACAAGAATAAAATAAGAAATTATTAAAATACCTACTTTGGCTAACTAAACTAAAACCAGAATCATGCTTTCCAGTTAAAAAAAAAGAAAAATACTAATAAATAGAATTAATAATTTTTACATGTTCTAAGATCTATAAAATACTAATTTCCATTGTTGCATAAGTCATTATAAAGAAGTTCCCTAACAGCTGACTGATCACAGACAGTAAGGGCACTGTTACCAGTGTACCTTCAGAAACACCAAACAGACGGATGCAAGCAGCAACAGGGACAAACATGTTTCTAGGCACCCAGCCCATCCCCACAACTCTTTAACAAGGCCTGACATCTGCTTCACTTTCAGAGCAAACCGAATGTTTCTGGAGGCTGCACAGTACAGAAGACGACAAGGGTTGAGAGATTCAGCAGCTTCTGAGGGCCAGGCACAGGCTTTCCACCCTCCTACCCAGCCACGCAGACTGATGTTGGTAGCAGCAGAGCAGGCCTAGCACTCTGATCTCTCAGGAGTTCTGTGAATGCTTGTGAATGCCTATACAGCTCTCCCTGTGCAGATGACAGGACAATGACAGAGCAGTACACTCTGTCCATCTCTGCTGGCCATGCCTGGAGAGCAACTGCTGCTCCCAGCTCCCTGTGAAGCCCTGGGGAGAGCACTTTCTCAGAGCGCTGGCCCCAAGAGACACAATACACAAGCATGCAGCAGAGGGGCTCAGGTGTCTGAACACGTGTGCAATTTCCTGCCACTGGCAAACCAGTGTGTTTCTCAGTGGAGTTTAGTGCCCAGCACAAACCAGGAAAAGTCTGAGTTACTACTGGAAGCAAAATAATGTGCATTCATAGTTTGGATTTTGCAACACCTTCTGCTGAGCTACTCCTGAGCAACAGCTCTCTTCAGCGCTCTTCAAAACAGTGACCTCATCCAACTACAGAACTCTGCTGTACTTCTAATGATGAGTCCACAACAGAGTAAAGCATGTAAACATGGAAGCAGTCTCTGCTGCGTTCAGAAAGGCAAATAAACTCCCACCTCAGCAGATCAATTCCAAGTGCCTACTGAAGTCCACCCACATTCAGCAAAATATTAGTACCTCTTCCTTACAAATACTGAAGCACTTTCCTGGGTTCCGAAGACTTCTGAGATCTTAATCCTCTTCCGCTGTTTGAGCAGCATCTGTGCCCAGGCAGCAGCGAAGCACAGCCCTTAGGCACCAGTGCTTTGGTCCCAAGGCGGATGAGAGCCACAATGCCATCTCTCCTCTGACCACAACACAGGCCCAGCCTCAGGCTGGCAGTCGGCTTACCATGGATTTCGGGACCCTTTTCTCTGGCACAGTGTTCCCACAAGGTATTGAGGATGTCCCCACCAAGCTTCCCACAGCTAATCACTCCATATCCCTCATTTTCTGGGTACCCACTCTCAGATTTCTGGTGCCCAGGTACGTAAGGAAGGGCTGAGAGAACTCATCAGTAACGGGCGCTAATGCCTGGCACTGCACTCCAAGCACCCCCATCACCACAGAGAGACAGCACAGCTTGCTGCAACCAGCCCTCACGCAGGCAGAACACAGAAGTGGAGATCTGAGGCACAAGAGCCCACCAAGCCCGTCAGTGGTTCCAAACACAGCAGGTGAACTGCCGAGGGTCGCAGAGCCCGTGGTGCTGGCGAGGGGCTGGGGCTGCGCAGTTAACCCCTGGGGAAGAGCCAGCCATCCTTCAGCTAGTGCAGCACCCGGCACCCAGACAGGCACAGCGCACCCCGGACCTGCGTGCTCCAGCACAGCTCTTGCAGACACATACCAGGCAACGTATCAAGATCACCCTATTGCCAGGGAAAAGGTGTTTCCACCTCGACTTACAGCCTTTCCAAGTTACAAATCTAGGCCGTTCCTGACAGTTCTGACTTGCACCTAAAAGCCTCTGCAGGAGAGGCTCCGAGAACCCCCTGATGGAGATCTTCCCTGTCCTGACAAAGCATCCTTAACACAGCCGATGGGGTTTGCTCTCCTGCTCCACTCCTTCCTCCCTGTGCTCACCGCTCCTTTTCCAGAGAACCTCTGTGGACTGGACAGCTGCTAGCCCAGGTGCTCGAGTCCCTTCCTCACTCTGTTGACAGTGTGGAAGTTTTGCTAAGATTTCACCTATACCAGAGCTTGCTGCTTGCTTTTACTTCTTCACAGTCACATTATACACTGTTTTCCTCCAGTTACTGAGAGGACACTTACATATTACAAGACAGTAAAGGAAAATCAAGCGAGAAAGGAAAAAGTAGTGTAAACAGGCTTTATAGCAGAATATTTTGAAATGTATAAATTTTAATTGAGAACTCAATGAGCCTTTAAATCATAGAATCATAGAATGGCAAGGGTTGGAAGGGACCCCAAGGATCATAAAGCTCCAACCCCCCTGCCACAGGCAGGGACACCAACCTCAGGCCTGAAGCTACACAAGGTTGCCCAGGGCCCCATCCAACTTGGCCTTACATCTGATGCACTCAACAGAAGTTGAAGGGGAAAAAAAAGCAGCCTGCCACTAGATGAAGTCCTACTGAGAAGTATAAAAGAATCAACGCATTAAACAAAAAGGATGATTTAGTTTAATTTTGTCTTTTACTCCTATAACGACAGAGACCCTCCTGGCAGAGCAGTGTTTTGGTTCAGCGACTGCTGCATTATTTATGAGACACTGCACATCCTGAGATTAAACATTTGCTGATTTGTCAAAAGCACAAACATGAGGTCCTGCCCATCTCCTTGACATATTAGTCCATCCAACAGAAAACACTGTCACACATTTAATTGATGAGTACACTTCCCTGCGACCCAGCCAGCTTCCTGCAGGTCTTTGGTTTGCCTTTTTATAACATGGAGGAGCTAAGAAAATGCAGGAGACACTCTTGTAGGGGACTCAAGGTTAACTGTCCTGCAACAAGGACACGCTGCCAGAAAAAAAATAAATCCTGATACAGGATAAAGACATTGCCACCTGGTATTTAATTTCTAACTGAAAAAATTGTCATTAGCAATAGAAAACGCTCTGTCTCAGCTAAACCTTCATTATACTCTGGCCTTTTGCTTTTAACAACAGCAGATTATTCCTGAACACCAACACAGTTGCAGAAAGTGTTTTTGTAGAGAAGTGCATATTTTGCCTCCTGGAGAGATGAAACAAAAGTCTTGAAATCATAGGCAAGCTGTGGTCAAACATCTAAATACTGTTTTTAAGGGTGCTTTCCTGGCTGGAAGGGACTCCTGGGGTGCCCAGCCCCAGCCCTGTTCCAAGCCAGGCTGGCAGCCAGGCTGCGCAGGGCATCGCCCAGTTAAGGTCCAGAAGTCTTCAGGGCTGGACACTGCCTCTCCTTTGGAAGCCCGTTTCCACCCATGACTGCCTTCAGGGTAAACTCTCTTCCCTTTATTCTCCTTGCCAGGGCTGAGGTGAGGATGTAAGGATATCCAAACAAGTAGGAAATAGTGAACTACCCAAATCAGGAGGAAATACTTTTCAAGACAGTTGAACATTTAGATCCAGGCTGCAGGATTATCAGATCTGAAGCTTCTCTATGCACGTGTCTGTAAATTAACCAAGAAGAATCAGGATGCTCTAAAATCTCTGTTTTATTTGGATGCTGTAAATCTATTAAAAACAGTGCTGCCACTTGTGCTCAAGCTACATCTTTATTTCTGAGCATCCCGATTTGTCCACTGCTTGACTTCTTAGACTTTTAATCTCACTGTTAGGAACTAATTTTGAAGAATTATGCAGCAAAATTTTGGTTTGATAGTTTACATCAGCAGCACTGAGTGTCAAGTAATTGTGCACAAAGAATCTCTGATAGCGATGAAGGAGCACCGCTCAGTTTCAGGAAATGATACTGCTAACATTAAGATAGGCTTCGACTGTGTAACTCCAAACACACCACTGAAAAGAAGCAAAACTATAATGGAATGGAAATTACAGTTATCGCTATCTTCCGCATAGCTGTAGCCTTAATCAGGTTTATGTACATAAATGTTAAATGATGGAGAGCAGTTATACAATTCACTGCCCTCACACAATGAAATGGAAGCAAAAAGAAACTTTCTTTCAGGGCCTAAAGCCTGGACCCTCCATGAGATTACACTACTGCAATTTATTTCTCATAGAACGGCAGGTTAACAGTGAAGTTAAATGATGCAAATTCGAAGTCTAGAACATTGCTTTATCTCCTCATTTACAATTTTAAAATTCTCTGGGAAAAGCAGTAGTGGAACACACGGGATCTCAATAACAACGCAGCAACACATCGCAAAACATAAACCACCCCAAACAGCTCAACTCTGAAAAAACTTAAAGAAATAAAACTATTATTTCTTCCACTTTTAAGGACTGCTTCAGTTGATCACTCCTGCTGTTAGCACAAATTCTGTGCCCTCTGTAAGCAGGTGCTTTTACCTCAGGAGTCATGTTATGCATCGTCTTTCTCAGTTTCTGCTACCGCTGCATTAGTGACTGTGGAACAGCAAACAGACAAAAGCCTGACCCCCGCTTGGTGACAGTCTGTCCAGAGTAGAGGCCTCAGCAGCTCCGAGTGACGGATGGATGGCTCACACTTCGGCTCAGAGCAGAAAGCTCTTAACCCGTTAGGCCGACCTGACAAGGCTGGGGTCTGCAACTGCACAAAACTGCTCTGTACTCTGTAGAAGTGTCTAAAAGCAAGCTCAGGAAGCAGCCTGACCCATCGCCTTCAGGGATTGCATGGATCGTTCCCTGGACTGACCAGCCAGGTGGCTTTTACTACAAGTAAAGCTAGGTGCAGACAAAACAGAGAGGGCTCCATCAGGGCCTGAGGCACCTGGGTACTCCTGTAGGTAAGAACACAATTCAAGTAACAGCACAGAGACGCTGCTGGTGACTCTATTTAAGCTTCATAGGGGAGTTTCAGCATTGTCAATAGCCATTTGTATTTATATACATATACAAACTCTGTCTAAAACAGCAGGAAGCATCAATGTTGAGAAGTCAGGTAGGACAGCCATGCACAACTGCAGTTTTTAGCTCCTACAAGTAGCACAGAACAGCACAAGAACATGAAAACCAAGCGCTGATGACTCCTCTGCCTCCCCTGTACACTGTAACTGATCAGCTTTGCTTTACCACTCCTAAAATCACACTGACCTGCACACAACATACTACGTTAGGCCAGGGAAAACTTCCTTTGTGAACTCTCAGAAACTCTTTCAGTATCAGAGCACTAATTGCAGAGTACACAGTCAAACACATCCGAGCTCCTGAAAGCTTTTCTGAGAACGGCCCTTGCGGAAGGGCTCAGGATCTCGCTGAAAAGGCCGGGCGGTTGATTATCTCATGGCAACACTGTTAGTAACAAAATGCCTTTTTTCAGGGTGACAGATGCCCCTGCCTGCTCCTACGTGTGGGTACAGGACTGTACCAACAGCTGCAGAAACAGACCCCTAACATTTAACTTACTGGAGCACGTCATTAGCAGAGTTTTGCATACTGCCCCAGTAACTTACTGTGGAGAAAACCTTTCTCCCTGTTAATCGACTGAAGTTAAACAGTCTCTGTTTTTAATTAGGTTCCATAGCGATACTCTGTGCAATATTGGAAATTTCTTTTGTTATTCCATGCCAGAAGACTGATCTGGGAAAAATGGCACTGATGGCAAGATAACCAAATTCTGAGGGATGACACATCCAGTGTTACTAAAAACACTATTCCTTTGATCACACAGACATCTTGCCACAAGAGTCTGAAGATTTAAACAGCTGTAGATTTTTTAAAGAGCTAATTGGCATTAATTTGTTTTTAAAGTGCGTCATTTCAACTGTGGAAATTTAATGCATAAAGGAAATACCTGAATAAAAGTTTAATTACTGTACAGAGTAAACATTTACTGCATTACCTCACTAAATGTGATAAAGTTAATATATAAAGATCGCTTTAAATAAATTTAAAATAAATTGCCAATGATGACACAGAAACTGTAATTCATGTAGTCATAAAATCCATAATTAGCTTTAATGAATATTTAAAGTCAAAGTTCAACCCAACTTTTTCAATGTTTAACCTACTCTATCAATACAGCTCAGGGAATCCATTTGTCATGGCACATGACAACGTCTGAATACGAATGAGCGCGGGCACTGCTGACAGGAAGCCCTTATCTCCCACCAGTGCTCCTGGCCGCGCCGCGTGTCAGCAGCGTGTTTGTCACGCCTGCCGTTATTGATTACCTGCCTGTTTTGCTAACAACAATTAAAAATGTATTTTACATGTTTATAAACCTGGGCATGAAGACCGGCGTCAGTCTGCCAGCAGCGCAGCCCAGTCTATTAGCTGCCACAGCCCGGCCGGGAGCGCGGCGACGGCAGGCGAGCCCGCAGCGCGGCACGGCGAGCCCGCACCGCGGCACGGCGAGCCCGCACCGCGGCACGGCGAGCCCGCACCGCGGCACGGCGAGCCCGCAGCGCGGCACGGCGAGCCCGCACCGCGGCACGGCGAGCCCGCACCGCGACCAACTTCGGGAAACTTCTAACAGAAAAACCCGAGACGGGGCGGACGCCGGCAGCGGCACCGCCCGACCAACGCCTGCCCGGCCGGGCCCCGCCGCCGGCCCTCCCCGCCCCGGGGCCACCGAGGGGCCGGGCTCCGGGCTCACATCCAGCCCAGCAGCCCCCTCGCCCCGGGCCGGGTCCACGGCCACAATCCAGCCCGGCGGCGCGGAGGCGCAGGCAGCCCGTCACTGGGCGCAGCCCGTCACTGGGCACAGCCGCAGTGCAGCGCCCCGGCGCTAAGCCGGGAACAGGCGGCGGGGCTCCTGCCGCAGGTCGGAGACATGTCTGGCCACACCTGCCCGTAACCAAGTTCCTTTGGCTAGGCCTCCATGGTGGGACAGGCTGGTTCCGACACTGGAGAGGGAACAGTAACGGCACCGAGCCCGCGAAGGCGTGCGCCCGGCAGCCCCGTCCATAGGCTACTCACCCAGCACGGCTAAATTAGCACTAAGCGTCTATTATTCATTCAAGGTTAAGAAAAAATAGGCTGGGTACACAGATCAGCTCATTATAAAGTAGTCTATCACTTTTTATTTGCAAACAAATTAGGTGTCCAGCAATTTATCATTTCCTGAATTGGACTTATCAGCTAAAGTACATACAATTAAACTGCTATTGAGCTTCCCCAAACAGGCCTCGTCTACCCAATGTCCAGCAGCCGGGGCCCGAACCAGACCACGCCAAACAATTACGCACTACTTTCACAGCTTTCTATCTCAAACACAGGTATCAGCTTAATTTCAACAGTAGTTGAATAATTACACCTTTAATAAAGTGTAAAAGTGAGTGGGCTCAAAATGTACAGTGACCAACTCGGCGTACCGTAATGTGGTCTGTATTAACAATTACCTGCTTGGTTACAGGTGATGCTCTGATGTACCTTTAACATTCAGCACTGCTCCCTCACTCTTTTCCTTCTTATTCTTATTTTCCACCTGTTTTAAAAACTCCAAGATACCTAAAATCTCAAGTCATTTAGATTCTTGATCAAAAGGCCATCATAAAAAAATAACTTGTTTGCAGACCTGGTCTTTACAGATACCTCAGAGAGGTCTCTCTACTAACAGCAACCATCAACAGTACATTTGTCAGGAACAAAACAAAGTCCCAGGAGCTTTCATTTCCCTCTTCTGAAGACTAACAAAATGAGTGATCTCCAGCTAACATGACCCACCTCTACTACCCTCTCTCAATAATTTCTTTACTGTATCAATATAGCAAATGAAAAATCATACTCAATTTTAAAAGATTCTTCGGGAGTTGAAGAATTTAAGAAGAAAAAAACACCCTGAAAAAAATCTGAGCTATGTAGAAACATATCTGGTGAGTACATGACTAATCCGTATGAAACCTACCACACCAACAAAGAATATTTAATACCAATTTTGATACTGACATCTTTCCAAAGAGATTTAATATCTTAATTACAAACGAGTTCAATTAAAAAAATACCATGCAGAGGTTGTTCTTTCTTAAAACAAAGACTACTGACTGACCAAGGAGCCAACATGAGTTAAGGAAAGAGTGTGTATGCCGAGCAGTTAAAAAAAAGCCCACTTATCAATATTCCTGAACTCGGAGTAGAACCTTCATGAAGTCATTAATCACGCTGTTATTTAATATTGCTATTACACAAGCACTCCAGAGGCCCCCAATCAGGGTAAGAGGCACACAGCTTGGCTCACACCAGTGCAAGCAGGAGGCTGTTGAATACAGGATTCAGACCCGTCACTCAGGGCCACGCTCTGAATCCTGCCCCAGCACCTTCTCCATGGACCCGACTACAAGCAGCGTGTGCAGTCCAACAGCCAGCACCTCCGCTGGGGACTGCGCCGCGGCTGCAGAGCCAGAACAAAACACACTGCGCTGCTCCGCTTGTCAGCATCGCAAGAGATAGAAATATAATCCAATTTCTATCTGTAAACGCAGCAGACAGAATGAGCAGGTGTACCTAAACAGAAATACAGAGTTAAGTGCTTAAAGACTTTACAGCTATTTTAGCGTTAAACCTCATGGACAGTCAGAACATTACCCAGTCAGTTCATGCCCAGCAGAGCTCAGAATACCACACAAAGAGCCAGGCTTATCCAGTGGGTAGAGGCAACAGTTGATGATCTGCGAGAAGGCAGTACCAGAGTGCAGAGTGTTATGTTTCAGAAGCAAACTATATTCTGTATTCTACTTCACATTTGATTTTGTAATTATTTTAGGAGGGCACCACATAAACGGCAAAGGGAGGCAGCTGTGAGAGGCAGAGGTGATGTCAGAAGGAGGCATGTGAGAGGCCCTCGTAGCTAGGGAAGCACTACTGCAGCCATAGAGCGTGATGATGGTGTGTCACCAGGAACCACACTGACAATGCACAGCGCCCATATGAAAGGTTTGGCCACACAGAGAAAAGGCCATCAGGATTAGAGAACGAGATCCTGTCATACAAGAAGTGACTGAAGGAGACTGGCTCTGTACCCCAGCAAAACAAAGGAAAGCTGCAAATAAACCACCTGTAAGGGCAGCACCAGGGAATGAATGGACGGAGCTATTCAGGCTGAAAGGCAACACTGATGCTGGGCAGAGCAGATCCTGACTGCACTGAAACTAACCTAGACTAGTTAGAGGTATCTGATAACCCTAAGAAACTGAGTACATGGCATTTCCTTCTGGGAACGCTCCCCTCATCTGTGAGGGCAGAAGTGAGATGCTGTGAGGGCAGAAATCCTGACCAGTTCATAACCAAAGCCTGGCAAATATGTGAGCCCAGCAAGAAACCCCAGGCATTTTCTTTCACTCGTTTTGCTCCCACAGTCCAGTGGTTCCTGCGCCAGCAGCCAAGCCGCAGCACAGAGCTGGGGTGGGTCCGAGCTGTGCGCAGAGTCCGGCTCTGCAGGGATGCCTCGCTGCCTGCACGCCTGCGCCCAGCTGTCACAGCCTGTGCCCAGCCCTGCCTGGCTCCCTCATGCAAGGCACCATTTGCCTACGACAGCGCTACTGGATCCAGGATGTAATGTGCATGGCTTCTCATCAGACAACAGGGGCTGTTGGATGTTTTAACAGTTTACTGTATTGTCTTTTACTTGAAGGAAAAAAAAAAAGCTTCATTTGTAGGAAACTGGTAGGTTGTGTGACTTACCACATTTACTTGACTCTAAGTAATTTTAATTTTTAAAGCTTTAAATAACACTAAATAATTTTCATTTTTAAAGCTTTACATAAATTTAGTATTTTCTACATATATTTTTACATAATACACTCAAGACAGCAAATTCAATTTGATGAGGAGGCATTAATGCCCATTTCATTTAGTATTATACAGGTCATCTCTGAACAGGAAAGTACTATGTGGTAAAAGGTTGTATTTAGCTTGTCACAGTCACTGGCGGATGTTTTGTATCTCAAAGAACCTTTGTAACTGCCTCAAAATAAGAGATGATTGATTTACAAAGTACCAAATTTCAAATTTCATATTCTAGGACTAAACATCAAATAATTGGACAAAGCTGTCCCCCTGTCTGACCCATCACAATCAAGCCCCTTTCAAGGTTGACTGCCTGCATAAGAAATATGTGCATAATTTCATTTTGTCTCCTGTCCAACATCCAATGTTAGAAGTTAATTAAATTGCTTGTCCATTGTATTCATCCACTTACAAAGTTAATGATATTCTGTTCCTGAATTAAAGAGAATTTTATAAAGCCTGCACTATGGAACCTGGCATGCTGTACACTGAGGAGCTGAACTCTGTCATGGTTCCTGATTGCAGCTCTCCTAATTAGGAAACAAAATGAATGTTTCTGTGTCTGCCAATGCAGAGGACAAGTCATTCCAACAGCGAGGGTAAATGCTTCGTACAATAGCAACTTAATAATATCTCATGTTTGGCTATAATAAATTCTGCAGGATTAATAAACCTGTTAAATTTTAAAATTACCATAACAAAGATGAACTGCAGTGTAACAAGACAGCCTTAAAAAAGGGGCACAGGTTTGAGGGAGAGAACAGCTTCTTGCAAGGGCATCAACCTTGAGGATGCTGCAGTCACCAGATTTGCCTTCTTGCATGAGATGAGGAAGGAAAATGTAATGATAAGGCAACTACTGGAGCTGCAGAGAAACTAGGATTAATAATTTAAACTCTGCTACTCTTGTGCTTTTGGCCTAGATACACAGATCTGGTACCCGTGCAATGGCCTGTCTATAAGCAACCACACAGAAACGTAATGCGTCTGCAAATCAAGGAGCTGTCAGCGGCAAACTCTGCAGTCCAGGAAAGCTGCTGCTGACAGCGCTGGGGACGTCAGAGTCAGAGCTGGAACCACACACAGGCCTACAACCACGCACACGCCTAGAACCTACAACCACACACAGGCCTACAACCATGCACAGGCCTACACGCCATGTGAGAAAACAACCACATGGTTGAGCACACACCATCAGAACAACGCCCTGCGCAGACGTCCTGCCGTGAGACACTCTGCTCCAGGTTCAGCATAGAGCACCTTCCATGCCTTGTGCACAGTCTGTCTCACCTCAGCCTTCCTGATGCCGCCCTGACTGCAACCACGCTGCAGCTGGGAGGAGGGCTGCAGCATGCACGGGCTTGCCAAAGCCACCTCCTGCCAGCCCTGGCACAGCCTGACAGTGCCGGCACAGCTTCGGCCTGGCACAGCCTCGGCCCAGCCCGCACATGCGGATCGGAGGGTGGCTGAGTCCTCAGGAGACTGTCCCATACTTGGGTCCAGACCACGTGGCGCTGTGCGAAGCAGCTTACAGAGCTGCTCCTTCGGCATTGCACCTCGCAGCCAGATGTGTACACTCAGAGAACCATAGAATCACAGAATGTTTAAGGCTGGAAGGGACCTTCAGAGGTCATCAAGTCCCACCCCTGCAGTGAGCAGGGAATTCGCTCAGCAGGTCTCTGCAAACAACTGTCACCACTGTCCAAACCTCATAATTATGGTGTACAAAGCCTACACACACCTACGCAGAGCCTACACACACTGTCGTGCCCTGTATTTGATGCAGTCCTGTTAGGAATTCCGGCATGGGACAGAGCAAAGCAGCAGCCATCTGATGTGTACAAGAGAAACCCGGAGCCCCTGGACTGCAGAGCATGATGGCAATGGTACCTGGGCTGAGGGGAGTGCACTTGTAGCCCTCTTCTTAGCACCCTCCCTAAACCGGTAGTCTCAGGCTTCCCTGGAACATGCAGAAAAAGTCTGAAAACTCGAACATGGCGACCAAAAGAGTATGGTTTGCAGCGCCTGTTTCTGTCACCATGGTTATGTACTAAACAATGAGAATCGCTCATACTTGAAAACAGAAACTGGCTTTTACCAACTTAGTGCGACATATTTTACCTTAAAAGAGAGGAAAAAAGTCTCTCCACTGATGCAGTGCTGGGACTCTTCACTGCCTCGCTCCACTCCTTGCCATTTTGGCAAGGGACAAAGACTCACATTCTGAGGTTTAGGTAAGTCCCTGCACCCTTTTCACCGCTGACTGTGGTGATTCCATAAAGGTACCGTGCTATAAAACAAAGCAGCAATAATATCATGATTTAGGCTTATTATGTCAAAGTTAATTAAAAATACTGAAAATTGAGTTGGGAAGAATCCTAAAAAAAAAAAATAAATTCAGTGTATGCAAACTAATATAAGAGCATAAATGAAAATACATCCAGCAGATTTGGCTTAGTGAACATAAGAAAACATCAGGATTACTGAAAATAATTTTCCTGGAATTACAGGCAATAGTTACACTAAAATAACAGAACGCCTGCTGCCATTTTGAATTTATCAATGAACATGTAGGAGCAATACTTTGTGATAATTAATTTTAAACGACGCTCAGCACTTTCTTGAAGTGGTCTTATCTCCAAAATAGACCTGCATTTACCAATTCAAAAGATGGATTTTGACTAATGCAACTTTTGTGAACTGAAACTCATTAAACAGTATTGGCAAATCAATAAGGACATAAAGACACAAAGCTTTTCTTTATGAAATAAACCAAATTATAGTCTTCTAATCTAAATACTCAGTCAAGTCACTTGATAATTAAATCATGTGGAAAACCTGCTTTGCTTTTAAAACCTCTTCAGAATGTCCACCTAAGTTGGAGTATGCACATACATAATACAAATTATTTATATTTCTACCTTTCAGAACTTCTCAATTTCAATTAAAATTCTGTAATTTTTATTGAGAACCGCATTACATGCACGATAGATATAAGTTAATTAAAGGACAATCAATTCTAAGAGATGGCCAACAATGAACCTAAACAGTTTACAAATTACCTACTGCCACTCAACCAGCGCATGCGATGTCTGTGGACAATTACAGAAAAGCTGTAATTGATTTTTAGCATTTCAGTAATATGGTACACTCTGTGCGTTTGTAAGCACATTGCCTGTACCCAGACTTGGTGAAATAAAGGAGCTGCTGGGACCTGCAATGCAAACACCCCGCCTAGCACAGAGCCTGCATTTGATGTCCTATGAAACACCACCATTCCTTTTGCACCCCAACACAGCCATATTGACATCCCCAACTGTTCAAATACCTGGTTTGCACATATATTAAGAATATGTCCCTGACTAATTATAATTAAAACAATATTTATAGCACACTCTTGAAGTTCATTACAGACAAGCAGGTTCCATTGCTCTGAGGGCAGAAAACAGCATTTTTCTCTTTAAATTTTGACAAATTTGGAGCAAACCGAGTTACTCAAGAAAAAACAAGAAGCTGGCCCTCTGATTCACTGGTAAGAGTCAGCAAACAGCACAACTTGTTGAAGATCTTTGTTTCAACATCCTAAGAAGCCTGACTAAACAAGGTTTGCTGTGGCCTACTCCGACTGCTTCCTCCTTGGTTTAGATTTGGGAGATCAGGCCAGTCTCAGAGAATGGGAAAGAAGGAGCAAGGCCTTCGGCAAAGGTGTCTCCTCAACCTTGGAATCCTAAAGACGTTACTTTGTGCTAATAAACTCATCTGGGCAAGATGCCTGATGATGTTCTGTCCCTCTGCAGGTAATTCCTTTTGCAAGGCCACCCCTGTGTCAGGCAGACACCAGATCAACAGAAGTAAATGCTGGCTCACACCATCTGATCTCCTTCTACTGGTGACAGCACCAAGACAAAGGAGGCGTTAGGATGGATGTGCTTTGATCTGCCAGCTGCCCGGGCACCCAGCTCCCAGTGTGTCCTGAGGCAGAAATCCAGCTTGGGGGTAGGAGGGCCTTGGGAGGATGCCACCCACCCTGCTCCACAACTCCGTTTCACAAAGAAAACACTGCAGATGTTTTGGGAGGCACTGCTAGAAATACATGTGTCGAATCTTGCTTGGAGCTGTATTTCTCCATTGCCATTGACACATTAACTTTCACAGTCCCAGGTGAACCTTCAGCTGCTGAACTGCACAGAGGGATTCGAGGTGGTGTGCTAGGCACAGTAATGCAGCTCTGCCTAAAGGCTTCTTTCCATCTTAATTTGGGAGGTGGCTCTCCTACAAAGTGGCATTTGAGTGCCCATGCCTGATTTTTTAGAAACAAATAAAGTAACCCCCAAGTCTCCACAGAGCATATGCAAAGCAAGCCTAAGATTACTTCAGTAGTCTGATCCCCCTGCCTTGCTCATAGTGTATCACCTATCACCATCATTTCCTAGCTTTGAGCTGATAAACGATAAAGATGATATATTGAAGCACTTCAAGAACAGCACAGCATCCTTAGGCACAGCTTAAAGCTGGTCCATTCGTAACAAAAAGACCACTGTAAAAACAAAGCCCAGGGCTCAGCAACATGCTTTTTGAAACCTGCTAACAGGTAGGATGGGAGATGAGAACCAAAAGCCTTCAAACCTGCAACTAAGTCCCAACTTGACTAAAGCTTTCAGTGGCATTAACTGGAGATGTGTTCACACCCAGTGTGATGTCAGTGAAATGGCAGCTAGGGATGCTGTGGCACTGGGTGCAGCACCGTGGGCGAGGAGGTGGCCTGGACAACAGCTCAGACCACCAAAGCCGGAGAGACAGTAAGGCTCAGGAACACGCTCTGCTGCTGCAGTATTGTAAACTCAGCTTTACCTCTGAACTGGAAAACAAGTAACTAAAATACAATTTCCCTTTCTAAACAGGAATATACTTTCTTATGGAAAGCAGCAGCAGATGAATTGAAGAGCTTAAAAAATGGGGTGGGGGATGACGACACCCCAGCTCTTTCAAAGAAGTGAGAAATACCAGTCAGTTTCCTGTTAGTCCAGCTCAGGAAGGGGTTTTTCATACACTCATACTTGACTTAAAGAGAGGCCTCCATTTGAAAAAAATGTTTTAGTAACAGTAAAGCAGGAAAGAAAACTGTGTTTATAGGAGTAATAACTTGAATTTTATTTTTAAACTGAGAAGACAAAAATAGTCCATATAAATCAAACGAGTTGTCTCTTCATGTCACTTTTATGATGGACATTAATCTTAGTTTCTAGACAGAACTGCTGTCTGATGTAACCACGCTTATTGACTTAATGGGAAGAAATTTATATTAGTCTAGGAAGCTGTGATGAATGCAGTCTTAAAGTTCAATGACTCAAACACTTTAGTAACCTCAAACATTGACCCAGGTAGACAGAAACTTAAATCTTAGTCCTGCAGCCTAAGTTTATGTTTCATTCACATTTTGTTACACAGAAATTTTGAGCGTTCATGTATTTTTGCACAGAGATATGTGTATATTGTGGTGGCTTGACCGTGACTGGAGGCCCACCAGAGCCACTCTGTCACTCCTCTTTTCAGCTGGACAGGGGAGAAAATATCTATTGAGAGGCTGAGGAGTGGAGATAAGGACAGGAAGAGATCATTCTGCAATCAACCTCACGGGCAGAACAGACTTAGCACAGGATAAAGGACAGAAAACTCTCTAATTGATTGCCCTGCCCTGTACCCCCAGTGACACCAGAGTCAGGTAATGAGAAGTTGGACCAGATCTTAAAGCACCTTCCCCCACACCCCCTTCTTTGCAGACTGCACTTTAGTCAGGGTTTGGCTCCCTTCTTCCCCCCACTGCGGCACAGGGGAGATGAGGATGGGGGTTTTGATCACACAATCATAGCAGGGTTGGAAGGGACCTCAAACCTAGTTCCACCCCCATGCCATGGGCAGGGACACCTTCATGAGAGCAGGTGTACTGCGCTGTGCAGACGGTGACAGCTTCCAGTGACATCTGCACACACGGCCCTCTACACAGAGACTGTAGTTTGCACCAGGGGATTTCTGCAGGCTGAGTGCCAGGACCCCTGAGAGCAGCAGGTCATATTCCCCTTTGGTCAGCTCAGGACATGCAGCTTCTCTGAGCACAAGGGGCAAGGTGAGCTTTTTATCCACAGTCTCGGCTGTATTTGGCACCCTGACTGTCCCTATCCTAGTCCTAGTTTAGTTCCCCTGGACTTAGGAAAGATTCTGAAAACAGACTTTACTCCTAAATATCCTAAAATACATATGTTCAACGAAAGAAACATCATTTTTAATAGGATCAGTTGTTGTCAGTGCAACAAAACCTGTCTGGCTGTTGGGATGTCACTGGTGTAATTCACAAACGTGAATGCTTAACATCATTACATGACTGAAAACCTTCAAAACTCACTCATGAGAAGAGCAAGGCTTACTCTTTAGTGTAATTGGTTTGTTTTAGAAAACTAAGATAATTAAAACAAACCTTTAATGTCTTAAGGCTCACATACTCGAAATTGTGGGTCTATGATGTGAAAAGATACCTAAAATACCTGAAAGACTGTCACTTATGTGGATACCAGAGAGCTGATTTTCTTGATGGAACCATGCTGGAAACACCCCGCTTACACCCCGCACTGACAGAACTTGAAAGACAGCAGTTATTTAGCTTACAGAATCCACACAAACAGCAAAATACCTGTTCTACACCCACAGGAGAGATTCGGGAGGGGATGTGTGATGAAACGCATTTCAGGCAGAATACACTGAAGTCCAGTTTACGTGGGGTCTTAGTGAAAAGTTGGTGTATGACAATAAGAATGTCACAAGTCAAAAGGAAGAAGGCAACCTAGTTCAATCTGATTATTCTGGGGTTGAGGGAACATATTAATCAAGTGGACAAAACAATTCTATTAATGAAATTCAAAAGGTACAGTACGATAATCCATCTTTTGCTATATTGCAAATGATAAAACAAGCATCCAGAAGGGTTATGCTAATTACATGTTTCAAGTCAAATGAACCCCTTCCGTGCTTTGTCTTGTTTAGACAAATAGAGCATTCCTGCCATTTAATTATATTTCAGATGTCTGCATCAGTGTCTGCAATGATGCATTAGCCTACCCAAGGACCAGAGATAGATTGTTACCTTCTTAAAACAGAAACATGCAGCCCACCTGGAGCAACCCGGGCTTAGAGCTCCTACGGACAGCAGCACAGTGGGCAAGGAGCAAACCAGGGGAAGGCGAGGAGCAGACCAGGGGAAGGTGAGGAGCAGACCCAGAGGTGAGCGAGGAAGGTGAGCTGGTTGGGCACCTTGCAGGGTGGCTTCACCCATTTTCTGCAAACACGTGCACAAGGAGACGGGTGGACTCTCTGCTCCCTGGAAGTGCACAGGGTCTACATGGCTCAGGTCGGCCTGAGCGGCTGTGGGAAGGCGGAGCTCCTCTGGGGAGAGAATCAGCACAGGGCACTGTCATGCAAATGTCAAACACTGCCTGGGCTGTCTCCGCACAGAACTTCATAGTACCATGTACATAACACCACGGGTATCACTTTGATGTTGCTCCATATGGATGCTCACACTGGAAGCACAAAACACCCTGGCAACAAATGAAACGTACAGCAGGTTTTCTGTGCAGGCTCGGTGCGTGTCACTCAGCCCTGTCCCCACCTCACGAGCACATTTTTCTCTGAACAAACACAGACCCTGCAAGCCCTCAGCAGTTTTCCTGGCTGCTTTCCCTACAGTACACATCCTCTGTCACCCACCTCAACTGCTGGTTCCTCTCACTTCCCTCAGCTCAGCAGCCTGACTGCCTCCAGCTCCGCCACACTGCAGCAGTGCAGATTTCAGCACCAGTCGCTCAGGCAGGCCCGGCATGTCCACGCAGCCGGCGAGGCTGAGCCGCAGGCCCGGTGCTGGCACACAGCGTGCCCAGGCCGCAGGCACCAACAGCAGCTGTTACTCACTTCACTCACTTTGGCATCTGGGGGGAAACAGCAGCCCAAAAGCAGGACTGGAAGAGGGAAATAAAGAAACCAGGAAACACACGGCGATTACAAAAACAAATAAACAAAAAGGTAGTATTTTTAAACAAAACCTACCAGACCTGCATTAGCAGCCGAAAGCACGAGCAAATGATGAGAGCCAACAAGTTATGTGCCTGAGGGTCTAATTAGAAAGCCCAAACCCTAACACCTTCCTCCTCAAAACCAATCAGAAGATCCTTTCGGATAAAAAAAAGATACATTACTTTTCCTTAGCTTTCAAAGAAAACTTTTCTTTTAAAAAACCCCAACAAACACATATAACCACTACACATTTCAGAACCCTAGAAACATACCTTTGTGGATCCACCCACAGATTACATTTGTGTTCAATGCATTTGCCTGTTTAAAGTGCAAAAAAATGCAGTAAGAAAATTCAGCCTCTGGTGTTGCATCATCTTCCTCACTTCTCAGGGACAGTTCTGCGGTCCCTTTGTTACACACGAGAGGAAGAACACCCTAGGAAAGTTACGCTGACAAATCCACAGAGCCTATCGATGGCCATTGATTTCCACGTGAATTTACATGTTTTCCAACAGAGCAGAATCGGAGTCTGAAGCCAGCAGGCTGCAATCTGGGCCTACATCCTCTCCAAGGGAAAACAATTTTCGAAGAGGAGATGCTCTGGTTTTTTAAACTGTAATGACTGCAGGTATCCAGAACTGTCTCATATCCCGCTTTACCGTGCTACTGTTGATGGCCTTCCCTGGTAAAACGACAACGTAAGACCGAAGGGAAAGCCAACCTGCTAGCTGAAGACAGGGAAAAAACAGAATACACACTGCTTTTGTAGAATTGAGCACCCAGGTTTACTTTTGAATTTTTAGGATTAAATTACCAAAACAGCGATCCTTGTGACCTAACCACACTGCGAACAAAGTACTGGGTGAATGCCAACCACTGAAACAGAACCGTTGGCCTCGAACCATCCCGGTACCTTCCCAGACTTTCAAACTGTGCTTCATGCAGGAGTGGCGGCATTTTGAGGTGAGAGGTTTTGCAGTCATTAGTCGTGATTTTTATCATTACACGCTGTATAATCTGCCACCTAAACTTGCGTCAGCGTGCTGTAAATTAACTTTAATTCAGGTTTACCAAAGAAGAAAGCCGGAGCGTAGCTAAATGAGGTCAAGGACTTTGAAGACCTCCTTTAATCCCACAATACTCGGGCCTTTTTATGAAGTCCATGCGATCATCATGAGTGGTGCAAATGGGCGCCAGTATGTGTGGCAGATTAAATAACTCCCTTTGATATCAGGCAGAAATAAGAAACAATAACTAATATTTGTGAAAAGTTACACCTGAAATCTTTCACTCCGCCTTATGTTAAATGTACTTAGCAGAAAGGTCAGAGCTCCTGAATTTGCTAGATAAATAAATGTTGGTGAGGTGGATGAATCACTGGAGAATTGGTGCATGGCAGCGAATGAATAACCTGCAAATGCTTCCCAAACCCCATTATTTCCCTTTTTCCAGTAGGGCAAAGATTCATGTCCCTGCATGCCGCCAGTTCATTACGGAGAAATATCATTCCTCTTCTGGCACTCTCTGGGCGGCCTCTCAGCCCCACGAGGACCCTTTAATGTTTAATTCCCCATCATCTGCTCCAGTGAACAGCTTAATCTCTGCTTGTATGATCAATACTATATCAGTGTAAATTAAAATGACAATTTTAAAGTAATTAAGCCTGTTAATGCTCGATTCAAATGTCATTATTTGCACAAGGGATTGAGGAGAAATTACATCGTGTCCAGGGTGACAGGAAAATGTTTGAGCCTTCTCAATCCTGTTGCCGCTGTGCCACTGGAGGCTTTAGCAAAGCAGATTAACTTCCAGCTCCCACTGCCAGGATACCTATCCAATTTCAAAAGAGGATAACACAATTTGATAAATTTAATTCCAGCTACAAACTCAATTATTGTGATAATGGATGAAAACTGGGAGGAGACACTAAACAAGACCCACATAAAAAATACACTTAACTTCAGAATGAGATACAACAGTAATTGTTTTATTTGATTTGCTCTATCCCTTTTGAAAACCCTTTAAATAATTGTGATTGTTAGAAGAATAGCCAGCATTTATTAAATAGCATGAGCTCTAAGATCAAAGCGGCTGCAGTTTAAAGGATTTTGGTCACAATGGAAATGTTTGCCATCCTTTGCTTGTACAGCTACATTTATTAGACAAGTAAAATTACATCATTACAGTATTGGATCTCATAAATAGATCTATAAAACTCAACTACGCTCAGATGAAATCTCAGCCTGTTCTACGTGCTGGCCTTTCTAGACCCTGCCGTGACAGCATGTGGTCATTTATTATTTCAAAGGAAGATTTTAATAATAGAAAAACCTTAAACTTTATGAGACAGCCATAGGATTTGGTTTGGATTTCAAGTCTGACTAGCGGAAAACACAGCCAGGCCATTGTTAGCTGAGCTCATCTCTAGGACTCCAGGATACAGAAAACCACGGCAATTTAGGCAGAATGCTGGACAGAGCCATCAATATTTGATATTTTGAAGCAGATAGCAAAAGTGAAGCACCAAATGTCGTGGATTAAATTCAGCGATAAGGAACAACTGCAAGCTCCTTCTGCAAAGGAGGTTCAAGGAGTAACAACATTCCTGCGGCCGAGGCACTGGCCGCCCCACAGGCCGCCCTACGAGGGCGGCATACAATCAGCATTCCTGTCACTGGACATTGTTTTAATAAATTCAGTTTGTCTGACCGTTCGCATTTCCTGAAGTTCTCTGAAATAATTATATTGAATTTTTATTAGTGCGCATGAAACATTTTTGGCTTGCACTTCTTTGAATAATAAATGGCATATATTAAAGTGCCTTACAGGTCTAATAACCTGCATCGGATCCGTGTAGGCCTGTCTTATTAACTTTTACTTTAAATTACAGCAGAATTCATCAATCAGTGTTTCTTAATAGCGGACTGCAGATTGCCACAGACTCTCAAGAAAAATGTATCTGAGGACAATTAAAACAGCTACTGTGTCTCAAGTATTTAATCAGAAAATCTATCAAATCGCGGATTTCCTTAGATGAACTGTCGAAAGAGGAACCCTGAAAGGGTAACCAAAGACTATTAAATTTTCTTTACAATAATTAAGAAAATTTAAAAAAACAACTAAACTAACAGGAAGGTTTTTAATTAAATACATTTACTCCAGCACAAACAGTATTTTGGAATGAAAATTAAGGCAAGCTGGTGGAGTTATGTTTCCCTGCTCACTCCCTGGACACCAGAGCTGCTGTCATGGCAGAGCCCAGATTAAACTCCTGATTTCCACTGGCCTTCACTGACAATAGTTTTCTCCTGAAATAACAGTGGCAGGGTCAAAACTCAGGCAACAACGTGCAGAAGTGGGGGACCATGCTCAACAGGCTGTTTTGCTTGGGTTTTTTAAGTCGGTAAATAAACTGAAGGCTATATTTTACTCTGATAATTCTGAAGACTTTAAATTATAAAGCTCGTGCATCAAAACAGAACCAAACTGCTGTCTTAAAAGATCAATGAGAAGACACATTGAACCAGAGAAGCCATGACTTCTCCAGCAAGGCTTCCTTCTGTTCCCATGTTACTGACAGGCACAAAGGCTGGGCTGCTGCGGTGGGGCAGGACCAGCGTGTGACTCCAAGATACTGCTCTCCAGGAAACATTACGGGAGGCATGGGACAGGCCTCTTGGCAGGGCTTTTAAACGATGTGAAATCCAAAGTAACAGTGCGCTCACACCACAGCGACACCATTGCTGTTGACACTTCCATGCATTATATGCACTGACATCTTAAAATGCACCACAACTGCATTCAGACCCGAGTGCTGGCTGCATGGCACTCCAGGTCTGCTAACTGAATTAACAGTACACGCATTAGAAAGAAGCAGCCTGCTCAGGGAACAGAGTAAAACGGCTGTTTCACCCCAGGCTTCCCTGTGTTTGCAGTAAAACCAAGACCCCTGCTCCCCCATGAAGGTAGAGCAGCAGAAAGTGATCCTGCTATGGGGAAGATGATGACAGCTGCCTAACCTGAGCGGTCAAAGGAGGACCTCGTTACTGGAAAGAGAGGAAGAAAAATACTACATTCAAACGAGTGTCTGAATAGCATCAGAGCCCTTTCCTTCCAACACAACCAGAACCCGCGTACGCAATATTACAGCTTTTCTGTTCTGCATTACTAGTAGGGCATGTTAATGGACATCAGACCATATGGAGCAACAAATTAATTGTTTCCCTATGTACAATAATAGCTCCATTTATCATGCGGATGTTGACCTGCGTTTGCTCTACAAAGCTTATTAATTATCAGTGATCTTGGTGCTTTAAGAATAAAGAAAGCAGTGGTAAAATTTACCGCTGGGAGATCAGCCCAGAATCATTAAACCTGTTTGTACTGCTGAAGGTGGGAAGAGCACTCAGCTTCATCCTGCTTCTACAGTTTCATTTGATAAGCTTTTAGAGAAACAACACTTGCCCGCAGGAACAAAGGCAATGTTACTGGGAGCAGACTGGCATTGGTTTATGCCCGTGACTGAAAGTAACTTTATAGTACCATGCTCAGCATCAGCTACAGTGTTCTACTAGGCTTCTATTATCCTGTGAGAAGATAAACAAAACCCACGTTTGTTAATAGATTACTAATCTCATCTGATCTCCATACACACTATGTGCATTTGCTTCATGTAGAAGGTGCAGCAAGGGGCCTTCACCTGGGCCATGCAGAGCCTCTCCCCGAGCTGTGTCACACAAGGAGATATCCACGCAGCTACAGTCAGGTGCAAACAGACCCTTCTCTGTGAGGCAGCAGATGGTACTGCCAGGCCCAACTGTCATGGGGTCAGCAACTTTAACAAACACCCAAAGGAAACTCGTATTTTGTAAAAACAATGTCTCCTGGCTTACTAAGACTTTACCACCGCTTTGACAAAAGGTAATGTGATAAATTCCCTGAGCACAACTGAAAACTGAGCAGCGGGAGTGGTTCCGCAATGACTGAGAGAACAGGCTCAGCAGTAGCCAACATTCCTCTGCAGCTGGGGACGAGGAGTGAGCTGGGGACAAGGAGCGAGCATCCCTACAGAGCCTGGAGCAGGAACAGAGCCATGAGGATCCGCTCACCATCAGCCACTGCAACTTCTGGCTCTTTCTTTTGATGGTCACTGCTCCAGTGGCTTTCTGTCACAAAATGCTAACAAGCCTTGATGCTCTGTAAAAGCTTAACAATTTTTCAGTTGGCTCACCGATGGATTCCTTGCAGAGTATTTGTTTCCCACAGGTGGTGCTCTGACACAGCATTCAATCACGTCTGTCTTCCCCCTTGATGTACGGCTCACCCACACGCAGACTGGGCAGACCTGTGCCAACATGTCACTTACGTATTTTTCTTACTCTTTAAGAAAGTCTAGTGACAAGTGATTGAATCAAAAGATGCTCTGGCCAAAACACTGATCCTAACTTAAAAGGACAAACTGAACACAGCTAGCAACAGGCAGACAGCTATTGACTGTTGTTTAATATCATACCCACCAGAAGTTTGCTTGGGATAATGTGAGGTGATTGAGGTAATGACACAGTGTTACAGCAGCTGCTCCTCCTCTTTACACCTCCTCAAACGAAAGAATTAGTGTGATCAGGGTGATGGAATTCAAATTCTCCTTTTCACTAGAAAGGTTTTTGAAAACACACAGAAATACCCAAACACGCAGTGGGACTCTCTTTAAAGAGTTTCTGAGACAAAATGGGATCATGGGAAAAGAGGGATTTGGCCCTGGGAAGTCCCCTCTGCTCCCACAGCAGGACCAACGCCCTAGCAGTTGCCAGCACAACCTGCTCCGGGAAGCTTCCACTCCAAAATGTATGGCGATCTGTAAGGGTTTTAATATTTATGTCTTTTTGTCCCTGAAAACAAACAAGGGATCTGTGCTACTGAGCACATTCAGACAGGAAAACGTCAGGTTTACCAACTGCATTTACAAGATTGAAATTAGAAGAAATCCACCCCCTTTTTTCCCATTCCTCTCATCACAAGTGATCAGAAAGCAAACGAAACACACTGTGAGTTACAGAACAGCTTGCTCTTCCAAGACACCGGAGCAACCCACAGGCTGGGGATGGTAAGTGAGCATCTCCAGTCAGTGAGAGTGCTCCAGCCCCAGCTCTGTTTCTGCTGCGTCAGGTGCCCCACAGCTCAGAACAGCAACGGCCCGCCACAACGCACTGCAGCCCAGTCCCTCCAGTTAAAGAGCAGACATACGCATATGTAAACACACATCCCTTCAAATGCCAGGGCTCATAAATAGCAAGAGGAAGCGGTGCCAGCATGGCCAGCACTGAAGGCTGCCTGCCTCCTGCCCCTCTTCCTCTCCACAGCCCGTGCCCTGAAGCTCCGGGGCACAACAGCAACATACATCGTGCCTAGAAATTCTTTAAAATGTTCAGTCTTACATCTTGAATTCAAGTGGCCAGTAGCAGAGGTTGAGAAGCTCTGCGCAGAAACGAGTCAGAGAGAAGGACACGCAGGACAGAGGCTGCTGGCGTTACAGAGAGACCCACTCCTGTTAGCAGCCCTGGCTAATTAACACTTTGTTCACTCAGCTCAACCAGCCAAAGCAATCCAAAGCAATGAAGCCCCCTCCCAGAGATTACTCAAGCTAAGGGTGGGATCTCAAGTGCCACGGGCTCCAGGCACATGAACAAACCACTTTTCACCCCTGTTCCTGGAGAAGATAGCTCAGGAACAGCCCTGCTGATCCCCGCTGGCCCAGGGGTTCTGCGTCAGAGCTGCACACCCACCACCCTGAGATACCCCACCGGGGCTCACTGCTCCCTGGGCACTTCCATGCGAGAAAGGGAACACTCTGAGGCAAACCTTCACGGATCGCAAGCCCTTGTGTAGCCAGGCAGGCACACAAACATTAATGTCCTGGTGCTCACTTACAAATGCAATTACCACACAACTTACTTCAGTGACAACATCTGGCGACAAAGTTCAAACATCCACCCTGTCCCTTAGGAACCTTCTCCAGGGTTCCCACCACTCTGGTCTGTGGCAGACCCTGGATCCCAGCGGTGGGCACTTAAAAGCATCCTTCCTCAAGCTTCCCTATGAGCCTCCGCACAGGTGACAGCATTGCCGCACAGTGACCACTGTGCGCCAGATGCCTCATGGGTACCCTGCCAAATCCAAGGCTTCACTCCTCATCTTTCGAACCTTACTGGAAATTTTGTCCAACATGACTGATGACCCTCCTCATCCCCTGTAATTATCGCTTCCCAGCAAACATATGCTGCAGGAGCCACAGAGCTGGCAGCCTCAGCAGTAGAAACATCTCAGGGACTGACACACGGCACTGAAGCTCACTGCCCATTGAGTGTGAAGGGAAAAATTAAGGAACAGATCTATCCAAAACACAAAACCCACAGAAACTGTCTTAGGTGGGTATTCGCTGAACTGACTGATGGTGATGTGTGCCTATTTTTATCCGTGCATTACAAGTCTGTGAGCCAGGCAGCTGACATCTGTGACCAGCCACACAGACACAGGTTTTTTAAAAAATGGGGAAAAAAATAGTATGAACCCTAGGAATTTTAATCGAAGTCCTGCACATGGATACATCTGAGAGACTTCAACTGAAAATACCTGTTGGCTACTTCCAGGGAGCCTCTGGCCATTAGCAGGAGGCATGGGAACAAAGCAAAACCCAGCTGAGGAAATGCAGTTACACAGGGATGTGGGCAGTGACTTAACAACCATCAGCTCTGTGAAGTAACTGATGAAGCTCTAGTCTTATTCTTCTTAATTGATTATGTCTCCTTGTACGAGACACAGGTAACACAGGAGCCTAACTACACCTGAGCCATGGACACGGGCTAGTAAACCTAAGGAAGGGCAATGTCAAGTGTGAGCTCACGTGCTCGTCACGGCAGGAGGGCTGACTCCGGGACAGCTGGAAGACCTTTGAGGCTCTGCAGCAAAGACCCAATGGCTATGGGGGTCTCTGAGTGCCCTTCCTCAGCACTGACCAGCCTCCTCTTCCTTCTCCTTGCTGCAACTGTTCCTCTTCTACCAGCTTGGGCAGGAGAGCCGATGCTGTGCCATTTCTCACAGCGCCTTACACAGCAGGTTCCTGTGAACCCCAGAACGGAGGCAGAGAGGTATGTGTTCCCAAAGAACACTTTGGTATGTAAAGCAAACCAGCCAGTCTGCAGGAGAAATGGCTTTCTGGAAGATGCTCCTTCCCCTGTTTCACCGCTCCCACTGCGGAAAAGCGTGCTCGCCCCCACCATCCCTTAGGCCGTAGTGCCAGTGCCTGAGCAGAGCTGCAGCCAGAGGGCTGGTGACGCCGCTGCGCTCCCACCTCTGCCTGGATGCAAAATGAACTTAAACCCACGAGGCAAAGAGAATCCATTTAATGCCTGTGCTGTGCGGCGCATTTATATGGGGACCCTGTTGTTGTTACAGTGCTTCTATTCATTCTTATGCCTTAGCGGTCCACTGCCATTTATCAGCCTGTAGTGGAAAATACCTGGCACCTACTTAAAATGCATGGAGCCGGCCATAAAATTAACCTTGTGGCAATTGTTTTCCCACATGTTTGATAGACCAATGTCAGCTCATCTGTTAGAAGGAAATAAAAAAGTCAAGCCTAAATGTACAAAAAATTATGATGGAAGCCTTAAATAAAGCAAGGGTAATGCAAGTTTATTGAGTCAAAAATCAATCAATCAATGAGCGAGTGGATTAGGAGCACCTCATAAGCCCCAAAGAAATAATTTGCCCAAACACTGGGATTTAACGGTGGAGGACCGAATTCCAACACTTTTAGGAAGTAAGTAATGAAAAATCAATTCAAAAGGAAAAACAGATCAAGAACCCTGGATTCTGACACGCCGACACATTTATTGCTGAATACCATTTCTTGGCTGACCCGAAAACTTCGGAAGGTGTTTATTTACTTTCAACACCTTCCAGAGATCAATATTTTTAATTTGGATCCGAGTTATTATTTTTCACATCACAGCATCGGGGAGCGGAGTAAAGTGGCTCATATTTTAGTGCTAAAAAGATCGATATGACAGTTTCACCTTCACTGCAGCCCCCCGCAGCCGCCCGGGTGCACATCATAACATCCCGCAGGGGGGTGCAAGTGCTGCGGCGCGGGGAGCAGGTCATCACCCAGCCAGAGAGCCAGACAGCCCATGATTTAGCTGATCATGAAGGGCCTGGTGCCCTCTGAAAACCAATCTTGTTTCTCCCACTTTATCAGGCCTGTCTTTTATCCGGCGTACGGAAGGGGGAGGGGGCAGCAGAGGAGAGGATAGGAAGAAGGAGGGCAGGAGCAGAGCAAAAGACAATCGGTTTCATAAAGCGGATTACGTCCCTCATCCTAAGTGCATCCATTCATTTTTGCCTTCCTCAGACCAGGGCACATCTGTAACCGATAATTAATTTTCCATAAATTTCAAAATACTGTTCTGGTGGCTGGAAGGGGCCGAGCGTGCAGGGGGAGCAGGAGGGATGGTCTCCTGTGGTAAGAGGTATCGCTCCCGGGCTCTGGTGGCTCTATCGATCGCCGCTCTTGGGGCTGATGGAGGCAGGCAGGCAGAATTATAGGCCCGGCCAGCGGACCGCTGCCCTGACATCTCTTTCATTGCGGCACTTTAAGGATGTGCTGCCTCACCAGAGGCTGAAGAAAATGGCACATAGTGCATCCTGAGTTGTCAGAGCAGCTTCACTCCAGTCAGAACAGCTCCCTCCTTCCCACCCTCGTGTACGGACTGCACCAGCACCTTCACAGGCCATCTCAGGGCTTCAGGACTCCCTGCTCAATGACACGGATCCTCCCAGGGCAAAGCTGTCGAGATCCTGCACAGAAACTACCGTATCACACAGACAAACACAACTGTTTTCTCCTTCTCGGAAGAGTGTTAACTGTGGGTTTATGGTATGCCAGTCAGGGACACAGAACTGGGGGATTGGATGTGCGTGCAGGAGTATGAAGTGTGTGGGGTTTGCAGCTGGCACAGCTCGGAAGATGCAAGCTTGGCTGGGCAGGCGAGCATGGCACCATAGCTGCTTCACACAGACCCTGCTGTATTTCAGACCCTGTATGCTCATCGTCAGGGAACCACAAGGCAAAACCAAGGACTAACTGCACACCTCCGAGCCATTTCCCAATGACACATTTACATCTATCCCTGGGAAGCCACTGGTGACACCATAAAACAGCTGTTTGCATTTTAGCACAGTAACCCCCTCTGCAAAGGACAGCTCACATGGAACCAGGCCCCAAGGAAAGCATAGGCCACTCTGGGTACGCTCTGAGGGAGCACAGACCTTGGGCAGCTCTCCAGACTGCTCCACGCCATTATCCTGATGGAAGAGCATCACCCTTCCCACTGGGCCAATACAAAGAAACACCTTGTTACTGGCCTGGGGCACAGTGTCCCTGTAAATGAAAAGCTCTTAACAAACACTGCAGTCTCTCAGGGGGCTTCACAGACGCTCTGTGATTGATCCTCCGTTGGCTCATGGTTTGGGGCAGTAAAACCAAGCAGGCCACGAGTGCACTGGGAATCGTACAGAGCGCTTGCAAGCAACACAGCCCCAGCTCCACAGCCCAGTCTGGGGTTTGTTCGGACCCATACAATGTTGAGCATCTGGCATACACACAATGATCTCCCACCACTGCCAAAGACATGTAGAGGTACCACCAAAGGTGGTCCTGGCTCCTCTGTCTAGAGGGCGAGTCTCAGGAAATATATACCTCGGGTAGAGGTCTGAAGTGAGATCTAATTAAGCAGTTAGCAGGAGAGTTCAAGTGCAAGGATTTACACTCTGCTCATACGGAAGCAAGTGCAGGGCAGCTTGTATCCTGTAAATTCACTCTCACCGGTAAGCAATGTTAATTCTAGTTTTAAAGCCATCAGCACTTCAGCAATATTTCAATTTTGGAGTAGCCAGCTGGAAATACAATAAAGCAACATCTGAAATAGAAGTACATAACTGCCTGTGCCCGCTCTTCTCCCCGCGCTCAATCCTGGCCTGTATTTCTATGTTATATTAGGTCTTTTCTGCTGGCTTTAGAGGAAACATATTTTTTAAATTCTAAAATTATAATCTAAATATTAAAAACACACTATTAGGTACCCAGAATACCATCACACTGTTCAGATGTTGTTCAGTGCTTTGCTGTCATCGTGCCTTAAACCCTCCCCACACACCCCCCAAAGCCCATCAGTGTATTATCTGTTGCCATGTACCATATTAACTGGGGGATTAGCCTGCAGCTTCCTCCAAAAGTGGTGTGTCAGAAGAAGGCATCCGTATAATCCGACAGCGCTGGTGTCCGTGCCTGCGTATCTCAGGGGGGGATTTGGGTCTGCTGATTCCATCCAGCACCAGCATTAAACCCAAACAAGCCACCAGGCCGGAATGAAAGGTGAGGATGCACAGGGGTGTTCCTCCTCGTTCTCCTGAGAGACAGGCACAATCTGCATCGGCATCCAAACCTGGTCACTGGTGCTTTCGTGACAGTGAGCAGTTTTCAAGCTCTTACCAGGTAACCAGGCCCCAAGGAGACAAGGAGCTTTAGAATGATCTGGAGTTACAGCACTGTTATTTAAATGACAATTTGCACACGACTAAGTCATAGAGGTATTTAAATGTGGGATTTATAACTGCAGCTGCCTTCACAACGGAGCAAGTCAATACAGAAATGCTCCATCTTTTTTGGAGACCTTTTCAGGAATGCAAAACATTTTAGGTTGCAGCCTTTTGAGCCTGAGATTAATAAGCCATTATTGTAATTAGCTGAATGCAAATTCTTACAAAAGATTTGGGAGTTTTGTTTGCTTTTTTCATTACAGTTATCCTTCGCTTTGCCTTCTTCCACCCTCAAAGTCTGTGCAGTTTCTGACCCTTCCTACCTTGTTTCTGACACTCCCACCCACCACCCGCCCCTCCATGCCTTCTCTCCTTACCCCATCTCTTCCTGTGGCCTAACCCTCCAACTGCCCTAACAAAAGAGGTCAAAACATCAACTGGGAACCTTCCATAGGCATCACCCAACCTCACATCCTGGCTTCATACAGCAAGCCATTGCTGCTCCAGCCTGCTCCAGGGGCACAGGAGTGTCCCCACATCTACTTGTTTCCACAAACTCATTATGAGATGTGAATCTGTTTGGGGGTTTGTGGGCAGGTTGTTTTTTCAATCACCCCCTTGTGCACAAAGTGTATTGATTGATGGTGCCCTTCACAGGCTGCCAATTGCTAATCCTAGTGCTGCATTTTCTGTGGCTCATATGAAGGTATAAAAGAGACCCCTTCCAGTTTAAGGGCAGAGGAACAACAGACATCTCATAGCCCTCGTACAGGAATGACTTCTAGCAAAGTGAAACAGAAAGCATCCCCATGAACGGATGGAGAGCCTCCTTCAGAACGTCGGGGTAACGCTGCTGCACTAACCCTGGAAAATGAGAAAGGTACAACCCCAGCCCTTGAGCCAGGAGGGCACAAGACTGCCTGCTGCTTTTATCCACCACCTGCACACCAAGAGCACCCAGCCCAGGTTCAGCTCCTGCTGAGGGAGGGCACCCTGCTCCAGACTGATGGGAACTGGCCTAGGAAGGGTCTGTGGGCAATCCCGGAGCGATGCCAGTCAGCTCCACAGCTCATGTTCTGGATTATTTTGGTTCACTCAGAAACAGATTAGTTTTTCTCTTCCCCAAACAAACTCTTCTGTGTCTCTGGGAAGGGCAGGATGAAGTGAAATGACCCCAACCTCCTTCCACACACCAACAGTGCTTAACCAGCTGGAGAACTGAGGACAACTGAGCCCAGTAGAATTCCAGTGCGGAATTCTACTGCCCAGCTCGGGAGACACCTGGTATTTATCCCATTCATTCAGCATACCAAAGGCTGGAGAACGAAGTATGTTTTGCTAGACATTGATTTATGTTAATGAATTACCACAGAGGAAGCAAGCTGCGTGTGGGGTAAAGGACAGAACTGAGACAACAACTATGTCCCTGATACAGTGAGCCACTTAGAGCACAGCTACATCTGAAATTATTTGGACAGAAGTGGCAGACTCTTCGCCAGACTTCATGAGCAAAAATCACTGCATTTGTCAAAATGACTAAACCCCACATTTCCATCTTTTCCTCTTTTGTTTTATATGCTTTGCATGTCAGACAAATTATCAGGAAAATACTCCTTGTGTGACATTTCATTGCTTAATGCTTTACTGGTGCAGTAAAACAAGACAACTGCTGAAATTATAGGAAAATAAATTTGTAATTTCTTCCTCATTTAGCCATTTTTGAAGCTCGTGTATAGGAAAGTCATTAATGTTATGTCCTCCTATCGATGTTCCAAGCCTTTCAAGGGATAACTGATGTTTTTTCTATACTCCTCCATGTGGCCAGTTAAATTAGACACATTATTTCTGTGCTGTTAGAGAACACTGATCAATAGACACTTGGAAAGGCCTCTAAAACTAAGTGGAAACACTTCCTCAGCGTCAAAGGGTTCTGGTTTAGGTCTGTACGTTGCAAACACGGTTAAATGTAACAGAGTAGGAAGCGTGTGCCCATGGTACCTCTGCACGCTGTCTCTGAAGGACGCTGGGATGCACAGCCCATCGCTGGGGGCTGCAGGGAAGGAGATGCTCCTGCCTCCCCGTCAGCCCTTCAACAGCTCCTCCTGCTGCCCGCAGCCCTCATACCCTGCTCACAGAGCCCCTCTTTCCCGAGTGCTGTGCACCTTCTATTCGCCTTCCTGTCCCGGGAAACCGGGCTGCTTCCTGCCTTCTCCCATCTGCGGAAGGATCCCGAGACTGTGTTTAGAGTCTCATGGAGGAAAACCTCTTCTTCCTCCCCCCCATCTGTCCTCAGCTGGGAAAACTCGGGTGCATTTCGGAGGCTGTGTGAAGCAGGGAGTGGGTAAGCTGTGCCGTGAGGCCTGGCTGCTGCAGGACTCTCAGGAACGAGGTGCAGGCTCGTGCACTGCCTTCTTTTCAGCTATGAACACTGCATTATGCCATTATTTCAAACACTAATAAACCCATTAGTTCATATCAGCAAATAGCGTACACATTATTTTTCTACCCAGTCACGCTGCTCTTATTTAAGGATTAATTCAGTGCCTCAGACAAACACATTAGCCAGTTCCTTAAATGGTGTTTCATGATTTCTTAAGCAATTATTTTCACATTTTCCAATCTCACATCACTTCTTGAAAGTCAGAGCTGTTCCAAATCAAACATTTCATTCACACAAACAGAATTCCTCACAGGCATTACTTGACAAGAGCTGTTAATGAAATCGTGGCTACACTAGAGCGATGCATAAATGGTCCTGCCCTTAGCCCTACCCCGTACAAACGCCAGCAAGGTATATAACTGCCCCATGCTCCAAACTTCTGTGTAATGGGGATTTTTTTATGGAGAAAAGACAAAACCTGGTGACTCTGCCCCCAAGTTCCTAAAAGTGACACATGTGAGGCTTTTCAAGCTTCAAATTACAACATTTTACTATACCATTTGTGCCAGATCTGCAAGTGTTTCAGCAGGTAGCTCTGCTTTTCATTACTGCTCTTCCTGATCCATTAGACATTCGGTATCTTTCTCAACACTGGGCGACCCTTTTTGTGAAACAGCCTCACCCCAAGAGCAGCGTGCCTGTCCTTGCCTGTGGTGGGAGAGGCCAGCACTGGGCACAGAGACATGATACTGCAAAGGACTTGGGGATGAAGCCTCGGGACTCTCTCTGTAGTATCACTGAACTGCCCAAGGCAGAGTTGTTGCATAAGTGGGATACAATTGAGAGGACTAACAGTTCTGAGGTTTGTGTTGAGCCAACCAATGATTCTTGCCATCAGCCTCTGGACAAATTACTTTAAGAAACACAATAATTAAATGTGCAACAAGGCAGAAACGAACAAGACTGCAACGGGCTGCCAGGCTGGAAGGAGAGCAGCTCTCCATCACTACCCTCCTCCACAGCTGCCATTGCAGCCCACAGCAGTGCCGCAGGTCACCACATCCCCAGCCAGCCCATCCCACGTCAGGGCAAAGCAGAGAGCTGCCCACGCAGCCCAGCACCTCCTGACCCACAGCCTGGCTCCGGCAGGAGCCCCGGGTGATCCCTCCCACCACATTCCACAACGAGGAACACAATCCTGCCCACCCCTCCTGGGGATCAAGGGAGGGCATGGGGCCCAAGCGGCAAGGCCCAGGCCAGGCTTCTCAGGGTCAGCGTCACCTGTGCTGCCCTCTCCTTCCCTGCCTCCCCCCAGCACAGCCAGGAAGCACAGCTCAGCTGAACTGAGCCCCACTCTCCACAGCCCCGTGCTCACCAGGCTGCAGGGAAGGTTTGGGGCCAGGTGCTGCCCCGGTGCCCTGGGCTGGGACTCCCCTGCTCCAGGGGCTCACAGCTGGCCTTCCTCAGCCTGATGCTGCCACAGAGCTGCAGATGGGACTGGGGAGCTGCACCCCAACAGCTGCAGCCTTCAGGCCGGCAGCACCGGCACCCGGCACTGCAGGGCTCAGTGCCGCACGGGTGCTGGCGAGTCCCACAACAGAGATTCCTGCCCGAGTGCCAGCAGCCACCGGGACAGCCCCTGGGCTGCTGCAGTCTGTCTGCTTCGGCCTCACCTTTCCAAACACAATTAGGAAGACTGTTTCTTTTTTTACTTTTAAAAGCTTTGCAGTAGTTGATTTCCCCTGTGTTCAGATCCGAGAGCCTATGATTTCATTTCAGCTGTTACAGCTGATGTTCAGATCTGTGGGTTCCTACAGAAACAGGTTATATATAATTACTGCTCACAATAATCCCACGTTCTTCTAGCCATGCAGTCTCTGTTGCATGGCTGCAGTGAAAGTTCTGAATATAAAATCCACAGCCCATAGAAAATGCAATTCCATATAAATTGTAAATCCATAGCGAATACAACCAGTATAATGATTCTATGTATAAACACACTGCAACATCACCAATTTCCTTGGCACTGGCGCATTTGTAAACAAGGAATTGACCCGAGCCTGCATTATTGGGCTGCTGATCCACGATGTTTCTCACTGTTTTGTGATTTTTCCTCCTCTTACGATTATACAGAGGTGTCAGCAAACAGGTGGAAGATAAGCCACAAAATTCCTCACTGCAGGAACAACTCCATAGATGTCTTACAGATTGATTTCAGAAATGCATAGGAAAAAAAGACAAGTCCAAACCAGGACAAGGTGCTGCTGTGGCGACACCTTCCAGGTCCCACTTCCCATCCAGAAGAGATCAGAAGCAATTACCTGACAGCTGACTTGGTTCCCTATGAAATTAAGTGGGAGATTTAATTTCAGGGGGCTGCAAATACATGTCCCTGTCACGAAATGACAATACTGATACAGCCATTTTTGCCATGCCTTTGGCAGACACAGAGGGATTAACGTCTACATTCACCAGCTCGCCTCATTATCTTATTTTTGTTCAATTAAAAGAATATAAAAGCTAATGAAGAGGTCAAACTTTGCAATACGGGTTTTCAAACCACTCCCATTTCATCACGAGCCGTCCAAAGCAGAAGGCTGTCAGTGACAGAGACCCTGCATGCCGAGGGGGCACCCCTATTGCAAGGCTCCCCCCTGCTTTGCACCCCCGGATCTCCCTAATAGGAGGGTTCATGCAGGAGGGTTCATGCAGGAGGGCTCTCCTAACAGGAGGGTTTTTGCAGTTTCCCTTCTCTATCACGTCCATCATCTCCATCCTCCTCTGAAGGCACTTCTGCAGATTTGCTTTTGGTGTTTAGGGGCATTTACAGGCAAGACTAACCTATTCTTTACTCCTTTTGTTCTCACCTAGGAGATTAATTTAGCAGAAAGTAAAAATTAAATACACATCCAAGCACCAACCTCCCCACAAAACTGGGCACTGCTGCACAGCGTCTCCCAGACACCAGCACTGCCCTCCTCAGACACCCTGCCACAGCCCACCAGCACTACACACAAGTCCCTAAACACCTGAGCGCCAAGAAAAAATCCCAAGGAACTTCCATAAGGCTTGTTAAGAAAGTTGTAACTTAAAAGTGCTTACACTAACCCATTTGGGAGGGGAAGGGGGGCACGAGGCAGGGGAAACATGTGGTTAGAGGTGATGCGTGGAGGCTGGTGATGGCAAAACACTGGTTGGTTTTCCACGCGTGCTTCTGAGGAAGGGGTGTGCTGCCTTTTCCTTCTCCAAAGGATCGGTCCCTGGAGGATGCTCAGGAGAGCCGAGTGACAGCCCTGTGCCCCTCCCGCGGCACGGCTGCCCTGGCACAACCACCCAGCCCCGCACACGGCTCCGGGCAGCCCCGCTGCCAGACGCGGCTCCTGGCGCCCGGAGCCCAGCGCTGCACGCAACAAACCGCACTCGGGGTAAGCGCTGCTTGCGAGGGACCAGGACAGGAGTCCCCGGGCCGCCCCCGCAGGGCCGGAGCTCTGGAGCTGAGCCCAGGAAGGAGCGTCCCGGCCCGGCGGCCGCAACACGGCCGGGTCGGTGCGGAGGGCTGCCCAGCCCCGCAGCCCGCCCCTGCCTCTGCGGGGCAGCAACTGCGAGGCTGGAGCCAGACGCACGGGGAGGCGGCGGCTCGGCGCGGGGTGACGGCACAGCGGGGAGAAGCCTACCACTAGAACCGCAGCTCTCCGTCTGTAGCTCGGCGTGTTTCCAGAGACACAGCTACGGACACCCCGAGGGCAAAGCAACAGTCCGGGGCGAGGAGCTCGGGGGGCAGGCGGGGCGCCCCTTCCCGAGCCCCTCGGCACCCCGGCCAGAGCGTGACTACAGCGCCCTCTGCTGGGCGTTCCGCGGTACTGCGCGACCTCCGAGCAGCGCGGCCAAGAGAGGGGCCGGGACCCGCAGGGGGCCGGCGGGGGCAGCGCACCCCGGCCAGTCGGGCGCTTTATTACGCGTGTGTTCCTAAATCACCTCGTCCCCCCTCCCACCGGCCGCGGGTCCCAAGCTCGGCAGCGCACACCATTCATTTCTGGGAAGAGGCGGCTGTTTTCCAAGGCCCATCAATAACGCTGGAAGGATTTATGGACCAGATAAATCCAGTCCAATTTCCTTTTTCAATTAACGGCCAATTATTCGAACTCAGCTCAACCAAAAATATTACTCAAATATCATTAATCTAACAAAAATTAACTTTACTGCTCTCCCAGTAATGAGCAGATGTAATCCTTAGGTAGTAACACACTTGAACAGAACGCCATCTGTCTTGTTTTTAGGACCACTGAGAACTTTTAGGACTGTTAAAACTTTAGAGTGCAAAACAGTCCTGGGGGTTTATGGCCTCGGTGCTGTTAAACACATCTTCCTCACCTCAGAAACCCTCGTTCCCAAAAAGATCTTTCTTTTTGTCTTTCAATGTGAAAAAAAAATCTGCTAAGTAATGAAGTAATTATAAGCGATACATGCTACTAGGAGGAGCAAGCTGGAGGTTCAGCACCTCACACATACAGCCCAACAGCATCTGGTTCATTACAAGGTTACCCACCAGGCTGAGCCTGATCGACACAGGGCACCAACAAATCAACCAATACAGGGCACCAAACAAAACTAGCTTGGATCCAATTACACCAGAGAAATGTCACTGATTATATGGATATGTTTTCATATAAAAATAATTATGGGTTTGATGAAAACATCAACTGATTGCTGGCTGCTCTTCAGCTGCAGTATGAATGCTCTTGTTCCTGACTAAAAGCACCTTATTCACAATTAACTCGGCAATTTGGGAAGAATCAGCAGGCAAAGGTTTGTCAAACCCAACTAGCTTTGAGTACTTCTTCACATAGAAGAACATGAAGGTTTATGGCTTACCCCTTAGATGAAACACACCGAGTACAGTGTGATTAACAGAGACTGTCAGCGCTGGTACCCTGGGAAAACTGAAACCACGAAGCCCTGCGTCCTTAAAGGTGGAAGCCCGCTGGCAATACTCACCAATAAAGGAATCGTACTCACTTTTGGCTTCACGCTTCTACCTGTTCCAGTCTTCTTGTGCCTGCCTTCTCCCTTTGCTCCTTACACAGTCTCTAACAGAAACACCGATCTCCCTTCTAGCTTACACTTTACCTGAGGGCAGCATCATGGTTTCAAATGGGAGGTTTGCAGGAGGCTGCATTTTAAAGTCACTGTCAACCTATTTGGAGATCTGGAAACATCTGGCTAGCACACAAGCCAGTTTGGCCACACTGGTTTGCTGTCAGTATTTCCAGTCTTAACTGGGACAGCTTCAGCACTGCCTGTTTGGTTGATGTGAAACTTCTAGGAAGCCATCGCTACACTGGCAGAGGTCGTCACCCACAAACCTCATCCATAACTGCTGGGAGCACTTAACTCCGGTGCTGTCACCCTCCCAGTGCTGATAAGCATTAGCTGTAACATAGCAGCTTTCTGCCAAGAGATTCATCTTCAGGACATTCTTAAATTTTGTAAAACTGGGCATCTCTGAAGTGTGATAGGGACTTCTTCATCTACTGCCCCACACGCCCCGTGAAACCTCTGCTCACCTTAATTAAAGCCCTGGGTGACAGAACCACAGAATCGTAGGGGTTGGAAGGGACCTCGAGAGATCATTGGGTCCAACCCCCCTGCCAAAGCAGCTCCCCAGCTCATACTGCACAGATAGGCGTCCAGACGAGTCTTGAATATCTCCAGAGAAGGAGACTCCACCACCTCCCTGGGCAGCCCATTCCAGGGCTCTGTCACCCTCACTGGGGAAAAGCTCCTCCGCATGTTGGTGTGGAACTTCCTGTGCTCCAATTTGCAGCCACTGCCCCTTGTCCTGTCCCCACAGACCAAAGAAAAGGGGCAGGCCAATTCCCCCTGCACCCCATACTTAAGATATTTATATCAAGAGTCAAGAGTCACTGCCCAGTTCTGACCCTCCAGCCCGGGGCTGGGCAGTGACCAGACCTGCCACGAGCTGCTGTGGGGCCGCATGTTCCCACCAGCCACACACTCGCTGCTCATCCTGAGGGCATGTCCTTCAGTAGTCAGTTTTGAGCCACACAAATTCCTCTCACCTGCAGCAAACCCAACCCAACTGGAGGCTTCTCTCTCATCACGACACCTCTGCCTCTCTCCCCACAAGTGCCAAACCTAAACCCAGCCTGGTTTATACCAGATTTTGAATACATGACCCTAAGGAACATGTGCCCGCTGTTACACTTCATTTGTGCCTGGGATGATGTGAAATGCACCATTTCAATCGTGAATCAGTTTCAAAACAGAATCACTCAGTGAGCAACACCTCATTATCACCCTGCCCTTTAACTTCACACCACACACCCTGGGTTGCCTTGGCCTGGGACCGAGGGGCAGACCCAAAGTGACAGGCTACTGAAACAGTCCCTCTCTGGCTGTTGGTCCAGCACAGCCACGGGCAGCAGGACCTGATACGGCTCTGCGAAGCCATGCCAAGCACACTGTGCAGGAGCCACGCCAGAGCTGCTAGAAAAGGGGATATGAAAGCAGCAGGGCTAAAGGTTAGCCAAACTGCAACTGCTTGGGCTTCTCCCTTTTGAAGAAAAGAGCATTATACAACAACATATGTGATAAATGTTTATATTTCAGAGACAGAGAGGTAATAATGTAATAATTACAGGGCTACCACCTGCTGCCAAGTCCGTGCCTTAGAAGGGATGGAAAAAAGCCCACAGAAGTTAAAGAGCTTTGCAATCAAACAGAACTAATGAGGAAACAGGGAGACGCATAACATCATGCAAGCCAAACCACACTGGAGATAAGACAAAAACTTTACCCTAAATGGACACACCGCAATGGTGAAACCCCTGTGCAGACCGTCACCACACGCAGGAGTTGCTGCACACGACTGAGCAGAGGGGCTGAAGGCCTGACAGGTCAAATCATACGTGTCAAGAGCCATTGACATGAACCTTTGATTCCCAACAGCAGGCTCAGGAACCACGCGTGAGGACTGTCAGCACTGAGCGTCGAGGGGCAGACTGTAAGGAGTCAACCGTTCCAGAAGCTCAGTATGAAGGTGCATCCTCTCTCCTCTGGGATTGCTGGCTTTAGTTCCACGCCACTACCACTAAAAAAGTCTGACAAGGAAGGGATCAAGCATTCCTCTAGCACACAGCTTTTTCTCCTGGTTATAGTAATATAAAGGGTAATTGGATTGTTGCTCATTTTTGGGTTTTTTCCCCTTTTCCACACTGAGCTGGTTCAGCTCTAGAAGGTTCTTACAGGTTGGGAAGAAGGGCAGACAGAAAAAAGCGAGAGACATCATCCTGTGAGTCATGTTCCTTTCATTCTGCTGAAGTGGTGCTTCAAAGGGTCGCTTTCCTGGAGCTCCAGCACGGCAACGGGAGCTCGTTTCTAGGCTGCCAAACAAAACCCCCAAATCCTGCCCAGACTGGGAGTCCCCTCCCTGCCAGGGACACCTGAACAACGCACACATCTACCAGCAGCAGCACCTCAAAGCTCTCTGCAAGGTTACTAATACAGCGGAAGAGATCCAAGGGCCCCTAGGGAAAACGTCCTCCTGCCGTGACCCTCACCCTTTTAGTCCCATGGGGCTGTTTCTGAACCACTCAACACTGCCTTACAACTGCCTGTAGCATTACTTACAAGCAGGCTCCACCACACAGCTCTGCAAACCTGTTTGTATCGTTACAGCTACTGGTTCAATCGTTTGATCAAGTAATAAAAGCACGCACATGGTTAGCGTGCTTTCCGTGGAAAACAGTACTGGTACAAGCAGCCCTTTTCTTCCTCTTTACTGACTGTTGACAGGATTTCTTTTTCCAGGAAGGCCTAGCTTTGGTAAATACAGGATGAGAAGAAAAAAGATATGCAAAGTAATATTTATGGCAGGAAAGGGAGAATTACAAAGGTGACTGTGGAGTACTGCAAGAAACAGTAGTGCCTAGGAAAATAATGCTAGTATGTGAAACAGGAAACCCTGCTACTTCAACCAGGAGCTCTTCCAAACACAGAGCTCTGCAGCGATACTGTACACCTAGGATAGCTGTCACCCTCTCTGACAGCCCTTCTATCCACTGTGGTGACATCAAAAAATAAATGTACGCCATGCTAAACAAACTAAATTTGACACAAGGAGTTACTGTGACCTCTGTATAAAGTTTGTTACAGTCTGCGTTAGTCTTCTATGCCACGTTCCCAAATTGAGATCACAGATAATTACCCCTTTTTCCCATAATCCCAGAAAGGCTAGGTTGGAAGGGAGCTCTGGAGACTACCTGGTCCAGCCCTCTGCAGAAAGCAGATCAGGCTGTGCAGAGTCCGACAGCTCTGCTCACCATACCAGGAGGTGCTGGCTGCAGGTGCACCACAGCCCTGTGACCAGACCCCACAGGCTTTTTGCTAGCGAGGTTTGTCTGGACACAGTTCTCAGCTATAAGAGACTCTAGCATGCGGCATTGTCCGACTGCACTTCATCTACTGGGGCCTCCTGAACATCCTGAGCACCGAGTCTTAATACTCTTGGAGCGAGACTGGTCCCACTAAGGCTCAGAAAAGCTGATCATCTTGTTTTCTCCTCTTTGATGAGAAAGTGGAAAGAGTCCTGCTATCTCTCCTCCAGGTCCATGTTAGCTGGGCTCCTAGCCAGAGCCATTAAAAAATGAGTAAATAAAAACCCTTCCAGGTTCTCATTCCCCATGGCTATACACTACCAAGCTGGGAGTGCTGGGGTTTCCCTGCGTGCCCCAGCTGCTGCCTCGGGCTGCATCAGCAGAGGCACAGGGAGCCGAGCCCAGGCAGCACTGAGCCCAGCAAAGGGGCTCCTCCGAGCCCACTGCCATCAAGCGGCACCCCGGGAAGGGGGAGCTGCTGTCCTGCAGAGAAAGGAGGTGTCACTGATTTGCCTCTAACAGACTGTTGTTTCTTGTACTACCTGGTAGAGTCACCTCAGCAACCATAAGACCTGCTCACCCGCTGTACAGTCCAGGCAGTGACCGCACCATTGCTTCTGCTCTGCACAAAGGCAACTCTGCCACATGCTTTTACGTTCCCCAAGGCCACTCATGTACTAGCAGAGGCCTGTGCTCAGGCTCTTCCCGTGCTCCCACAGGCCAGTGAGCAGCCTGTGAGCAGGCTCCAGCGACTCGGAACACACGCTCTGCACACCCGCCAAGCCCTGCTGCCAGCTAATCAGTGCCCAGAGCCAGCACCACCTCAGGAGAGTGGAGCCTATTCTGACCCACCGAGAGGGCTGTCAGGGTCAGACCACAAGTCGTTAACCTCAGACTATCGCTTCAAGGAAAGAAAACACCTCCTGCATATTCTGATGCTCTCCCAATTTCCGACTAGACACACGCCTGTGGGACCAGCAGATACTGGCCCCGCAGAGCGAACGCTTCTGGTGAAGACGGGCAGTGATGGCGACGGAAGCACGGATTAAGCAGCACCCCCACCAGTCACACCCCAAGGAGTCACTGCAACCTGCCCGCGGGGCGGGAGGCGCTTACCGTGAAGTGCTCCTGTGACTTGTAGTTCTCATCCAGGTAAACTCGAGCCCTGTTGTAGTCTTTCATCGCATCGCTTGACAGCAACTCTCTGAAAGAGAAAGAGGAGACTCAGACTGCGGCAAGGCCCCGGCGGCACGGCAGCTCCCCGGGGCCGGGGGACAGGCCCAGGCCCGGGGCCGGGGGACAGGCCCAGGCCCGGGGCCGGGGGACAGGCCCAGGCCCGGGGCCGGGGGACAGGCCCAGGCCCGGGGCCGGCCCGCGCCGCCCGCCGCCCGCAGGGGGCGCTGCTCCCCCCGCGCCCCGCCCGCACAAGGACGGAGCTTTATTGCTGCTGCCGCGACCTGCGCGCTCAGGGCGGCCGCACACCAGCCGCCGGCCCCGGGAGGTGCACACGCTCCGAGCCCGCAACGGGCTCCCGCTGCTCTCCGCAGCTCCCTGACCCGCACAGGGCCGGGGCATCGCGCACGCTGAACCCCAAGAACAGTCTGCACCGTACGCATCCCGCGCCTCTCACGGCTTCAAGCTGGAGCCGCACAGCGCCCCGCAGGTCCCCGCAGCCCCCCACCACCCCGCAGGCCGCCCCGCAGGTCCCGCAGCCCCCCCCCGCAGCCCCCCCCGTCCCGTCCCGTCACTCACTTGACGAACTTGTCCACGTGAGACATGGAAGCCTCGTAGTTCTTCCCTCCGAACTCCTGGCAGTGCAAAGCCATGAAGTGGGGCTTGTGTGCGTGTACAACCTGCAAAGACAGAGCGGAGCGTCAGCCCCCTCCCGCGTCACACGGCTCTCCACACAACTCCGGCTCTCCGGCGGCTGCCTCGGGGGGACCGCCCGCTCCTCCCAAGTGTCCGGCCGGACACTAACAAGCTAGGAGGGCAGCATCGTTCCTCAGGCACAGAAGAGCCATTAGTCACCATGCACAATAATTATCTCAAGTATTTACAGCTGATATTTTCGGGTTTGAAGTCTGAGTAAGTTGCTCCCTGGGCATTTAACACACATAACCTCTTCCAACTCCTCTCAGCGGGGACCTGGCACCATTAGGATAAGGGCAATGGCTCTTGCCAGGGAGCTGGAAGCAACCAGACACCTGGATTAAATTAAGTGGGTTTTCCTGTTGTGTCTGTTTTCCCGACTCTTGCAAAAACATCTCAGATGAGCTCAGGACAGAGCACTGATGAGCTGTCACATTTCATAGCTGTTATTTATGGAGTATCTTACTCGCAGAAGGATGTAAATGACACACGCTGTGGTATATACACACATATCTAATAGAGGAAGCACGTAAATCCATCACACTATTTCCAGTGTTCCCCTGTGTAACACAAGTGTCTCAATACCTGATGCACAAGGATGCAGTTACCACACCACAGAGCCCAGAATGTTTGAGGCTTTGGTCACACATGAAATCAAAGATACAGTATTTATACGTTTGCTGCTGCATTACACACACATTCAATATTATTTTGTCCTAACAAATTTTATATTTATATTCCTATACATAATACATTATTCAGCATTGCAAACAACACATCCACAACATCTGTCTTCACACTGAGCCTCTACAACTTGTGTTTCATGTCTTACCACTCCTGAGTTAATGGACACAAGCTACACAACTGGTTTGGGTTTTTAAAGGGTAACAGCCTGAACTCCTCGAGTACGCGTGACGCAGGCATCCCTGGTCAGCGACATGCTACCAATCCAAAACAGGAGGCACTGCTGGCTTTGGGCTGGTGGCACTCGGCAGTCCCAGCCAGCGCAGGGCCCTGCCGTCAGCACGGCCATTCAGAGGAAGAGTGGCCTGGTCTCCTCCAGCTGCTCCGACCAGAACAACACATTGACTCCCCAGGCTTTAGCGTCGGCAGGTTTGGGGGGCTCTGCCACGTGGGATCACACAGCATCCTCCCCCCTTTGGTACTGGGATGGGTGAGAGACCTGCAGGAGACAGGCACGGGAAGATCGCAGACTTCACGCCCCGTGATGAGGAACGGCTGAAGGAAGAACAGGGGCTACTTCACTTTCCTACTTTTTTCCTTTTTTGTGCTGTGTTCCAGAGCTCCCCCCCCCCCCCCCCCCCCCCCCGCAGCTGGCACAGGTGAGCTGAGTTAATCAGCACAGGTGAGCTGAGTTAGCCCAGGCCGTTTCCTCAGCACCTGGCATCACTCCCCAAAGGGGCTGGTTGGGGAGGGGTGCTGCTCTTGGGTGCCTCCAGGGCAGTCTGAGTGCAGCCAGGCATCGGGTCAGTCCTGCACTTTGCTCTGTGTTATCACCAGGTGAGAGTGATGTTTCCTAGGGCTGTTACTGTTCCCGTCACAGAGATTTCTCAGTGAACTGTCCTTATCCCAACCCACGGGGGCTCCAGCTATTTCTCCTCTGGGAGTGAGCAAGCTGTGCACGGTGCTCAGCCACTGCTTGGGGCTGAGACACCACATGCTGGCACCCTGCATGGGGATGGGTATGATAAACCTTTGCTGTCATGCTTTTAATGATGTAAATCAATAGTGACTAATTTAACTGTAAAAGGGTCTTCGAGTTTCTTTCAAATCACAGAGAAATTGTCATCTGACCCAATGACAGGGTGCAAAATTCCTCATTCCCAATTGCGCAAATCATCTCATTAGAGGATCAAGCTAAAAGACAATGAATTAAAGGTTGGCAAAGTTGGAAATGCAGCAGCTTTCCACTGGGCAAAAGGCAGACAGTAATCAGTCTCTACTTTTAGCCACCACCTTCTCACGACAGCAGCATAACTGAGGATGCACAGTGGAAAGGAAGGGCAGCAAATCCACCCATGACCCATGAGCACTGGTGGGCAACACTGCCCATCTCTGCTCAAAGGGCTCTTCAGAGCATGTGCCTGCCCAGATGAGCTAACGGCGAGGTCTGGTGGCACACCACCCCTCCTCGGACACTGCTCTCCTTCGGAGCCTGGAGCTTCTGCCCTGCGCCCTCCCCAGCACACACGGAAAGGCCGGCAGCGTTTACCAACACCAAGGGGAATATGGCATGTTACTTACACATGGCAGCACAGCAAGTTACAGCACTTCCCATCTAAGCTCGGTTAGTCACACAAAGGAGGTAACAGCCGCTGGCTTCTGCGCGGCTTCAGACAAGTCACATCCTCTTCTGCACCTCAGCTTCCCCATCATCGAAAGAGATCTTGACACCGACCTGCTCAGTGAAGCATGTTGAGGTGAGCACCTGTCACATGCTACTACATAAAGGAAGAAGCACCAGCTGCCTCCCACATGCTGCCCGTGGATCTCTGTGCACCTCTGCTCACTCACCGACAGCGGTTCTACCTACGCAGGGAACGCCGCGATCCTGCCTTGGGACAGGCCGCTGGCAGTGAGGGCCACCCTGCTGCTCCTCCTGCGGTGTAGTGTCTAGCTCACCGTGGCTGTAAGAAACCATCCTGCAGAACGCTGGCTGCTTCCCTGCGGAATGGGAGGCACGACGTCCAAAGCAGGAGGGCAGCACTGCCCTACGTATTGGACCCCCAGCCTGCAATCACAGCCCGTCAGCAGTGAACAACCAAGCACCTTACAGAGCTGAATCAGTTGGTTCATTTTCTTCACTGTATTGGAGATAAGTACAAGCCAAACAGAGCCCGTGAAGCCCAACTCCCTAACACAGCTGACATGCAGTCCATCCCCAAACAGCACACAGTTCCAGCTCTCCATGTGCTTCCCTGCTCCAAGTCAGTTCTGGCTCCCAAGTCCTGATCGTATCTACTTGCTTAGCTCTGTGAAATTACCATAATTAGAAAACAGTTGTAACTAATCTCATAAAGCAAGCATTCCCAACTCTTGCTGTTTCAAAGCAACACATGGAGTAACTGCTTATCAAAGCAAGACATGGAGTAACTGCTTATTGCAAACACAGCAAAACCACACTGTGTTATCCATGTGAACTGCTACAGCAGTTTCCCTCATTAAGATGTCTTCTTTTGCAGTTAATAGAACTAATACACTGGTAAGTAAAATAAATGGCTTCAAAGAGGATGCAGGCATAAACTCTCTCTCAGTTATGAGCAATGAGTAACAGGCAGCCTTGAACCTGGTGTCCCGCCTTGAGAAAACGCTGCCGAACAACTTCACTGGGCTGCAGCAGCTGCAACAGGAAACATTTCCAGGCTCCGAACTGCGGTGCAGGACACAGGGGTTTTGTTCACATTCAAATCCTTGACAGCTTGAAATCAGAGCAGGTATTTAAAAAAATACAAGTTTTTTTCAAAAGCAAATTTTTAATGAGGAATCTGCAGTGGCTTAAGAGCAGCCAGAGGTCTCCATGGCATTCCTTGCAGCTTAACCCACAAAAACATACCTGAATATTAGTTACATCCTCTCGTATAATAAATACCCTCCAACTAAGAGCAAATTGGCTCTGCTTCATTACCTTTTACTATTTTTCAACTGTTATGAGAGAACAAACAGTACATAATTATGAGTAATGAATACTTCAGAGCTGAAATCCCAGAGCTGCCAGGGGTTGAAGGTCGTACACGCGACCACATGAACCTCGGTTTGCATCTGCAGAGGCAGAATGCTTTCAAAGTCGGGCATTATTCTCCACACAGCTAAATGAAGCCACGGTTAGAAGCTGCTTTTCTGGGATGTGGGTAGAGGATCACAGGGAGAGTTGAGCAGAGAGAAGGGGGTTTGCCACTGTTGTCTGTGCTCAGCCCCACAGCAGGATGGTGCTGAGCAGGTTATGCCAAGGGAACCTCTCCTCTAACAGCCCCCAAGGTGTGAGGGAAGCAGCCCCGGCATCCACTGAGAGAAGGGAGAGGTGTACCCCAGCGCCTGTGAGTCAGAGCTGTGTTTTGAGGGCGTACAGTCCTCACACAAAGGGGGGAGGTTGTGCGAAGGGGTTACCACCATAGGGCTGCAATGCACATGGAGCATCCCCAGCTGACCCCTTCAGTACCCCATCGCATGCCAGGAAGGACAGTGTCTTGCAATCACTGCGGCATTTTAGCTGTGTTCAGTGCAACACAACGCTAAGCGGCAACTAAGGGCAGGCGAGTCCTTGCGGGCACAGCAGCAGAGGTAACCACCCGACCGGCATCCTGCGCCCCTTTCTGTTAACAGTACTGCTAGGTCATTGCAAGACTAAGTAACACAAGGCCACTGGAGCCAGCTGGGAAAGCAGCTCCACACTCCCCACCATCCTGTCGGTGGGGGAATGACACACTGGGGCTCCAAGACCCCCATGCATGGCAGGGCTTCCCCAGGCCTGCAGCACAGCACCCCAGCTTCCAGCATCCCTGGCCCATCACTGCCTGCCGCACAGCTGGTGCCTCTGAGCAAGCTCTGGGGCCTGCCCACCACCACCCTCCTCAGCTCCAAAGCGGGCAGGCAGCACAGCTTTGCCGGGGCCGCTCACTGCAAGATCAGAAATTAACGCTTCTCCAACTCTCTTTTATGGAACGAGGAATCATTTTTTCTGGGTATTTCCTCCAAATCCCAGGTGGGGCATTTCACATGGAAATGTTCAGCTTGAGCAGGCTGGGGTCTTTTAATTTCATTTTTTAAGAAGGTGTATGTGACAGAAACCGTAGGGAGGGCTGAGCCCAGACAGCATGCTTCCATGCACCGGCTACGCTCATGCACTAACACACACTGCAGCACGAGGAAGGAGTGCAGGGGGACCGGCTCAGCACGCACTCTGCGCAGGATGGAGCTCTGGCTGCTCTTCCCTCAAGAGCCGCCCTCACCCCCGCAGACCTGCCACCCACACGGCATGTGGGGATGTGCAGGGAGGGCAGGCCGTGGGGAGGCATGGTGCAGGCCGCGGAGAGCAGGCTGCTCGCCCCCACCTCCCACTTCTCCCCCGTGGGTGGCAGGGGTGGGAGCTGCCGCGCTGGCTGGGACAGCGTGCCAAGTCGCGGCTCGGAGCTGTGCGGAGCGCAGAGCGAGGTGGCGAGCGCCTGAGCCCCGTTTTCTGCTGGCGGCAGGCACAGGATACCACAAGTTTCCGTGATGTCAGGGCCGGGCTGGCTGCTGGCCGGCTGGCACCCACCCAGCCTGGGCACGTCCCCCGGGCAGCCCGTGCTGCAGCCTGCCTGCAGCAAGGCCTCGGCACAGCAGACGTGCGGCAGCCTGTGTGCGCACGCCGTGCGGTGCAGCCATCGCTGCCCTCATACAACTCAGCAGCCAGGCCTGACCGAGCCCACAGCAGCAACAGGCACCCACCGGGAACGGCCCACAGTCTGAACCCGCAGAGGCAGTTCAGTTAATCACCCTCCCTAGTTACACAAACAGGATTAAGTCCACTAAAATAATTAATGACCAAACTTTCTGAGCGGCTGGTTTTTTGCTGGTGGGGTGGTTTTTTCCTCCTTTCTTTAAAAAGGGTAATACAGAAAGTTTCCATGTGGTAGTACCAAGATGACCTTTAGCTTTCAGGTAAACTTTTAACTTTTGTATTACTACAAATAAAGGCTCTAAATACCTCTTAAAGACATTAAGCAACACAGAAACTGCATTAGAGGAAAAAAACCTGTCTCCACACTTTCATCTAGAACAACCGCTTGCCCTGAAAGCTACAAAAACTGAAAGTCACTAAAATTAGTCAGTTTTCAGTAACTCCAGCTGCTGACCTCCTCCTGCCCCAAACACCAGCCCAGGCAGCTGAAGGGATGTGGAAGGAGGAGGTGGTGAAAAAACAAACCCTTAAATACATAAACCAGAAAAAGCCCTTTCTGCGTGCCCCTGTCAACAGCTTCAGGGGCGTTCCTGAAGCTCCTCATTTCCCTGCCTTTCATCCCTGCAAACTGACATCCGGGCTGTGAGACTGGGTACTGAGCACTTTACACAAGTGGAACAATAAACCAATTTGCATATTATGTGAATATAATTTGCGTAACATCTAGTTCATCAAATCATCCACCTTCTTGTTAAGCTACACTCTTGCCCATCGCAGCCGAAACACTCCAAACCACCACTCTCACAATCTGTTCTCGCTCTCCCCGCAGCAGGCACTTTCCCTCCTGGTTTCTGGGATAAGAGAATCTGTGCTGGAAAGAGGACAGGAGCCTAAACTGACACTGGAGACCCAACCTGCCCGAAGGGCTGGCAGGGAGGAGGCGAGCCATGCCATGCCAGCCAGCACGAGGGCTCAACTGAACTCTGCCCCCCGGACAGAGTTTCTGAGCCCCCATTCGCTGCCGCTTCATCATCAAGCACACGGCATGACACACGCTCACTTACAAGACTTCTATCTCCATTCCAGCAGGTTGCTTTCAACTGCAACTTCTATTTTCTGCCTTGAGCATTATGAACCAGAGCCAACTCTGCAAACCCTGGGATTTTGCAACATCCTCTCCCCATAATGCCTGCTTCCACTTCTAAGAGCACAGATTTTGCTGCTGGGAGTCGCCTGGCGCTGCATGGAGGATGACGTGCAGGAGCGCAGAGCACGACAGCACATGCTGAGCCACCCGGTTCCTTCTGCAGTGCTCGGGCTGGTGCTGGGGTAGTTACGCAGCAGCAGGCTGATAAGTTTCCTATCCACAGACTGATTTTGCTGCCCACACCACACATTCAGCATTGCCTTAGCAAGCCGTGCTGGCACAGCGGCCTCAGTACACCCTTCCTAAGGAAGGGAGCAGGATCACTGGGTATTACAAAATCCCTTCAGTCCAACAGGGCAAGCAAAGCATGTGATGTACTACACTCTTCCAGAAGACACCGACAACCTTGTGCCTCTTCACCCTGTGCTCACCTGGTCAGTGCCGGGCCGGGCCACAGCTGCAGCCACTGGAGAGCTGGGCAAGCAAATCACAACCACCCCCCAGCAAAGACACTCCCCACAGCCAAACTGCCTTCTCCTCAATCGCCCGCATGGTATTTAGCTGCTTTTAGGAAAGTGATTGCCACTGATTTGTCCTCTTCCCCTGAACACGAAGCCCAGGAGGCTGCCTATCTTTTCTCATTGCTATTTTATTCCCTATCTTCAGGGACATTTATCTTCCAACCACAGCTTCTGTTCTGCCTTGTTTTGTTGTTTGTTTGTTTTTTTAAACTGAGAAAAGGAAAAGTAGTCTTTGATAAAACCACTGAAGATACAATTTCCACTCCTTCCAAAACTTTTGGTGCCCTAGAGCCTGTTCTGACCAGGAAGCTACAGGGGCTGCCAGAAGCATTGACATGAACAAGTGGCATCTGCTTCATACATCACATGTCTGCAAACTCTGGTAGTCTTACTACTGGGTCTAAACCAAAACAAAACACAGACAGCAAGTCCACAGCTTTTAAAATGACTGATTATGCTACCTAGAGATCAAAGACCATCAAGAGTCCTAAACATTATGATCAAGAAAGATGGAGAGGGGCTGGTGCCAAAGGCAGGGAGGGCCAGGCCCAGGGGAACAGCCTCCAGCTGCAGGAGGGTGATGGAGAGGGGCTGGGAGTCAGAAATCCTTCCTGTGGAGGGAGGTCCTGGCACAGGGTGCCCAGAGAAGCTGGGGCTGCCCTAGGATCCCTGGCAGGATTCAAGGCTGGGTTGGATGGGGCTTGGGGCACTCTGGTAGGGGCTCAAACTCTTTAAAGAAAGGGGAGATATAAAGACTTTATGCATATTACTAAAAACTACAGCTGTGCTGGATGAAAGCCAGTGACCAGTTGGGTAACCCCAGGGCAGGGTATTAATGGCTTCCAGGGCATCACAGCAACATTTCACTCCTACACACACAGACTGCCTGGCTGTCAGCTGCTTGCTCAGCCCGCAGGAGGCTCGCAGTCCATTGCAGGACATCGTGCTTCTTTAACATCAGGTCCAACCACAGCACACTATAAAAGCTGTCCTAACCCACCTTTTTCTCTGGACCACATTTGAAGCCAAGCTGTTGCTCTGTTTTCGGGTGTGACGGTACAGACACCACCCAAGGCTGATTTCTGTGATACAGGGCTCTGCCTTTTCACACAAACACACCTTCTTTCGAGCCAAAATAGTTTCAACAAAGTCAGCTCTGACCAGCAGCTCAAGAGGGATTTTGAGAGTAAAGCTTGGAGAGAAGCCTCAGACTTGGGACAGATGGAGCTCTGACTGTGAAGGACACCTGTGAAACAGTTTTACTGGTGCTTTAACGCTACGTGCGGCCTGTCTGCAGCTGCCAACCCCCTCCCTACCACAACCAGCTCCGCACTGCAACTGCGGCACAGGAGATGCTGCCAAGGTGCCTGTGGCCCCCTGCTGCACTGCCTCCTGTTCGGGGTCCACTCACCTTCCAGAGGGGTGGAGAGGAGCCTGCTCACAGCGCAGGCTGCCACAACCAGCCCTGGGCATCACAGTGGAGCGGGGGCAGCTCCTGCCATGGCTTCCTGCTGCAGCAGTGGCAGTGGTGTGCACCTCGCCTGTGAGCTGGTTCAGCTTCCCCGTGCCATGGGAACCCAGCACGCCTGCATGGCTTTGCCAGGCATGGGCCTGCACCCGCCATGCTCCACTCTGTGCACTGAGATCCACACTATGAATGGATCTGAATACATCTGTGGCAGCAGCACCACACATCAGGGAATTCCTACAGCCTCCGCAGCTACAGATGGGTGTTTAATCCTTTCTGTAGTCTGACCGGGTTCCTCACACAGAGAACAGACCTCACTGCAGCAACAGAGACAGAAATTAAGAAACACTTCAATCTGTTATGGCAAACTCTGCCCTAGCCCCAGCCCCGAATCAAGCAGGGGGTCAGTGTAACCACTCGCCATCCCTTGCAGCTCAGAGCTCAGCGTGTCACTAAGCAACATGGCCAGCTGCCTTAACCACACTGCCCCTTCTCCAGCACACAGGGCATCCTTCAACTTCCAAGGCTTTGTGGTCCTCAAGCTGTGAAGGAGCTGCCAGCTCTGGGTTTGGCTTCCAGTGGTCCTGCTGCCTCCAGCTGTGCCACAGCAAGACACCCTGTCCACCCCCCACACCTTCCCAGCCCCCATGCCCAGGGCGGTGGAGTTCAGAAGGGGACGGCAGGAGCAGGGGTGGTGTGGGGTCAGGTTCAGTGAGAAGGGCTGGGAACACCCTGGCCAGCAGCTCTCTCAGGGGGCCTGACTTTGAAAACATGACAGGGCAAGGAGATAAACTCCTGGCCACCTTATTCATGTCTACCAATAAAAAATCAGCTCAGTGATGCTAACTCAAGAGGCAATAGTATGCAAAACTTGATTATATAGAAGAAAAAACCAATATGTATCTGCTGGCGTAGGTCTCAAATCACCATATTTGAAGACAGCAAGGTCCTTACGCTTAGCTTTAGGAGATTAATTAATCCTCCGCTTTCATATAGGACACGTATTTTTCTGGCTTCACAGAGGAAAGATGAGAACACAAATTTGAGGAATTCTGGAGCCAGAGTACACAAGTCACAAATTCAGATGCTCTGTCTTCTTCTGAATAGTGTCCCCACTTGACAACAGATGCTCAGAAAAATCTAGGCATCCAAGAAATCCCCTACCCAGACCCAGAGGCAGGAGGCTCAGGGAGGTTAAATCTCTCCCCAAGTTGCCATCACACGAGCACACATATTCAAGCTCATGTCTTCGTCATGCTGCCTTTGGGAGGGGGAGGAAGAGAGGAACATGGGAGGAAAGCACTCACCTTTGCTTCTTCCTGCTTTACAGGCAATTTGAGATACACTGCCTTAGAAATTAACACCGTGATGACCCCCAGCAGATAACGAGCATGGTGTTCCTTGATCGCCCGGGGAGGGCCTGTGGCAATGCTGTGCTTCAGTCCCTTTTGCCAGGCATTCAGCAGGGCAGAGGAGCCTCTGCCTGCCCCTCACACACCCCCAGCTGCAGCACTGCCAGGAACACAGGCTTCCCTTTTGTTCCTTTCTGCAGAGTTAGCTGGCTTCAAGCCTTCACGTTTATCTACACGTAATGACAGGACAGAACATCTATTTCTGTCTGTTTCCTTACGGTATGTTTGTATCGTATGGAAAAGCGCTAACGAGGCCCCAAAACGAATACCATGTACTCACCACTGGATCGAATGGAACGAGCACAGCAGTGAGGAGAAAAGGCTTCCCTGTAAATTTAGTGATGGGAAACAAGCAAGCCTGAGATCCAGACCACCCTTTCCTCCCAGCAGCCTGCTGTCAGCAGCACGTCAAGGGCACCATCTATTCCCGTGCCTGGGAAAGGCTCCACCACCACCTCCTCGGGGAGCACGCCAAAGCCAAGACCTATAAATACCCAGAACTGAGCTCAGCTGAACTCCTCCTTCATCTTGTTTTGTATTTCCTGGGGAGGGAGGGGTGGGAAACAGCAAGTATCAGTGAACTGACAGTATTTGATAATTTAATCCATTTTAAACTACAACGTCAGGTGTCACCCAGAGTGCAGGCTCCACTGTTACAAAACCAGAGCCCAGTGAATCCCAGGAAGAGATCAGAGCATCATTGCTCAGCTGTACCAACTGTGCTGTCAACACAACAGCCAGGTACCATGCTACTTCACGGGCTGCTATGCTGTGAGCTGCCATTAAAAACTGTCCCAAAAGCTTATTTAAAGTGTTTTTTCCCGTTTGTATTTCTTTGACAAACTCTCTAATAAAAGAGCAGTAGATCTACTGCATTTCTCACGTTAATAATACAGGGTATTTGTAGATCAATGGCAGAAGTTTGAAAGTGTCAGCATGTGGCATTTGAATGTTATTTCAGTCCTCCATATGCTCCCACGTTCTCAGGAATGCCTACAGCATGTAATCAGCGATAATACATCAATTAAGTGACTTGTATTCAGCTATCACAGCAACTAAAACTCACTTTAATTTGAGGGAACTTAACAACAAGCCCACAAAATGCTCCTTCACTGATATGTTCTTTGACATCAACTCAAAGACACCTTTCCAGTATGGATTTAATGTCTAGCAGCATTTTAGAGTGGCGATTGCGCTTCCTCCTTTGTAGGGATGATTTTGCCTGCTTACAAAAGGACTCCATCCTCAGAAGTTATGCAAACTGTATTGACACAACTACACATGCAAATTGAATTCCTCAGAAGAATGGAAAAACATTGTGGTCTGTGGTTTTTATCTGGGTTTCAAGTTTACGAAGAACTGTAAAGAATCATTTTCCAGTACTTCTGATGAACTTCAGTCTGCAGAGGCTTTGGGCACAGCATGCAGAGTTCAAACCGAAAGGCAAGCCCGGGGCGTATGCTTGCGAGGCTGCTGCGGGGCCGGGCGGGTCTGGGTGCTTTCAGTAAGGGCTCTGCTCCCTTCCCGAGGAGTTTGTATTCCATTTCCTACTGCGCTTGGGAACTCACACAGTCTACACTACTGCAGCAAGGAAGAAGGGGTCGAGGCTGCCCAGCAGCCCTGCTCATCAGCGTGCTGGGGACGCCCAGTCTGCTGCCAGCCAGGAGCAGGAACGGTAACTTCAGGGTTTTTCCCTTCTGTGTTTCCCTTCTCATCTTAAATATGGCTTTCTCAGGCTGCAGCTATGGAGGGTGGGCGCTTGGAGAGGGGAGATGGATGCTGCGAACCCCATGCAGCTGCAGGATGGGGCCAGGTCTGGTTTAGCAATGCTTCACCCGAATGTTAACGCATCTCCCCTTCCTGTCCCCACTCGGCATGTGCAGTGTTCACTGGACCCACGGCAGATCCCCTCCAGCTATACGCCAGCGGCCCCTGCTCCAGGACAATAAGCAGCTCAACCTTTTCCCTCCTCTTCCTGTTTTCCACAAGCTATCTGAGGTGTTTCCATCGTGCGACCACGCAAGGAGTCTCCCTAATAAAGCTGCGTAAACAAGCTCTGTGATGCTGAAAAACACACAGCGACCTTGGACAGAAGAGTTTCTACCTGTATGAGTGTACCCTGCTTCTTCCCTGGAGCAGGCTTAAATCAGATTTTGCTGAGCAGGCCCCAACAGCTAGAGCACCATGTAACCGATCAAGACTGGAGATGACAGACAAACAGATGACTGGTTTGGGAAGCTGGCACACAGCGAGGAACGTGGGAGTGACTGGTGCACCTCAGATTTCAGCGACCCCACCGCACCTGACAGAGCAAGCGAGGTGCTGTGTCTTACAGCAGGAAAGGTCACGGGCTGCACCAGTCACCTGCCCAGGTAAAGCATTACAGGTACGGAAAAGCAAGAACTGAAGTACTGCTGATGGGTTCTTCTGTACACGGTTTCACCTTGAATCTCACCCAGCAGACTACTGTTGCTTTAACCATTTTTGCGTGGGGGATTTAAGAATGCACAGAGGAGGCTCAGACTCGATCCATCCCGGCAAACACAACACGAGCCGGAGTGGGGAAGGGCAGGGACGGTGCCCCCTCTGCATCCCACCACTGCTTATCTCCTGCTGCACACTAAATGTCTCTGCATGGACACAGCACGTTGGGCAAGTCCCTGCTGCAACACCATGGCACCCCAGGCGGCTCTGTGCTGCCGAGGAAGCTACACCTGAAGTAGGGACCAGGATAACATGGCTTCAGCACGCTCACAGGGCCTGAGCAGGAGCGTTTTTGCGGGGGGAGTGGGAGCAGCAGTGCCCTGCTGTGCTCCAGCACCAGCACATTTCAACAGGGACACCAACTGGACTTAATCAGAGATTTCTTTAAATATAAAATTAACCAAGTATATTTCTTAGTCAAGAGACTTCAGAGACCATCTCATGCCAAATTAAAGCCACTTTTATGAAACGTCAAGCCTTTATTTAGGCAGAAAACTGCCAATGAGAACAAGCTATATTTATATACTCAATCTTTATAATCGTTACTTAGAAATCTAGAAGAGGGACATACTTTTCAGGACTGGCGTAAACTATAAAATAGTATAACTACTTCATTTAACTTGACCAGCAGAAGATCTTTATGCTATTAATCAGGCCAATAAGCAAATGTGCACAGAACTCCATGAGAAAGTAATTTTTTTACCTTACCTGATAGAACTCCCGAAGCCAATTCTTCTGTAAATTTTCCGGCTGAAAAACAAAATACAAAAAATAATTAAGAATAGGAGCATTGTATTTTTATAACACCCTAATACTTATTGCTTTCCTCAGTGCACTTGAATGGGGAGGTTTTTTCCCCCACAACAGACAAGTACAAATGTGAGGATGCTCCTCCCCAAGCTCCAACAGCCAGAGCTCTCCTTCACATCTCCCAGCCCCTCTTCTCATCACTAAGAAGGTACATTTTGCACATGACTGTGCAGTATTTGTACATGTACAAGATCAAGCAGAGCAACAGACCCAACACATACTGAAACTTGTGCTTTGAGAAGTATACTCACTGGCTGGGCATCAGTAACTCTCATAAGCTGCTGACAGCCAGCTCTGGCAACCTGAAATCCAGGTTACATAGATTTACTTCTAACAAAGTGGCTCAGAGGGACAACTGTGCTTTTGTGGGATGCCCAAGCATGTCAAAGCTCCTCTCAAGGGCAAACTGGGAGAAGCTACAGAAGTTATGAAAACAGAAGAAGCAAAACTGTGTCAAGTACAAAGTTCTGCCCACCCCAGACAGACCTGTGGAGGGAAATAACCGATTGTCACACATTAAAGGTTCTGCTACAAGAGAAACATTTGCCCAGTTGTTATCTTCATCAGCGAGACCCCTGGGTGCTCGTTACCTCCTGCTGGGGATGGACCCCATGGAGGCTGCTCTCCTGCAGACGCAGCGGGAGTGGTGGCCCTGCAGCAAGGCGCTGGCAGCCAGGGGATGCCCTGACATCCCTGCAGTGCCTCATGCATGAGGCAAACACACCAGCATGAAGCGCCTGTTCTCCCACCAGTGTGGCCAGCAAATCCCTGCACACACTCCTGCGCTCACTAACATATCTGAGCTGTACTGATGGCACGCTGTGTGAGGATTCACCCACAGGTGCCTTCTGTGAGGGGTCAGCCCCAGGAGTCAGAGGAGACCACGTGCTGCATCTGTCCCTTGCCACCCATCACCTCCCGTCCTTGGTCACACACTCGAACGTGAACGTGCCACTCGGGATGGACCCCTTCTCCTGGCAGTGAGCCTGCTGGGTATCTGCTGGGAGTGCTGTGGTGGCACAGGGCCGGGCCCCTCACTCTGCGCGGAGTCCAGCCTGCACCCAGGGCCGTCTTACACCAACAGACACACAGAACAGCACCTCCATGTCTCCCAGCCGTGCCCATCCCCACGGCCCAACAGCATCACTCCAAGCCTGAATAAGGAAGCTGCAGACAGAAATAAAAACTGAAGGCAGCTGGGCAGGCAATAAAACAGTCCCTCTAAAGTGCTGTTTGTTCAGTGACTGAACCCTTTCTCTACTCACTCCAACATAGGGAGACAGCCCTCCAAGCCACAGTCAGGAAGGACTGTTGCTCTTGTTACTTTTATAAGAAAAGCAGGAAACAAACCAGGGGTTGCCGTGATTTCAAGTTGACTTCTAATCCGAAGGCAGGAAGATAGGATGGGATTTATTAATTATTTTTCTAATCACTCTACAAACCAGATATGAACCGGGACCATGCTTTGTATATATTTGTGTACAATCAAAACCAACAGGCCAGATTCAAATCATCAGGAGAGCAAGATGTCTGGAGTGAGACATTTCTAATTCGTTTTCTGGTAGCTCTGGAAGCCAGAGAAGCCTGTCCTGCCCTGGGTCATGTGCAGATGTCTGAAGCAGCACTGGAAGATGCTGGTCTAGCCCCTTGGAGCCAAGGTGCTGCAGAGGTCGTGGGCTGCAACAAGGACTCTTCCACCCAGGGCTGGGGTTTCAGTAAACCCACAGTTGCTGTGACTTGGCCGCAGCTTGGGCTGATGGTCACCACTCCGGCACCACAGGACCCAACTGCTCCTGCTCCTCTTGACCACGACCAAGGCCCTGCCACACGGCCCACTGCCAGGCCCCCCTCCCTATCCTGCGCCCCACCGCTATGCCCCCTTCCCTGCTACGGCCGTCTGCAGTCCAGTACTCTGCATCAAACTCTTCCCCAGTCAGTGCCACATAAATGAAATAATTTTAAGCTTTGAAGGACTGAAGATAACAATCAAGGGGAAAGATAATTTATCTTCCTCTTATTTTTCTGTCTAAAAATAGGGACATTATATTTCATGTCTTCCAGACTCTTTGGCCTTCTTCCCATCCTTTCTCTCCACACTGTCCTTCATTAAATTATCTCATTCTTTTTGTAATGTAACTGAAATTAATCTTTTCCTTGTCCTCTTCAGTGCTGAACCCCTTTATACCCACCCAGACAGAATCGCTCACTAATCCGAAACCCGCTGCTCGTTCCTGGCTCCCACCCCAGCCCAGCAGCAGCCCTGTTTGCTGGGGTCCATCTCCCTGCCCACCCAGCAGCCTCAGCTCACATGCCAAGAAACCACCAAAGAGCGACGGGCTCTGCTAACACGCAGAGAGGTGACGTGAGATGCAAGAGAAAGGCCTGAGCATCCTTCCAGCAGGACTCTCTCTCCTCTCACACCATCCTCCCTTCCCAGCACTGCTCCGGGCCCTGGGGTGCGTCGCCCAGTGCCGGGGAGCAGGCAGCCTGTGGCACGGCGCCATGGCAGCCTCTGCCTGCATTCAGCACCGTGCTCATGAGTGGGACAGATACGCACAGGCCACCTGGCCTAGGGCAGGCAGAGCTGGGGAAGTTTGCTGAGCTCCAGGCTGTGCCAAGCCAACACCCCACGCAGAGCCTTGGGAGCACAGCCCGGCCTCCTCCCATGGCTCCATCTCCCCTCTGGCTCAGAGCCACACACAAACCCCACACACCGAAACAAGCACCCCTTGTGCACTGCAGAACCGCGTGGGATCGTGTTAAAATATCAGGGCACGCTCTGCGCACCGCTGCTCCCTTCAGTTCACAGCTGTCCTGACCTTCTCCTGGAGCCCTGAATCCCAAGAAACCATCCCTTTTCACAGCGAGTCTCCATCTGAAGGCTGTTTGTGTCACGCTGGTTACTGCACTGGTCAGGCCTGTATGAAACAGCAGCAAGCTTGGGAACACATGGACACCACATGAGCCGGTAACATCCCGAAAACAAGCAGCTTTTCAAAATGAATATACAAATAGTCTCTTTTCTCCCTGGCGTTTCCATTCCTGCAAAATTACACCCAACAGCCTAAAGAAAGCTTTAAGCCTGTTGCAAAAATATATTCCAACAGGGAAGAAGTCTTTTGAAAAGAGGAAAATATATTTAGATGGGGTAAGAAGCCTTTCATTCAAAAAGAAGGAAAAAAAAAAAGGCAAAGAGAACGGAATGAAACCAAATTAACAGCCTGGAAAATTTCTTTTGAGTTTCATTCAGAGGGAAATGGAAGAGAGTATATGAATTATAGAAAGCAGGTTCTATTTTTTGAAGTTTATTTTTAGCTAAGAATGGGCTCCTTATTTAAGCTAAAAGAAAAAACTTCAGCTCATTTTGTGAAAACCCACTGGGCTTCACAACGAACATAGAGGAGGACTGGCTGGGTGGATGTTGCATGCCGACTTGAACAGAAAGTACAACTAAATCTAAGCGTCCAACTTAAACAGTCATAGGAGCCCTGCATGGGCTACAGGCTGCCCAGAGCCATGAGCCCCAAAGGTCTCTTGGCACCACAGAGCAGCACAGCGGCCATGCCACAGTCATACAGCCAGAGGATACAGTCCCAGGCAGCACCCAGAGCCACTTTCATCCCTCCCATCTGTCCTCTGACTGGAGAAAAGTAAGAAATAGCAGTTATCCCCTGCATTTGCCAGATTTGGGTTTAATCCCTGACTGAAGGGGCCTCTGGAGACCACTCAGTCCTATCTCTGCCAAAGCAGGGTCACCTCATGCAAGGGTCACTGTCAAGGACCACGGGTTTGCGATGTCCCCAGAGAAGAGGACTCCTCAGGGTAGCCTGTCCCAAGCCGCTCTCAAAATAAAGAATGGGTGGCTTTTCCCCATTTTTCTACACCACATTCTGTTTGGCCAGGCTTACCCACCCCCACCCCCAGGCCTCAGGTCCATGGACACGACTGCTACAACCATTCTGCTGGAACTGTTTAGATTAACATTTCAGATCAAGGTTTTTGATCTCCTGTAGCATCTTTAGAAGTTTACTGGCAATTTCTTGACATTTACAGTCAAAGATCTACTGGGTTGAAGTCTTCTCTTACCTTCAAACAGGAAGTACCCTTTGCTACGCTCCCAATATCGACTGTACATACAGCGCTCAAGAGAGCCCACATCAAACAGGTGCTGCTACTGTGGTGTTTCCGTTCACAGCTGACCAACAAAAATATGATGAAACTGCACGTTATGTTCACATTACTTCTCTACCGGATTTCAAAGTCAGTGTAGACCAGCCAACCAGGAAAACAAGAATTACACCTGAGTGTAAGGAAGATACCTACAGAAAAACATGGATTTCTTCCAAGTCGGAACTTTTACTCAAACACGTTTTTATTACATAGGTTTGCACAGACAGCTTCCAAAGGCTAAGGCAGAGTCACCTGAGCGTTTCTGAAAGCCTAGAGCTCTCCCAAGCAGCAGTAGAAAAGACAGCCCCATCTTGATGCTGTTATACCCCAGAGAGGGACAGTCACCAGGGCCAAGAAACAAATGCACTGGAGAAGTAATATAATATAGCCAGACCAAGTAACACAGGCAGAAAAAATGGGCTTTGGATGGCAAGTCCTTCAGTGCCGAGTCTGGGCAGTTCTGCTCCCGGGCAGAGAAAAGCCCCTGGGAGGCTGAGAGAAGAGAAATACAGCCCGGGGCAGGCAGCAGCGCTCGGGCAGCAGGCCTTGGGGACCGGGGAGACAGGAGGAGGAGGAAGGGACTGCTGCCCAGCCTCGCCTCACGGGACAGAGCCAGGTCAGCACCCGGCCCACCACAGTGCTGGGTCAGTCCCTGGCACAACGGCCTCTCCTGGAGCACTGGAAACGAGCTCCTGGTCTCCAGCCCAGCCTGTGCTGCTGACAGCTGAGTACCTGCCAGCCCCGGGGCCGCCCTCTGCACTGCCTGCCTTCCGTGTTACTCCTCTCCCACGAGCGGCTCTGAATCGAGACACTATACACAGTGGGAAGGCAGAAAGAAACCTAAGCAGTTAGGGCTTCCTGCGGAGTGGTGCAGGAAACATGCAGCTCGCAGCCTCCACGGGGAGCGCTGCAGGGCACAAGCAAAGCAGCTCTCAGGGCCCTGGACGGATAAAGGAGCCGCGGCCCGGAGCTGCGCGCCCACCGGCACACGGCCCCAGCAGCCCGGGCTTCCCTCACGGAGCATCGCTGGCTGCTCCGAGGCTCTGTGCTTCAAGGGGCTGCGGCTGCCTACCAGCTACCTGTGCGGTAGCAGCAGCCATGGGCTGCACCAGATACCGAGGGATGGGCATCGCAGCTGTGTTCCCAGCACACCAGCGCACTCAACCATCGGAGACACAGTCCAAAGCAAATCACAGCTGGGGGGTAAACAAACTATTCTGGCCACAGCTTAACAACACATCAGGAGTGACATAACTGCACTGAGTGAAAGTGATGAAGCTGCCATCAAGCGACTCTCTTTTCAGAGGAGCCAGAGATAACAGACACACACGTTACACTTGATACCAAGACCAGAATTAGTCTCACCTCTAACACCACAAGACAGGGAAGGGGGAAAAGCTGTCTGTTAACTCCTAAAAAGCACTGGTAACACGTGCTGTCAGGATTCCAAGATCTTTCAAACCTTCAGGACCTCACCGACTTTGAAACCAACATAACAGATGATGAGAAGACCCCAGAACAAACAATCACAAACATCCTGACTGAAGGATGGCTGGGAGCTGACATCTCATGAGCAGCAGCTGGAACAAGTTCTGGTTCTTAGCAGCCTCAGTGGGTGAGACCAATGCCACAGTAGTGCTTTAAAAAGCAGAAGAAAAACTTGCCACCAGCACCAGACTTCAGCAATGGCACCCTGCACTGCTGAAACCCACCTCAGCAATAGCACCCTGCACTGCTGAAACCCACTGTGCTCGTCACAGACCGCTCTGCCAAGCCCCTGGCTCCTGAACGGCCGGGCGCTGGCGCAGCCTCAGCGGTATGAAGGCACAGCTCGGCACTCAGGCAGCAGAGCAGCGAGGAACGCTCACATACGGCACGCCAGCGAGCATCCTATCCCCAGCAGAGCGCAGCAAGGCAGCTACGTGAACGCGAGAGGGAGGGAGACCACAGACACCGAGCTGAGTCTCTGTTGGGAGGAAGCAGCAGAGGACCAACGTAAGCCCTCTGACTCGAGGGGAAGTTGTGGGGAACTCATCTGTGGAGAGCGGGCAAACACATCCACAAACAGAGAAAGGAACCGGTGCTCATTACCATCAGAAAAAACTGAAGTTTACATGACAAGCTTGATACTGGTCACCTAACTCAGTGTGAACAATGCCTGCATTTCATACAGGACGATTGAAGGGCAGCAAGTAAGAGCAACCCACCATTCATGTGAACAAGTAAATCTCAGGAAAAGGTTTATGACTCACATACCCCACACAGTGTAACACACCATTTCTGACTCCTGAGTTAAGATGAAAACTGCACCCAAGGGATATTGCAGCACCAGAGCTTTAGAGGAAGCACCACACACTGCACGCAGCCCTCAGCACGGCACCAGCCCTGTGCAGGGTTGGCCCCATGCTCAGCTCCTCACTCACCATCGGTGCCACCCGACAAACTGCTCCGGAGAAGCCCAGGGTCTATCTGCACATGCTGCCCAGCAACCCATCTCAAACCTGTCTGTGTGTGTCTCTTCTGAAAGCGGCATTACTGCGTGCCCGAGCCCGTGCTGGAGCGCTCTGTGGAGCAGATGCTAAACCAGGGCACGATGCCCGGTTGTGCCGGGACCTCCGTGCCAGCATGCCGGCAGTGACACCCAGCACACTGCCCCAGCGGCTGGCGGGCAGGAGCGAAGCAGCAGCACTGCGCCCTGTGCTTTCTGTCACAGAAAGGCACTGAGGAGGTGGCGGTGCCAGGGACGCTTTGCAGCAGCTGGCCACTGGCCACGGACGCTGCCAATGGGGCTGGACCCCTCGGGCAGGGCTGACATGGTGGGACAGGACCCCCTGCTCCTCCCCACAGCGCTGGCAGTGTGGGTACTGGAAAAACCCTTCACAGAGAGGTGCTTAATGCTCTGGTCATCAGCGCCAAACTTCCTCCATAGGCAGCGCTGCCAGATTTATGCTGCTAATGCTTCCTTACTGGCTTTCGCAGTCAATTACAGGCTGTGCCTGCCAAAGGCCTGGAAAACACATCACTGCTCGCTGAGCAGGGAGCAAGTGCAAGCACAGAGCCATCCCCACAGCGCCCAGTGCTCCCCCGACCCTTCGGCACCCACCCACGCCTCTCCCAGCACGGGCTGTCAGTGACCCAGAGCACAGTGTTAATCATTGATACAACTGGTATTGTGAAAGCTACACCCTGGGCTGTTCCACCCTCACTCCCCCCTCCATCCAGAGGCTCTGGCCTTTCCCCAGCCTCACCATCCATATCACACGGCATCTTAACGGGCAACAGAGATAACGCAAGTTGGCCAATCATGGGCTCCAAACAAAAAAGGGAAGAGCACATGTTTCCTCTTTTCCTTCTGAACGCCACATGATGCATAGATACGAATGAATAAAGCTTAGTGAAGTGCCAGGCTTGGGGAAGATGTGTGCATATACACACACAGATATATATACATGTGTGTGTTTACATGCACACAAGACGCCACACAAAGCGTTACCATCCATCCGAACCCTTCCCCTCCCGTAGTGCATCCAGCGTTGGAGAATGACAGACTCCACACAGCACTAACGAAGCTCAGCTTCTAATTACAAGACTGCCCCGCTGTAAGTAAGAGAAGATACATGTTCTTTCACAACTATTTTCAGCAGGGTTAAATTACAGGCAGTTTTCTTAACGACTACACTACACAGCACAACGAAACTTTCAGAGTGCCAGAGCTGCGGAATGTAACACAGCATCCAACAGCCCTAAGACGAGGTCTGCACAGGGCTACACACACCCAGACTCACTCTTAGGAGAAGGGAAGTTACACCGCTCCCAACCAGCGTGTTTTATGGACGTGGGTGGCACAGGGATGGCTTTACTCCTGCCACGGCTGCGAGCACACGTGCACCAGAGGCCAGAGCACACCCCAAGGGCTGGTCTGTGGCCACATCCCGAGGGACCTGCCAGCAGCGACTTGTAACTGCAGAAACTGGATTAAAAGCAGCCAGGAATCCCAGTGATCCCAGCCCTAGCAAACTCCCAGTATGCTTCGAATTTAACTCCTATTACTGACATCTTACTGAAAGATTAAAGGCTCCTGGATATTTGAATAACCAGCGTGTTAAGAGTATTAGCAACAAGAGTTAATCCCACACCCGGTATTTACAGCATCACACAAACTGTAATTGTTAGCAAATAGCAGGGATTAACCACATTAATACATTCCAGTTTTCAATTACTTTGTGCCTTTCCGAAATCAGGATATGAAGAAAACAAACCTTATGCTGAAAAAGAGCATTAACATAAATATTTATCTGTTCCTGCACATGGATAGATAAAATAGAGCTCTGGCAACATTCGCAATCACAACCACCCCCATGGTCTGTCCCATGTATCTGTGAGGTTTCTTTCTTTGCTTGTTTTAAATTATGTCTTTAAAACTCCCCCCAGGTTGAATATGGGGATAACGACTTGTTATCTACAACAAGTGCTTTTTAAAATGTACATGAGATACAGAGCACTCCCGTTTTTAGGATCTAGTCTCAAAAGTTAAGCCTACACCATCATCAGGTGCCATCTCCCCAGATCCCACCAGAAGAATCACTGAGCCAATGAACTTTGAAAAATTACATGAAGGAAAGAACCTGCCACCCCCAACAGAACCAGAACCCAGACCCCCCAACTGGTTTGCATGGGAAGGGACTTCAACATTCCCCCCCCCCCCCCGCCACAGGCAGGGACACCCCCCCCCCCCCAGCTCAGGGTGCCCCAAGCCCCATCCAACCTGGCCTTAAGCCCTGCCAGGAATCCTGGGGCAGCCCCAGCTTCTCTGGGCACCCTGTGCCAGGGCCTCCCTCCTCCCCAGGGAGGATTTCTGCCTTGGATCTAGCAAGGTAAGTTATACCTGAACTGAACAGAGGAAAATCCCTGACGGTCACTGACAAGAGCCTGGTAACAAGGTTTTCTCTCTCCAGGCCCAGCCAAAGCACAACACAGCAACAGCTCCATATGTACTCTGCAGCTGCTGCCACGACCTGTGAACCTTTAGGTGTCCAGGCCATGACAGGGACATAGTTAAAAACTTGCTGGGAGGCAAGGAAGACAAGAGTGGAAGCAGCCACTGCAGCCAGGGATCAGGTTTTGGGGTTTTGCCTTCTCCTCACTGCTGTGCCTGTTTCTGCCAGGTAACTGCTCAGTGAAGTGTTTTATCCGGTCAGTTTTAGCTTAAACAGGAGCAATACACAAGAATATCTGTTGCTTTCAAGCCAGCTGTAATTTAAATTTGGCACTGATACTCATTTGGAAACGTCAGTATCAAGCAGTGTTAGCACAGTGACTTTAGAGACTTCTGATTTCTCAGAGTCCTTACTGCATTACACCAATCTTGCTCCTGCACACAACGGCTGGATGCACAGTCAAGTTATACCTTGAAACAACACCCCCAGCTCAGTCCTCACAAGTGGAAAACCACCAAAAGCCCCAAACACAGTATGTTTTGAAAATGAATCTTTCCTGGTCTTCCATCCCTCCAGAAACCCCACTGTATGAAATGGAGTTTTACTGGCTTTTACAGAGGAAGAAAATAAGCAATAAATACAAGATAAAATCAGGAATATACTATAAATCCTGATTTGCATGATGTTAATTGACATGAGACTGCTGCAGTGTCACAGGGCGGCACTGCCGACAGCACTGTGTTCCCACAAACACCCAAGGGAGAGGAACAGGACCTGGGCTGTCATAGGGGGCTCATGGGGAAGGAGCCCTGTCCCACACCACACGAGGCCTGGGCAGGCAGTACCCTCCAGCACCCCTCACACCCACCTCCACGCAGGGCAGCTACAGAAGGTGTAAATTCTGAAACCTGACAGGCAGTTGGATATCTACTGGCAGCTTCCAGATGCAGCCCGCCGTGCAGGGGAGGCACCCGTGCTGCTGTGGCTGCAGCAATCCTTCTGCCCGCTGCCTTCCTTCAGCCCCCAAGCTGAGTGGAGAAAGGCCACCGGGCACCAGAGGAGCAGATGCCAGGCGGGCTGATAGTCCAGACGGCTGATAGCCCATCCCGGCACCCCTCCGTGCCTACTCAGGTCTGGGTCACGGTCACCCCCATGTCCCTGGGACATGCCCAAGGCCACTGTGCTGGCACAGGAGCTGCCCCTGACCCCTCCATAGCCCTGGCCAGTCCTGGGCAAGGACGGAGGATGATGCAAACACGGCAGCTAAAGCTCGGATAGTACCTGCTGCAGCTGAACGGGATCAGACCCGGACAGGGGGCAGCAGCTCAGGGATCTCTGTCCCAGCAGGTCCCCAGGGACATGCCTGGGGTTTGGAGCCTCTCGAAGGATAGTGATCCTGCAAGCCCTCCCGCCCAGACACCCCATGGTGCACAAGCTCTTCCTCAGGCACAGAGGAAGTTTGCCAAGCCCATAACCACGGCCATCCACCCATCTCCATACAACGTTAGCATGAGCACCACCAGGAATTTACCTTCACATGGGCTTTTAGAAGTCCTAAAAAAAAAGTAAGCTGAAGGGAAGAAATCCATTAAGAGGCTGCCTGTGTCATACAGAAAGTCCCATTGCTTGGCCTCTGATGTGACTCGCAGTGCTCTGGGAGGTGCGGAGGAGCAGGGCAGCAAGGCAGAGCAGGCAAGGCACCTGTCCTTGCTGCCAGGCCCACAGGGAAATCTGCCTTCTCCATCACGCACACGGACAGCTCAGCAGGTACAGAGTGCCCACAGCTCGGCCCTGCTTCTCCAGGAGCTTGCAAGAACTGAAACTAACCAAGTATTCCCAGCACACTTTAGGCCAGTTCAGGTGAACTGCACAGTACTGCCCCTGTTCTGTTCAGAGACACATTAGGACAAAGCATTAATCAGGAAAGCAGGAACATTTTGTGCAGAAACACGTTATTCAGCTATTCCGTTCTCCAGCATGCTCCCCAAACCAGGTGACGCAAGAGGAGGCAGCTGGAGATGCCGCTGATGTTGCGACACTCCTTCAAACAAGCATGAGCAGGGATGAGCACAGGGCTGGGGTGGGGCATGGGGAGAGCTGCCCGTAGCACTGCTGCACACACATCCCCGGCACACGCCTGGGAACAGACCACACTGCGCATCCCACCGGCCGCAGCCGCACGTACCCACCAGTGGGGGCACAAATCAGGTGCCCAGCTTCCCAAACTCCTAGGCTGAAACAACTCGCCAGGAGAGCTGAAGGGAGTTCGCCCCTCAGCGCAGGTGGCAATCCTGAACCCTCACACAGTGGCAGCCCCAAGGCCACACTGCTCTATCCCGGTCACACCCAGACAGCTTGGCCTGTCAGTCGCTCCATCCTGAGACACAGGCTATTTCTGGAGCCGTTAATCAGGGAGAGGAAAAGAGGTCACATTCCCCAGGGAACCATCCCTGCTCTCAGAGCTTGTCCCACCATTCTGTAGTGAAAGGCGATATTTCCTCCTCAGTGAAGGGACTCCACAGCCTTCCCCCCACCCTACATGGCACAGAGCTGCATGAGGTGCTGGAGCCTCTGCCCTCGACACCGGCCACGCAGCACTGAGTGACTGCAAACTGGCGGCAAAGTGACCCTGTCACTTCTGGACACGTGTGCCCCACCATGCCTGGGGAACAGCCCTGTGCCCACCCTGCCCGGGGGCAGATGATCTCCTGCAGTTGAAGCTGTCCAGGTTTTTCACTTGGCCTTTCTCAGCATTAAGTTCAAAGTAAAAGTCAGCTCTCACGTGGGTGAATTTCCACAGGAAATCCTGCCCTGCGCTCACGCTTATCCCTGAAGAGAACAGCTTCCTTTTGCCTGAAAGGCAACTGCCTCTGGGCCTGGGCCACAGCAGAGACCTTCCACACACTAAATATAGATCCCAAGGAAGGAAGCACCAGGCAGACAACAGAAGCAGGAATGCTGCGTGCAGTGTGTTGGGGGCACAAGCTGGCCATGGGGATGCCTGGCCATGGGGCATATGCTCTGCAGCATGATGAAACTGCAGGCTAACAAGCAGCACAGATAAGGATTCTTCTCTAACCACTCCTTAAAGTTAGTTCTAAAAACCTCAAAGCAGCAAAAGCACAGACAGAACGTGCCCTGCGAGCACCCTGGCCTCACACCTCTACCTGCCTGCTCCTCCTCACACCGATGGGTATATCAACTTGTTTTTGTGCACACAGGCTGAGTCCAACTCTGTAAGCACCCATGGCAGGACCTGCCTGCACCTTTCGCACACACTGCAGAAAAATACTGGCATGAAGTAACCGGTGTCCCCGTCCTCTGCTTACCTCCTCACACCCCCAGGCTAGATGGTTTCTCAGCCAACACACTTGCTGCTTGGCTTGTGAAAGTGAAACCCCTTGTTTGTCACAAGCCATACACAACCTGAGAGATCTGCATGACTGACTCTGCAGGTGAGCTCGCAACGGGAGCCGTGCCATCTGATTTCAGCTCTGCCTTAAGCCACTGCACTGCCTGTCCCACACCAGCGTGAGCTGCCCTGGAAGCTGCCCTGTCTGTCCCCTGGGAAAGGGGCTGCTGCAGAGCTCCCGGGTGCAGCAGCTCCCCAACAGGTACCATAGGCCGAGCAATGCTCTGGCTCATCACTGTCACCTTCCCCAGAGCTCTTCCTCTAGCTGCAAAGAGACATCCTCTCTTGCACAAACTTCAAGCCCCTGCCGCAGACACCTTCCAAGCTCCTACACCTCCAGTTGGATGCTCAGAGAACCCTCAACATCAAAAACAACAATAAGAGCGCTTTTCTTGTGTAAAAATAAATGTCTAATTGAAGATCCAGTCCAACAGTATTTTCTTTCCCCCAAAGAAGCCCAATAAAGGCTGTCCGAGTACAAGAGGGGTCAGAACGCAGTTGGGCCTGTCCCTGGTCGTACTGTGTGGTAAAAGCATGAGGCTTTGCTCAGCAGGAGCTGACAGGTAGTGTGTGAGGCACCCTTCCCAGCTCTGCACAGCGGCAGGCTCACCGCAGCTGCTCCCACCCCAGCCTCCCAGCTCTGACGCTGCGCTACTCAGCACCAGGATCTCCCCTCTGCCTTCACAGACAGGGGTGTTACCCCTGCTGAACGCTGAGTGTTTACACACATCTATCCCATCTCCATTTGTCTCCCAATGACACTGTTGCACGCCACTGGAGTGGAGCAGGGCAGAGTGCATTTCATAGAGACCCATTTTCCCTCATCATCACTGTGGGCACAGCAGCCAGGACTGGGAGGGTAGGACCACCCTCAAAGTTAAGTAAGAGAGCTCTCACTGCCCTCAGGGCAGAGCAGCCTCAGCACCACCTGAAGAAAAGTTTCATTTTAATACATTATTAACCGATTTTTCAAAGAAAACCATCTAGCTGACTATGCATTTGCAGGTGTGCAGTTTAATCAGTGAATTAAGTTACTTCCAAATAAGTACAGTCAGTGGTGTAACTGGTGCTTAATACCTACAGCTCCTAAAAACCAAGCTGGTGTTTCAGACAGAAGAGCTGTCACAGCAAGCTTCATCGACCTGCTGCCCTTCCAAAGCTTTCCCACCACTCCCCACACAGTCTTCCCATCTTTAGGCAAGAAATTTCCCTTGAAACAGCCCAAATCTAAGGACAGACGCTAACGAAGGGATGATGTCATTCTCAGCATTACTCAGGGGCTTGCACTTCTCAGTGGAAGGCTGCAGAACAGAGCTGGAGATGGAGCTGCAGCGTTCCTGCCTCCATAGGGACCTCCCGTTCAGACCCCGCAGGGTCAGGGTCCCGACTGTCCTTCTGCAGATATTCACCAAGTACCAGGAGGGGTCACATCAGCCAGGAAGCAAAAGGCACCGAGATTTTAACACGGTTCCTCGACTCAGCAGCAGCTCAGGGAAGGAGTCAGGCTGCTGATGATCCAACTGCGCAGCACAGCACGGGCGAGCAGCCGACGGGCACTGAGTGCAGCCCGTGGGGCTCCTGCCCTCAGCCGTGCCCGCTGTCCAGCACTCTGTCACCTTCCCGGGGGCCAGGGGAGCACCTCAGTTACCATGGAAAAAGGTATTTCTCCCCAGTGGGTGCAAGAAGCAGCTTGTGACACGATGCACATGATGGTCCCTGCAGTGTAATGACCAGAAAGCGAGTCACCCCCAAATCTCCCGGCACTCAGTGCATTACAGCAGTTACAGAACTGGCACTGACCAGCCGGGCTGGGGGCTGGCAATGCTCCCCTGGCCCCGACACTGCACCCACTGCTTGTCCCACTGCCCCCAGAGCCAGCCTGTGACACTCCAGGACAGGACAGGAACACCTCAAACTCCAGCCCCGTGCACAGAAACTCTTCGCACAGGGCAAGTGGCAATCTGACAGGCTGCACAGTGCTGTGCTGTATGACTGCTGCACAGCCAGGTCTCACAGTGTCTTCTTTCTAAGAGTGAAACCCAGTTTATTTACCACAGAACATCTTTTGGACATATGCATAACAGTAAGTAGCACTGATTTCATACCAGTGACATCATAAGGGGCAAAGCAGGACAGCAAGCTGGGTGAGGAGTAAGTTACTCCACATAAATACTGACATGCATTTAAAGAATCAAGGTGGTTGAGACAAGAACAAACAGCTCAGCTCCTACTACACAAGGCGAGCAAGCTTTGCTACCCAGCTCGCTGCCCCGGGCAACCTTCCTTCAAGGTTCCTGTGATCTGCATCCCATCTGATCGCACCCCTCCATCCTCCCTGACCTTGAGCTCCTCCTGCAGCGCTTCCCAGGTGAACACATAGCAGCTTCTCCTCCTGTCAGAGGTCTCGCCCAGCAACACCCAGTCTCAGCTCACCCCTTCCCTGTGAAACCCCAAGTTAGGGCTGGGAGGAGTGCAGCCCTGGGCCGGTACTCCAGCACGCCCAGCACTGCACGCAGACCCCGGAGGGACACCCTGTGCCCCCATGCACTGTTAATATACAGATACACACACATACTGCAGAGATACACAAATGTATGTTTAATTATACATGAACTCCTACAGCAGGAGGGCTCACAGGCTGTGTTTCCCGTGCTGAACTCCATCCCTAATGCTGCCACCTCAGCAGGAGACACCAGCACCCACCACCCCAGCCCCTCGATGCGGGCACTCCCCAGCAGCAGCCTCAGGGCAATGCCTCTGGAAACAGGGGAATTTCCAAAGGAGGTGCTACAGAATGTCATGCCTTGTCTTCTGGCCTGCCCTACCCCCTGCTCGAGTCTCGGCACCGCTCCAGGAACATGCTGGAGATCACAGATTCACGGCCAGGTTCATAAGGCAGCTTCCTTACCATGGATCAACCCCATGGGCTCTGTACCACTGGGACTCCGGGTGGGAGCCAACATGGGATGCCCAACGGCAAGGGTCAGACTTTAAAGCAGACAGGAGCACAAGACAGTTTAAGCCCCAGTGACACAGCCCACTGGAGAAGAACAGATCCATCTCACTAGGTTTTAAATACTTGGTAGCACAGAACTAAGGGACTGTGGAAAATTCTCTCTGAGCGTTCCCAGGATAAGACTATTTCTGGCAGTCAGAAAACGCAAAGACCTGCATTTCCTGTGTTTACTTTTTTTTACATATAGAGCCAAAAGCCAGGTTTGCCTCGCCATGACATCACTAGCTCTTTGATACCCAGTCAGCTCAAGAGGTCAGCAAGGTATTTTACAGTGCAGGGAAGTTTATTTAACAGCTGTGGAAACCCCCTCAGCATAGGAACAAAAATGCTCTCTCTCCCTGTGGGATTAACACCCCACCCCAGGGCAGCAGATGTCAGGCCCACTCTCGGGATACGAAGAGCTGTGCCAGGCTTCCCACTGGCACGGGAGTGGGCATCACAGCCATGGGATCCCAGCAGGGACCATGGCGACACGGAGAGAGGATCCCCCAGGCAGCCCTGACATGCTCTGCAGAGTGGCTGCATGGCCTGGCACCGCCTCACACCAGGAGGCTGCCCCTCCACCCTTGGGCACCTTCCCCTCTTGCCCCACACTACGCTTTCACAGTGAGGGTGACAGAGCACTGGAATAGGCTGCCCAGGGAGGTGGTGGAGTCTCCTTCCCTGGAGATATTCAAGACCCATTTGGATGCCTAACTGTGTAATACGAGCTAGGGAGCTGCTTTGGCAGGGGGGTGGACCTGATGATCTCTTGAGGTCCCTTCCAACCCCTACGATTCTGTGATTCCAAACACCAGCACATGCTACGTGGCAATTGCAGGCTCAGTTTCCTGGCACTCACCCCAAAAGCAGGGGTGAGGACAACACACTGCCCCTCGCTCATCAATCAAGAGAACTGAGCAGTGAGAACTCGGGGTTTGAGAGGGGACAGAGGTTGGGTTTGCCCCTCCTGATTACATGGCACTTCGCTTCCTACGCACTGACAGGGCAGCCAGGAACAGAGACTGGATCCCCAGGGAATATGTCCAGAGCTTCTCCATACTGTGACACCTCTCTGACCTGCACAGGAGGCAGACTGCCCCAGAGCACCGTGACATGCACTGTCCCCGAGCTGCCGAGCCTCTGTACATACACAGCTGGGCGTTCCAGCCTGGCACAGACACACTGGACAATGGACAGAGCACAGGTACTGTGAGAATGTGTGCTGGGGATCCTGCCTACCCTGGGGGGCTTACAGAGAAAAGAATAAATCACTGTATCTGTGACAACATCCACTACCAGCTCAACATTCACTGCCATTTCTAACAGCATTCGCTTTCAACAATTCTGATGTTGAAAATACGGATGGGGGGGTACCCCTCCCCTTAATTTCCATTTCCAAGCCCCTATAATTAGAAGCCTGCGTGTGTCTGCCACAGGGATGAACCCCGGGAAGGGAGGTGCATGGAGCCCCCGATGAGCCTGCAGTCAGTATGCTCCCCACAGTCCTGTAAGGTGTGAGGACCCCTGCTCCATGCATCACAAAGTTATGAAAACAAAAACACAACAGCCACTTTCTACCAACATTCTGTGGACAGCCTAACAAAGTAGTAGGCCTGATCCAACACTAAACCCCAAACATGAAGCATCCTGAGGTGTCAGTGGAGGTCTCCTGACAGACAGGCAGCAGCACTGTCACAGCCAAAGCACATTATGTGTTCGTGGCTCCAGAAATGCAAAGCCACTATGGAAAATTCAGTATATTTAAACCTAACTATTAAGAGATATCCTGTTTGCAGTGAGGTAACACCTCTATTTTTCTCTGTCACGAGGAAGTGCACTTTGCCTAGTATCAACAGTTCTGAACAGTGCTGGAATGGCTCTTTTCCTGTTTAGGAAAATGGGCTTCAGGCTCAAGTTGGGCTCACAAAAGTGAAGATTGCTAATGCGTACTTGGTCACACTGGGAAAAGTCACCTCGACCTTTCTCTGACCACCAGTGTGACACTGACCTGAAGCTCCCTCAGTGGGTACCACAGCCCAAGGCAGCACTGGGAGACTGCTCCAACTTGAGCACAGGCTGAAAGGGACAGTCATAGTGGGTTTGTTAATGTTGCTCTTGGAGGCCTCTGGCAACATCTATTTATGCCATGGGTGTGAACCGTAGCAAGAGACGCAGAAGAAAAAACCCATCCTTAGCATTTGGGATCGAGAATTAAGGCCATCACCACAGCTGCTGTTCCCTTGGCACGGGCTGTGCCAGGGAGTCACCCTGCATCTCTGGGGCTCAAGCTGCGGCATCCTATTGTGAGGGGAGGGCCCAGGGCTGGGCAGAGGGAGATGAAGGCTGCACCTCAAGACCCACTGTCCCGAGCAGCACTGTGCAGGGACACAGTTGCTGGAGAGCACTGCTGGAACAGGATGCAGTCCTGGGACAACTAAGCACAACTCAATTGGTTTTCTCCTAGAGAGGAAACATCCCTGTGAATTAGCATGACCACTCGGGCTTACACAGCATTACCAAAGAACAGCTGGAAGGCAGACACATGAAACAAAAGATACCATTACCCTGTAACATTGGACATTGCTAGATCGGTCTCTGAACCTCACAACAGCTGTTAACTGTAGGGGGAAAAGTTACATCAACCACCAAACCCTGCAGCAATCACATTACTGTCCTTCACACAACAATCACAGATCATAAGATCTGTTGCTGCCTCCAAACAGATTTCCCTCCTCCCACCCCAAACCTGCATCCCAAACCTGTTCAGCCACAGCGAGCAGGAGCTGACCACACCACAGCAAAGCCACCCTGGCAGCACAGGGCTGCCAGCATGTCACCTGGCAGAGCTCACCACACTCCCACCCAACACCTACAGCAGCCTTCACACATGGGGAAAGCTCACAGGAACAGCAGTGGGAACACCAGGGCATTAAAACCAGCATTGGTGAAGGCTTCAGAGACCTTCAGAAGGCAAGCAACTTGACAGGTCAGTAGTTACTTACATCCATTGTCCTTCCAATTGCTTAGCATTTCAGGCTGGATCTTTATACTGTTGAAGCAGAAGCAGGAAGGGTCCAAGAGCATCATTCCACAATTAGAAAAGGAAAAATTTTTAGTTTAAAAAAAGACCAAAAACTTCATTTGTATTTTTAAATCCTATAAAAGTCAGATAACTAAGGGTCACTTTTTTTTTTTTACTGCTTTACTCACAGTTCCAACAACACCAGTGACAAATTCACTGCACTCAGCAGCCTTAGAGCCCAAAGCCCAGGTTACTCGTGGGGGATGCTCTCCTGTTGCAGCTGAAGTGATGCTGGAAGCCACCCCACGCTTCCAGGACAGAAGGATGTTGTGAAGCACAGCAGACTGCTATCGAGAGCCCTTCAGTGGGCGATGAAACACAGCAGCCCTTCCCTGAACAGAGCATCTTTGTTCCCACACTGACCAAGCCATGCCCATGCTGCGAGTGTGAGAGCTCACCCCTCACACAGGCACCATGCAGGCACAGCCTCTCTCTCCCCTGGAGCTACAGAAACGTGGCATTATGTTTTTACTTCACTCTCTGAAGGCTCTAACACACAAAAATACATTCCTACCTACCAACCTTATGCTGATGAAACAACCACCCCCTGATTATTTCCACGTGCTGTTGATAGGCATGAACCTACAGCATCTTCTCTGAATGGAACAAAAAGGCAGGAGGGCCCTCTGGCCTTAAAGCAGACGTTTTGCCCCCAAGATCAAACCAGAACCACTCCAAGCACTGGTGATCAACTGATTCTTTCCAAAAACACTTGTACTAAGCTATATTGCTTGCTAATATGACATACAACTGCAAAGACATGGCATTTGTAACTGCACACCTCCCAACACCTTGAGGTGGGACTTAATGCAATAAATGCACAGGAAATAAAGCAAATATAGCAATTAAAAGAGTTTTAAAATAGTAACAGTGAAGAGACTGGAGGCTTACTCCAGTGCTTTTGAAGTGTTTTATCTTGCATTTCAGCCCACGTTATCCAATACACGTTACTTTCCACAAAAACACAAAGCACTCAACACAGAACGGAGCAGCCTCGGATGCTGTTACACCTGGCATCGGATGGACAGGTCAGACTTTTCTCTGGCATCTGCAGCTCCCCAGCAAACCACTTCATCAGGCTGCAAACGAGTCGAGCACAGCAGCACACAGGCAGGAACAGGGATATCCTGGCAGGTTTCAGCCAGTACAGAGAAACAAGAGCCATGAAAAGCTCTGCTTTTCCTTAAGGAGTATTGATCCCAAACACTTCTCCCACTTATTTCACACCTCACAAAGCACTGCTTTTCCAGAAGTCCCCTGTCACTGTGACTCCAGTGACAGTATGAAGATTGCACCCTGATGTGAGGCAGCTCCTTGCTCTGTACCCTGGTCTACAACTCTGTCAGCAACAGTCACCTCTCTGCTGTATTTCACACCGGTTAGGAGCAGCGGGGGCTTGTGACCAGCCACAAAGCACAGGGATTGCAGGAGCTGCATGGTCATTTCTGTGGCCTTCACAGCAGTCACATCTCTTGCCATCAGCTCTGCCTTGCTCACAGGGTTACCCAGGCTCACAGTCCAGCATACGCCACCAACAGCTTTTCGGCTTCTGTACCCCAGGCAGCGGGGACAAGACACAGACTGCGGCTCAGGAGCTAAAGAGACCTGCCCGAAAATCTGCCCCCTGGTTTGCCCAGCATCTTCCCCTAGAGCAATTCCCTTCTCCCTGGTGGCACTCAACACCAAACTAGAAACAAACAATCCTCAATGCACTTAAGTTTCTGAAGGAGTTCTACAGGGAAACGAGGAGAAACACCTGCTTGGTCTGTCCTGACTGGGGAAACACTCTGAGGTTCAGCACATGATGTTTTATACATAACACAAGATGGTTCAGGTACTGTACTGATTCCCAGAAAACACACGTACAGTTACATAAAACACAAGTCATGGCAGAAGATGACACAGGCTTAGCTTTAGAGCCTGCAAGCGTCACAGTAATAGCTGTGTGTTTCACCTGACAGCCCGTGATAAGGCTGCCACCACCACCCCAAATACAACATAAGCAATCCATGTTCTCAGCTAATTTCTCCAGGCACTAGCCAGATGACGGCTACCCCCCAATCTCAACAACGCCCCAGATTTTCTGCACGTGGATCCATCCCCCCCTGCACGGTGCTGTGCAGCCGCCCCAGGCAGACACACACTGTGCAACGACCAAAAGCTGCCGTGAAAGATGGAGCAGGCATCCCTACGGAAGCAGCCATCGCTACCACAGGCAGTTACTCAGCCAAACGCCCAGCCGCCGGGTGCGCCCAGGCACCTTCCTCACACACAGCCCCGCTCCGGTGCCAGCCCTGGGGCTGGGCTACAGGCACACCCTCTGCAGGCACAGGGTTTGCTTTCACGCAGCTCTGGTAGAAGAGCAGAGGGAAGACAAACTTAAAACAAAGATCTGTCACCTGTTATCACCACACCTGGAGTCTGAGCTTTAGGTTTAAGGTGTCTTTTCATCAGCTGTATGAACCCATCCCCACAACGCCAGCGCCCAGCTCATGCCCCAACACAGAATCATGCAGTGTCAGGGGTTGGAAGGGACCTCCAAAGAGTATCTAGTCCAACACATGCCTGGACTTTTGTACATGAGCCTTGGCTCTGCACAGCTCATGCCAGCAAGAGGTCTGCCATCCCCAGGACAGACACACCACCCAGAACTGCCCACAGGACCACCAGCTGCTCCAGGCCCAGCGTGAAGTTTCAGTTTCAGCATCCTCTGATTTCTCTGCTTTGCATAGTGCCAGATTTAAATTTTCATCTGGTGTCCCGAAGGCTAGCTCTTCAGCACAGTTCTTAATTACTCCTAGGGTTTAATTTCATACTGCTGTAACAGAGGCATCCTTTCTAAAGGTACTTGCTGGTAGCCAGATTTAGCTTTTTAACATGCCGGACACATTAAAAACAAACTTTTGTTTGAAAACAATTTATCAGAGTAACAAGAATAATCCCTGTGTTAGAGAGGACCATTCACCTTCCCAAAAACATCCCAAAGTATAAACATTTAAGTGTTAATAAGACAACCTGAACATGCAGTCAAGAGGTGACTTTAAACGAGAAGAAGCGCCCTCAGCATTATGCATGCCCCCATTTACCTGGGGAACGCAGGCCCTCAAATCCAACCCCTTCCCGCAGTGCCCCTACAGCTCCTGGCCAGCTCCTGCTCCCTGGGGTACCCTCACCCTTCACCCCGGCCCAGGCTAGTCACCTGGCTCCCTGCAAAGCTTCCAGTGGTACCTCTACCCAGTGAGAGCACCCACTTTCTCTGCACATGCCACACACTTGTGGCACCTCAGCACAAGAGAGGATGCCCTGACCCAGAGCTCAGTGGCCAGGCCCCTTGGGGACGCACACAAACCCTGTAGCCTTGGGCAGGAGGGGAACTGGCTATGGCAGCCCCATACGGCACCTCTCCCCAACACCCACCACCAGAGACAGGAACCGCGCACTGGGACCCATCCCCACCCGTGCCAGGAGCGGTGAGGTGTCCCCACCAATGTGGCTACAGGGCAGGATGGTGCCTAAGCCCCAGGAGCGTGAGCCATGGTGCAGAATCACCACAGTGCAGTCAGAACCTGCTGGGACATGACACCCAGTGTCCCAGGAGCAGGGACAAAGAGTCCTTCCGCTGACGCATGGGGAGGGCTGGGACGGCCCTGGTAAGGCTGGAAACCAGCGTACCCAAATCCAGAGCGGGTAACTCCTGAAGTTTTCAGTGATGCTGCTCTGACCCCGCCACCCTCTCAGCTGCTGAGACTCCACTGGGAAAGCTAAAAATACTTTACTTTCTCAAAGTCCATTTTCCATATAAGGAAGTACGGTTGTTCCCAGAGATGTTACAACGCAGTCCCCACAGAGAGGGAAGCTGATCTTCAAAGGGTACCTGGATGGAGGGGCCCCGAGATAGTCCTCGCGAGGACGAGAGCTCGGCTGCCACCGTGCTCGCCTGCCCAGCCAGCACCTCTGGATGTGGGGCTGGTGACCATCCCCTGGGAGCATCAGCCAGAGCAGCGGGAGGAGACACCCTAAGGGCCAGCAGGCCTGCTCCTCGGCCTTCCTGCAGCCACAGACAGGTCCTTCCTCTTCGCTCCTGATAGCAAGGCCAGCTCACCCCATGAGGGACCAGTCCTCGGGGAGCTGAGCCAGCTGGAGCCCCTGCTCCCACCCACCCCGGCAGCACTGCTCCCAGGAACACTTGCCCTGCCCATCCCTGGGGAACAGCACTAAGATACACATGCCCTTAAATATCAGCAACTCTATTTTTCAAATCAGCCCTTTCCAATATCTCCTCTTCCCACAGCAGCAACCCCCAAGAAAACATGGCTTTCCATCAGAGTGCCAATACATTCCATACACTACCTCACTGATGAGCCATCGATCCCTATGGACAAGAATTAATTTCATTTCCTACCTTACAGTAAAACACAGCAGTTCTTCAAAGCCAGAGGCACTGAAGGCACACATGGCTCCTGGCAGTGCCGGCAGGTTCAGAACGCCCGCAACAGGCTGTTCCTCACCACACACAGCTGAGCCCTGTGGAATTGTTCAAAGCTCAAGAAGAAAATGACATCTCTATGTTTCTGAAAGATCCATCCTATTTTAGCACAAGGGCCTGAAACTGCAGCCCTACTGCTGTATTGATATGTGAACAGCAGGAAAAACGCTAAGAGAAAGGATGCTACAATGTAAAATGAGGACACCTACAATACAGTGATACCACAGGAACAGAGCAAAGCATAAAATGACATCATCACACAGAAGATGTGCAAAGTCACATGAGATGAATACATTCCCTGGGCAGCCTCACAGACAGCTTGACAGTCCAGCCATCAGCAAGAGGCTTCAAAACACCTCTCAGGAGGGGGTCATAGAGCAGCCCCGAAATAACAAACCATCCAATTCCTTGAGTCCATGAGCAGTATGAAGAGCACATGAACACAATGAATGCTCCTCAAAGCCCCTACACCCGAATAATCTCTTATTCAGTATCCATATGAGAAGTTGGAATACAACGCTGAGTGACGTCTAGCAGGCTTCTGGACTTCCACTGACTCTCAGAATCCTGCAGCTCTGTCTCTAATAGATTCTCATTCCTCAGTACTCTAAAGAGGCAGCCTGCCTGCCTTTTTTCGTGTTCAAAAAGCATTTCTCAGTACACAGAAAGCTTCTATGATGGCTTTCACAAGGTTAAAGAACCACAAGATCACAGCTAGGCTGTATAAATTCACTACATGTTCCCACATACTGGATGCAGAAGAACTAATAAATGAAGTATTTCAACTCTCAGCAGATCAGATCGTTGAGAGTAAACAGATGCTAGGAGAGCTGGAAGCATCGCTGCTGCCCAGGGCTCCAGTATGGCTGGGAATTAATTGGGTGAGATAGGAACGAAGATGATCATACAAAGGGATCCACGGGCTTTGCTGTGGGTAAAGGGGAAAGGCACCACAGAGCTTTGCAGAGCCTGTCTGCCAGCGCACCGGAAGGCATGCTGAGCCCCAGAACCCATGCTGGGGCAGGCACCTGGCAAACAGGTACATCAGCAGCACTGGGAACCTCGTAGGACAGGCTGAATCCGCTCTTCTCTCCCTCCCCGCAAGGAGACTTCTCAGTAGTAACTTCTCATGACCACATCCTTGTAAAGAGCAATCAAGTTACCAGTCCACTTGCCTCCCCAGAGCCTGGGAATGGTTCTGATCCCATCTCCTCTGCCATCACCAGTATCTGCTACTAGGGAAGCTGCAGCTCAGCGTGAGCCTGTGGCTATCCCCATGGACCCCATTCGGTTGCGCCACTTCAACAGAGAGAATCGACTTACACAGCACAAAAAAATCCACTGACACTTGCAGGCAGCCCTTCAGTGCAATCACATCATCTTTGCTTGGAGATCAGCTGGAAAGCCACGTTTCCTGTAGTAACCCCACAAAGCGTGTCTGAATGCGATGTGCGGAGAGGGGCTCACGAGGACTGGGGAAAGGAAGGGGAATGGCAGAGCTTTAAAAACACAGGGCAAGTCCTCTGCCTCCAGGGATGCACTGTGGCTGTTTTCACAAAGCGCTTTTCAAGTAACTAATAACACACTTTGGGAAGAAAAGCCTTATTCCAGAGAATATCTGAAAAAAAGCATATTAATCCAGACACATAAAGGTCTTCTCAAAACCTTAAAGGATTTGCTAAGCACAACTGTTAATACTTTGCATGTCTGCTTTGATTATGTTTGACATAGTTTCCATATGGAAACTTACACTGAATTTCATGGAGTGCTCCACTTTGTTTACAGTATCAATCCACCCGATGCAATAAATATTTGCCAATACAGGGAAACATCACCTCTGTGGGTTATCCTTCTACAAGGGGTGAGAGAATTCACATTCAGCTACACTGAAACGCTCCTGATTCCCTTCCTGAACAATGCATGCCACGTTATTCGCCATCCCAATTCCGAGCAGTTTCTCTTTGAAAATGGCTATTTTTGGTTCCCTCTTTGTATCTGTGGAAAATCCCGTTTGTTTTGCTCTCCCTGAAAGGCCCGAGGCTCCACTGAAGATACTCACATAGATAAAGGCTTTAGCTCATGTGAAATCTTTCATCACAACAAACAGAACAGTTGTACTCGACAAACCAGTGCAGGAAATAATGGCCTCATACCAACCAGTGAGACTTAGAGAAGAACCACCACACATCCCACCACCTTCCCACTCCGGTCTCCCCTCACGCACCCTCACAGAGCTTCTGCAGCTCTGAATGCAAAGCCACTGGGTTACACTAGAAACTGAGGCCTCTGCATTAAGGCCAAAGCTTGGGGTAACAGCCAAGCTACAGCACTGTCAGAAATCCCTCTGGCACCACCTCTGGAGACCAAACCTGAACCCAGACCCCCAGAAAAATGGCCCCTCTACAAAGCTACGGCACCCAGCATCACCCACGCAGGCCTGTCCCAGTGCTCCTGCCCTCCCCTTTAGGAACAGGGGACATCCATCTCTTGTCCCCCCCAAGCCCTGGATAAAGCTACTTACCTAGCGTGAGATTCTGTAGTTCAAAGCCCTGAAGACAAGGTTCTAAGAGTGGTGAGGGCACACAAGTTGAGAAGCTAAGCACATGCCAGGCTTCTTTTGTAGTTTCTAGAAGGACTAACAGAGCTTGTCTTCCTCACTGGCAGGACAGACTGGTGTCAGCACAGAACACACTGCAGCAACACGCTGGCTAAGACTAAATAAAAACCACTCTGAAGGGAGATAACCAGCAGCAATTGCATGTGGGACCTGTCCTCCTCAGCTAACTGTCTGGTTTAAAACTAGCAGAGTATTAACCTTATTTTAAACAAGGTCTTAAAACCAACCCCTCCCATTCACAAGTTGAAGAAGGCCCATTTCCAGATGCGCTCACTTTAACTGTTGTTGAGCTGGCAAAATCAGGAGTTCCTTGGTACAAATTTAGGAGCTCGTGTATTTGCATCTCCCTGTTATCTCCAGAGCTCCACGATGCAGGGCATCTAACATCCACAGCAATGGGCTCCAGGCAGCACGCTCTGGTTCAGGGAACAGAGCGGTTCCCAGCAGCGTCCATCAGCTTCATCGTGCGGCTGCTGAGAGAAGTGAGGTGACTTTTCTGTAACTGCTGGGAACGTCTGCTCCGAGGTTTAAAAAAGGAGAAAAAACTTTGGGGGAAGAAAAAATAAAGAACCCAACAAAAAACCCAGCTCACAGATGGCAAGGCGCACTTCTCACAGCTAGAGACTTAGGGAGGCCTCACTGACCAATGATGACAGCATACTTACAGGATACTCACTTAAACAAAACCAGGTAGAACAGAAATTCACACATCACCACTCTCCTCTGAACTTACATCCGAAGCTGCCAGTGTTTGTGAAGAATGCTCAGGTAGGCAAAGACACAGCAAAAAGCCCAAAGCAGTGCAGTGAAAGCCATCAGGCCCCTGCCCCAGCTTCACACTCCACACTGGGCCAGCCAGGGACATCTCCCTCCAGGAAGGCGGCACTGTCAGAGGCCACTTTGCTGTTACAGGTGTGCCCGTCGAGCTGCTGAACAACCTCACCGACAGCACGATGCTCGGTGCCGCCAACCAGGCGCCCACAGGGGCCGTTTTCTGAGACCCACGAGGAGTACAGGCTCTTGGGAGAGCTGGTTCTCACCACCCTCCACTCCCACACCCAGAACAGGCCATATGCTGGATTGCCCCTCCAGGCCACGCTCAGCACCAGGCAGCACACAGAGACACCACGTTAGCGGAGCCAACCGAGCCATGCAGAACCAGGATCTTTGGGCACTGGTGCGGACTGTGGCCACTCCAGTGACAGTGCAGCCATTCACCAGCTAATCTCACTATTACAATCACCTGTATTACTTAAGCAAGACCCATCATTTCATCAGGAAAGAGCAGAACTGTCAAGCAGGCTGTGTAAAGACAAAGCACCAGCTACCTACAGCTCTAACTGAGCACAGGGCACCTTCTGACCTCTCAGCTGCATCACAAAGTCAAACGAGCTTTGTTAATGCCCCATCTGTTGGCATTTGTGTTGCCTTTTCCCCCCAGGTCAAACGCTCCCTGTGCTCCAGACCCTGCATCACCACCGAATGTCAGGAAGGTTTGACACACTGTTTTTTCCCACACTAACACCTTGTTTCCTCTGTAGGTGTTACCATCTATAATGCATTTGTGCTGTACACTGTACTGTCACTGGGCTCTACGGGTGCTTAAATAATCACAAATACATACTTAGCTCCCTTCAGCTGCTACTCCCACTTTAGGTTTCTAAACAGATAGATCTTGCAAGATACTTCAGAAATATTTCTGCAACAGAGCTTCAGAAAAGAGAACTTGAGTTTCATCCACCTTCAAAGCACAGACAGTACCAGAAGGAGGAGAAAAGGTGCCAGCCAGCCAGCCAGAGAGGAGAGCGCTGATCCAGGAAAACACACTGCCATAGAGCCTAGGCTACCTTTCCAACCCAGCCAAGTAAAGAAAAAGGACTGAAGAGCTTTACCATCTCTCTTGTGACACCTCTGAAATACAAGCTCCCCAGGGCAGTACTGATCACCACCTGTACGCATAGCATTTTCTTGACCTTTATTGTCAAGAGTCAGTCCCTTTCAAAATATTACAAAGCCCCAACAAAACTCCTTCTGCAAATCACCATCACCAAAAAAACCCTAACAAACCAACACCCCACCCAAAACACACACACCCCCCAAACAACCAAGCCACATTTCTGAACTCTGGAGCTAAGCCACATCACCCCATTCCCTGATGTCCCTGGCCAAGGCACCGCTGGGCCCGTGAACCTCCCAGCCCTCTGGTGCAGGCCGAGCACGCATGCCAAGCTGCCTGCGCAGTGCTGCAGCAAGAAGCAACACAGGACAAAACACAGATGTAAACAAAGGTTGCATCACTAGCTTTTGGACTGTTTCTGCACCAGTCCCAGTAGCACTGACACAGACAGGAATGGCAGCCAGAAGTGCCACAATACAGAGTTTTCTGAACCAAAGATGAGGTCTGTCACAGTCACTGGAAGCAGCGTTTCAGCAGCACTAGCAAGCACCTGCAGACACTAGCCCCGTGGCCTCTCCGGTACTTCTTACTGGTGACATCCCATAGCTGACTTGGCTTGCTGCTTTTTGAAGGCCAATCTGCCTGCAGAGGTCTTGGCTCGACTGCAGAGGGAAGAGGCTACAGACTCACCAGCCCAGCCAAAGAGGATGCAAGGTAGATGCTCTCCCTTGGTACTCACCCAGCATGCCTCCCATCTCTGAAGAAAGCGATGCTCAGCACAAGCTTCTCACAGGTCTCTGGAAGGTATGCTGACCTGCAAAGAGCTCTCTCACTCGGGGGTTCCAATGCAGAACCTAAAATGCTCTCTTCCCTTCAAACACAGAGCTGAGCAGCTTGGGAGGGCTGGGTTTCTGCCGCCCCTGCTCAGGACTTGGTAATATCTCTCTCCAAAATGATTTAAAGGATGCCCCTTGAGCTCACAGTGAGTTAAACACTTTGGATAAAGCTCACATTTGGCTCTCACGTTAAGGCACAGCTGATGTTTAGAGAGATGGAAAAGTCAACTAAAGCAAATCCCCCAATTCCAGGTTTGTTTTTTATTAATGTATCCACTGCATTTCCACACTGTGACCCACTTACTGCTCTAGAGAGAATGACATGCACGATCCCAGTTACTTTACACAACACAACGACACTAAAGTTACATGCACCAGGGTGGGCAGAGGAAGGGAAGAGCACATTTGTATGAAGCATCAGGCAAGCAGTCCAGAATGCCAGTGAACACCTCTAATCTGTTAGTGACACCATAAATTTCCTGTTCTTTAGCTTAAAATATACTACTAAGGGAAAAACACTCATTTGTCATGCTTTTCCTTGCTGAAAACAGAACAGAATAGCCTAATAAGCTGTCTGTAAGGAACGTCGCAGTTCAGAAACACTACTGGAAACTCCCACATTAAAAAAAAAGTCTTCAGAAATCTTCCCACTTTACAGACTCATTTAATGAGAACAATCAGCTATTTCCATTTTCTTAAACTCTTTAAGTTCACGGATTTAATGAAGAGGTTTTGAAAGAAGGGCTGTGAAGACAAAGGAAGAGCTTCAGTTCTGCTGACATCTCCAGATAACGTCTTCGCATTCTGCAGCTAATTAAACTGCCACCAAACCTTCTGAAAACCCATCGGCTGGAGGAGTTTCCCTCTAGGACAGAATCGTGCAAGGAAATGTAAGTATCTGAGTATTTCAAGAAAACACAGTTAAAGTGCTATCTAACACACTTTCCACCTGCCAACAAGCCTCTGAGGAGCACAGTGAAGTGGTGCAGACATTTACAGTCTCTTCAGCCACACTAGCTTTTCCCCAATGCTACAGGAAACCCACCACAGGTTTAGTCTTATTTGTGACAAAAGCCAGGAACAATATTCCTTCCAAAGACAAGACTATACAACATCAACTTAGGACTGGGCTGGTCAGTGGCTGGGGAGGTTGGGTTGGTTGCGTTTTTTGGTTTCTTGTTGGTTTTTATTTCACCAGATGTGTCTCATCCAGGACACCCCAAAGCAGGGACATCAGCCCTCCCACACCACCATCCGCCTGCAGCTGCGGCACTGGACAGCCCATTGCACTAACAGCAGCAGTTGCCAGGCACAGCGGCACAAAGCCCCACTCTTGAGGCCAGCCAAAGTGTTTTGCCTTCCCTCCACCTCCCCTCCATGACAGCCAGACTTGCTGGGATGGCTGGGGAAGTGCTGTACAAGGCTGCGAAATCTTGCAGAAGAGCTGAGATTCAAACACTGAGCTTGGAGAGGGAAAGGGGAGTTGGAGAGGTGGTGCTGCAAATATCCACAGGCTCCAGAGACCCCACAGACCTCACCTTCAGCTGTGACCCAGAGTGTCCTCGAAACCTGCCACCTCTGTCTGCACCATCCTCAGGTCCCATGGAGCAACTCACCCCAAGGAGTCACCTGCCCCCTGATATGGCCATGACAGCCTTGGCTGGTGCCCACTGCCCCCTCCCCAGAGGGCTGCATGCCCCTCCCCAGCCTTTGGCTGCCCTGCTCCCTGGGAGTGCGGGCACTAAGCGCAGGGCAGCTTGGAGCAGAGGCACAGTGCTGGGACACAGCTGCTAAGCCATGCTGCAGTCAAATCTGGGATCCGGGGTGGAACTTTCCTGGGCGCAGGGAAGGGTCTGGACTTGCCCTGCTGCCGGCTGCGAAGGTGGGCAGCTGCACTGTGCCAGGCGAGCCTGGTCCTGCCAAGCAAACCTCTGCCATGGGCCTCTCTGCTCAGGGCAGACAGCTCCGTACAGCCTGTTGGGCTGAGCCGACACATGTTTCTCAAAAGCAACACTGAAACATCAAAAATATCGGCAGAAGTGTCAGTCCACAGTCCAGCTGCCCCACAACAGTTCCTGCAGGCATGATCGGTGGGTCGTGCTGCCCTTCCTTAGCAGGCGACCCAACAAAATCACAGGAGAGGAACACTCTGTTTTCCTTTCTGCACCGTGACAACATCTCTTCCTCGTTGCCAGCCCAGTTCCTCAGAACCGCCATGCTTCAAGTGACCAACAGCAGCATGGCAAACACAGTAGCAGGTAACACAGACACACGTAAGCGAAGAAGCTGTTCTGCTACATCATCACGTCCCATCCTGTGCCTGTTACTTCACTTGGGTAAATGCCATGGCCATCAGCAGCCAGTGAGCCCTGTGGATCCACTGCACTGACCATCCCCGTGCCCTGCTGCTGCCCTGGGCTCCTGCGCTCCCTCCACTGCCCAGCCTGACACAGCCAGGAGCAGCAACAGAACAGCAAGAAACAAAGACCAATGTGGGCTGAAAGCCTGGCTTAGAGACACCAGTTCCAGCACACTAATAAAGCGTGTGAGGAAGCTTTCAAAAGATTTAGAGGAACTCTGAGCTGACAGAAAATGTCCACGTTCTCTGAGTTTTCAGGAAAGCAGGACAGGTTGTTTTCAAATGCACATGGTTCCAGCTCCTGGACCAGAGGCCCTCTCAAAGCACCTGGAAACAGTCTCCACCCTCAACAGAAAATCAGCTAAAAGGAGAACAGAGACCTCCCACAAAAAGATGAACTGAGATGTGGGCAGCTGTCTTCTGCAAGCACTGGAAAGCAACAGGCAATGGGATCAGCAACAGAACGACAAGGATGATGAGTATAGAGTGTGGCTGCACAGCGTCAGGGGCTGGAAGGGTTCTCTGGAGGTCTCCTCGTCCCTGCTCGAGCAGGACACCGAGGCCATGCCCAGAGAGCTTCCAAATACTCCAAGGGTGGAGGCCCCACAAGCTCAGTGCCAGTGCTTGGCCACCCTCCCAGTGTCTCCTCATGTACCTTTACCGCACCGTAAGCGAGCCTCCTGCTTCAGGGGGATCTCCACCCTACAGCACTGAGTATTCACATACAAATGAAAACCTGGTTTGTTTGGCAGAAGTTCACTCTTAAATTGACACGAGCAAGCCTTGCACCAAGATGCCACCTGTTTAGCTGAAGATGTCTCGCTTCACCCACTCTGGCAAACAGTCCATTTCCCACACGCTCATTGCAGTCAGACGACACTGGCAGAGCCAGCCTGGAAGAACAAGTGGATCCACACAGCATCAGTTCCCTTCCCACTTTTATTTGAACTCTGTTAAAGATCTTTGTTTGCTGAGACAAGTAAAATATGCACAGAGGTCGTAAATCACAGATACTTTGATATTTAGCAGCTAGCTGAAGAGAAAAGGCTTCGCTTCCTTTCTGCTAAAAATTTGCTGTCCCACAAGACAAATGAGAATTGGCTCCAGGGGCTCGCAAGGAGCCAAGCCTGAATAAGGTCTGTCCTTCCAGCCCAGAAAAACAACATTTCCAGCTCACAAAAACAAACTTGCTTTAGCAGAGGATTTCTGGGCCGCATCCAGTTCTCTGAAGCGAGAGGGTTGGTCCTATCATACTGTTCCACCCAGTTCCTGACTCCTTCGTGTGCCTGGCAACATCTGAAGTTAAAAATACATTTACAAAATAATGAGAGTTATTCCACTTCTTGCTGGAGGGAGAAGGGCGATAGGTATTCTAGACCAACGCTTTTACTTTGAACAGCTGTTTTAAAAAAGCATTTTGAACTGTGAGGTCAGACACAGCTAACACGTGTGTCAAAGGGAACCTTCTCTGTGCAAATCTGAACCCGGTGCTGCAGCGACAGCCACCTGCCCAGCACCACACAGAAGGGGCTTTGCTGCCCACTCAGCCCTGGAAAGCACTAGTAAAGCAGTAATTCTGTCCCCAAACAAACAAGAATTCTGAAGTAATTCAAAACCAGCTAATGCTAACTGATGGTACTTAATGAATACCAAACTCAAGTTATTTCTGAGCCATTTCTTTTAATGTTTGGTTGACATGTAAATAAACACTGCCAAAGAGAGTTCAGCATATATTTCTGAGAGGTTCCTATGGGAAAACTAGCTTTGCCTTTCCCACTGGGATTGGTGAGGCCTCTAAAATTAGAGAGTTTGCCACACCAGAGAAAACAAACAAAAGCACAGCTTCAAAACAAGCTCCCACAAGATCACTTGAAAGGCTGTAACCAAAGAATTTGGGATTACATCCTGCTCCCAAAGCCTGCCACTCACTGTTCATGTACCACAGCACTGGAAGTGCTAGTGGCACGGCATGTGGCTGCTCCAAAGAACCCATCCATTAGTATGTGCTGGCTTGCCAACACCTACAAGGGCAATAAATAATATATATATATATATATATATATATAAAATCTCTTTTCAAGAACGCAACAGGACCTGGAAAACAAAGGGAGAACAAGTAGAGGCAGCTCTGCAATGTGCACAGCACAGGCAGCGAGTCTGGATCCGATGCGTTCCCATGGCACTTAATGCCTGTGCTGGGCCACTCCTTCTGCAGCATGCTAGTGACGCCTTGTAATGAGATCGGAACTTTCTAGAGAAAGGTGACAATACCTAACATCCTGTAAACAGGCTCTGCAAGCTTCACCAAAACCAAGACAGACAGAGCATTTTGCCCAGACTGTACTTACTCCCCCAAGTACAGACCTTTCCCATGGACTTCCCATCCAGAAAGCTACCTTTGTCCTCCCCTGGAGCTTGCATAAGCCCAGGAGCCTGGCGCTAGGGAGGAGGCTCACACAGTGTGTGTCAACCAAGGCTTTGTTTAGCCAGGAACCTCTCCAGTAACAAGAGGTGGTGCATGCCCACACAAGCTGCCTTAAAGTCAGTACTTGGTGCTTCTTCACCTTCCTCAAACCAAAGGGGAAAGACTGAACCATCACCCCGGTGTCACCCATGAGCCACACTGTCCAGTTAACCCCACAGAGCTCAGTGCTCAACACGGGCATGCAGCCTTTCCGGAGGAAACACTGCACAGCCTACTCCAGCTGAGGAGCTCCTCTCACCTTGCACGCCCCCACGGCTGCCCACCTCACCCTCCTCAACTTCACAACATCCTTCCAAAAGTAAACCCTGGTGCCCAGGGTCAGGCAGAATCACAGAATCACAGAATCTTAGGGGTTGGAAGGGACCTCAAGAGATCTTCGGGTCCAACCCCCCTGCCAAAGCAGGCTCCCTATCTCATATTACATAGATAGGCGTCCAGACGAGACTTGAATATCTCCAGAGAAGGAGACTCCACCACCTCCCTGGGCAGCCTATTCCACTGCTCTGTCACCCTCACTGTGAAAAAGTTCTTCCGCATGTTGGTGCGGAACTTCCTATGCTCCAGCTTACAGCCATTGCCCCTAGTCCTGTCCCCACTGACCACTGAAAAGTATGCTCGCAGCTGAATGCAAACTGAACCCTGGTCTCCACAGCCCAGACCAGCACTCCCACCACTGAATCACTCTTCCTCCTGATAATGCTTGGAAAACACCTTTTGCCCCGAAGCAGCAATGTTTTATCCAGGTTATTCTGAGGGACAGAGTCCTGGGCAGCTGCTGCTACACTTCTCTGCCCCATGGGCACACAGTCCCTCTCTGAACTGTGTCAGTGACTGGTGTCCCCGTGCAGCTAGGAATGCTCCAACTTGTGCTTTGTCAGTTCCAAATCTGTGCTTAGGTTTTTAACACCACGTATTCTGTGTTGCAAAGAAAAACTCCTGAACAACCTCCTTTCAGTGCCATTCAGTGTACTTTATCCCTGCATCCCCAAGAAGAGAAGTGCACAGCTCCTGCACAAGCAGCAGCAATCCACTACAAACCAACACCATTCAGTCCTGGTTCTGCAAGCGCTGAACAAGCCAGGGTCCCCCTGAGTGACTGGATGCCATGCTGCTGGTGCTCCTGGAGCCGTCTGCAGGCAGCAGGCAGGCTCTGAGAGCAGCAGGCAACTCCAGATTCTTTATTTAAACTCTCTCCAGTGGCCTTGCACAGGATGGCCAAGGTCTCCTGTTTGGTTCTGCGGGCAGGGAGGCCACCGAGCCACCCTCTGCAGCCATGCAGTGCCCCAACTCACACAGGCACACCTCCTCTACTCACCTCACTGCCACATCCCCCAGCAATAGCCCCCTGACTGACCTGCACCAGGCCCATCTCCAGCCCCAGGCCTAGGCTGCTCGCCCCTCGATGCCTCGGCAGGGACACCCCAGTGTGCACATGGAAGTGGGTAAATTCAAAGCACACATGTGTAAGAGGCCAGGGCTTCTCTTTCTTGTGCAACACCTCCGTCCTAAAGCTGGTTGACCAAAGACCTTGGACAGAGCACTAGCCTCTCCCTGGTGCCCGGCCTGGGCATGAGCCCCAGCCACACCAGGCCCCATGGCAGCTGGGACACTTGGGCATCTCACCACAGCATCGCCTTGCTGCTCCCACTCAGTCACTTGTTTTCAGCCGATGCTTTTTTCCTGCCCCTTGCTACAGTTTAATGTCACATCACAGCCTCTCCTTACAATAGTTTCCTACTGCAAACTCTGTTAGAAAAGAAATTGAGATGAAACCAGGGGAGACCAAGGAGACCAACAAGCTAGGGATGGCAGGACATTTAAAAGCATCCGTTAGGCGAGGAATGTAAGCAGCACAGCTTGTCATTGACTCGGGAGAAGGCATAAGAAGATGTTCTACTGAGGACAAACCACAACCTGAAGTGGAAATCCTTCCAGTCACAAACCACAACTTTAAATTCAAGTTCTTCCTGCTGCAACTTGACGCTTATGCTGTCCGCATCACCTCGACGTACAGCACATGGGTCTGAACCTGAGCTCGTGTTTGGGAAATACCGAGGTACCGACAACAGTCGGACCACCTCAGCAGTCTGAACGGCACATAATCTGTTTATATCATGAGTGTTGTCAGGGCTTTTTAAAATTATTTTCCATACCTTTAATTTTCTGCTTTCAAGGATATTATCTGTTAAGTTGACTGACTCATGAAACCAAGAGTTTAACAACTTGAAGACACGAACGCAAACAGTATTATTAATTATATCCGCCTTCAAAATGCCATCTAAAAGCAATGATTGTTTCTGTTTGCTGTCAGTAACTGCTTTAACATCTTTTCCAATAACATTAGAAATTAAAGTGAGGAAACAGTACATTTACATTAAAAAATTACATACAAACAATGAAAATAGCACTGAGAGACCATGCCAATTAACTGCTTTACACCACTGGAAAAAAGGCAGTAAAAGAAACATTTTAGTTTTCTTCCCCAGTCTGATGATTGCTGTGCTTAACTTGACCTTTTCCACAATATTTCCTGAGAACTTTCATCAGGGGGACCCTCCTTGTCCCTTCAGTAGTAAAGCCATGAAGCAATGCTCAGTGATGCTGTGATGGGCCGTTCGACTGCTTGCCAAAGGCAGGAAGTCTGTGTTTCTGCAATGATCTCCTACTCTGCCAGGACAGCAGAAAGAAATTATCAGACAAGTGAAGTATTAGACCAAGAGAGATGTTTTCCTGGCTGCCACGTACTGCCAGCACACGCTGGCCTGTGGCCAGACCCACCTGCCCTTTGCTTCAAATGAAGGCAAGAGCCCCGGGCAGAGGCCAAGGCAAAGCCACAGCCAGAGCGGCTGCCCTTCTGGTGGGGCAGCTCCCAGGGCGCACGCCCACAGCCAGCCCAGCTCCCAAGGCAGGTCAGGAACTGGATTTCCTCTTCCCACCCGTGTGCCAAGGAACTGCGTGTTGGTCTACCCTGATAGGGAAGAACCTTTGAGTGATGCCTCTGGGGTGCATCCGGAGGAGTGTAGCCAGCAGGTCAAAGGAGGTGATCCTCCCCCTCTACTCTGCCCTGGTCAGGCCCCACCTGGAGTGTTGTGTCCATTTCTGGGCTCCTTGGTTTAAAAAGGACAGGGATCTCCTGGAGAGAGTCCAGAGAAGGGCTACGAAGACGATTAGGGGCCTGGAGCATCTCCCCTGTGAGGATAGGCTGAGTAAGTTGGGACTCTTCAGCCTTGAGAAGAGAAGACTAAGGGGGGACCTAATTAATGTCTATAATTATCTGAAGCAGGGGATGCGGGGGGGATCAGCCAGCTCCTTTTCAGTGGTCTTTGGGGACAGGACTAGGGGCAATGGCTGTAAGTTGGAGCATAGGAAGTTCCGCACCAACATGTGGAAGAACTTCTTCACAGTGAGGGTGACAGAGCCCTGGGACAGGCTGCCCAGGGAGGTGGTGGAGTCTCCTTCTCCGGAGATATTCAAGACTCGTCTGGACGCCTATCTGAGTGATATGTCCTAGGGAGCTGCTTTGGCAGAGAGGTTGGACCCAATGATCTCTCAATGTCCCTTCCAACCCCTACAATTCTATGATTCTCTGACAGGGAGCAATGTGCTTGTTGTGTCAAAGGAGCACGACATCATTCCAAGGCCCAAACTCCACATGGTTTTGTGAGACCACAAGCATTACCTCACTGGAGGTACATTGTGCAGGCTCTGTCTTCAACAGGCACCCTACCCACTGCATCCCAAGGACGCGCAGAGATAAATCAGACCCCTCACTGACACACTCGGTCCCCAGTGCGGCTGCACAAGCTCCCGCTTTGAGGGGCCATGAACAACTCAGAGTAGCCCAACTCCCCTGCTTGGTGGCTTTCAAGGCACAGGCAAAGCTGCAAGGGAAAAGGCTACTTTTCTCAGCAACATCCTCACTTTAAATAATAAATGAGGAGTGAGGGGAGAGCTTTCAGGATGAGATAAGCATGCACAGTACAAAAAAGGGAAAGAAAGCATTTGAGATGAAAAGAGGAAATAAATTTGCAGGGGGTGGAAGATATAACTGTATGATGAAATTCGTAACAGAACAGGGAGAGAGATGGCAAGTAAACAACAGATCAGCCTTTTAGAGTTCGAGGGCATTCTAGGTGCAACTCCCTATGAAGACAAGTTCTGTGCTAGGAAAATTTATGATGGAAACTTTAGAACAGCAACAAAACCTTTAAAATCTGAACCTTGTGAGAGTGCTCATACAAGTTAATAAGGTACCAGATTCACATGCAGAGCATTCTTCCCACTCCCATGTCAAGCACAGTACCCTACTCCCACTGCATAATTTCATATTCAAATATTTGGGGAATGAAATCCTCTCAAACCATCGCAGATACACTTGGGGTCTGTGGAACACAACGAGCTGAAGTGCAAACTGTGCGTGCTACCAAACCACGTTAACAGAGAACTGTATGTGCACTTTGCCACTATTCCTTCCGCATGTAAACACGGGCTCTTGCTGTTAATGATAAACACAATCAAAATGAGAGGAAAGATGGTCTGCAAGATAACCTGAGCTTCCTGCTTAAGGGAGACTAAACACTGAGAAGCACCTAATTAAAGCTCTTTGCCCAGAGAATTGTAAAAGCTCCTGCTAAAAAGAAAATTTATTATTATTTGAGAAAGTTAGTTTTTTAAGCATACTACTCTGCTTTGGAGGAAAAAAACCCAACAACCCACCCCTGTGTGCCGGCACTATTACTGCTCCAACCTTCTTCAGCAAGTTGGAAGAGAGCTTCTGAATTCCAGAGGTACGTGGGTGCTTTAGTGCACAGCTCCCTTGGGTCTTGGTTCTCATCTATGCTTAAAAGGGGAATTTGCTATGCAACCCGCCCCAAGCTCTCACCGCTTGTGACCCCTCACGGGGCTGCAGGTGAAGGGCTGGTTCTCAGCAGGACCTGGGCAGCAGCCACCTGAGCCCCAGGGAAGCTGCACCCCTGGAACACAGCATGGAGCTGGGCAGGGGGATGCTCCCGCCTGAGTGGGCACAGCGCTTACCAATAACCCCACTGACACACACCATTGTGCCCGAGCAGGGGTGCCACCAGCCAAATCACCTGGGAAGCCAACACCTAGGAAGCTGTACATCAGCACGAGTATTTAGATCTTCAAGCAGGTTGTGAAGGGTTTCAGAAGACCCTGTCAAAGCCTCAGGTTTCACTCTCCCTACACACACCTGACACCATCACCCACCTAAAGCAGGAAGAGCTGCTCCCCCCGCTGTCCCAGGGTTTTTCTGAGGCAAGTTATCCCTGTACCCCTGGGAAGCACACTGGGTGATGGAGGCCAGCACGGGCATTACGGCTGGTGCCACTCTTTCGCAGTGCCGAAGCCAGCATGGCTGCCCGTGCCCATGTCCCGAGCTCAGCCCCAGCTGCACAAGCAGAACAAATCAAGAGACAGTGGAGGAGTTTGAAGCCAGAGCCCCATTTCCCAGAGCAGAAGAAAAGCTGCAGACAATGTAAGGGCTGCTCAGCAGCCAGACACCATCACACTGGGCTCAGCTCTGTTCAGCTAAACATCTGGGCCAACAGCTGTGTCCTGCTGGCAATGCATCATCAGTGTATTCCTTCTCAAGACACAACAGACCCCTCCATTATTTCTTTTTTTTAATGCACAAGCACTGCAGAGGGCAAGAGGACAGTTTCCTCCTCCCCATCATGATTCTCACATAGCTCAAGCTGGTTTAGCTACTATCAAACTCTGGCCTATCTCAGAATTTCACGTCATGCAAAGTGGGTTTGGGAGTCCAGCAAAACAAGAGTCTCCCAAAAAGCAGCATAAGCACGAGTACAGCGGGAGCTGTAAGAAAAACGTTGATTTGAGACGCTGCCATAAAAAGCTAAACAAACAGAAGGCAACAACACTGTTTAAGAAATTGCCAGCGACACTCAAACAACAACAAATTAACATCAGAAAGAGAACACAAAACCAGCCAGAGAATAGCAAGCGAGGAGCACAGAAATGGAGAGATGACAGGATCGCTTATTTTTAGGACTCCCACAATAGAGAATACTGAAAAATACTTTTTCCTTGGCCTTGTGTATTCTCACTCCAGAGCACGTATTCCTAAAATGGAAGCCCTCGGTTAGGGGCCTGGGGTTCTACAGCATCACCGAAAGGAAGGCGATGAGCCAGGCAGGTTTCGGGGCAGCACCCTGGGGAACCAGCCAGCGCTGCTGAGCACAGGCTCGGCCCAGGAAGACACCCCGGGGGGCTCTCGGGACTGCCAGACCGGCTGTGCCGCGGCCGGGCTCCTGCAACATGCTCAATGTTTATTTAGAATTCAAAGCCTAATTAGTGTGTTTTCCATTCTACCACAACTGAAACATTACACAAACTTCAAATAGTTATGGGGGGGGGGGGGCTAGGGGAGAGGAAGAACCAGAAAAAAACCAAACTGAAAGCAGAACCACCCAACCCTTATCACTATCACATAATACCACCTAAATTCACAGATATCCAGCATCAAAATAAAACCATGCCCAGTGTTTCAAGACCAGATAGTCAAGATGAGGTGTGATAAGGAGCCATCTACACTGATCACCACACACCAGAAGAGAAGGCTGGTTTTAAAAATCATCATGGGAAGTATGTCTACTTCAGATTCAACTGACCGACATCAACCCTTCAAGGAAGCACGAGATACTCCGGGTTTGCACTCAGAGTTAAAGCAACAAGCACACTACCACTGCTGCCGCAAAGAGGGCTTGGGATGGTAAATCCCACCCCTGCCCCCGCGGTGTGTGCGTGGGAACAGGAGACACTGACCCACCCTCGAGTAGGTCAAGGCCAGCTGGAGCCCCGGAGCCTCCCGCCCCATGTAGGCACCACTGCGTGAAGGCTGGGGCTCGGTATGGGACACATGGGGGGACCATGAGGCTGGTGCTCATGGCAGGATCCCCCAGGTCAGTACCCCAGCACCACGCCAGCCATTCCTTAACCTACTTTCTCCCTTTCTTCTGTCTAAACTAATAATGTGACAGATCTGGTTTAGCTTCTACCCTTCCCAGCATCACTACACTTCTCTTCTGGCCAAAGTGTGCCCTGAGAATTTAAAGGGTTACCTCAGCCTCCCATAGAGAGGAGCCACGTACGCTCAGCAGTATGAAGGAACCGTTTCCAGAAGGACCTGACCTGGGCTCATGCACTCCAATTCCAAAGGAAACCAGAAGAAATGAACTATGTTCCAACCCAAGCAGAAATGCTGGAACTTGTGCGGCTAAATCTGCTGAGCATGCTGGAAACCTTCAGCCTGAAGATCCACACCCGGAGGCCCAAACAATGTGGATTGTGAAACCCACCTAAACCTGAGGCAGAGCAAGACACAGCTTCCAGGCTCGAGCATTAAGCCCTTTTTTTCAGTATCCACAGCTGCACCCAGCAACATGTGACAAAGCTTCTGAGATGGGACCAGAAATCGAGTGCCAAAGACCCCCAGCTGCCTCCAGCCAGCAGGAGCAACCCCAGCTCATCCTCAGCACCAACAGCGACCACGGGGTCAGGGAAGTTTCCCTGATAAGCACAGCCCCACGGTCTCTCCCAGACATCTGCCAGGCGGGAGGGACAGAAGCAGGGGCAGAGGGCCTGGGTACCTGCCAGGCAGAGGACCACCATACTGCCACCAGCCCTGCCGTTCTGCTCAGCGCCAGTAACGCCCTGCACAGGGGCTCAACCGCCCCATGTGAGGCTCAAACACTCCCTGTGATTAACCCCACCAACATACCCCCCCCGCAAGCAGAGTCCTGTGGACAATGTCAGCATCACTTCCGAGTGTTCACAGGTGGGCTCACAGCATCTCACTACAGACATCAGGACAACCTTCTCCCAGCCACCCATGTGTGTCCCTCAGATGATCTCAGGCCCGACAGCTCTCCTGGCCCCAGCACCAGCTCACACCAACCCACAGGGCTCTGTCCCAAGGGCAGCCAAACAGCAGCCAGCTGCCTGGAGAGTATCGGAAAAGGATGGAAGGATACAGCAGACAGGGGAGAGGAGGGAGGCAGACACAGACACGGTTTAAATCCCATCCCGCAAACGCAGTGAAGCGCCAGGCAGACTGACTTGCAGCCATCCCCATGAAACAGAACGATGAGATTTTATCTGTGCAGGCAGAGGAAGTGGAGAACGACGGAGGGAGAAAGAGAGGGAGAGACTGGGACCACAGACCCATGTGAGTTGGCAGAGCCCTTAAAGATCACCTAGTCCAACTCCCCTGACACAGGCACCAGAGGAGGGAAAAGAGAGCAAGAGTAACCGACCCACAGGTAACCTGAACTCCATCTTCAGCTGTCAGAGAGAGTCTGCTGTGATAACACCAGGAACTGTTTATACAGCCAGCCAAACATCAAATGCCTAACGTGAGTGCACCAGGAATCAGACACATTCATATTCATGAGACACGCGCGTTTGTGGAGCTCGGAAGAGTATCTGTAGACCTAATGCTGTGTTGCCATCTGTAACGAAACAGTGAAGCTACTCAAGGAACAAGACAAGCCCAGCGCAGTCCCTCCTCACTGTTAAAGTGTTTGTTCATGAGCTCCTGGGTCAGCATTGCACCAGGGCACTAGTGGACATGCAAGGCTGGTAGAGGCAAACAGATATGTTATGGTAACTCGCTTCTGGCAATCAAAGGGGGAGAAAGAGCCACTTTCTTCTTTTGGCAAAAAGTATAGCCTGGTCAGCAACACCAGGGATCTAGGAGAGGCTATCCCACCCAGGTGAACCTGTCGACCAAAGAGTAATTTAATTTATTCTTCTATAAAATACTGGTCTCGACTAAAGAGCATTTGCACGTACAGCATGTGCCAGCAAAGTCAAGAGCACTCGTACCAAACATCATGCTGCTGCCACGCAGCAGTGCCCAGGCTTCTTCATACAAACCGGAGAAAGGATCACCACTGAGCCAGTTCTTGAGGGTCTGCTGTGTGTAAAGGGGAGCAGAAGTCCCAGAGGGGCTGGGTGGCTACAGGAGACCCACATCCAGAGACTCACAAGCCCAGCCTGTGACAGGGGCACGAGCCCTGAGAGCTGCTGGCAAGTCATATCTCCGGAGCGGGAGGAAGGGCTGTGTGAGTACAGGGTGCTCAGACCCAGCCATCCCATCCACTCAGGGTTTCTGTACTGTGAAAAAGCACACCTCTACGCTACCCTCGAGTCCAGCTAAAAATGACTACAAACGTCGTGTATCACTACAGCAGGCATCACTACCCGAAACGTCAAGTCAGAAATGGGAAAACTGGGCTAAAGGAACTGGAAATGGTTTTCCAGGCCAGCTCAGGTGAAGTCTCTCACAGCATGAGTCCTCATTCATAACTGAAACCGCTTCAGGCCACAGCAGAGAGGCGTTTTCCTCAACTGAGCAGGAAGAGCCCAACCAGCAGAAATAGTCGCCGACAGCCCCGACACGTGACTCGGAAGGCAAGTCCACACACCGGGTTAATGTCATCTTAACTGCACCGAGTCACAGCAGCGCTGCTCCCGAAGCCTGGCCATGCAGGCACCAGTCCCAACTCCAACTGCAGTGACCCAGCAGCACGCTCTCCGAAGCTCAGATCAGTCCTCCCACTCCCCACCTTGTAGCAGAGCCCATCCAAGAAAGGCTGAACTGCTTGCTGGAGCAGCCTCTTTGGTCATGAGCGATGAGCAGCAAATACGCATCTCTCTCCCCAGGAAGGCCAGCATGTCCCAAACACTAACTAGGCACAACCAGGAAACAGTTCGGTTTGACAGCACAGCATCCCTTCGGCAGCTGGGCTCCAGAGCATCTGCTCCCACCACTATGGGTGGGGAGAGCAGGCAGGAGAGTGCTCTGACCCACCGCCCTGCATGGGAGGATGCGGGCAGCACCCCCAGGCTCCAGCGATGGGGCAGACACAGCAGCACCTGTCTGCACAGGCCCTACGGAACACCATGCAGCATCACTCACAGGCAGATGCTGCACAAGCCCCAGGCTGTAATCACGAGCGTTATTATGGAAACAGTATTGCCACTGTGTGTGTTTAATATGGACTGACACACATGAGCATAAAGTGTGACGGCTTCCCGGGGCTTCCTCACCTCAGTGAAAGCATGAGCTGCATCCCGTGGCCACGCACGGATCAATCACAGTGTGTACTGAAGACGATGGAAAAGCAAAGTTTGAAAGTAGTAGGGAGCACACACACACAGAGCACAGCTGCTTACTGGGGTGCACCTCAGACTCCGTGTGGAGAACTAGCACATAAAGCCAACCACTCTGCACACCTGCAGCCAGAGCAACACGCTCAGCCCCCATGCCCTGCCTCACGGGCTGCAGGCCCTCGGAAGGCTCCCTTGGTGGGACGCGGCACGCCGGCATTGCTAGGCTCCAGAAATGACGCTACGTCTCGCACCACGACGGGACGGGGCCTCACGGGGCTCAGCCCAGGAGGGCTGGCAGCCCGGCCGCACTCCCAACAGCCGCCCCAGCCCGCATTCGCCTCGCTCCGCGTAACTGCGGCGGTACCAACTGCTGCGCAGCCCGGCTGCGGCACGAGGGGCGTCCCGACACCGTCCCAACGCGCCGCGCTGCCCAGAAGCGAGACGCTGCTCCCGGGTCCCAGCGCGCAGAGCCGCGGGCGGGCAGCCCGGGCCGCAGACCCGCAGCGGGGCTCGCCGCGCCTCGGCCCCGGACGCGTCAGGGACCGACCCGCTGGACTGGAACACCCCACACGGCGCCGCCGAAGCCGCCCCGAGGCGGGACGCTCCAGACGCGGGGCATTCCCCGGCCAGCCGTAGATCCCTGAGGCGGCGGAGCCCCCGCCCCGCCCCCGGCAAGCGCCGGGCGCCCCAGCAGACCGGCGGGAGGCGGCTGCGGGACACCCCTTCACCCCCCCTCCCCTTCCGCAGCAGGCAGAGCCGCCCCCCGCCGCCGGCACCCGCGGCCGGCCGCGACCGGAGCGCGCGGGACGGGGCAGGGGGCGGCGCGGCGGCGCTAGGACCGGCGCGGGGAGGCGGCGCCGCCCGCGGAGACCCCGGGCTCCCCCCCCGCCCGTCCCCGTCCCCCCCGCGGGGCGCGCGGCCGCGGTACTTACGTCGTCAAAGAGGGACCCGACGTTGGCCGTCACCAGGAGCACCCCGGCGCCGGCCGCGGCCCCCTTCACCGCCATGGCGCCGGCGGCGGGCGGGCGGAAGCGCGGAGCGCGGCCGGCAGCGGCGGCGCTGCGGGGAGCCCGGGGGCGGGCGCGGGGCGCTGCAGCGAGCGGGGCGCCTGGCCCGCCCCGTCGGCGCGGGCGGGCGGGCGGGGAGCGCGGGCGGCGGCGAGTCCTCCCGGCGCGGGCAGCCCGCGGACATCCGCGCCGCGGCGGGCCGGCCGCCCTGCGGCTTGCTGCGGGGCCGCGGCGCTCAGCGCTCGCCCGCCGCCGCCGTCGTCGTCTTCGCGCTGCTGCCGGGACGGCTCCCGCCGGCGGAGGCTGGCGCCGGGCCGCGGCGCATGGCAGGGCGGCGGGGCGGGGCGGGACCGGGCGGCGCGGCTGAGCTCGGCGCTCCCGGCTGCGCTCGGCTGGGCAGGACTGGGCGCCGCCGCTGCTGCCGCCGCTCCCGGCTCTGGCGGCGCGGCGGGCGGGCCGGGTAGGGCTGTGCGCGCGCGACGTCACAGCAGCCCCGCGCGGCTCTTAAAGGGGCAACGGCGGCTCCGGGAGGGGCCCGCGGGGAGCGGCCTCCGCGCTCCGCTCCGCTCGCCGCGGGGCTCCGCTCGCCGCCGCCCGTCCCCGCGGAGAGGGCCGGGCCACCGCTCCCCGAGCGCCGCCCGCCGGGCGGGGCGCGCTGGGCCGCCGGGCGGTGCGGGGTGAGGCGAGGCGCGTCCCGGCGGGGCGGGGGCCGGTCTCCGAGCGGGCGCTGCCTCCCGCGGCGGGGCGGCCCGTGCGGGCAGCGGGGGGCGTGGGGGGATCTCTCACGGGAAGCGCGGCCGCCGGCGCCGGGAACCGGCCCGAGCGCGTCTCAGGCCGGGCCCCAGGGGCACACCCCCGCGCACGGCGGCGGTCCCGCCGCGGCTCGAGCGGCGGCGCGGTGCAGCCCGGGGGGGACAGTCGGGCAGACGCCGCTGGCTGCCCGGGCACGGCCCGAGCGCTCCTCGGGATGCCGCTGTCAGGGGGCGTTGGGCAGCGCCGGGGAAACGATAAATTGGCCTTCGCGAGGCTGCGCAGCGCCGCTGGCTCCGGAGGTTATCAGCACTCCGTAGCTGATAACGGGAACGAGACGCGCAGGCACCCGCGTTAGGAGGCGTGCGGAGGGCAGGCGGAGCTCAGATGATGCTGAGAGCGCCCAGTGCTGCGGGCAGGGGATCCCTGAGCCCAGCAGGAAACCCACACGAGATCCGAGCAGCAAACGGGTGACACTGAGGGGAGAACAACACGTGGAGGCAGAGCTGGGGGTGCTGGGGCATGAGCGCGATGGAGAGCGGCAGCTGACAGGTGACACACTCACGTGCAGGGGTGACAAGGACAGTCCCTGGAGTCTGAACAGCCCATCACACCGAGTGGGAAGACACCAGGCTGAACAAAGCTGGGCCTGGCAATGCATCACCCTGCCAGAGCCACGAATGGATTGCTCAGCTCCTCGGCAGGGCAGTACTTGTCCCCAGCTCCTGGCTGCATGTGCAAAGTGCCCGCATACAGCTCTGAACACAGGGCAAAGAAAACACAAGGCTCAGACAGGCCTTCAGGTGTGGTTTACACAACAACTGCTTTGTTTGGCATCACAGTCAGCGAAGCGCGGTTATGGTCAGTGGTCAAGTCTCTCCCAGGCTCAAGGTACTGGGCAAACAAGCCTGTCTGCTCACGCTTGCAGAGAGGGGTTTCACCAGTGACAGAACCCCTCTGGTGATCTCTGGTTTACAGAATACCTGGGGGTGTCTGCCTGGTGCCTCCCACCTGCCCCTGTGGTCAGGGAAGGAGCCCCAGCTCCTCTGCGGGTCACGGTGTGCAGGGACCAGCAGCCGGACCGGCAGCTCCAGTCGGGTCCCTGTGAGCATCAGGCTCCACTAAATGCCACGGTGTGCTCACCGACCAGCTACTGCAACTCAGGACGACCACAGCAGTGCCTCTGAGTGCTGCCATGCCCAGAGACACTCGGTGCTACTCTGAACCACTTAGCCTCAGGTTTTGTGCAGCTCCTGAGGCAGCTATTGCATACAGTTGCTCTGTAGACGCCACGATCCTACCTGGAAGAGTCAGAGGTATCAAAGGTGAGTTGATCAAACATACCATCCTGATACAACCTGATGTGTTCACACACAGGAAAAAAGGAGAGAAAGGAAAAGCCCATGATGTGCAGTGCTGTGGCACACACGTCTCAAACTTCAGCTCACGGAGACTGCAGTGGAGCTGGGGTGTGCTGGAGGCCGTGTCAAATGGCACCCTGCTGGAAATGGATCCCCAGCCACGTGGCATCCAGGTGGAAGCTTGGGCAGTGCTCAGGAGCAGGAAATGCAATAGGAAATGGCTGCAGCCCACCAAGAAGTGACTTGTACAGAACCCAGGTGCCGTCCCCGTGCTACGATGCTGTTGCGCTCGGCCAGTTTCTTTGGGGCAGGAAGTGCTACAGCAGGAAAATATCCCAACTGCACACAAGCAAAACGCTGACAGACCCATGACTGAGCTGGTGTCTGTGAATCCCGTGCCTTTTCAAGGAAAGGAGTGGGTAAAGCCTGCTGAAACAGGAACATAACACACAGCATCATCTACAAAGTGTTTTCAAAATAATTCCCAAGAGCTGACTCACACTGGGAGGGATTACAGGGGAAGCATTTCCCAAAGCAAAAGGCTGCACATGGAGCGAGGTGTAAGGATGCCGTAGCCCTCTGGGTGGGCGCAGGCAGGTGTGGGCCCAGGGTCCCCTAAGGCAGCTCAGCTGCGCCTCTGGCAGTGGCTGCAGCAGCTCAGCGGCTCAGGGCAGCACCTCAGCCATGTGGAGCGCAGACTCTGCCCTTCCAGAACCCAGGGCCTCACTGCAGCCAAGGATTTTTGTTTGTGCAGGGTCAGAATTCCCACATCCCATCAAAGGGCACCATCTAATCAGTAATTAACACTCCCAGTTAAAAAAAGCAAGGGATGATTTGAGATGGATGTTACCAGCCACTTTGTAGAGCAGGGGTGGCAGAGGGGATGTGAGATAATTTGGATAATTTTTAAACTGAGCAGAGCTGATGCTTGACAGACTCAGAGGAACAAGATCTGTACCTGTGCTATATGGGGAGAAGTCTGGGTGTGATGCTGGGAAAGAGGAGCGAGCATGGAAGTGGCTCGGGAAGCAGGAGCTGTAAGTGCCTCAGACGATGCCTCCAGCTCCAACCCTGGGTCAGATCCAGTGGGATGAAGGTGCAAAGGCAGGTCAGGTCCTTCCTCTCCTGCACAGAGATGGCAGACTGGTGGGTATTCAGCAGAGGTGGTACTAGGGGGAAAGCTCCACTGCCCAACATCTGCTGGTTTACTCTGTCCTGATTAAAGTGTGCAGTCAGTGGCACAGAGAATTTATTTTGCTTAAGCAGATGTGAGGGGTTACCAGTGGAGTGTCATGGGTCTGCCATCACTGTCAGGTGGGCCGTGTTGCTCCCCAGGAACACACAGGGCTGTGGGTACCAGAGCTCCTACCCTGTCCATCACAGAGGGGTAACAGAGGCAGCACTCATACGCTGGTTACACAGCTCCTCTGTAATCGTATTTGACTCAACTTTCATCGCTGTCTTTATGGCTTTACTAACTGGATTATGCTTTTATTAGATCTTTATGAAGAGCTTTTTATACTGGCAGGAAAAACAACAAAACCCCAAACTGTATCAGATTAAAACCCTTAAATGCAGTGTAATCTTTTGCTGCCTGAAAGCTCTTTCATAACCCCGAGCGTGCAATGATGCTCCAGAAGGAACAGCGCTCACCCCAAGCAGCACCAAGCCTGCTGACATTCACCACTGTGTGCTGAAAAAACCCCCCAAGAAATTAGTAAATGAAAGGCAGCTACAGAATTTTTTATCCATAAAGATGTCCAGGAGCAGCGGTATGTTCTCCAGCATGCCCAGAATTGCTTTATTGTCACTGTTCTCATGGTTTCATGGCAGGGCCAATTCACAAGACAGACAATGCACACCCATGCAATGAGTGGGATAAGATTAGTTTGTGCTGAGTGTACAGATGCAGGAGGAAATCAGAACAGGACGGGGATCAGACTAAAGCCCCCAGCAAAACTCTTTCCTTCAGCTGCACAAGGGCTGCAGAAGTCAGAGATGTTTGCTTTAGTACAGCCCATTTCCTTTAGCCCTTCAGCACATTGGTCTTGGGATGAGTGCCTGTCCCAGGCACCTCAGAACTGCACAATGAAATCTGGAGTCCCACAGTTGCTCCCAACAGGGAAGACTGGCAACAGGGAAAACGCCCAAGAGCCTCAAAAGCAGTTCTGCAGCCAAATCCTGAAAAATCTATTTCCTTTCAGTTGGCCTCTCTAATCACCTGCTCTTATACTTCCCATCACTTTGTGTCCACTTCAAAGGGAAGGAGCCCAAGGGAATTTGGGGTTACAGCCATGAGCATGCAGCTGGGGGCTCTGCCCCAGCAAGCAGTGGGGACTGCTGCTGTGTGGGGAAATCCAGCCCGGATCTCCTGCACTGCTCATCCCTCAGCCAGGTGAATCCCACGCTGCTGCTCCTCATACAGGTCGCTCAGCACGACACTGGAAGGGAGACGCTGCTTCTGCTGCCAGCAACAGCGCAGCAGCTGATGGCAGTGAAGTTTGGTGACAGTGAAGTCCGCCCTGTGCAGCAGTGTCAGTGCCACCAGTGACACAGAGCCCAGAGCAACGTGGCTCCGATGAGCAGGGCTGGCATGTGCCAAAAGAGCCTGGTGCTCCTGAATCCTCTTGTGCAAGAGGGGCAGCTGGTTCCCCTCCAATACAAGGGGGGCGGGGGTGGGGGGGTGGTTGGGTTCCCCTGCAGCACAAGGGGGGGAGCGGTTGGGTTCCCCTGCAGCATCCCTGCACTGCTTCCCAACTCCTTTACCCTGAATAAGGACTTGCTGCTCAGCGATGTTGGTGAAACCACAGGAGAGTGTAACAGCAAAAGGAGCCTTCAGCTCCTCATTTCTCATCTCCCTGTCTCACTGTGGGCTTGTAGAGGAGCCAACAAACCAGGCAGAACTCCTTAGCCTACCTCAGACACACAAGTGTCTCCTGGCAGTGACACATGGAGCTCTCCCTGTGATGCCAGTGGCACCCCAGGCAAAGCATTTTACAGAGCTCCTGCACATGTGAGCTACTATCATGGAATCACAGAATCCATTTGGTTGGAAGGGGCCTTTAGAGCCCATCCTGTCCCACCCTGCAATGAGCAGGGACATCTTCACTAGAGCAGGTTGCTCAGAGCCCCATCCACCCTGACCTTGAATATCTCCAGGGATGAGGCCTCCACCACCTCTCTGGGCACCCTGGGCCAGGGATCCACCACTCATCCAACTCATAAGCCTCCCCACCTCATCCTGTCACTCCATACCCTCAGGAACAGTTCTTCCCAGCTTTCTCATAGGCAACTTCTTAGCCCTGACCTCAGCCAGGTGCTGCTCTGGCACTGCTGGTGATGTTAAACAAGGGTGTGGTGGTTCAGCCCCAGCCCATGGCTGAGCACCACAGGCCCCTCACTCCTGGAGGAAGAGCAGACAGAGCCTCCACAGTTTGGGATAAGGACAGCTTACTGCCAAAAATCACCAAGAATGTAGAACAATACTGGTTAGTTACATTCACACCCAGTGCTAACACAGAGTACCTTACTGATTACAGAGTGCTGCCTGACAGCAAGGACCGACCGACCGACCAACTGACCTGACATCCTGGCCACACTCAGACTGTCCTGGAAGCAACAAACCCAGGTCTTTCCCCAACCAGCTGCTTTTATAGGGAAGTGATGTCAGGTGGTGTGGAAAACAGCCCGGGCCAACTCAGCTCACCTGTGCTGGCTGCTTGGGGAGGTTAACTCTAGTCTGGCCAGAACCAGGACAAAGGGGCAGGGGTTTGTCCTGCATCTTTCAGATTCACAAAGTCAGTGGAAAATATTTAGAAAATATTAATAGATCTGGCTAAAAAAGTCAGCATTGATGTGTTTCTATGGGATTCAAATATGAATGTCAGCCTTGCACAACAGAAAAGGCTATCAGCAATCCAAGTATACACACAGAGAAACAAACACACCAGAAAAGTGATTAATTAAACACAAAAGCAGGTGATTCCTGAGCATATGTCATCTCTTGGTACTTGCTTTCTGCTTGCCACACTGGGGAAGAGCTTTAGCCTCCCTTCACGTCCCGTGTGCCCGGCTCGGCCAAGTGTAGCTGATTTAAGCCTAGTGGGGTAAAGATAAAGCACAGTGGGACGAGAACTGCATCCGCTTCCCATTCCCGGGTGTGAGGTGGGGTTGGGGTTCTGGGAGGCATGGCTGGGGTAAATGCTGCGTGTCGGAGGGCAGTAGGAAATCTGAGCAAAGACAAGCTGTGTGTCTGGGCAGGGAGCATCCACAGAGCTCATCTTTCTACGTCACACCACCCATCAGGAAAAGCCCATTGCTTTGAGGACGAGAAGCCACCTGGGACCCTGCTGGTGCAGTGGCACTGCAAACAGAAAGCATCTCCCTTGCAGAAAGATGTGTTCCTGGTCACTTCAAAAACAGAACAAGAAACTATCCCAATTCTTCCTTTTTAGGAACCTCTCCCTTGGGGAAGCAGGGGTAGCTCGATGGGACAAGTGCAGATTTTGTCTCAGTTTGGCAGTCAGCAACCAGGACCGAGTGAGTGGTTCCTGAGCATCTCCTCAGTGGCTCCGTGCCAAGGGGCTTCAGGCTGCAACCTCGGCACTGGCATGGGGCTGCATCATCCTGGCTTGGGGCAGCTCCAGTCTGGGGATTATTGTATATTATACTCACTTTTAAATATTTGTTTTTCTATATATATAAACTATTATATATTAACTCCTATATTATTATAGAAGCTAACAACCACCCTGCCCCCAAACTGTGTTTGCAACTCCTGCTTTTAACCTTTCTGCAGGATAAAAGATGTGCATCCTTCCAGCTCCTCGCATTTGCCATATTTACTCTGTTCCTATAGTTCTTTCCCTTAGGAGGATTTAGCTCTGGATGGATCCATCTGGCCTGCTACCCCAGTGCTAAAGGCCATCCAAATATTTACCTTTGTGCAGCTCATAAACAGTCATACCTTGCAAGCACTTCCTGGGAAATCCTAAAACATCGCACGGGCCTTATGTTTGGGGTGTTCACTCTGCTGGTGACACGCAGCGAGCCCTGCAGAAGGCCGTGACAGCATTTGTGGCGTGGTCCTGACCCCCTGAAGCGGTGTCAGGCTGGAGGACAGTGCCCCGGGAAGTCACGCGCGCCATTCCCAGCATTGTTGGCGTGTGGGGCAGGAAGCCACGTTCTGAACAACAGGAATTGGGAAAGGTTGGGCCTGCACCTTGGGAAGCTGCAGCACCGAGTGTTTGTTTGTTCGGTGGAAGCGTGGCCCGAACGGCGGTTTGTTCCGATGTCCGATGCAGCAGTAAACGCTGCAGCCGCCGTCCCGGCTCTGGGTCATGCCGAGCACTCCAAGCTCTGTGTCCCTGCCAGGACTGTGGGATGTGGGCTCAATCTGGACCGGCATCACTGGAGCCATCATGGGCTCGCCACGTGGTCGTGCCAGGGCTCGGCTTCATCACGGAGGCATTCGTACACAAGCACACCACGTGCTCTGATGCACCGGGCCTTGCTTCCAGTGTCCCACGGCCAAACCTCATCAGGCCTGAGAAAACTAACGAGGGCACTGATGTTCGGGGCAAGGGAATGTGCCCCTTGACTCGCTGCTCACAGACTGAGTCTGTTATCACCAACAGAACCACAGAGGGGCTGGGGTGGGCAGGGGCTGCAGGGCTGCCGAGCACAGCATTTCGGCTGTGGGGCACTGGAAAACAGCCCTTATTTCCCCTGTCCCCCCTACATGGGGTCTGAAACTAATGTCCTGCCTCCTCAGATCTTCTGTTGGTACTAAAGGGAAACCCCCCTCACAGTGTGCGGGGCGTGGATATTCCCATGAAATAGGCATTGCACCACACACAGCTGCAGGTTCTGCTCCGGGGAAGCTTTAGTTTGTTACACTGCCCAGCAGAACAAACATTTTCCTAAAAACAAAGGAAAACCCAACAGACCGCGGGGGAGCGGCGAGCTGTGTGGCAGCACACTAATGACTTGTGCTAAGCAATTTCCTAATGAACATTGTTAAAACCCTCATCCCAGAAGGCTGACAATTTTCATCCTAAGAAGGATTACCCGTCCTCTGGTCATTTAAAATTATTAAATTGTTTTTTGACGTCTGCAGTGGGCTACCGGGGGGGCTTGTTGTTTTTTTTTTAAATAAATTCTGCCCTGGTGTTAAGGCAGCATGTGGCTGCTCACTGCCAGGACAGACAGTGGGACGTGCTGTACGATGCCACTGAGCACCAAAGCAGAGCTGCTGGGACAGGGGGCTGGTGCTGCAGAGGGGTCCCACCACCCCGGGAGTGCCTGGATGGTTCCCATGAGCCCATGGGGGAGCATGGGGTGCTGTGTCACTGTGGGCACTGCACGGGGGCAGCAGGGACTCGGTTTGGGTGCTGCTGGCACAGAACTGGGTCAGCAAGGGAATGGTAGGGCTGGCTCAGCCCCTTCCCAAGGTGTTTTCACAAGGAAATTGCAGCTTATCTCAGGTCATAAGCAAACAGTGCAGACACACATCTCACACGGGGAAGGGATCCATTTATGACTTAAGCCACTTAATCTTTCTCAGAATTTCGTTTCAGTGAGGAGCATGATGTAATTTGGGCGTGCGTCCGTGGTTAGGCTGATCCCACTGTCTCCGTAGAGCTCCTAACCCTTCACTGCCTGAGGCGAGCTGTCCAGTACACCCACAGAACAAATCCCCTTCTTTTCCTGCACGCAGAATTTTCTAGAAAATTGTTTTCCCCACAAACCCAGGGTGGTGAAGAGCAGTGGGGGGCTGCTGGGGTAGGCACACAGCGTTGGCTGCACACCCGCCTTGCATTTCGGAAGCAGCTGGAAGGAGGCCAGGCCTGGGATGCGCCTCCCCACATGTGCTGCAGGAGGAGAAGCCAGAGAGCCCCGGAGCCTGGGGCTGTTACAGGGGTGGGAGCTGTTCCTTCTGGGAAGGTCTTCTCCATCCCCTTCTGACTGACCATGGCTTGGTGTGAAAACACAAATGTGATCTGTCCTGTTCAAACCAGGGGTGGTATTGAGCGAACACCCCATGGATTACATAGCCCCTTCCACTTACACCCTGCTCACACCGTGCCATGGGGCTGGGATGGGATTGGTTCTACTGGAATGACACAAGGAGTGACAGTGTCAATATCATTGCGGCAGAAAGTCTGTTACCTAACCACCTAACAGTAAGGAAATAGATTAACATGGTGCCTGTCCTCACGGGACCATAGATATTTTTATGGGATATGGCATTATAATAAAAATTCCCCAGACTTCAGCTTAATCTAGAAAACTCATTAAATAGATTAATACACTATGGAATTCTATATAGAAATTGTTTTGTTGGATGCGTACCATATTCCTCTGCCTTCTTAGCCCCATCATTTTTATTTTGTAGCCTGTCTTACAGAGTGAACAAGATGGAAAGAAGACTCAGAACTGGCTCATTGACCTCTGTGCCTTGCTGTGTGGGAAGATGGGCAGAAAAGGGTCATTGTTTATAAATTACTCTGCCACAGAAGATGAACTTAGCATGGGCAGAAAGTCAGGGCTAGGCTGAGACTCGGTGAGGCTGCAACTTCTCAGCCAAAGTGGCGTTACAGAAGAGAAACATGTAACGGGCTGCTGGTGAGTCACTGACACAGAGGAATCCCCATCTCTGGAGTCGCCAAAGACACTGGGAGAGCTGCCCTGTGGAAAGGCCACAGGGTGCCACCTGCGTGCTGCCAGCCAGGGCTTTCTCCAAGGAAGGGTCCTTCTGCACAGGGCAGCAACCAGTGTAGCCCCCATCCACCTCCCAGGGCCTTGAGCCCACGCATGCCGCTCAGCTCTCACCCTTCCCACATGTTCACTGCATCCCAGCACATCCATGTCTGGGCCAAGGAGAGGGGATAGCCCTGTGCTGCATAAGGCAGCCGTGTGAAGATCGGAGGGGCGAGGGAGGAGAAACCTCTCTGGAAACATTCCCAGCCCCTTGGTGGCTCCAGGTCTGTGCAGCAACAGCTCGGTGATGTGGGCTGTAGTGAGGAGCCTTGCTCGGCTCCCACAGACCATGTCTCAGCAAGGTAAGTCATCCCTGCCTGGCAGCCCTTGCTTCTTCTGCCATGAACAAGGAACATCACCAACGTGTGCCTGGACATCGCTTGCCCGAGCTGCAGCAGTGCAGTGTGCCTGAGCTGCAGCCAGCAGCCTGCCCGGAATTTCAGCTGGAGATGGGGCCTGTGGCACATCCCCGCAGCGAGGCAGGAGCATGGCCAGCCAGCCAGCATGCTCCACAGCCTTAGGGAAGCTGCTGCCAGGCCATGCTCAGGATCACCAATCCTGAGGCCCTCCGCTGCTTCAGCCTCCACAGGCAGCAGGTTCAGGTGAGCAGTAGCTGTGCCTCTCCGGCAAACTACATGGAAATATGTGTAAAGCTTTAAATTCAGAGCAGAAGGCGTAAGACCAGCCTGAGAGGCTTGAAGAAATTCCTGCAGGACCTGAGGCACTTCACAAATCTCACTATCTTTCTGCAGGACATGCATTTCTAGAGGAGAGATGATTGTACCCAACAAAGCAGGCATTACCATATCCCATATGGATGTTAAAATCCACATATGAGAAGAAAATGCTTCATAATGGGTATTTTTTTCCCACCAGAAAGCAAATGAAATGACAGCAGCTAATCCCCTTGCTAAGTGCAGTTAAGCACCAAGAGGAATCAGTCCTGAAATGTTAGCAGCCAATAGTGGCCACTCTAAAGGATGCTTTCATTCCCCTGTTTGTAAAACTACTGATGAAAACATTTCTTTTCCAGCAGTCCGGCTTCAGGGCATTGTATATACCATGATTCACTTAACTAGAGGTGTGTCTTTATTGGGAATGTTTTCAGGCTGTACCTCAGAGTACTGGGGTTCCTGCAATACCCTAAGTTCAGGCTGTGGAGGTTTTTAGGGCTGCACCCATGCAGAACTTTCCTGAAGGAAAATAAAATCATCCCACAAGGCAGCATCTTTGTTTTCAGGCAACAGATGGAAGTAATAGCTTCAAAACCGCTTTGGGATAAACTCTCCTGCTTGCAGATAAACAGGGCACTGAGTGAAGTGACTGCACGGCTCCTTGGACACGATTTGTGCTTAGCAATCAGAAGTTTGCTTTGCATGTCTCTGCACCACTAGTGAAAGTAAAAACCAGGCTCATTTCAGAGGGGCTGGCTCCCCATGCCAAGGAGGAGGAGGGTGGGCGAGTCAGAGGAGAGCAGGGACAGGAGCGCTGAGTGAGGCTCCTCCTTCCCAGCCAAGTCATGGAAAAACCATGTCAGAATTCCAGCGTCTGAATAAATACATGCCCTATGACCTTAATCCCCTGGGAGCCAAAAACATCCAGGGTCAGACAAAAATAGTAAACCCTTTACATTGCTGAGGGAGAGCAGCCCTGCTTGCTGCTAATTAGCTAAATCCTGTTAATAGCAGGGGGGCTGGGCGGGCACGAGGAAGCGAGCCGAACGCGCAGCAGAGGACGAGGCGGAGGACGGATGCGGGGTGCTCAGCCTCATGGAGCCGTGTGGAGCCGGAAAGGGCACGGCAGCTTCCCCACGCAGGGCATCCACGTGTCCGTGGCACTGCGTGGCACATGCTGTGGAGGGGACACACTGGGATGAGTCCTGGTGGGTTGCAGCTGCTGCCCTAGCCCCAAAAACTCCTCCCAGCACGATTACAGACCTTGCCTGGTTGCTAGCTTGTGCCAGAAACCTCAGCTGAGCACCAAGGATCCCTCTGAAAAGAGAGAATTACAGTGACGGGGACAGCCCATGTCCATGAACTGTCCAGCTTCACTAGTACCATTTTATTTCAAGCACCATGGCTTCACCCCATGCCAAAGGTTAACTGTTTATTGAAGCCGCAGAGGAAACAATAGAGTGCTGCAAGCAGTGTCAGCAAATGTCTGTCCTCCTGCTGAATGCCTGTTTCATCGGCCAGCATTGGGTGTTCTTTGGTACTGCCTCTCTGCAAGTTTCACACGCGCTGAGGCCTGCATGGCGAGTGTTGTATTCACACTGTACCTGCACACTACACAGAGCTGACATCTATGTGCAGCCAGGAGTCCTGTGTTAGCTACATTTTCATTTAGGTTTTTCCAGCCAAAGAACTCCCTGGTTGGAGAGTGGACCGACAGCAGCCCATCTCAGTGGCCCGCCATGCGTTGCTGGGGACAGTCCTGGAGCCAGCCCAGATGTTGAATGTAAGAATGGAATGATGTGTCAGGCCGCTGCCTCTGCCGCATCGCAGGCTCACACCCTGGTCACGGGGGCTTTTCACTGCTGTCAGTCCCCAGAGGCAGCTCTGTCCCACCACAGCCCCACGGTGCCGTGCTGGGGTGACAGTCCGGCAGCAGCGCAGCCCCCGAGCCCGCGGGGTTTGCACCGCGCCGCAGCGGCAAGGCAGAGGAGCTTTGTCATTGCCATTTATGGTGTCTCGAGGCAGATCCGCCACTCCTGAAGTGCTCTTGACATCTCCATCTATCAAGCACAAGGCAGGGGGGTTGCCAGAGACACTCCCCTCCTGCAATCTGGGCTTGGATGTTAGCTCGAGTATTTATACATTAATGCTCCAGGGTGGGAAATGAGCTTGTCATAGATTTCACTTCGGGTGCACTTACAGTGCATTTCTGCCAAACCACTGCAGCTCTTTGCTTCTGAAATGACCTGACAAGCCATGAGAACAATTTGCTTGCTGTCAGACGGAATGGCTACCCTGATTCGGGTGTGGGAGCCCTTACTGCCCCAAAATCACACCAAGTGCTGCCTGGAGCTCTGATGGCAGCAGCCTTGCACCAGAGAGATACTGGAGAGCTAGATGCTACAGCTCCTGTCCATAGTGCCTGGCATGATGCATGGCATTTTTCAGCCACAAAACATGACAGCGTGCCCTGCATGCTGCACATGACATACTGTTCTGCAGCCTGAAGGCAGCAGCCTGAGGTATGGACCCCATGGCCTTTTGGGATGCTGGGATGGAGTGATGGGTTTGGAAGATGCTGCCTTCCCTCAGCAAACACTGCTTTTGTACTTGCCACGGCATGCCGTGGCCGTGGGGTTCTGCAGTCGCTCCATGGCATCACTATGCCAAGAAGCCTGTACCCCTGTTTGGGGCTTGTTTGTTTGTTGCTTTTTAAAGCCATGTTTGAAAGCAACACTTATCTCTGTGGCACAGAATAGAAACATGTATTTATTGGGTATTTTATATAGTGCAGGTTTACAGACCAACACCCGTGGCTGGCTGGTACTTACAGAGCCCCAGGATTTTCTCGGCTGACTGTATCTCACTGCATTTTCACTCAGTTAAAAAAGCTGTCTAAGAGCAGAGTTAATTTCATGCCATCTCAAGCTGTAGAAGCTGAGTAATTCTTACCCTTAGAGTAACATAAAACTCGAGTTGTTAGCAGCAACAGACTTGCTGGCTGGAAGAGATGGCTCTGCTTGCCTCAGTGCTGTGGGCTGAGGCACCTGGCTGTGTGGAGCTGTGTTGAGGTGGGTGTCAGAGCCCAGCATCCCACAGGCATTCCCACCAGCACACCAAGAGCCAGGGTCGGAGCCCCAGACACAGCACCTGGTCCATGGTCCTTGGTCCATGCTGCTTTCTCATCTTAGAGGAGAGCAAAAAGTTTGAAACATTATTTAAATATACATCTGTATATGAGTCTTTCCCTGCCTCGTGGTTCACCGGTAAATATGCAAGCTCAGGGTTACAAACTTGCAAAGCCAATATGAAATGATTTAATTTGAACCCAGGATGTTGTTTATCAGGAGTTGTGGAGGCTTTTGCTGCTGTTGGCTGTAGGAACGAATCCCTGGGCAACTTGGCCCGTCCCCTGGCAGCTCTGAAGCTCAGGCAGCAGCCTTGGGGGCGGAGGCCGTGGGCAGCACAAGCCCAGCCATCTGGAGACGGTGATCCCTGTTACTTGCTCATCCCTTGGCACTGCTGCTGCCTGGCTCTGACACGCACATCGTCCCTGTCCCACGGCTGCTCACGCTTGCGAGGATGAGGAGGAGGGAGGTGGCATCACCGCCCTCCCAGGCTAGGTGGTAATTTGCTGCTCAGGCATGCTGTGAGGCTTCCACGGCCCACAGCTGTCGCACCAGCTTTAGCACTGCTTTACCTCCCTCCTACTTTTCTCTTGTCACATTGCATGAGGACCATACTTAAACAGCAAGGCAGCCTCACCCTCTGCCTTAGGGTTTGGTACAATCCAAGCAACATCTGAGCAGTCAGACCCCGAGGAAATGTCCCTCTGGAAAAAGCCAAAGCCAGCAAGTCTGTTGCTGCTAACAACTCGAGTTTTATGTTACTCTAAGGGTAAGAATTACTCAGCATTTTAGCAGGGACATGTGAGAGCTGAGAATTACCTGTCAAGTACAGCACCTCCTTCAAGACCTTCCAGGAACATGTACACATACAGTGAGGGAATAAGGGAACAGGCCAAAGTGAAAACTTAGCTCTTAGTGGGTTTCAAGTCCTCTAAAAAGTTATCTACTTCTGTCTCTCCCACTGTTGAGCAGGTGTGTGTAGCATGAGAGCTCTTCCACAGAAGCAGGCATGGTAACTGGGAATCATGCTGTTGGTGAGACAGGTCCTGAAACGAGGTGTGTGATCGCTCCTCACAATTACAGCCTGGCTGGAACCACACAGTAAATGCTAAACATAGTTTTTTGGTGAGTTGCAAGGGCAAAAGCAGCTCCCTGCCAGCTGGGTTTTTCACCTCAGACTACTTCAAATACTACGGCAGCAATAAAATTAACCATAAACCCTTGTGAATTGCTTTTAAAAGTTGATGCCCCCTGTGAAGGAGGAGCTGTGCAGGGTACTAGCTCACAAAGTACCCAGAGCAGAACCTGAGCTGCAAACAAGCTCGCTCTAGCTTCTGATGGTGCAGGCAGGGGCATAGGTAGCAGGCACTGCTCCTGCCTCCCTCGGCTCTAAGACGTTGAAAGCAGGCAGCTAGGAAGGATGAGAAACGGAGTAACTCCAAGGCAGGTTATTTTCAGTGACTACTTCCCTGCTCCTCCCCTCCTTCAAGAAGCTATCATCAGAGAAGGCATCTTACCACGACTTTGTGTGCAGAGATGTGTTTCGATTCCTTTATGAAACACCACTCCCTACTGAAACAGCTGTATCGCTCAGGAGGTGACAAAAGGTGGATAACCAGCTGAAAAATATTCTCATGCTCCTGCTTTTTGCTTTTTTCCCAGAAGCCCAGGAGATCAAAGTTGATCTGCAAGGCACCGTATTCACAGGCTCAGAGGCAGGTTGGTAGCTGTGGCACCAGCCTTAGACATGGACTACGTGTACGTAGCGTATCCCTGGTGAGCACCCCAAAGTGCAGTGATGGGTCTGGTCTGGGCACACCAAAGGGCAAAACACCTTTTTCTAAATACAGTGCTCTAGAGAAAAGCTGCTGTAAGGGCACAGGTCTCTCAACTGTAAACACAGATAATTGTTTAGGAGCGACTTCCTATCCCAAGCCATAGGGATAGCTCCCTCTGGATAGCTCCCTGGGCTCACTCCAGGTGCTGGGGAACAGCGGATGGGCAGCTGCCACCTTTTCTCCCACAGGAGTGACTTTTTGGCCTCCTTTTATCTAATTTGGTTTTCTTCCTCCAGGAGCTGTTTGAAACCAAGGAGAAGACGTGAAATCCAGACTGCCTACTGGGTCTCATTCTCCCCTTATGTAAGCCTGTTAAAAACAGTAATCGCCCCATTAAAGCGAATAGATTTGTATCAGGATAAAACCAGTGTGAGCAGCAAGAGAATTGGCTGCTTTGGGTATAAATTCATGAAAGTCATTTGAAGGCTCTCTGGGAGCATAATTAGAAACACGAAGTCCTGGGATGTTTTCCTTCCTTTTTAATCCAAAACTACTTTTAAGAACTGCTGTCAGCTTGAAAAGTGGTTATTAAAAGAGAAACAAGTCCAGACAGTTTGGGGAACAATGCAGCCTGCTAAGTTTCTCTCAAACAGCAGGGTTTGGCCTTTTTCTTTTTTCCTGTTTTCTTTTTTCTTTTGCCCATGCATGAATGCTGGGCACAGGATCCATTTAATCAATAGGGAACAAGCCACAGACTGATTCTGCAACACAAAGGGACATCAGAAGAGCGAAACAGAAGTAGCCCTTTAATCTCTCTCATGGTAGTTTCATTCAAGGCAAAAGATGCTTTTGCTTTTTGCAGCACTGCTAACTGCAGGATTTCAGGTGGAGGTATGCTTTTAACAGGCACACCATCCCTTCCAGCACTGGCAACCCTTAAGAGTGCATAAGCACCTGGCAAGATCTTGTTCCCATTACATTATCTGGGCACAATAAATCAAGCATAGAGAGAAAATCTAAATCATCCAAGACATTGTTTTCAAAGGCTTCTCTGCTTTGATAAATAATATTTCCCTCTGGGAAGAGCAATAGGGAAGGAAGTACAGAGAGCAGCCACTGGTCATGTGTTAGGTCGCTGGAGGGTGCGCAGGCAGCAGGGCGATGGACATGCTGAGAGCTATTAAAAGGTGGCCAAGACTGGTATTTGCCCATGTCTGAGAGCAGCTTTCCCTTCCCCTTCCTCTGCTGAGCTTGCACAGTGATGTGAGGCGGACACAACCTCCCTGTGGTGTGCTTGCTCTCCAAGGGCAAGGCGTATCTCCCCTGTTTCCTACCCTGGAAAGGTTAACGTTGATGTTTTGGAGGAAAGCTCTGAGTTGGAGGATATTGTTTTCCCACTTGAACTCCACAGTTCCTTAGGATCTGAGAGATGGTGTATTTTGGCTTTCAGGGCCCTGGTACAGGGTCAGAAATGCTGCCTTTGTGGAGCTTGATTCAGCTCAGACCAGTTGTGTCCTCCTGCTCATGGCATGAACCCCACAGCTGGGAGCTTCACTCTGCCCAGGGTCATTTACAACCTGGTCAAGTTCTGGTGGTCTGTAGAGTAAGCATGGAGCAAGGCTGCAGCATCACCACTTAAGGAGCAGCTCTTTGCTTTCAACCTCTTAGGAATGTCTGTGGCCCAAAACCAGTAGCCAAGATGTAAATCATGTGTATGCCAGCAATAACAAACAATATACAATGAGGAAAAATGCAGGAGAGGAGGAGAAAGTGTGTTGGAACTGGAAGCAATTGTTGCTCTTACCATGAAGAGGTATAATGAGCTGTCTGGTCCCTAGTTTTCAGAAAGAATGGCACAAAACACTCAGATCTTTTCTGTAGCTGTTAGTTACTTCTGCTGCTCTGCATCTTCCCGACATGATGACCCATCCACATTTTTCTTGGAAAATGGCTACAGAATTCATGGATGAATCTGTGAAGATTTCCAGATACAAGCTGTGCCCCTTTCCCTGGTGTAACTGTCCCACAGACACTTGAGTAACGTGAAGTCTTTGGGGACAGTAGTGTTTGTTCCTGCCCCATCAAAAGCTGGCTTCCAAGGAGTGAAAAACTAAAAATACAAAATGCCAGTGCACTCAGCTCCCTCACCCAAAACCATGGGAGGTGGAAGGTAGCAGTATAGGCTGGGGACACAGGGACCCCACGACACCTGGTGCACGGGTGGGACAGTGGGACTACGTGCACACCATTTCGGGGTGAAAGAGACATGAAGACAGCGTGTCCCCACCCGTCACCACCAAGGCAATGAGGGGAAAGCCTGGAAGGATGGTGGGAATTTGTTCTGGGTTCCCTTGCAATAGAATTGGCTTCACCACATCATGGGCACAGCGGGGAGCGCAGCAGAGAGTGGGGAGAGCAGAGCCGCACGCACTGCGGGTTTCCAATGACGGCGACTCGAGTGGGTGAACCGCCCAACAAGGGCTTTAAAAATTAGTTCAATGTTTTTCAAATGCTTGATGATGCACAGCATGTCCCAGGGATGTGCAGCAGCATTGGGAGCACAGCTGAGCAGCTTTGTAGCCTCTCCCTGGGACGCAGAGGAAATGTCAAGCTGTCCTTAGCTTGGAAGTGAAAAGGTTACACTGAATTAGGAAATCGGCACTGACTAAATGACTTTTTCTCCCCCTAAAGTCCAACAAAATGTCAAGAGCCTGTCAAGCCTGCAGCACAAGGGGAGCACAGCCTAGGGGAACGTGACTCCTGGGGATGCCAGAGGTGGGGGGTCAGAAGGGCCCCAAGGAGCAGGGGCTGCTGGGTGCAAGGCTGGGATGCTGAAATCCCTGTGCCCAACAGCCCCCCACTGCAGCAGAGCGAGGAGCTGAGCACGGGCACCCCTGTGCCTTGAGCAGGAGCTGCCTGCCCTCCCGGTGGAAACCCGTGCTTTGATGTCTGTCTCCAGCTGATAAATAGGGTAGCGTAACTGAAGGAAACAGTTAGTCAGAGAGGAAAGCCAAAGGAAATAATGACTCATGGCTTGGCAGCTGAGAAAGTGCCATTCGAGCCCTTTGTTTCCCTGCAGAGCCCATCACAGCAGTGCCAAGGGAGCTCCTTTCCCTCAGCCCAGCGGAGAGGCACCTCCGGGCAGGCACAGGACGCTCCTCTCCAGCACAGCTGGGTGAAGCAAGGGCACGATGCCACTCTGGAACGCCTTCCAACCCCGAGCGCATTACAGGCTGCTGCTGTTTGCTCTGACCCGTGGTGATTGCAGTTTTGCTATGATTTCTAGTAAATTAACCCCAGCCTCTGGTTGCCTGGACAGGGTGATCTGGTATCGCCCTTGTGAAGCTGCCTGATTTAGGACTGTCCCCAGACTATATCTGATGTAAACCAGAATCCTTTCTGTAGGGTGTATTAATGTACTACAGGGCTTGTTGATGCCAGGAAACAGACACAGGATAAACTGTCCCAGAGGCAGAGGGTAAAGCGAACCCCCCTCCAAAGCTGCAGCCGTCTCCCCACCGGGCAGTAGCATGCTGAGACGAGTAACTAATTGGACCCAAGCTCACTGGTACCACAAGTGTCAGGGCTCTTTAATGTGGACAGTCTTCACCGCCAAATATTTTTAACTTCAGAAAAAGATATTCTTAGTGTAACTATAAATTTTTTTTACTTTTTCTATAATTGAGGTGAATTAAGTGTAATTGGAAGCATCTGCTCTTTTTTTGGCGCCCAATATAGCGTGGTATTCAGCATCTCCTGGAAGACACTCTCCTCCTTCAACTCCCACTAGATCCAGCTAAAAATAGTTAATCTAAATCACATTCTCTCGGGCAACAGTGCTCTTCAGCTACCAGGATCTGCCCCTCCGTGCTAAACAATGGCTACCAGCTTTCTTGCCCTGGAAGGATGGGGAGGCTACACGAGCCCGAGGGGTATAGTGAAAAAGCCCCAGTTTGTCTGAGCAGCATGTGGTGTCACCAGTGCCTTGCCCGAGGAGTGGTTGGGGTCAATGACTGACAGAGCCATGATACCAGGAAAGGTGCGTGGCAGCACTGCATCCCAATGCCCCAGTGACTGCAGCCAGGGCAGTGACCAGCTCAGGGCCTGGAACGGCTTTCCCTGGTGCCTGGAGGAACGTCCCCTCCTGCTTCACAAAGGCCAGATGGTCAGGTTTGTCCATGGATCCATCCCTGTGTGCAGGGAGCCACCTATTCCCCATGAGCATCAGCCCAGTGCCACATCAGCTCTGTTGCTGGCTGGGGAGCTCCTCTGGCCCCATGCTGTGCTCCTCACATGGTAATGCACGTTTGCTCATCGTTACCTGTCCTTGGGGCAAATACTCCAGTGTCAGGTTTTTTCCTCATTTTTGAGCTAAGTATAGACTGAATCCGCCTGGAAAGTCTCTGGAGAGAAAACAGAGGAAACTTGAACAAAAGGATTGCAGAGCTGGCGTGGCACAACTGCAGAAAGCTGTGTGCTTGCTTTGTGGCCAGAAAGCATTTATTATGAGGTCACTGAGTTTACCAGATAGCAGTGTTTTCCTAGGGAGAGCTTTCTTCATGCCACTTTGCCTTTTCTTTACTCACGGATTCATGCAGGATGCTCCCCAGCCTCTGCTGTTGAGCAGGCACTCTGCCGCGCCGGCGAGCAGCACAGCATGCACAGCAGTGCCATGAACACCCTGCGAGAGCCTGTCTCTGGGACGGCTGAACCAGCTCTAGGATCAGGCCTAAAATCTGGCTCCATAACTGCTAGCTCATATAAATAATCATATCAGAGGAAGATCTTTACACGCTTCAATCTGTACCTGTATTCGGTGCTGTCCTTTCACAAACAAAATCAGACTTCAGGAATGGCTTTCAGCTCCATCAATCCTCTGGCTTTCTATAGGACACTAAACAAAGCAAAATGATTCACCAAGCCTTACTTTGTTTAAAATTTGTCATAATAGAACCAACACCTTAACTTAATATTACATGCAATTTGCTTGCGACAGTGTTTTCCTGGGAAGGCTTTCAGCCCTCAGAGCTTGACTTTTAATTGACTTTATATTCCCAGGTAGGAAATGTGACTATGACTGAGTCAAGTCTGAGAACACACGGAGTAATAAAGATGAATAACCTGGTAAGTGTGTTGCAATTTTATTAGAAAAATGTTCAGAAACTCTGGAAATTCAATTAAACCTCAAAACTAAAAAGACATTTGAAGCTGTGCAGAAAGTCGGGGTGTTTCTCAGGTTTCTTTGTCTGATCCCATGCTGATGCCACTGGTCCTTGTTTGTGAAAAGTAAGATTCCCACATAAATTTATTTCAGCACGTGCTATAGGGTATGGAACAGTTAAACCACAAAATACCCAAATCACAGAACAGCAGTGTCTGAAGATCTCAAAGAGCCCAGATACACAGGGCATTTTTTTCTTCCTAGTGGGAATGAGACAGCTTATAGCATTTTCTCTCTTATGCTCTGCTGAGGCTGTCTCTCCCCTCTCGGGCTGGGCCAGGGCCAGGTGGGGTGTGGGACCCCAGCTGAGGGGCCAAGGGGCTGAAGGGACAAAGGGGGCTGAAGGACTTGGGACAACGAGGGGCTGTGGAGGCTGGAGGGACCAAGGGGCTGCAGCTCCCTCCTTGCTGGGCCTAAGAGGCCAGCGCTGCCTCCCACGGAGATGTATAGCCCCTCCAGGCCCCCCCGGGAGCACAGGCAGTATTTCCTACAGGCTGTATTTAGAAACCAGAGGGGGAGAAAGGCTGGGAAACTTCTGGTTAAAGGCTGCTGGATCCAGAGAGACCTGGTGTTAGTGCCACATCTGCTCCCTGTGAGAAGCAGCAGTTGTGCCCCATCCCCATCTGACACGGCCCACCCCGCAGCCCCACGCTCCCCATCCCTGACAACTCTGCTGTGCCCCAGATGCTGGCTGCTGAGGCCAGACCCCAAAAGTCCATGGGTGCTCAGGAACGTTCCCGCCTGGTTCGCCTGGTGCCACTGCTCAGCACAGGACCTGCAGGGCTACAGGGAGCCATGGCAGTGCTGGCAGGGGCCTGCAGGACAGGCTGCCCTCCCACTGCCTCCACCAGCTCTAGCTGAACTCCTTCCCTCTGCTCGCCTCACCCCGAGCCCACCCTGCGTGCCTGGCCCAGCGCACAAGGAGCTGATGGACAAGTCCCGTTACTGCAGCACCATGGTGGGCATGCCCCCACCAAAGGTGTCATCGTGGTGGAGGGGTGCGCAGAGCACCCTCCCCTCCTCCTCTGACATGGGGCTGAGCAAGTGCAGGCTCCAGCCCGTGCCAGGCAGCGCTGCGGGCCCTGTGGGTGCCAGTGCAGGAGTTCAGGGACACTGGTCCTGTCCTTGCAGCCACGTGCTTGGGGTATGAGAGACATGTGCAGCCCATGGGAGCGAGCGCAGCACTAAGGCACAGGCAGTTTTATGGAATGGCTTCCCTTGCAGCATCGTCTCTGCCCAGCCCTGCACTGCCTGTGGGAAGCTGACCTGCCCAGTGGCTCAAGAACCGAAAACAGGGAGACGCCTGGTTACAGTCCCAGTGCCCCGCAGAGATGGCCAGATGCTCCTGCCTGCTCAGACTCAGCTCTCTCTTGACTCACATCCATCTTGCATTCATAAGGGCTATAAATACATCTTGTATTCTATACAAATAAGGCATGCACTGAAAATATTTATGCATTGCATCCACTCACACAGTCCTCTGGATTCCAGCCTTGACGACAGTAAAAACTATCATTAATCCATCTCATGGATGAGAGAAAATTCTAGTGTGAAGGTTAGTTTATCTTTTAGGGAGTTGGAGGAAATTGCACTTCTGCAGAGACTGCAGCTCTGGCTGCTAAACCTGGCCCTTTAAGGAAATGTCCTCTAAATGAAGGCAAGGTTTATTGGGGTTTGTGCTGTTGCACTTTTAGACTGTTCACAACTCTCCCAGGAATCCTTTTAATATTCCCATCAAATTGAAATATGAGTTATGTAATTATAATTAGAGCAGCATACTCTTGATAACACACACTTCATTTCTTTAAAGACTGTTTACTTCCACACTTGTACCTAGAAGAAATCTTAAAAAACCCAGACAATCAGCTCCCCTCTCCCTCATTAAAGCACAAAACAAGCAGCTAATTGCTAAAAAGTTATTAAAGCAGTTTTTACACTAATTGTGTTTCTACAGACCTGTTTCTGCAGCAACCACGACCTGACGGGGCGGTGTGTCGCAGGACATTCCCTGCGTTCGGTGTCCTCACCCTCGTGGCAAGAGCAGTTAAAAGCCATTCTTCTCTCTTTCTGTAAAAGCAGGACACATGAAATTCGGCAGGGTCTGGGTGTAACAGCCCCTCACACCTGCACCACCACCCCTGGGTAAGTCACAGACGTGAACAATGAAGAACCTCCCCACAGCAGTGCCAGCAAACGCAGTGCTCAGCGAGGCAGCACTGCCTCCTGCCCCGGCCTTGCTGGCTGTGGGCTGGGGTCCTGAGGCAGCCGGCAGCACTGTGGGGACCCCCGGCCAGGCGCCATGGGGAGGCCAGAGAAGATATGGAGCAGGAGCCAGGCTCCTGATACTATGGGACAGGACGGGCAGCGGTGGGCATAAGCCGACAGGAGGGAGTTTGGGAGCAGTAATAAACCCCAGCCACCCAGTCAACCTTAAAGCAGTCTAAAAGCACAGAAGTCACAGGGCACTTAAAGCCAAGCACTGAACAGGGTTGGCGTTGTGAACTGCCAGCAGCTTTGTGCCGTCTTTGAGGATCTGGCTGCACTGCTGCTGGGTTACCATGAGCCGTGCCTGCGTCAGCTCATCGTGAAGGAGCTGGTGGCTCCTCCAAAAGAGGGTTTGTGGCACCGAGACATCCTGAAGTGTCCTTTCACTGGCTGTTCAGACAGTGGGCAGATGGTTCTTTTCCATTTCAGTTTCATTTTGAAAATAGAGAATACACAGGTTAAGCCTTTTACACTGAGGCTTGACAATGGTTAGCACCAAATTAAAGCATTTCCCTTGCTTGCCTTTCATTTTAGCACACTTGACACTAGTTTGTCCTGCCACCTGTAATTATTAAGCAGCAACATCTGTAGTGTAATCCTCAGAATTTAAACCCTGCAGACTACCAAGAAGCACAGATTTGATTTTATTCTAGAGGAGTTCAGACGATGCGACGGGATGTCACGAGCCCTTTAAACACCATCTCAGGATTTCAGTATCTCACACATTTTAAGCCCATCCCACCTCTCTGAAATGCCAGCCTTTCAGCTGTGCTGGCTGCTGGAGGTCAGTGAAGGTCACCTGCTACATCTTCCCCTGCCTTTCCCAGACAGGCACTCTGGTTTCAGCTCTCCTCCCTCCTGTTTCTCCTCTCCCGCCTGGTTTCCTCGCCTGGATTTCCATGTCTGGTTGGGGTAGCAGAAATGTCTCTCCTCTGGACTGGCACCTCAGCTGCTGGCAGGTCCCTCAGGACGTGCAGGGTGTCCACCCTGTGCTCCCTCCCGTGTACCGACATGGGTGGGAGACACAGCCGGCGGTGCCTGGCTGCAGGGAGGGTGATGCGAGGCAGGGCCAAACCGACCTGCTCATGCTGCCAAAAGCACACAGGGTTTGTGGCTACAGAATGCCCACGCCTTACAGCAGGCACGGTGCTCAGAGCCAGGCTTGGCTGGCACATATGGAGTCCAGACTTTTTCTCTGCCCATGCAGATGTGGATCGCACAGCAACGCCCTGTGCAGCCTCCAGACTGGCCCTGGCAGCACAGTGCTGCTCGGTGAAAAGGGAGCCTGCTTCCCCTTCCCTTGTGCACATCTGGGGCAGGGGCCAGCTCTGCCTGGTCTCCCGGGGCCGCCAGGTTGCCCTTTCCAGAGCCCTGTCAGCACTGAAGGAGCTGATGCCGAACTCTGGTGAGCTCGCCCTCTGCAGAGGGTGCCCACAGCTCTGCTGCCTGTCCTCAGAGCACGCTGGCCAGCAGCCATATTACAGCATCAGAATTCAAATTAACATGTTGAGCTACACTAATTACTCTGAGGTTTTAAAATAATGTTTATCCTGAACTCTTCTGTCCTTGCTGCACACGTGTTCAGAAGCCTTGTCCACATTTTTGCCAATAGCTACAATATTCAACCAAAACAACCTCATGTGTAAACAGAACATAAACTCCCTGTACCGGGCCAATATAAACCTGCAGGGATATGAAGCCTGCAGCAGCAAGCTGGGACCTGCACGGGGCCAGACCCTTGCCTCGGTGCCCATCTCCTGCCCTTTTCCCAGCAGCCAGAAGCAGCAGGCAGATGTGTTCTTAACCTTTGCAAGGGAAGCAGAGCACCAGGACTCGCATTAGTATTTCAAAGCTGGATCCCTACTGTCCTGGGAGAAGGGATAAAATAGAGGGGAGGTATGACAAACTGGCACACAGATTGCGAAGTCATGTGATATCAAATGAAAAGATTGCTAACATTCCACTAGCTTGCTTGAATCTGAATAATATTATTATGGGTAATATTATTAAAGCTCAGATTGGGTGTGTGTCACCCAAAGATAGCAGAGTTCTCCTTGAAGTGTTGGCAGTGCTGGGTTAACGGTTGGACTCAACGATCTTAAAGGCCTTTTCCAATCCAGATGGCTCTGTGGCTCTGCAAAGTGCCTCAGAAAAGGGAGGCAGTTTTCTGCTGGCTGCAGAAAGCAGGCGAAACCTCAGGTGGGTCACAGAATGTGCCCGTGGCCCCACCGCCAGTGCGACAGCACCAAAACCTGGGTCTGTGTGGCTGGGACAGGGCTCACACATGGAGATTCCTCATCCACCTCTGCCCTCACTCCCAAACCCTCTACAGTATCCCCCCAGCATCCCCAAACAGGTCAATCCCAACACGTGTTCAGATGGATGTTCAGATTAGTACAGATTAGTCCAGATGCCATGGCATCTGCTGTGTGCTTGGTGTTGGCAAAGCCACCTCCAGCCACTGCCCGTGTCCGTGGGTGCCTGTGAGCCCTGCTCTGAGGCAGCCGGTTTGGACTGCCAAAGAGCCACACACGGGATGATGTGTGGAGGTATGGGTGAGGCTGGTGGGAAATGGATGGAGGGAAGACTGTGCTGGTGGGACCAGAGGGAGGGGAAGGGCTCCATCCGCTGCCTCCAAGAGAGAAAAGGAACTCCCTGCCTCTCTCTCCAAGGTTTACAGGTTGCCCTGCAGTGCAGAAACAATTTCCTGAAAAACCCCCAAAAGGAGACTGACACTTGACATTAAAATCTAATAACATAAGAAAAGCAAGGGAACTGATAGTTTAACAAGGAACCATTTCTGGTGGTTACTAGATAAGATACAAAAAAATTGTTTCATCTCGACTTGACCTAAATGGAGTGGAAAATTACCATGACTACATTTATCTGAAATCATAAAGTGTGTTCTGATTAGACCATGATAAAAAGGATGGTATAAATTGATCCAAAGATAAAGAAAGGGCAGGGAAAATGAGATGAGATTAAGAAAAGCAGCAGACGCTAAAAAGGAAGGATAATACAGTGAGTCTCTGAAGCTGTATTAAAAATAGCTGTAGGAACTGGAACGTAAATAGTTCAGTGCTTCACTTTCTGCTCATCGGGCTGAGGCTCGGCTGCGATATCTGGGAGTCCAAATTACCACCTCGTTAATCCCAAACCCTTCAGCAGGCTGTGAGAAGCAGGTCTAGACGCCTCACCTGAGGGCTGAGCCCTGGCTGCCAGCACAGGCTGGATTGACCGACCATTCGTCCATCCATCTGTCTGTCCAGCAGGAGTGCCTGGGGACCCTCTTGGCTGTGCCATTCCCAGCAGGACCCCCTGCCACCCCAGCTTGGTGAAACCACAGCTGGTTAGTCTGCTTCAGTTCCTATCAAATGACACCAAAATCAGGCCAAAGATTAGAACACTGGTGTGATGGGGATGAAGAAGACAAGCAGAAAGAGCGTCTGGCTGACCCTCGCTTCCCAGAGACACAGCGCTTGCTCAGGCAGAAGCTTCAAAGGTCATGGAAACTAAGTTCTCTCTGATAAAAGTTGTCTTTCATTTCCTAGAAACAAATAAAAAAAAGTGAAATAAACAATGGATGGGGCTGGGCAAGGGGCTGCCTGAGGGCTCTGTGCTTGCAGCACCACTGTGACGCTGAACTGGGAGGAAAACCACAAGCTGTGAGGTCACAGGAGGCTTATAAGAAAGGTGAACAGCAGCCTGTGCCAGAGGGGCCCTGTCAGGCTGTGCCACAGCGCCTGGTACACAAGACACCCTGTGAGATACCCCTCCTCACCATGTGGGCTCCAGCCTCCGCAGCAGCACCTGGGGGTCCACTCCTGGGCATAAGCCTAAGCTTAGATCAGCCCCCCGATCTTTGAGGGGTCCACCCCCTCTGAGGAACCCGGATGGGGCACTGGGGTAATTTGCTCACCTCTCTGGAGAAGCCCCTCACAGCCTGGGCATGCAGCTGCTGCTGCACTTGTTTAATCACAAATTCCTTTTCCACTCCCGTTTCCCTCCTGCCTGATGATGGGAAGGTCCAGCCTTTGGAGCAGGAAGGCGGTTATTTATCTAATCCCTCTGCCTCTGCTCTCAGTGGGGTTTATCTAAGTGCAGCACTGAGATCCCCCGTGTCCCGTGGACGCGTGCCCGTGCAGCACTCTCCCAGGCCTTTCCTGGATGGCCAAGCGTGGCTGGTTCATTCAGATAAGGCTCAGCACGGAGCGTGTTTGGAAAAGTCTCCACTCTTTCCATTTAGTACAAACTTCCCTTTCCATCCTCTGTTTATAATAACGTAGACACATGTAAATCCTTCCACCAGCAACTTCCTTGGAGGAGAACATCAAGGCGTGGAGCATGAGGAAGCCCCGTTCCCGTCACGCCACTTGGATGGTGTCAGTGGTGGGGGGCTCCCCAGTGCACCCCTTCCTGCCCTGCTGTGGGGCTGTGCCCAGGCCTTTCCCTGCAGCACTCCAGGAATGACTTGGGATTTCTCTGCTGTTTGAGAAGCAGCCTGGTATTCCTGCCTGTCTCCTCGCTGCCCTCCTGGTCCACAACAACATTTTACTTCTCTCGCTGGAGAGCTTTCTGCAGCATCAAACACAACCTGGTTTCCCCAGATCTGGTACTGCTTTAATTAACACCCAGCTAGCTCGCTGTTGCCCAGAGTGTTGGCAGGCTCTTCTCTCCAGCTGTGGGTACTGTTTCCTCCAGAGGGGATGCAGTGTGATGTCCGATGCAGGTCCCACTGCAGCCATCCATAGGCAGAGAGGAGCAGCCTAGGGCTCACAGGCCCTGGCCCTCATAGGTGACTTCAGCCACCCCTAAATCTGTGGGAGGCACAGCACAGCAGGGCTCAAGCAATCCAGAGGGTTCCTGGAATGCATCAACCATAACTTCCTTCTCCAAGTGATAAAGCAGCCAACAAGGACAGGTGCTGAACCTTGTTCTCACCAACAAGGAGGGGCTGGTGGGGGTGTGAAGCTCAAGGATAGCCTTGGCTACAGTGACCATGAGGTGGTGGAGTTCAAGGTCCTCAGGGCAGTGAAGAAGGCACACAGGAAACTCATCACCCTGGGCTTCAGGAGAGCAGACTTTGGGACCTGCTGGGGAGGTACCAGGGTCACAGCCCTGCAGGGAAGAGGAGCCCAAGGCAGCTGGGTGGTATTCCAGGATCACCTCCTCCATGCTCAGGAGCGATGCGTCCCGACAAAGTGAAAGTCAGGCAGAAACGCCAGGATGCATGGAGGGACAAGGAGCTCTTGGACAAACTCAGACACAAAAAGGAAGCCTACAGAGGCTGGAAGCAAGGGCAGGTATCCAGGAGGGATACAGAGAAGCTGTCTGAGCAGTCAGGGAGTGGGTCAGGAAAGCTAAAGCCCAGATGGAATTAAATCTGGTCAGGTACATCAAGGACAACAGGAAGGGCTCTGAAAGGAAGACCTGACCTGGAAACTACCCCAAGCACCGTGAGATTTGTGGTACAAAGCAGGAAGGACCAAGCCATTGCTGATATGTGCTGCTAACGTGGGTGCTGAAGTAAGAGATGAAGCACGGAACAGGCATGGAGGGGGACAGGCTGCTCAGCCACAGCCTCACCTCAGAGAATAATTTATGAGAGAATTCTTCAAGCAAGAGTGTTGTCACTGTGACTATGGAACACGCCGGTGTGCTGCAACTTCCCTATGTTCTTCAGGAGCGCCAAAGCCACTGCAACACTGAGCTGTGTGCTGACTGAGCCCTCCCATCGCGCTTGGGGTAAGGCTGCTCTGTGGAAGGTTTTTGGACATCACATGCACACCAGAAGGCTTCTGGGGTTGCAAAGGGAATTTCTCCTGTATTAAATCTTTAATCTCCAATGCTCCCCAGCCGGAGAGGGCAATGAGGGCTGCAGAAGCACATGGCAACATAAAAAGCAAGCTAGATAGCATGGCAGCATAGCAGCAAACTTGGTAAGCAGATGCTTATAGCCATGCTGCTAACTGTGCTGCAATGAGGGACGATCTCCTCTATGAGTGCAGAGCTTCGGCACTGCCCACATAGCTCCAGCCTCACATGAAGCAGCATCATTACTGTGCACAGAAGGGCATGGAGATGCTGAATTCAGGCACATACAGGATTGCTCACTGCCTGCATGGTGGCTGACTAAACGATTACTGTGGCAGCAAAGTTGTCTTTGCTGATCAGCACTAGGAGGGAACATGGGGAGATGACAATAAAGCTGTCAGTCTTCCCTGGCCAAGACATTGGGTCTGGGGCCCTAAGCTCAGCTTGATGGCAGAGAGCTTTGCACAGTCCCCAAGGAGGCAGAGGGTGCCCTGCTCGCCCCAGCCTGGTGATCAGCTCTTGCTGAAGGAACTCGCTCTCGTGGCAGCGGGTGGATCCAAGACCAACAGAGCCTGTAACCACATCATCCAGCTACTCTCCAGTCTCCTCTTCACTAATGTCTATTTTCATTCATGCGAGTCTGCCATTGCTGCCATGGTGACCAACTTAGAAATTAATTATATAAAGACATTAAAGACACATTTAAATAGGAAAGTTCAACCCACAGTTCTGGCAAAGACTCCTCAAGTATTCCTAGACCACACCCCTCCTCCTTTGCCCTTGAGACCTTCAGATACAGCTCTTTAACTAATAGATTTTTTGTGCACTTACTTCTATGCTGATGTTGACAAAATTAGTCTTCTGCTTCTTTTTTATTTCCTGACTCATAAACCAGCATTATTTTGAAAAAATTAGTTCTCAGTTGAGAGAAGCTCTGTCAGTTTCCAGCAAATCAACCTTGCTGCTAACAGACTCTGCAGGTAGGGCTTTGCACAGCACTGACCCAAACCCTCCTGCCCTCCCTGCCCGTGTCCCCATTTCTCATGTGCCAGCAGTCACCGGTGCTGGCAACCGCCCCAGGGGTTGCGGCTGGTGAGGATGCAGCACCCCCAGGCTGGAGGCTCTGCCCTCCCTCAGAGACATCCATCCTCCCTCCTGCCCGAGGTCCCTGTCGCTGTGAGTACAGGCACGGCTCCTGTGTAACCCAGCAGCTTTGGGAGGGCAAGCGACAGGCTTTGGATGAGCGAAGCACCAAGGCAGGTGCCAGGGGAGCTCCGGCACGCTGTGGCGCAGCTCGGGCTCCTGTGTTTTATTTCTTTGGGCTTTTCCACGGGCAACACACAAACATACCACTGTGACCAGCACAAAAGGCACCACTGTAACCGTAACGCTTGCTGTGGCTGAGGCAGAGCAGACAAGGGGAGCTTACAGAGACCCACTTGCTCTTTAATCCACGTGCAGCCCTCTTTTCCAGGCAGAAAGGTGGGTGGTTTAGGAATGCTTCTCCTCCTGTTGCATCTATTTTTTAAGTAGATGGGAATTCAGTTGCCACAGAGCCAGCTTCACAGCAGCTGTGACCCAGCTCCTCTGCCTGGCCTCCTCTCCCTCTCCCCAGGTATGCTTTTATCCCTGCCTCGGAGCGCTCTCGTGTCCTCTCCCTCCTCATATGCTGCCTTTGATGTTGGTGCTGTCACAGAGTGATCTTTGCTGCAACTGCTTCACCACTGACTCGTGTCTCCTCATTTCTGTGGGGGCTGGTTTAATGCATAACCATACATCCACCTTACCTCAGTTCCTTTCTGTAGCCAGGTCTTCTTCCGGGAGGTGGCCAGCCGATGGGTCAAGCCAGAGGGGTCAATAGCACCTGAAATGAGTATCAGGATTTGGGCTTTTCAGAAAGCTCAGCGAAGTAAATGTAAAAAACATTTACACTGCAGTGAGACCTCTTGGGAAAGGCTCTTCGAGGGAGGGGCTCCACCTGGGATGCTGGCCTGCGCTTTCCCAGCCGTGTTTTGGCAGGGGTGCTCTGCAGGGCCCGGTATGCTTGTCCCCACACCCAGCCCCTACCGACCTGCTCGAGTACTGTCATTCCAGGAGATGCTGGGAATGCATCCCAAAAGAACCTCTGAGAGATGCCTTCAGTAGCTCTGCTGAAAGGATACTGAGACAAAGGCTGTGTGGCAGATTCCCTCTCCAGAAGCAGCCCGTGGTGGGACTGCAGCCGATGTCAGGATGCTGCTGCTCTGTAGCTTGACTTCAGGGGCAAACCAGCCCCCTTCCCTTTGCTCAAGGACTGATTTTCAAGAAACAGCTAGAGAGCAAGCAAAAACCAGAATCAAGAAGAATCAATATACTTAAGGAAAGAAGATAACATCTGCATAGATAAACCCACAGTGATGGCTATTGCACTGCACAGTGCTTTTTGGGAGAGACAGGCCACAGCTGCTGACAGGGAGCGAATCCTCACAGACCTTTATTCGCAGCCACCCTGTGAGGGTTTAATCTGCTCCTCCAACACAGCCCTTCTGGGCAGAGGGGAATCGTGCCTGGTGCAAGAGGATAAGAGTATGGCAGAGAGCAGGAAAAATGCAGCTCACATTAGCACTGGGTCAGGATTATCCAGACAGATCACCAGATGACTCATGAGGGGTGCTCTGCCATGGCCTGGGTAGGAGGCATCCCCAGAAGGTGTTTTGTGGCTGTAACTTGTCTCTATTAGAAGTCTCCTTTAGCGATCAGCCTGCTCCAGAAGGAGCAAGGCCTAATCCTGATTAATTTGACAGGCTCTAAAATTGTCAGGTGTAGCTGCAGATGTCAGGAGAGGACTGATGAAGGTGGGGGTGGAAGCATCGATCTCGTCTCTTTGGAGCAGAGATCTTGTCAGGATGGGAAGCGCAGGCTGACACACCAGGGCAGAGCATGAGCATCCTTTAGGGATTCAGGGGAGGCACATCTGGGCCCTGGGAAAGTAGACAGTTAGTGGGCAGAAAGACTCTAGATACAGAAGCCCAATCCATCCCCATGTCATGTTGCTGGCTTTAGGGAACATCTACAACAGGAAGGGGACAAAAGATTGTGCAAAAGATGAGCACAGACCATCATCGAAGTAACAAGTACTGCCCTGAAGTGAAGCAGAGCCTGAAACTCCACTCTGTCCATGCTTCTGGGGACCAGCCAGCGCTTGGGATGTCCAGAGGGGATGGGGAACCCTGAAGGTCACCAAGGGCTGAGGAGAGGGAGCATCCCCACACGTCCCCGTGTCTACAGAGGGAGCAGAGCAGCTCACACAGCAGAAAGACTACCTCTGGCCAGCAGAGCGGGTTTACTGAGAGCATGTCATGAAAGACAGGATCAGAGAGCTGCTCAGCTTCACACTCACAACAAGGCTGTGGCCGAAGCCTTCCTTCAGAGTGCTGGGCGTGCGGGCAGCTGCTGGGAGGCTGGGGAGCACCGGCCTGGGCATCACCTGTGGCTGTGTGTGCAGGAGTGGGACTGTGCCCTCCTGGCACAGCATCCCTGCTGCTGTCTCCCTTGCCTTTGCTCGGGGATGTGGTTTAGGGGTTGGTCTGGCAGTACTGGGTTGTCTTAGAGGGTCTTTTCCAGCCTAAACCATTCTGTGGCACCTCACCCGAAACGCTCTTACCAATATCGCGCTGTTGTGCGAACAGGAGAATGTGGCAGAACAGTCCAGGACACCCAGCTTGCTCCTCTTCTCTGGAAAACTCTGACGTTTTCTTGTCCCAAAGCTGCTCATTCTTTCCCCTTAACATAAACATTGTAACAAGGGTAAAATGGTTTCCTTTGACAAAAGCTATGTGCTGACGTTTAAGCAAAATTAGCATTTTGTAAAGCTAATGAAAGAGGAAATAAACTCTTCCACAGATCTTGTCAAATAAATTGTTTTATTTCCCTAATAAATTATTTTCACTTTTCTTGGATGCCAACCCAGATGCAAAGCGGCATCCAGGGGGACTGGAAAGGGGAAATGATTAATAAAGCGAGCAAGGATCCTCCCTTTGGGTGTGTGAGTCAGGAGACGGGATTTTTTGTGACGTGTTGGTAATTGCTCCAGCTCCTTGAATCTTGTCCCCTCACATGGCTTCAAAAAAGCCACATGTGCGTCCTACGCTCTGTACAGTGACAGTGTATAAATCATTAACCCCACAGGAACTGCAGTGTTCCTGTGTTATCACACCTGTCAATACCTCACCGATCTTAGGGGACTGTCAGGGTGGCCAAAGGTTGTCAGTGCCAATTTCAGCTTCAGCAGAGGAACCGTGGGCATTACAGTTAGAAGCGAATTATGGCCTGTATCCCCAGCCCACTGATGCTCAGACTGACAGTATGTAAGTTTTTAAAACTCTAGATTCAGCTGGTTTGTTTAACCATGGGAACCCTTGAGGAATTTAGCTGGACTAAACCCCAGATGTTTCTCTACACTGATCTATAAGCACATGGGAAATGGCAATGGGTCACCAAGGGCTTGAAAAATAGATGGTTCATTTTTAATAAGCCCTCCCTGTAACTCACAGATACCTCACGTGTCTCTGGATACAGCAAGTTCCAAACACCAAACCTGGGATACGAATCTCACCCTCTGAGCGCTTCCCAACAGCCCTGTGAATCTCGGATCAGGGCACTGCAGCCCCGTTCCCACCATGAACCCGGCTGCCCCTCGGCACCATGGCAAATGGCCCCTGGCGGCAGCAGGGCACTGCACCCCGCTCTGACTGGACAGGAGATAGAGGCAGGATGGGCGCCGGCTCTGGGGCTTCGTCCTCTCCGGCGCTTGGCAGGTGCTGAGGGAAGCAGCATGCCACAGGATGGCCGTGTTCAAACTGTGGCATCGCACGGGACTCACCTCACCCACAGACATGGCCACCACCTGGGACGCCTGGTCTGAAGAGATGGGGATGCCCAAGTGGCACAGCCAAGGTTTCTGCTTGTGATTTGGGGTGGTTTTGATGTCACATTCCATTTTTGTGGAAGCGGAAAGTTTGTGTCACCTCTGAGCAAAGACAAATGGCAACTTCACTGGTCTCCACGAGGCAGGACAGGACTGCTCTGCTCGGTGCAAGTGAGGAGTTGAGAGTGAATTCGAATCACTGTCCTCCCCAGCTGGGGACTGTTTTCCTGTCACATCAGAAGAGTGGCAATGCTGCAGGCTCTGCGCAGCAGAAGGAATCCCCCATTGAGACAAAGGGCATTGCGTTTTGGAACGAGGTCCGTGGTGTTCTGCAGCAAAGGATGCTCTTCAGCACAAGCCCTCGCTGCCGCAGGCCTTGGAGCTGGGAATGTGCAGATTAAGGCATTATTTTGACTACAACCTAAAGACCTTGTAGAAAAGTTGAAAATATTCCAGGGTGCTGCCAGTGGCTTTGCCGGGGACAAGATTAATGCCTGCTGTATTTGCTGTAGCCTTTTGACTGCTGCTTCCCTCCTCCTTCCAGTAAATAAATCTGCCTATTAGTTAAACAAACTGACTCTCACAGAAACCAAACACAAGGAATATATTAACAATAATGCCCTGTTCTTAAGATAGAAAGGCGATAGTAAGGAGAGCCTTTGGGTCCCAGCTGGCTGCCAGGCACTCCCTGCTCAAGCTCTGCTGCTTTGAACTCCAATAATAAAGTGATACAGGCTGGGGAGGAGGATTAAATAAAGGCAAAGTCCAACCTGTGTGTTGGAGTGTTCCAGCTAAACACGTGTGGCTCCACTGTACCGGGGTGACAGAGGTGGGACAGTCCCAAATCCTGTGAAGCTTATGGGCTGAGTTGAGGAGGGGCATAGTGGGAGAAGAGTGATGTGATCTACCAGATGATCTGGGCCTTGGACATGGCCTTGTTACCTCTCAGTATGGACTTTTCTCCTCTTTTTTCCATGCTTTGGTGGGCACTGTGTGACATGGCGGGATGCCCGGAGCACTCGTCCCTGCAGCCAGCTGTGGAGGGCTGTCCCTGGCAGACGTGCCACCAATAACGTCTTTTCCTAAGGAGAAAAGAGGAGTTCAAAGTACAGATGATTTTGTTGCTTGAAAACAGCCAAGGAAAAACAGTCTGCAGGTGATGTGCTGGAGGGACTGGAGGTGGGGGACACCCTGCTCTGGGGTGGCTTCATCCCGTATGGGGGGACGGTGTGCTTGCTGGGGCCGGGCTGCTGCCCAGGGAAGCAGAGCTGCCCCCAGCGAAGGCACACATGAGTAGGGCAGGACAGGAGATGCTGGTGGAGTATTTCCAGTGAAACTCCCACTGCTGAACTGAGAATTTCAGGGAAAATGTTTTTCTCTGGTGCCCTCTGGCCTTTTCAAGACCCTTGAAGGCAAGGTTCAAAGGTAGGCAGTAGCTAGACAGCCTTGCTCATGCTCAATTTCCAATAAGCAAATTTGAAAAAAACCCTTGGGAACCCTTCCTGCCCTCCGAGCACCGGGAGCAGGTGGCTCAGGGCTGGCAGGGCACCGTGCAGGCTGGGGGGCAAAGGCACAGCGCCTGCCCGGGCTCCTCTCTGCCTCCCCCAAACCTGTTTTAGCTGCAGTGGGATGAGTGCTACAGATGGTTTGCCCTGATTCTTACTGCTGCAGGACCTCACTCCAGAACATCCCCCGGAGGATGGTTCCTCAGCCCTGCTGCACGCCAGCCAAGGTGCTCCCTCCTCCTTGGGATGCATCCCTGACGTAACAGCCACCCGTTACCTTTTCTGGCTGAGCACTGCACTAATATTCAACAACACACAGAAAGAAACCCCGCAGCCCAGGAAGACCCTGGAACACGTCCTCCCACTCCTTCCCCAATATTTAAATGGGAGTTTGGAGCTTAAGCCCAGCCTTCCCTTCACACAGAGCTCATTTCTCAGCCTGAAGGCTGCTACCTGCCCTACATCTGCTCAGAGCACCCGGCCAGGCGTGCGGGGAGCGTGGGGGACCCACTCTGCCCCAGGAGCCAGTCATGGCCTTTTTTGGAAGAGCCGGGCCTGGCTTGGTGCGGCGCCGCAGCCTCGCAGGGCGCTGTGGAGGCGAGGCAGGGCTCCTCCGTCCCACATTCCTTGCTAATTTTAACCAGCTCCCTTGAGCAGCTCGAGCAGAGGCCCGGAGAAGCACGGTCGTGATTTATTAGTCTTTCCCTTCTGAAAACTTTTGTTCAAGTGTCTCGGGACGCAAGTAAAACCAGAATGGGATTCTCAGCCTGGATCCTTAGAGGTGTTTATCTCCATCACAAGGTGTTATGGGCTTTTTAGCAGCATCAGCAGTTTCCTCCCCGAAGATGTCCCAGCTCTGAGATGCTGGGGAGCAGGGACAGCCAACAGAGCATGCAGAAGGGGCTGTGGCACAGCTGGTGCCATCCCCCAGACACCAGCGCTGCGGCCATTGCTCACACCAGGTTTCCATGTTCAGCAGTGGTGCTGACCCCTTCCCGCAGAGCCATCCCCATACAGCACACAGCCCCTTTGCTGTCAGGACCATCAGGAGCAGGTTACCGACATCCACCCAGGCACTCACCACGCCCACCCCAAATCTGATAGCTGTCTGCTCTGGGGAAGTAAATTGCTCCCCATCCAGCAGAGCTAACATCCTCTGAGGTGGCCCCGTGGACAGACAAGGAAGGGCAGGGCAGGAGCTCAGCATCCCAAGGGCAGGATGGAGAATGACCAGGAATCACAGCTGACAAAGTAAAATGGAAAGTTGGGCTGCTGGTTTCGTAGAAGAGCTGACCACAAGGAAATGCAGCCAACCTCAAGCACTTACACAGGGGACACTCCACTCCCTGCTGAAAGCAGAAGCAGCAACAGAAGCTGCCACAGGGTGCTTTAACTTAAGGCAAGAAAGGTTTGTTTAGGAACAAGGAAACTTCTTACTGGCAAGTTCAGCTGACTTCTGGGCTCCAGGGACTCTGCAGTGTCCTGTCATCAGGGATTCCCAAGTGCCAAGTTCAGCAAACATGTGCTAGGTTAAAGCAGGTTCAGTTGGTCCTGCCCCAGGGCAGAAGACCCCCCGGCTACACCATCACCGTGCCTGTAACAGGGTCGCTGATAGCTACACAGCCAGCAGGGACTGAGCTCCCCAAGAGCAAAAGGCCTTGCTGGCTATTGCAGCACTCTGGGTACCCCAGGGCTGGAGTTTATCCATCTCAAGTTGTGTCATCAAACCAGCAGGGAAGTCACAAACCACAGTCAGTGTTTGTGTAGAAAGGTCCCAAAGAGAAAGGTAAACGTTTCCTTCCAGCTGGTTTCTCTCGCCTGTTTCAGGTCTATATTCTGTATGGGTGCAGGCTGTAGCCACCCCACCACGCTGCTCCTGGAGGATGGGGACCAGCACTCCGGCGATGCTTTTCCTTGTCTTGCCCTTGTTCTGGACACAGAGGGAAAGGATGGTCCATGCTCTGCTCCCCCTCATGCCACATGGCACCGGGGACACACGCAAGGGGATGCTGGGGATGGAGCAACAACCCCAAAACCTGTGCTGAACCTAAGACTGCAGCTTGGAAACGAACTGCTCACTCCTCGTTACTCTAAGGGCACTAATGATCTGGTGTTTTTGTGCTCCAGGCTGAGGAGTTGAGCAATGCTTTAGGCTTTAAGGGGTTTTTTTTGTTTGTTTGTTTTAGATTTTCCTATCCAGCTGCCAAAAGCTTTCTGGCTCAACCCTCAAAACAAATTCATTCTGTTGCGATCAACCAATTTAAATAAACACTGGTTGAACATCTGAGGTAAGCACCAGCAAGGGGAGCGGGGCTGGAAGACCTCCAGCGGTCCCTGCTGCAGAGGGGGAGCACCGAGCACTGCCCACACCCGTGGGGGTGAGGAACACGGAGGGGACACTGACTGTCACTACAGAGAGCGAATTGTTCACCACAACCACCTCTGCTATCTCCTTGCTGGTGAGAGACTTATTTACGCCGCCCGTCTGCAGGGAGTTTCCAGTTCCAGGGCCGGGAGAGGCCGGGTGCTGCTCTGTGCACGGCTCTGGGCTCCTCCTGGGCGTCAGGCCCTCGGGTAGGGCAGGTCACCGCTGCTGGTCCCACGCCGGGGCTCCTCGCCACTTACCTGGGCTTCTCCCCCGGCAGCGCCACAGCCCTGCCAGCAGCATCCCGGCTGCTGATGAAGCGTGGAAGCTGCAGCACAGAAATTAATAGAAAAGGAAAGTCCTAATTAGCCCTCGTGGTCGCTGACAATGTCGTTGCTGGTTAACCAAGAGCTTGAATCCCGAAATACACAATGGGAGTTGGAGCAGGGGTGTGAAGTATCGCAGCTCAAAGCACGTCCAGCTCAAAGTGCCCCCGCAGCCTCCCGGGATGCCTGCAGGAGGCAGTCTTTCTGTCCCGCTGCTTTGTCTCTCCCTCCCTTCTTTTCCCCATGGAGCCTGCGTGCTGCTCTCCCCCTCCACGCTCTCCATACCTCTCACACAGCCACTCAGGACTCACTCGCTGTCCGGTTACCGAATCCTGACTGCTGCTGGCCTAGGGCTGGCATCTCCATCACCTGGTTACTCCTGGGCTGATGAAGGACACTCAGCTTCTTCCCATGCTCCAAGCCAACCCCTTGCAGCCCTCTGTGGGAAGCCACCCTCAGCCCTGGCAGCCCCCGAGCTCAGCAGGAATACCCAGAGCAGAGCCCAGGCAAGATGCTGACAGCCAAAACTGTCACAAAATGCCCACCACCTCCAAAGGTTTGTGCCTTCAGAGCCTTTTCTGGTTACCCTGGAGCAGAGAGCCTGTCTGACCCTCAGACATCCTGCCTGGAAGTGATGGGGCAGCGCCCAGCCCTGTTCCCCCTCCCCTGGCACAGGGGCTTCTCTTGCAGACCCCTGAGCTGCAGACAGCTCTCTAAGCCCCACGGTTTGGTCCCACTAGCTCTGCAACTGCTACTGTGTGCCCTTCCTCGCTGCCTGTGCTCCTGTGTGTCCGTGTCCCTGCCTCACACAGCAGGCTCTGTCCAGCTCCAGCGTGGTGCCCGTCCCTGTACTCGGAGCTGGAAAGAAGCAGAGCAGAGTCTGTCCTCGTGCTTACTTCCCCATGGGAAGGATGGGGAGGACTCACCTCCCTGTACGAGGGGCCAGGTCTTGCCTTGTGTGTTCCTTTCTGTAAGAGAAGAGCTGTATCCCATCTCCCTCTCCCAGCTGCCTCCACGGGGCTGCTTGGCTATGGTTAATATCCAACCTGTTTGAGTTTAGGAGGCCAGGGACTCCCAGGCAACCCCCAGCAGGAAACAAACTCCTGTCACCACTCCACAAAAAACACAACCTCTTAAAGGTCCCCCGAGCCCAGCACTGGCCTGGGTGCTTTCCCCACAATGTTTTCACACTTTTCCTACATAATTTCAGTTTTCCTAGGGAATTTCTGTTATTATTAAAGCTTTACATGGGAATAGGGTTTGTAGAAGATGCTGGCAGAGGCTTACCCAGGACTGCAGCCCTCCTGCCCGACACACAGACACTCATGGCTCCTGTCCTGCTCACTGGATCCAGCACAGCCCCAAGCAGGCTGCAAACCCCAGCTCTCCTGTGAGTCACTGTGCTGCATGGCTCTTTACATCGTTTGCTTTTACCTCATGCTGAGAATTGTTCTGCAGCAGCGAGTCCTGTCTGAGCATCAGCAGGAGATGAGGAAGATGTATCTAAGGTGATAAGAAGTTCAGCCTGACATTCGTCACATCAGCCCATACGCTGCTCCTGCAAATCCCAGCAGCATTAGTCCTTGGTACTCTTAAGCAGAATTCCTGGTCTTCCTTGCTTTGCCACAGCCTTAATGCTCTAATCTGCCTTGTTTTCTCCCCCAGATCCTACTCTCCTAATCCTATTTTCATCTGATTAAAAGCAGTGCAAAATAATCAAACAGCCAAGGAAGGAGGAACAAGAACGTGCTAGTGAGAGGCAATTTCAGAACACGAGATTACATTTTAAAAGACTTCACACATCTTCCTAAAGTGCCAGAACGCTGGAGAAGTGGAGATGGGATTTACCTTCCTGGATAGAAACTGGTGCTGTTTCTCCACATGAGTCACCGCTTTCTGTGACTATGAAGGTGGAACAAGGCAGCTGCGAACAGTAATGCACTAGACAAGCAGATCCTCCCATTTATGAATTAAATATTGCTGTCAATATTGCTAACAGCTCAGACATGGAAAAGCACAACTTAAAAACTGAGGAGCAGCAGCAACAGTTTTGCCTTGCTCCCGGTCAGCAGCAGGCCCTTCGGGGAGCACGCGTCAGTGCTGGGCCCAACGGCTGCTCTGGCTGGGGGCGAGCAGGAGGCTCGTCACGACAGATGGGCATGGGGGAACCCACCCAGGAGGGGTGGCACTGGCTGCAGCCAGGCCCCAGGGTAGGGCTGGGCAAGGATGAGGTGCTGTGCGCTGGTTTTCTATCTCTGGGCTCCCGGTTGGGCCACCAGCCCAGCAAGCACCAGCCCTGCTGAATGAACAGCACAGAAGGGACCGCTCCGGCATTCCTTGGGGCTTGCAGTGCATGTGGGATGGGAGTCGGGACAACCACACAGTTTTCCAGTCTGTCAGACTGTGTCATGGTTGCAGGCACCTACTCCCCATTCTGTCCTTTCTCCCCACGCTACCACTGGTGTTTCAGACTCAGGTCTCTCGCTCAGCTGCACTCCACAGAATCACAGGAATGCAGAACAGGTTGGGTGGGCAGGGCCCCCAGAGCCCCCCTGCCACAGGCAGGGACACTCCCCCAGCCCAGGGTGCCCCAAGCCCCATCCAACCTGGCCATGAGCCCTGATAGGGATCCCAGAGCAGCCCCAACTTCTCTGGGCACCCTGTGCCAGGGCCTCCTCCCTCCCTGGAAAGGATTTCTGCCTCCCAGCCCCTCTCCATCCCCCTCCTGCAGCTGAAGGCTGTTCCCTTGCCTGATCACAACATACAAGCCATACCATGACAGGAGCCAGGCTGCCCACCCCAGGACACTGACCCAGGCACAGTGAGCAGCTGGGAGCAGAGAGCAGCTGCGATGGCTGCGGGGCCACTGGGCAGAGCCGGGGCTGGGCAGGGGGATGATGCCACAGCTGCACCCCTCGGACACTCTCAGCTCCTCTGGGTATCTCACAGTTCATTACAATACACATTGTTGTTTGCTGTTCAGGTACCACAGCCCTCTGGCTCACCCTGACATCACCGTGTCTCCCGGAACGCGGCAGGCAGGCACTACATGCACTGCCAGGCGTTGGTTTGCTCCTCTCCACACAGAAAAATCAATTAGGGCTTCTCCTTGTGCAGCAAATGTCAATTGTGCTAACATTACAAATCCAGAAACATCTGTAGCTATGGAAACTCTCAAGGCAAGGCTCATTTCAAGAATAAATTATGACAAGAAGCTTTCTATGGATGTTTTTAAACAATAAATATAAATTAAAACAGCTTAATTTCTTAGATGCAAGTTAATTTTGGTTTTTAACCTTTAGTACCGTAGGTTTTCAAGACACATTTATCAATATTGACATAGAGGAAAATGGTATTTTACCAACATTCGCACCCAGAGAACCAGCATCATTATTTCTGCCACTTCAAGTTTTTCTGCTAAGAGAATCCCTACTGCACTTCAAAGGGGGCTGTGCTTTTTGGCTCACTACTGTCCCGTCTTTCATCAGGGGATGACTTACACCTCCTGCTACACAAAACCCACCTCGTGTGAAGGGAAAACAGCCAAAACTCTGTCCCAGCCCTTGGGATGTCATAGGAAGCAAACAGGAGTGTGCCCAGCTGCACAGAGCCTTGGGGAAAAGTCTGGAACTCGTTCTTCCCCCCAGCTCACGCCCCATCCCCGGCCAGGACACAGTGCCACGGGTGGGGCTGCTCAGTTTCAGAGCGGTTGGTGCCTGGCCAGAGGCAGAGGGTCCTGGCTGGGGGACACACACCGCCCGGGGCCACCACAGCTCTCTGAAATCCTGTCTCTCTTCCTTGTGCTGGGACGCTGTAACTCACCTGGTGTGAATGCAGGACACCACCCTGCTGCCCCCCTTTCCTCTCCTGAGCCTCCTTGTGCTCAGCCCTGACCTGGTGCTAGTCGGAGCGCCACATGGATGGGGAAAGGGCCCGGGATGCATTTCAGTCTTCATCACATGAAAGCCTGTGTCCCTGCGCTAATTTCTGTGTTAATTAGCACCAAACAGAGTGCCAAAACCTGCTGAAGACCACTAGGCTTTGTGCAGGGCTTGATCTCTGTGCCTCTGCCCAGCACAGTCACTACGAAGCCCCGTGGCGTGAGCGAGGGGCAGAGATGGGGACGAGCCAATGCCAGCAGCTTGTGGGGTGCACAGACAGCTCACGGGGTGCACCCGCTCCGGGGTGCCCAGGGGCAGGTGGGCAGCACGGGGGTCCTACCTGCAGAGACCTGGCCAGCCACTGATGCAGCAGCCAGCGTTAGATCACCTCAGAGTTAGTGCCTGATCAAAATCGATCCTCTCTGCACTGCTGAGCTCGCTATGAAAGGTGCTTCTGATGGCAGCAACCTGCCCATCCCGGCGTGCGGATCCCGGGGAGCCACACCGTGCTGGAAAACCAGCCGTGGGCCCCGGGACACCGTTCTTGTGGAGGCTTTCCCAGGAACAAGACGTGCAGTGTGCCTGGCTGCTGTGCCAGTGCTGCTGGACCAACCTCCCTGCACCCCCAGGGATCTGCAGGTCCTTCCCCAGCGTGGGAAGTGCTGTGGGAACACACAAGGTGTGCGGGGTGTGGAGCATCTCCTGAGGCTTTCCTGGGGGAAAACCAAGTGCTGGGACACGGCACGAACAGTTCCCACTGACAGCTTCACCCAGGGCTGCCGCCCCCCGCGCTGGTAGCGTGGAACGGTGAATCCAGCCTGGGAGTGAGCGGTTCCCCCCTCCGCGCCCCTCTCCGGGCCGGGATGAGATGGAGAGGAGGCTGCGCCCTGACTGCGGGGCCGGCGGACCGGCAGCTCGCTGCCAGCTCTGCTCTGCGGCACACGACGGGCGCAGCGTGGCACTAGAGCTGGCTGAAAGTGAGCACACAGTTTGGTTATTTTTCTTTGCTGATTTTGTTTTCACAAGCCTCCTCTACCTCCCACATAAGCCTTTGAGAATCAGGGCAAACAATGAAGCGCACAGCGGCTCAGGGAAGGCTGTGGCTATTCGGTCTTCGACTCCCTCTGCCTGCAGAAAAGCAAACAAATTCTCCTGAAAAAGAATTTCCCCACTCCCAACCACTGGCAGGCTTCAGCAGCTCTGCAGCGGCACTGTGCCATGCTACAGGACAGGGAACACCGTTCTGCTTGCAGACACCATCACCCAGTGCGTACTGCAGGCACAGCCTCTGGCAGTCCCACACCTCTGGCTGGCCTTCCAAAGCCTGAAACAAACGCTATGGTAAGGCTCTGACCTCATCCCTCAGGCTTCTGAGAAGCAAAAGACTTGGGACATGTTACACAGGTGGCAAGCTTGTCATTAGCAGTCTGATAAAGGGCTTGGACAGTGATGCAGGCAGGGCGATCCTGTCAGAAACACCCGGCAGGATCGCAGCAGGAGAGATGGCATTTAGCTACACACGAGCTTCAGTGGCAGCCAAAACCTTCATGCTTTAAATAGCCCTGTCCCAGAGCAGAGCAGTCACAATCCAGCTCCAGAGCTCAGGCTGTGCTTGTGACTGGGAAAGATGAGCTCCAGGCAGCAGGGCTGGGGGTGGCCACAGCCCATGGACACCCTCGGGCTCCTGCCCCTGGGCTCTCACCCCACATCTCTGGCTCCTGCTGGGAGCTGCTTTCATCAAATGCCATCTGACTGGATGAAGCCACGAACTGTGGATGAAATCAGGGGATTGCAGACTTGCAAAGCAATGATAGGGAAGCAGCTGGACACACCAGCTGCAGAGATTCTCTGCAATGGGGATCGCAGAGACAGATGCTTTTCTAATGTAAAATGAAGCAACAGGCAAGAGGAAAGAGGCTTCTGATTCATAACCCACTGCAGTTTCCAAACCAGCCAGGTCCTCTTTGCCTGACCAAGTTGAGGAATGAAGTGCCCCACATGCTGCCAGCACATCCCACGTGTTTGGTGTGGGGCTGTGGGCACACCCAGGGATCAGTGAAATCCCCATCACCTCCACTTTGGTACTTAAACAAGCCAACCCAAGGTGCTTCAAGGCTTGTGTGAAGTCATGAAACCACTGTGAAGGTGGGGTGAGGATGGCTGGGTCAAACCCCTGGAATGCAAACAGCTACATGCAGAGAGGCCACCCTGCTTCCCACACTCCTCAGAGGTTACCAGAGCCCCTCTCCATCAGGGACCATGCTGAGGACATGCTGCACACTGCTCCAGCCTCCTAAACAGTGCACAGGAGGGGAGCTGGCAGCCTGGGGAGCTGTGAGCCAGCATTTGCCTGCTGGTTTGTACATGTGCACCTCCAGTCTGTCTCTTCCCTAGCCCCACACCTGCTTCCCTGCACCACAAATACCCCAGGCCACTCACCAGCCCACACTCCCAAGGGTGCCTTCCAACAGCAAGAGATTTGGAAATGCCCGTTTTATTTGGTAGGGAAAAGTGCTGTTCTGTCACACAGACAAGACCCCAGCTGACCAAGACAGCATCCCCGGCACGGTGCCCGAGGGGCCCAATTCAGCCCTCTGAGCCGAGGGAGCCACATGCACCAACCAGCCTCACCAGGGCTGCTCTGCTTTCCGCCCTGTTCTCGTGCTCCCCACAGGGGTTCTCCCCCGCCAGGGCCCTGACACTGCACCCTGCTCCTTCCCCACTGCAGCACGCTGCCCAGGGGACGAGCGGGAGCCGAGGCAGGGTGAACGCAGCTCTTGGCTCTGCTGTTGTTTTCCCAAGCAAACAGCTTGTGCCAGTGACAGCCTGGACACCTGGGTGACGTGAGGGACACAGCGCTCATGGTCCAGGGGATGCTGTGGCAGCGCATCAGCAGCTGCGGAGGGCAGGAAGGCGCTGGGGGTCCTGGCGGAGCCGCTCCAGCAGCACTGGCGCTCTGCGACAGCATACAGCCTTTCGGTGACTCGCCAAAAACAAACCCCCGCTCGGCCCGAGGGTGGGTGAGGGGACCGTCCCCACAGCCCCCGCCGGGCTCGGGAAGGGGTTCCACCGAGGGGCTCAGGCTGCCGGCGCCGGGAAGCACCCTGCCTTTGGGTGAGACACCTCGGCACCCCGGGGAGAGCCTGCTTTTCAGCTCCTCCCCGAGATGGGGCTGGCATAGTCCCAGCCCCGGGGAGATGGTGGCTCTGCATGGCACACCCCCCACAGCCCAGCAGCAAAGCAGGTCCCAGCACTGGCCCCAGCACAGATGGGCACACCACCCTGCCGTGGGGGTCCTGGGCAGGGTGGCTCGGTGCATCCCAGCGAGGGGACCCTGACTGGCACGTCCAATGGGGCTGGATGGCTCCTTCCCTCCTGCCCTGGCACAGCAACACCCTCTGACAGGACACTACCACCCTCCTTTGACACCACGAAAAGGTAAGTACCCATAATAAGCTGGAGGACTTTGATATCTCACCAGAAGCATTGTGACTGCCAGAATAAAGCTACAGGAGCACTGCACAGAGAATCACAGAACCATAGGGGTTGGAAGGGACCTCAAGAGGTCATCGGGTCCAGACGGGGCTGGAATCTCTCCAGAGAAGGAGACTCCACACCCCCTGGGCAGCCTGTCCCAGGGCTCTGGCACCCTCACTGGGGAAAAGCTTTTCCCCATGTTGGTGTGGAACTCCCTGTGCTCCAATTTGCAGCCATTGCCCCTTGTCCTGTCCCCACAGACACTGAAAAGGGGCTGGCTAACTTGCCCTGCATCCCATGCTTAAGATAATTGTAAACACCAATTAGGTCTCCCCTTAATCTTCTCTCCAGCTGAACAGCCCCAGCTCTCTCAGCCTTTCCTCACAGGGGAGATGCTCCAGGCACTTCAGCATCTCCTCAGCCTCCTCTGGACTCTCTCCAGGAGATCCCTGTCCTTTTGATCCCAGGGAGCCCAGCACTGGACACAACACTCCAGGTGGGGCCTGGCCAGGGCAGAGCAGAGGGGGAGGATCCCCTCCTGTGACCTGCTGCCCACACTCCTCCTGATGCCCCCAGGATCCCATTGTCTCTCTCAGCCTCAGGGCACACTGCTGGCTCATGGCCACCCTGTCACCCACCAGCACCCCCAGGTCCTTCTCCACAGAGCTCCTCTCCAGCAGCATCCCCCAGCCTGTCCTGATTCCAGCAGTTATTCCTCCCCAGGTGCAAGGGAGAGGACAAGCATCTCCTCAGGTTCCCAAAGACATGCAACTGCGTTTTAAGGCAGCACCAGAAGGTCCCTGGTAACTCTGCAGTGGGAGAGCAGAGATACTAAAGCAGCCCTGGGCTTTTAGAAGAGCCAGAAGGTGAAAGCAAAGGTGAGTGTGAAACCTCTTGAGCACAGCTGCTGAGTTCAGCTATTTTATGGGAACTGCCCACTGATGGGAGAGCAGCTGGGATGCAGCTGGAGTGCAGGGATGCGCCGGAACATGGCCCAGCTGCTGCAGGGTGACTGGATACACTGGCTGGGGGAGGGAGAGTTTCCCAGTAGGACCCCAATGCAGTTAAGAGACCCCAGAGAGTAAGACACAAAGATCTGTGCTAAAGCATCACTACAGTGAGGCTGTTGGAAGTGAAGGTAAAGGAACAGTAAATACTAACAGGGACAGGCTACAGCCATGAGACGTTTCCCAGCCCCTCAGCCCCCATCCCTAAGCCACCAGCATTTCACCTGCCATTGGATGATGGGTTGTGATCAAACTGGTGTTTGATGGAGCCTCTGCAGCAACACCAGACCTGTTGGACAGGCACTGCTGCCAGCCCACAACTCAAGGCCACGTGCAGATGCTGTCTCTGGATCCCTATCACATAACCCCTCACATAACATGTCTCTTTGCCTACTTTCAGCAGTTTCACATTAACTTTTTTGGTTTATCTACCTGTATCACCATGCTGTGCTCACCATTGGAGTCACCTCTTCCAGGGATTTTTTTGTTTGCCTTTTCTGAACACTAACCCTCCTCTCCCCCATGAAACCAGCAGTGTGATTCACCCAGAGGCCACGGCTGCAGGGCTGGAAAGAGCCTGTTTGAAACTCAAAGCACACACTATGGAACAGGCCAGCCCATCTCTTGCTGACCCTTCCAGAGACCCCAGCAGACTCCAGAGGAACTGTTCCCTTCCTCAGCCCCAGACATGTATCTGCTGGTGGGGGCACAGAGCCCCCTCGGGGGTACCTGCTTCCTAAAGTGCTCTGTAACCCCTCCACCCCATTACAGGGGATCAATACAAACACACAGCAGACTGGAAACAGCAGTTGGGTACTTCAGTGCTCAGCCTGCTTTTAGTTCCTCCTTGCTGTGTCCCTATTGTGCTGGCAGAGTGGGTATGAACCCCGCTGGCCCCTTCACACAGATACCTCCTTCTCAGGCTGAAAACAGCCAACAGCTCAAGGGCTTGTGTAAATCTAAGTCTTCCACAGGGGCCTGCCATGTACTGAGCTCTCAAATCAAAGGGAGCAGGGCACTTCTCAGAGTGAAAGGAGTATTTCCATTGTAAACTGCACAACCCCCACAGCTTTCAAGTATAAAAACCTATTTTTAAAGTGGCTTACCGAAATTGGACAAATTATAGCTGAGTGTTTACAGCATGCCCCCAAAGAACACAGATCCAATGCGACTGGACACAGCACTGGGCATCCTCAGGAGAGGAATAGTCCTGGCTCACTGGTGGGCTGGTTGCTGCAAGACCTGAGGGCTGGTATTTGGCACACCTGGGTCACAGGGTCACCTACATTACAGGGCCAGTTCCTGTGCCAAAGAAGGAGGTTAAACTGCCCTTCCCCTGGAGAAGCAAGGCTGCTCTGAGGGTATTGGGTCCTGTTTAACCTCATTCAGGCAGAGGGGTGTTCATGGAGAGCAGATGGGAGCGGGGAGCTGTGGAAGCAGAGCTGTGCTTAGCAGCCACTGAGCAATGGGGCTCCCTCTGCTCTCAGCTGCAGCAGCTCTCCAGCTCCAGCCAGATGCATGCCTGTTCTTCCTGCAGCTGCTGCTGCCACAGCAGCGTCCCAGCTGCTCCCAGGGTGATGTGTGGAGCCAGCCAGTGCCAGCAGCTGCTGGTTGCCCAAATGGGATGTGATGAAGCCACTCCAGGCTCTTCCCAGAGAGACTCAGGGCTTGGCCTTGCACTGGAATGATGCCCTGGCTCGAGCCTCACAGGGTCCTGACCAACACCAGTTATTTTTCCCAGGGCAGCTGCTGGGCAAAGAGTGACAGGATTCCCCCATCAGATGTAAGATTAAGGGTACTACAACATCCGAATTTTAGCTCTGCACCATCACACATCCCCTACACACAGGGCTCTCATGCACTTCCAGCCCAGGCACCTCTTACCCCTCATAAATCTACCCAGCAGTGTGTGTCCCCTCCCAAATCCTGCGTGGGGGCACAGCCAGGACCCAGCTGGGCCAGGCAGAGATCCTGGCTGCAGCAGGCATTTGCCCCTCTGAGCCAAACACACACAGAGCAGTTCGTGAAGAGACAGATGATTGTGTGTGCCCATGGTCCCAGCGGGAATCCCACCGCAGCACACGGGCTCTGGTCACACAACCACCATGCTGCATGGGATAAGGTCTCAGAAATATTTGAATATAAAGAAGGGAGAGCCCAGCTCCTAGGTCATGGGGGAAAAACTGGGAAAGGTGATCCAAATCCACCCAAGTTCAGCTGTAGCAAGCTCTAAATAGAAAGAATTCATTTTCTAAGGTTCTTAAAGCATTGGATCAACTCCATGGTCTGGGTCACTTCTGGAATGGGCAATGCTGGATTTCAAGTACCCATGGCCTGCCACTTTCGCACCCCTTTGCCCATCCCCACAGTTGTAAGCCAGACTTTATCTGAATGCCACATGGCCTAAACACCCCAATCACCCAGGACTTTGAGACAGACCCAGGACTGAGGGCAGAGACTGAAGCACATCCCACTGCAGCCTCTACGTCTCTTTCCACTGCAGACACCTTCTGCCTTCCTTCCATGGAGCGTGATGAAAGGAAGAGGAGGCTGAAGGGTTATTTGGGGTTTAACCTTGTTCTCACTCCTAACACAGAAGCACTGAAATAGCCTGTGTCAGTCTGGAGGCACACACTATGCCCCATCACACTGCCTTTCTTTAGCACCACAGCAGCCTTGTCTTGTCACCACATGCTAAAGTTGTCAAAAGCTAATTTAAAAATACAATGACTGGTTTGGGGAGAAGCCTCAGCATCAGCTGCCATCAAGTCACCTCAGAAGGCACCAGGCATTGCTGTAGGGCTGCAGCCTGGCACTGGGCAGCAGCCTCCTGCAGTGGGTGTGTGGTTTCTGATGTCACACCAGCACACTGCCAGCACCAAAAGCTGCCTGCTGTGACCTGCAAGGGAACCCCATTGCTCCTGGCAGTACGAGGTGTTTGCACCCAGCAGCACACAGTGCTCCCTGCCTGCTCCCAGCACGGGCAGGTTACCACTCAGAACACATGTTAAAAAGCTGTGTCACACCCACTGGTCCTCTGCCCGGGAGGAGGAACCCAAACTCCTGGCTGGGCATGGGCACAGGGATGGGCAGGGTGTGCCAGAGGTGCCTGTGGAAGCAGCAGCCCTTCGTGCCAGAGAGGCTCAAGGGAGCAGCAGCCCCTCTCTCCCCAGAGGCACCCAGGCATGTTCCCATCTCGCAGCACAGAGCCCTCACCAGGGCCAGCCCTGTGCTGCAGAGCTGGTGTGACCTCCAGGCTGGAGCCAGCTCAGGTCTGCTCACCTCAAGGTCAGACCACAGAGTGGGGCTGCATCTGCCCTGGAGGCTGAGAGCTGTGTGAGCCTTTCCCCAGACCCAAACCTCCAGAAAACCAAGGGCATCAGACATTTCAGATGGAGAGGAGAGCACTCTCAGCAGAAAAAGGTATTTGGGGAGAAGTCGAGTTACGGGACCTGTGTTGGCATCAGCACAGGATCAACCTGGAGTGCCCTGAGGCCCCGGGTCTGGTGGGTGCACTGGAGCAGCAGAGCCCTTCCAGCAGACCCAAATGTCAATGGGTGAGACAGCCCCTCAGTGCCAGCACCCCCTACAGCACCACCCACCTCCAGCTGCCCACACACGTCCTTTACCCAAGCCCACTCCCAGGCATCCTCCACATCATCTGTGTGCAAGGAGCAGCCAGAGCATCAGATGCCTTTTCCACAAGCTGCTGCTGGCATCCCAGCATTCAGGAGTTGGTCAGGAGAGCAGAGACCTGCCAGGAGCTCCCTAGAGCTGCTCAGCCACAATGCTGAGCCAGAGGCCACAGTGCCCACTGCTTGGACCTGCTTTACCTGAGGTGAGGGAGCAGCCCCTCTGGTGGTTCAGCCCCAACCACCAGATGAGCATCACACACCACTCACTCATACCCATAGGGGAAGGGGACAGAGCCTCTGTGGAGTGGGATAAAGGCAATTTATAAGCAAAAGCACCATGAAAGTAGAACAGCAACAGCCAGTTACACTTACACCCAGTGATAACACAGAGCACCTTACTGACCTGAGGATTACAGTGTGCTGCACGCTGTGAGGCCCAATCCAACACCCAGCCACCCTGAAGCTGCTCTGGAAACACCAGCCAGAGCCTGTGCCCAACAGCCCCTTTTATGGGCAGTGATGTCAGGTGGGGTGAGAACAGCCCCAGCTAACCCAGCTCACCTGTGCTGACCCAGCTCACCTGTGCTGACTGCCTGGGGAGTTGCCTGGGCCTGGCCAGAGCCAGGACAGCCCCTCACCAGGGTCAGATGCACCAGATGCAGCTTTCCCACCCAGCTTAGGGACAGCCACAGCTTTGCCTTTTTGGAAGCCCTCTGTTCTTTCACCGCACCCCCCACACCTCCTGATGGTGGGGGAGCTGCAGTGAGGAAGCATCTGCCAAGACGTCCTATGTGCTCATCTCTGTCCAGCCCAGCTGGGTGCAGATCCAGGCGCCCCCAGCGCAGGCCCACGGGGAGGGCTCGGCCCTGGCTGCCCGGCCCTGCAATACAGAGGAAATAATGTTCGTTCCTGGAATGCTGGGTTAATCCCAGCTATGGCTGCTTCTCTGGCAGCAGTGGAATGTTAGATTACATTGCAGGATGGCTGCTGACATCACCGTGTCCCAGCGCAGCCGCTGCTGGCAGCTGCTCACACAGAGATGGGATGGGATGGGATGGGATGGGATGGGATGGGATGGGATGGGATGGGATGGGATGGGATGGGATGGGATGGGATGAGATGGGATGGGATGGGGGTGGTTACAAGGCCCAGCGACTGGAGCCTCCACACTCCAGCCAGTGCGTCCCTCCCGGGGACAGGACTGGTGCCAGAGCCCCACAACCCAGAGCCAGAGAGGACCTGCCACTGCCAGACAGACGGACACCTGCTCCAGTCCGGGGCGATGCCATTCCTGCAACCCCTCCGGCTGCATGTTAAACAGGGTCATCTGCTCCCTGCTGAGGGGCCTGTGACTCACACCTGCACCAGCCTGTGCCCAGTGCCACCACCCGCCTCACCTCATTACACGATCCTACCCTTCTGCACACAGCTTCCCTAAGGAGATTACAGCAGTTGCAGCACCAGTGCTAAATATAAACCCACATTAAGCTCCTGATATCGAGTGTATCCGACAGGACTTCCAAGCTAAAGGACCCCACGTGTGACACCTGCTGCCAGCATGGCTCCCTGCCCCGCTCCCCTTTCAGGGCAGGGGAAGGCAGAGGCACCGGGAGGCCAAGGGGAGCTGAGCAGCGCAGCAGCCCGGCTGCAGGGCTGGAAGAGGGGTCACTTCATCACAGCCCACATGTGCTGACACCGTGTGGGCATGTCAGATACGGGGTCTTCGGTCTCATATCCATCATCAAATGGGCAGTGGTTGAAATCATCTGAAGCTGAGGCAGAAGCCAGGTCCCCAGAGCCCTTCAGGGTGACAGCCTACCAGCCCTGCTCCCCAGGAGGGTTTCAGGAGCCCCCTTTCAACCTCACACTCATTCAGACAGCTTCTCTTCAGGGAGCAGCTCTGGCTCAGAACTGGGCAGCCACCATGTGCTGGTGGGACCACTGCAAGTCACCAGGCAGCTAACACTGGACACAGACCCAGAGCAAGAGCCGTCTTTCCCAAGAACATCCCAGGAGAGTCGCCGTGCCACACTGCCCCGGGGAATGTTCACAGGGGATATGAAATGGGATTTATTTTTTTGGCACCTGCACCTCAGCCAATTTAAATCAGGTAACTGAATATCTATAAATTGTCTAATTGGGTCAGGTTCCTCGGCCTGAAACAGCCTGAAAGGGCCCAGCACCTAAGCTTTCCTCAGAGGTCTTTTACAACCCCGCCCCCCATCATGCTTCCAAGTGATGATAATTCCCTTATTCCTCACAGAGACTCGAGGCTCTCTGGAAAACACTCCAATGTCAGACACACACAGGTTTGTGTGTGTGGGAGGTTTGTTGGGAAAACCATCCTGCCTGTGAAACAGCTCCGCTACGCAGCTGCAGGATACAAGCAGCAGCTCCCAACAGCAGCACTCCTGTTCCTGTTCCATAGAGCCCTGAGAAAGCAGCATTGAACTCAGGAAAAGCCAAGGTAGTTAGCATGGACCTGCCCCTTACTCAGTAGGATGGGGATAGCCGTGTGCCAGCCCAGGTCTGCCTGACAGGGCTCTTCCAGCTGCCCCAGCCCCACTGCATTGCGCTCCCAGCACAGCTCGTTCCTGGCAGAGCAGCCCCTGGGCACTGAGCACATCCCTAGGTGAAAGCTGCACACCTGGGCATCTGCATCCCAGGATGGATGCTGCCCAGCTTCCCCATGGCACAGCAGGAAGTGAAAGTGCATTCCTGTAGCAGATGTCCGATGCCTCCAACTGTGGCTTCCCACCTCCCCTCCTCGGTTTGGCACAGGAAGGTGCCATGGGGAGACATCTCCCCTGCTGCAGGGGCCGTGCTGCTGCACACTGCAGCATCAATCGGAGCACTGCCCATGGGTGGGAGAGCCTGGCCACGCAAACCCACTCCCACACCCGCCATCGCTGCGTCTGGGGACACCACACCTTTCTCTGGGAAGACGTGAGGGGGAAGCCCACTGTTGGGCACCGGCACGCCGCAGGCAGTGGGTATGGCACCAGGGAGATCCGGAGGCCAAGCCCCAAGGGATGCACCTTCCTCTTGCCTCTCCAGTCAGGGCCTGCACACCGTGCTCATCCGACGCTGCCTGGCTCCAGCTGAGCACCAGACTTGCTCTGCAGCCTGGGAACGTGAAGAACCAAGCTCATAGATACCAGCCCATGTTCAGAGACCTGCACAGGGGACAGCCAAAGCCCCAGCACTGGGAGGGCACAGGAAGATGCTGCAGGGCACTGCTGGCTGTGTGCAGGAGGGGGCACACGTGCAGACCCCCGCTGCAAGGGGGAGCGTGGGGGCTGCCCAGCACCGAAAGCCGGGTGCTGCTCTATGGGGTGCCCAGCCTTCACTAGGTCTGTGCTTCAGGCTCTGACAATGTCTATCCCAAACTTGGGACTGGTGCCTTTCCTGTGAGGCACGGCATCCCTCCCGATGCCCTGCAGCTCCCTGCAAGGGTAAACCCTGCGTTGTTTATCTGCCCCGAACAGATCACCCCCTCCTAAAATAGGGCAGCCACTCCAGCAGTCCTTCATTGGGTTTATATTTTCCTGCCATTCAGACTAATTAGAGCTACATGGCAAGGCCTTGTCCGCTGGTTTTAAGGAGGACTGTGATGTAGGTAAGCGTGGCAGGCATGGGCAGCCTGTGTGCTGCATGCCCGATGCACCCTGGGGCCACCCAGCTCTGGGTCATGGTGCAGATCTGGTGCGGCAGCAGCACGGCCTGGCACCCCCGGCACTCCGGATCCCGAACACGCTCAGCTCCGCTCGCTTGCCCTCTGCCCGCACCCGGGTCGCTGGTGGGGCACGAGCAGGAGGCGGCTGCCAGCCTGGCCACCTGCCTGTCCCTGCCCTCTGGCTGTGACAGCCGCGGCTTGGCACAGCCACGGCAGGGGCAGGGCACAAGCCACTCAGCCACGCACGGACTCGGTGCTGGGATATGGGCAAGGGAGCAGCACCTCCCTGTCCGGCGGCTGGGGAGGCAGCTGCTCCAGAGGAGGGGTCGCTCAGGATGAAACCCAAAACAAGGTCAGGCACACAAGCTGAACTCTGACGTGATGTCATCTTCATCCTGTAGACATGGCAAGGTGGTGGGAGACCCCTCCTCAGCCAGCACAGCCCCACCGCTGTGCCCGGACTGGTACCTGTACCACCCGTACCACCTGAACTGCCTGTATCACCCGTGCTGCCTGTACCACCTGTGCCACCTGTATTACCTGTACAGCCAGTAATGCTGGTGCTGCCTGTAGCACCCCTGCCACTCAAACTGCCCATTCCCCCACACCTCCTATAGCTCACACACCACCCACACCCCCATAGCTCACACACCACCCACACCCCTCATACTACCCTGCCACCCACACCTCCTGCACCATTAACCCCCAGGAGAAGCAGCATCTGTAATGTGCCCATTGGAATCCTGGTTACCTTCACCCTCCGCCCTGCTCCGCTGCCATCACAGCTATCAGATAGATCATTTTAATGGATCATGTCTCGCAAGGGCAGCGTTTTAATGAATAGCAGAATTAAATGTTTGCCAGGATTTTTTAGAAATAAATGATCAATTATGGCTGGGTGCATCCATCACGTTTATGAGCTCCCTTCCAGGGGCATTTTTCATAACTTGCAAATTGAAATGAGGTTGAAGTTGAATTTTATTTCGTCTTCATTTGCCTGTAGCAAATATATTACTCACACATAAACCCCTGAGATTGGGGGGGGGTGTGTGTTTGCATAAGTCTTTTCATGACACTGGATAAATTTGTGTGTGTAGAACAGTGAAAAACATGCCTCAAACAATCAGTAAAAATACAGATTTCCCTTTTCACAGATGCCTGTGGAACTGTGACCTGGCAGATGGGATTTCTTACTGATTTCCATGGCTGCCACAAGATCATCTGTTACTAAAGCCCTGGTGTAAGGCTGGGCTGAGCACTGAGCTCTCCTCAGGGCACACAGTTACTGCTGAGGCTTCAGCCACATGGGGTGGGAAACACCACACAGCTCACTGCCCAGACCAGAAGTCAGCGTGCTCCAGCACCAGGAGCTCCACGTGCAGACAAGCTGGGGAGTCCTTTGCAGAGCTCCACGCTGACAGTCTGTGGGAACTACACTGGGCTTGGGAAGGAGCCGAAGCCACCCTCACCCATCTCCCCAAGCACAGCCACGTGTGGTGTCGCTGCCGTGACGTCAAGGGCTCTGGTGACACGCTCAGCCCCCTGACACCTCACACCACCCCTGAGAGCTTGTGGTGCTGGTGCCAGCACCAGGCACTTGTCAGAAGCGAAGCTGAAGCGTTGGAGCCGGCGAGTCCCGTGGGGCACCGGGGGGACATTGGGGCATCACGGCCCCACACCGTGACCCCACGCCATGACCCCACACCGTGACCCCATGCTGTGACCCCACACCATCACCCCACACCGTGACCCCACGCCATGACCCCACACCATCATCCCACACCGTGACCCCATGCCATCACCCCACACCATGACCCCATGCCGTGACCTCACACCGTGACCCCATACCATCACCCCACACCATGACCCCATGCTGTGACCCCACACCATCATCCCACACCATGACCCCATGCCATCACCCCACACCATGACCCCATGCCATGACCCCACACCGTGACCCCATGCTGTCACCCCATACCATCACCCCACACCGTGACCCCACACCGTGACCCCAAGCCATCACCCCACACCGTGACCCCATGCTGTCACCCCACACTGTCACCCCACACCGTGCCTGCCACCCGCCCGGCTCCCAGGGCCGGGGTGCCCTGAGACATCGGTGCTCCTGGCCAGAAGACACACAGTCCAGAGCAGTAAGCTGGAAGTGTGTGGGGTCTGGTATCTTCTTTGGGGAAACCGTCCCACAGTGGCAGGGCAGCAGAGACATGCCACGCGCCCCTCTCACAGGCTGCCCGCAGTCAGGCCTGAGGGAAGCATGGCTGCATCTCTGAGGCTGCTCTGGACCCTCTGTGGAGACTGATGAGTTGGAACTCTGCTTTCCAGTGTGACAACTGCCACGTTCTCAACATCTGCACACCTGGAAAGATCCTTTCCCATGTGATGAGTTCACGAATACCCTTCAGATGGCATTCCTTTCCTTTGTTTCCCAACTTCAAAGTCCAGAACTACCCAAGAAGTTCAATTTCTCATTCCCTGTCTTTTGAAAAGCCTTTTGAAACACTCCAGGTTCATCCTCATCTCCTCTCCATCCCCAAAGGAAAATGAGACAAAACTCAAGACAACTTTGCTAAGAAGAAAAAGGTGTGTGTCTGTCCCTCCTGCAGGTTAGTGGGGTTTTAGGATGATGCCAGGGCAGTGGTTAAACCCGAGCTGCTGCCGGGGATGCTGGGGCTTTTCCCTGCTTTATTGGTCTCTGATGGGGCTGTTTTAATAAATGATGGCTTTGTGCCAGTGGACCCTCCTGGAAGCCTGTGCCCTGGTCGGTGTGGCGCAGCCGGCTCTCATCACCCACCAGCTACATCTCTCGCAGGGAGGGGGGTGTCAGGGTGACCAGCCTGCTGTGCCACAGCCAGGGAAGGAAAAGCCGCCCCGGCTCAAACGCCACAGCTCGCAAACCCACTCACCCTCTCGGGCACAGGTGGTTAAAGTCAGCCCCAGACCTTGTACAGGGCTGCCCTTCCCACCTCATCTCACCTCCCCTCAGCCTGGAAAGAAGGCGTCTTGCAGGCACCTGAGGTAATGCTGCCAGTTGGGACCACTGGCAAGGGTGGGAGCACCAAAAGCTGGAGCTTTGGCTGGAAAAATCAATCAGCTCCTCACCCAGCTGGGATGAAGGTCAGAGGCAGGAGCGGGCGCCGGGGCGCAGACCGCGGCACAGGCACCATGCAGCAGGCAAGGCTCCTCACAGCAGGAACTGCCATGGCTTCAGATCCCACCACTCCTGCTCCCCGAGCTTTGAAGTGTGTTTTTGTTTCTCTGGGTTTCCCAAAAAAGCACCCAGCAATTACAGCCAGAGCTGTGGGTATGTAGGTGGGGACAGGGCCACATCCTGAGCTGCACAGCAGCATGGCTCCGGGCTGGGCTGGGAGGGGTTGGGATGAGCCATAATTAGCTGGTTTGCAGTCTCGTTTTTAATTATCTGTTCTACTCTCTGCTGCCAGGCTCATGCCTGAAGGAGAGAGGGGGCTCTCCCAAGGGACGTGTTCCTGCTCCCACCTCTGGGCCAGAGCAAACAAAGCAGGGGGGATGCAGCCACCGTGCAAACCCTGCTCTACCCCCTCCCCGACGCCCTGAACTGGACATAGCCTCCTGAAGCTGCTGAGGTTTTGCCTGGTTGGTATAGGAACCCCAGGCACCCTGTACCAGTCTGAAATGCTGGCAAGCATCCCACTGCATGGGGCGAGGGGCTCTGGGAGTGCCGAGGCACAGCCAGCCCTGAGCACCCCGGCATCACTCCCCTCCTGGTGGAGCGGCAAGAGGGCGAGCACCGAGCCCCCCACGCCCTGGCTGGCCCCTGACACACCTCTTCCCACACCTCAGGGTCTGTCCCCACACACCATGAGCTCATCCCACCGTGGTGCTGCTGAAGGTGACCCGGAGCACTCCCCTTCCCAGACGGAGCCCACGTCACCCCTCGGGCAGGCGCTGGGTTACTGAGAAGCTCGTGCGTTCTCTCTGGAAGCTTCATTACCTCCCGTCTTCAGCGAGGTGTGCCAAGGGTAATTACAGTTATTAGAACCTGCTGAATGATTAACAGATGCTGTGCTGGCTGATGCACTGGGCTGGCCCCTGCCCTGAGCCAGTGGGGCATCTCCCAGCCCCGAGGAGCCTTCCCACATTACAGTAGGGCTCCTGCAGATGTGGCGGGCAGCACGGTGCTGCCAGCGCTGCTGGTCCCCTCTCAGACCCCAGAGCTCCTCTTCCAGCTGCCACTGCCCAGAGCTACTGGTTATTTAAGCAGAAGGATGTTTGCTGCCTGCGGCATCTCTAAATTTAGTCTGTGGGGAGACAGAAGCAGCATTTTCTGCTCTGGCTTCACAAGGACCTCGCTTCATCGCACACTCTCAGGGGACAAGCACAACCAGACTGCAGGGACCCGCTGCACTGAGCCATCCTTTGTCTGACCAGTTGCTCTGGGCTGCGGTGGGACAAGCTACCAGCAATTCAGAGATGAAAAATACAGGCAGACAGGAAAAAGGTGTGAGGCGATGTGGGGGCTTTTCGGAGGGTGTTTGGCATCGCCCTGCCAAAGGGAGCCAACTGATGTACAGTTCAGAAACCAGCCCTTCCTCAGTCACCCAGCCCCAGCCAGCACCTGGGAAAAAGGTCTGGGCTGGGGTGTTCAGCCTGCAGCTCCGGCCCCACATGCCAGCAGAGAGCCTGCGCTGTGGCTGGAGCTGCAGGCTGAACACCCCAGCCCAGACGTGCAGAGACACGCTGGGAAAGGGGCAAGGGTAAGGCAGGGGGTCATTGGGGCAGGGTGTTCCACTGCAGCCAGGAGCTCATCTCACCCCCGCTGCAGCCGCTCTCCGGCTGGGAAGGCGTCTCACCCTTGCCTTTGTCTCTCTGCTGGGAGCAACGGATCTGCCCAGGCACAGAGACACTCGCCGTCCCCAGAGGAAGCCCCACATGCCTTGGGCAGCAGCCCCAGCCTTCATGGACAGGTCCCTGTGCAAACGCAGCTGGTGTGTGGGTGGAGCACACTCTGCCCTGATGTTTAAGATGGAATCTGGAGGGTGAGGAGCCAGCTGGAGCAAGCCCCTGCCGTGCCCATGGCAGAGGGCTGGGTGCTGCCTGCAGAGCTGGCAAGCCCGTGGGACAGGCCAGCTTGCCAGCAGCTCAACAGGTCAAGGTGTGCCTATCCAAACAGCACAGCTTCCCGTGTGTAGCCTCCTCCTGCGCCTTCCAGAGTTCCTCAGCATTTATCCCAGGCCCAACGTTCCCCCCTCGTACAAAAGTGCGCTGGCTACTTGTACCAAGGGCTGCTGCAGGGGTGGAATATCACTTTTTTAAGAAAAGAAGTGTCATCTGTCTTTCTGTCAGGCTGCTCACTGAGCACATACTCATCCCTCCTGCAGGAAGGGCACCCAGCCACGCTCTGTCCTCCGAACCTCCCACTCATCAGCTTCCCGGCCCCGTGCATCTCCTCCCAGGGCCCCTCCATTGCCCCCCTCTGTGTGCCATGGGGCAGCTGCCGGCGGGGATGGAGGCAGATGTCCAGAAACAGGCCGTGCTGGTGAGCAAGGAGGTACATCACCACGTCCAGTCCCTACGAGGCCCGATGCAGTCACTGATGCTCTCCTATCCTCCGAGCTGAGTGACAGCAGATGCACCACTACAAGCTCCTCACCCAGCGTGCCTGGAGATGGGCCGGTGCCGGGACGGGCAGCTCCTGCCCGCTGCCTGTGCGGGACAAAGCCACGCGCACACATCTCCCCGTGAGCCACAGGATCGGGGGGGGGGGCGGCAAAGGCCACGGCCCCACGCACGGGAGTGGGGTGGTGCCCCCCAGACCCGTCTTTAGCCCAGCACTGCACCCTGCTGTGGGACAGGCACCCCGGGCCCGGCGCGGCGCTGGGAGGGTCCCCGGGCGCGGCGGGTCTGCGGGCACCGGCCGGGGCGCTGGCCAGGCGCAGCTGCCGCCTTCCCCGCAGCCGAACGCAACCCGGCCCGGGCTCGGTGCCCTCCGCTCGCCCTGCCAGGCAGGGCTCTCGCAGCCCCACTCGGTCCCCAGCGTTCCGCTGGAACACCCCAAGATCCCCCCGAGCCCCGAGTCAGGAGCGCCGGCCCCCTCCCTGCGGGCAAACGGCGCTCCCGGGACGAGCCGGGCGCGGGGCGAACCCCGCACCGAACCGGCTGCGGCTGCGCTTCCCCGGCTCGGCCAGGAGGTGGGACCGTGCCGCGGCGAAGGCAGCGAGCGCAGGGGGGCGGCTCATAGGGATATGGGGGCGGATCATAGGGATGTGCGGGGGGCGGTTCATAGGGGTTGGGGGGGCGGTTCATAGGGATGGGGGGGGCGGCTCATAGGGATGGGGGGGCGGCTCATAGGGATGGGGGGGCGGCTCATAGGGGTTGGGGGGGCGGTTCATAGGGATGGGGGGGGCGGTTCATAGGGATGTGAGGGGGGGGCGGCTCATAGGGATGTGCGGGGGCGGTTTATAGGGACGTGCGGGGGGACGGCTCCCGGGAGGCAGTCCCTCTGCCAGGGGGATCTCATGGGGGGGCCCTCTCCCGGGGGGGGGGGCGGGCACGACGAGGGGTGCGCATCTAACGGTGGAGCCAGGGTCAGTCACTGGGGGTCAGCTGGAGAGGGGCCGGGGGCTCCGGCCGCAGTAACCGGAGGGATCTTGCGGCAGCCGCTCCGAACTCCGTCCCCGACACGATCCCCGCGGCTCCAGCAGCTCGCTGGCAGCGCAGCGGCTTCGCGTCAGGCTCCGGCCCGGCAGCGCGGGGCGACCCGTGCCGCGGAACTGCAGCCGCAGCATCCCCCCCGCCCGCACCGGGGCTGCCCTGCTCCCCGCACCGGGGCTGCCCGGCCCCGCTCGCCCCCGCCCTGGTGCCCGCGGCTCGCCGCAGACCCGCTCCGATGCCCTGGGCGCTCAGGGCGCAGCGGTAGCCCCGCCAGCGCTGGGAACCCCTTTGCTTCCATTCTACAAGCCAAGCACAGACCCCGAGCAGCCAGCGCATGCTGGGCCCCGAAGATGGAGTGGCCATTTGGGGGGAATGTTACCTCATTTGGGATTTCCAGCCTGCAGCTGCAATGTAATTGCTTAATACCCACAGCAAGCAGCTTTCTTGTAAATTAATAGCATGAAATATATTAGGAAATTGAAATCGCTTCCTTGGCACTCGTGTTTTCATGCCTCCCTACCTTCCCGGTCTATTTTTAGAATGGGAGATGCTATCTCATAAAGAGGATTTATAACAGTTAATAATTAGCCTATTAATGCACCAGGCTGCAGCAAAATTAATACTGGCTTTGTCTGCCTGGGCTTGATTCATTGCAATGCAGCGAAGCAGCAGCAAAACCAGGCCCCAGAGCAGTGATCGATGTCCTGGGGGAACGGCCTCGCAGGGGAGAAGCGGGGCTGACACAGGGGAAGCTGTTGCTGCCCCTGCTCCATCCTCAGCCCCGGGGGCTGCCCGTCACCCAGGGTGGGGGCAGCCGATGAGGGTTGCTGACCAGGGGTCTGAGAGACTTGGCCCTGGAAGGGGGGTGGCAGGGCAGGGGGCAGTGCCAGTGTGGATTGGGAGGGTGTCAGTGCTGGTGGGACCGAGGGAAAAAGAGCTCAAGGACACAAAGTGAAACAACTCTGGACATCTCAGTGCTGCTGGAGCACTGAGCAGCCCAGCTCCTGCAGCAGGGGAAGGACAGGGGAGAGGACGTGGCCTCCACAGAGCATCACAGCACCCACAGTGCCTTCTCCTGTCTGCGTGTCCAAGGGATGCTCCGAGCTCAGAGCTATTACGGGGTGAGGTAGAAAAAACATCTGCAGTGACTAATCTCCTTCCACAGCTCATCCTCTGGCAGTGGCGAGGATGATCCCAGCCGTCCCTCTCTGTGCCACCCCCTCTCTCCCAGGGCTTCACCCTGACGAAGGGACCCTTGGCCATATGAGCGGAGGCAGAAGCTGCCCTGGAGACTTTCTGGTGCCTTAATTTGATTTAAAGGGACATCTGTCGGGACAGCTCTAAGGTCCCTGGGCCAGGGCTGAGGCATCGCCATCCCTCACGGAAACCAGCTGCCTTCACAACAGCCACATCTGCTTCTCACACACAGCCCGGGGCTCTGAAGTCACCTCACAGCCTCGGATGCTGATTCCCAGGCTGGAGTTTCTCTGCTGACCGCCCAGCACTTGAGCATGGGGGAGGCTGCACACTTGCAGCTGACCTCTGAGCTCTGGTCACAGCACAAGAGTTTCACCGTCCATCACACAGGGAATATACACCCAGCAGCCATGGAATAATCAAAGCTGTAGTTTAAGGGACCCCCAAAACCTCCCCACTGGAACCGCAATGCTTCTGCGGTGGCTTTATCCCCCTCCTCACCCAGCCCCAGGGAGAAGAGTTGGGCAGATCATCTGTGGCCCCAGTGGGGCTGTTTCGGCAGGCAGATTCCCAGGTGCTGTGACTCCAGCCTTGAGCTCACACCAAATCAGATCCAGAGCCACTCAGCCTCCCGGGCCCTTGTGCCTCGGGCAAGCGGCAGCAGCACACACCCACCTCTGCACACCCTGCTCCAGCTCCGGGCAGGATGGAGACCCTGGGTTGGAAAAACAGGATGTTTTCCTGCACCACAGCCCTTACAGACCAGGATCAGCTCTGGGCCTTGGTGACAGTGATGGAGTGGCTGACAGGACCCGAGCAGTTTGCAGTGTACGTCATGATAAAGGGTCTGTTTACATCCTTAGCGTGTTCCTACACCACGATGCAGAAGGAGCGCGTTCTGATCTCGGCCTTTATCCCAGGGGCTGGCCCTTCCTTCCACAAACAGCGCAGGGAGTTCAGTGAGACAAGTTCCCCCTCTACAGATGTGTTTGCTGGGGATGAAATCCTGTAGGGATTACCCTGCCCCCTTCTCACAGCTCCCCGTTTCAGATGTCCCCATGAGATGGATGACAGCACAACACTCCGTAAAAAGGCTGTAAAATCACCCTGGCAAAGTTTCCTTATTCCCTTACAGGATCCAGCAGGTAAATTACTAGCATTGATTTACCAACAGCTGCTCATGAATTTTTTGGGGGATGGGGTTATTTTTGTCTCCATTGCCCCCCAATACATCTCCATACCCTCCAGGGAACTAAAAGGCCAGCCCCCAGTCAGGGTCAGGCAGGGGCAGTTGGCTGCTGGAGAGAGTGGGGCGGGAGCTCTGTGCTTACAGCTGTGCTTCGGGAAGGTATCCCGGGAATCCAGGAAATACTTCACCCTTGAGGGTCATGGTCAGTAACTCAGAGTAGGGCAGCCTTGTGCCACAGGGGGATGCATTCACTGCTCACGAGGTGGGAGCTGGGCTGGGGACATTGGGTCCAGGGGTCACAGGGCCACTCACTGGGAAACTGGCCAGCTCCTCTGGTCCAGTACGTTCCAGCTCATCAGCACATTTGGGTTTTTCCTCTGGCAGACAGCAGCATGCAGCCTGAGCGATGCAGCACGAGCTGGGTGCTGGGTGGGGGGCGCAGTGCCAGCCCCGATGCTGCAGCACAGCGCTGCTGAGGATGCACAGCGGCAGGAGCCCGGCATCCCTAATGGGCTGGCAATGCCAGCCAGCATCCTCCGCCGGCCAGCTCCAGGCTTTAGAGCACATAGGCCATGTGAAGGCAGCCCACACACTGCGCCAACCGTGCCCTCAGCTGCTCCCCCCCGGCCATGGGGCCAGTCCCACAGAGCAGGACATGCCATCTCAGCTGGCTGGATCGGCCCGTGGGCGAATCTCTTGGTGGTTTAGACTTTGGCTCAGTGCAGATGAGGGTGAGGGATACACCATGGAGTTCTGCTTGTCTGCACTCAGGGATGGTCGTGATCGTATGTCACTGCTGACACAAGGGTGGCACGGTGCCCAGGACAAGCTTCACGGATCACTAACCTCTCCTGTAGCAGCGTGCATCTGCAGCTCAGCTCTCTGGCCTTGCCTGCATCTGCAGAGTCCCGCGCTGCGCCAGTCCCTGGTGCACTGCGGATGCTCCCTGACACCTCCCCGGGGGCCAGTTCGGCAAGGCCCAGAGAGACAGCAAAGGGCCTGTACCCAGCTCGTCCTCGGGAGAGCGGGCACTGAGCAGCGATACCAGGTTCTGCTCAGAGCGCACTGATGGCACTTCCAGTATTTATTAATCCAGTCTCCCAGTAGGAGACCAGCAGGAAACAAGGCACAGTGAAAGGAACGGCCACAGAAGCTGCTGCCCAGCGCCTGTATCACAGCCTGCCCGTGCTGAGCCCAGCAGCCTGCTTGTTCACTCTCTTATTTTGGGGAGATAGTTTCAATTTTATTTTCAGGAATCAGTGCAGTCATTCATAGGAAGGCTCAGTGGTATGAGCCAGGCAGGGGAAGCCCAGTAACAAGCCTTCCCCATGCCATAAAATCACCAACAGTAGGGCTCAGGAGTTGAAGCATTTCATCGAATCACGGCATACACAGTTTATCTCTGAGGCCTGACCCTGTTTTAGGAGGTGGCCTCAGTGACTGGGACTCCCCCAAGGCACATCATCAGAAAGCCTGCAGGGTTCCTGGAACACTGGCAAGCTGCCTAAGGTCTCCCTTCGGATTGTACACCCTTACAAAAGGTACCTGATTCCATTGCAACCTGGAGCAAGGGCTTCTCCTCACAAGGTTTCACAGAATGCACAACTCCTGTACCGTGTCTTCTCAGGGTTGTTACTGTTTTTATCATCATGACTTAGTTAATTACAGGATGACCTGCTAGCAGTACTGCTGCCTGCAGCTCAGGTTTCTGCAAGCACTAAAGCCACGTCTGTGGAAGTACAGTGCAGGGATTCAATGGCCCCCTGAGCCCTGCACCGAAGCTGCAGCTGACCTGTGCTGCAGAGCCCACAGATGTTCTTCCAGAAGCCCAGCCTGCCCCTCACAGCAGGCCATGCAGCAGCACAGGGCAACCAGCCAGCAGACAGTGTCCCACAGACCCTGCAGCTCAGCTGTGCTCCCTGCAGAACATCCAGACCGGGCAGTCACCAGTCCAGGACCAACACACCTTCCACGGGCACCAGCCACAGCCAGAGCCCAGCTCCCCACAGCCCAGATGGGCACAATGGGTCCCCAGCTTGGCTGGAGTGGGGGGAGCCAGGTGGGACTGGGTGGGGACACAGGGGCTGACCAGCACCCTCCAGGGCTGGCAAAGTGGCCAGTTTCCAGCCAGACACCTGGCATTGCTCTGCTCCCTCTGAAGAACTGCTCAGGTGGAAGGGGAGCCCCCTCTGCAAAGCAGGGGAGTGGCACACCTTGGCACCCTTGCAGGCAGGGCACCTTCTCCTGGGAAAGCTGATGGTAAAGACCCATGAAACACATCCTCATCTCATGTGGGAAACCCGAAAGGTAAAGGCAGCATGTTGGGAGCACTTGGGGAAATAGGGTTCATGCCTTTGGTGCTCAAGTGACAGACATTTCCAAACAGCTTACACACTTCCTTTGGAAAACACAGTTCTACCCCATTCTACCCAATTCTACCCACAGCCCAGCACCACAGCTTTAGCTTCCTGGGCATTATTTTCAGCAGATCTGTCCTTTCTTTTGTGCAGCATCCATTGTCCAGCCTGGCAGCTGCTCCCCTGTCCCCGCTCGCTCCTTTTATCAGTAATCTCTCCTTTGATTTCTGTTTGGGTGTGCTCCCTCCTGTTGTCCAAGCATGTCTCTCAGGCCCTGGGCACACACACACAGATGAGCGATGTGACAAGAATGTGTGTGCAGCCGGGACTCTGAAAGCAACCTGAGCGTGGCTGCACCCCCACTCCTGCGGGAACAGCCATGGGGTGCTGCTTGTGCCCCTGCCCTGGCTGCCCCCTGTCCTGCAGTGGGGTGGGTGGGGAAGAACCTGGCACTGTCCCAGCATGTCCTGTCGCAGAGCCAGTGGCTGGCACACACCAGGCAGCCAGCACGGCTCAGAAACACACTGCTGAAGGCCAGACCTGGCCCTGGAGCTCTCAGAGCATGGAAAGCGAATGGCTCCTTCATGCAAATATCTCAGCCACAGTGCCTGGGATTGCGTGAGGAATCACTTCCCAGTATTTCAGAGGCCTTTGGCAGAAGAGACTCCATCCTTTCTGACAGAGCCTCGATGGCCGGGACTGAGAAACAAAAGCATGAAAGCCATCCAACCCCTTGCCAGGTCTCTGCATCACGTTTTCATTCCAGGACTGTGGGGAGGATAAAGAAAAGGGAGTGAGGGTTGGTTCCTGCTTGCCATGCGAGAGGGAGAGCCGTGGCACGGCCGCACTGCATGCGATGGAGGTGTTTGCCATGGCAGCGTTCCAGCAAGGAAATCCTCTCTGCTGGGCAGCAGAGGAAGCAGCCTCCCTGGAACAGCAAACACAATGGCTGCGGGCACAGGCAGTGGTGTTTCACAACAGGACGGTGGTTTCCACTCCCAGGAGCTCACCTACCTGCTGCAGCAGATGGAGGGGGGGCTGGGAGTGGGTTGCTGCCAGCGCTGACCCCCCCACACCGGTTTCCCCATTGCTGTGTCGCGATGCCGTGTGATAACCACACGATGGCTGGGCATTATCAGCACGTGGCCTGGTCACACTGCTGACCACCCGCTGCACGTTTGGGGCTGCAGATGTCCATTCCCTCAGAGTGCAGCTCAGATGTACCCCGGTGGCACTGCCTGTCCCCCTTGGGGTGACAATGCCATCACGGGGCATTTCCGACAGCGGTGATACGGGACCAGGCACCGTTATGGAGACTGTCAGAAACATGCCCTCCACAGGCTGCAAAGTGCAGCCAACAACAGCTGCAGTGGTAATGCACCCAGCAGTGCAGTGCTGTCCTGCAAAGGCACCGTGCCGCAGCCTGCCAGCTCCCAGCCCCACACACACCCTGCAGCCACGCACCCCTGAGCCATCCTTCCCAGGCGGTAAAGCAGCCTGGCCAGTGCCAGGGAACAGACCTTACTCCTGGCAGCTTTAACACCCATGGAATATGCAGCAGCATGAACTGGCCTGTGGCAGAGGAGGGTGGGAAGAGCTTCCTGCACGCTGCCACAGCTAAGGGCCAACGAGCGAGGTGGGCCGCCAAGGGGAAGCTTTCCCACCTTCCATGTGCCTTAGCTGGCTGCTCCTGCTGCTTGCAGCGCCTGCCGAGAGCATGGAGCTGTTTTTGGACCCGTGGGACAGGAGGAAGCTGTGCTGTACTGCTGCCTCTCCCGTCCCCGCTCTGTCAGGCAGTCCCTGCCATGGGGGGATGAGCCCCTTGCGAGCCCAGGCCAGTCCCTTCGCTTGCTCTGCATGGGCTGGTGGCACCTTCAGAGCCTGGCTCAGCCCCAAATTGCTCCCAGAGAAGCCTCTCCCCCTCTAACCCTGAGCTGGGAGAGCAGAGTGAATGTGTGCCCAGCTCCAGGACCCCACAGGCCACTGTGCCAGCTCCTGCGCAGGAGGCACTGGGGACACTGGGGGCACTGGAGACGTGCAGCAGGCGTGGGCACTGTGACACACTAACATCACTGCTCCCACCTCGGTTTCCCCTCTGTGGCAACATGGGCCTGGGAAGGATTCCTGTTCTCTGCTGCATGTGGTGACCTGCCTTTGCACCAGCTAATGCCTGGTGAGGAATTAGTCCAACCAGGCGGAGAGGAATGTGCTGTGGGAAATGCTGTCATTTTGACATTCATTTTACCACAAATTAGGGTGAGAAGTGGAGACACTGAGCATTTTCACAAGGTTCAGCTCAGGCACCAGCCAAACAAGCTGTCCTGACGTTCGGAACCCTCAGCAGGAAGCTCTGTGTGAAATCTTCCATTTCAGCTTTAGAAGCACAGTTTAGGGCAGGTGGTACACTCCTGCTAAACACTTCCAGAGAGAATCATAGAATCCCCGACTGGTCTGGGTTGGGAGGGACCCCAAGGGTCACAGAGCTCCAACCCCCTGCCACAGGCAGGGACACCAACCTCCAGGCCTGGGGCTACACAAGGTTGCCCAGGGGCCCATCCAACCTGGCCTTGAACACCCCCAGGGATGGGGCAGCCCCTTCCAGCCCCTCACCACTCGCTCTGCAAAGAACTTCCCCCCAATATCTCCTCTCACCCTTCCCTCCTCCAGCTTCACTCCATCCCCCTTGTCCTGCCAGTCTCTGCCCTTGAACAAGCTGATTCCCCTCCTGTGTCTCTGCTCCCTCCAGGCACTGGCAGGCTGCAATGAGGTCCCCCCACAGCCTTCTCTTCTCCAGGCTGACCCAGCCCAGCTCCCTCAGCCTCTCTTCCAAGCACCTTGAATACGGATCACGCAGGAGCTGAGCAGGGACCGGCCCCTCTGCCCATGCACAGGGTGCTGCTGTACTCCTGCGGGGCTGCTCACTCTGTCTCTCTTCTGTGGAGCACTGGGTGGGGAGAGTGAGTTTCAGGGAGATGCCAATGGGTGCCACCCGAGCAGCCCAATCTGAAAAGCAAATGAGCACTCACAAACACAGACTCTGTCCTTTCAATCAGCTCCTATTGCAGGCGTAATTTGTGCCGATGGTGAACATCTGAAGCTGGAGATTAGTATCAGCCTGTGACTACAAACTGAGCTGCTCCTGTTTGCAAACAGCTGCTTTTCACTCCCAAATTGGTGGGTTTTCATGTCCTCCAGGGTAAAAAAATAAATGTGTGGGAACAAAGTCTTCTGATATGTGGGATACTCCAGAATGTTCTGGAATAAGGTCCTGCAGCAAAGAGGCTGTATCCTGTTTTGGCTTGCTGGTCAGGAAGGGGCAGGGAGGCACGGTGGGCTGGGGGGTCTGCCCATCCAGCCAGGTTTGTCTGCCACCATGCCAGCCTGGGTGGGGGGATGGATGGCACGCCTTAAGTGTCAGCAAGGGGCTGGAGGGCGTGTATCCTTCCCGGCATCCCCATGAGCTGGTTGAGCCAAGTGCTGAGGCTCTTCTCTGCGGGCTGTAGGGGGTGGTGGTGGGTCTGCAGCCGAGGCAAGGGTGTTTCACACACCCGAGCACCCAGCTCTCCGGGTGGCCAGGCCGTGTCCGGTCCCATCGCTGTCTCTTCATCGGGGGTCCCTTCGCCAGACCCCAACCCACGGGCATGTGGATGGGCCTGAATGGGCTGCCTGCAGCGAGGTGTGTGGTGCTGATTGAGTGACATGGACATTTCGGAGCAGTCCTGGGGGCTAAGCTGTTCATCCCTTTTCCTTCTCACTGGAACATTTATATTCTTTTTAGTCCAGGTTTGACACAAGTGTCAGAGCAACCCCCTGGCTTTCGGCAGGGAGCACTTCTGTCATGCTGCCTGGCTTTCTGTCTGCACGTCTGGCAAGGCTGACTTGAAAAGCACCCGCAGGTTTAAACTTCTCCGTGCCCCGAACTCTGTGAACCGGGGTGCGGAGCCCTACCCCAAAGCTGCGGCGGAGGGGCCGTGGTGCTGGGCACGTTTGCTCTGCAGCCCTCGTGCAGTGCCTGAGTGGGTTGGGGGATGCGGGGTGCCCTGGGCTGGCAGCTCTCCCCATCGCCTTCAGCCGTGTCCCTGCGCTCTCCCCGCCCACGCCAAAACCAGATTACCACTCTGAATTGTGCACACAATCGATGGGAAATACCCAGCCAGCCGGCCCCAGGCTCGGTGCTTTCAGGCAACTGCTCATAAATATTCATTAGAGAATTACAGAGCTATTAACAAGGGAAACTGTCGGGGAGCATTCATTAACTGTCTTCCCGAGAAGCAGAATCTGCGTTCCTGGGTGCGGAGATGCGCTGTGTGAAGCGGCACCTCGCATGACAATAACCCACCGCCCGCCCCCGCCGCGAAGGCAGCCAGGGCAGGGACAGCCCTGTGTGACACGAAGGATGCTGGGCAGCGCGGTCAGCCCCTCCGAGGGGCGGGCGCAGGTCCGCTTCCCGCGCCCCTGACTCACACTGCCCGGCCCCAGCTCCCCGAGCTCTCCCCGCACCGCAGCCGCACGGCCGCTCTTCCCCTTCCAGCGCCAGATTCACCGCGGTCTGCACGCCGTGCTCCCCGCCGCGCTGTGCCCGGCTCCCAGGAGGCCCCAGCGCCCCGCAGTGCTGTGTGACCCCGCTCCGGTCCTGGTCATGGCTGCGCGAGGCTCGTAGCCCCGCCTGACCCAGTTCCCCTCGGCGCGGGGGGGCGCAGGCTGCGGGGCCCGTTGGCGAGCTGTGGCGGCCTGCCCGCGGCTGAGGGCTGCTCCCGGCGGCACGGGGAGAGAGAGCTCCCCGTGTGCCGCCGGCCACGGCAAACGGCCCCGCTGCGAGCCCGGTAATGTTCCCACCGCTGCAGCACAGGGAAACGCACCAGGGAATCCCAGCGGAGCAGTAACGTCTCAGCCCGAGAGGCAGGACAGTCATCCCATCCCCAGTGCGTCTCCGAAAGCCTACGCCAACAGCTCCTATTTGCTCTTCAGCATTTGCAGAGTGATGGCATCTGGAAACGGGGAGCACGGAGCACCCCAGGGCCCCCCATGCACAGCACGAGTCTCCCCCAGCACACGGGGAGCTACTGGGCACCAGCCTGGGATCCCCGTGGCTCCAGGAGCTCCACAGCATGGGACAGGACGGTGTGGGGCTGTTCTCAGCACACTGCAGCAAGGGACTTCCAGGGGTCTGCACAAGGAGGGGAAACACAGCCCACACAAGAGGCGGTGCCTTTGCTTTCAGGGGTACTGGGTGCTGCAGACCAGTGTCCTGGGAAGGGGAGAGAAATGGGGTCAGTGTGGAAGTTCCCATTGGTGATCTCCAACTCCTGGCTCTGAATCGTTGTGCTGGGCTGTTGCTGGAGGAAGAAATCCACTGAGCAACGCCCAACTAACAGAAATCCTGTGGAAAACTGAAGTCCCATTCTGCTGCCATCAAATTAGCCACAAGTTATGTCCTCGAGTCCCTGAATAGGTATATTTAAACCTGCAAACTAACCACAGTCAGCATCTTTCATACTGTATTTCTCTGCAGAACCCCAGTGAGCTGTACATGCTTAAATCTCTCTGCATAACCCCAAGGAGCTGTACATGCTTAAATCTCTCTCTCTGTATATGCAGACACACACAACCCTTTCTTTAAAAATAACATCTGCCACTCCTCTGCAGTGTGTGCTCCCACCAGAGTCTCACAAAACCTCTTTCAGGCAGGAGACACAGACCGATGGGAAGGCAGCCACCCTGGGTGCTGCTCCCCTCTTGGACCACCCTCCAGACACACCGCATCCCCTCCTGGGAAACCGACCCAGTGCCGGGCTGGCAGAGCTCCGGTGCTGGGGCTGAAGGGCACCCCAGGGCAGCTGCAGGCAGCAGCCAGTCGGGGGGGCCCTGGGAAGTGAGTGAATATGGAAATCCTTCCTTCTCCCGGAGGAGTGACAGAGGAGCACTGATACCCATCAGCATTCTGGGCAAAACTGCATGCATCTATCCAGCCCTTGTGAAGGGCAGCTTCCAGCCTCCATGCTTTCCGGGCAAGCCTCCCTAATAGGCAAGGTCATCAGAGCCCTGGAGCAAAGGCTGGCAGCAAACAGGATGCTGAGAGCTTATCTGAAGTCATGAGTGACGAAATCCTCTCTGACTCTCAGAGTGACTCATGATTACTACGTTTTTGGGGCAGACCTTTTGAGTTAGTCACCGGCATGGCTTCAGCAACACACTGCATGCTCAGAGCCTTTGGGCCTCATTTCTAAATCCAGGCTTTGGAACTTCATCCTTGAATTGCACATCCGACCTATGGCGAGCGCTCCTTTTCTCCTTCCCTCTCCCCAAAGATGATGCTGATGTCTGTCTGGTTTGAGGTGGCAGGGGAACCTGAGACTCCTGTGTCCCATGGTGGGGCCAGTGCCCCTGGCCAGGACCCGCCGGGACACCAGCAGGCTCCTGCACATTTCCTCCGGGCACTGCACTTGCACAGGCTCTTTACTGCCTTTAAGATGACTACCAAACACCAGAAGAAACACGGGGATTAAATTAAGTGAGACAAGGAAACATTCAGAGCGTGACTGAAGGGGCAGTTTGCAAGAACTATGCAATGTTCAAACTAAAGAGTAAATGCTTTACGAGTAGCCATTACCTCAAATTCCCTCAGCCAGCAGCAGGGACACAGGAGTGGGGAAAGCCCCTCTAGCTCACCAGCCCTACAGCAGAGCTGGGGATGCTGGCTGCTGCTCCGTGCTCCCCGGCCCCAGGAGGTACCTGAGAACACCCCTTGGTGGGGAGCAGGAATTTGGCCAATCTGTCAGCATGCATTCGGTCACTAATGAAAATCTCAAGGCGTCCTCAGACAGCGTGAGGCAGGGGCTCACCCCCAGCCAGACCTCAAGATCTAAATTAGTGAATTTAAATGCAGCACTTTTAGGCAGGGGTGTCTGTGGGGCTCTTCACGCGTGGCCATGATGCCACCGCACAGGACCAAAGGGAGTGTGAGAGGCCTGTGGTGCAGGCAGAGAGCCTGGGCCTGCCTTCGCCTCCCCAGCCCTGCCTTCACTGCCCCAGCCCTGCCTTCACTGCCCCAGCCCTGCTTTACTGCCCCAGCCCTGCCTTCACCACCCTGGCCCTGCCTTCATTGTCCAGGCCCTGCCTTCACCACCCTGGCCCTGCCTTCACCGCCCTGCTGCCCTACCTTTGCTGCCCCAGCCCTGCCTTCACTGCCCCAGCCCTGCCTTCACTGCCCCAGCCCTGCCTTCACTGCCCCAGCCCTGCCTTCACCACCCTGGCCCTGCCTTCATTGTCCAGGCCCTGCCTTCACCACCCTGGCCCTGCCTTCACCGCCCTGCTGCCCTACCTTTGCTGCCCCAGCCCTGCCTTTGCCTCCCTGGCCCTGCCATCGTGGTCCTGGCCCTGCCAGCTGGGAGCAAAAGGTCCAGAGCTGCAGCCAGGGCAGAGCGGAGCCTCCAAGCCTAGGCGAAGGCAGCGGGCAGGCAGCGGGCGGGCAGCACCAGCCAGCTGCTCACATTCAATAAAAAAAGGACCCTCATACGGAGGGCAGAGCCTTGTTTTGCTTCTAATAGGCATTAACAGCTGGTCTTCTCTTGGCTTTTTCCTTAAGGTAATACTTTGCATCACCCCAAGTGCATATGGGGTGACAGACAGCGAGAAGCCAAGTCAATCCATCCGCAAGGGCAAACTAGACATGGTGGAGAGCGCTGCAGGGGTTCCAAACCAGAGTCAGGCAGATGCCTCATGCTTGGAGCGCCCAGCTCACCCAGAGTCAGGTTTTACAGGCCAGACGCGAGTTGTGTCACAGAACTCCCAGGGCCTGGCACTACAGGGACAGATGTACATGGGTGTTGTGCAGTGAGGAGGCTTCTGGCCAGCTTGTAGCAGAGGGCAACGGGTCAGTCGACACGCACTGGCTCGGATTTAGCCACCTGCACACTCCTTCAGGAAACACTCCCTTAGTTTTCCTGCAACTCCTTACTTTCAAAAGTCTTCATTTTGCCAGATGTTACAAATTTTGTCCCCAAAGAACCCCCTGAACAGCAACGAATGCTAATAACCTTTATTTGTGACAAGTTTATGCAAAGCCTGTAGGCAAATCAATGCTCTCTTCTCCCCTCCCCTGTCAGTGACAGCAGGAACAGGAAGCTTTTCCAGGTACCTATGCTAGGAGTGTGATGATGCACGGGTCAGTGAAACATGCAGGAGGAGCTGTGGGCTCCTCGCTGTTCCCTCTCCTGCTGCCACTGCTGGGATTTGCAGAGGTTTCGGCCCAGCCCAGCAAGGTGCCAGCAGCGAGGTGTCAGCAGCCAGGCAGTTAAAGTCCTGCACAGGGACACTCATGCCCCACATAAGCACTTCCATTCTCAGGAGGGAGCAATGCAAATACACCGATGCTGTTGACACAAGAGAGAAGGGAGGGGAATATCCCTGTTATCAGTAATTTTTCCAGACAAAGGCGCCTTTTCTGTAGCTCAGTAATCCTCTTACGCACCCGCCCCATACTCTGACACTCCTCAGCCACACACCTACCGAAGCACAAGGTTATTTCTTGCTGAGCTCGTTCTCGAGCCAGCGTGCCAGCTTTCCACATTTTCCATTACCCCACACCTCACCCACTGCGAATGCCTCTGATAGGAAATTACAGGCACTCTAATTGCCAGGCCTGCCTGCGCTGCTCCCCGCCCTGCCAGGCTGTGTACCAGAATTCTCTGCTCTTCAGGCATGACCTTCCCGTGGGGAAACGCGTGGTCTCCCGATCCATGATTTCACACCTTGCCCATGGCAGGCCTTGCGCAATGGCCCTGACACGGCTCCATCTTTGCGATGGCGTCCGTGCCGCCCAAGCTTTTCCAGGTGCCTGGAGGCCAATCCAGCCAGCCCTTGGAGCAGTGTCCTGCCCTGCTGTGCTGGAAGCAGCCAGTGACCCTGGTTGGGGCCGCTCCTGGGGCAGGGCACAGTGGCGGCACCCTGGCATGGGTCCTGCCTCAGCTCTGGCCTCCCTGGTGGAAACCACAGGGCAGAAGCCATGAGAGACACCACACCTGGGGCTCCTGTGGGCGCCAGCAAACCCACTCCATGGAGAGGTTGTGCGTCACTCTCATGGCGGGGGGTGTAAAATCTGGCTTGAATTTGGCACTGCAGAACTGTCAGTGACCATCACTGTCCCTAACCCCACGTGTCTGGGTGCACAGCAAGCCCTGATAAACGTTCTGTGCTCTGTGGGCAGCCAGGAGACCAGCTCTGTTAGAACCAGTAAAAACCCTGAGATGGCTGATTCAGCCCCTTGCCTGGCCCTGCGCACACAGAGCTGGACTCTGCTGTCATCACAGGGTTTGTAGTGTCCCCTCTGCCACTGGCAGAAATCCAGGGACTCGCAAAGGCATGGAGCTGCTCTGTGCCACAAAGCCCTGTTGGCTTAAAGAGCCTGGTGTTTATTTTTAGGCCCATTTATGCGTCTCTCACTTCAGCCTCTCCTTGTTTAATCTGTTTTTGCACCAGTTCTGACACTAGCAATAGGTAAAAACACTGTTTGGTTAAAAAACCCCATCCCCAAACCCCAACACCGCATGGCATTGACCACAGCGAGAGCGAATGCAGGCACGCAGGAAGCTATTTATAGCTCAGATAAACAAGGCAGAGGTTTTGCTTAACGAAAGGAAGTGGAAAAATAGCACTCAGACATAGACCTTGAACGCGTTGCCCGGCTCGGGAAGGCTGGCAGGTTCCCCCCAGGGATGGGATGGGGACGGGGACGCCAGCGCTGCAGCCACCAGCCGGGGTCTCGGCTGCCAAGGACGTTGCTGGTGTCACACACGTGCTGCCTGGGAATTTTGTCCCTGCCCTAAGACGTGGTGGGAGAAGGGAATGCCGTCCTGCCCAGCCTGCTGCTGCCTGACTCACGGGGCCGGGGGCTTTCACCGGCCCTCGGCAGCGCAAGGGAGGGTGCTGGGGCACTGCTGGGCCAGGCTAGCAGGAACAAAGGGATTTCTTCAGGGCACAACATCCAGAGTACCGCTCTGAGCTACCTTTGAACAGCCCTAAATGCCTTAAGTAGAGCTAATCCAGCCAAGTTTTCCAGGGAGAGAGAATGCTCAGCAAACATGTGTCAACCTGGGGGGTCCCGCAGCTCCTGCACCCCGAGATTTCTGCAGTGCAGGGTCTTTACTGAGTCCCCAATTTGGCACCAAAGAGGCTCAGCTGGGGCCAGCAGCCATGGCATGGCATGGCACAGCATGGCATGGTATGGAGCAGCATGGCATGGCATGGCACAGCATGGCACCACCCTGCAGCAGCTCCCCAAGGTACCCCCTGCCTGATCACTGGGGTTGTTCTGCCTTTTGGAGCACCAGGCAAAAATGAGCCATCTGCATCCCCTTTGCCTTAGCCTGCCTGGAGCCAGCCTGAACCAGGTGGGAGGGTTAATCCCTGGATTTTGGGCCCAGGGAACAGGGCTGTGCTAATTCTTTCCTGTAGATTTGCTAATTTGATTTTTCTTTTCCTGAGACATCAAAGCCAAGTCTCCAGAGGAGAACTTCCTAATCAGCAGAGAGAAAAGGAAATCACTTATTTAGTGGGAAGGATGTAGCCATTCCAAAGGGAAATGTATCCATATTCTTTTTATAGCCATGAAAAACAACTTTAAAGAGCGAGTCCCCTAAAATCTATTTTTATTGCAAAGAAGTGGAGCTTTGGGATCTGTCTGTGTAGTTGTCTTGTTCTCTGTACCTTTAAGAGAGAATATCAACAAGGTGAGGTGGACATCTTCTCCTTGTCCAAAATACTTTACCTTACTGACTGGGAGAGGAGAAAGGAAGCCAGGAAGGAACAATGTGCTTGTGAAGAGCCCTCAGATCCCGTTCCCTGTGCACACAGCTGCTCCTGCAGTTTCTGTGTGGCCTGAGAACATTTTTTGGACTCTGTGACTCCAAAGAAATCCAAGCTTTGCCCCCCAGGATCCCATCGCTGCACACACAACCAGCCCACAGTACACAGTGAAGCACTGGCCAGAGGAGCCTCCAGTTGCCTCCAGCAACTTCATCCCATAATAAATGATTTAAAACGTGTACCTAGTAGATCTGTGTGAGACTATCTCCCTGTGAACAAACATCTGCCTCTCCCCATGGACACAGCAGTGCAGCTACTTGTGTCTCCACAGTTGCCCAGCAGGTTTTGCCTCAGATGCTGTGCCTCCAGGGACTGCCAGATTTCAGATGTAGGACAAAAGCCGAGTTTTAGCACCAACTACAGCTCTCCTCATAGCCATGGGGAAGGACAGAAGCAGCCCCCGGCCAAGAGACTAATTACTGCCTGACCTCCACAGTGGAGCTGAGCAGGACGCAGGACAGCCCTTGGGCTGCTCCTTGCCCAGCTGGCCATGGCACCAGGCCCTGGAAACCACCAAACCTGGTTCCGTTTCCTAGGGGTCAGACTGAGCCCCTTTCTGCAGCTTCCTGTGGTGTTTTACACCCTTGGGTTGTACCCAGCCCTTTTAAAAGCTGTGGCTGCTCCCAAAGCTGGCCCGCTGACCAGGCAACCCAGTGCATTGGGCACTGATGGGCTGGGGGCTCTGGCTGCCCAAGATGGGAGGACAGGCTTCCCTGCAGCTGCAGCTGCAGCCCTGCCTGAGCCCCGTGCAATTAACTGCCTGCAATTAACTGACTGATGGGGAAGGCATTTCCTAGGGACACAGGAAGGCGGTGTGGTAAGAATCGCCTGCCAGGCCCAAACCTTGGCCCCGGCGTCAGGGACGGGAGCAGCCAGGCTGCCGCGGCTGCGCCACGCAAGGCAGTGCAGCTGGGCGAAGGCCAGGACAATGTGACCTGGGGACCCTGCGAAGAGGCAGCGTGGAGCTGGCAGCCCCTGGCACAGGGTGGGATCTCAGCCCTGCAGCTCCGTGCCCACCTCACGAGCAGTCGTTGCCCCGTGGTCTCGCCCGGCACCGGTGCTGCTGCGGTGTGCAGCTGTGGTGCTGCCTTCCTCCTCTGCGGCTCCTTCTCAACCCTGGCTGATGGGAAGAGCAGCAGCAGCAGTGCCACGGGCCAGACACACGCCTGTGCTGGTGGTACCTCAGCACCCTCTCCCAGCTGTCACGTTGATGTGCCGCAGAGCTCGGGCCAGGCTGAGCCCTCGTTTCCTACACACCGGTGGGGACCCGGTGCAGCTGCACAGGGAGTGGGGTGTAACCAGAGCACATTCAGTCCCTTCTGATAACAAAACCAGTGACTTCACTGCAAGCACACCACACCACCTTCTCCTCTGTCAGGAAAGTACCCTTTACACTCCAGCTTCTCCCCAAGAAAGTGACAATGAGTGTGCCCAGCACAGGAGCAGGCTCGGAATGGAGGAGCAGGGGCTGTTCCCCCAGGCAGGTGCAGATCCTGATCTGGGATGTGCTGCGCACTGAGCAGTTCCCAGCCAGTAAATCCCACAAAGGTGAGCAACCAGAAATAACCCAGTGGGGTTTTATTTCCTTTCTCCTCTTTCACTCACATCCAGAGGTAGCATCCCAACTATTCTCCCTGGTCTTTAACCAGTGCCTTTGCCAAGGACTTGCTGCACCTTCCAAGTGAGGCTTCGATCTCAGCTGCCAGAGGAAGAGGAGTTGACCCATCCGCCTCAGCTCCCCTGCCCATGCTACTCCATCCCATTCATTGCAAGGAATTAAAGAAAAACAATCACCCAAAAGCACGTAAGTGCTGCTGCCATTTCCACAAAGCCCAACCTCATCTGTCATGGGAGAAAATTGTCAGTGAGCTCCAATTCAGCTTCACTACAAAAAACGCCTGGTTTATGCTCTAGGGTAAGAGAAAGGCTGTCAGCATCTTCAAACAGACTGTGAGCTGTGTTAATAGTTCATTATTATCATCATTATTGCTGCTATTATTGTTTCCTTCTCTCACAGCTCTCGATATTTGTGTTCACCTCCCAGCTGATAACACTCGGGCTCCGGGGCCAGCAATTAAGATAAAAGGGGATATCACAGAAGGCAGCCTGGCTGAAGGAACTGCCTGCTGCTCTGCTGCTGGCGTGCGAGCATGCAGGGGGGACAAGTCCCCCGGCACTCCTCTGGGCACCCAGCGAGCTGCAGGTGGCCAGCGCTGCCAGGGTGCTTTGGACAAGCCTGCATGGATACCCGGGTTCCCCTGGGAATCCCTTGCAGGGTTCCCCTGCTGCAGGCCAGCGTGGCTATGGCAGAGCAAACCCCCCCTGCCACCCTGATGCTCCCCATGTCCCCTGCAGACCCACGGCTCAGAGACCAGACAGAGTGAGGCACAATGCTTCAGCTGACTGCAGCCTCCCCTACCCTGGCCCGGGGTGTTTGATGGCTCACAGAGAGTTGGCTGGAGCTCATATAGCTGCAGATGTTCTAAATGGGCACAGAATGATCCAGGGAAAGTGCCTCTTTTCCTTCTTACCAACCTATTTGTTTAAAGCTTCTGCACAAGTGAATTCCCAAGAGACACAGTGCTCTAGGAGATGAACATTTATTCGGTTGGTTCTAAATGTTCCGACCCCTCCAGTTGTACTTGGCCACTTGAAAAATGCTGCCGTTAATTATTATCATTACTGGATCGTAGGCAAAGCCTGGAATTTCAACCATTAAATGTGTCTGGCAAGGAAGAGTAACTCAAAACCCTGGCAAACTGTGGATCTCCAGTGCTCATGTGCCCTGCACGCCAAGGGTGATGGTTACTGTGGCTTTTATTGCCAGAAGAGTCTTTGGATGCCCTGTGGAAGCATATCCTCCGAACTGTGGTGTTCTCACTACCACCTTTCCTTGGATGCCCTGTGGAAGCACATGCTCTGAACTGTGGTGTTCTCACTACAACTCTGCACAGATCATGCTCCCGACAGCGCAGAAATTCCTGATTTCAGTTCAGGCTTCAAGGGAACTTTCATTGCAGGTCCCTGTGCTTTAAGCAGGATATACCTGGGAACTGGCTAGTAAAAAATCAGGATCTGCAGTGCTCCCCAAAGCTTTCAGTACCTTCATACAGCTCAGCAGACCAGCAATGTTTAGATGCAGTCGCTGCTGCCACTGAAAATAAAACCCACAGCGTCTTTGGCCGTCACTTGCACACAGCTAAATATAACGCTGCTGGGAGATGGTAGCAAAAAAGGTGGTTATGGCACAGGATGAAGCCAAGGGACAAATAAACCTTATGCATAAATAAACAAACAAGTAAATAAAAAGCAGCCGCTTTCCTCTCCTGGGCTGCACAGCTGGTGTCAGAACAGGCGTTTCTGTGAGGCACTGCGGGATGTGCAGAGAAAATAGAGAAGGTGACAAGGGAGGTGCCGCAGAGGGACAGGACCACAGCTGAGAGCCCAGCTGCTCCCAGTGCCAGCCCCATGGGTTTGCTGGCAGGGAAGGCAAAGGCGCAGGGAGCAGAGTGTGGGGTGGTGGTTTGGCCAAACCTGAGAGCTGCCCAGGGTGGGGAGGAGCTGGGGGTCCCTGTGTGCCTTGCGGGTTTGTTTGGGAAACAAAGCACCTGGAGAGACCCGTGGGGAGACTCAGCTGCAGTTGTGCGTGTGCCCGCAGCACCGAGCGCGCGGTGGCACTGTGCTCCCCGGGGCCCTGCTCCCTGTCTGGGGCCTCCAGCACACAGCAGCAGGACCTGGGGGTGTTGGGCACCACTGGCGCCACGCTGCTGTGGAGCCTGTGGGAACAGCCACCACACCGCCTGTCCTCAGCGCATGGCATGGGCCAGACGTGCCTGGCTGTTCCTCCTGCGAGGCAGAGCCAGGGTGGGGGGCTGTCTGTGCACTGCCCCACTGTCCTGGCTGGGCATCTCCATTGCTACTCCTCGGCCAGGGGCAGAGGTCTTCCTGAGAGCTCCGAAGTGCAAAGTATTTTCCTCCTCTGCAGCCAAGCACTTGACTGATGCAGCCAGCTGGGGCCAGATCATACGATGTCGGAGCCGGGAGCATGGCAGCATCATGCTTGGCCACAGGGATGGGAGTGGGGACGTCAGGGCAGGGCCAGCACCCACCCCACAGGTACTGGGGATGAGTCTCCTTTGGGATGTGGTTCCTTGGCAGGGGTCTAGGTAAGCATGAGCCCTAACAGCATGTTGAGCATTAGTCTGGAGAGCAAAACCCAGTTTGTCTAACAGAAAGACAAAGCAATGAATTCTCCAGTGCTGCAGAGGCACCCTGTGCTCACCCCTGTCACAGTGGGGTATCTTCCCAGGACAGCCTGGGAACCTGGGCTGCATCAGGTACTGGGCACGTTCCCCGTGCTGGAAGCAGCTCCCAGGGCTGCCCTTGCTGCCTGTGGTCACCCCTGCACAGATGGAATTCCCAGCCTGCTCCCTGGAGACACTCCCTCCTGTTCCCTGGAGACACTTGCCAGTGACTGACACAGCAGCCTTTGGGGGTCTCTGAGCAGTCATGGTTGATGCTTGTCGCCCCCACATAGGGCACGAGCCAGGTTTGGGGGGCAGCTGGCAGCCCTGCTCACGTCTCCACTGGCCCCTTGTATGCTGCACGCCCAGCACCCAGTCCCTGCCTGGAGCTCTGAGCCTGGAAACCTACACCAGCAAACCAGCCATCTCCTCCTGTTTCACTAGCAGTCATTGGGAGGGTTTGCAATGGCACGCAGGGCGCTCTGCCAGCTGGATGTGGTGCTTACACATCACAGACACAGCACACACGTGCACAGCCACACACACAGCCACCACAGAATTTATCAGGAACAAGCATCTGCCCTGGGGAGCTCACATCCATGGAAACAGAAACCAGCTGTGCAAAGCATCACAGCCAAGCTTTAGGTCTCCTTGTGCCCCCAGCTTACCCCCATTTCAGAAATACCCTCGGATGAACCACAAAGAAGCAGAAGTGGCCCTTGGGAGCAAAGTGTTGCATGTCCTTGGAGGCTGAAGGCCTCCCTGCCCGCCTCCTCCGAATCAGCCGGAGGAGCCCTCTGAGGGCAGCCGGGAGCTGCCAGCATCCTCCCAGGGTGGACGCTGGGCTCAGCCACAGCAGAGCGTGGGCAGCGCCCTGAGTGCCCTTTGCACAGCAGACTTTCTCCTGAGAAACTCCCGAGGCCCCTTCTGTGTCCTGTATGTAGGGGATGTGCCTGAGGGAGTCCTGAAACGCTGAGCTGCCGAGCTGGGCGAGACAGACATGCAGTGTTGTGGCTCTCCAAACACGAGCAGCCCCACTCTGCACTGGTCCTGGGGGGAGTGGGAGCCAGACCCTTGGACTGGGGAGCTGCCTGCTCATGGCTCCACATGCCAGAACTGCTAAACCTGGCCTTGCTCCTCCGCCATTCTGAGGAACCGGGGTGTATTAGGTGCTAATGAAAAGCAATCTGACTGTAAATCTCTGCTGCTTTCAGTTGCTCAGCTTTCACCCCCTGTCGTCATTGTTTATCTCTCTCTGCACTGAGTCCCTGGCTGGAGGAACCTCCACATCCAATGGGAAAACCCAGGCGAGGCTGGGGGGCAAAGGCAGCAGCAGACAACCCCCCTGCCTTGAATTCTCAGGGTGCATCACCCAGAAGCAAAACAAGCACATGCCCATTTCTGTGCCCCTGGCACAGCGCCCTGCCCTGTCAGCGAGTCCCAGCAGCGCTCCCTCTGTGCTGTGTGGCCCAGGGATTGTCCCTGGCTCCCAATGCCTTTGTTCAAGTGCAGGCGTCAGCTCGGAGCACATGCTCCAGACAGGGTTCAGGGTAAAGGCATCAAGCCAGCCAAGGGCTCCTACCCCAGCAGCCCACTTCATCGGTGCAGCCCTCCCGGGGAGCACCGACCTGGCCTGGCCTGGCGAGGGGGCAGGCAATGCCAGCAGCTGCCGCAGTGGCCCTGAGACCCCCAGCCCACATGGAAACAGCATGGGGTGGGCAGCTGGAGTGATGCAACCCACCGCTTCCTGGAAGACGCAGAACCCATTCTTTTTGAAGGAGATGATAAACCACTGCTTGGATTTGATAGAAGTTAATCTCAGGGCTGTTGAGGCACAGAAATGTCTCTGCTTTCCCTTGCGCCCTCCCCAGTCCCTTTTCTTCAGCCTAAGAACTGCTGGTCGGTGCTGGCAGGGAGGTGACAGAGACAGCAGCGCATGGATTGCTGGTCAGGCATCACCCACTGGATCCAGCTCCAGCAGATAGCGGTCCCTACACTGGTCCTGAACTGTGTAAAATCCCCAGGTCCTGCCTCAAGGAACTACACCCACCCCTCCCCCTCCACACCTTGGAAACATCCCGGCAGAGATTCCCAGATCTCAGGGTCAAGTCCAAAGGGGAAGCAGAGCCCTTGGCAGATAACACGTCCCTGAGTGCTGCGTCAGGGGAGCGTCCGACGCCGCTGACTCAGCAGCTGCTTCCGCCCCAGGCACAAGACTGGCCTGAAAGGGCTCTTGTTCTCAGTCGGGGTTCCTGCTCTGCATTCGAGGTGTCTGTACCGAGCGCTGTAGTACCATCGTCGTGCCAGTCGCTCTGCTGGCGAATAGCTGCTTGGCAAGCTGTGTTTGGAGGTGACAGCCCATTCCTGCTGGCCAGAGCGCGAGTGCTGCAGGCAGACCCTGACCACGTTCCCCTGTTCCACAGCGGGTACAGAGGAGATGAGGGTTTCTGTTGGAGGCTAGCTCCTGTGCTGGCCCACTTGCCATCGAAACGCCAGTGGCTGTGTGAGGGACACCTTGCTACCCCCTGCACCACCTCAGCTCCCTGAGAAATCTCGGGGAGATGCTGTGTGAGGAGTGGGGCTCAGCACTGCCTCTTCTCTTCCCAGCATCCATGGGAACGTGAATCATGAAACAGAAGCGTTATGGAAAGCAGGCTCCAGGAGGAGTTCCTTTGTCTGCCTGGAGTTCAAAATGAACTTTCACAGAGTGGGTATGAGGAGAGTCTGTTATCCTGGATGAGTATGTGCCCTTTTCAGACAGGAGCCCTGCTAAGAACAGAAATGCCCTTTGCACACCCAGAACATGGAGCAGCCTCTTCCTTCTATCCCATCTTTGCAGTGACTGCACGGGGCACTGAAGTGCCCTGGGCTCGGTCAGTGGGTTCAGGAGTGGGGGTTCCTCAGTGCCATCCCGGCTGCGCAGGACAGGCTCCCAGCATGCTCCCATGCACGCACTGCTGACCATGTGCTGCCGGAACGCCGGGGCACAGGTAACCCCTGGGACGGACGGATGGATGGACAGACAGATGTACAGCATCTACTGGTCAGCCCATGGTGCTGCCGTGGGTCACAGCATGAGAGGATGTGGCTGGAGCACCAGCCACACACCCACCCGCAGGCTGCCCCGGCTGTGGCAGGAAACCTTCCCGTGCAACAGCCAGAATGTGGGGTGTGAGGGCTCGCCTCTAGAACAGGCTCCTCTTGGATCTGGAGCTTGCTGCCTCAGAATTGGCTCCCTTTAACTCAAACAACATCGGCAGGGATGCATCTGAGAGGAATTACCTCCATGTAAAAATCCCTGTGGCCCTGCGGGGTCCTCAGCCTTTGCCTGAAACCTGCAGTGATTTGAAGTGGGCGGCACAAGCTCCCAGGGCTCCCCACACGACCCCTCCCGTGTCCCGTGGCTGCCTGCCCCCCAGAGCCATGGTGCGGGGCTCTGCTGCAGACCCCGGGATGCACCTTCCCACCCAGATGGGTGAGCACCGTTCACCGCATGACTTCCACCAGCCGCCCCCACTTCCCCTTCCTGACTTGGGTTTCTTGGGCCTGCTCAGCGCGGGGTGAGGGGACGCGGCGGCGCAGGGCCTGAAGAGGTTAAAGCAGAGGGAGAGGACCTCTCCTGGCTATCAGGGCGAGGCAGGATTGCTTTGGGAGGGTGAGGTCCCAGGCGGATCCCGGTGCTGCACCTTGGTGTGACTCAGCGCCCCGGCATGGCAGCGTGGCCCTGGGAGCCCTGCGCTCAGGGAGCCAGCTACCGGCTGTCAGGTGGCCATGGTGGGCAGCTCCAGCTCACCAGAATCACACACTCCTTTCACCAGCTGAAACCCAGAATCAGAAGAACCGTCCCTGCCCCACTGCCCTGCATGGGGGGATAGCCCCAAGGCCCGCACTGACAGGAGCCACCCCAGCCACTTGCTGTCACCCTGCCATGCAGCCAGCATGGACATTCCCAGGGGAATGTCTGCTCCTCGCTCCCTGCCCGTGACCCCCCAGCTGAGAGCAGCCAGGTACCTGCATCAGTCACCTGCCAAGGGCAGCCCACTCATGCTGCCAGTGCCAAGGCAAGACCCTCCCATCACTAAGAGCTGGGGCACAAACTACTTGCAGCCAGACAGAACCACCAAAACCTTCACAGACAGAACCCCAGCACACTGCACAGCGACCCTCCCAGACACAGATTCCCAGCCATCCCACCGCTGGTGTGCCAAGCTCCTTTGGCAGGTCGCTGGGGCCCGGGGAGCTTGCAAAGCCAGATTATCCCAAAGCAAGAGGATTTCCAGCCAAGGCCCATCTCAAAGGACATCCTGCCGGCAGCTTATGTGCCTCTAATCTGCTGAGTTCGTCAGCACACCTCACCTAATTACAGCCAGGGCAATCCTGAGGTGGGCAGGAGCTGCAAGAGGGCATTTTCCGTTTCCATGTGACACCTCTGTGCTAGCCTACAGCACCTGGAGCCGCTGACTCCATCACGGGCAGTGCCATGATGCCAGCATTTTGGGGTGCTCCCACCAGCAATGCACCACACACATTGCTATGGGAGAGCAGCACCCCTGCACCCCTGGCTGCAGACAGGGCAGTGTGTGTGCATGTGCATGAGGCAAATGGGGCAAATCCCCCCAAAAATGGGGCCAAACCAAAAATAGAAGCATGGGGGGAAAGGCAGGGAGCATTTTGCTCTAGGCAACCAAGTTTTCTGACTGGGACCTCCCAAAGTTTCCGGACTAAGGACTTCTGGCCAGCCTGGAGCACCGCCAGCAGCCTCCTGGAGCACCCTCAAAACTCCAGGCATGTCTCGAGTGTCTGCGTGTGTTTTCCAGGCTACTGGACAACTAGCCTAGAGCTCACAGTGCCCTCCCAGGCCCTCCCAGCTTCCCTCCAGAAGCTGTGGACACAGAGGTGCGACACTGAGTCACTGCTGATAGCCACCTGTGAGCCTGACATCGGGGCTGGGCTGGCAGCTGCCCTGCCCGTGGGATGGAGGCTTCCAGCTCATTTCCCTGGTGATTTATGGATGGTGACTGCTCCTTTCAGGAGCCAAACATAAGGACCAGTGATTTATGATAACTGCACATGTGCTCTTGCTCCTGTTACCCACGGATGGCTTCCAACAGGCTTCCAATGGGGCTTCCCCACTGCTGGCCCCACACGATAGCCTGCATGATGCCTCTGCCTGCCCTCCCACAGCCCAGCATGAGGACAGCACAGTGGCTGATGGTGCTCAGCCCCATGGTGCTCAGCCCCATGGTGCTCACTGTTTCAAGGCCTTACTGGAGTTTTTTCCCCCAGTCCCAACGCCAAGAGCAAAACCATTTAACAAAATTTTTTGCCTCTGAAGAAGAGGACTGTGAGTCTTCCTGCCTGAGCCACAGCCCTACCAAGGAGAAGCTCAGAGGGCACATAAAAGCATGTTGTTTAGTTGATTGGCTGTTATTCTCTGGTAACAGAGGTGCAGAGGGTTTGCCCCGCTCTAGTGGCCATCACAAGAGCCACTGAGGCCTCTCTGAGCCAGAGATGGGGTGTGGGCTTGCCCACCACAGGCCTGGCGATGTGTCTGGGTTTTCCTTGTGCAGTGGGTGCAAAGAGAACGGTCACATTCCCAAAGGATGGAGTCCCCACTGCCAGCCACAGCCAGGCGCTGCCTGGGGCAGGGAATGTCAGGCCCATCCTGCAGCCAGGGACAATGGGCACGGGCAGCATGGCAATGGGCAGTGTTGTTCGCTTGCCTGTAGCCAAGGGACAAAGCCAAAGCCCAGCACAAACCCTGCATCTCTGAACAGCTGCTGTTCCACCCCTCCCAGAGACGTGTTGGGGGCTCCTAATAAAGGAATGGCTAATGACAGCACCCAAAAGGAGCATGGCGCGGCCATCACCGTCCTAATTGGCTGATCATAACTAATCTCCAGTATCTGCAATAGGAGGGGGGAAAAGCCATTAATTACAGCAGATAATTAACATCTGTGATGGGAAGAACAGTTTAACCTTGAGCTAAGGATGAATTAAATTTCAGGGGCAAAGCTGCCTGCCACACCAGCAGCAGCAGGGCCCTGTCACAGACCCTTGGAGGAGGTGGGGTGGGGACTGGCCGCAGCAGACAGCAAAGATAACGACATCTGAGAATGGGCTTAATTAAGCCAAGGAAGCTTCTGCTCTCCTCCTAAGGAGGAGACATGCATTGGTGCATCCAGGAGCCGCTACCTTCTTTGCTTCATGTGCTCAGCACCACTCACAGTGGAAGATAAAAAGCATTATCCCAACAGGAGCATCTTCACTGCCCCACAAACTCCTGTGTGGAGATGACCCCCCACCATGGCTCCACACTGGAGCCAGCGGCATCCATCCCCGCTCCAAGATGCCTGTGGGTGCGGGATGTGGCTGCTGCTCCCCATGGCACGGCTGCTGCTGCTCTGGGAACAGGGGACCAGCAGGGATCCAGGGGGACTTAGGGGAGCCCAGGAAGCCCCTGACAGAGCAGGACCAGGGATAAAGGAGGACCTGCTGACATAGTCTGTATGGCAACAGCCACCTACAGAGCCCCTCACATGAGCCTGCCCAGCAGCTCAGATTAGAAACCCACCACAAGAGAAATAAAGTAATAATGGTCCAGTTTTAAGGAAGTAAAAAGTAAATAGTGGTAGCGCAATACTTATTTAGTACTGAAATCAGGACACCAAGCCAAGAGAGTGATTCCCAAATGGGTTTGGTCTCACGGAACTGAAGATCTCAAGATGTTACACTGAGAAGTCAGCTCTCAGCAATCAGGACACCTCTCCCACGGCTGAACCCTGCACAGTCACCCAAACCAACTCCCGGCTCCTCACACAGACCAGGAATTAGCTGAGGTGAGTTTGGGGAAGCCCCTTCGTAGCCAGACATGCTTTCAGCAGTGCTGGAGGACATCCTCTGCCTTCTCCTTCAGAAGCAGCTGGAGCCAAAAGCGCTTTGGTCCTACACAGGATGGCTTAAGCAAACCTCATACATGGGTTTGGCTCAGGGAAGCAGCGCAGGCTCTGCCCTCTGTCTTCGTGTTTGAAGACACATTTGGGAGTGCAGCACACACCCACACACATGGCTCAGAGCCCCCTCATACCCTCCTCTGCCAGGGGAGAGACCTCAGCTCTGAAGTTACCCACTGAAACCCAGCACTTCCTCAGCCTGCTCTGCAGGAGCAGCCCTGCGTGGCCCGCAGCACATCTGGGATGAGCTGGTGACTCACCAGCCAGCCTCCGCGCCTCAGGGAAAGTCAGATTTTCTTTAGCACAGCTTTAGCTGTAGAAATTATAAATAAAAACGGCTTGGAGAGGCTTCTTTGGAGCACTGCTATTTAAACTCATCGATACAGAGACTGGTGCCCATGATGCCCTGTCCTGACTCAATCACTGATCCCTTGTGATGGCGCAGGATTGTGTCCAGCGGCACAGCCACGGTGCTGAGCAGGAGAGGGCCTGGCCCAGCAGGAGCTGCAGCCACAGCACTCCAACCAGCACAGCCTGATTTCAAACCACTCATTAGCTCACACCCATAAGCAAATTAAAGCCATGCAGAATCATCCCAGACTTCTGTGAACGATGTTGTTGAGCAAAATGACGGGGTGGAGGGAAGTCACACACAGCATCAAAGCAGAAAGGATCCCCGCCCCAACGCCAAACAAGACCAAGCTTCAACCCTGGCTAAAGAGGCGCCCTGGACCCCGGTCCCACATGTGTGGCCACAGGGTTGGGACCCCGGTCACTGCCCCATGTGGGGCTTACATCCCCCTGCCCCCCCTCGTCTCTCCTCCCCACTGGCCCTGCTGCCATCAGCACCAGGAGCACCCCCAGCCTCACATGCTGAGCATTTGGGTGTCCCCAGCAGGGTGCTTTGCCAGCACCTCCTTGGCCCCAGCTGTGACCTGTGCCACATGTGCCACATCCCATGGTGAGCCAGGAGGGCGCTTTCCTGGGAGCGTGGGGCACTCAGGGCTCTTTTTTAGTTGTGCCTTTTAATTTTTTTTAAGTGAGCAGACTGCTGCTTGCAACTCCCTTCAGCTAAAAAAGCCTGGCAACCCTTTTTGGCAGGGCTTCTGTACCACGCGGAACTTTGTGAGCAGGAAACAGAACCTACCTCACACAGCCATCAGCTAACCCTGGGCCTAGCTTGGGGACATGCCAGGAAAGCTGCCCACAAAGAGCCTCCCAGGAGGGACAGACGGGGCTGGGAGAGGTAGAAGTGTTTTCTCTGTGTGTGGGAGCACTCACTGTGCAGGAGCATCTCTGCCAGCCGAGGGTCTCTCTGGGGACGGGCAAGGCAATGCCCAGGGAACAGCTGCTCCATGGAGGCTCCGGGTGGGCGCAGGACACAGGCTCTCGCTGCGTGCTGCTCTCCTCTCCACACTTCCTTTGTGGAGGTGGCCAAAGGGTGCTTGGGAGGCAGCTGGCCTATTCCAGCACCACACTTTGGTCTCTGCCTCTTACACTGCCATGGCCCAGCAGCTTCTAGGGAAACACCCTTGACTTGTCCCATGCTGTCACTGCACTCAGCAGAAGGGGTTTGGTGCTGAACTCTTCTCATCCAACTTTGCTGCTGCTGAGCAGAAAAGGGAAGCTCTGGCCTCTCTTGCTGACACTCAGAAGACCAGAGCACAAACCAGCGTGAGCCAGGCAAACAGGGGCTGTATGTTTCCAACCTCCTCCTTCTCCTCATGCCACAACAGCTCATCATAGTGTCACTGCAGCGGACTAAGAACAGACAGGAAGCAGAATCTGTGCGACGATCTCAGAACCCAGAGGAAATCTTGGCGTGCAGGCATGTCCCGTACCCAGCAGGGACACCTCTGCACTGCTTCCTCCAGCGCCAGAAGCAGCACATCACCATGCCTTGGTGTCCCCAGGCTGCAGGAATCCCAGGGGAAGCTAGACTAATACAAAATTAAAAAGCCATTTACCAGCACAGTGTCAAAAGCTTGTCCCCAGGTCACCTCAGTTTGCGAACCACTCGTACTCTACATGTGAGACCAAAGTTGTGGGCTCTCTGCTTTCTGGTTTCTAAGGACCGCTGGCCATTTCTGGTCACGTGAGGGATGCAGGTCCTTTCTATCCAACAACAACTGCTGGAGAGGCCTTAAATCACGCTCAATGCCTGGGCTGGAAACACTAATTCCCTCTCCAGTGGGAGCTGCTGGGGCAGCAACCCAGCTCTGGCACACAGGGTGAGCACGCTGGGGCTGCCCTGCCAGGGCACACATTTAGGGCACAAACCTGCCCATGGCATGGGGTGACTGCCCCTGCCCAGGCCTGTGCAGCCCCTCGGCGCCATGGGAAGCAGCTGGCCACAGGCAATGACAGCCACGTAGCTCTGTGTTGCACATTTTCCAAGTTTTAATAGACACAAAAGTGAGTCCATTGTACTTAAGACACTACAATGATTCGTCCTATTGCATGTCCTGCGCCAATTACATTTCTGAGTACAGTATTGAGTAAGAGTTTGGTAGCTTTAAAATTAACAAGTGTGTGAAATCTGTAAGTAAAATAAGCAGCAGCAATATTTTGGGGGATTTTATCAAGAATAGCTAACTTTTAAGTAATAAATACATTCCAAGTTGTGGTTTTTGCTGTTCTCCTAGTTCACTGCCATATGACTTGCCCACTTCTCGTTCCAGGGGAGGACATCCTTGCAGCCTTCCTGCCAGCCACGCACCAGAAGAGCCTCCCATCGCTACGCCCCCGTGCCCGTCACCTATCCCACATGGAAAGCAGTGCGATCCCACATGGAAACTCGTCCTCCTGCCATGCGCACGACAACCTCCAGATTCTCCTGGGGAGCACGTCAGGGTGTTTACAGACTTCGTGACCTTCTAGGAGAACAGCTGTGCTCTTATCTTCTGTTACCTTGAAGAAAGTGAAAGAGGGAGAGGTTACTGCAGGCAGCATGGAAGGGGCCGGTGTTAGCAGCAAGGCACACACTCTGCTCTCCTCTAAATATAGCCAGGAATTCTGCTCCCAGCTGGCCCAGCAGCCAAACCAGCAACAGCCACAGCTTTGGAAGAAACTCATCAAGTTAATGACCCCAGAGTAACAGCAGAACCTTCTCCAAGTCAGACGTGATACAAATTTCATGACAGCAATAAATCTTCTGCCTCTGATTAAAGATGCTGAAGGTTTAAAGATTAAAGGTGCAGGGTGGGTCACTGCAGGTGAATCCACTGCACATCCCTGCAGCGAGAGCCACGTGAGGAGCATCTGCTTCCCCTCTGCAAGCACAGTCTATAGTTCTCCCCTCAAGAGCCACACAGGAGCTTCTCTACCTACCTGCTCTGGACACCGACCGCTGCCACGGCACCACAGTCACATGTAACGAAGAGGCGGCGCAGCCTCGGCACCCTGTCCTGCTGCCTGCAGGGACACCCCTGTTTTCCTCCTGCACCTCTGCCTGCCACAGGCTCCCCTTCCCATGCACCCACTGCTTGTCCCAGGCTGCCAAAGCAGGTGCCTGTCGCAGCAGCACTGCGGAGCCCCTGGGACGCCCCGATGCTCCTTCCTGGGGGCCTGCAAGCACCCCACTGCGCCCGGTCAGCCCTCGGGCAACGAGCACATACGAGATGCTCGCTCAGAACCCAGACGTGCCAAGGGACGCGCTCGGGCTGCAGGTACCAAAAGGCTGTGCAAGCCTGGAGTGCTGCTGACATCTGGCCACCCAGCCTTGGGGCAGGTGGCAGGCTGGCAACAAGCAGAGACTGGAGAGGGATGTGCCTGTCAAAACAAAAGACTATGGATGAGAGGAGTCCTTCCTCACCTGCCCCCTGTGTGACCCAGCCCCTAAGTCGGGTTACGGAGTGGGAGCCTCGGCAGAGTTCAAAGGGAGGATCCGTTTGTGTCCGAGCGCAGGTGAAGAAACCAGAAGACATGTGAAACACCAGGTGATACAGAAACAAACCAAGAAATGGCATGGAGACCTGTGCCTGCCACCCTTCCACTGCAAAAGCATCAAGGCCCCACACCTCAAACACAACTCAGTTTGATGCCTGACCCACCCCAACATGCACTGTCACAAATCAACAGATGTGGGACAGCCAAAGCCACCAGCTCCAGTCCCTGGTCCTGACCAACAGGGTTAATGCCACAGAGCAAAAGACCAAAGACCTTTAAAACCCCTTGGAGTCGAGGCTGTGACTTCCCAGTACAGAGCAGAGTAAACCCAGACTGCCAGCACCAACCGCAAGAAGGGGATCACGTTTCCAATGCCGCTGGAACGGCAGCAGCCCCTCTTCCATGGGCAGGGAACCAAATGTGGCACCCATTTCCTCAGACTCAGCACCAGATTGACCTTCAGCAGTGGAGACTTCAACTGCTGACTTCACACCCCACAAGCACCTGTCCCAAAACCTACGTCCCAGGTTCCACACTCAGTACTCAGCAGAATCACACAGCTCTTGAGGAATGGGGCTGTCTGGGGCCAGGGCCCTGCACCCCACAGCAGGGTGAGCTTACACCTCCTCTGGCAGGAGAACCTGCTCCTTTGCCTTCTGGTGAGCAGCTCACTTCAAGAGCCTGCCACAGACTCACCAGCAGCCTCAATGCCTGACCCCAGGGAGTCCACGGATGGGGCCCAACACCCCTCAGAAGGCTTCTGACAACAGCAGATGCTTTACAGGCAGATCACAGGCTGAGGATACTCGGTCTAAAGAGGAACAAGTGCATTTCTGTATTGAGGAGGCAATGGCAAGCCCTTGGGCCCATTCTACTCCTGGGGACTTCACCCTCGGAGGAAGGAAGCATCAGAACAGAGGCGTGATGCTGATCCCCTTCCCGGGAAGGCTCCTGCCTGTGCAAGGGCGGATGCTGCTGCAGGGATACAGCTGAACTGCAGCTCCTGGCTGAGACTCCCAGGGGAATGATGGGGATTCTCTCCTCTAGGAGCATATAGCCGGTGCCACCGGCAAAACAGTGAACTGCTTTAAGAAAGCAGATGCTCCATGTCTCAAAACATTGACTGCCCCCACCCTGCAGAGCTCTGTGTGCCTGCGGACAGACGGACACACGCTTGTCCCCACAGCCCAACTTGGGAAGGGGACAGATGCAGGGGCTCATTTGGAGAGACCCCCAAGCAGACCCAGGAGCTCTCAACGCCCATGCAGGAGCATCAACACAGTGATGATCACACACACACACCCTCTGTCACTGCAGAACGTGGGGTTTCTGTTAAAAATTATCCCCTTCAGGGTAGCACAGCAGCTCAAACACTACGTTCCTGCTGCTGCTGCCTTGATACCTGTGTGAGTAACGAGTAACAAGTATGTCACAGAGTGACTGGCTCAGGCCAGCAGCACGGCCTAGCAGCCTGTGCGTGAGGCTGCACAGTGAAGGGAGAGGCAAGGACACTCTTCCTTATAAGCCAAGAGCTTGTTCATGATAAAAACACCAAGTTTTGGATCAACTCGAGTCATTCATGAACCCAGATCTAACGGCTGCAGAAAGCAGAGCTCTCCTCTGTGGTTGCTGCATCCTGAGCACGTGGGCGCACAGGGACCCTGCTCCTGCCAGCTCTGCCCGTCCCGCCTGGGGACTTGTGCCCTGTCCCTCCGGGTGGGATGAGTGCAGGACACCCCTAGCCCCCCTGCACAGCACGGGGAGCACCTGGGCCCTGCCCCTGTTGCCTCAGTGAGAGCACGGGGTGCACCGGAGCGGTTCCTGTGTGCACCGGCGTGCTGCCAGGCACACAGGGCTGCGCCACCAGCACTCACTCACAGACCAGCTCCAGGTAAAGACCAAGAGGCACGGACATGTGCCAGAGCCAGGAACCCAGCTCCTTCAGATGGTTTCTCTGGAAAGCCCCAGAGCTGCGCGGCACCGAAACCCTCTCTTGTCACAGCCCTGCAAGTGGCACAAGCCCCAGTTACCCTGCACGTCCCAGCAGGCTGGGAAGTGGCAGCAGCAAGAACCCTCCTCATTTTCTCCACCCCAGCAGCTGATTTTGAGGAATAAGTCCTAAGCAGTTATGGCCTGCTGTTAACTGCATTATGAGCACAGCCAAATCAGTGTCCCTCTGGACACCTCCTGCAGGAAGGGCAGCAGAGCAGCCTGGCTCAAGCTCAGGACAATCAGCAGTTGCATCTTCCTGTTGAAGGAGGAAGGTTGGGGGCCAGGGAACCCCGAGGACATCTGAAAGCCAGTGGGGTGGCTCCTGCCAGGCTCCCTTTTTACAGACTGTGCCTGCCTAACAGCCCATGTCACCAGCAAAGGTGTGGCACTGCCAGCAGCAGTGGTCTGGGAATGCCTCAGGAGTGGGGCTGGGGGAGTTACTGGATGGCAGATGAAGCCCCAGCCCTGACCTACAAGATGGGGCTTTGGCACTGCCTCCAGCTCCCAAGGCATCAGTGCCCAGCTGACTGGAGCAGGCAGCAGCTCTGGTCTCCATGCTCAGCTCTGCCATCCAAGCACCGACGTGAAAATCCCTGTGTGGGGCTCGAGGGTTCTCTGCTTTTCGGAAGGGCTGCTTTCTGCAGGAAGGAAAGGCTCCAGTTCCTGGCCGAATCAAAACAGAGCACGCCATCATTCGTGAGGGAAGCTAAGGGAGTAATTTTGCTACAATTCACTTCTTCAACTGCAGAGAGCACACAGGAAATATGCTTTGCAAAGAAAACAAGCCAGTCTGACCCTACAATAGCATGAATCTGATGCAGATTAAACAGGAACCGGTACGTCAGTTAAAAGCATTTGCTCCTTCAGCAATTAATCACCTTAATGGAAGCAAGCCTCCACCAAGAAGATGCCCTGCTCCTCCCCTACAGCCACACGCACACCCAGGGACAGGAGATGACACACGTCTAGTGCAGGGTGCGGGTGCAGGGTGTCGGTGACCCTCTCACCATGGGTCATGTGTGCTCGTGCAGGCGAAGGAGCCACACACAGACCCTCACCCTGGGCTGCAGCTGCAGGGCCCAGAGCACAGGGCCTCCTGCTGCCACAGCGCTGGGACCGCAGCCCCGGCCCTTGCACAGCACGCAGTGCTCACTGGGGAGTGGAGCTTTGGGCGGCCACAGGCATGAAGAGCACAAGCGCTCACAAAGTCTGGGTGTCCAGCCCCATCTCTGTCACCACTGCAGACACGAGAAGCCTATTTCAGATACATGTCGTCTCAGGAGGTGTGAGAGTTCATTAACTGGTTCATGCAAGGCCCACATCATCTGTAAAGCTGCAGGACAGATGCACCAAGCAGAGAGAAAAACAGAAACCAGGCCCTGGCTAACCCTCACCAGATTTGCAGGACACAGGCAGGCAGCATCCTTACGTGTTTCAGGGGTGTCACTTGGCCTGAGCACTCCCACTCCCCTTGATCCCAGGGTCACTGATGGGTACTTGTGGGGAAAAACCCAACAGTTTGCAAGTTTCTCAATACTGAAGAGTCTCTGCATCAATTACTGGGGCCAAAGCCTCTCCTTCCATGCTGCAGTGTTACCATGGGAATTGTACATGTCACCAGGCCTCAGGAGCCAAGAAGCTGCACGTGCCTTTAACGACACACAGCTACTGCACGAAGAGCTTGTCCTTTCCTCTCCTTCACAGAAACAAGCCCCCTTCCCTGCACAGAGCTATCCCCAGACTTCAAAACAACCCCCTTTCCTCCATGGCACGCTGCACACCAGCCAGCCCTAGGCCCGAGGTCCCACCCCGCCACACTAGCTGTGAAAAGGGGAACTGAGCCGTGGCTTTACACCCCCTTTTGCATTTACAAGTGAAACCAGTCAACACAGGCAGCTCGGGGAGAGCTACAGAAATGCCCTTGTTAGATATTTGTAAAAGTTTCTGAAGAAACAAGTTCCCAGGCTGCTCATCCAGACATGCCTCCTCACCATGCGGCTGCGAGCCGTCTCTCCCACGCCGGGAAGCTGTGCCGCGGATGGGGCTGGACCCTGCGTGCTCCACTGAAGGTGCTGCCAGATTCCACCAGCACCAGGCACACTGTTGAGGGCTGCCCGCCCTCCCTGCTCACCTCTTGCATGCTTGGCTAGCACAACTCGCAGAGCCCAAAGCCCCAGAGAGGGCTTGGAGACCCTAAATTGGAGAGCAGCTCGTTGGACTTCTGAGGGACTCGTCAAGCCCTTGGGTCGATATGAGTCTCCTTGAGCAGCTGGAGTTACGGCTCCCATAAGCAGGTCACACTCTGGGCCTCTGCACAGCTTGCCTGCAGTTGGAAATAGCACGATGTACAGCCTGCTGGCATTTCCAAAGACTGCCTGGGAGCAGGGGGAAAGGGGTGGCAGATGCCACAAGCAGGGAGGAGCAGTGCCGACCTACACATCCCAAAACACAGTGGCAGTGGTCACAGGCCTAAAGCATGCTCGGGAGCAGGGGGGTCAGCAGGATGCCCCCAACTGCAGCCCTGGGCATCCAGCGCTGGGGCACACCAGCAAGCAGCGAGGCCTGTTCCAGACCTGTTCTCCTACTTCGCACTGGTATGTGGAGACGCTGACTCCACGCTGGCTGGAGGAAGACTGAGAAGCAGTAATTAAGCTGAATGCTTGGTTTTCCTTGACTGAACCAGCTAGAAACCAGGCCAAAACAAATCACAAGCATTTATCTTCCAGGCTGAGGTACTTCACACGACCAGGCAGGTGTCTGTAAAAATGAGCTACCAGAACGATGGCCACCACAGCTTTTATGCAGTTGTCCAACCTCTCCTTGCTGCTAGTAGAGCAGAGGGGCCAAGGCGCAAGGGAAAGGACCAGTGATTTATGTTGCTTCATAAGCTGCTGGCAAGCAGCGCTGGCTGCATGCACATACAAAGCCCTGAACATCTCTGAAGGTGAAGTCATAACCCAGCGTTCCAAATTCTACGTTACAGCTTACTATATATAGCAAGCAGGCACGGAGCTCTGACTTGGCTGCACATGGGAGCAGCGCTTCCCCTGATGAATGGCTGAATGTCCTGATACTGAGGGTCTATTAAGCTAATAGCAGTAAAATTAAAGCCTTCAAAAGCCAGTGTTTTCACATTTAATGGTGCCACAGCCACAGCCTGGGGGCAGGGGGGATAAAGAGAGGCAGGAAGAAGAAAGGAATTTCCAGACTGAAAAAGCAAATGAATATACATATTGTAGACTTGCTCCATGCAGAGATGTGTGTGGAGAGCCACAAGCAGCTCTTGTAGGAGACCACACCATGTGAACGGGCTGTGGGCAGGGAAGGGACCCCGCCCGAGGAGCCCCTCAAGAGCACCACGGATCCGAAGGGAACCAACCTTGCAGCGCTGCGGGGTGTGCTCAGGCTCCCCAGGACCCCGTGCCTGTGAGCACCACAGGAGGGCCAGAGTGGCCTCAAAAAGCCCTGATCCCACCACACAACACGTTCCCTGGAGCCAGGACAGGGCCACCTTAGGGAACATGGGTCTCCTCCCTTCCTGTGCCCTGTCCCATGGCAGAGCTGGGGCCATGGCCCTGCCTGCTGCTTGTCCCCAACACCCTTTGATGGCGCCTCTGGCAGCAGCACACAACACCCGGGTACACCAGCAATGTGCTGTGAGAGCAGAGATAAGCTGGGGTACTCAGCACAGCCAAAGAATGGAAGAGCAGTCGTTTACCCAGCTGCAACTTTAACTACAACACTGTCACAGAAGCGACCACAAAGCAAACTGCAAAAGCAGAAGTTAACTTATTCCCAAGAAAAAAGTCAAGGAGTGCCGAACCCCACGGGACCAGCTCTCAGAGCAGGAGGCCCCACGGGATACGTGTGCTTGGCATGCTGCAGGCACCACTCCCACTTTTCTGACCATCTGAACAGCTCCAGGCACAAGAGCCCTGCAGCCAAAATGGGCACTGGGTGCTGGGTGCCCACGCAGGCCCACAGCAACAGGGGATGCTACAGGAACAAGGGGGAAGCAAAGCCGCCCTGCTCAGGGTGGGGTGGAAGGATCGCTGCCCCTCACACCTCAGGAGCTCAGCTGTGGGGGCAGCCCCCACATCCCACTGGGAGCGAGCTCGGTACTGCTGCAGCCACAGCTCTGAGGCGTCCATCCCCAGTGCCATGACTGTGACACCCTGAACGTCAGGCTCCTTCCCCCGGCACATGTGGTGGTGTTCCAAGCCGCGCTCCTGCCCCTCTGGTGATGCCGCTCTGGAACCAGGCTCCTGCTTCAGCCTCTTCTGCTCTCAGCCACGGGCAGAGAGGGAATAAGGCAGCCCCAGCCACCCCGAGGAGCAGCAATGACACCCCAAGGTGCTGCGCAGCACAGGCTTTGCCAGGAGCAGCTGCCCACGGCCCTGCTCCGACCTTCCAGCCCACAGACAAGCACAAGGTGAACACCCTTTGCTGTCAGCTGGGGCAGACAGCTGCTGTGCTTGAGGCAGCTCTGGTGAGGGAGTGGGCTGCACCCCGGCTCCCACCCTGTGGGATGGGGCTGCCGACATGGCATGGGGCCCAGCAGGCCAGGCTCTGCGGGGAAGTAACATCACTCCCTGTCCTGGTGCTACCAGGGTGGAGGTCTGGCCACAGCCCCCTTTGCTAACAGGGGCCTGTGGTTGTAAAAACACGACAGGCAGAGGTGAACCTCATTCTGGTGTTTGGAGCTGGTTGGAGTAAGTCACAGCGAGCACAGGCAGGAGCTGCAAAGCAGCACGAGAAGAGGGCGAGTGGGCATCTCTCTCCTGGTGCTGCTCTAAACCAAGGGTGTCTTACAACCCCAGTGCTACAAGTTGCTACTCTGCATGTCCTTTTGCCAGAAATTTGCTTTACCTCTCAGTTAATGATGGGGCTTTAGCAAAGTTATTTACCTCCAAAAAAGTACAAGGATAAAGTAATGAACGCATGAAGTGATCATTCCAGCTTTTCCAACCCAAACAGAGTTAAAAAATGGCATTGCTTCATTTTATGTGCAACACCAGTTACCTGAACTGCTCCACAGTCAATGCCCTGGGTGCTCTGTAGAACAGCACTGCGTGCCAGGAGAGCTTCACACCACACAGCGTCCCGAGCCCAGCCTCTGCCGTGCCAGGCAGCACAGGCACCTCCTGGGCTCAGCTCAGTGCTGCCCGTACCCAGCCCTCCTGCAGCTGCTGGTGAGGACCTGGCACAAGGGATTTTACAGCAGGCCTTGGAGCTTCCTGGTATTTACCTGGAGCTCAAGTACCATTGTGGGCTCAGGAATTGCAGAAGTATGCGAAAACTGCAGTTACCCCTTCAGGAAAGAACAGGCACCGAGTAACTGGTGGGCATGTTGCAGTTCCACCTTGGGGAAGCTCAAAGCAAGGGATAAACTTCAGTCCTCCTGAATGGAGAGAAATAGATACAGGGCAAGTCCAAATGACTGTTTTGTTAGTGCTGCACCAGGACCCCAGCCACGCTGGTCTGATCGGAAAACCAAATGTGACACGGGAAACCTGGGAAGTTTGGTTCTGCTTGGCCAGTTTTGGGCAACTGCAGCTGTTTATCCAGCAGCTCTGGCATCTCCTGGGGCAGACCAGGTTGGCAGCTCACTGCAGGCACACGTAGGGCAGAAAGCGACGCCCCAAAAGCCACCTGAGGGAGGCGAGTGAGACGGCGATACCCATTGAGTGTATCCAACACCCACCAGGTGGAGAGCTCTGGCTGCAGAGTACAGCAAGGATGGGTTGGGGCTAACCTGGCTTAGTCCATCCTGGGTTAGCCCATCCTTTCCATCTCAGTCTCAACGCTTCGCTGTTCCCTCATTCAGACCCCTCCATCCCCTCTGCTCCACACGTACAGCTCAGATACAGGCTGTGTCTGCAGGAACCCCGGTCTCCCCAGGAACACGCGTTTCTTTCCCTTCCAGAGGCCTTGCCCTTCAGCCTGCACGGTGTGACCAGGTCCCACTGCTAGCAGGGCACCTGCTAGGGCACCCCACTGGTGAGGATGGGCTGTGTTCCCCTTTAGCTCACATATGATGGGCAGCCTCCCACTCTGTCTGCCCAGCCTGGACTCTGAGCTCCCCTTGGCCACAGGCCTTCTTATCCCACACAGGCCGACAGGCATGGCCACTCTAATGTGAAGCATCAGGTGCCTGCTCCCCCTGCCCCTCTCCTCCCCAGGACACACCAGACGGGCCTGCCCAGAGCCCACAACCGCTGGGCAGCTGGTGGTGACAATGTTGGTCCTGTGGAGGCTGCCCCGAGGTGCACACACACACAGAGCAACGACCACTCAGGAGGAGGATGAAGCTCTGCTGCTCCCTCAAACAGAGCACCCTGGGTAAGGGAGTGATGGGCTTTGCCCACAAGTCTTTCCCTGGCGAGGACAGCATATTCTGGGCATTGGGCTTAGTTATACCCCAGACCTAGCTAACAGCAATTCGGGGCCAATCCAAACACTCTGCTGTAAGGAGGGCCTCAGCCAGAGCTCAGCAGCATTGGAAGGGGCAAGGCAAGGATGAAAGCTTAAATGCTGCTGGTTGAGCACCCAGCTGCCCAGGCACCTCAAGCCCACAGGATTAATACACCACACTCCTATTACTTATCCCAGCCAGACTTGCTGGGATGGAATAACTCGAGTAAAGCAAGTCCTTTGTTACACCCAAGCAAGTGGTGAAGTTTCATGACACAGGGTACAAGAAAAGCCCCTTTTCTCCCTCTGGATCGCATGAGGTCTGACCAACGGTGGTCCCACTGCAACACAGCAGCCTGGACAGAGCACAGCACAGTCTATGGCAAGAACAGCAGCAGCCTGTGCACTTGCTTCAAATTTAGGGGCCAACATGACAAACTGCAGCATATAACACAACAACCTCTGACAACACAGCTCCTCCTCACGATTAGTTATGGTTTGCAGGCAAAATGTTCATCCCTCCCCTTGTTCAGCACCATCCTAGATGAGGTCTTGCCTAGAGAGCTGCAACTGGAAGGCTGGGAAACAATTCTAATTTACACAAGCTGCTGGATATTCCCCATGGCCTTCACAGAGGGCTGCAGCATCAAGGGAAGTTACAGAGGCATTTCCATTCCCAGTCACACTGTATCCTGCATTTCTAGGTACAGAATGTTCACCCTGGGCAGAGTTCCGACTGAGTGGTGAGAAAGGGAGTGAGTCCAGCCCCTTCCCCGCCTGCAACCAGGAAAAGCAAAATGTGGATGGTTACAAAGCATCAGTCCCCACATTGATGTTCCCACCTCACGTCCTCACACAGAGAGGCGACTGGTGAAGCCCATGAGAGTTTAATTAGCTGATCCAGCACCATGCTGACATTTCAGTCAGGAACCAAGCCCCAGCTGCTGTGAGCAGTGCTGAAAGAACGCTCCCAGGTACAGACAGGCTTTGGTACGACCAATCTGAAGAGCAGTAAGGAAAGCACCTTCGTAAGGAATCAGTCCCAGAGGGGGCAGGGAAACTGAGGGAGGGAGGGAGCAAAGGGGTCGAGAGGGCCTGTGGCTGCTGTGGGTAACTGCTGGGCATCAGGCCCTCAACATGATAAACACAAACTCAATCCCATTAAGGGTTTTAGTGCTTTGAACCAAGAGACACTTCAAAGAAAGGTGAAGTCCAGAAGCTGGTATGCTTCCAACCTCACGGGATTAGGTCTGATGCAGACAACGCATCCTCCCACCGCATCCTCGCTGTGAACAGCCAATGCACCACTACAGTCCTGTCAGCTCAGCAAACGACACTCGTCTCGTCCCTCACAGTGCCAACGGCTTCGTACTCCCCCCAGGAGCAGGGGCTCCAATTCCCATGGTCCCCCCGGCTGTTTGGAACTAAAGGCCCTCAGAACCTCTGGCGTTACCAGCACCAACACCCACGTGTTTCGGTTTAACAACTGTCCACCTCTGTTTGTAAGGAAAATCCCATGCCACAAACAGTGGAACAAAGGTCAAAACACACAAGGAGTTGTTCTTCTGTGGGAAGTGTTTGTCCAGTGAGCACTTACCTGGTTCTGGAGGCCGAGTTATGTCTCAAACTGCGTTAAGAGATCTCTTATTTCTGGAGTCAGGTGCTCTACGGCCTTGGCAGCTTCCGTGATCGCTTTCCGATACATCCCTTTCTTCTTGCGATTAAATCTCAGTTTGAAAAACTCAGAGAAAGGAGAGAGTTTGGAAACAGATAAGAAGGAAGTCGTTGGAGAACCAAACCATGACACCTTAGCTTCTCGCCATGACGGTTCCCCATTTTCCTTCTGGCTGAGGTTTATGTCAAGAACACGTGCTGGCCACCAGGGAAACCCATGAATTTTACCCCAAACAATATCCCCCACTGAGACAGTCCTCCCATCCTCCGTGACGCATTTGGACACGCTCTGGGTATGCAGTCTGACTGTGAGCGGCGGCACGATTTTACGCTCATCTTTTGAAGATGAAGAGACGGACGCATCATCACCAGGCAAAAAGTCACACATCTCTGGTGATGTTACTTCTGAACTAGAGGACTTGGATTCGTCTAGGCTGTCATTGCTACACACCGACAAGCTAGAAGAATCTGCTTTTCTTTTGCGGTAGTTCATAAGGAAAGCCAAGTTATCGTGTCCATCTTTACCTTGGGGAAATCGTTTAAAGTCATCATCTTCCCCCGAGCTCCCTGAAGATATCTCAGCTAAACCTCTGTCCGTGGAGTCATCGTTGTAGAAGGCGCCAGGGTTGGACTCCCTGTTCTGAAGGACGTTGATTTCATCAATCAGTTCTGCCTTATAAATGGAAACATTCTGACCATCGTTGATGCGATGGGGCTTCAGCCGTATCTTTGGGGGGGGGGCGTCCGCACTGGAATGCACCGGCCGTGTCAGCTTCAGTTTTGGAATGGAAGCAAGCTGGCTGCCTGCTGACTTGTCCATTAGACATTTGGTTTCTCGACACCGCTCGGGGTCTCTGGGCTCCTCTTGGTCCTCCCCTCCGTTCTGCAACACTCGCTCTGCACAAAAGGGCTTGACTGAGCCATGCACCCGGGAAGGGATCTTAACCACCTCGCCTTTCCCTTGGGGAGTGCTGTAGGATATCTTGATAACCGGGGTTCGATGTACCAGCTCCCCAGAGAACTTGTCATCCTCCCTCTTCTCTCTTTTGTTCCTTTTCTCCATGTAGTCAGAGTCCCCCTGCTTCTTCTGCTCTTTGCCCTGAATGCTCAGCTTCCTCCTGGTCTTGGCGTTCTGCCGAGCTGCGCTGGCATCCTCGGGGTTCAGGGTGTTCTTACACTTCTCGCAGAGCACCTGCCTCGGCCGCAGCCTGATCGTGCTCATGATCAGCCTCCCCGGGTCCCTGTTGCGCGACAAACGCCTCCTCGTCCTCTTTATAGTCCGTGGTGGTGGCTGTGGAACCCACTGGTTGTACGTGTGCCGCAGCCACAGCGGGCGGGGAAAGGGGGCTCCCTCGAAGTACGGGGGGTAAGGAGGGAGGCTGCCGGGCGGCGGGGGAGGCAGGAGCGGGGGGACTTGTTCATCGCCGCTTCCTTTGGGAGGCTTTTCACCGGTGGGTTGCGGCTCCGTCTCACCCTGTGCAGCAGCATCTCCGTCAGCAACTCCATTGGCCTCAGCAGGAGGGTGCTCCTCGTGCTTGGGAAAGGAGGACGGGAGGCAGAACAGTCCAGACCTAGGGCAGGAGAGAAGGACAAGGAGGGAAAGAGACATAGAGTCAGGATGTTTCAGAGGTGCTTCCCTGGGAAGGCTGTGCATCATAAATATGCCATATGTTTCTTTAAAAACAAATAAGCCAACCTCTCCCTCTCACAGCTTCCATGTAGGAAGAATGCAACGTTATCCCTTGACTTTCAAGACAGGGCAGACAGTTCTGCCATTGAGAAAAAACAACAGGTTTCAAAGTGTAGGAAAGGAGCCCTGCTCCTCTGCCAGGAGGGGCATGGAGACCAAAACCTCCATTTCCTTGAACTCTTCGCACAAAGTTTTGCTCTAAGAAACGTTATCAGGCAAAACAGTTTATTTTATCAGCAGGCTGGCACAGCCATGAGGAGGGCTGTGGTGCTGATTACATAAGCCTTCAGGGAGCCATCAAACTTTCCTTCCTCGCACTGTACTCGCATGGATGATCTTCCAGCTCCCCACTCAAAACACCCCAACCCAGACGGGTAAGGGGACCTTGCACCTCTAGGGCAGAGGTTCACCAGTGCCCAGCTCTGCTTCTCTGTGCCCAGGCTTTCCTCACAGGACTTGTTTTGTTAGAATAAGGCATACACTGGTACTCCAGGGAGGAAGGATTAAGAACGACACTGCAGCATCGTTCAGTGCCAAGTCTCATCCCGGACTACCAAAGTCTGGGCACAACATCTTGCACAGATACTGGTAAAAGCCAATCCTCAGAACTGCTGAAACACACAACTGCCATTCATGCCTCTGGCTGTCTGCACCAGGATTTATGCCCTTGGCCTGACATTAGAAATATTATGCTAACACAGCACTTGGACAAATATTTGCTCTGAAACACCGACTCAGAGCAGGCAATGCTGGCTGTCTTGGCTTCCCAGAGCAGTTCTGTACAGAGCCTGCCATCAGTTTCAGCTCTTTTCCTAACAGAATGCTGGATGGGGAGTCATGAAGACACCACAAAAAGACAGAGAGCAGCTACACTGCTAGTTTGAGTTTGGGATGCTACCTTCCCCATTCCCTCCTCACCAGCCATTGGCTTCCTCCCACCACTAGCAAGGGAGGAGCTTCTTGGTGGCATTACAGGGGGCATATGGCAGCCCTTACGCAGAAGGGCACCAAAGAAACTGGAGCTCACACACCACCCAAGCCCACAGACATAAGCAGCAGGGCTGGTCAGGCAGAGCACAGGAGACCAGGGATCATGGACCCTGAATGATACGGCTCCAATCCACTGACTGCGCTCTCCCTTCCTCAGACTGGGGCTCTCCTGACCCATTTCCCCAAAGACTCACAGCAAGTTTAAAAACAAAGCTTGCATAAACTAAGCTGGTAGGAATTAGTCTGATTCTGGTACCAAGTCGCAGCCCTTCGCTGCAGTAAGAGGGACCTGCAGCTATTCCGACTCTGTGCCGGCCCCTCTAAGAACCTGTTCTTCAGCTGGAAGCTCAGTTTAACTGGGCAGCTACAAGCTCAAGACCCAGTAAGTCAAGAGGACTGTTGAAACCACATAATTTGGAACAAAATATTTTTGTTCCCTGAGGTTTTTTTTAAACAGGGACAACTGAGACTGTAGGTGTTTCGAACGACAACCAAGAACACCAGGACGGTTTGTACAGCCAAAGATGCCAGCACCGCCCATAAACCAACCCGAAGCGATACACTTTCCAAAGCCCTGGCTACAGATTTTAGTTGTTTTATGCAATGAGATTGTCTAATTTGGTTGCACCAGAGAACTGTGCAAGTTCTTCTCTTCTCCCCTCATGAACACAAGCCCGGCTCCCCCTGGCAGGCCCGGGTGCCGCCTGCCTTCCACGGCCTGGCTCTGAGCAGCCAGCACCGTCAAAACCACTTCCTTCCCTTCCTTCCCGAGGATCCGGCATGGCACGAAGCTTCTGGCTTGGCAGAAGCGCTCAAAGGTTGACTCTGTGGTATGAGTTACACTTGTAAAGTTAACACGTTAGCACGTCATAACCCTGCTAGGCCTGAAACGGCCCACCCTGGCACTGAATGCACTGCTGCAGGCCCCCACCTCATGGCAGCCACATCAGTGACATCCCAGGGAGCACTGCAGGGCAGACACCAGCGTGCCTGTGCCAGGGTGCCCGTGCCTGGGTGCTACTGCACAGCCCTGGACTGCAGCAGGACTGGGAGAAGCTGCGGGCACTGCAGCCCACCTGCTCCGATGGGGACACCCAGGCACGTGCCTGCACCACGGGGCAGCTCGTGACAGGCGCTTCGGAGAAGGGCAGCGGCTGTTCAGCCATTTCGGGCAGAAGCCGCTCAGGCCAGGGCCCTGCTATTTTAGACTTGCTATAAAAACAGAAGGAAAAGGCATGGACGATCAGGCAGAGCCCCCATGACAGGGACTCTTCACCTGGAGTGTCACTGCCCTGTGCCAGAGCACAGCCCTTCAACCCAAAGCCGCGGCAGCACCAGTGGTCTGAAAAGAAACAGTCCACCTGCCCCCCAAAAGGGCCAGGCCGAGCAGCAAAGCAGCTTGAGACTCATTTTCGATAGCAGCAGCTCCCCCATGGCCAGGCCGCAGCTCTGTCAGGGACAGGTGAGCTCTGCAGACCCCACCGGAGCTTGGTGCTGCCCCAGGACTGCTCCTGCACTGCAGGGCAGGCAGCTCACTGCTGCATCCTGCATGCCGCCACAGCACCCAGCTGCACCAGGGAGAGTGGAACCCAGGGCATGCTGCCAGGCATGCTGATCTGGTGCCACGGCCCCCACCCACACCTGGGCACCCCACAGGTGCCCCCACCCATGCTGCCACAGCTTAGGCACATGGGTGCTCACTCCCGAGGGGCCTGGGCCTCTGCTTCTCTTCCTTCAGACTGGAAGTGGCTCTGAAGGCCAAGAAAGCTGTTTGCTGAGACACCGTCCCTCTTTCAGTCTGCCAGAGGGGCTCTGGGCAGAGGCAGGAGGAACTCTCCCAGCTCGCCCACCTGCCTGTCTCCCCAAGACACTACGGGCACCCCGGCCCTACTTCTCAGGCACGGGGAGAAGGGAAGCGGCTCCCGAGGGGCCAGGCACAGAGCATCTCGTGTCGCATCACTGCATCACCAGGCACCAGCAGCGCCCACTCAACACCAACAGCCACCAGCACCCAAGGCTGCTTTCAGTTTCTCTATCCCTCCCCACTGTGCACTCCTACGGGGATGCCAAGAACGAGCTCCTCCAGGCTCCCTCAGCTGCGAGAAGACCAACTGCAAAGCGATTATACCTTTCCCTGGGCCGTGCCTGCCCCGGTGCTCCCCCCGCTGCCACCCCCTCACCTTCCACGCAGGCACTGCTCCTTGTAAGAGGATTTAGCCCCGGTGCCTTTCCACCCACAGCCGAGCCAGACGCGCTTCATCTGACAGGCTCTGCTTTCCAGGAGTGGCTCCCTTTTACCAGGAGCAGCACAGTGTGTCGCCAGCCTCACCTGCACCCCCAGGCTCTGCTGCACCAGCCTGGGGGCAGTCAGCGTGCTGCCCCTAAACCTGCCACTGCAGAGCCTGTCCCTGAGCCACTGCCACCGCTGAGCCTGCGCATTTACACCCTTCCACCAAGATGAAGGTGCCCGTGGTCGTGGGTTCGGGGCTTGAGTGTGCACACCAGCATTACAAGCAGCAGGGAATATGGCACAATGCGATTCCAGCCTGCCTGTAATCCCAGGAGAAGTCAAACAGACAAAGTTACCTCAAACCAACCTCCGACTGGAACAGAAGATACCATCCTCTGATTTATATTTGTGCACAATTAAGACAAAGTAATTATAAGTTCATTTGAAATAAAGCTGCCAAACCTCGTTACCAAACCCACCACAACTGCAGCCCAAATGCATTTACATCTCCTCGGGAGCACAGCTGCTGTGCAGCTTACTGCCCAGAGAGAGTTCCAGCAGAAGCCAGTAAGCACCAGTCACTCGGTAACTGGTACTGGGCTGGCTGCACGCGCTGTCCAGGCTGCAGGCAAGGAGCCGTGCCTGCACAATGACAAGAACCGTTTTGCCTTCCAATAATCCCACAGCTATTGGAAGAGGCAGGCAGGCATTTTAACTACAGCCCACTGGTTCCACAGGCACAGGGCAGCCAGCAGGCTGCAGGCAGGCAGAGCAGTACACAGGGCAGCAGGCGGGCAGAGAGGGCAGCAAGCAGGCAGCAGGCAGGAAGCAGGCAGGGTCCTGCCCGCAGCCACTCCCGCTGCCCACGCAAGCTGCTTGCAGGCCGAGCCCCGTACACCTGGGCAGGCGGTTTCGGGTTCAAACCTGCGCCTGTGCCTCTGTGCCTAAAATAGCAGGAGCCCATCAGTGGGACTGGGGTGGAGAGGCATCTCCTGGCTGCTCGTGCTTGCAGGCCTGCCTCCTGCTCAGCTCCCTGCACCAGGCGCTATGTTTTGGGCCAAGTAGAACAAATCCATCCACTCCCCAGTGCTGAAACCAGATGACAGCCCCAAAGCAGGCTGAAGAGGCACCAAGCAGGTTTCTGTGCTTCTGCCTTCCCCCCACATTTGTGCAGGCAAAACTGCTCCAGCAGCCCCCCTCCTGCCAATCACATCCCCCTGCCCGCACGGCCCTGATGGCTGCCCAGGGTGCTCGGCAGAGCAGAGCAGGCAGTAACCCCCACATCAGGCACCGGCCAGCGAGTTGCCTCTCTCCATCAGCACGTAACGGGGAGCAGATGGGAAAACACTTTTGCCACGTCTCTGTTTGGAGCCTTCAGAGCCCAGCACCAAGCTGAGAAATTCCCACTACCTTTGGGTCACGTCTCCATCTCCCACCACCACCACCACCACGCTGGCTCCTGCATTCTGCCGGTGATGGGGAGGGTGAGCAAGACCCCTTCTTCCCTCCGCATCCCAAGTGGAGGGTGGCTGCAGGAGCCCGTGCTCCAGGCTGGCTGCCCTCGCTCACCCCCAGCCACTCGGGTCCCCAGGAGCCAGGCACTCGCCTCACGCTCGACACCTCCGTCCTGCTGGCCTACCACAGCGAGGCCGCAGCGCTCTCGGCTCGCGTCGGTCACCACGTCACAGGCTGGCTGTGGCCATCGCGGGACAGCCGGTGCTGGGGGACGAGGCTCCACCAGTTGCTCTCCTCCTGAGTCCGGCGCAAGACCTGAAGGGAGGAGATAGCCCAGCCCAGGCCCCCAGCCCTGGGGAGGCTCTACTCCCAGAGCTGAGAGAGTCTCGTGGAAGCCGAGCTCTGCAGCCAGGGCACAGGAGAGGCAGGTGGGACACACTCCCACTCCATCGCAGCCCCAAAGTGGCGATCAAGGCACAGACCCAGGCGGTACCTAGGAGGAGCCAGGCAGCTTTTCTTCGTGTTCCCTACCTGAAGCAGCACAGTCCTGCCAATGGGCTCCCAAACCAGCCTGCTAGAGTGGGGACACATTGACAAACCCTTCCTTCCACCCTGCCCTTCCACTCCAGCTCAGAAAGGAGGATGCTGCTCCAACACCCCCACTGCGGGTCCAGCCAGCCCCTGGCCGTGCCGCCCTCCCACTCCAGCAGCCATCAGCCACAGCAGCGCAGGGCAGGGCAGCGATGGGCTCCAGCAGCACCATAAAGCCTGGGGGAAGCACCTGCCTGGTTGTTTCTTGGATCCACTGGGCACAGAAAGAAGGTAAAAAAAAAACAACTGTGAAGAAAGATTAGGAGGAAGAAAATCCCAGGTAGGAGTGCACCCATCATTACTGAGGAGGAAAACAACTGGAATGCGAAAAGATAGCAGCAGCTGGCTTTGGGACCCCATGGGAGATGCCTACCACTCAGTGTTTTGGCTGGAACCAGACACCCAGTGAGGTTTACAGACTCCTGATAGAGTTAAACACATGAATACTTTTGGAAATCTGGCTCAAATTTTCTGGGGTGGCCACGTGAAACCAAACGAGCTATGAGTGCCCAAGCCTTGCTTCATGCTGCTTCTAAGCAGGAGGAGAGGGGCTGCCCAGTACTAACCCAGCAGAGCCCTCCCAACCCAACCAGGGCAGAGAGGCCGGCCCTGGGACAGCATGGAAACACTCCCAGGAGCCATTCCCACCCGGAGAGACGAGACGGGCCCGCGTTCCGAACGGCTCCCCGGCCTTTCACCCCAGTGAGATGCTCGGCTGTGGGTTGGGACACCTCGTTCCCCCCGGATACCGACGGGACCCGCGGCAAAGCCCGGCGGGGAGGCGGCAGAAGCACAAGGCCAGCAGGCCCGGCCGCTGCGGAGCCACTGGGGGAGGAAAGGGGAAGAGAGCAGCGCGGCCGGCCGGGCTGGAGCCTCACCGGGCGGTGCGGGGCTCACCCGAGCGGGGGGCTGGGCCGCCCGCCGCCCACGGGGGGGGGGTGGAGGGGGGGGGGGGTGTGCGCCGGTCGGCCCAGCCCCCCCGCTCGGGTGAGCCCCGCACCGCGACGCCCGGTACCGGAGCCGCTTCCCCACCGCGCTTTGTTCCCAGCCGCCCCGGGCGAACAAAGGGGCCTCCGACCCCGGGCTCCATCCCCCCCTCCCCCCCGCCCCCCGCCCCGCCCGTACTTCTTGGTGCAGTCGAGCAGGACGCCGGTGAAGCGGCGCTCCCCGCAGCTCAGCGTGACCACCAGCGTGTCGTTCACCATCTGCTCCACCAGCACCGGCAGCCACGCACCCACCCGCGGAACCGGTGCCTCCGCCTCGGCCATGCCGCTGACGCCGGGACCCCCCGCACCCCAACCCGGGCCGGGCCGGGCCGCGCCGTGCGATGACCTCACGGTGCGGGCGCCCAGCGGCCGCCGCCACCGCCGCCGCCGTAGGTGCGTGACGTCAGGGCGCCGCCCCCGCGGCTGCGGGCAGCCCAGCGCCCCCTGCCCCGCCGGACGGGCCCTGCCGCGCGACGGGCGGGGCGGCGCGCACGTGCGACGGGCCGCCAGGGGGCGGGCGCTGGGGAGGGGCGGGGCCTGGCGGGAGGGGCGGGCACAGGGGAGGGGCGAGGCCCAGCTGGAGCGGGGCGGGGCCCGGAGGGAGGGGGCGGGGCCTGGCGGGAGGGGCGGGCACAGGGGAGGGGCGAGGCCCAGCTGGGGCGGGGCGGGGCCCGGAGGGAGGGGGCGGGGCCTGGCGGGAGGGGCGGGCACTAAGGAGAGGCGGGGCCAAACTGGGGCAGGGCCTGGCGGGAGGGGCGGGCACAGGGGAGGGGGAGGCCCGGCGGCGGCTCCGCCCCTCCCGCGCCGCTTTCCGGCCCGGGGCCGGTTCCAGGTCCCCGTCGGCGCGAGCTGCTGCGGGGGCTCGCGCAGCCCGGCGCTCGGTCACTGCCGTGCCGCGCCGCGCCGCGCCGCGCCGTGCCGGGCCGGGCCGGGCCGTGCCGTGCCGTGCCGTGCCGTGCCGTGCCGCGCCGTGCCGGGCCGTGCCGTGCCGTGCCGTGCCGTGCCGGGCCGGGCCGTGCCGTGCCGTGCCGTGCCGTGCCGTGCCGCGCCGTGCCGGGCCGTGCCGTGCCGGGCCGGGCCGTGCCGTGCCGGGCCGGGCCGTGCCGTGCCGTGCCGGGCCGTGCCGTGGGCCGCGCGCAGAGCCGCAGCCCGTCCAGGCGCGCACTGCTCGGCCCGCCCGGCCCGCGGGCGGCAGCCGGCCCTCCCTGCGGCGGGCAGCCCCGCGGGACGGGCCCGGGGAGCTCCCGGCTGGGACCCGCGCCTCCTCCCCGGCCGCAGGTTCGCTGCCGGGAGCCCCGGCGGCCCCGCCCGGCCGCGGCGGGGAGCGAGCTGCGAGCCCGGAGCCCCGCGGGCAGCCAGGGGCTGGGGTCCGCTCGGGGCGGGCGAAGGCGTTCCAAAGCCCACGCCAAGGCCCTGACTGCGGGAAGCCCGCAGAGAACCCCCGTCTCGGCCTTGCGCCATCTCTGTCAGCTGTTGCCCAGCGCGGTGCGGGGCACACACTGCCCCTCGGCCCCTCCGGGTCCCCACACAGCTGAGAACTCCAGTCCCACGGTCCCGGCCCCGGCACGGCGGGCCTGCGCGGGGGCCCTGCCTGAGGCAGCAGGTGGAGCCCCTGACGTCCCGTCCGGTGACGGGCTGCAGTGCCACACAGTTCTGTGTCTCACAGCACGACCGCTGGTCTTCACACTGCCCTCTGATCGTTTGTGGCCTCAGAGCACACCCCACAGACACACTCAAGACGTGGCAGCCGGGGGGTTACCTTGGCTCCTCACACCATGCTGGCTGCGTGGTACAGGAAAGCGCAGTGTGAGGCCCACAAAGGGGCCTGTGCAGGCCTGAGCCCCTCTCTGACCTCCCCACGTCCCTTCTTCAAACCAGCTTCACAGAAATGAAAGTGATTAGGCTAACAGAGGTCCCTCTCCCCCTCTCTGAAGCTCTGCAGGACATGCTCCAGGCACCACGGAGCAGCAGCACACCAGGAAGCTCAAGTCCCTCCAATCTGGTGAATGAGCTCAAGCTCCTCAGGCCCCGCAGCTCCCCGGTCACCATGGCACTGCATTCCTTCTGGTGCAGTAATGACCACATCTGAAGGGTCAGCAGAGCAGCATGGCTCCCCTGCTCTGCACAGCTCCTGCCTGTGGGCACACAGCAGGCTGCGAGGACAGATGTGATGCTGCAGGTAAGCAGCAGGCACTGCTGCCGGGCTCCCGGGCACCCTGCGCAGGGAACGGGACCCCAAGCAGCATCAGCCTCTCAGAGCTGTGGGGCAGATCGCTCATGGAAGCTCTAAGGGCAAGAAGCCCACCCCACACTGCAGCCACTGCCCTGCCAGAGCAGCCAGCCTCCCTGAGCGCGGGAGCCTGCGGCACGGGACGCGCAGCGCCCTACATGCCAGGGTGCTGTCGTCAGGCACGACTCTTGTACCTGCCTGGAGGGACCAGTTCCATTTTGGGAGCGCGCAGCCTGCGTCGCGCCGTGCGTGAGGCTGTGGGAGTGAGGGACATGGGTAATTTTAGAACAGTGTCACGGTTTCCTGGCACGGGGACAGGCACTCGGCACTGCCTGCGACTTGTCTGCCCTGTTATGTGCAGCAGGGAGGCTGTGCTGTCAGCGCGTTGCGTCACTGCGGTTTTGAGGCCAAAAGATGCTTTGAACACGATCAGGATTCCTTTTTTTCTGAAGTTAGTGAAAAGTGGGGCAGGCAGCGCAGAGGAGGGGCCGTGAAATCCATAGCCCTGGCAGGGTCAGTCCCACAGCTACAGCCACGCATACATTCCCTGTATTTCTGCCCAGCCACTGCTTGGAGTCACCAGGACCTGGAGTTTTGTTGGAATCTTTGCCCGTCTTTTAGACTTCTCTTGGGTTTTGTCTTCTCCTTAGAGCCTGGTGGTGATTCTGGAGCGCTGTCCCTCAGCACAGAGCACGGCACTTGCTGTCCTGCCCAGTGCCTGCTCTTGCTCTCATTTCCACATGAGATGTCCCTTTCCATGTCTCTCCCCTTGCTCCCACCACTCGTGTGTCTGTTCGACACGCCACTGAGGTTTCTATTCTCTGGGGGCTCAAGGTAAACATGGCGAAATGATTCATTCAGCTGCTGTGCATGAACTGACCCTCCTGTTTCCTGCCTGAAGCGCCCTGGTGCAGCTCTGCCAGACCCCCACACAGGGAGCAAAGGGAGGGAACGCCCGTGTCAGCAGCCCTTCGCAGCGCACGCCCCACGCCGCGCTCTCAGGCTGCTCAACCTGACAGGGGCTCTTAGGCTCGCAGGGCCCTAGTTGGTTCCTTAGTTCGTTAGTTATGTAAATCAGCCCCTTGCCTGGTGCAGTGCTGGAGCGTGACCGTGCTCTGGGGCTCGGTCAGTGCAGCAGACAGGTCTGGTGGGTCCTGTGCACGGGTGCTGTAGAAGCTGGAAGACTTTCAGAGACCAAGGTGGTGGGATGAGAAAGGAAGAAGAGGGGGGTGGTCAGGGAAGCTGAGCGAGGTTCAGGGGAGGGAACCCCCATGAGGGCTCTGAGGAAGTGGTGGCTGGAATGGGACACGCTGCAGGAACGGGATGCAGGAATGGGATGCTGTGTTGCAGGAATGGGATGCAGGAATGGGACATCGTGCTACGGGAATGGGACCCTGCACTGCAGGAGGCACGCTGGAAAAACAAGAACGTGGAGGGGCAAGGGAGCTGTACCGTGTGCATGTGTATCATTCTTTAAAGCTGATTAAAATTCTCCCTGATTTACAGACATCTGTTTGGTCCTTATGTTCTGAGATCATCAGCTGGAACATGCTCGTACAGTTGGTCAAGTTGCAGCCTCGTATAAACACAAACTAACTAACTAAGGGAGCTCTGTACTGAGAAGTGCAAGCTGGAGCAAACCCACACATCTTGGAATGAGAAAAACAAACACAACTTTTCAAACTTGCTCCCTGTAGGTTAAAACCAAACAGAAAGAACCCCTGAAACGTAATTTGAATGCTTTATAAAAATAGCATCACACAGTTCACAGGCTCTTGAACATCTGGGACATGTTCATGCTCCTCCTCTCTCTTCTTTATGTTTTATAAGCCCTCACAAAAAGAATGGTTTCAGGCGTTTCCCAGCCCAGCTGACAGACACCAATCCCTGGGACAGGTTGGGAATTCCACACTCTAGGATGCATCCCCCACTCCCATTGTTCAGGCCATTCTGCAAACAGACCAGAGACACTCTGTTTGCAGTCAGCCCTCTGGCTCACATTTGTTGGTTAAGATGCTGTAAAGACACTAGAAAAGAGTTTGGTTTATTATTATAATATACGACTATAATAAACCAAGGACTGCTTGACCAGCTTGCTGCAGCACACACAGAGCTCAGCCATGAGTCTCCATTGGCTTTTAAATCACTGCCCACAAGGGAAGAAGAGCTTTTAGTGTTGGGAAAGCCAAGGAGTGCAGTGGCAGCCACGAGGAACTGCTGCTCGCCCAGCCATGCCTGTATCATCCCTCAGGACTAGGATTCCACATCCAAGACAATCCCACGACTTCAGGAAAAATATGTTAAAATACGTTAAACTTTACTAACGAGGGGCAGCTTGTGCTTGTTTACTCCCCATCCCAACATGAGCAGTTTGAGGACTTCAGGGATACATGAAGATGCCCTGTAACACCGGTGGAATAGGAAAGCTGCTGCTAGCAGGGTGATGAGAACAAACTCGCTACAAACCTGAGCAAAGGAGGCAGATCGTGAACATTAAGAGTCCGATGCGCTGAGCAGCGGCCAGTGACTTCAGTGCCTGTGGTTGCGAACACAAAGCCTGGTGACGGAGCGCGTTGTGCTGAGCACACCAGTCCCTCCGCGGTCCTGTGGTGCCACCTCGTGTCGGATGCGCACACGGGGGCCCAGACACGGCCTGTGTCCCACCCTCTGACACCACCGGTACGCACGTCTCGCACCCCCAGGTACTGAGATCTACGCTCCTTTTGACTTGGTTTGCTTTTCAGGAAGAAAACTTCTCCGGGAGAAATCCAAGGATGGCTTTCCGTGAGCGAATGCGTCCTTCTCCCAGTGATTTATGTGGGAACCCGGACGAGCAGACCTGAACGTGTCACAGAACCATGTACTTACTCCTTCGCTTACCATGCTCAGGTCAGTTCTGCTCGCTGCTGACCGAGCTTCTGCCATGCTTAGAACAACTGCCAGGCTGCAACCCACTGACCTGTGATGTGCAGAAAGTGGCTGTACAGCTTCCAGGGGACACACACGACCCCCAAAGCCGGTATCTCAGGGAGGGTCCCAGGACCTCAGCAGGAATGGGGCTGGTCACCTTTCCATAACAGCCAGCTGGGCACTGGGGTCTGCCCCGTGCTGCTCAGAGCAGCCAGAGGTGTTGTTCTCACACAACCTGCTGCTGGCTGTGCTCCTGCTCTGCGTGGGGTCAGGTTGCCCCTCGGTGTTGGACACTGTACCAACAAACAGGTTTCCAGAGCCACTGCAGCTGGAAGTGCTGAGGGAGCGGGCAGGGGCTGACCCACACTGGCTGGTCCACAGACACAAACAGGGTAATTTTCCCCAGGAAAGTCTGAAACACTTATATTAAACTATTTACCAGATGTTGCATCACAAATTTTCCTACAGCTCTGGGAAAGCTGGCATCTAAAACACAAGGGTCCTTTTATTGTGTGAGCACCTGGTGCTGCTAAGCAGATGCTACCCAAAGATAGCACTAGACCTGCACCTTCCCCTTTGTACCACTCATAACTCACTTTAAGACCTACTGACATTTCACAGGTTGGGGTGTAGTTCCACACTTCCAAGGCTAGGAGCAGTATGCCCAGCAACTGTGGAACAGATGAAGGAATTCTTCACAGACACAGGAAACCTCTCGCAGCATTTCACTGATAATCTCTGCCTCACTCAGTGTCTGTCTTACAGTTCATTTTCACACCAGAGCACTGGAAAAACTTCGTGTGTTCATCTCCAGCATCTCATCCTCTGCCATGCCATACACATGGACTGAGAAGCCAATGGCAAAGCTAATGGGGTATTTTGTTGGAGATTCTTGTCTGAATGTTCGTTACTTTGGGAAGGAGCCTTTCCAGGCCTCCTGCATGGGCTCAGAAAAACCAAACCCTCCACATGCCAGTGTTTACAAATTCCTGGAGGCACCAGAAAATCCAGGCGACTTCAGATGCAGTTTGGCAGAGGCAACATCTCCTGCTGGAGGCGTTCAATAATTTAAAAAGCCATATTTCAACACAGGCACTGCTGTTCGAACGCCTCCGAGCAGCCTGATTACTGGAGCCACTACAGATTTTGAAGAGCAGTTTGAAGGATCTGGCAACTCCTACACAGCACATGGGGCTGCAGCACTGCGTGCCGGAGCCCCAGGCCGAGGAGGGGCTGGAGAAAGGGTCTGCAGAGCCACTGCCAGAGTGCTGGCATTTAAAGTCGTGGGGGGTTAAGTTTTAAATTGGAATATATGGGCTAAAGAGAAGGGTAGCATCAACGGACCGTTTCTCCCAGTGTCCTGCCCTGCTACGTTCTGTTACACACTGTAGCTGTATCTGTAGGTGAACATGGAAACCTTCTTTCCTTTCATCCCCTTTGCCTGGCTGTGCCATTCCCAAACCGTTTCCTACTTGCTGAAAATGTTACTTCACACCCTACTTTTGAAGCCCTAATTTACAAGGTGAATGTCTCTGCTCCGTTCGCATGCTTAGCTCTGCACAGCTGACAACTACCAGTTGAGTTAATCGATAAAGGTCTCGTTCATATTGTATCTGGTTCTGAATGTGCACCGTGATTCTCCAGTCCTGAGTTTCTGGCATTAACAGAGCAATCCTTTCATTCCCACTGCCCTTTTAAAACACTTGTCAACTCTAAAACAGATGAATACTTCAGTTATCACAAAGGTGTTAAGATGGTACAAATTACAGTAATGCAGCGACACAGCCAAGTCCTTCCCAGCCCAGTTTTGGCCTGTGTACTTTGTGTGCCCTCCATCCCTCACCCTCGTCATGGGCAGAGCTTGCCCTCTAGCTGCAGCCTGCTGCCAGCAAAGGCAAAGTCAGAGCTCAGCTCACGTGGAACGTACCATGAACAAGCCGAAAAGGATCCTTCTTCTGCTCAACTGGAATGGGAGGGAGTTCATGGAGCTGCATGGCCGAGTGGTAACAAGCATGGTAAGTTACCTTCCTTCCTTAATTGTCTCTTAAGCTACATCACTGAACCAAGAGCACGGTGTTTTGCAAAGAAAAAGCACTTTATATTTCCACTTGTAGTGCAAAATACTTGAAATACCTTTGTTCCTTATACAGAGTAAACTAAGTGATCTGTTAGGAAACTAAACAACTTTTAAAAGAGAATGCCATTGTAGTACTTGCTTTTTCCTGTGTTCAAAGAAAGCTTCTTCCTCTCTCAGCTCCTTTTCTGCTCCCGACCTGCACGTTCCAGCTCGCTTCACCGCAGCTGTCCTACCACAGGGGAGAAACGCAGTAAATGTATTTCTCAGTGTAGAGATCCTCCCTTTAACATGGACAGTTGATGCTTCTCATTAAATACTGTCCTTGAGTGAGCTTAGTGTGATGCCAGAAGCAGTGAACATAGGGCAGTGCACTGTCTGTGACCTGGAGCTCAGCACACCCAAGGGTGGGTGACCACCACTGCCACGTTCTGGCCACGTCAGCAGGGCTGCTGGTGTTTGTGACAATTAGGGGAAGAAAATAATTTATATTGTGGTAAATATTGACAGAAAAATAAAATTAAGAAGATTCCCAGCGTGGTTTTTCTCTCCCTTACACAAAAAGGTCCTTCCCTTTTCCAGGAAGGATTCACCACCAAATTATCCCAAACGGGGGTCACGTTTTTTGCATATTGGGAAATGTGACAAATAAAGAATTTATCAATTGCTTTGGATGCAAATGTGAAGGGCTTTAACATATTATCTTGTATTTATACATAGTTATTGTCCTGCATATCCTAGGAACGAGCAGTGACGTTCCCTGCAGGACTCTGCAGTCCTTTGTTACTCTGCAGGATAACATTCCGTTGTCTTTCAGCAGAGTGAATCTGGGCATTCAAGGGTACAATTCTCAAACCAGGAATTAAAAAAGGGAGTAAATGAGAAAACACAAAAGATTGGTAGTGGGGTTTAGTTCTGGAGAAAAAAATATTTAAAACAATGGAAAATAAAAAGCTTGTACTCCATATACTTATATCAAAAATGCCATTTATTAATCGAATACATATTTGTCAATAAGAAGAGTGCTGAATGTTACACTGCTTTGTACTGTGCAGTGGAAGTGCAGCGTTTTCCAGCCCTTGCAAGGTCCCCATGGGGCAGCACTGCGGGAGGCTCAGTCACCCACCCAGGCTACCTGACTCCCTGGTCAGATCTTTGCTCTTTCCCTGCTTTTCCCTGCTTCAGCAGAACTGTGGGTTGCACCTACTCGTTTGTAAGCAAGGAATTCCTCCTTTTCCTGTTTTATCATTTCTTCCTTCAGCTTCTGAAACCTTCGCTTTTCCTCTTCGTTAGGCCACTCCTCTGACAGATCCAGCCCAGGCTGCAGCAGGTCGCTCAGGTTGAGCTTTTCCACAGGGGGCATTTCTCCTGCAAGGAAGGGGACATTGCTGCAATGCTACCTGCCAGCTCAGGGAGCTTTTTAAAGCACAGCACGGTGGTTAGTGTAGTGTCAGTTGATCTAGCAGAAGTGGGATGCGAAGGTCTTTCTTTTCTTTTCATACAGACATTACCCTCAAAGACTTTTCGTGGTTTAAAGGGATCTGGGTTCTGGAAGAGGCCAGCAGCCCACTGATGAACACGAGCAGAACAGTGGCCACATTTCCATTGGTAATTTATGCATCTCATACTTTGGCAAACTCTTTTCCCAGATTTTTACCAATTCCACCATGCAGAAGCTGATTCAGCTCACAATAACTGGCACAAAGTGCTTCACACATCTGACTTACACCAGGTGTAAGAGCCTCACTGCAGAAATCCCCCTCTCAGAGCGGTGCCTGTAGCCTGACTCACTCCAAGCCCCTCGTTGCCTTTACCACGGCAGGCGTGACCCATGGAGCACGGCTCTGTGCCACCGCTGGAGCCCCTGCCAACATCAGGGCTGACCCAGAGCCGCACAACCCAACGGAGAGTCTACCACAGACAGCAGCAAGGCTTCCATATCACCATGCCAAATGGTGTATAAATGACAGGGAGTTCTGAAATGGAGTAGGACATGGAATAGGGAAACCCCAGCTCTGTACTGGGATCTCTACTTTGAGGAAAAAAATAGAGAGGAAACCAACTCCTATAGCACACACATATAAGGACTGAGTTAAAGCTGTATATAACCCCGACTTTTCCTCTCACTTCATTTTTCTGCAGCATTTATAGCCTGCCAATGCAGATTTGGGTATAAATAAGTATTGCATGAATTGTGCATGACTGAATTAAAGATAGGGTTCTCTGCATGATGAATAGGAGTTAAAAATATGTTCTGTGTATCAGAGGAAGTAAAAAGGCAAAGCAAACAGATACAATAATCATTAACATACTACAAGTGCCCAAATGCAATCTGCGAGTCAAAACAGGAAAGATGTTTTAACATAATCAGTTTAAATATGTAACATGACATCACGACGACGACCGAGGTACCGACAGAGGCTTTAGCACACCTTGTGTTTCATCCCAACCAGCATCTGGGGTTAAACACACTCAGCACTATCTCTGATTACCCCTTTACCGGTATTGATCTTCACACAGAGCTGACCTCAGTGATCTCTCACATTTACATGATGATTACTAACTCTAGGATACATGCAGGCTGCCCCCCAAAGCGTGACTTTGCCTTGGCCGCACTCATGGCTGTGTACCTAAGCCATCGGGGCACCCACAGAAGCAGCAGGCTCAGCAACAGCTGAGCACCCCAGAGCTCACCCCCCTTTTTGGGTGGTGTGTACACTGTATCTTCCACAGCAGCTAAATGTGCCCCAGCTCCCTTTGTCTGTGGGGTTGGTTGAGACATCGTGAGGCACACAGCGGGTGGGTTCTCTACAGGCTCAGGAGGTTCCCTGGATCCTGCAAAAGAACCACGCTGGTTTCACCTCCTTCCTCTCCTCGCATTTGAGAGAAAAAGCACTATTCCAAGGTACATTCTGTTATCCTCTCTGCATGAAGTATGTATATACTACTTCTTACACACTGCTCTCATCCAGCACGAACAGATGGGCCACGTGGGAGGGAGCAAAAAACTCCTGCATGTTACAGAAGGTTCCCAAACTTCATGTGCATGCCCACAGATTCGAAATATTAAGGTCCATGGGATTATTTTCCTTTAAATATACCACTACCTAAACTAGCATTTCACATGATAACATAATTCAGTGACAAGGCTGTCCCAGAGCATAGCTCGTACTGGTTCTGTCACCCTCACCTGCTGTGTCTGCGGAAGGCAGAACAGAGTGTGATCCCACCTTCCAGGCAGGCAGGAGTCAGCAGAGAAACGGCTGTGATTTGCTCTTTTGGGGAACACTAACCAAACCCTCAAAGGTTCAAGAGCGGGTACCACCGAAGGCGAGCTCAGAACCAACATGGGCCACTGGAGTCTTCCCAGTGCCTGAGGTGATCCTTCTAGAAGGCAGCCAGTAACAACTGTGGAAGGGAACCCGGGAGAGCAGCTGCAACAGGCCCGGCTACAGCACAACCACCTCATGACTGCCACATGCTGCTCCACTCCTTCCCAACCACGACTCACATTCCATGTGCTGCCTTGAAGAGTGATGAGCTGAATTCACTCAGAGCTGCTGCTGCTGCCAAGGGGATCTCTGGCCAGGAAACCCAGCTCAGCTTAGGTGGGTAGGCCAGAGGTGGGCAGCCTGTTTTCAGAGCCTGCATGTCTTTAGGAGCAGGGTGAAGAACACCCCTCAGCTCAGGACCGAGCTCCCCATGTGTCAGGGAGCAGCACATTAACACCAACAGGGGCTTTACTTGTTGGTCTGGCAGAAGGAGGACGTGCATTTGTTACTGCCCTAAATGTTTTACCAAACAATTAAAAATGCTTTAATTAATTTCCTAATTGTAGAGGGGAGAATTCCTACCAGTAATTACAGTAGGGATGTGTGCTCTCCTGTGCAGTCTCCTTCAGTCCTGCACACTTTGCTTACTGAAGCACCTGTACATGGGAGGCAGCTCAGTTTAGCTGGGATGAAGTGTGCCCATGTATCTTAACCACAATAAGGGCTTGTTACAAAACACTCTGAAAGCCTGCAAGGGGCATAATTTTGATTGTCCAGAGCCATATTAGTTCTCATAGAAAATTAATGGTGAACATTTGGCATTTTATGCCCATTTCATCTGGCATTTTACTCTAGATGTTATTCTCCTGTTGCTGGAAACAGTGAGCAAACACCTCCCCCTGGCATTAGGCGTGTGTCCAGAGAACAGACGTTAGCCTCAACCACGGTGAGCACACATGAAACCAAGAGCTGTTTTCCCCTTTTCATCAGTACTCTGCAAAGGCTGGGGCAGGAGGCACCAGTGACACAAGAGACTCTGCAGGGGGTATGGCAAAAACCAACTGAAATGACCACTCTGTGTTCCTATATTCAAAGCTAGTATTCAACAAAAAACCCAAAACACTAAATGAGGCTCACATGCTTCCACGGGCCACAGACCACCTTCCCAGGAAGCATATCTTTGCTGGGACATCCGATTCCTGAGCATGGGCAGTGCTGTGTGGCACAGACTTTGGGGTTCTAGCTCTATCGTTACACCTACGTTCAAAATTAAATGCACTGCTCACTCTCACTCATGCTAAAACGTGCTGAAATGCAAAGGTAAATAGTGTTAATCCAGCAATGTACTGGGGTATAAGGACTGAAAACAAGAGTGATAAACAAGGTCCTACAAAACACAGAGGAGAATCACAGGAAGTTCAGGAAATGTGCATGGTTCCCTTTGCCAACACCATACATGGAACTGAGGTGAATAAAAAACATGCAGTCATTATCTTCACATCAGTATCTTCCCTTCATTGTCAGCCTCATGGCATTTGGAGCTGAGATTTTTATACCCCACCACACTGCTTTGCATTTTAAGTGGCTCATTCATACTCTGAATTTACTGCGTTCCCTTTAAGGGTATCACATTTCAAGACCCCTAATTCCAGTCTGGTTCTAATGGTATCCACAGTAATTAGCCTTCATTACAGGAAGGCTTCCGCATGTGGGGAGTTGTTCTGCGGGAAGATGCCCGGTGTTTCTATTATTAATGACCTCTGGAATCCATCGCACCATAAATAATGCAAATGATGCTGCATCTTTTCCTCTCTGCTGACAACGTCTTAATTTTCCCTTCCTAATGTAAATTTATAGCTGCAATACTGTGGAAACAAAGGAGAAAGTATGATAAAGAGCAAACTGGGCTCATCTGTGCATAATGTGAGCTGAAGCACAATGTGGAAACACTGGAAGCCCTCTGAACGGGCAGTATGGGGCAGTTTGTGACCATGAGCTGGGGCAGGGGATGTATTTATAGTGCACTGAGTTTTTCACAAGAAGTAGGGCTGTGCTTTGGGCTGGATGCAGACCTGCTGACCATGTCCCCAGCCTCCTGTGACACCACCTCCATGCCTATTTTCCTTTTGCCACGTGCAGAGCAGACTGGCGACCCCAAGCCAGCAGAAAGCTGGGTGCCCAGCCATGCCCCGCCACTGCCAACACCCTGCCTGGACACTACAGGAATCACAGAATCACAGGGTTGGAAAAGCCCTTTAAGCTCATCGAGTCCATCCGTCCCTGTCCTGTGCTGACCCAGATCCCTGAGCACCTCATCTCCCCTCCGTTGAACACCCCCAGGGCTGGGGACTCAGCCCCCTCCCTGGGCAGCCTGGGCCAGGCCCCAACAACTTTTTCAGCGCATGTTTGCACAACACCACCTCCGAGGAGGCTGTCAGCTGCCAGCCTTGGGCAGCCCCCGTGCCAGCAACAGCTCTCCATGCCCCATGGGGCAGCACCAAGGATTTTGGCTTTGCCCACCAGGCCTCTGTCACTGGAGGCACCTTGACAAGCCTGACTTCCTGGGCTTGACACCCACGGGAGGCTGTCACTACCCTCCTCAGTGCCTGCAGCAGTCTCTGTACCCAACCAGGCCTCATCCTGAAACAGAACCTACACTAACCTGTTTGTAGCTTTACTGGCTCCACCTTTTCTCTGTAAGCCAGGTACTACAGTCCCATTTTTTCCCAGTCTTCTGATGATGAAGTGTCCTCCCCTTCCAGCAGGGATGTTAGGAAGAGGTTCTGTGCTGAGAGGGGGGTCAAGCACTGGCACAGGCTCCCCAGGGAAGGGGTCACAGCCCCGAGCTGGGCTGAGGGCAAGCAGCATCAGGACGATGCCCTCAGTGCCAGCTCTGACTGGGCCGGGCTGTGTGGAGCCGGCAGCTGGGCTCCATGTTCCTGGCGGGTCCCTTCCAGCTCCAGGGATTCTGGGATTCTATTTCCCAAACATCTCCATTTCCCCTCTAACCCCTATGTCATACCTGGTACTATAGCAGGACTCTCTGCTACTCTTCTGAAGTGCCAGCCATGCACACTATCCATTTTTCATCTAACAAAACCAACCTTCTGTTTGTGCTTCTCTGCTGATTCTAAAGATCAGCCTTAATGAAAACTTTGTCTTCTGGCTGTCTAACCACATCACATGGAATTACAACTTCCTCTTACACAAATACAACCTCCTTCTGCTACACGTAGGGGGTTAAGATCCATGCCTTGGTTTTTTATCATAACACTGAAGCATTTCTCTTTTTCCTCCTTTATTCTGGCCAAGAATTTCCCTGTAGACACAAAGCTGGACGACACCCATTGGTGAAGGAGCCCACAAGGAAAGCACCCCCTGGTTCGCACCGTTCTCAAAACAACCCACAGTAAATGCCTCACACCCCCCTTGTCCATACCTGAAGTGGGTGGCTCTGCAGAGAGCAGCCTTCCATTCCCAGCATCCCGAAGAAAGCACAGGATGGATTTTAACCCCTTCTGTATGATGTCTTTAGGTGGGAATTCCAGGGGACAGTGTCTCAGATTCAAGGCTGTCAATGAAGTTAAGTTTCCTGTGAAAAAGACTGAGTTGAGCAATGAGAGAATCACAGAGCAGCCCGGGCTGGAAGGGACCCGGGGAGGTCACATCCCAACCCCTCAACTTCTGGGTGGGTTTTCAGACATACAGAGCAGCTGAGTCAAAGGGAAGGACTGGTATTTCTGACCATTGCTGATGATTTCTATGGTAACCACCACTGTTATGGATGTGGATACTATATACTACCTTCAATTATTTATTTGGCCCAAACTAGTGACTTTTAGTTTGCTGGTTTTCGAGTTTTAAATAACTTACACATTTAGATACACATGGTATTGCTACCACAGGATTACCCAGCTCATCACCCAGCTCCGGATGGGCTGTGTTCCTCTTTTCCAGGCTCTGGACAAAGCAGACTGAACTACACTGAAAGGTTTTCTTTCTACTCAGAAGTAACACATCTGAGTGTGGACACTGTCAAACCGCTGTGCTGAACTACAGCCACCTCCACCCTGAGCATGGACTGTCAGAGCCTGCAGCAGATGCACACAGAACCCGACAAAGGGCTGTCACCACTTTGGATACCAACACACAGAGGTCCCCTGGCTTCTGCCAAGCACCCAAGCCTTTCCCTAGCAGGGGACCCATCTCTGACCGGGCCAGAGAGACGGCTCCCAGCTGGCATGGGCTCTGCCCCTCCCTGACCTCAGGTACTTTGGGGTTTGGGTGCTGAGGTGCTTCACCTGAACTTGCATAGAACAGACTGTCATTCTTCTTGTGATTGTTTGCATGCTGTTTCTTCATTTGTTTTTGCTCTTCCACAGCCCTGTTGCTTCACAGCTTTGCAGTCTCTTCATGCTTTTTAAATGTGATTCTTTAAATTTTTAACTATTTTATTACCCTAAGGAAGTTGTTCTCCCCTTCCAAGATTAGTCTAGAGAAAATGAACTCTCTCACAACAGCTTAGCTAATGAGTGCAAGCCTCCAGCTCCTGCGAGCGTGCTTTTACTCATGAATGAGTGGGATCTGCAGCACTGATAAATCATAGAATCACAGAGTTGTAGGGGTTGAAAGGGACCTCGAGAGATCATCGGGTCCAACCCCCCTGCCAAAGCAGCTCCCCAGCTCATACTGCACAGATAGGCGTCCAGACTTGTCTTGAATATCTCCAGAGAAGGAGACTCCACCACCTCCCTGGGCAGTCCATTCCAGTGCTCTGTGGGTTTATCCTGTATTAATTTTTTTTTCATATGAAAGGAAAAGAATTAAATAGTTTAAAGTTCTCCCTCTTCTCTTTCTAGTGCACTGTTCTGATCTTCTGCTTCTGAAGTCACTGGGTCTCTATGGCTTCTCACTCCCCGCCTCACTGTTCGTTACTCTTGCCCAAGAAGCAAAGGGCTGCAGCCTCCTGACAACAAGGGAGAGGGATGTAAATCTTCAGCCTCTCAAGGGCTAAGGAGTTTGTGTACCCTGTGGGCCTGTTTCAGCCTCCTGCTGAAGGACAGGCAGCACTGGTTGCACACACAAAGTGCAGATGGGCAGAGGGTGGGAGTCACCTGGCGCGGGCTGCTCCCTGCCTGGTGACACGGGCACAGGCAGCACCCTGCACAGCCCATCTCAGAAATGGGGTTTATGCCCACTGTTTGTATTTGTAAATATTTACAAATCCTGTTTGGTACAAGTAAAACACAATTACTGCTCTTTCCTTCCTAACAAGATCTGCAGAATGAAATGGCTCTTTCAGCCAGAAGCACAACAGCTGAAATCTGTTAAATCTTTACCAAAAACACGTGTGCCGAGTCTCTGAAGGAAAGGAAACATCATGTCTTGTACAGACATTTCAGGCTGGCATATGCTTTATAATAATGTCCTTAGAAAGTGCAGCATCAAAAAGCACACAGGCGATCCCAATCTAGTCCCAAGAATGTTTTTTTCATGTTGTATTACTGGGTCACCCTTTAAATCTCCACTCACAGCCTGGCTGCACGGTCCGACCCACCTCGCTTGCCACAGGGTGACTGCTGAAAATCCCCTGCCTGTCTGCTGTACTCCTTGCCCAACAAACCAGTGTGTCCCTCTTCTAAAATGCTTCTGTAAAACCTTCCTTGCAGAAATGACAAATACATTACTAATGGCACAGCTATTTGATTTTAAATTATCAGTAATTAAACCTGAAAGGAATGTTACAAAACAAATTTTACAATGTGATTAACTACTCCATTTGACATTGCCTCTCCAGAAATGTCAGCTACAGCAATATTGACAAAGTGCACTTTGTCAAGGAAAAATAAAACCCAGCAGGAGGGCAGCTGAAGGCAATGAGCAGCCACAGCAGGTACGAGGGTTCTCTGGGAAGCTGGGGAGCACAATGCTTCCAAGCATTATGATGGGGACAGTCATGAGGTCCTCTGGGTCCCCTCTCAGGGAGAGACCTGAGAGCAAAAGGGTTTGTCACACCACAGAGACAGCCTGCGACATGCAAGACCATACACAGCTGCTCAGAGGCTTCACTGCAACACCCCATTTTCCCCATGGAACGCACACTGCTCCCACCTCACTGAAACGGAGAGTAAAGGCACCTAGAACTTGCTGCTTTTCAACCACATCCCAATTTCTCATTGCCTATTGATCAGCCACAGGAGAAGAGCTGCCTGAGCATAAGAAGAATTGAGCTTTGCCACCCCAACACCAATAGTTACTTACTCAAGAGCTAAGGAAAACACAGCTCAAGTCTCAAAAAGCATCCAGAACTCCTTCCCCCACCCCCGACCTCAGCTAGCACTAAACCTCTCCAATTCTAATCAGAACTAATACTCTGAAGCCTACTGAAGCTGGACTCAAACCGAGAGCCAGTGAAAATCAGAACTGCCTGAATCGTTACTCTGAAATTGCACTCCATCTGCAGCTGGGGTGATTTGGACACAGCGAATAGGAGCAGGACTACGAAATTATCTGTTGAAACCCCTGGGGAAGCGCTCAGATGAAAATTTAAGGGCACCACATGTGTCTCACACGGTGTTGTACCGTAAGCTCAGCACATGAGGGAGCGATGTGGCGTCAGACGGCTGCGATTCGCAGCGGAGGGGAGTCTGAGGGGAGGTCAGAGAACAGCAATGGCCTGACAGCATAGATCAAGGGAAATGCCCTGGCAACAAAAATGGCCCAAAAGCCCCCCAAAGCACACAGGAAGAGTTATCTGAGTACAAACTAAACCCAGGACAGGCCAGCAGTGCTGGGGAGGATGCTATGGAGTAACAAAAGGGCATGGAACAGAGAGGCCAAGACCATGGCACTGACTGACTACACCACTGTGCAACTGCTGCTGCTGGTTTAGTGAAGAAATCCATCTGCAGAGCTCAGACACAATGGCCTGGCAAACCAGCAAGCACTCCCAACATTCTGCACAGTGACAGGGTGCTGCCAGCACAGCCCTGATGGCCAGGGATGCTGGGCCTGGAGCTTCAGCAAATTGTACTCTAACAGTCTCAACCCCAAAGTTTGCTCTGTGACTGCAGTTACCAGAATGCCTCTTCATACAGCCATGATTCACTAATTAGAAAATTACTTCAAACAATCATAAGATGCAAACGCAGAAAGGAAGAGCTACATTATTAACAGAAAGAAATGGCTCTGAAAATGTGCCCTGTAAAGAACTATTTGGGAACACAATTAGATTTAAAATAGTTTAGTATAAGAAATCACATCTATTTTTAAACAGAAATGATCAAAATGAATCACAGGGATGACTCCAGAATTGGAAGAATGAAATCTCCTTTTCATCTTGCTGAAAGCCACTCAGGTCTGAGCAGGGTTTGAATGCAGGGGGGGAGCTGCACAGGCCAGGCAGCCCCAGCTCACGCAGCAGGCTGCGGCAGCAGGCACTGACTTCACCCATGCCTGGGAGGGTGGCACACCAGCACTCTGCCTTCCAGCATCCCTTTCAAACCAATCCAAATTCATTAAACTGCATCACCTACCGAGATCCTTCAGGCTTCAGAACTGCTCCTGAATCATGCAAAAGAACCCTTGGGTAGAGGCAGCAGTAAAATCACCTGGCTCCTATGCCAGGCTTTACAGCAGAGGAAACCCAGGCGTGGGCAGTGCGGTGACTTGTCCAAAGCCAGGCAGCTCTCCTGACTTCTCCAGCAAGCCACTGGCCATCCTGGAAACAGAAAGCATCTATCCCAAGTTCCCCACAACACTGCCCTGCCAGCCTGCAGTACGCTGGAGTTTGAGAGCATTTCTGCAAACACGTTGGCTGGCAATTAATTTTTCATCTTTGATAATTAAACTCAAAGCACCTGATAATTCAACACAAATCAAGTGAACCAGTATGACCACACTAGGAGCTGCCACAGGTGAATAGCAAAACTGGTTGGTTCCCATTCAGACTTCCAAAGATTTTTCATTCATTAACAAAAAAACCCAACCCAACCCAAAGTTTGATGAATGAAGGCAAACACTGCAATTCATTCCAGATCTAGGTGAAAAACACACTCAGGAAATGAAGACTAATAGCAGAGACAGAGTTATCCTCCCAGACTCCTCTCAGTTTACATTACAAACTCCCTGTTTGGTGTGATACTACCAGCATCACAAAACTGGTGCTCTACTTGCTATGAGAAGACCACAACTCACAGAACGGCCGCTGCAGGACAGCAGCTCTGATGTGAGTGAGTGCTGATGCTGTCAGCGTCAGCTCCTACTCTGTTTCTTCATATCAGTGGTTATGATGGCAAGTGTGCAGACAAGAGAGCAATAGGGAAGGGTAGGAGGAAGAGTGGGCTGGGAATTAGCTCATGAAACATGATTTTGTGAGAAAAAGCTGCCTTGTCAAAACACAAGTGTTTTGTAAAAATACACCCGAGTTTGACAGCCCCTCACAATGTCACAGCACAGCTCCCAGGCTTCCTCCCAGCTCTCCAGCTGGACTGCTTGGTGACGTCCCTGGGTCCTTGGAGCGGAGAGAGGCCTGCAACACAGGCTGCTGGGGATGTGCAGGGGCTGTGGAAGACCTGACAAGCACAGCTCCACCCCAGGGAAACACCAAGCTGTTCCTCACGTGAGCGAAGGCAGTCCTTGTGTTACAGCTGCCATCCTCTAGCTGAGGCTCAAACCAGCGCGCCGCTCTGAGCCCCACACTGTCTGCTGTGTAAGGAGCCAAGTCTGCAGAGGCACAGCTGCTGTGGGGCAGAGGGAGGCACAGCTCTGCACATCACACACACACACACACACAGAGAGCTGTATATATCACACAGCAGCACCTGTGGCATGTGGGCATGTGTGACTATGAGGTGGCAATGCCATGGCTCTGTCAAGGGAGCAGATCATCCCAAGTAAGGCATATGGCAGGACAGCACTGCCCCAGCAGAACAATCCTGCCAGCCTCCTCCAGCAGCCTTGTGACTCTTATAAATACTGAAGGGGGTTAAGGCAAATGATGCCCAAAGTCCTGCTAGTGGAGCTGGCAGAGCTGGTTCCGTTGGGGCATCGCTGCGCCACTTGCTAATGAGCACACACATGATTTTGGGAAGCCTGGCTGCAGTCAGCCTCCTCAAATACCTCCAGCCATCTGTCATCACTGCTCTGCTGCCCAGCAAAACCTGTCTTGAAAAGCCTGCAGCGCTTTCTTCTCTGGCTGGAACAAAACCTCCAACACAGCAGGACTGCTGGCATCCCTTCTTTCTGTACCTATCATCCGCAGGGCCAGGAGAAATGGGTAAATGTCACATATGGTAGGAAAGCCCTCATCTAAATACCAGATGGGGAGCTTGCAAAGTAGTGCAGTAGAAGAGTCCTGGTCCAGGGTCTGCCCAGGAAACAGCATTGCACAAAGCAAGCTTTGCTGCAGGAAGACCAGCACACCAGTGGCCCACTCTACTGACAGAGACACGAGGCCATTTAAATCAGTGAATTATTGTTCTTTGACTCAGTCACTGCTCAGCTCAGGGTAGAAAGAACAGAGTGACTCCAGGAACAGGCTGCCTTGTGAAGCAGGAGTGGAAGGACTGATGCTCTCCATCCATCCCCTGCCTGGGCTACCAGCCGTTCCTCTGCAGTAGCTGGATGGGCAACAGTGGGACTGCAGAGCTCACCAAGCCCAACGCCAGTTTGAGGCCACTTCCCTGCGCCCTGGTACGTCTGGTCCCTTGCCCAAAGCTCTCCTTCAAAGAATTCTTGGAGGAGATACAACTGCACAGGAGCAAGCCCTGCTTCAGGATACAGCCAGGAGCTAAGGAGTGCAGCAGCCCTGGCAGCGCAGGAGAACTGTGCCCGAGCAAACGGCCTGGGAGCTGCGCGGCAGCTGCGGGGCTCTTCCTGTGCGTGTGGTGTGCGTCCACCACGCTCCAGCACGCTGGCTGTGAGTGCCAGAGCTCACCAAGCCAGAGGGGATTCTGGCCTGGCCGGGGCCACAAGCCAGCCCCGAGCCCGTGGGGAGCAGGCCTGGGGAGCGCAGGGCCCTGGAGAGCTGCACAGTGCCAGGTCCATGTGCAATAAACTCCCGTGCTGATGCTGTGAGGACTCTGAGAGCCCAAGGAGTCCTGACTGAGCCATCCCAGGAATCCACACACCTCTGCTGCTGTCCTTAGGAAAATCTGATTTGGAACTATCTGTTACTCCAAACTAGTAACTGCTAATGCAAAAAGAGTCACTACAATGAGGTTACAAACTGCAAAGACACCCTGAAGTATAAGAAACTGCTGTAGAAATTCTCATCATGTTTGGTTATTTATGTCTTGCCATGCAGATGCCTGAGATGTCTGACATCTGAGACAGGGTTTTACTTCAGACTTAGCTGGAGAAACAATACTGAACATCTCTGATCATAAGACTACAGGCATTTTAATAAAATTTCCCCCCTCTTATCAATTAAGATAATCATTATAAATAACATAAGCATTTCCCCCCTCTTGTAGCATAAGCGTGTGGTAAATTAAAACCATTCTTTAGATAAGTATCAAAATGGAATTAAACACTAAAAGCAAAAGAAATGTCTGTGGTATCTTCACAAAAGAAGCGAGCACTTACCAAGCTCTGGGGGCAGCTCTTTTATAGGATTCCTTTCCAAAAGCAGAGTTTTCAATTGCCTTGACAATAAAACAGAAAATGGTAACAGCTGTAAGAACAAAGTTAATTAAATAGAAACATATGAACATGTTTCCTCCTGGAGTTTTTTTCTTGCTTTTGTTTCCTACTACAGAAAGGACTCCACAAGGCAAACCCACCCTTCCCCATTGCTCCATGAGGGCCAGAAAACACCCCCCCAGAGCTGCCTGGCACGACAGCCTGAAGTTTGCCTTTATGCCCATTTATTATATGCTACTGCAATATTTAGTATTTGATCTTCCTTTGCAAAGCCTGCTTATCACTTTCAAGTCTGATCCTGACTGTTCCAATTATAAACACATCACTTTCAGTTGTTTATAATTTTGCTGAGCTTCAAGTGTTGGAGTTGAGTGTGTTCCTCAGGCTAAATCTGAGCTAAAACTGCTCAGCCATGTTTGAGAATGAGATTAGGGAGAAATATGCCCTGTTTGTATTTAATTTTGTCCAGTCTTTTTTTCTCTTTAAGAGCTCTGGCGTTCCTATTCTTGGAAGCAGCTGAGAAGCTTGGCACGGGTCACATACAACATTGATGGCCTTTGTGTCTCATGCAGGACAGCTCTGAACATCTGTTGACATTTAGATGAATGCTAAGGTGCTGTAAAAACACTGGTACCCCCGTGTGCAGAGAACAACTGGAGCTGCTCAGCATGGTGCTGTGTGCTGCTGCTCCAAGCCTTTGGGTGGGAGCCTCTAGGCTGTGGCCTGTTTGGGATGCAGGGACACTCTATCCCAGTGAGGGACTGTGTCTCAGCTCTTCCCCTTGTCGCACACAGCTGCTGAACCCAGACAGTTACACCAAAACCATACTCTGCCCATCTCCTGATCTGTGACTGCTCCCTTTTGCCATTTCAGTAGCATTTTTTGGATAGCTTGTAATGTCGAGCAACAGGTTGGAGCAAACAATGCTCTAACGACAAGGTGCTGTCCACACTGTGAATGAAGAGCCATCCTAACTGGAAAGTCGTCAGGCTTTTATTTACCAGTGTCACGACTTGACTTGTTGCTGTTAAAATTCGACAAAACAAACAAAGAAGGAAGCTTGGGAGTTTCTGTCATAATATTTCCTTACCTCTAGGAAAGAAAAACAAACCGAATGCTTTGGCAGCTGCTCAACTCCAGAGTAACATTTGTGGGGATATTTTAAACTCCTTCAAGGCAGCCACACAAGGAAAGCACTGCGTCCACGCCCGCAGCCCTGCGCTGGAGTGCTGCAGTCTGTTCCAATCACAGAGCTGAGTCAAAGTGACAGGAGACTCCTGGCTCTGAAACCCAAATTCCCACAGCTTGAGGTGCCAGGGTGTGCAGGGACGATGCTGCTGCCTCCGACCTGCCGGCACTTACGGCCCTGCACACGGAAAGCCAGGCCCTGTGCCACGCCAGATGTCTGTGTCCCCACGTCCTGGGGGATCCCTGCCCAGCCCACAGCCAGATCTTGGGGCAGAGGAGTGTTAGAGCAGTACTTGCTTGGTACCCTGCCTGCACCAGGAGCTAGGCTCCCTTTCCAAAACTGGGGCAATGTCTTTGTTTGGCCAGGAGAAACTCTAATTACACACTAATCACTGATCTAATCACACTCTAATCACTGATCTATTAACATCAGTGGAAAGAGTCACGACCGACCGGAGCAGTGAACCAGTCAGGCCCCAGCCCAGCCCAGAATGTCTCTGCTTTTGGTGAAAATGACACTTTCAGCTGCTTCTAGAAAAGGACACCCAGAGAACTTCCACACATCTTAAAACACAGCTTATGCCCCAACACCTAGTAAGGATAAAATGCAATTAAGTTATTCAGTTAATATTTCTGATGGGTGTTTTCTAGAAGCTGAGCTGCTGTTTGAAGTCAGTGGAAAAATACAAACAAGATAAAGCATAACACACGTAGGGACTGACACACCATTTTCCACAATGATGCATCCTGAAAATGTCTTAATCTCAAAGGATTTCAGCCAGTTCTAAACCGATGATGATTTAATTTACAAACCATATTAAAATACAATTCCTGTCCAATTTAAAAATAATTTATGAAAGCTGTATTTAAAAAGATTTAAAACATCACTAAACTTGACATTTTCCAGCTATTTTTAGAGGCATAACCTTCACTTACTGTATTTTTCTAATCACAAGTTGAATACATAATGATTCACAAACACATTATCTTAAAATACCTTCAAGCACCTTGTTTCAAGATGACATGATTTTTATTTTTTTTAAATTTTGGAAAACTCTGCAGCACGTACTGCTCAAGAATCACCCCCTTTCCCTCTTTGCTCCCTCTTCACAGAAAGGTTTCTTTTAGAACCCCAACTGCAAGCACACTGTTCATCTTAGTCTTTGTTTTTTTCCTCTTGCAGTGACAACATCTTTATTCCCATTAATTACCACATACTGTGATTTGTGGTCTTCTGCTTCTGGAGTGAATGTCCAATGACGTTAAAAAAAGGACAAGAAGTTGGTTTTAGTGACACAGCAGTGTGACAGGGAGTACAAGTACACTTCTCAGGGTGAGAGCAGCACAGGGTGTTCTTCTTCACACACTCCATCCCAGTCAGCGGCTGCCAATTAATCCTTCCAACAGTTAGTTCTGTGTCAGGCAGCCACTGAAACCAAACTGATGGGTAACATTCTCTGACTAAACTGTCCTCCTTGGCCACTCAGGAGTGACAGGAGGTTTGTAACTCCGTGGGTACCCCTTTCACCTCTCCTACAACACTGTCAAAATAGTGAGCTACAGACAGTAAAATGGTGCAGTCTTAGGCAGGAAGTCTAACAGGCCTTACATGTCCAGAGTTAGAAGGGTTTAGAAGTTCCCTATGTAATATTAATTGGACCTTTCAGTTCATCTGAGCTTTAGTAAACAAAATTAAGCTTATTTACCGCTCTCCTGCACCGAGGTCAATGCCAAACAAAAGCATGTAAAAGTCTGACTGTTGCAATGAAATTACAGTGAGGCAAACAGAAGACAAATACAATTGTTATTAAATTATCTGTATGACCAATGATCTTACCTGTGGTAACCGATTCCAGAGGGAAGAGCTTTAATCTTGTTATACCGGAGATCCAGCCAAACGAGATGTGGCAGCTTCTGAAATAAATCCTCAGGAATCGTTGATATGACATTTCCTTCCAGATGGAAGTACTGAGAGAAAAACAGAAACACGTTTTAAATCCAGAGAGAGAGAGGGGGCCATGCAGAGCCTCGAATGTGGAAGCTGTAAGCTGCTCCACGTTTTTGTGGAAAGAACACCGTTAAGGGGGACCAAAGGACACACACCTCTGAATTAAGGATGGAAGCAATTTATTTAAGGACTTGTTTATAAAAAACAACACGGGGATTAAAGACTGTAGCTAAGAATCTGCAGCTCTTCCACTCATTTGACAGAGCAACTGGTCCTTAACTGCACTGTACTATACTTAAGCCAAGGGTATCAGGACTACCTGTAGCAGTTTGCTCACCTTGATGTTGGGCAGTCTATATATTTCCTCAGTAAGATACTTAATATTTTTTCTGCTGATGTCAAGACTACTTGAAGATGACAACAGACACTCTTCAACAGCTGCCCTGATCTCTCCTGATGAATTAGGCCCGGATGAGTTTCCCTTCCTGAGACGGTGTTCTCCAAAACTGTCGCCGCTGCTGTTAAGCTCTTTAGAGTAGCTGTCATCCATGTCAGCAAGCCCGGAATGCCGGCTCGGTAAGGCAGGCTGATCGGCTGAAGGCAAGTCACCAGCTGGGAAAAACAGGAGGGTATTTTGGAAGAGGAATGCACACAGAGCCAGTTTCAGTTATATGGCCTCGAGCCGCAGCTGGTCCCCAGTGCTCCCAGTGCTGTGTGCCCCAGGTGCGACACAAACCAGACATACCGACATGCTTACGGCACAGCCCATCGCTACACCTACTCCAAGGCACACCAAGCACGGGCAGGGCCGCAGTGGCAGTGCTCCCCCCAGCCGCGCGGACACGGCTCCAACACGGCACAGGGCCAAGTGGTACACAGCGTCCTCAGGGGCACCCGCTGCCCTGGCTGCCCTCGGGCCTGGCCGGTTCTACGAGCCCTCGCCGGCACCCACACCGTGTCCTGGCCGGGGCTGCAGCTCTGTGGCTGTCCCAGCTCAGCTCCAGGGATGCGGGTACCGTGAAGGCCTCGCCACGGCCCTCCCGTTCCAGGGCCCGGGGGCAGAGCGGCCGCCCCGGCTCGCAGCTTGCAGCCGGCCACAGCCCCTCGCCCCGTGCTGCCGGGGGTCTCCCGGGCTCTCGCCACCCGCGGGCGGCTCTGCCCGTGCCAGACGGGCGCCCACCTCCACCGGTCTCGGTCCCTCTGGCTCCGGGCCCGGCTGCAGGGAGCTCAGTCCGAGGGCTCCCCCGGCTCGGGCGGCCCGCGGCCCCGCCACGGCCCCGCCCCGCACAGCCCGGCGAGGCCGGTCCGCACCTCGGCATGATGCAGGGCTGCGACGGGCTCCTCGGGCCGGGCCGCCGCGGGCGGCTGGAGACGCCGCTCGGCCGCCGCCTCGCCGGGACCGCGTCTCCGCGGCAACGGGCAGGCGGCCGCCCGCCCCGGCAGCGGGCTGTGCTGCGGGCGCCGGGCGCGGCCGGCTCGGGAAGCATCGGGCACTGGCCGGGCCTCCGCGCCGTGCCTCGGAGCTCCCCTGGCGCTGGCCGAGCCGGCGGGGAAGCACCGCCCGCTCAGAGGCGCGCCCGGGGCCGCGTCTCGGTGCCCGCAGAGCTCGGGCACCCCCGCCGCGCCGCGGGCCGGGCTGGCGCTGCCTCCTGGCAGCTCGCCGGGCCCGAGGCCGGGGCCCGGGTCAGCCTCGCACCGCAGCCCTCGCTTCCCTCGCTTCCCTCGCTTCCCTCGCCCGCCGCTCGGAGATCAGGCCTTCCTCTGCTTCCCGTTACTGTCACCTGTCTCCCAGCGCCCGTGTCCGCCGCAGCCCTCGCCCCAGAGAGGGGCTCTGTCCGCAGCAGGCCCGCTCAGGACATGGCGGTGTGGGTGCGTCGGGTCAAGGCCTCGGGAAGACCCCAGCCCCCAGGAAAAGACCCGTCAGGGCTGTGGTGTCAGACCCCTCTGCCCTGGTCAGGCCCCACCTGGAGGGTTGTGTCCAGTGCTGGGCTCACTGGGATCAAACAGCCAGGGATCTCCTGGAGAGAGTCCAGAGGAGGCTGAGGAGATGCTGAAGGGCCTGGAGCATCTCCCCTGGGAGGAAAGGCTGAGTGAACTGGGGCTGTTCAGCCTGGAGAGAAGCAGCCTGAGAGGGGATCTGATCAATGGGGATCAATAGCTGAAGGGTGGGACACAGGGGGACATGGGCAGCCTCTTCTCAGTGTCTGTGGGGACAGGACAAGGGGCCATGGGCTCAAGTTGGAGCACAGGGAGTTCCCCCCAATGTGGAGCAGAACTTCTTGCCAGTGAGGGTGAGGGAGCCCTGGGACAGGCTGCCCAGGGGGTGTGGAGTCTCCTTCTCTGGAGAGATTCCAGCCCCGTCTGGACACCGACCTGTGTGCCCTGTCCTAGGGACCCTGCTTTGGCAGGGGGTTGGACCCCATGGGCTCTGGGGGCCCTTCCACCCCCTATTGATTCTATGAGTCTGTGATTAATCTGACAAATCCAGATAATTATGTTCCCAGTGACCTGACCAAGCTGGATCAGCAGCACCAGTAGGGTGTTAAATGCAGGAAATTAATTTCAGAGTTTCGATACATGATTTTTATTTCTGACATACTGTGCTTATTAAACTAAGTGAGAAAACAAAGCTGTTTTAATGGGATGCCTTCAGAAGCTATTTCCTTACAGAAGCTTTTTTTTTAATTTGTAGGAGAGAAGCCAGCACATTTTATTATCGCATGTAACCTCAAGAGCACCCTGCACTCCATAGGAAGAGTATCTCACCAACCTCCAGAACCATGGCACAGCAAAGCACAGAGCCTCAGCAATAATACCTTGAGGTAAACTGCTTGTTAGATCCTGTGTGTATACAGTGCCCTTCCTAGCAAGTACAGCTGGAGACCAGAACGCTGCCAGCTGCTAGCGTTACTGCATTCGGGCAAAGCCGTGTTTCCCTCACATTCAGGATTGCCTTACCTTGGCTTATGGAACAGTCCCCTTGCTTAGGGACACCTGACCTCCACAGACTATCTGCACAGGAGCCCGTTTCATAGTAAAGCATGTTGAACCTTGAAACTTCCATCTTAGAGGAAATACCTGAACTCAGAAAAAAACCCCACAGCCCAAACCCAACCCCTGCTATCCTGCTGTGACCGACAATACTGCCACTTTCCCCAGAGCTCTTGTCTTAAATGCATAACTAAATAGGCCTCAGTAGCCACATTTGTTTCTTACAGGGCCAGAAGCTTCTGAAAATACACTGTTAGCTGGGCTGGATCAGGCAAAGCACCTGCTCCTCAGCTTGAATGCAGCCCCTCTTCAAAAGCACAGATTCTATCAATCAGGCTCTTACTGCCTGTTTTAAGAAAAAGCAGGCAAGACTAGTCATTTCATTATGCTTTTCCTGGAATAGGCTTTCTTGGAGGCCATGTAGGTGATTAAATCCTAATTATAAGCAATGTTTATAAAGGGCAAATTATGAAAACTAAAAATGGATCAACGGCAAAGCACTGCTGAAAGAACTATTGCTTTGCTTTTGTTTGTGCAAAAGCAGAAACATGTTAGGATGGTTTTATTTAAGATTACATAAGACAGCACGTTAGGATTGAGACCAATGACGTCATTCCATAATTAAAGAGGGGATTATTTCAACAGGGTTTGATCTCAGCATTCTGTTTAGAAGTCTGCAGCACAATAGTAACGCAGAACCATATTCACCAGCATTTCAGGGAGAGAAGGTGAGCCTGGGAAGATAACCCAGGCAGATCACCTTAGATCAGGACTTTGAGCATTCCTTTTCCAACTCCAGCTCTCCAGGGCTGAGTTCCTGTGCAGCATCAGCACAGAAACATCATGCCATTTCTTTAACGCAAAGGTATCCAGGAAGATTTTGTCCAAATGAGAAGGCAAAAAGAAGCAGTAGATGAAAAGTCAATAAATACATCCCTCAGTCTGTTCATTTTACTTTCAGAGAGGCGGAGTCACGAGCTTTGGTTGCAAAGCAACAGCCACACACTTGTTTGTCTGCAGGGATGGCTGTGGGGCTGTGCCCCAGGTTGCTGAGCTGCCTGTGAGCTCTTGCCCTGCCATGTCCCAGGGCTGCTTGGGCCATCGGGTTTCAATCCCTGAGGAGCCCCTTTACACACACAGTCACACCAACCAAAGTGTCACTGAAGTGTGCACGCAGGATGGCAACCCAGCAGTATTCTGCACAGGTCATTTCTGACTGGGGGGGTAACTAAGGGTTTCAGCTTTTCTATTGGGAGTTCCCTCCTAGAAGCCAAATCCACACAAGGATTGAATGTACAAGGGGAAACCCTCCAGGGACTGCTGTGCCAACAGAAACATCCCAAGGGCAGGCAGTGGTGACAGTCTCATCCAGACCTGGGGGCCGGACCCAGCATGTTGAAATGCAGGCAGGTGTCTTTTGAAACAGTCACCCTGGTGATAGCACTTCAGAGAGCAGTGGTGTCAGAACCAGGAGGGACAGGGACGGCCAAGAGCTTGGGTGGGCTTGCTGAAGACCTGTGTTTGTATCTTTTGACCAGCACAGAACCCACCTGGACACTGGAAGAAGAATTTCCCATAGGTGTCAGGGCATGTTTGCTGATCCTGTGGCACTAATGTGATTTATGATGGACCAGGGTGATTGCTGGATCACCTCCAGAGATGTATTGGCCTCTGCTTTTGGCCCCAGCTGTTTTGCAGGACAGGAAAGGACGTGACGTGTTTTGTTTGATTGACTCACATCTTCCTTTGAAGGGTGCCAGTCTTTGAGACAGCACTGTGGACATGAACTGCAGCCCCCCTTCCTCCCTAACCCCATTTTCAAAGAGGTGCTCAGCTTTTCTGCCCAGCTACTTGCTCAGACTGGTGGGCACCTTGGTTACAAACATTTTACTTGCATTTGACTCGGAGTAAGTTAGGATGCAAAGTTTCTCCTCATCTTTCTAAAGTAAGACCATGGACTAATACAAGAAATGCCATTCCTCTCTATTAAACTCATCTGTAGTATTTACAGTAGTTACTGTGTGGTAACATATGCTGTTAAATTTTTAGTGAAACATTTGGCTGACCTATATAAATAAATAACATAAGCAGAAAGGTGAACAGACATGAAAGGAAAAACAGAAAAACAAACAGCAAGAAAAGCACAAGAGGAGGCAAAAGCCACCAAAACTGTGAGGGGCTGAACTGTACCAGAAACAAACCCACTGTCACAGGATGAGGCCAGAGAAGGTGTTTGGAAAATGAAGCGGGATGCCTGCTTCCCACTGAACGCCCAAAGCAAAGCCCACCAAGCCCCTGTGGCACAGGCCTCCCTCAGCAGCCCGAGAGGAAGGGGCTCGGAGGGGCGGAGGAGGGTGTCCATCAGTGGGGGCTTTGAGCCCCGCCAGGAACAGGCTGCGAGCCCTGAGCACTGGGCTGGCCCCTGTGCCGACAGCAGGAGCCCTGCCACCCCACACCCAGCCCAGGGCTTAGGCTGAGGTTTAGGTCTAGTTTTAGTTGTAGTTTCAGTTCTAAGGCTGCACGGCAGCTGCTCTCCCTGTCCACTGCAGCCACCACAGGTCAGACCCAGGTAGGAGATTGGGCTGAGTCACCTGTGGTGGCCTTAAAAACCTCTGGGCAGCTGGATCAGAGAGCTGGCGATTTGAGTCTCTCAAAGCAGGACCAGCACTCTACAGAAACACGGTTGATGGGTGAAAGTTCCCCTTACCTAATGTTTATTGAAGGAATTATGGGCTCTTTTGGAGGAACTTTAAAAAATAAACACAGGCTTTTCTCTGTAGGCTTTCTTCTTGATGAAGGAGCCATATGAATGTTAAGAATCACAGTAATATTCCTTTCATCATCTTGGAGATGTTGCAATTAGAGCCATTATATCAGTAGAGGGCTGTTATCAGCAATGTAATACCATGCTATATTGGCCCCCTTGCTCCTACGGCTAAATTAGAGGAGTGTCTCCTTTGCAGTGTTGTGGTGACAACAATTGGTGGCATTTTCGTTCAGAAACCATTTTCATCAGCTCCCTGAAAACAGATAACCATAAGGAACAGATAACCATAAGGAACATAGAGCCATAAGGAATGTAATGCTACCTTGGGCATTTCTGGGTTGTTTACACCGGGTTTATTCAGGATAATTTCCCTGATACCAGGCAACTTGATCCTGATTTACAGTGATGAAAGGAGAAAACTATCACCATCCCATGCAAACAGGAAAGAGAGGAGAGAGGGGACCATAAGCAGCACCTGCCAGTAGAGTGTGGCATAAAGAGGTAAACAGCAGGATCCACGCTGCTTAATTGAAGTGTGAGATTAACAAACAGGAGTTGAAATACTGTCTTTAGTTGAAATACTATCTTCAGTTTCCCTCACTCTAGTTTTTACTGGATATAATATATATATATTTACAGGATACAATATATAGTATATATATGTTAATATAATAATATAGTATTATAAATAATACATATATATTATATATAGTGTTTTATCTATATATAGATTTAATATATACATATTTACAGTTCACGGAGCTTGGGAATGCAGTCATTCCTCTAAGGGTATCCTCATTCACTTCCAGAGCGGAGGTGTTTGGAAACAGCTGGATGAAGTAATTCCTGATACAAATCCTTTGACTGAAGGAATAATTCTGGCACTTCACAAAGAATTTGTTTGGCCTGTCCTGGGTTGGAACAGGCATCATGTTTCCTGCTCCAGTGAACGCTCATTTGCCTGAGGAGCGTCAGTGAGACCTGGAGGAGACACAGGAAAGGTGTACTGACTGCATGGAACTCCAGTAATGTAATTCTGTAACATTGGAGGTGATTTCAGGGCTGGTGAAATGAAAGGAAACTCCAGTCTCTGGGAATCCGTGAGGAAAGAGAGAATATGCAGAAGTAAACACAGATGGGAAGTGAGAGACTCTTCCAAGGATAGGAGCGGCTGCTCTGCCTCTTGCACCAGGTGAAGGAGTGATGCAAGGAGTGATGCAGGGCTGTCACCTCACCCACCACTCAGGCCCAGTCACCTGTGCTTCCACCTGCTGGTGCTGCCCCATCGCAGCCCTGAAGCACGGTCTCTGGGGACACAGGTCTGTCTGAGTCCTGTTCCATGGCAAGAGGGCGGGATGGGCGCAGTCTGGAGCACTGACTGCTGGGTCTGTCTCCTCAGCAGGTCCTGTGCCCCCTCCCCGCAGTGCCTGGCCTCAGGAAGTGTCCTCAGCCTCGATGGACTGACAGCAGCTGTGCCTCGCCGAAGGCTTTGCTCCTGCTTTCCCTGGGAAAGAGGGAACCTGCTCACAGCTGTTCTTGCTTTTCTAGTTCAGGAAATCATCAGATCTGCTGGGGATGAGCAATTCCCAGGGACAGACAGACATACATATAGTATCCCCAAGCCCTTCACTAGTAAAATGCCTCATTGTTTCTTAGTAAAATATAACACTCAAGAAGAAGGAAAATGGAAAAAAAAAAAAAAAGTCCAGAATTCTTTGTGGTTTCAAGCAGTGTGTTCCTAAGAATGTTTCCCCTTTAGAGATGCAGCCAGCTTTTTGAAGGTAAAACTGTTTTTTACATCTCTAATGAAGCAAAAATTAAACCAAGTGCCACCCTGCAGCATCCTCCATGTGGCAGGCAAGGGAATGCAGAGGTGTGCTGGACTGAGACCCTCCCCTGGCATTAGAACCATCACATCCTTATTTCCCACTCTGCTCCCACACATATCCTGCTGACTTCTCAGGCACAGGCTGATGCTGTGCATGGATTTGATGTGATTGTCCCAATACACATGGGGAATGAGAGAAGCGGCACCCGAATGGCAGGGAGGCTGAAGCTGTGTAACAGCATTTTGCGCTTTACCTCTAGAATGTAAAGGGAAAAGGAAGGAGTGAAAACTGATAGCTCGGAGATTTGCAGTATATTTAAAGACAAACCTATCCCTAAACAAAGCAAAAATTACTGTCTTGCACAAAAGTGTTCGATCCTTTTATTTGAGAGCATTTCTTTCTGATTTCTCAGAGAAATATTCTTTAAGAACTATTCTTTGCCTTTGGAAAACTGCTCTTAAATTACACCCTTCAATTGTAATCCTTTTACAACTCTCAGGCTCTTTCAAAGAATGACTAACTCCCAGCAGATTCTCTGTAACATATCCATTTCAAAACACACTATGAAGGAAAACAGCGTAAGTGTTAAATTAAAACTTTGGAAGCAGCGCTCACCGAGGGTGTGAGGGAGTCAGTGGCATGGCTGCAGAGCTGCTGCTCGCCCTGCCACTGCTGATGCTCCGCAGCGCTGGGAGTTACTTCCCAGGAAAGCAATTAATGAGACGTTCCAGGAGGCTGTGAAACCCAGCGTCAGGAGCGTGTTACAGCTCAGCGCCCTGCAAAGCCGGCGGGGACCTGGGATGAATTCCCTTACTGGGGAGCTCTGTGGTGTGCCTGAGCTTTATCACCGACTACCGAGCAGGAGCTCCTAGAGCTGGTGAGACACCAACACTGGCTGTTTGGGCACTGCGGCTGTGCCATTCCGTGGTGCTGCACAGAACCAAAAAGCAGCCTGAGGCCCCTCGCCAGAGCCTGCCCTCCTCACTGCTAATGGTTCATGCAGCAGGACAGCACCACAGGGCGCTTTGCTCTCCGTGCTTCGGCCAGCTGTGTGTGTTGGAGCTGCAGGCCACGCTCCTCCTCATCGCTTCAAAGTCAGGTCATGGGCCTGGGGATTTATCAGGAAGATAACAATGCCCTGGATGTACTGCTGGGAGAACAGGGCACTGAGGTGCTGGGTGTTTCAAAGTTAGGAAGCAAGCCTGTGCGGCTTCAAGCAGCCCTGGGAGGGACACGGCAGCGCAGCAGGGAGGGGCAGTTTTGGAGGGGCTCTGGGGCTCCACTGCTCCTTGGGTTGCTGGCGATGCTGCTCTCCAGCAGCCGCGAGGCCTGGCAGCTGTGTGTCCCTGGACTGTCCTCCAGGCTGGGGCTCCTCACAACCACAGAGGTTATCTGCCAGGATCAGCCCACGCTGCGCTGGCTGGGCATTGCCTGCCTGCGGGCTGCCCCGGCTGGGCATCGCCTGCCTGCGGGCTGCCCTGGCTGGGCATCGCCTGCCTGTGGGTTGTGCTGGCTGGGCATCGCCTGCCTGCGGGCTGCACCGGCTGGGCATCGCCTGCCTGCGGGCTGTGCTGGCTGGGCATCGCCTGCCCATGGGCTGCCCCGGCTGGGCATCGCCTGCCCATGGGCTGCCCTGGCTGGGCATCGCCTGCCTGCGGGCTGTGCCAGCTGGGCATCACCTGCCTGCGGGCTGTGCCAGCTGGGCATCGCCTGCCCATGGGCTGCCCTGGCTGGGCATCGCCTGCCTGCGGGCTGTGCCAGCTGGGCATCACCTGCCTGCGGGCTGTGCCAGCTGGGCATCGCCTGCCCATGGGCTGCCCCGGCTGGGCATCGCCTGCCCATGGGCTGCACCGGCTGGGCATCGCCTGCCTGCGGGCTGTGCTGGCTGGGCATTGCCTGCCCATGGGCAGTGCTGGCTGGGCATCGCCTGCCTGCAGGCTGCACCGGCTGGGCATCGCCTGCCTGCGGGCTGTGCTGGCTGGGCATCGCCTGCCTGCAGGCTGCACCGGCTGGGCATCGCCTGCCTGCGGGCTGTGCTGGCTGGGCATCGCCTGCCCATGGGCTGCCCCGGCTGGGCATCACCTGCCTGTGGGCTGCCCCGGCTGGGCATCGCCTGCCTGCGGGCTGTGCTGGCTGGGCATCACCTGCCCATGGGCTGTGCCGCCTGGGCATCGCCTGCCCATGGGCTGTGCCGGCTGGGCATCGCCTGCCCATGGGCTGCCCCGGCTGGGCATCGCCTGCCTGCGGGCTGTGCTGTCTGAGCGGTGATGTCCTGAAACACACCCTGGGGACTCGGCCTGCTCGTGCTCTACCCCGGGAAAGATAGAACTTCAGGCACAGGTTATTTTTCTAGCGGTTGGTTCCTCGCATTGCCCCACTGAGGAGATCAGGGAGAGCTATCATTTTGGGCATAAACCACCACCACCACTTGCTTTGCTCCTTGGTGCCGACACTCCCCATGTGACATCTCCAGGCACAGTCTGGTGACGATCTCCATGGCGAGGAAGCATCTGAAACACGGTGGAATCCCTGGACAAGAGGACCCTGACTTTCCACACTACCTGCTAATTCAAATCAAGCCCTTATTTCATTACAATACTTGGATGGAAACCAATGTGCCTGTCTCCAGGTTAATGGGGTTAAAACCCAGCAGCGAGCACCAGCGCGGATCCCGCAGGAGCACAAACAACAGCCGCGTGCTGGCGAGGGCTCGGCCGTAACATCATCTGGTTGCGTTAGTGCTGGCTGCGATGTTTATGTACGAGTGTAAAAATAACCGAGCCATCAGAGCCGCTGGCGGGGAAGATGCCCCCGAGGGAGCGGCAGCGGCCGGGACCGGGGCATGGCCGGTACCCGGGGCCGCTCCGGGCGGTCCGGGCGCGGGGAACCGCGATGCTCGGGGCGGCCGGGGCTATGCGGGGAGCTGCCGTGCCGCGCTCACCCCGCCGCCCCTTCCAGGCCCGGGGAGCAGGGAGGAAAGGCAGGGAAGGGGAGGAACGCGAGGAAGGGGAGGAGGGGGCCGGCCCTCCCCGGGGACGCGCAGCTCCTCAGCCCGTGCGCCGGGGCGGAGGAGGAGGAGGGGGCGGAGCGGGGGGAGGCGGGACCCGCGCCCGGCCCGGCCCGGCCGCACCTGCGGGCGCCGCCGCTGCCGCCCCGCCGCCGCCGGGGGCGCTGCGCTGGGGGCGGCGCTGCCCGGCACCGCTCCGCTGCTCTCCGCGCCGCTCCGCCCGGCGCTGCAGCTGCCCGGCTCCCCGCGCTCCGCCTGGCTCGGCTGGGCTCGCTCCGGCTCCCCGGCGGGGGCCCCGCTCGGCCCCGCTCCGCGCCGCCGCGGGCAGGAGAGCGGGAGGCGGCGGCGCGGGCGCTGCCATGCGGGCGCGGGGCGGGTGAGGGCGGCGGCGGGGGCCGGCGGCGGCTCGCAGCGCCTGGTCCCGCCCGCGGGAGCCGCCGGGCCGGCGGGGAGCAGCGCCTGGTCCCGCCCGCGGGAGCCGCCGGGCCGGCGGGGAGCAGCGCGCAGGGCATGCCATCCGCCTCGCCCCGATGTTTCACTGGGGCAAGTGGAAGAAGAGGATGGGAGCGAGCGCCTCCTCCTCCAAGAGACCCGTTTTCGACGAGCGGGAGGACGGTGAGTGCGGGCCGGCGTACCCCGGGCTGCCCTGCCCAGCCCAGGGATGCTCTGCCCTTCCCAGCCCCGGGATGCTCTGCCCAGCCCAGCCCCGGGATGCCCTGCCCAGCCCAGCCCCGGGATGCCCTGCCCAGCCCAGCCCCGGGATGCCCTGCCCAGCCCAGCCCCATGGTGCCCTTCCCAGCCCCGGGATGCTCTGCCCTGCCCAGCCCCGGGGTTCCCAGCCCTGCCCCGGGGTTCCCGGTCCCGCCGTGCTCAGCCCCGGTGTGCCCAGCCCCGCACCTGTTGAGCTCGCTCGGCCCATCCCGGCGGGTCCCGTCGCGTCCCCCCGCGGCGGGGCTGCCCAGCGCGGGGCGAGCCCGGTTGGGGTGGCTGGACCCCAGGGGGTGGGGGGTGTATGCCGGGTCTTGCCGCCCCGCGGAGCCCCCTGCAGAATCGGGGTGGCTGTCATTTAGCTCACGGGCAGCGGGAAGCAAGGGCGATGTCAGAGCAGCCTGTGCGAGGACCTCACTGGTGCTCACAAGTGCAGATCAAGTCGTCAAACTTCTCATAAACTGCTCGTTGTCACAGAAAGGCCGGCTTGGGGGTTTTCCCCCCAAATACTTTTGGTAGAAATGCCCTGTGACATGCTGCAGTTGCATTCCGCTCCTCAGAGGCAGGGCGAAGTGTCAGAGGAACAAGGGAAGGAAACTTTGGGTGGGGGAAGACTCAGCAGAGGTGCCAGGCCGGCAGCAGACCGGTTACCAAATGGCTGGGAGCTTTCCTGATGTACAAGGAATGGCGTTGGCCCTAGGATGCCAACCGAGCAATGGCAAGAATCCCTGGGTGCTCAGGGTGCTGGAAAGTTGCATTAGATAAACTTGGAGATAAATAAATGTCTTAATTTGAGTCTTCCAGGCATGGTGATGTTCTCGTTTGCATGGGCGTTGGGTCTGCTGGCAGAGAGGGTGGTCAGACCTGAGTCTGTGCTGCTGCTGGCAGCTGGAGGGGTGTTAAATCAGGTGAACTTTCACTGGAAAAGCAGCTAGTCCGTGTCACCAACCAGTATTTGTTAGCAATTTGGAGCAGAACAGTGAGTTGTTAACCCCTGCATCTTACTACAGCAGCACAGAGCACCTTGCCACCCAAGGGATGGGCTGTGCTGCGGCTGCGATGCTCTTGGAGGGAACCCCAAACCCATCCCGCACCTCTGTCCCAGTATCCTAACGGTGTGCGTGGGATGGGGCGCGTGTGGGCGGTGGGAGTGTGCAGCTGGGGTGGGCTTGGCCCGGGCTCTGTGCTCAGGGTGGAAGACTCGTGTCACCGTGGCTGTGGTGGGTCAGCACGTGAGCCAGGCGAGTCTGCTGGTGCCGGGGCTTTGCTGCACGCTCCCGAAAGCGTCCTGTGCCGCCTCGAGCGGTGCGCAGCCGGTACCCTGGGGAACGGAGCTTCCCAGTGAATGACCAGCGACAAAGCCCTCACAGCACCTGCCGGGCACTTTTAGGCAGCAGCAGAGACTTACTGGGGGTTTATTTCCTTAATCCTGCCTGCGTTCTCGTCCTTGCTTGTTAGTGTGTGCTCAGAGCAATTACAGTGTTGTTCTGGTGAACTCATATTTACTGGCACGGCATGGTTGCTATGGAGATCTCTTAAGACATTCCAATAACTTCCTTACATAAAGAAGCCAGTTCATACTTTGGGTTTGCGTGTGACACAGTGTGGAAGGATTACTGGTGGGGACAGTTTAAAGGGAAATAAATTAGGAAAAAACAAATGAAAGGGCAGAGGTAGGTTAGTGTGTGGAGTTTTACCCACGGGTGGTTCCCAGCGATGGGGATGCGGGAGGGAGCCTGACTGCTTAACCCCACCCTCATCCCTTGGCTGCCACAGGGCATACATAAAGAGATGCTGACATTTACCGTAGTAACACTAGGCCCAGCACCTACCTCAGGGACACCAAAATGTAGATGTTTGGGCAAGGACACCCTTACAGTCCCCTTGCTGGTGGAACTGGCTTTGAGCCCTCACAGAGTTGCGGCCTCAGGACAGTGCCAGGTTCCCAGGGTGGGCAGTGAGGTGTTTGGTCCCAGAGTGAGCGCCCGGCCCTGGGGAATCACCCGCTGCCAACCTCAGGGTCTGAAATCATCTGTCCTCTCCAGCCCCAGCTCCCTGCTGATGGGTCTTGAGCTGGAGGAGCCACCATTGCCATGCCCCTGTCTCTGCAGCCTCATGGGCAGCATGCGGAGATTGAGTTCCCCGAGGGTAAATTTGTGTTCTGGAGCCTGTCCTCTGGCTCTTCTCTCAGCCCTCTCTGGGGTTTCCAGTGATTTTTGTTAATGCTGGGACCGAACTCATAGCTTTGTCGGGGGTCAGCCTCAGGGCAGGTCAGTGCCAATGCAGTCTGTGTGCAGCTAGTCCCTTCCATCCCAGGACAGCAGGGTATGGAGCTGTGCTGTGGGGTTGCACTGACCTTCCCTCCCCTTTCCCTTTCCTGGTGCTGTGTTGTCCCCTGCCCCCCATTGCCCCTGTCTCCACTGTGGCCGGGTGAAGGCTCTGTGCAATTCATCTGTGATGCCACGGGGACACAGCGCGTCTCGCTGATGGCACCATACCCAGCTGCAGCGGGTGGCTTCACCCTCGCACGTACGGCCTCTGAGGTGTTTCTGGGCACTGGCCTCTGAACTGGCTTTGACGGGAGAGTGTCTGTGCCTTTCACGGTCACTCCCCCTCGCCCCGAGCAGCTGGTCCCCTGTGCACAGAGGACTCAGCATTGTGTCGGCCGGGTGTGAGCTCTGGGTGCCTGGCGATGCCTCTGTGGCAGCAGGCGGATGCCGAGGTGTGGGGTGCCCTGTTTCTGCACTGAGCTGCCGAGGGGGGAGTGAACAGCAAACCATGCAAAGGGCAGGGAGAAGAATGTAAGGCAAAGGAATTGTTTTATTTTATTACACTGGTTGTAAAAGTGCATCATTGTGAAGCCAACAGGAATGTTTCAACCCAAGTATTTAAAAAAAGAGAAGTTTAGCAGAGTTGTGAGGACTTGGGATGCAGGGCTGAGTAACAGGGAACACGGGGCACGTTGCAGCCGGTGCTGTTAGCACCCCCCCAGCCGTGTTATGGACACACACACAGCGTGATGTGTCTTTATATGCAGTTGAGAAGAATTTCAAGAGTGCCTTTTGGTCGGGGCTGCTCCTGGATCCGAGCGGTTACTAAAAGCGTGTGTGTAAGTATTGCCGAGAAGATGTGAAGCTATCTGCTGCTTTCTGCTGAGCTGTTCCTTCCTTGGCTGAGCTGGGAGGTCTGTCAGGGCTTCTGTCTCCTTCCTGACCCCCATTTACAGTCGACAGATGAGGTTTCAGTGCTGCAGCCCTGTTACTGTCGTGGTGATTAGTTCTCTGTCCCGGTCACTCCATTGCCCATCCCTTCGTGACGCTGCCCAGGCATGGGTGGCTCTCTGCATGGGGGTCAGGCCTGGCTCCTGGCTTTGCTCTCCTTGCACCCAGAGCGGCTTGGCAGCCTGGGTTCCCAGAGGTACAGCCCATGGGTGCACCAGCAGCTCTGAGAACTGTGTGCCCGGGGCAGTGCTGGGGTCAGGGGCCCTGGCCTGGGTGCCTCTGAAACTCCTTGGCTTGGGTGATACTGGGGGGAGGCACCAGGCTGGAGTTTGGGGAGGGACAAATCCCTCAGTTCAGGGAGGGTGTAGGGTGGGGGGCTGGCAGGGATGGGCAGCCCCATCCTGGGTTTGGGGATTTCAGGGTGGGGGAGTGCCCCCTCCTCATGCCTTCGCAGCCCCTGGGTTGGTGGGTGGGCTGTGGGATGCCATCCTGGGCACTGGCAGCCCCTCACTCCTGCAGCTGCTCCTGCTAGCCGACGGAGCGTAGAACTTGTTGAAGAGCCATGCTGCCGATGCCCAGCGAGTGCGGGGCTGGGAACGTGAGTCTGTGGAACGTGTGCTCCCTGGAAAGGCGAGGAGACTTCCCGTGTCTCCAGGGTGTTCCCTGGCTGCTCAGCCTGCTGAAGAGCTCCAGGGACCTGCTGGGCTGGGGACTCTGAAGCCCCATCAGCACTGGGAGGATGATTGTCCTTGCTCTGCCTCCCCACTGGCCTCCTCCTCGCTGGGATACTGGAGAGTCTCGGCAGCTGCGCGGCACAGCGCCCGTCCCCATGGAAACGGGCGAGAAGCTGCGAAACCTGGGGAACGTGCTTAAAATAATCTCCATTTTCATTTCAAACCATGTGTTGGCAGGCTGCGGGGTGACACCTGTGTGCGTCCCTCTGCCTCTCCCGGGGCAGCGAAACCCGGTGTGCTTTGCTCGCACAGCGCCGCGGGACCCAGACCCACCCGTTGCGTGTGCCGGTGCCACACCGGCCTCTGGTTCTGACCTGTCATCCTGCAGCAGCCAGTGCTGCCAGGCTTCTCTGGCTGCATGTCGGGGAGGGTGCTGGGCCCCACGTGTTGTGGTCACTTACGTCACTCTGAATTCAGCAGTGTGGTCCTCATGGCCTGGGGAGCTGTTGGTGTTGGTGTTCCTCCTTGGATATCCCCTGTGATCTGTTGGGAGAGAGGTGCCTGGCACTGGCTGTTGGGGTTTCAGACTGGGACCCTCCTCTGGGGTTGTTTGTCCCAGGGGTCAGGACCCTCAGTGAAACAAGGGCCTGTTGTAAGATTGCTGGGGTGTTGGAAGAGGATGGAGGGAACCAAAGAGGATGAGGAGCAAAGCACAACCTTGTCATGCGGTGTCCCATACCCTCCCACCAGCTGTGCCCCGGGTCGGAGTGTTCTGCTGGAGAGGGACCCTGTGCGAGGGGACAGTGTGACCAGGGGCAGCTGTTCTCTTTGGTCCATAGGTGTCTCGAACCCGGTGCCACTGGCCAGGTCGGCCTGGCTGGGGCTGCCCCCAGCATCATCCCTGCACCCACAGCTGCCATTTTCCTCCTGCCATGGCAGCACCAGTGCCTGGTGCTAGTTCTCCTGCCCGGCCTGGTCGCAGTGGCTGGGCAGGAACCATTGTGCTCTGGCTGCATGGCTGTGGATTGATCCCAGTGCTGTGGTTACCAGGTCCCAGGTGCTGTTCACCGGGGGCCAGGTACGTGTGTGTTAGGCTCCCCTGCTCCACGAATCACCTCTCAGATCCCATGGCAAACTCCTTCTGTCGCTGGCTCCTGCGTGGCTGTGGGCTGGGAGCACAGATGCCTTTCCCTGTTATTTAAAAACAAGAGAAAAAAGCTTTTATGTACTACCAGAGTGGTAACTAAGTAAGCAGGGGGAGGAGGGAGTGGGAACTACGAGGAGGTGTAGAAAAGCTGTGTTTAGTATTGTCAGCAGTGCTTTGTTTCTGCTTTAGCTGTTGCTGCCCCCGGACTGGAGGTTTCTTTGCCTGCAGACAGGCTCTCGCCACGTGCTCGTGGCCCCAGCCCCCCGGCAGAGCTGCTGCTCAGTGTCCAGCCACAGGACACAAGTTTCTCCGCACGTGAAGCTTTCTGGTGTAACACAGAAACAGGAGAAACCCGGAGAGCCTGGCAGCATGGGGCTGAGTGTTCGGGGATCGGCTCTCTTGCTCCCTCCTGTCCTTGTCCCTCTCCACGGTGCCAGGAGGAATCTGGAGAGAGAGAGAGGTGTTCTGGGTCTGCCCTGGTGAAAGGGGACAAAGTGTCTCCCTTTGGCACCAAAGCTGCAGGTCTGGAAGGCAGTGGCTGCTGCCTGACCCTTGCCTGTGCTTTGTCTTCCCCATGTGTTAGCCCAGGAACACAGAGGTCTGTTCCCATCTCCTGGGTTACGGCTGTCTGCAGAACAGGAGTGCCTTGTGTGGGGATGCAGTGTGCACAGGGATGGGAGCTGCACATGCCCGGCATCCCACAGTGTGCTTTGTTCTCTGGGGAGCTTGTGGGCTTTGCACCGTTCCTTTGCCAAGGTCTCTGCTGACCAGGGCCCAGGAGGGCTCCGTGGTGGGACAGATGCCTGGGTTGTATGCTGCCCCCTCCCCTTGCCTGGACCCTCTCCTCTGTTTGCCCGCTTTGTGTGGGTGATGCCTGCTGGCTAGCCCAGCCCTGGACTAAGCAAGTGCAGAGTTTTCCTCCCTCTGCCTTCCATAGAGGGCCAGTGCATGGGATGGATCTGATTGAGGCAGTGCTGGGTCTCCGAGTGATGCCAAAGTGTGCTGCTTGGTGTCCTCTGCCTGTCACTTGGGGTTCTGGAGAGAGCTGAAGGCAGGTCCGACTCATCCCTCTCTTCTCTGCGGACCCGCTGTCCTGCCGCAGTGCCCAGTGTGTGGCCGTTCGTCAGTGCCTCGTGGCTGCAGGTGGTGGTGGTGTGAAGCTGAGACCGCAGTGCCCAGCACTTCCTAGCATGGCTTTGGGCAGAGGCAGGGTGCTGGTGCAGGGCGTGCAGGCAGCGTTGGCTGCCGTCCCCTCTTGTACTCCCTCGAAGAGGTACCAGTGTGGTTTTGATCTCAGAGCTGGGGTGCACTGGAGAAGTCGGGAGGAAGGGGCTTGGACGGGCCTGGGCTGGAGCTCAGGGTCCTTCTCTAAGAGGTGGGTGCACCACAGTCAGGTCTAATTAGTCACCTAAATGGGGGTAAATTATACAGCTGGGAAGTCCCCTTCATTAGGGGTGAGTTAACCACTGGCAGAGAGCCTTCACAGTCCGTTCTGTGCTGGCTGGGGTGGTGAGGCACCCCAGCACAGCCAGGGCCTGGGGGTTTGTGAAGCTCCTGGTTCTTCCCCTTGCCAATAACTTTGTAACGCTGCCACCGAGGTGTGACAGTTCTGCCATGGCAGGCTCAGGAAAGGTGCTTTGGGAGCGCTGCCTGGCACGCATGCTGTCGAGGTGTGACACTGCGCTCCGGTCCAGTGTGCTGGGGACATGAGGAATGAGCCCAGCCTGCTGTGGTGCTGGGCTGTGGTTTAACATTACCCCATGACTCCATGCAGTTCTGGTGTTGGAAGAACAGTGCATCTCTTCCCAAAGCCTCTCTTTGTTCCTCTGTGGTACCCAGCATGCTGAATCTCCTGTGAAGTGCAGGCCAGGGGAAAGCAGTGTACCGCAGTTGCTCCGTGTTCTGCCTGGCTGCAGTGGGAGCTGGCAGGGAAGCCCGGGAAGCGGGCAAGGCAGAAAATGATAGGTGTTAGCCTTGGAGTGTAGGAATGCGTGCTTTGTGCTGGCAGAAGAGGAGGCTAAAGCCTGGCCCCGAATAATTTGCACTTTAGAGGCTTGGTGTCGCATGCTGTAATCACATGAATAATTCACAGGCGTTCTAGCGGTCCCCAGTCCCATAATTTCATCCTCACGACTGGTTCTCTGTGCTCAGCACTCTGGGGGCTGCTGATGGGTGGCCCCTCCAGTCTGGAGAGCTGCTTGGTGGGACATGGGCACAGGCACTGGGCACGTGTCTCTGTGAGGCCAGAGCCGTCCCCACTTGGGCTTGACCCGCCAGTCGCTCCCACAGTGCCACGGGCTCGGCAGGTCGTGGCCTTGGCACAATGTCCTTGGCTTTTGCAGCCTGTCACACCGTGCACCAGCACTAAATGCTGCAGGAACATCTGTGTGGGCTCGAGCTGCTGGGATGTGCTGGGCACAGCGCTTCGAGCTCCCCAGGCGCGAGTGCTGCCCACTCCAGATGTGGGGAGGGATGCGGAGACAGCAGCGTGTGGTGGGCAGGGGCAGGCAGAGCCAGTGTTTGACTTGGGATCCCTGCCCTGACGCGGGTGTGCTCAGGCTCAGGCACAGCCTGTGGCTCCATGCTGGGATTTCTGGAAGAACTGGAACGTACTGGGCTTTAGGCACTGCTCTGCAGGCAACATGGGCTCTGGTAAGGGCTACCAGGCGGAAATGCTGGTGTCGGGATGCTGATGGTGGTCCCACACTGCACTGCTCGGACATTCTGGCTGGCCACGGCTCGCTCTCTTGTGGCTGTGGCTAATTGTGAGCCCAACCCACAGCAATCCAGAAGCCGCCTTAGTTATCAGTCCCTGCTAGGACACCTAGCATGTTAAGAAAAACACCCTCTCAGCAGCTTTATGAGCTAACTTTGCAAGCCACAGAGCCAGTTTAAATGACTGCAGCATCACTTCAGCAAGTGGAGACGCTGATTTAAAACAGCTGACAAACCCTGTCCCACCGTGCAGGGTGACAGGTGCCCCTTCCCAGCACGCAGTGAACCGGGGACGTTTCAGGCACATGTTTGGGGAGGAGAAAAGAGCATAAGAAGAATTGCATATGGGGTTTACAATCAGAACTGCTTCTCCCTGCTTGCTTTTTCCCCCCTTTTTTCATCCCAGTGTGTTGGGGGCTGTGGCAGGTGCTTGGCACCCCCTCGTTGTGCCAGCAGCAGCTCCGGGGTGGCATGTGCTGTGTGGGGCGAGGGCTGCACCCCAGTGTGGTACCCGCCGTGCTGGCGGGGAGGGCAATGCCTTCCGCTCTGTGTGCTGCTGCGGCAGAGACCAGGTCTCCCTCTCTCTGTTGTTTCCAGTCTTTCTCAGGAGATGTCTTTGCAGAGCGAGTCGGTATGTAGCCACATTCGAGAGAATTCCTCATGGCAGCAGTAGGATGTCTGCTCTCCCCTGGGAAGTTAGAGCTGGTGAATAATTCTGTCTGACATCCCCACTGTCTGGGAACTTGGGCCTGCTCTCGTGTGGAGTTGAAATGAATCCTGAGTGGTTGTGGTCACCTGTCCGGCGGGAACCAGGCGGCCTGGCTCAGTGCCGCGGTGCTCAGCGTGCTCAGACACATCGGTGTCGTCTGGGGCAGATCTGTGCTGACTCCCCTAAAACAAAGATGGGGTCTGTAGGTGCCTTTGGGGAGAGCCACAGGGCATCGCTGCCCCTACCTGGGGCCCAGCCTGCCCTGGCTAAAGTGCCAGCCAGCATTGCCAACTGCTCGTGGTTTGTGCAGAAACAGACCCCAGGCGCTGTGAAAGGAGTGGTGGCTCCTCTCCTGCTTTGAGCAGCCCTTGCTGCTTGCTGTAGGTGGGCAGAAAACAATGTGCCAAGTCTGAGGACTCAAGTTCCTTACAGTTACTCGATTGGATGCGCCTGCTCATTCATGGAAAAGGATCATTAATTATTAATATCACTAATTTTTCTATTAATTAATGTTTAAAATCTTCCAATATAGTGTCTGGGCCTTTCCAAGCGGTGTGGCACTAAGGCTGGCATTGGCCTGTGTACTTTGGATATCCCTGTAAGCCCTTTCCCTGGCCCTTAATACAGAGCAGGGGGTGTTTTCCTGCTCCGAAATGGCTCCATCTCTCCCGGGCGTGTTTGTGTGCTTGTGTGTCAGGAGCCACGATGCTGCTGCAGCGTGATGCAGCGCACTGGATTTCACATTAGCAACTGGTGCATCTCCACAATTACTCCTGCTCCTCATTATTATCTGTATTTCCATAGCAACTGGAAGGTCTGGTTGTGGACCTGCCGCTGCTGTGCGTGGTGCTGGAGAAGCGCAGGAGCTGCAGGCGGGATGCACTGGGCCGTTTCTGCCTGTGCTGGGTGCCCACCGGGTACTGGTGCTACTTGGTGCTGTGAACACGGCTGTGTCCCTGCCAGAGCTCTTCCCATCTCCTAGAAAGGTACCGAGACGTTTCTGTCTCACTTTTCTTCACCAGACAGCAGTGCTCCTTCACTTCCTGTACGGCTCCTATTGCGGATGAGACCTCGGAGCTGCCCGAGCGCCCTGTCTGCAGGCACGGTCCAGGCGGGCAGCCTGGTGTGGGGGTCAGGAGTGTCTCTGCTCTCTGGCATACAGTGGCACGCAGGAGTGGGAGCGTCCCTGGTGCTCTCTGAGCCTGGCAGTGCGCTGGTGATGATGTGGCCTGTCAAGCCTCAAAACAAACCACCCAAGCATCTGCTCTCCTGCAGTCTCAGGGCGCTGCTTTCCACACTGTTGGGTAAAGAGGAGTCTGCTCTTCCTAAATGCACAGTGTTGGAGCCCCGCCGTCATGGCCTGAGTCACTTAGGTGCCGTTCCGGGGGTCAGTGTGCTGAGCTGGGGACACATGAAGCCCTCTTGCCTTCCTGGCTGTGCCCATCGCCATGCTGGTGCGGTGGCCACAGTGTCTGGCTGGTGGGTCAGCGCCGTGCCAGTGCTTGGTGCTGTGTGGAGCTGCCGCCTCAGCCAGGGTCAGACTGTAATTGCGCCGTACTGGGTTTGGAAGGCAACAAACAGCCCTTAGGAGGTGCTCTACTGAGGCTGCTTGTGTGATGTTAATTACTGGTGGCTAATTAAAGAGCAAGTAAGAGGGAAGCTCTTTCAGGGACTAGAGCGAGGGGTGGGGTGCCTTGCTCAGTTTTTCTCCCTTCGTTCTCTGGCTGGGACCACATGCAGCTCTGTGCCGGGGCTCTTCCACCTTGGACATAAATAACTCAGGTCTTGCAAGAGGCATGACTTGCAAGAGGCATGTCCTTCAACAGGTGGGCTGTCTGTCCTGGCACCCATCTGTTGTCACCCAACCTCATGTCCCTCGGCTGCGGCTCTTCATCCTCTTCCACCCACCCCCCAGGCTTGTTCCTCTGTTCCCACAGCGAATCTTTATCAGCAAATGAGCAAAATGAATGTTGCTTGTTTGTTTTGACAATCACAGCGCAGATTTAATTATGATCCTTCTTCCTCCTATACTGCTGAATGTTATGGGGTATGTTTGGCGTAAACAAAGATGTTCTGCTAATGTGAGATACGGTTATTAAAGACACGCCGTCACGCCGAAGCCTGGTCGCTGCAGCCGAAGGCGGCTGGAGCTGAACTCCCAGCGTGTGCACCTTCGTGTTTGCTTTGCAGCCGATGCTGTGCTGATGGCACTGCGAGTGGCTGGGGAGAAAGGGAGAAGGAGAGATGACCCTTCCTGCGTGTCAGTTTGGTTAGTAGCTGTGAGGTGTCACAGCAGGAGTGCAGTGTTGGAGCCAGGAAGGGAGCTGTGCTCCGAACAGTGGGCATCTTCCCTCTCACTCACCATGGAAGGGCCCGACTCGCTGATCGCTGGGTGCCTCTGAAGGGGCTGCTGAGAAGCCAGAGTCTCACGTGTCGGCTGGAAAGCAGCTCCAGCCGTGTCTTGCAATGGTAAATCAGCAATGACTTTGTGTTTCATAATTAGTTAACGAGGAATTGCTTACAGCGTGTGTGTCTCTCAAAGTGCTGCTGAGACGTGCAGTGCGTGTTTGACATGCTGCTAATTATGAGCAGGATTTTCATAAGTGAGAGTTTCCCCTCCCTGTGCTGGCCAGGCCATTGACAGGGCTGAGGACGAGTGGAGCCAAGGGCTTGAACTTCCTTCTGGAAAAGCCTTTGGGACACTAGGGTGCCTGGGGGGGCTCAGTAGCCTGGCAGGCGTGTTTCCAATCCCTGTGGGTTGGCAGCAGGAGAGCAGCCCTCACCCCAGGGGCTCCTGGCTGGTGCTCCGTGAACTCCCTGGTCTTATTGAAGGTTGTGCTCTCAATTACATCTTGTCAGAAAATCCTCCCAAGGAGGTAATTTGAGGGAGAAATTATTTCTAGAGATCCTTGTCAAATTACAGAGTCTTTAATTAAATGAACGTCCATTACTTAATGGGAGCACGGAGAGAAAATCCTGACTTCTGAAAGAGGCCAATCTCCAGTTTCCTAACAAAAATTTGCTTTTTAAAATAACAAGATAAAAAAATAGCTTATTCTGCTCCAGAACTGAAGCCTAAAAGAAATTGAAGCCTGTCCTTGGAAGGAATTAATTTGGAAAGTGAAAAACGTTTGTGCTGGCTTTCTGGCGTGTTGGCTGCGGGGAAGTCTCAACTGTGGAGCGAGTGTGGCAGCTTCTTGCCAGCTTGGTTCGAAGCTGAAGGATGGGTCTGTGCTGTTGGAGACACCACTGCACTGGACCCTTCTGTGGGTTTGCAGTTCTCCCCCCCTCCCTCATTCAGACAATCACCAACCTTTTCCCATTGGCTTTGAATGGAGCCGTGTCACTGAGGGAGTGGGATGAGGGTGGTTGTAGGATGTGGCGCCGCAGGAGGGGACACGGCTGTGGTGCGGTCTCTTCATCCTCCCATGGTGTTCTGGTCACACCTTGCATTAGGGGGCTGGTGTGGAGAGTCCCCCCAAGCTCGGGGAGCCGTGCAGGCCTGCATCCCCGCCGGTCCTGGGCGGTACTGGCATGGGCAGCAGTGAGGGAGATGGGCCCACCCTCGCCAGTGTAGAACCAAATGGGTGTTTTTAAAATCTGCCTTACGTCTTTGGGGTATTTTTATCCCTGCCTCATGCTCACGGTCTTGTCTGAGTCATCTCGTCCCTAGTTTAGATTTATGCTCCTCTCTGCGCCTACTCCCGGCAGGACCCACTTCCACCCAGTGCAGCTGCTGCGGCCTCGCTCAGCTCCGGGCCCTGGATGGCGAGTTGGGAGTATCAATAGGTTTCATTCAGCAGCCTTCTGGATTTAATGAGAGTCCCTAGTACCATAATTCATAATTTATCATCGGTAAAGACAACACTGGTTAGGTTGCAATTAACTGTTGCTGATTTCTGTAGCTGTGGTGGGGCTTGTAGTGAAATCCACAGAGCAAAAGCCACCCTTCCTACATGCCGGCCCTTCCTATGTGCTGGCCTGTCCCGGAGCAGTGGGTAACAGCCCTGCTCTGTCCAGCAGCACTGGCGCCGGAAGAGGTGTCTCTGCTCCAGGGTTACTGGTCTGTGCTGGGATGGCGTGAGCCCTCCAAAGCTGTTATGGGGTCACCCCGGTGTTGCCCAAGATCTGCCATTGCCCTCTGCTCTCCTCCTCTCTCCTCCTGCAGCCACTTGTTAAAGAACAAAGGATCCCGAGCGTGACCGAGGGGCAGCTGCGCCGCGCACATGGGGGATGCTGTATTTATGATAGAGATCCAAATACGGGCCATCTGCTACGCGCTATTAAGCTGTTCACTTCATAGAGAGGGAATGTTTCCGCATCCCTCGTGTGATGTTCACATGAAGAGACGAGGTTTTTAGAGCTGCTCAATGTTTTTCGTTGGAGTGGGGATGCTGGCACGGGAGAAGCTCCAGGAAATCGTGTGCTTTGTCTTCCTGGAACGTCGGGGCTGCCAGTGCTTGCCCGCGGTACAGGTGTCCAGCCTGGCCTCAGTGCAGCCACAGTGCCGTCTGTCCTGCGCACTGTCACGGCTCGAGGTGACCCGCCCCAGGCGCTGGCAGACGGGCCAGCTCTGGTGGGGGCACCATCTCTGCCCCTCTCTTCTGGTTACTGGTGCCATGGTGCGAAGGTGGCAGGCACAGTGAAATCGGGCAGAGCCATCCTGTGAGTGTGGCTGGGCTTGAGCAGGCAATGTGGGAGGCAGCTGTGGCAGCTCAGCTCCCTATGGCCACCAGGAAGGCGATGGCCTGTGTCAGGGTGTTGTGGGAACTGGTGCTCATTCCTACAGGTGTCTTCTTGGCCAGCTGTGCCACACTCTGAACCACACTGCCACTGCCATCAGCTGGGCTGAGGGTCAGGTGCTGAACGGAGGTTTCTGGCAGAGAGGTGGATGGTACAAAAGCTTTTAAAGGGGAGGAGGAGTTTGTTGCCAGAGGTCTTTAATTTCACACTGGGTGCGAGGGGAGCGGAGTCATATGTAATCCAGGATAACGACCCGCCTTTCCCTTGGGCAGCATGAAGGATTTGATGATTGATTTCAGGTGAAGCAGCACGGAGACTGAAGCAAAGGTGAGTGGTGGGAGATGGAATAGGTCAAAGATGAGCTGGTTCAAAGGATCGGTTTGCTGGGAGAATAGAACATGCCAGAGACAGTGTCAGGCAGGCTGATGGGATGCTCATGTGCTTGTGGTGCCTCTGGTGATGACAGTGGCAGAGTGGGGAGTGATTTGGAAGAAACTGGTTCGAGAGCAGCTCTGTGAGAGAGGTTGAGCCTGGAACTGGTGGGGGCCTGGGAAGCTGTGGAGCCTCGGTGACTGCACCCAGCACTGCTCCCTAGGGTGATGCGGCTGCTTGGGCAGGAACTGAGGAGACCACTGTCCATGACCAGGACCTCTGACCCGTGAAGAATGGGCAATGGACTTGGCCTTTGGAAGGGACCTTGAGAGATCATTGAGTCCAGCCCCAGTTAACCACATTAATCTAACGGTTGACATGTGCTTGTCTTACCAGCATCATTTGTCTCTGCTGACTGGGAGGTGATGCCACCAGGGCTGTTGGGCTGGGTTGGTGGTGAGGCGCACGTCGCTTCATGTCTCCAGGTCCCTGTAGCACTGGATGATGGACTCACCATGTCAGCGCCTTTTCCATCGGCCTCAGGAGGCCGCATGACCAGCAAGCCCTAACGGCTCCTGATGGGCAGTGAACAGTGCTGCTGGACACGGTCCCTCTGCTGGGGAAACAGAATGCTCTATTGGAGTCTGCCAACTCCATGCGTTTCCCTAAAATAACCCCTGTTGCCTTTTAGAAGCCAATTTTCACTGAAAATCATTTCCCAAGAACTAAAAAAATGAGAAGCATTTCAGCATGCTGCAGGAGCGCATCGGCAGAGGTAGAAATGCAGCCAAGCCTCTGGTTCCCTCCGTGCGTGATGCAGGCTGCCTGGCAGTGGGCTGTTCAGTGAGCAACTTCTGCAATTTCCATTTTTATAACACACACATTACATTAAATTTTGATTCACATCTCTGACATCTAGAGAATTGCTCCTTAACAAAAGGAACGTAATGGCTGTGCTATGAAAGATCGGCATCGGCTGGCCACATTTGGGATAACTCTACCCTATTCTTTAGAAAATTGGTTTTATTACTGGTAATTGGGCTAAAAGGGAGACTATTTAATCCTGGCCAACCCAACTTTCTGGGACATTAAGTTCTAATAGGCAGATATAAACTGGTCTTAATAGATGAGTCTGACATCATCTGGCTGCTTATTAACTATTAAACCTTGTTTCAGTAATTCTCTTGGCAACTCTCTGTGTGTTGCCATAGTTTCTTTGTTAACAGAGCAAGACATTAATGCATTTGGAGTACTTCTTGCCCAAAAGACGTAGAAAAACACCCTGTGTTTAAAGATACAAACTCTGCCCGTTGCAAGGAGCTGGATGCTGTCTGTGGATGACATCCCAGCCCCGTGGCTCAGCGTGTGTCAGCATGCAGGGCGCGGGTTGGCGCAGGAGCTGTGTGGAACCTCCCCTGATGGTGTCTGTGCTCCGTGGTGTCAGGCAGCAGCCTCGGCATGTGGATGTTGCCTGTTTAGAGAAGCCTCAAAAACCGAACTCCTAGCACGGAGGTTCCCCGGTGCCATGAGGGGTGTTTGGCTGAGGACCCTGGACTAGCTCCTGGGGGCTGGGCATGATGGGGCTCCGCAGGCATTCTGGGGGCTGGGGCAGGAGGGGGCTGGGGAGTGCCTGGCTTGGGTGCCAGTCCCTCTTTTCACTCCTGCTGCTCTGCAGGGAGGAGAGCCTGCATTCTCCACAGCCTTTTCATCCCTTTCTTCTTTGCTGGCCTCCAGCATCCCTGCCAGTGCATGCTGCCGGAGGGCACCACGTGTGCCAGCGAGCTTTCAGTGAGCAGCATGGGGCTGAGACCTGTGCAGCCACGCAGGGTCTTCCCCAGAACTTCCTGAGGACTTCCAGTAAGCACAAGTAGTGTGTACTTCTCCTCCTCTTATCCTTGGGTCGATCAAACCCGAGGGATAAACAGGTTGAAGTAATTTCACGTCTTCTCAACTGACAGTCTTCAGGTTCAGCACGAGGGAGAAATCTGTGGGAGATCAGTGTGGTTGTAAAAGGCTTTTGTAGGTAATTACAGGCTTGAGGGGAGCTGCGGCGTGGGGAGTGACAAGTGGTATTTATTCCATATTTCGTTCAATATTGTAAATTACATACTTATTAATAAAAATGAAACGGGCAGATATGGAGCTGTATAAAGCTGCTAAACCTGTGTCCCCGGGAGCTCTGGGAGCACCCAGGGCTTTGGACATGCCGGTGGGTGTGGGGACCATGCACAGCCCTGCCTCAAGAGAAGGCCCCAGGTGGGCAGGTCTGCCTGGGACCCACACCGTGGGTGTCACCTGGCTGCTCCCTCCACCGCATCGGCTGGACTGGGAAGAGCTGTGTCTTGGCTGCCCCACTCTTCCCAGGGCTCAGCGAGGTCAGTGACAATTAACACACAGTCCTAAGAAGGGAAAAACCACCTTCCTACAGGCAAAGGCAGCCTTGTTTTCCTCGGAGTGGCTGGGAGCTGCCTCCTGGGGAGTGTCCTGGCTGGAGACACTTCATGGCAGCACTTTGTTACCCTTGGAGGTGGTTTGTATACACCCCAAGCAGTTAGCTAAGGCATCCGCGGTGTCCAGAGAGAAGGGCTTGAGTGGTGCTTTGCTGGGGTGCTGGGTGACATCGGTGCTGCTATGGTCTGGGTGTTGCAGTGTGTTTTGTTGTACCCCAAAGGGGAGAAAACAATTCATGGCAAGAGCTTTCTCCTGTGTTGGGAGGAAAGCAGAGACCAAGCTCTGGTTTAATAGGACATTTCCAATTCTTTTGGAGCTGCTTCCCCCTTTGATGGAAGCTTTAATTATGCGGATAGATGGTGGATGGTTCAGCACAGGGAGGGGTGAGGAGAAGGGGAGAAGCAGGATTCACTCAGCCTTCTGTGGATGGCTGTGATCACCAGCGTGCGTGGTGTGACTGGTCTCACTGCGCTCTGCTCAGCACAGTGCGAGTGCTGACATCCTGAAACACCGTCTGGGAAAGCAGCACAAAGGAGGGGAAAGGCACAAAACCCCATGGGGTGTTTGGGAATGCCAAACTTCTGCTCCCATGGGCTTTCCCCACAGGGGTCCCTCATGCTGAGAAGGTTTTGAAGCTGGAAGGGACAATGCAGGCTGTGCTCCCGCAGCTTCTCCAGTAACGGGGTGTGTGTGTGTGCGTGTGTGTGTGTAGGGTCTGCCAGGCAGTGACTCTCCATTCATACTGGCAGCACGTTCTCATTCTATGGATATATATCTATATCTATTGTAATGGCTTTTTGAATATTTCTGGGTACTATTAAGCTAATTTAGGAAGCAGTCAGTCTTTCTCGCTCTATTCTTTACTTGAAATAAAGCAGGTTTGGAGCATTTTTTTTTTCCTTTCCCTGGGAGGCAGAAAAGTGGTATTTGCCTGTAGAGAATGAGGAGAGAACACTCTCACTGGATTTAGTGTGCTCAGGATGCCGGGCATGAAAATGGTGATTGAGAGAAGAAAATGCTTTGATTTTATTATTGGTTTTTTTTTTCAATTGACTATATCATTCATCAGAAATTGTTTTAATTTGGTAAGTTAAGGAAAAATCTAAATCAGTGCTGTTCATAGTGAAGTGGTTGTACAAGACGCACTGCAGAAGATGTGGTCCAGCCATAGGGAAAGAGGACGGAGTAAAGGAAGGAGATGGAAGTTGAGGCCTCAGTACAAGGAGGTGAGAGGACCAGACAGTGCATCACATCCCTTGATGGGGGAGATTTTAATGGCAGAATGTCCTGGTTTCGCTGCTCGCTGGGGTGCAAGGCTCCCTGTACCCCGCCGCTCGCTGGGGTGCAAGGCTCCTCGTATCCCGCAGCAAAGTCTTAGCTGGAGCAGCAGCCAGGAGCCGCAGCACAGGCAGTGGGGCAGAGGTTCAGTGGTGGCCTGGTGCTGGGGAGATGTCGGCTGTCCCTGGTGCTCACCCTGGGCACCGGCGCTTGTGGAGCCACTGTGGCAGTTCGGACGGCGCTGTTAGCGGGTGCTAGCTGGGTGCCGCAGTGAGTAAGCACAATTTCCTTCCCAGCTGCCCAGAACACTCGGTGCGTGCGAGGGAAGGACTAGATGTATTTTTGAGATGTAGATTTACTGACATGTGAAGTGGGAGTCTGGAGAGCCAAAAATAGCGGCTGTGTTTTCTGAGCTGAGAGGGATCTCCATTGGACGTGAGCGGGGTAGTGCTGTGCCCCACCCCGCTGGGGTTTCCAGCCCTGCTCCCCTGCAGCACTGGGGCTGTGGGGATGCTTGTGCCCCCCATAGGCAAGGGGAGGTGTGCAAAGGGAAGGAGGTGGCTGGGCTGGTGGGTGGTGGGCAGCAGCGCCGTGCTTTTTGCTGCTGAGAGCCTTCTGCTGGCCACCTCAGCCTGCCCTTCCTGAGATCGCTCTGGGGGGAGAGGGGAACCTGGCAGATGGGTTCAGGTGGCACAGGAAAGACAGGAGCTGGAGCTGTCCCTTCCACATGTCAGTGCACCGATTGGCATCATGGGGTTTGCTCCAGGTCAGCAGCCTGTACTTACTGTCTAGCAGGCAATTAAAGCCTCCCACTGCAGCCAGGAGCCAGTGTGGTTCCTGGCCACCCTGTGTGTGGGGTGGCTGGTGGATGCTGCAGCTGGACATCCCCATGAAGACGACAGGCAGATGGCTGAGGTGCCCAGGTGTGCTTCGGTGAGCTCCTTATCTTAGGTGTTGGCCTGACGTTCTGCCGTGGCCGAGCTCTGTTCCCTTGGCCTGCCTTAGAAAGCTTGTACTGTAGCACGGCCAAACCTTCCTGGGTCTCAGCAGCGAGGTGAGAGGCAGCGTGGTTGTATGGTGATAGCTCAGCCAATGTCTGGCCCTTCTCACGCTCAACACTGAGTCACGGCCAGAGGAACTCCAGTTGATTATTGCTTGTATTTTAAATCAAGCTTTTATTTTATTTAGCCTTTAGCATAAGCCATTTCAAAGTATGTAAGTGGGGCTTCAATTTGGTTCCCAGTTTGATCCTCTTGAATCTGGAGTTGGTGGAACGTTTTGAAAGCCCAGAGTGTTAAGTATTCATCTTTGGAGGTGTTTTCCTTTTCCCCAGAAAACATTACTGGGCTGTTGTCGATTCACAGGAGCGAGTTGTCATCACAGAGCCTGTGCTGCGCAGTGTGGCTTCTAGAACATTTTGTTTTCAGTTTAGACAATGCTGGAAAAGTTGAGCTCAGCCCTACAGGAGTCCTAATTAGCTCCATCAGCGTCTGTGCACTGCAGTCATTAAGCGTGCATTGCTGGGTTCAGCTAAGGAAGAAGGACTATCAGGCACCACCTGACTGTGTGTAATTAAGTTTAAAGCACTAAGAGTTGATCCTGCTGCGTGTTAGAATTTGTGCCACTTCAGTGTGGACTCTGTGTTTCTCCATATCCCAGTGTTAGCAGTTAGTGGGAATTAGTGTCAGCTCTTTGCTACTGCACTGAACAATGGGATCCAATGCCAGAGCGGGGTTGTGAGCGATACTATTATTAGCACTGGTTTTCCCGAGCTGGTAACGATCCCTTTGGCCTGCTATGGGAGTGAACCCATGCAGTAAGTAATGCCCTGCCTGTGACCAGGCAGGGCTTGCTCCGTGAGCTGCATCCCTATGGCTTGGTGGGAGTCACAAACAAACAGGATCCCGCTGCAAAGCGTTGGGCCCCGAGGACCCAGCTTTGTCATGGGTCCTCTGCCAGCCCTACATGTCTGGGCCCCGCCGAATGCCACCAGTGTGAAGGTGTGTGCCTGCTGGTCTGGCTCCAGGCCAAGCTGGGCGCATAGCAAAGCTTTCAGAGGCAGTGGGGTGGGCACCTCCCAGAGCTTTGCCAAGCAGGTGGCAGTCCTGCCACAGCCCGGCAGAAAGCTTCCTCCTGATTCTGCAGGGCCAAATTGCCATCCCCAAGCTCTGCCGCTGTGACTGGAGCTGCATTTGGACCTTAGAATGCGCAAAGAATGCTTCACAGGCCTCTTCTCACTATTTCTGCTCTACATCCATCTGGGAGCTGCCCACTGACCCATAGCAGCAAGACATGGAGGCTGTGAGCAGGTCTGCTCTGATGTCTCTGCCAGTGATAAGCTCCAGCTGGGCTGGCTCCTGGGGCTGGAATGGGCTGCCCAGAGAGGAGATGGGTGCCCCACCCCGGGGGTGTTCAAGGCCAGGTTGGATGGGGCCCTGGGCAACCTTGTGTAGCTCCAGGCCTGGAGGTTGGTGTCCCTGCCTGTGGCAGGGGGTTGGAGCTCTGTGATCCTTGGGAGCCCTTCCAACCTAGGCCAGTGTATGATTCTACCAGTATGATCCCGTTTCCCAAAGAATGGAGCTACCAGTACGATTCCCCTGCGATCAGGTGCTGGCAAGTGCCACCTTTGCCTGTGCAAACAGGAACAGAAAGCTTGAACGGGGCCCTTGTTCTGCAGTTCCCAGCGGGGAAACACTGATGCGGACCCAATAGACAGCAGCCTGGGCATATTATGGCTAACAGCTTGATTTGGAACAGTCCTCAGCAAATTGCATTTAATTTGGAAATGTGTAAAAACAGCAAATTAAATGTGCCAGCAAAAACGTTTTCTTTTTTTAAAAACTTTTATTTAAATGTCACGTTAAAATCTGTTTATGTTGGAGGTACGTAGGTAAAGGGAAAGAAAGGAAAGGAAACCACAACCTGCTCCCTGCTCCAAGGCAGATGGAGAGACCTGGTGGCTGAGGGTGGCAGTGGTTGGGCTCTTTACTGGAGGTAGTGGCTTTGGAGAACTTGGGCCATGTCCTTTGCAATTATCGTTAGAGCTCTGCTCATGGTCTGTGGGGACGCCAGCACAAAGTCAACCTATTCATTTTGTTGCTGGGTGCGGTTTATTAAAAACGTAGAGTCAGGGCACATTGTGAAGACTGTGGGTTTAGCGTGATGGAGCAGCATGAAAAATGCAGACGGTTTAAATTTGGCCCGTTCTCACGTGGAGCAGTGCTTAAAAATGGAACCTGGGGGGTGGGGGAGCACATGAAGTGTATGATAATTCTTCTATGGGGTGAGGTTGACCTATTTCTGTAAGTCATTCTCGGCTGCCAACTCGAGGCAATGAAAATGTATTTTCTGAACGGTGAATAATTTAGCAACTTTAAAGTGATTAACAGAGAGGAGCAGCTATGACTTGAAAGGTAGTGTGCTTTCAGAGCAAAATACTTTCCCAAGCAGGAGGGCAGCACCAACCCTTTGCCTCCTTTAAATTCTGCAGATGCACCCAGAGAAGGTTCCTTCCTACAAAGAAGGGTGTACAAACAGTGCGATGCACAGTGCAAGTGCTCACCACCCGCTGCCTGGTGCCCAGCTAGATCCCCAGCCAAAACATCCCCCAGCCGACTCCCCCAGTCCTATACAGAGCATGACACCCTATGGTATGGGATATCCTTGGCCAATCTGGGTCGGCCATGTCCCAGGTCCCTGCGTGCCCTCGGAGGGCTGATGTCTCCTGGCTGGCAGGGCCTGGGAAGCTGAGAGGTCCTTGAATTAACTGCAAACACTGGATAGCAACAGTGAAACATCAGTGTGTTATCAACCTTCTCATCCCAAACCCAACACCCAGCTAACCAGCAGCTAACCAGCTGCTAGGAAGAAAATTAACTCTATCCCAGCAAAACCAGGCTAGAGGTTTAGGCTTGTGCTCATCCTCAGGACAAAGGTGAAGTAAAGGCCTGAGGATCCGGAGTGGTTTGTAGCATCAGACTCTCAAAGGGGGCTTGGTCACTGTGCAACTTTTATTTAAACTGGGGTTTGAAATGATTCAGAGAATTAACTTCTATTTTTTGCTTCCCCTCATGTGGTCAGAACCATAGGGTGAGGGAAAATCGTGAAAATAAGCAGACTTTATTGCTGATACAAGATGTGTATTTACTGCAAGTTTGGGACACTAAAGGAAACTGTTAGTGTGGCATAAATGTGAAAAAAATCGATGTTTGTTACATGAGACACGGCTGGCCACGGCTCATCCTCGCTCTTAATCCGCTCGGTGTGTGTTGTGCTGGTGTGTCCAGGGCAGGGTCTTAGCTGTGACGCTGAGCTCAGCACGCCAGCGGTGACCAAGGCCTGCCCTGGTCTTTGATTGCTATGAGCTCTGGAAATCTCCAGTTAGGCACTTGGGTTCAGTTGTCAGAATTCCTTCCCCACAGGGCAGCAAAATCTGGCATTAATCCTTTTCCTGGTTGTCTGTCTTAGAGGCGCCCAGAACAGCTTCCTGCTGTAGACACCCAGCAGGGTCCCCAGGGAGTTGCTGCCCACGCACCACGAGGTGTGCGATGGGGGTCTCTCCCCTTCTCTCGCAGAGCCTCATCTGGCCCTGGTCACGCTGAAATTGCTGCCAAGAAAAAGAAGGGCACAGGAACATTGCTGTTGAGGGGGCTGCCATTGGAATAACTGGTTCTGGTCCTACCTGTCGGTGGGACCTCTTGTGTTTCAGTAGGACAGGAGCGTCCATCGATGGTGTCCTCAGGCCAGCAGTCCCAGCCAGCACCTGCTCTGCGCCAGGCCTTCAGACACCCCCTCCTCCCGCTTCACTGTGGCTTTGCATAAGCTTAGCTGCAAATGCTGCTGGTGTGGCTGTGTTTTTGGAGTGCATCCGGCATTGCTAGATGGGCTTAAATATTTTACAGTTGAGGTAGTGCCTGGGGGTGCAGTGTGGGTTCTCTCCACAAGCGTGGAGGCTGAGGAGCGCTGCGGTATCCATGTTTTATGAGGCTCAGGTCTGATGAGGAGGGCTGTGATGAAGTTGCAAGCTCCGTGCCATTTTGGTGTCTGCAGGAGGTGGCAGGTCCTGCTGCACCACTGCTGCCTCTGTGGAGAGTCAGCCCCCCTCTGCTCCACTCAGCACCCTGACCCGTCCAGGAGTGGGATGAGCCAAGACTTGGGCATTTTTCATTTCCACACATTACGTGCCCTGGGTGTTCTGGCTTAACATGGGGTGTCCTTGCTTCACCAAACCTGGATATCAGAGTGCATCCATCTTTTCGTGTCCTTTCTCCAGCAATGGCGATGGGACTCTGTTCCCAGGAGACACGTTTGGCTGAAGTGCCACCTGTGAACTGCTGAGACCAGGCATCGGGGCTGCCCTGCCCACAGGTCGCAGCCCAGCCCCCTGGGCTTTAATTTGGTGTTGGTGGGGGCCAGCCTGAGGGCAGAGGGCTGGTGGCACACGCAACAGCATCCTGACACGCTGGTATAAAAATTAAGATGGGTGGTTGCTGTACTAAGGTGGAGCAGAATAAACCAGTTTGAATAAAGTGGTCAGAGGGGAAACATAAAACCTCTCTTGCTGGCTGTGTGAAAAGCTTCATCTGGAGTTACGTTTAAGGACATGAAAGGATGAACCTGGGTCCCATGAGGCTAGACACGCAGTCCCATAAAGGGAAACAAACCTCACATCAAAGGAATTCCTAATGAAATTACTTCCTTAGACTTCTAAAGGATCCGTCTCTTTCCTATGCCTTTGAATTTGATTTTGGAGCTGGTTCTTGAACTTCTACACCCCCGATTTTATTACAAGCTTTCAAAACGTTTCCTTCTTTCCTTCTTCCTCATGCTTTCTGCTTGATACACGATTCCTTTGTGCACCTCTGCTTCATCTGAAGCTAGTAGCTGCCTTCTCATGAAACTTGGAGGATCAGATCTGGCTTATTATAGCAGTAATAAGTTTCTTCCTGGAAACAGCGTGTATCTTCAGTGCCTGGATTTTATTTCTGATTACTACAGGCTTCTGCATCCTCCTATGAGAATTCCTTAATTGTATTTAAACTGGCATTGCTCAGCAAACCTTACCACTGCAGAGCCCAAACATATGGCACGTCCATAAAACATTAACGGTTTTCCTGTGGATAGAGGTGAGCTGAAGCTGACAGATCCCAAACCTTTCTGTTGTGCTGAGCACGAAGGTGGCTGTGGTGTGGGGCCATTGTGTCCTGGCGAGTCATGGCAGGTCTGCTTGGCGAGGGCGCTGAGCAGGACTGGGGGATCACCTCTCCCTGCATGGAGCTGTGCAGGGTGATGGGGCTGGAGCATCAGTCGCATTTCAGGGATGTGGAAAAAGACTCATTTGGGATATTTTAGCTGAAATCCTCATTTTTCAGAGGAGATGTGGAAGCTTCATTTTGGGCCGAATTGAATTGTGTGTAATTATTTATTCTTGTTAGCTTTTAGAATTAGAATGCAAAGGGAGTCGTAGTGTGCAGAGAAGCACCATCGGGGTCAGTTCTGAAAACATTCTAGCAGAGCAGAGGCTTTCCCACCTCCCAGTGCCCTGGAAGAAATTAAATGAAAGTGAGTTTAATGAGTTGAATGTTTTGGTAGGCCAGCTCTGCCGTTTCTGCTGGACTAGGTTTGTCTGGGGTGCTTTACTGAGTTGCCTTCCGTTTGCTTTCAGGTTTTTAGCTGTCATCACCTGAGCACCCTGCATCCTAAATATTTGATGAGGCACCTGAACTCATCTGTTTATCACTTATAACATATGTTGCAGTAACACAGGGTAATGTTTAGCAGGTGTTTGTTGCTAATGTTATGCTACTATAAACATGTGCTATAAGGACTTTTTTTTTTTCCCTAAATCAATTTTAGTTACTTGAAACACAATTTTCCCAGCTGCAGAATTGGGGAGAAAAAGAGACAAAACAACTTGACGTAGGGTGTGCATCCAATCTGTCAGCTTGGTAAAAGATAGAGGCAGAATTAGGTATTTTATTGGATTTATTTTCTGATGCAAAGTAACAGGCCTTCGAGGAAGGAACGGCGTAGTATGTATTAATGGCAGTTCTTACTGTCTGGGGAAGATGTTTACCTGTGTGGCCCATTAGGAGCTGGTTGTCTGGTTTTGGGTTCCTGGAGACACAGACCCATGCTGAAGAGCAGACGCCTTGCTGAGCTGCCTCCTGCGCCGCTGGCACCTCACCCATCCCTGGGGCCCCCTGCCCCATGCTCCACTTGGCTTCTGGTGGCTTTAACTCAGGCCCTGCTATCTCCTTCTCTTCTTGGAGCCCTGTGTGGAGAAGCCCTTGGCCCAGGGCTGGATGGCAGCATGAGGAAGGGTGGTGTGTGTACTCCCACAGAAGCCTTTTCCACAGGCACGTTGGGAATGTGAAGCACGAGCAGTGGGTTCTCCAGGTGTGATCCCGCTCTGATGCAGAGCAGTGCTGTGCCCTCACTGCTACCAGTGGAGTGGGCATCCCCAAAGCCTGGGGTATGAAAGCCATCTGGGTAAACTTGGCAGCAAGGCTGGCCTGGAGAAGGCAGGAGGGGACTGGGGGCACATTTGGTTCCCTCTCCTGTTCCCTGTGCCACTGGAAAAATCAAACTTTGTAATTATGGTGCTATTGTCCCAGAATTAAACAGCACAGATGACCTTCCTGGTCCTCTTGTTCTATTCTGGGATAAAGAGCAGGGAGAGATGAAGAAAAATAATTGCTAGTGCTGTGGTGGGAGAAGTGGTGATTATCCTGCAATGCCAGCCAGCCCGCAGCAGGGAAGGGAGACGTGCTGCAGAGCTGCAGCTCGGCCGGGCCTGGTCCAGCCCCCCTGTTTTGCCTCTGTCCCCATCAGGCCTGTGTTTATTCCGGGGGCATGTGGCAGTGCTGGGGCCCACCGCCAGGCCTGCGAGCTGGGTCCTGCCCTGCGAGTCCTGTTGGTGCCATCCCGTGTGCCTCAGAGACCGGGCGAGCTGCGGGGTGGCACAGACCAACCTCTGGCTCTGGAGCACTGGCCTGCGTGATCACAGGCGCTTTAGGGTAAGCTTAAATTGCTTACAGCATTTAACATGGGAAATTAGCTCAGAGCCTTTTGGTGCACCCATGAAGCCTTTTCTGCCTGTTCTTGGAGAGGTGGAGCTGGGGCTGTGCCTCAGTGTTAGCTTCCGAAATGTGCATCTGCCCTGGGAAACAGGTCTCGGACTTGTTACAACGACACGTCCAAGGAACTGGGATAAAAATGGTGTGTTCCTGGTAGGGCCCTCATTAGCAGTCCTTTCAGCCCAGATAAGATGATGCCATGATCAAACAGCTTCAGCTCTGCTCTACTTTAGGCTGGGTGCACTGGAAGGGTTTGATTATTTGCCAGGGAGATTTTATCCCAGCTGCATAAAAAGTTTTCCGCTACAGATTTAGCACGATGACTCTGCCCCAGAAAGCTGCCTGCTGCTGTTCAGGGGAGCAGAGGAACCGGTGTCTGCTGTGCAGCATGGCTGCCTGCGTTCTGGGAGGCTGCTCCTTGAGCTTTTCCCCAGGCAGAAAGGTTTGCTTTCGGCGGGTTCTCTGCTACCTGCCAGCATGGCTCCTGCCTCCTCCTCTCATCTGAGCAGCTGTGGGAGGGGGCTGCAGCGGTCTGTGTGCTTTGGCCTTGGCACAACCACCTCGGCCCTCACGCTGGGCTGTCACCCTCAGCCCAGCCAGTGGTTGGTGGCCCAGGCTGCCAAGCCTGGGAGCCATGAGGGGCTCTGCCTGCCATGGGCCAGTGAACCATGAGCCTTGGCTTTGCTGCCAAGGAGCGAAACCAACACCTTGGCAGGCGAGCAGATGTCGGGAAGCCTTGAGGGTTGGGGGCAGGCACCTGATGAGGGGGCAAGCTGCTGCCAGACCCCACTGCCCTGCATGGGGACAGCTCCAAGCCTGCAGTCTCTACCTGGGTAGCGGGTGTATCCCTGTAGGCCCTCTGCTCTCTCAGCACACCGCTCTGCAGTTTGCTTGGAAGCTGTTTAACAAGCGATGCCGCCATAAAATGGACCATTTACCAGAGAGTTTTGCCGAGGGGCAGTACCCTTCCAGAAGCACCAGCAGGACACATGGGAGCACAGGGAGACAAAACCATCCTACTGTGTTGGCTTCAGGGCATCTGAAATTCATTTTGCGAGGTGCGGCGGGCTCTGGTGAGTGCAGGGGCTGAGCTGCCTTCCTCCAGCCACCATGGCTCACCCTGGAGCAATGGAGGCTGGCCGCTGGGAAAGCTGTGCGGTGTGTCGGCAGCCTTGTTCACCCATCGGCCTCGTGTGTGGAGCACGCGCTCCTCTCCTGTGCTTTTGGCCAAGACCACCATGAACTCATTTAGCACTCACTAATTGGCACCGCGGGAGAGCTCTGCTGGGTGGTTAATGAATAACCCTGTTGGCTCCCTGGGTTGTTATTGCAAAGTAGCATGGTTTGTTCTGACAGAAATAGCATTTGTAAAGCACGCTGAGCACGAGGCACAAGGTGCTCTGTTTTTCTCTGCGATCTCTAGTGCCTCCTGAGCTTGTTGATGAAGCAGCAGATGAATGTAGTACGCTTGCACTCGTTTGGAAGAGTTCCTGGCTGATGCAAGCAGTATTTCTGTGCTAATTAGGAATGGTTTCTGGCCAATGCAAACATTATCGTACCCAATATCAATAATCCAGTCTTCCTCAAATGGCTTTGTGGTTGCTTTGCATGGTATATTTGATTCCTTACGGAGTCATGGAGATTCATTTTTAATCATACAATAACTCGCTGTTTTTACACAACTTCGGAGTTGCTTCCTAATAGTATGTTTAAATCCTTAGCTTCCAAAGGGGTTCATTTATAGCGCTGGGCTTGTATTATACCTTTAATTTCTTTCATTATCTACCAGCGTTCCCTGAATTCCTGGGTAGTTAATGCTCGCTTGAGTTTCCTGTCAGTCATGTTATACTGTATTTCCATTTTTCTCACCCATGTAATCTTCTCTGTGGATATGAATAGGCAAAACAGATCAGCCAGAGATGCTGGAGATCGAACATGTTGCTTGTGCTTTTCCCAGTGACAGAAAGGAAAGCAGTGGTTTCTTGTGCCATATGGAGCCTTCCAGTCAGAGGGAAATGGATGCTTTGCCTCTGAAGGGTTGGGGGGGACTGCGGGCAGCATTCCCCATCGACCTCTGCTCCCTCTCTTCATCACATACCTCTGCCTTTCCCTCCAGGTTCCTTTACTCATCTCTGTTCTCCCTGATCTTCCCAGTTCACTGAGGTTCATCCTCCAATTCAAAAATTGGAAGATCATGGAATGGGGCATCTTGAGTGTTATCACACAGAACACACGTGACACCTGGGTGATCAGGCCCAGCCAACATGGGTGTATGAAAGGCAGGTCCTGCCAAACTAACTTAATGCCTTCTGTGGCAAGATGACCTGTTTAGTGAATGGGGGCAAGGGTGTGGATATGATGTGCTTGGACCTCAGCAATGCCTTTGACACGGTTGGTTTTAAACTTGAAAAGGGGAGATTAGGTTGGATATTAGGAAGAAGTTCTTCACTCTGAGGGTGGTGGATCCCTGATCCAGGTTGCCCAGAGAGGTGATGGAGGCCCCATCCCTGGAGATATTCAAGGTCAGGCTTGATGGGGCCCTGAGCAACCTGCTCTGGTGAAGATGTCCCTGCTCACTGCAGGGTGGGACTAGATGGGCTCTAAAGGTCCCTTCCAACCCAATACATTCTATGAGTCTATGTGTGCCATAACATTTAAAGAGAAACTGGAGCCAAAGCTGAAACTCTTGGCGCGTTGTGGCAGCAAACCTGTGATTGCTGTGACCACATGCTCATGTTGTAGAGTCATTCTTGGAGTTAAAACTTCCCTGCTGTTATCCATGATGCTTCCCATGTTGCTATTCATGCAGAGTAATAGTGCTCAGGGCTGACTCAGTTCTTAAAATGCGATGTTTCATGTTGTGGTTTGCCCAGGTTTGAGGTTACCAGACCCTGGGTTTATTCCCCTGCTATCAGACAGTAACGCCAGGGCCTGATCACTGTGTATCTGAAGTTTTATGGTAGTTTTATATTGCTGTACTTGTAGCTATCTTGTGAATAAATGCAGAATAAACAGCAAAACTAATGAAAGCAGTCATAATTTTAGGGTAGTAAAGATAAAAACCTCATATTTTTGCATCTCACGTTGAGGCATACTCATTCTTCTGTATGAGGAGTTTTTGCAAGGGAACATGCCCCTTATTGTCTTCTTTCACTGGCAGCAGAAGCTGAACATCCACTCTGCTTCATCACAGTATGTTCTGTGACTGTGATGAAATCTTAATTACAGAGATGTCAGCGCAGCACCTGGCGCCCTTGTGAAGTGGGCTGGACTGGGCTGCGTGAAGCTGGCGAGGGCCAGCCGGCACGCCAAACCCTGCCCTCCCGCACGGGACATGGCGAGCCAAGCTGTGCCGAAATCTGGGTCCCAAACCCTGCACTCCTGCATTCCCTGCGGCATGGGAGATTCTGAGCCATGCCAAATGGAGGAAGCCTGGGTACCAGTGCTTATCTACATCTGTGATTCACGGTTTGCCAAGCGATGCCAGGAGGGTCAGGAAGAGGCGCGTCTCTGCCCTGGCAGATGCCCTGGGCTATGCTCAGGAGCCCACTGGGCTATGGTGGTGCTGTATTGATGACGAGCTGTTACAGGAGTCAATAGGAGTAATTAATTAGTGTAGGCTTTTCTGAGGAGCTAATGAAATATCCGTTGGGGCATTTCAACACAACAGGCGGTGCTGGCTGGTGGCACAACCAATGAGTTGGCATCCTTGTGCCATGCTCCCTCACGTGGTACTCTTACAGGGTAGATGTTTTCAGGTCACTCACCCAGGTTCCTCCAGTTCAACCTCAAGCCAAAACCATTCCTGTACTTGCAGACTGTGACTGTCAAAACCGTGCCGTGCTGAAGGCAGGGTGGTGGGTGAGAGTGGTCCTGCGCACAGGGAGCAGCTGACATTGTCATCTCCTGCTGGCTGGGAGCATGTCATCAGATCCTCCGCTGGCGCCTGTGACTCAGGCTCCTACCAGTCACCCCCAAATAATCCGCTCTCCTAGCTGCGGGTGAAAGACAGCTTTCTCCTGTCAGCTCACAGAAAGTGGAGTCTCTGGAGCATACGTAATTGTTCCAGGCAGGTTCAGGGTTTCTATTTTAGGGATAATCATATATTCGTAGTGATATGCTGTCATTTTTAGAAATCTGGTGTGTGGTGCACAAAGAGCAACATGCTGCTACTATGATTTTCTCCCTCAGATGTTGGGATGTGCTTTTTCTGGGACAGGATTGCTTACTAATTCCTCAAGAAAATAACGAAACCGAAAGAAACAGGCAGTGCCTGTTCATCTAACTTCATCCGGACTTTGAAGCAGTGGAACTGTGTGCTGCCTTTATTAGAGGTGATGTCTTGCTGAGAGGTTCTGGTGAATATTCATGTCTAGATTTGTTCCTTGACTGCTGGCTCGAGCATGCTTTCTAGATCAGTTGTAGCCATGGATACATGGAGATAGCACTTTGGGGTTTGTTTTCTCAGCAGCAATGGTTTCTCTGCACAATATTCCAAACATTATAAAAAAGAATTGTCAAGAACTGTCCTCCTGCCACAGCCACAGATCACGAGTAGTCTGACTGCCAGGAGAATGCTGTGCTTTCAAGGGGTCACGAAGGCTGGGTTTCCTCTCTGCCTGTTCCTTAGGGACTGAAGTTCAGTTGATGACTTTGCTTGCACATGGAAGGTGTTGGATCTGTAGCCGTAGATGCTCCAGCAGAGCGTGTGCTGACGTTCTGGGGTGCAGGAGGAATGCACACGAGATGTGGCTGTGGCTGCACGCTGCTCACTGCGTCTCTCTGATAGGGGCTGAAGGAAAAACCTCAGTGTAATGCTGCCCATGGCTGCCCATCGCTCCTTCCTGGCTGGAGGGAGCAGGCGGCAGCTCTGCAGCTCCCACAGTGTCCCGGACGACCTGGCCGTGTCCTTGCCGCTATGTCCTGGCTTCTCAGGCTGAGGCCTGCCCAGTCCTGCTGAGAGGGAGCTGTTCACAGCGGGGAAAGGTAGCAATGAGGAGATGATAGAGGTGACAGAGGCCTGACGCACCACTTGTGTAGCTGATGGGAGGTGCTGGTTTCCCCATGTGGCCTTTCATGGGGTGTCCTGGAGCAAGGAGGGAGATGGTGGATCTGCCCTTCCGCCTCGCTTGTGGAGTGCTCTGGGGGATACATGGCAGGAGCTGGCCTGGGCTCTGTTTTCAATTTTATTTGGCAAAGTTTTGCCAGTTCTCCTACAGAAAATGTCCCGCGAAAGTGACAATAAGGGTATTTTGGATATAAGCCTAGCACAAAAGGGTAATAGGAACTCCACGGCCATGCGTGGGCTTTTGATTCATCCTCAGAGATGACAGATGTGCATTTATTTAAGATCTGGGAGTGGGCCTTGGAATATTTATAGTGAATTATTTGCTCCCACTCTTCCTGTGTGGTTCGGGTCTCCGCTGTCAGTCAAGCCAGAGGTCAGTGCTCTCTGCTGACCATCTCACGCACCGTTCACACTGCAGATCCCCAAGACTGTGCCGAGCGCTTCTCTTCATGCAGCTTCAGAGCTTTCTGGGGAGGAAGCGGTCCCCTTGCGTGGTCTCCAGGGCTGATGGGTGCAGCTCGGCCCACCAGCAAATCCCTAAACATGGCCAGCCACTTCGGGGGCATGCTGGATTTAGGACAGAGCTGTTGGGCTGGAACTGCTGCTCCAGCTGCCCACCGTACACCAAAGGAGACTGTGCTTATGGGGCAGCGAGCATGGGTGTGCAGCAAATGTGTGCTCCATGGGCTCCGTTTGCAGCCCTGCGGCTTCCAGAGCCATGGGGGGCTGTGGGGGAACCAAGGGGGCAGGAGGTGGTTTGGGAAATGAGGGTAACGCTGTGTCCTGGCCGTTGGCGTTTGTGACAGTGTGTGTGCGCTTGTGCAGTGCCCCAGCTGTGGGCATCATCTCATCGCTGCTGCAAACAGACCTCTCCTTTTCACTGAGGACTGGCAGCAGGTTCGATCAGGTTAGATCAGTTTGGTAGAGAGATCTCTGTTGGCAGCCTTTGCTGATCGAGGTGGTAGCAAAAGTGTTACAGTGGCGCTGACCTTTCCTGCCATTACTCTGGAACAAAAGGCAGGCCTGGTACTGCTGGTTTTGCATGGAAGAGGCTGGGCGTCAGTCCTGCCCTCCATGTGTTGCCCTCCAGACAGACGGCACAGCCACCAGACGAGCAGGATGCTGGCTGCACACAGTGGTGTGTGATGGGTGCGTGGCACTGGCGGCCAGCCATGGTGTGGGGCCTGCAGCTTGCAGGGATTCTCCACTCTGCCATGCTCCAAGCTCACTCACACGCTCAGGGTGTCTCTGCGGGGCTCCTCCTGCTTCGACACGGGCTGAAGCTTTGTCTTACCTCCTGCTGAACCCCCTCTTTAGCCACAAATCCGGCCTGGTTCTACCTGTGCCTGCCCTGCACCTTCCTCGAGCAGTGTGACTTCAGATAAAAGCTGGCCCAACGCTCTGTAGTTGTCTCCTTGTCTTCTTTTACAATGCGAGATCCTTGCAGTAAAGCATTTACAAATGTAATTTCTTTTTTCTTTACTTTTTAGTGAACTTTGACCACTTCCAGATTCTCCGGGCGATCGGGAAGGGAAGCTTTGGCAAGGTAGGCTGGAACGCTTGCTCCTCAGTTCGCTGTTGTGCTTTAGCAGGTGCCTGCTCTTATGTACTTAGGGCTTCCTGAAACAGTAACCCCACTGAAACGGGCTGCTCCTGCTGTGAACAGGGGAGAAACACCTTGTTCAGGAAAATGCCTTGTTGCATGGCTTTAATTCTGGGCATCTTGGTGAAACAGCTCTATTCTAAACCATCAGCACAGTCGGGACCATTCTATGGGAGATAATCATTACGTTCTCTGCTCTCTGGGAGGTTTATAGGTTGTGAGGGGGTCAGTAAGTCAGGAGGGTATGGGAAGTAGTTCTGGGTGGTTGGCTGAGCTGTCATATGGTGGTCCAGAGGGTGCTCTGAAGCCCAGGGCTCTTCTCCCTCTCAGAAATGAGTTATGCTGAAGAGGTTTTGTTGTTTATTTTTAACGGGTTTTTTTGCCGAGCATGTGGGAGAAGGTGGGAGGTGATGATCAAAAAGCTGGATGGCTCTGGAAATCAGTAGCTGGTTGATTTCCTGGTTTTATTCCTTTTTCGGTCCCTGTGTAAATAGTGATTTACTGCTTCTGCCCTGGCAGTTGGCACCATTTGCTTGCACCGCATGAGCTCCAGTGTGTGTGTGTGTGTGTGCCTGAGTCCTTGCACACCCACAAGACTTCGTTGCACTGGTGCTGTTCTGTAGGTACTTTGTCCCCTGCATTTCACTGTGCCCCAGCAGCAGTTGTTTTCCTCTGCGCAGCCGGGATGTCTGTGCCCGATGCACAGGAGCTGTAGGGGTGATAACCCTGGGGGTGGTTCATGAAAATTGCTGAATTTTGGTGCTTGTAATCATCTCATGTGGTGATCGTGTGGTGTGGGACACAGTGCAAGGCCGGGTGTGAGGATGGGGTGGGGAAACAGCCCTTCAAAATCCTGCAGAACGGGCCATACCCAATGTGTATCACACAGGCTCGCTCTGAGGGCAGCACAAGCACCTCTGTGCCTGCACACACTGCTAAAATCAACACTGCTGAGCTGAGCCACTAGGGGAAAGCTGCATCCTCTCCGGTTGCCTTCTGGTCTGGCCGTCGTGGCTGGCTGCTGCCCACCTTGCTTTGGTTGGCAGGCTGGAGCCTGAGGGGGAGAAAGCCTGGCTGTGGCCCAGTACAAGAGCCCAACTGCCCTTTGCTTTTTCCAGCTCTCACAGGCAGTGTCACACCGGGCAATGGCCACCTGAGCAGCCCCACCTGCTGTTCCTGTGCTCAGAAACTGGAAACTTTGGGCCAGGAAGCAGGGATTTTTCAGGAGATTCATGACCTGGTGGGCCAGAAGAATCCTCAGCTTTACCCCTTGCTGAAAATCCCTGTTTATTTCAGTACTGGCAGTGTCCTGGGGAGCATCGATCTGGAGAACAGTAGCAATTCCAGACCCACCCGCAGTCCTGGTGAGCTTTAAGTAGTCGCCTGTATTCACAGCAGGCTCTCTCGAGCAAGAAGCGAAAGCTGGCTGCAGAGCTGGGTCACACTTCTGAGGTCGTACTGGGTGGTGGAGAGTGATTCAATACAAGTCAGGTCCTTCCTTAGGGGTGTGCTGTAAACACAAAGCAGAGGAGAAGTGTCCCCAGACAGCCCAGTGAGAACCAGAGCTCTCAGGGTCTGGTGAGTTCTGCTCATTGTCAGAGACCACAACCCTAACCCCAAACCCAATGAAAACCCAGCAGCTAGCATTTTTTTCATTCTCATATGAGAAGACTTGTACTTCCAAATATAAAGAATTAATTTTCCAGCACCAATTAATTCTGCTCAGAACGTGAAAAGGAGAAAAAAATATTCTGGTCCCAGGGCAGGACCTGTTGGGCTCTCAGGAGAGCTGCTCCTGCCAGCTGCTGCCTTCTGTTTGTGCTAAGGAGAGGTTAAGTCTAACACATCGCAGTCTATCAGGCATCAGAATGTATGTACACTTTCAACAAAATGCTGAAGTGATTCATCTGTCATCTTTCTGGATAATTATGTCAATATGCTAAATTTTCTTTGATACCCAGAAAAGCTTTTTACATTTCCAAAGTAATTCACAACTCCCAGTTAATTACAGAAAATGTGGAGCAGCCTACCTGCATACTGTTGTTTGAGATTTCGGAGTGATGCCGTTGCTCTGGTTGGGTGAGCTCTGTCTATTTGCATTCAGGAAGGTGCTTAGGAGCCAGTGTCCTGTCTGTGTGTAACGTGTGGCCTGGGGAACCTGTGTCACTGGGTGATGTTGTGACAGGACCTAGGATGGAGCCGGGCGCTGGGTGCTTTGGGCAAGGCGCCTGCTTTCTGCTCGGGTTTTGTGTGGACCAGTGCTGGCACCGTACCCAGCGAAGGAGGCAGAACCCAGCAGTGGCTTTTGCAGAGCCTGAGAGCCCTGGCTCAGGCATGTCTGCAACACTGCTCAGTTTCTGTTGCTAGACACGGGCTTCATGGCCTTTGTGGCACTGCTGATCAGATGATGGTCACATTCAGTTCCACGTTTCCTCCAATTACCAAATGTCTGATAGTTTTCATTAGGAAACGTCTGATAGTTTCCATAAGCATTAGATGTGATATGATGGGATTTCCAGTGGTTTAACTGGAGTGTAGTGTTTCTCTGGTAGCACAGCCTCCCTTCCTGGGTTTCAGTGGGTCCGTGGCTGTTCCCCATGGAGCAGGAGCCAGGAGAGCATTTCCAGAGTGATGCCAACCCTGACCCCCTGGTTTGGTGGGAAATGAGCTTCTGGTTTCATTATGCCCCACAAGTGACGTGATGAGACCCGGACACCTCAGAAGGGGCAGGGTGCATTGCATGTATCCTGACTCCCTCCACAGGCGCTGAGCTCTCCTGGCTTTTATCTTCATCCGCTCCCCCCGGGAGGCAGCTGAGAGCATTACCCCTGCGTTTGTATTCCCACTCCCACCCGGGCTCCTTTCTCCCTTGCATCAGCCACTGCCGCCTTTTCCCAGGGAGAAAGAACTCGCAGGGATATGAGGAATTCATTATTCTCACCTTCCTGCTGTGAAGCAATAGAAGAGCTATCCGAAGTTCTTAGGCATGGCTTTATGCCTTTGTCTGCTGTAGGAAGCAGGGATTAACCGAGGGGCTGGGGACTGGAGTGAGCAGCAGCATGAAAGGAGATTTTCCAGAGGGAACAAATACGTCTCGGGGCGGGGGGGGCCCACGCAGACGGCCCACGGGGGCCCAGGGGGTTGTTTTCATTTTTCTTCTTTTTCTTTGCTTTGAGTGATTGGTGAAGTTTTACTGGCACCTGGGTTAAAGCGATGCATCTGGCAGCAAAGATGGTTTTACCACAGGACGCTGCATGGTGATGGCCTGGGGAGTGGGACCTAGGGCAGTGGGGGCTAGGAGCAGCAGGAACCGGCGTTGGGGTGGCGAGGGACAGCTGTCCTGGTGCGGGGCGGTGGGCACTGGGCATGGCTGGGGTGGGCAGAGGTGTTCACCTCTGAGGCTGGGGTAGGCGGCCCTCCCTGCTCCTGGGGCTGCTCACCCACCCTTCGGGGAATGCGCCCTTGCTGCCCGGCTCGCTTTGCTACAGGACCATAGCTTCAGAGATTTGTTGCTTTAATAATTCACACAGCCTGCAGCTGGGCAAGGAAAAGCTTTAATCCATTTTCTAAAGGTCACCAGTGCCCACCCAGCAGATACACTGTAAGTCAAATGCCCTTAAAGTCTATTCTCAACTGGATCCCTCTTTGATATCAACACAAGCTTGAGCCTTTGTGGGTTTTTCCCAGCTTTATAAATGTTGGATCTTTTTCCCTGAAAAGAAAGGCTAGAAGCATAATCCCCTAATATGAAAGTGCTGCAGATCTTTTTTCCCCTTGCTTTTCCCTCTGCCTCTACCGGAGCTCGCATGAGGCTGAGGGTTTGCCTGGGCCGCTGGCAGGGTCTGGAGACACGTGTCCCTGCCAAACATCAGCCTCCTCACTTGTTCACACGCCGGTGCTGGCCGGACCTGCCGTGGTGTCAGGGGGCTGCGGAGGTGACATGGGTTTGTGTCTCTGAAGGGCAATGTGGTTAGCTGGGAGGGGACCGCCAGGCCAGGGGCATCCCTGAGTCCCAAGAGCCATCGGTGTCAGACCCCCTGGCCCTGTCTCCTGGCAGCCCCAGCCATGGAGGAGGGAATGGCCTTGGTGGCCACACCAGCGCTGTTCAGGCACCATCCTGCTTGCACCCTGAAGCTGCTTGGCGTGTCGTGTGGGACACAGCGGGTCCTCTGGGCAGAAGTTATGCACTGGTAGGAGTAGTGATGTGAAGGATGCGCTTCACCATAGCGTCTGGCACAGAGCAGGTCCCCGGCTGGGGGGCACATCTGCCCAAACCCCTTGTCTGGCCATGACCACGAGTGGATGCGTGAGAAGGCACGGAGCACATGCAGGGTTATCCTTCCTCCCCAATACAACCACTTCAGTAATATTTAGTGATTTATTCTCTTTCTTGGATGTTGCTGAGCTGTAAGTGTGTCGTTGGTGAAGGCCACAGGAGAGGGAATAGCGAGGAATGAGATGCTGAAGTGTCGATGTGGTCCAATGCCACCTTCCTGTCCAGATCTTGGGTTGCAGGGCAGTGGTGGTACCATTACAGAGCAGGAAATGCTGCCAAGTGATCTCGAGTGATGAGAGGGCAGTGACTTTGGCTGGAAGGGGGTCTGGGATGTGACACTGCATACCCCTGAAGGATCTGAAGGATCAGACTTTGCTAGACAGTGATTTGTAGTAAAAGCTGCCCACTTCTGTTGTTATTATTGTATACCCAGTGCCGTGTTAACATTTGCATTGGAAACTGCCTGGGGTTTGTTTCAGCCCCCGCCATTCCCTGTGGATGAGTCATGGCGGTGTGGGACGGGAGGTGGGATGGGAGGTGGGACTGATGCTCCCGCCAGCAGCCAGCAGGCTGCTGCGGCCAGGAAAGCGGTGTAGGGAGCAGAGGGTGGAAGCACCCTCCTCCACCCAAAAACCTTTCCCTGGACCACCCCTGCGGGTTTCCATGCGCGAGTGGGGACGGGCAGAGCACCCTGGTTCTGCTAGCAGCATGCTGGGAATTGGGAACTAATGATAGACTGGTGTGTGAGCCAACCTCTCCTCTGTATCCACTGCATACTGACCCTGCAGTCTCCATTCGGTTTGCTCCCCTGTGCTATGTAGACGTGCTCTCCCTTGTGCCTGTGGAGCCTCCTTGCTGCTCCTTGCCTGGAGTTTTGCCATCTTCTGTTGTCTTTTGCCATCAAGGTGCACCAACACTGAAAGCATCTGGTTGCCAGGACGAAGCTGGTCTCTGCCAACTCAGTCCGAGCAGCGAGGCCAGATTTGGTGTGATGAGTTCATGAGATCCCATGGTGTCTAACAACATGGTTTAAATAGTGATGGAGCCTTTTCCTCCTCCTGGATCTCCATCTTTTTTTTTTTTTTGCCTGATGGGTTTTCACAAAGCTGAGAGGAACTTGTGCACCTTGGGGACGTTCATCCCTCTGCAGAATCTGGCTGAGACTGGCCAGCAGTCCTAGCAGTCAGTAAGGGTAAGAGTGAAAGCAGTACTCCCCTAACCTCATTTCTTAGGAGAGCAGACACAAAGGTTTAATTCCTGAAGCTGTAAGCGAGTTGGGAGGGCTGGATCCCTCCAGTAGGAGCTGGCCTTATCATATAGGGGAGCTCCTCTTTGGGAAAACCGTAGCCATGTGCTGCCAGCAGGAGTGGGAACGGGTGACACCGTGCCATTGTCCCCCTTCTGCCCCTGCTGCCGCCGGTGCTGCATGGTCCTGGTGCCTGGGGCACGCTGCTGCCACAGGGAGCCCCTGTCCCCCATCCCCTTGGGATGCAGATTCACAATCCCAGTGCTAGTGGTGACACCTGGGGATGTGCTGGTTCCCGTGTGCTGGTGCTGTTTGTGTGTCATGTGTCGGTGGTGTGATAAACTGTCACTCACAATTGTAAGGGATGGGAAAGGGAAGAACAAAGGGTGCTGTTTACTCATTTTTGCCTCGCTCTCTTCCTTTAATGCTCTTGGCCTCACTGTGTGGTATCCACTCCCAGGCTGGATTAGGCTTTTTCCTGTGTTTTTTTCTTCCCCTGCTGCCTCTGGACAGCACAAAAGGAAGGAAACATGAGTATAAAAAAGCTTTAAGTTTTATGGAATGTTATATAAACTCCATAGTGTGGAATGAATGGGAATGAGGATGGCTGTGTCTGTAAGCCCAACATCAAACCCTGGTCTGTAGGCTGAAAGCTGGCTCCAGGCAGGTGGCATGGTGTGGCAAAGTGGCAGCCGGCTGGCCTTTTGGCCCGGTGGACATGGCCCTGTGCCACTGCCCACCTGCCCCCGCTGCCCACCGACACCTGCTCTGAGCCAGCCTCATCCCTCCAAAAAGGTGTGTGGGTGCCAGCGATGTGTCCGTGTGCCGAGAGCCTCCTGGTAGCAGCCAGCACCGCTCCCTGGCACAAAACAGGAGGTACTTGTGGTTGTGATCCTTCTCCCCTTGTTCTGACAAGCCATCAGACAGCACACCCCCTGAGCTAGTGAACCAGGGGCATGGGACAGTTCAGGACCAGATGCAGGATTTGGCATTGCAGTGGGCATCAAAATCATCTGCAGGTCCTTGGCAGCTGCAGGCTCTGAGCTTGGGATGTTCTGTTAATGCTCACGGCTGGACAATCCAATTACAAAGCACTTAATGCCATCAGTGATAAGGAGCGATGTCCTATGGAGTTATGGCTATATCAGCATGATACAGCAAATATTCCCTAAGCACTTTTATAATAGCTTTATTAAAGTAAATATGGCCTGGCTTTACCCAGAGCATTATGGGGTGTACCTGTTCTGTTAGTCCAGGCAGTGGAAGGAGCCTTTCTCCTTCTCCTCTTGTGTGTTGGGTCGGCAATTGGAGCAGCCCAAAGCTCTGGACTCCCTGGGTGGGTGTCTGAAATCAAACCTCCTGTGCAGCAGCTCTGTGGACACAGCTCAGGGAAGCTGTACTGGATATGGCTCTGCCCTGGGCTTTCGCTGCTCAATACAGGAGCTGCCTGCCAGCCCATGATGGGCAGTGGAGTTTTTCTGTATCTCAGCAGTGAGGAAGAAGGGAACAGGAGAGGTACAGACAGACATCTCACATAGGACAGGCTTGCCAAGGGCAGAGAAGTCTCGTGAGCCAGGCTGACTGCAAGCAGCCTTCCCCTTGACAAGCATGTGATGGGCTCTCACTCCTCCCAATTTTTCTGCCTGCTTTCTCCTTGGAAATCACCTCTTTTTCTAGTTGTTTAAGGGTGAGGGGGTGCTCAGCCTTGTTTCCCAGATGAACCCTGGTGATGAGTTCTGGGGACAGGCAAAAAGAGGAGGGGGAAAAGGTTGTTGTGGAGTAGAGCTTTAGAGGTGATGAGCATGGCTGTGTGGAGGTTAGGATTCTGTGTGACAAGCTTGGGGAGACCAGGCGAGTGCATCTCTTGCTACCTCTGCTTGGGATGTAGCCTTGTTCCCAGCATCCCCACAGTGCTGCCCAGCACTGGGATGCTGCGAGCAGCACACCGCCCAACTGGCTCTTCAGCACCCGTGTTGGTTTCATGCACCACTTCCCTCTCGCTTCCGTTCATGCGAATGCAGTGACAGCTGAGGCCCAGGGGCTCTGGGTGAAAATAGCTGGAATTGTCAAAGTGCAGCATGTTGGATATTTTCAGGAGTGTTTTCACACCCTGACTGCCCAGAAGAAGCTTCCTGAAAAATTGACCTACAAGGTACAGACTCCGTACCCCTTAGGAACCACCCCAGGAAACAGGGAACGCGTGTTCGTTGCACAGAGGGTGACATATTGCTGGTACCAAGTGGTGACGAGCTGCTGCTGCTCTCGGGCTCCTCAGGGCTGGGTGCCCACTGACATTGACTTGCCCAGTCCAGCACAGCACCAGTGTCTGTACAGACACAGGACAGGGCTCCCTCGGAGCGGATGAGCTGCTGGGTCCCTCGCAGGGAGCCCCAGCTGTGCACAACTGCGGGGCTCGGCCACGCGTGTGAACGGGCCTTATTTTGAGGTGGTGCAGGACGTGTGCTGCCCAGCTCCTGGGGACCCTGCTGCCCTTCACAATGGGAAAAGCTGCTTCCAAGGTGTCCAGCCACTATCAGATGTTATGCACTAGGACTCTGCTGCTTCTCATCTCATCCTCTGCCCACGAGTGATGGGTGTGGGGGGCAGAGCCAAGACTAATCCCCACGCCTCAGCTGTATTCCGTTCTGCTGTTGGGGTACCCGCTCTCTCTGTGTCTCTGTCGCTGTATCTTTCTGCTAAGAGCTGCTTTCAGCACTGGGGAGACAGGGGAGTGAGGAACGGGCAGGGGAAGGTCACGCTGTGCAGCCTATCACGAGCAGAGAGCTTCAGAGCAAACAGCCCTGCGAGAGGGACCAAAGCCTGTGAGCTGCGTTGCAGCAGGGTGGCTGCCGGTAGGTCTGGGCCCTGCACACTGCTCCTCCATCTGCCTCCCCATCGCCAGCGCTGCTGACCAGACCCATGTGCGATACGGGGGCGGGTGGGGGGGTGCAGCCCAGCAAGAGACCTCTGGATGGGTCCACACATGTGTGTCCCATGGATAGCAAAGCCGCTGGCAGTTTCCCTGGTCTCATAAAGGTAAGAGGTTAGGCAGGAAGGCATCCATGAACTCTAAGTTCAGGGCTTTGGGCTTTCACACACCCCAGGGTGTTCTCTGAAATAAAGCCTGTGCTGTGATGTCGCTTTGACAACTGCAGAGACGCTTCCAGAATGTTGTGTACTTTATTCTTGTTGACCCATCACAGTTGTGATAAACTGTATTTTTTGGGTGCGATCAGGCCTTCTGCCTCCCTCAGGAAAACACTCTGGCCTGGAAACACATGGGATTTTTTTTTAAGAAAGTAAAAAAAGAGGAAAATAACATTTATTAAAGAGAAATCTTTTCTGTCTCTGCTTTTCACTCTCACCTCCCATTTGGTTGCTATTTGTGTACTGAATCCATCAGGAATCCTTCTGCTAATGTTCACTCACAGAGCTGCCGTAAGGTTGTTGTGCAATGCTGTTACTTTTGATCTAAAAACTCATTTTAAAAGTAAGTGCTTAAAAACCCTCTAAATAAAAGGCAAAGCAGGATAAAATACCTCTTGGTTTGCATTCAGCAAGCGGTGCAGTTAAACCAAACCGTGCTGAAGGTTAATAACCACCAACCCATTCAGCAGGGATGTGGGGCTTGCGTGGGCTGCCTCTCATCTTGGTATGGAACAGGCCCTGTGTCACACTGCATCCTGAGGCTCTTGGCATTCTCTGCTCTGCCTGGCTTCCTCATTGGGGACATACCTTGAAATGGGACCTTAAAGAAGAACTCTTGCATAAGGTGAGACTCAATTTTAGCCCCCCACCATTATCCTTTAGCTTATTGGAGAACAGGAGATGCTCAGGGCTGTGCCTGGGCAGGGAACTCCAGCTGGAGACTGTTCTTGGCAGCAGCTGTTCTGCTGAGTGTTGCCTCCAGGATGGAGGCAGAATTTAAGCCCTGCTCAAGCCCTGCTGCTCAGCAGCAGCCACGAGCCTGGGCATTGATCTGCCCCTTCCCGGTGCTCCGTGCCATTAATCCCTGAGCAGAGCTTGCTCTGGAATGGGTCTGCTTGCTCTCAGGCATGCAGAGCTGGGTTGGGTGGCTGCTGGCTCCTCGGGCAGCCAGCCTCAAGTCATAGTGGTGACTCAGCCCAGTTAGTGCTGTCTGATGTTCATGGAGACATGCATGATGATGGGATGCTTGAGGGATGGTGAATAGCTCAGCAGCATTAATGGGTGGGAGCATAAAAGCTCCGTCGATGCCTAATGGGAGAGCTGCAGTAGGCAGATCCTCTCCTCTGCTGTTGAACGCTTGAAGCATCTTTATTCATCTTGGTGATACGATATAATTAAATGCTGTTTGGTAGGTTGGGCAGAAAGACTTGTGAACTGATGCTGTGGCTCCTTTGGAGCAGCCTGGAGGCAGCTCCTTATCTGCTGGTGGGCGATGACCCATCTGCTGGGGCTCAGCTGGTAGAGTGGCCGCAGTGATGGAGGAAGGAGACCAGCCAGGAGGAGCAGAGGGTTTTTCTGTGCCCAGGTTCGTGCAGAGCCACTGTGCCCTTGCCTGGAGAGGACCTCCATCTCCTTGGCCTCTACAGCAGTCTCTTCCAGGAGACATGGCTCATGCCAGCCAGCCATGACAGAAATCGGTCGTTAAAAAAATTGCAGGAGGTTCTTTGTGGGGAAGGGAATGGTGTGTTTTGTATATTTGGCTCCTGCATGTGGGGAGGTCAGTGCAGGAGGTGGAGGAGACATCTCCCCAAGGAGCTGCTGTAAGTCACTTTCCTGCTCTTTCTAAAGGAAGGGCCAGTAAGGGTCATAACAAAATTCATCAGTAGTGAACAGAGTCATGCTAGGCATGCTAAACTGGTCTTAACCACAAATTGTTATTAATCTGCTCACTTCCAAGTTGGTATTTTCTCACTGACACTCAATGTTTGTGAGCTGTTGCTGTTCCTTAGCATGGTCTCTGTCGGCACTTCTCCAAATGCTTTGTGTTGGGCATTGGGCATGTAGGACAAAGGGAAAACAAAGCTGTGTTTGGTCAGGTCCTACAAGGTCTGGGCTTTTACTGCCCTTTTTCCCAGGGGAAGGATGCTAGGCATTTTAAAGTAGCATTGGAAGGCACATGCAAATGGATGGGACTATCACTTGGCCAAACGCTCATCTGTCCGTCCGTCCATCCATCCATCCATCCAAGCTGCTGACTTCAAACCCAGCGAGTGCTGCTGTGGCTGATGGAGGAATGAACGCTGTGTGCAGGATGGACAGGATGTGCACGTAGGTATTTGCTGTCCAGTGACACTTGCTTATAGCGACTCTGATTTCTGGCTGCCAGCTGGTAGACCGATGGGCCGGTATTAAAGCCTGGGAGGTGCTCTGAGCTCTGTGATGCTGGCTGGGTGCAATGAGCTGCAGGGAGCTTTGCTGCCTTCACGCTGGGAGCCACGTCACAGCCTGTGGGTGTCTTAGGTCCAAGGGTCTGGCCTGTGCTAGCTCTTTGGGTTTCTTTGCAATACGTTGGGCCTGATGCTGAAATCAAGGTCTGTGAGTAGAGTACCTTGGCTAGAGGAGATGTCTGCCAGGGCAGATCCCTTTCTAGCAGTTTGGCTGTAAACACGTCGGCGCAGTGAAGCTTCTGCCAGGGAAAAATGAAGTGTTTGGCTGCAAGTGGCATTAAATTCCTCCTGAGGGCTTTGTCCTGTGAAACACAGTGTCCCCCCTTCCTTAGCTCAGTAGCTGTTTGTTTACTTTGGCAGGGAATGGAAACTTTGGTGCCTGGGAGGCAGGACGTGGCAGCGAAGACATTAGGCCACATCACCCTCATTGCCATCGCCCGGCAGCGCCCATTCGAGTTGAGTGATGAGGGGCTTTGAAACAGCACAGCGAGTGTTCTTGCCTTGGGATCAGGATAAAGCTTCAACATTAATTTATGTGAGGAGATTAAATAAAGCCCTCCATTCTTTGCGGGGAATAATTGGATTTCTTCCTGTTCCCAAGTTTTATCAAATAAGTAACTAGAAAAATAATTTCGTCTGCTTCTTTGACCCGTGTGTGAGACATGGCAGAGAGAAGCAGGGCTGTAATGGAGCAGGGCTTGAAGTGCCTGTCAGCCACGGGAGGATGTGCTCTCCATCAGAAGACCTGCTACCTGTAGCTGTGTACAGGGGTCCAGACCCTCCTGTAAATCCCTGGAGTGCTTCTGAACTGGAGGCAGTGGCAGATCCAGGTTTGGACCTGTTCCAAAGGCAGGAAGAAGATGGGTCATGGCGTCTCCAGTGATTGCTGCAGGTTGCTCAGATTTTTTGTCATTCTTCTTTAAGTAATATTAAAGCCAGCAAAGCCCAGCAGAGATAGGAGCGTGTGATTTAACCTACACAAAGATCTAGGTGCCCAACAGCCTTTCTGTAGGAAGCGTGACAGCTCCAGAACACGCCTCCCCGTTTGTCCTCCTCCTGCTCTCCACAGAGCCATCTGTACGGTGTGGGACACAGCATCCCAGGGGTCTGCTACTCCATCCTGAGGGTCAGCGCATTCAGGCCATACCAAGGACACCTGCTCAAGACTGTGACTAGAGGGTGGCCCAAAGTGCCTGCATTCTTTGTTCCAACATATAGTACTGACTCTGGGCTTTGAGCTTTCTGCCTGTAATCACTGTCAAGCGGTGGAGCTGTACAGCCGGCGTGCCGGAGAGGGGAGGGTGGGGAACAGGGACAGGCGCAACCCATGGAAAAGGCTCCTTGCTCTCTCTCATGTCTTAGGTTCACGTGCTGTCCCTTCTCTAGCTTTCCTTTGCTTACATGCATTGGTCTCTCGCACGAGGTGAAGAAGTTCTTGGACCTGCAAGTCAAATTATCACCCATATCCCAGACTCTGTTACAGACACATCTGCTCAATGCCTGGCGAGATGGTATTCCCTCCGCCTGACATTGAAAGGAAGTGTTTCATCCAGACCCACTAGAATTGCTTTAAATCGGAGCATGTAGATCCTGTTCTGCACCTGCCTCCCATCAGTTCTTGCAGGAACATTGAAAAATGTCCCATGGTAGAGGCTGAGGAGGAGAACTGGGCTGCTGCTTGTGTGTGGGTACCGCTGTGGGGAGCTTCTCCTGGCACGGCTTCCGTGTGCCAGCGGAGTGCCATTGATGTCAGCATCAACAAGGGGCAGAAATAAGGCTTGTTCTGTAAAAAGTAAGTGTGTGCAAGCTGAGTTCTGTGTGTGTTCTGAGCTTTACCCTTGAGATGTGTTTTATTTTCCTGGTACACAGAGGGCTGGCCGTGTTCATAGATGATCTGGATCTGTGCAGTTCTGCAGGGCTCCGGGCAGCTCTGGGGCTGTGCAGGGGTGGGAGCAGGGACATGAGCTCTGGGCTGCAGCCCTGGAGCTGTCGTTGGATGGCACACTGAGGTGTGAGCTTCAGCAGCGGGTTTTATTTTAGGTCAGAAGCGGTTTAATCTCTCGTGTAAGTGACTGAGAAAGGGTTTTTTAATGGAAGTGTTGACATGACCTGAAAACACCAACAAACTTGCTGTGAATAAAAGTTTCATCAGCTAGCGTTACAACTTGGCGGCAGCAAGCAGCGGTGCTGAATTAAAGAGATGTTAATGATTTATGGTGTGCTGACAAGCCAGTCCTTCATCAGTCCTGTGACAGAGCATTACTTATCGTCAGGGGAAAAGCAAAGTCGTGAGACTCTGTGAAAAATGTCTCGAGGAGTGAACCGTGGCGAGGTGTTGGAATAGAAACCAAACCCAGCTCTTGGAGATGCGAGGGCAGGTTTGTTGGGCTGGTGACCTCCTGAGGACAGCAGTCATTTTCCCTTCACTGCAACTGTGTGCCTTTTCACATCCTTTATACCCAAACAGATTGCTCTGGGTTTGACTGCTGCATCTGAAGGGAAGGCCATGCTGTTAAAGTGCTTGCTGTTACTCATACAGATGCAGCTCTGAAGTGATCCCAATCTGCTGGAACCATTAATTGTGGTAGGGCTGCTACAGCACAGGGTGTCTCAGGTGCAGCCCCACAGGTTTGGGTAGCATGGCCCCCAGTGTGAGGGCTGGGCACTGGCCATATGAAGCCTGTGCTCATCAGCAGCCCGGAGGCCTGGGGGCATCTGCAGAAGACAGATGAGTAGGTGCCTGTGTGCACCACGTGCCAGCAGTCCATGAGTGTTGGCATGGTTGTGGAAGCAGGTAGGAGCAGCGGTGTGAGCGTTACACCTGAAAGTGTCTCCTGCTCTGAGCACCACAACCGACTGACCTCGGAGTGAAGGGCTGGGGCTGGAGACCACAGGTACCCTCACTCAGCAGCACCCAAGTGCAGGGATGCTGGCTGAGCAAGCCTGGCCCCCAGCAGTGCCTTTGGCCTGATCCAATGTGGAGGCACAGCCAAAAGCTGGAGAGCAGTGGCAGGGCAGAGGAGTGCTGTCATCTGGGCTAGCTCCTGTTTGTGTCACCAAGCCTGGTCTGTCCGCGTGGCACGTGGGTTGGCGCTGGGACCAGAGCTGCAGATGTCCTATTCTTTCAGATGGGGCTTTGTGTGCTGGAGATAATAGTTGGGGAAAGCACTGCCAGAGACACTGCTGTCAGAACTGCTCCCAGAGCAGCGTTCTGGTTACACAGGCTCCACAATCAAGCAAGGAAGGGTTTGGATTGTTTCAAAGGGTGTTTTTACACCGGATCAGACAGCATTGTAGTAAGGTGTCCCTGCTGAGCCTGGGCTAAGTGTCACGGTAAGTTGTGTGAAACGCTGGAGTCCTGCTGCCAGGACTTCTCCTCCAGCCGCAGTGCTGCAGCCTCCCCGGGCTGCTGGGGCTGCAGGGTGTCACTGCGGGGTCACAGCAGGGTGCTGCGAGGTCTCTCTGAACCGCACCAGACCCATTGCCCACTGGGACACCAGTATCATCAGAGGGGCTCTTCTAGGGACGGGTCTGACATGTTGCATCTTGCCCAGAACGCCCTCCATCAGGACCAGTGCTGACGGGATGGGGAGGGGCTGCAGGGGCCCGGCGGAGCTGGCTGCCTTCAGTGCTTCCAGCCTCTTCCACTCACTGAGCCAAGCCCTGGGTTGGCAGCCATGGGAGGGGGAGCACTTTTGAAGGACCAGCATCCTTGGGATGCTGGGTGCCTCTTCTGGGCCTGCTCTTGTAGGGCAGCTGCACCTGGGTGGGGGTACGTGTAGTCCTCAGCCCCAGCCCCTTGGGTCAGCCAGTGTCACTGTCCTGTGTATCAGGGCATCATCGATCTGTTTTTTGTTCGTTATCCACACTCCCCAGGGCACCCAGTGTCCTGCTGCCCATAGCTGTGCTGCCAGAGAGAGCACATCTGTCTGTGTCAGTCTGACCTTCCTCTTTTGCTTGTGTCTGGGTGTTGGGAGAGGAGAATGCCTGCAGAGCCCAGTGCTGCCCAGCTACCAGGCCACAGCTCTTGTGGGAATCGTCGTGGTGATGGCCTTTTTGAGAGCACTGTCAGTCAGAGAAACCGGGTTTGATAAACTCAAACTGTTTCGACAGAGGTTGTCAGTGTTTCACACCTGATAGTGGAGGGTGTCTCTGCTCATGGCAGGGGGGCTGGAAGTAGATGATCTTTGAGGTCCCTTCCAACCCAAACCATTCTGTGACTCTAAGAACAAAGTAAGGGGAATCCAGCTTTGTAAGTGGAAACTCCCCAAGGGCTCTCAGACGATGTCAGTAAAGCACGTGAATCTATATGGATCACAGTCTTCCAAAGGCAGAGGCTGCTGGGAAAGGCAAGAAGAAAATGGGCTGCTGGCAGTTCGGTAGCCAGAGGAGGATCTCTGGAATGCAGCTGTGGGTGTTTGTATCCCGTGGGACAGCAGTGTCCTGATGAGGACAGGGCCGCGGGTGCCTTCATCTAAGGTGGCATCTGCACGTGCAGAAGGGAGAAATAATCTTTGTGCTGCTGAGACCGAGCAATCTCAATATTGATCAGCTCCTGATCCTGCCCTGAATGCAAGCTGCCTGCTTTTGTTTGCACCCAGGCAAATCGTGCTGCCCCTTTATAATTAGTTTGAGAGAAGTCGGGACATGCTATTAAATGATCAGATGACCTTTCAACTGAGTGGGGATTTCAGGCTGTTGGATTCCTTCAGAATCAGCAGGAAAAAAGTTCCTGGATTTGTAGAGGAGGAACAGCAGTGCCTGCTGGAGAGAGAGCAGGCTGGAGGGGACATGTGCAGCACAGCAAACTCTTAGGCGATGGGGAAAGTATCCTAAACTGATCAGAACAAACCCCCTTCCCAACAGGATATAATGCCTGAGTCCCCTGGACACCCCAAAATCCCCAAATCCCATCTCTCTATTTGCATGCCAACTTGCACCCTGGTTGGGTGGCAAACAGAAGTAACCGGCAAGCAAGAGCCTGGTGAGCAGGGCAAGGGGTAAGAGGCCGAGTCATTCCTGGTGGGTTAGGGACTTTGTTTCTACTTTCGGTGCATGGTGTGACAGAGTGTGCTTTGATCCTACAGAACAGGGTTTATCCAGAGGCACTGCCCTAAAGACAGGTTGGTTTGAGAGTGTAAATGGTGAGGATGCTTCTGACCAGAAGAGTGAAGCTCATCCCTGCAGATTGCAGTCGTGGTGTGGAGGGGTGGTAGATGAAAAGTGTATCTTCAGTTATGTTCCACTTATTTAGTCACAGTATTTCTATTTTTGTCTTTCATTTGGTTTGCAAGCCTTAAATTGAGGCCTGATATTTGAAATTGATGGTTGGACTTGATGGTCTTAGAGCTCTTTCCCAACCTCCCAGGCTCTGTGGTTCTGGGCCCCAAGTCAGACTGGCTCCTTTGTGCACAGAGCAGAGGCGGCTCTCAACACCTCTGTGCATGTACCGTGCCTCTTACAGTGACTCTTTCTGTAAAGAAAGGCATTTCGGAGTTTTCCCTCCCTGTTACTTGTGTAATATCACTGAGGCCAGTGGTCCTTACTAGTCCCCTCTGAATTAACGCATAGCTGGGGCTGTTGGGTGAAGACCGAGAGCATCCCAGCTTGGGATGAGAAGGACCTGCCAGCTCTGGGGACAATGCAGGTGTTGTCATTGTCTGGGGCCCCATGAAGCGGGATCGAGCTGGGAGATGTTAAATGTGCATCTCATGTCCTGAATCACAAACGCTGCTCCAGCCCCTTTGTGCCTTTAATGCAATAAAAGCAAAGGCAGCTGTACACAACCCGTTTGGCAGCAGCTGAATGCTCAGGGTATCTGGGACTCTATTAAATCTTTTATGTGCCATGTCTTGAGCAATATAGTACCAGCTGATGCCTGCCTTCTGCGTCGCCAGTCTGGCAGCATTACATACAATCTTTTCTAATGGCTGCGTTTAAGCTCTGAGCGTTTCCTTTGTGCAGCCAGGGACATTGTGCACAGTGAGGACAAAGCAGGCTCCTCTTTCTGCTTCCTTGCGCCGCTTCACATTGTGGAGTGGCTTGGAAACGGATTGAGATGGATTTAAAAAACCCACCCTGACTTGTTACCAAGTAGATGTTTGTTCCTGGGAACAGATGCATGAATGGCAGGGCACAGAAAAGGCAGGAGCTGTGTTAGGCACTGACATTTCTGTGCGTGGGACTGTGTTGGTAACAAGGGGGGCTGAATGAAGTGGCCCTGCCTGCTGGGGCAGCGCCCATGCCAGTCCCCGGGCTATTTCCCTGCCAGGAGCTCTATTAATGGGATGGGGAACTGGTAATGGCAGTGATGGGAGAGGCACTGGGAGCGGAGTTGGGGCTCACCCCTCACCCCAGTCACCCCTCAGTTGCCCTGGAAGCTGTGCCATGGGGCAGCACTGTGGTGGGCACCATGCACTGGGCTCCCCTGGGAGCTGCCCATGGCACCCATCAGCCTCCTCCAGCATGGCTGGAAGCGGCGTGGCTTTTTGTACGTAGGCGATGCCGTTCCGTCTCAGAGCTGTTTATGATGGTTGCTGAGCGCCACAAGTTTCTGTCGTTCTCTCATTTCTTATACCAGGTTTCCATTTTCCTGGCAGAGCAGCAAGAAGCACGCAACATAAACACAGTGTGCAATGCCTGCTACGATAGTGCAAGTCACACAAGCTAAAAAGCCTCAAATAAACCCCTATCAATTAATGAGCTGGTAGTCAGGATGTGAAATAACCTGAAACCCCGAAGGAGTGCAGTTCAGGGCCTGGAGGGCTGTGATTCAGAGGCTTGTTTCTAGAAGTTACATAGCAATGACCTGGCTCTGAACGGTCAGGCCTTTTCTGCTCCAGGAATTTATAAAATATAAAGCTATTATTGCCTGGTTTATTAGATGTACAGCCGGTTTAGTCTGCTTCAGGTCCTGCTGGCGCTTTGCCTTGCGGTCAGTAGTTCATCACTGTGATGACACTTGCACAAAGCAGAGCTGGATTTTGCCGTGTGCTCTTGGGGCGTGCGGGGTCCCTGGCAGCTGTGGCTGATGGGCTTTGCACACCTGCAGGCACCCAAGGTGGGACGGGGCTGCGGTCCCCCCTTCCCACCCAGCAGCTCAGAGGCGCGCAGGGGCACCGGCCCTGGGGTGTGAGAGCAACATGGGCAGGTATCAGGCTTGGTGGTGCCAGATGTGTGATGGATGGGCAGCCGCAGTTCTGTCAGGACTGAGCTGGGGGCCAAGGGGTGCCCAGCCATGGCCCAGCCTGCTCCAGCGTCAGCTGCTCTGCCAGCGGTGCCTGCCTCTGGGCAAGGCGGGAGCTGGACGCGGAAAGCATTGCTGGAGTCAGGCAGCCCCAGGAGTGAGGCCTGAGGTGTGCCAGGAGCTATTTCAATACATGATTTTCCATCCTTACCCTAATTGTAATGACGACTGCAAAATAATCCCCGTAATTTTGGCGAGCATCGCTAATTGGGATGTTTTTATCAGGCTAACGATAACCACCTATTATTTTGTCACCTTCTTGTTGTAATGTGTCCTTGATGATATTATACTGTGCGCCATTAGCACTTGCAAATGGATATTAATAGCAGTATTTTAGAGAGGCGGCTCCCCTGCGATGTTTTCTGCTGGCCATGGAAGCCCGGTGTAAATGTGACCTGCTCTCTAACGAGCTCCCACAGCCACCCACAGCCAGCCCCTGATGAGGGCTCTGTGACCAAAATGCCACATTACTTATTTTTCAGAGCAAATATATCCAGCACCTTGTAATCATCAGCACGTCTGATAATTAAGAGAGGACAGACATAATTATACCAGATGTAGAAATTCCAGTAGTTCATTTAAATATAGTTACCTTGATAACTAATTAGCTCTTTTAAACATAGTCACCTTGGTAATTAAGGTGCAGTTAGTCTCAGAAGAACGGGGGTGGGGAGACACGCCAAAGGCAGCGCTGGTTGGAAATGGGGGCCAGCGCTGTGTGCTGGATGCCGATGTGCTGGGAGGGATGGGTGTGAGTAGCCTGTGGGGAGATGTTTCGCATGGGGGGCCCAGCACAGCCTCCTGTGGGCTGGCCATGTCCTGCCATGGGGAGCACACTGGCTGTGGAGCAGGAGGCTGGCAGCTGGGTCGGCAGCACGGCCCCTGCCAGGGAAGGACACGTACCCCATCCTGTGGTGTGGCCTGGCTGGGAACACGGGACCCTGAGAGGGAGCATCTGTGTCGTGCAAGGACAGAGTGCTGCTCGGTCTTCGGGCACAGCGGCTGCGGTTTGCTCTAACACATTTACACTTTAATCACTTTCTGCCAAACCAGTGGGATGGTTTGATCTTTCTGATGCCCGTGGAAGATGGAAACTGATCTGCTGGGGGCTGGCAGCCAGCGATGTGAGCAGAATGGGGCCGGGCTGGGAGAGGAGCCCTGCCCTGCCCGAGGCCGGTGTCCAGAGCACGAAGCAATCCCAGAGCTCCCAGAACTGTTCCCTGCTGGGAAGCTCCCTGGGAGCTGGGTGTCCCATCCAAGAGGGAGCTGTTGTGTGGAACAGTAGCATTGCACACAGAGTGAGAGGGACATGTATCTGGGGATCCCAAGTCACAGCCAGGAATATGTGGAAACAGAGCAGCAGTGGGGAGTGCTGTGGGGCTCAGCCTGCTAAAGCAGCAGACATGGACAAGGAACACTTTCCTAACGGCTGTTTTCTCCTCCCCTCCTTCAGGTGTGCATCGTGCAGAAGAGAGACACCGAGAAGATGTATGCCATGAAGTACATGAACAAGCAGCAGTGCATTGAACGGGACGAGGTTCGCAACGTGTTCAGGGAACTGGAGATCCTGCAGGAGATCGAGCACGTCTTCCTGGTGAACCTCTGGTGAGCATCTCCCTGCTCGACCTTCCGGGGCCGCCCGCCTGCGGGAGCACAGGGAGCCAGCCGCCTTCTCCCCATCCTCCTGTGGTCACAGCTGGCTGTGGGACCAGCCCAGCGAGCTGCTCCAATGGAGCTCTGCATTTGGGAAACATAGGTTGCTTTACACAGAAGATAGGCAGATGTTGTGGCACCAAACACCTTAAGACAGCTTAGCTTTTCTTTTTCCATCAAACAGCTTTGTGTTGGGTGTTTCTCACAGCCTTTGTGCGGATACCACGGTCAGGTCCTGAGGGACTCCTGCCCAGTGTAACCACAGAATATCCCTGTGCCAGGATGTGTTGGGTTTGACTGAGGTGTCTGGGGCAGCACGATGCTCCCAGCAACAACTGTTAGAGACACAGTGCATCTTGTGTGCAGGGAGGTAGCCAGAGCTGTGAGTCTGGGCAGGGTTTTGGGTTTGCTCCATGGGCTGCTGGGCAGGAAGAGTCTCAGAAATCTGGGGAGTTCTTTACCCAGAGTGGTGAAAGTCGGTCATGCTCCACATGCTTTTTGTTGATCCCTTTTCCCAGAGAGGCCAGACAGGTAGTGAAAACCTCAGGCAAACTTGCTGTGAGTGGATTTTTCCTGTTCAGCTCATCCTTTTAGCATAAGCCTACATTTAGGATGGGAGCAGAAGTGTGTGATTCACAAGTATTACACAATCCCACATGCTCCCTCCTCAGGAATGCTGTCCCCAGTTCTAACAATGGGACGTGGTTTTGTGGCGTGTCCTCAGGGCTGTCAGTCTCCTGTGGGATCCTCCACGGATTTAGAGAGGCGTTTTATTCTACAGTAAATATAAATCTCCTTTTCTGGTCTTCGTGGTTAAATTAGCACTCGTGTTTCCCAGTCCTTTTTCAGGACAGCAGAGCTATTTTCAGTGTGGGTTTATCAGATTGTTGGCAATTGAAGATGTGAAGTGTCTCTGACGTGAGTGGCTAGCAAGGCTTTGTGCTCCGCCACAGCTCTGCGTGCTGGGGGGGTTACATGGCAGCGCTCTGGAGGGGGTGCTGCAGGAGGGCAGTTAATTGGGGTGCTTCCCCCTCAGGGGAAGCCTTGCATCACCTAGCAATAGTTGGAGACCCAGGTCAGCAGCCTGAGTTGCACTTGCTCCGTTAGAAGCAAGCGTGTGTTTGTGGTGGGAACGTTTGCAGTTCTCCCAGGCACTGCTCAGTCAGGAGAGGGGAGAGGACTGGCCTGGCTGTGTGTGTCCCCCCATGAAGCTCACCTGCCCGCTCCCCACGCAGGTACTCCTTCCAGGACGAGGAGGACATGTTCATGGTGGTGGACTTGCTCCTGGGTGGCGACCTGCGCTATCACCTGCAGCAGAACGTTCAGTTCACGGAGGAAACAGTCAGACTCTACATCTGTGAGATGGCGCTGGCGCTCGACTACCTGCGGAGTCAGCACATCATCCACAGGTAACCATGGGGCTCGCCCTTGCTGGCCCGAGCTGCCCGTGCCTGGTTTTGGGTGGGTGATGCTTTCTCCACTGCTGTGAGACCCTTAACCCCATCAGTGCCATAAGTCAGGGAACTGCTGGCATTAAACTGCACCCACGATGCCAGTCCTGGGCACCATCCGGCTGCTGGTCCTGCTCCCCATTGCTCTGAGGAAGCCTCATGCTTCACCGGGGGCCTAAAGCCCCTTGCAGGTCGGGTGCCAGAGCAATCTCAGAAACAGGCCCAGTCTCGTGTTCTTGATTTTCCTTAGACATCAAGAAATCAAGTCAGATGCTCCCACTTGTGTGCCCAGTTCACCAGGAAAATCCCATTTCTGGTCCATCATAAGTGGACTTGTCTTATGCAAGTGAATTGTTCTTGTCTGTGTTTCTAGTTTCTGATAGCTAACAGGGTGGCAGGGCTTCTGTTGTTGAGTTGTGTCCTAGGTCTGACTGAGATGCCATCTTGCTGTAACCTTGCTTCTTTTCCCAGAGATGTAAAACCAGACAACATCCTCCTCGACGAGCAAGGTAGGGTCTCTCTTTGCTGGCTTGTTTTGTCGGCCTCCTGCATTTGAGGGACAGAGTCTTTACAGTCTGGAATACTCTGCCCTTTTATCTGGGAAAAGTTTGGAGAAGGCACCAGCCCTTCTGGTTGGTTGGTGCTTGGTGGGATGTACCCGTGCGTTGTAAGGCCAGGGGAGGTATGCCAAAGACAGCCCCTCCCCTACTCACCCCCACCTCGCAGCCCCCATGCTCTGCCTGCTCCCTCACGGGTGCCCCCAAGCCAGAGATGAGGTACCTGGCATGGTGGGAGGGCATGAAGGGCAAGAACTGGCTTGGCTGAGCCTGAGCGTGGTCTGCACATACACTTTGAGGAGGGTTTCATTCTGCTGGCACATCCAAATTTGCTGTGGCCTGTGCAGAGCAGCAGCAGAGTGTTCTGGCTCTGGGACGTTGGGGTAGTTGTGGGTTAGTGGCTTCTATCCAAAACAGTTCTGGGGTTTTATGGATGTGGCCAAGGCAGTTCCCAAGTATGGTGGGTGCTTCCCATGCTTGCTGACTGCACATTCTGGATAGAGCAGTTTGAGCAACTGCTGGGGCTCGTGGAGGTCACTACTCCATGTGCAGTTTAAAATCAGGACCCAGAGCGAGCTGCCATTGAATCACCTGGCCAGCCTGTGATCTGGGAAAGCTTCGGGGTCTGGTACAGCCTCCAGTGGGGTCTAACCCGGACCTGGGCCCGTGCCGCGCTGTCCGAGGGCAGGAGCTTAGGAAATGTGTGTTCTGACTATGCATTGCCCTTGCTCTGCGCTGCCATTAATCCTGTCTCACAATGTGTCTTTATTTAAGGTCATGCACATTTAACAGATTTTAATATTGCAACGATAATTAGGGACGGTGAAAGAGCAACTGCGTTAGCTGGAACGAAGCCATACATGGGTAAGAACCAGGAGCTGCTCCCTGCGCCCCTGTTCCGCATCCCGAGAGCGCTCGCTGGGTGCTGTGACAGTCCCTGTCTGTGACAACAGCACCAAGCTAACCCAGCATGTTAACACGTGTGCCTGGACACTGAGCTAACCTTGTGTTACACGTGTGTGCCTGGACACTGAGCTAACCCAGCATGTTAACACATGTGCCTGGACACCGAGCTAACCCAGCATGTTAACACATGTGCCTGGACACTGAGCTAACCCAGCATGTTAACACATGTGCCTGGACACCGAGCTAACCCAGCATGTTAACACATGTGCCTGGACACTGAGCTAACCTGGCATGTTAACACATGTGCCTGGACACTGAGCTAACCTGGCATGTTAACACATGTGCCTGGACACTGAGCTAACCTTGTGTTACATGTGTGTGCCTGGACACCGAGCTAACCCAGTGAGTTAACACATGTGCCTGGACACTGAGCTAACCTTGTGTTACACGTGTGTGCCTGGACACTGAGCTAACCCAGTGTGTTAACACATGTGCCCAGACATCCAGCAGCACGTACAGAGTGAGGTGCTGTCACACGCTCCCCATCCTGCCTGCTCCCCAACCCTGCCACCACCACTGCTGTCACGCCAAGGCTTCCCTTGGGCAGTATTGTGTAAAAACAGCTCTGAGGTTTGTGTACCTGAAACAGGAACAGTAGGAGCCAGCGAGTAACCTGTTGCGTTTTGCCCTTTCTGTTCAGCCCCGGAGATTTTCCACTCCTTCCTGAGCGGCGGGACGGGCTACTCCTTCGAGGTGGATTGGTGGTCCCTGGGCATCATGGCTTACGAGCTGCTGCGGGGCTGGGTAGGGCTCCCGGACGGAGAACGCGCTTTCTGAGTGGCTGCAGATGGGAGGGGGAATTTCTTCTCATCCTTCTGCTTTCCCCTCCCCCCAGAGACCATATGACATCCACTCCAACAACCCTGTGGAGTCCTTGGTGCAGCTCTTCAGCACTGTCAGTGTTCAGTACTCCTCTGCCTGGTCAAAAGAAATGGTGGCTCTGCTGAGAAAGGTGAGTGGTCCCACGGGAGTGGTTTGCATGGTACATCAACTGCGGTGCCTGGGGGACCCTGGCAACTAAACTATCAGCACCTTAACACATACCCTGCAGTGGCAGTAGGACTAGTTCTTGGGACACTGGGAGGTTTCTGTTCATTATCTATATAGTTATAGTTAGGTGATGGGGGTCAACAGTGACAGGCAGCAAGGGAGCAAGCGTGGGCAGCAGCTATGAACCAGGGGGGAAGTGAGAGCTGCCTGCAGAGAGGGCAGTGCCTGGCAGGAGAGGCAAGTGAAGCAGCAGGAGCCAGTGGGATGGCAAACTGGGCAGACGACAGCATGGCAAGGAGATCCTGGGCACTGGGAGCTCCTCTCTCTGGGGACCAGGGATGGAACCCGAGGGAACGGCATGAAGCTGCACCAGGGGAGGTTTAGGCTGGGTGTCAGGAAGAGGTTCTGTACTGAGAGCGGGGTCAGGCGCTGGCACAGGCTCCCCAGGGAAGGGGTCACAGACCCAAGCTGGACTGAGGGCAAGAAGCATCTGGATGATGTGCTCAGTGCCATGCTCTGGCTTGGCTGGGCTGTGTGGAGCCAGGAGCTGGAGTCGATGGGCTTGATGGTGATGGGTCTCTTCCAGCTATGCTCTTCAGTTTTATGGCTGCCTGGGGGGTTCCCTCTCCGTGGGACAGGGTGTCTTCTGCAGGAGGCAGCCGGTGCCTGGGTGTGGAAGCTGTGGGGTGAGCTTCTGCCTGCTTGAGAACTCAGAAACAGAGCTGGTGGCTGTGCTAGAGAGACAAGGCACTGACAGCAAGCGGGGGACTTGAGTGCCAGCTACTGCTGGGCAGGCAGTTTACATAACTAGAGGGTGTCTGAGCGATGGCAGCAGCGCAGCGTGCGGCAGGTTCACATTGCCATCTGCTGGGTCGGCAGCTCTCGGGCTCTGCACGCCGGCAGAAACCGAGTCTCCCCCCAGGAGCACAGATGCCAGCAGCCCCCTCAGCCGGGAAGGACCTCCGTGTCCCCACCGAGCGCTGGGGTTCTGTGCTCGGGGTGCCCCGGCTGTGGTCCTGCCTGCAGGGACAGCCAGGGGCTCTGCCGGTGCCCAGGGCCGATGTGTTGCCCGCCCACCCACCTGTGGACACCAGCTCCCCACTCCCAGCGTTGATTCCCCACGTCCCACTGGGCCAGTGCCATCACAGCAGTCTTATCAAGGAATTCCTCCCTTTCCCTTCCAGAGATGAAGGTGATTTTATGCTGTGAGGAAGCCTGTGAGAAGTTTCCTCGGGCAGCAGTTGCAGGTCAAGGTGGCCTTTTACTGCGTGTGCTCCACAAGCATCCCCATGCTGGGGCACCTGCCGTGCTCTGAGCACAGGCACTCTTACCTGCTTCTGCTGTAGTTACCTTTGGCACTGGACAGATACTCAGTGCCTGGTTTTGTTTCCTGGGAAGGCTGTAGGTGCCTGCAGGGAGTGTGCCTAGAGTGATGCTGCGTTTCTTTGAAGGAAACAATCCTCAATAAGCGTTTTGTTGCAGTCCTGTTGTAGGTGTCCATCAGTCCAGAGACCTTATGCACTCTGTGCATGCCTGAAGCTGGCTGGAGGTCAGGGCTCCAATTCTGAGTGCTCTGTAACAATGGGAAGAGGTGGGGTATGGCTCCGACAGCAGCGGCGTGGGCAGGAGGAGGGTCTGACTCCCGGGGAGGGCAAGGGGTGGGCACGATCCACCTGCTATGAGCATCCTGCACTTGGGAGTGGAGGGATGTGCACGGGACTCTGAGGATGTACTGCAGAGGTGGCATCCTGTGAGCGTCAGTGAAGATATTACCCAGGGAGACTAAGCACAGAATTTTCTGGAAGCCCTGCCCAGATCCCATGCCAGCTGTACCTCCATCAGTCCTGGCAGCTGTGACTCAAGTACAGTGTGGTGCACAGTGCTGAATTCTTCCAAAAACCGTATCTGTCCTCAGCCTGGTGTCTCTGTGGATCAAGTGATTGGGTTTCCCCTCTGTGCTTAGTAACCCGTGTGTGTGACAAACACAGCAGTGTGCCCTGGTGCCACAGAAGGGGTGTGAAAACAGGACGTGGGAGTTCCAACCCAAGCGACGAGGTTCTGGGGGAATCGGCATCTTTACAAGGGAGCGAGGTCTGTCCTGGCATGGGGAAGAGTGTGCCAGGTCATGTATTGTAGGTAAGCAGGGGAGGAGGAAACCCACACAGGTCCTAGCACTCACACTGCCAAATTTTTGGCTATCTGGTTTCACAACCTCCAGAACACTTTTCTAAGGTGTTTTTTTCCTGTAGTGAGTTGTGTGTTTCCCACGACGGAAGGGCTGCTGCCTGGCTGGACCGCCTGAGTGCGTCTGAAAGGCAGGAGGATGCTGGGCTCCTCTTCTTTCTCCTCTGATGGGAATGCTTCTCTGTCCCCAGCTGCTGACAGTGAACCCTGAGCATCGCTTCTCCTGCCTGGCTGACATTCAGGCCTCGACATACCTGTCCAGTGTGGTCTGGAGTGACGTCTGCGAGAAGCGAGTGGAGCCAGGCTTCGTCCCCAACGTGAGTAGGAGCGACCTGTGTGCTGGCCCTGAGAGGGGTTGGTTCTTGTGGGCAGGGGACCCACTGCCTTAAGCAGAGGCTTTCTGATGGAGACATCGTTTCTGAGTGTGTTTGCTGTGGGAGGGTCTCTGCTGTGCCTGACGCATGTGGTGTTGTGTTGTGTGTCCCAGCAGAAGGGCCGCCTGCATTGTGACCCCACCTTTGAGCTGGAGGAGATGATCCTGGAGTCGAGGCCCTTGCACAAGAAGAAGAAGAGGCTTGCAAAGAACAAGTCAAGGGACAACAGCAAAGACAGCTCTCAGTCCGTAAGTGTGCTCCGGGGTCACAGCCAGCCAGGACAGGTGGCTGAGCTGCTCCATTTGGGGCCGTGGCACAGCAGCTACTGAGACAGTGCCCTACCTGCAGACTGACTTGGATAAAAGCATTTGCCTGAGGGAGTCTTCCCCACAGCCAGATGTTCCTCCTCTTTCACAATACCCTGTGTTTTGGAAAGTGAAAAGGGAAACAGAGGTCTGGGCACACTGGTCCAGAGGAAAACTCTAAAGAGCCCAGAACATGTCCAGTACAATCTGCACCTTCCTATGAGGCGCTGCCCAGCTCTGTGGCTACCGTGGTGGGGTTACACAGCAGGAGTTAACTGGGCCCTGATGTGGCCATAGAGAGACATCTGGCCAGTCGGTCCCATTCTTGGGTAACTGTCCAGTTTCCAGCTCTGTGCTGGGCCAGCCTGTGGCTCTGCCGGGCTCCTGTGGCTCTGCCAGGCTCCTGTGGAGTGCAAGCTCCGGTTGCCAGCTGGGAGCCCAGCACGTGAGCCTTAGAGCTGTGTGCTGGTGTGCCCATGAGTGCTTTCTGCAGAGAGGGATCAGTAGAGTCCCACAGAAGCTGGGTGTTTGCAGGCTGGGTGGGCTGACGGGATGCCTGGGACAGAAAACATGTCACCCACTGTCCCTGCTTCCCTGGGTGGGAGCTGGGAGCTGCGCAGTTCTCAGGGTACAGAACAAACATCACTCTGGCCAGGTCAGCTCCATCCGCTGCCTGAGAGCCTCCGGGGATGCTGGGCAGGGCACCGGTCTCTTTATCTCTGCCAATTAACTGCAGTTAACGTCCCTCTTTGGTGGGGTTAGTGCTGCTGACAGTGAGACCTACTGCATGCGCTGAAATCGGGCAGCTAGAGAGGGAAGAACCCGAACAGGCAGATTTCCAAGTACCCCCAGGGGGGTTTGCTGCCCAGAAGGCTCTGCCCCTGCTGCGGCGAGGGACAGGCTCGGGCACTTGTCCTGGGCAGGAGATGGGCATCCCCACCTCCCGTGGAGGTGGAGCGGAGCAGAGGGGGTTTCTGCACCTGCACAGAGGCGATGCAGAAGGTGAGATCATGGCAGACATCAGCGTGGGCTGGCTGCATGCCCACCCCTCCCTCCTGCCCGCTTCCTGGCCTGCATGTGGGCAGCGTACCCGCACAGCCCCGGCGCAGGGCAGCCGCCGGTGGGACACGGCGTCAGGTTTGGGCCTGGCAGGCTTGGTGCTGATCCTGCCCCGCCCTGGCTGCCCTTCCTGTGCGTGGAGCAGAGTGCTCCCAGGAACCAGGCACACAGGTAGACATGTGGGGGTTGTCTGCACGCTGTCAGGGAACGCTGCTCGCTGCAGGTGGAACGAGGCACCGGTGAAAGCCACAGAGGCAGACAGCCATACTGGTCCCATCCTGCCTTTGGGCTGGGTTTCTGCTGGCTGGGAGGCTCTGTGGTGCAACTGGAAGTGCTGCGGTGCCGGAGGCGGCAGCGGGATGCAAATGGGACTGGGACTTCTTAGGCTTGTCCTGTTTTTCTTCGACAGGAGAATGACTATCTCCAAGAATGCCTTGAAGCCATCCAGCAAGACTTTGTCATCTTTAACAGAGAGAAGTGAGTACAGGGGGAGGGTTTTGACAGAAAAAAAATACTCATTTTTCCTGATGTCCCTGAGGAACCAGAGTGCTGGGCCCACCAGCCTGGAGCATCTCGCCACAGGCTGGGCCCCGGGGGCCTGACGCTGGCTGAGGAGCTCAGGGGCTGCCCCTGTACGAAAAGCAGGGAGACAGGAGCAGGGATTATTAATCACAGCCATGAAATAAAACATGCCATGGGGAGACTTGGTGGGTTTAACATATGTATATGACATTGCTTCAGTTCCCCTGCCGCATCTTCTCATCTATCCTGCTTCCAGGGGATGATGTGTTGGAAAATGAAGGCAGGGAATGTGCTAAAGCCTCTGGCAGGGCATGAGTGGGCAGTGGAAGCGCTGGAGCTGGAGCAGGGGCTTTCCCCATGCTCGAGCCAGCTAGTGTGAGAGTGCTGGGTTTGCAAGTAAAGTAGGAGGCAGGAGCAGGAGGAGGAGGAAGAGGAGGAACTCAGCTGGGAGCCTTCGGCCCTGAGCAGAGGGTTCTGGTGGCTGAGGTCAGGGTGGGCAGTGCTGAAGCCTTGCAGGTCACTGGAGTGCCTGAGAGTGTTTCAGTGGGTTTTGGTGATAGGTCGGTCCCTGCTGTGACCTTTTTGCTCTGGGAAGACTGCTCTTTCATACTGTGGGGCTGCCACAGGCAGCTCCTGAGTGGGGTGTGAGCAGCCCGGGCTGCTGTAGCCCATCTCGGCAGCGCTCTGCTGCGGGCATTTGGGCTGGGGGCAGCCGTGTGATGCCTGGTTCCTCTGCTCCACGCAGGCTAAAGAAGAGCCAAGAGCAGACCAGCGAGTCCGTGTCCCAACCTGAGACCACCGATGACCCCGAAACCGCGGCCGAGTCTGAGACCTCCAACTTGAACATGTGCAGCTCCGTCTGCTCCTCCGCGGGCAGCAGCTAGGCCGCAGCCGCTGGGCGAGGGTCGCCGGCCCGCGCCAATAACCCCTTCTCAGGTGGCGCCGAGCACTGCAGGCTGTCCTCCGGTACGGCCCGAGCGCACTGACAACTCGTCTTGCCAAGCTGTAGCACACCAGATGATGATAGTTCATACAGAACTGCTTCCCTGGAGCAGGCGGAGCCGTGCGGCATGCTGGCTGCCTGCTGTGAGGAGAGGTACTTGCTATGCAACTTGTCAGAGGAGGGGGATCAAGGTCTGGACTGGGTCCTCTCCAGAGCAGGATTGCCAAGCTGCACGTGGCTTTCATTCAGTGGGATGCAAGAACAGAGGTTCTGTCCTGGGGTGCAGCAAGGGAAGGCACGGAGCAGGCATGGAGTGGGAGGAAGGCCGCATAGGTGGTTTGGATTTCACTCTGGCGTCCCCTGTTTGTAAAGGCTGCTGTCAGGAGAAGCCATCCCAGGTATGTTGGAGCAGCCGGGGCTGCTCCAGGCTGTGGCAGGTGGCACCGGCGCCCTGGGAGCCTGGAGCAGTTTGGGTCCTGCCATGCAAGGACGTCCCAGGCACGTCGCTGTGCTCTCGTCACCTCTCTGTTTCTTTCCCGACTCGGGGCAAATAAATGTGGTTTGTGTGCTCCGTGCATCCTTCGGGGGCCGGGTGATGGTTAAAGGTGGAGTGGAGATGCAGGGTGGTTTTAAAATACTTGCTGGTTTCACGTGGCTGCTGCGAGGAGCTGTGTGAACGCCCCGGGGCCTAGTTCTGTTGGTCCGGGTTGGGAGGACACGATTCATCACAGGCCCAGAGTCTGCTTTTATAAAGGGGGCAGCTGTGTGGTGCTGCTCCGTCCCGGGAGGGGAAAAGCTGCTTTCACCCTTCCACTTATTTCCAGTGTAAAGTACAAGTACTGTATATAACTGACCGAGACTTGGTTCAACTTCACAAGGAGACGGGCGGTCTCCTTCCCGCTGTGGATATTGCCTTTCTTCTCCTTTCAGAAGCCTTCACTCTCTGAGCTGCTTTGGTGCAGAGCAGCCGTGGGTTGGAAGCGGGCGGTGGGGCAGCCGCCCTGTGTGGCTGCGGTGACACACAGGGCTGCGGCAGAGCTGCCGTCACGGCCAAACCGTCGGCATCTGTCTGCTGCCAGGCGTCCGGAGGTCGCAGGGTCCAACCCCTGCTCTGTGTTCCTCACGCAGAGGTGGATGGAAACAGTTCCCAACAGATGCAGACTCCCTCAGGACAAATTTTGCCGCGTTTCCAGTTTCTGGGAATGGAACCGAAGGACGTAGCCGGTACGGAACAGTTTTATATCAAAAAACTGACACGACACATTTCTTTTCCACAGTTTTATGTGGGAACTAGTCAGTGGCTAAAATCGTGCAGAGCCAGGTTTTCCCAAGAGGCTTTCCAGGAGCGTTCCGGTGCACAGGCACAGCTGCTGCGGCGCTGGGGGCAGCCCAAGCCCCCACACCGGTGGCACATGGTTATTTCAGGGCAGAGCCAGGGCCTGGCATCAGCTGCTAGTCCTTCCTTACAAATAGCCTGTGCCTCATTAGACGCTGCGTTAATGATGGGCTGTTCAGTGAGCGAGGTCTGAAGCAAATGCTTTCCCCTCACCTTTTCCTGGGTACAGGAGGTACACCCCAGCTCTAACCCTGGGGGGAGCAGCCCTCTCTGCCCTGAGTACCTCCCAGTCTGGTTGCGGGGCTCCAGGGTAACCTAATCACCCTCATTCCCTAATTACCTTCTTCCAGAGCACACCTGCAGGCGCCCAGGCCAGGCCATGTGCATTGGCCGCAGCAAGCATCGCTGCTCCCAGTGGGACAGCCCTGTCCTCATCGCCACACTCTCCATGTCCACCCCATTTTCCCTGTGCCCAGCCCAGGCTCCTGGGTCTGTCCAGTGCTGGCTGCCTGCTGCATGTCCCAGCTGGCTCTCCCCATTACCCACGGCTGGATGCTTCCCAACAGAGCAGTTGTGCTTTGGTGCCCACTGTGGCCTCAGACCCAGGTGGGCTCTGCCACGCTCAGAGCATCCTGACCCCCACTGCTGCGCGGGGCTGGGAGCCTGCCTGGCCTGCCGGCACTCAGGGAGGGCAGGAGAAGCAGAACGAGGCCAAAAGCTGAGCAGCTCTTCAGGAATTATCCACTACAAATTTACTCCACCAGTACAGATAGGGTTGGGTTTTCCAGTAGCCTCCGTTGCACTATTTATCATCTTTCTGTAAGTAAAGGCAGAAGTTTGGATGGCTGGAGGGACAAGGAGTATCAGTCAATTTCAGACAGACCACCCCGTCTATGAGATGTGGATACATCCCATACTGCCAGGAGCTCTGGGGCTGGGGAGATGGTGGCAGTTTGGTAGGATGTGCCTAGATGTTCCCATCACTTTATTGTGACTAACACCTCTTGGCGAGGTCAGGGTGTGTCAGGCGGAGCCAGCTCACTGCTGAGACACGTTTCTCACCCCACACCCTCTTGGTGTCGGTCATTTGTGTTCCCTTTCCAGCTCTCCCGGAGGCAGTCGTGCCCAGTATCAGCGGCACAAACCAGGAATGCTTATGGGGGGAGGCCAGGGAATTGCCTCTCCCCAGGTTCAGTACCTCAGCGCAGTTTCTTTCTGCACCCCTGGAATCCAGCAGTGCATCTCCAGGGATGGGCGGGGGGAGCTGCGCTCTGCCTCTCCTCTCTCTGCTTCCCACCTTCATCCCTGAGGGAAGTGGCAGGACACAGACCGCCAGGATCGATGTGCTGAGTAGTAGAGGCACTGTAAGTACTCGTTATCAATCCTAAACTATGCATGGGTGTAACTCCACTGGTTCTCACTGCGGACCTGCCGCCGGTTTGTGCCTGGTCCCTGGAGAATCAATGACAGGAAAGGCCAGAGACTAGTAGGAAAGAGACACCCGTTGGCTTTGTTGTGCAGATCCTTGTGGTGGGTCCATCCCTGCTGTGCCGCTGCTCTCTGGGCCCCTTCCCTGTCACGTCCCATCTGTGTCCCCATAACGAGCCTGCACTAATTAAGGTGGCAACCGCCGTTGTCCCCCTGGCTCTGTGCAGGGGCATCCCGTAAAGCCACCCTGTCTGTGCCAAACTCCTGTGCTCACCAGAGCCGCTTCCCTCCCCGTGCCACTCTGGCAGTGAGCTGCTGGCACCGGCTGGCTGCACCGACCGCGGTGGGCACAGGGATGTCACATCTGGGGGAGCCCTCCTGTGCTGGTATCAGTGGGTGTTGGAGGAGTGTGTGGTGCTGTCGGGCCCATCCTGGGTGGGCAGCTCACTGGCAGAGGGGCTGGGAGCTGCCAGCCCTGCCTGCAGCAACCAGAGTCGGGCTGGGGGTGCGTGGAGGGCACTGGGCTGGTGCACGGGGCTGGTTATCCCCTGCAAAGGGCCAGCTGCCATGACGACATGGGGCTCTGGCACGGAGCCTGTCACTGCTGGGTTAGGAGCTGATGCGGCTCCAGACACAGCAGAGCTCTCGGTGAGGGGGTGAGTGAGTGCTGGTGCCAAGTGGTGCTGTGCGGAGCTTGGGAGAGGCAGTGGCAGCTCTGGCTCACATGGCAGCTGCTCCGGACACAGCGATTCCTGAGGCAGATATTTCCATACACAGGTTTTGTATGACAGGTTTATACAGGCTGTGCCATTACTCCCTGTGCAAGTCTCTGTCGCCTATGAATTACTCCCCTTCCACTCCTTGCCATCGGGTCATTTTCTTAGCCCTGTTGTACTATGAAGTTTTGCAGAGCTGCCTATTTTTAAGTGTTTCCATTGAATCCCACCGACTTTGCTGGGAATTGTGTGTAGAAAACAAACGCCAGGTACAGTCCTGATGTCTCTTCTGTTGCCAATCCTTTATTGCTCTGTCCCGTGCCAAAAGCCGAGGAGGAGACATAAAGTACCAGCAAAGAGGCCAGTAATAGGAGCTGGACACTGGGCAGTGCTGGAGGCCTGATGCCTTGGCAGGGTATCTTCAACAATTCTTTCAGTGGAAATCCATGTACAGTATATCTGTGTATTTTATGTTAAAACCTTTCTGTAATTTTATTGCATGAGAATTCTGCCACATCACAGGCTATTTAAGTTCTGAAGCGTTTGTTCCTGCAGGTGCTGCAGAAGCCATTGCACCTGTGCAGTAATAAATGTGTCTTTTTAACACTGCCGCCTGCTCCTCTCGAGGTTTCTGCTCTGTAGCAAACGCCACCGGTCGTGCACACGGGATGTTACAGCTCTGGATCTGTTACACATCACAAGCTGGAGCTTCCTGGTGTCTGACTCACGCCGACGGGCTGGGGTAGGAGGCAGAACATGCCTCAGTGGGTACCGTGCCGGTGCCTGGGAGCGAGCCCTGTGCCAGGCTGCAGGGCCAGGGCTCTCCCACAGCCCCCACTGCTTGCTGTGTGTTGGCCTTTCCCTGCACAGCCTGGGATGTTGGGTGTTAGGCTCGGTGAGACAGCCCAAGGGAGCTCGGGGGGGACGCTGGCTTTTCTCTTTCAGCCCTCACCTGTGCCGGGAATGATTTACCCCAGTTCTTGGCACAGTGTTAGACCTGCGTTAGCTCCGTGTGGACGCGTCAAGAAGGGCTCTGACCCACTTCATAAGGAGTGGCAAAGGGATGAGCCAATCGCTGTAACATGGGTCGCTGCTGAGCCCCTTGCCGAGGGGTGGGAGCACCCTGCCTTGCTCCAGGGATAAAGCACCAGGAAGCATGGGAACAGCGTGATGACTTTGTGTCTGCCGGCCGCTGGCTTGGACGTGTTGGGGCTGTGGACGAAGGTCCCTTTGCTGCAGCTGGTGAGCTGCCACCACTGCCATGTCCCCACAGCCCTCAGACCCCTGGCCAGTGCGCGACAGCAGCTCTCAGCCCCCCGGCTGGCATGTCCCCGCAGCCCAGGACAGGTGCGTGGCTGCAGGGTGACCTCACTCTCCAGGCCATGCATCGTTCCAGACGGACATGCTCAGTGCATATCCAGCTTTCCTTTGGACCAGGCACTTACTGACTTCAATTTTACTGCTTTAGGGAGTGCTGCTGTTTGTGTGGAAGCGAGAGGCTTGTCCCTGCTCCGAGTGCTGGCTCGGCGCTCCTCCAGCGCTGCTGCAGTGCCCCACTACCACAGAGCCAGGCACAGGCCCTGGGCCAAGGGCAGGAGTGTCTCCCCAGCCCCTTCTCCTGCGCGTGCCTGACCCAGAGCCTGCAGGAAAGATGTCCAAAGAAATTAAGGCCAACCAGAGACTGTGTTTGTGCTCTGGGTGGTTTCGCTTCCCGGAGGCTCAGGCTGCATTCAGCTGGCTCTGCTGGGTCTCTGCTCAGCATCGCCTGGCACTGGCAGAGCTGCAGAGATGATCCCAGCCCCATTCAGTGTGTCAGGGCAGTGGGACAGCCACACAGCTCCCCAGCAGAGGAAATAAATGCAGAGCTGCCATCGCAGGGACGGACAGTGGGATCAGAGCCCTCGGCTGGTGAGGTGGGGGGCACCAGCCCAAACAGGCTGCAGGGTGATGTGGGGGAAGGGGGGGGCCAGTGTCTCTGGCTTCTGCTCAGGGTCCTGGCAGACCCCAACAAGCCTGGCTGTTGAAGATAGGGCCATGTCCAGGGCAGAGATCACAGAATTTCCCTGGCAAAGAGCTGGGGGTGCCAGGTATCCACCTCAGGCTGAGATGGCTGGGCAGCGGGGGACTGCACTGCTAGCAGCCTGTACCTTTTCTCTTTTGGGGTTGCCACTGCCATCACTGTTTACAGAGGAAATAATAGATGCTCATTAGCCTTGTGCAGTGGTAGGGAAAGCTAGAAAACCAATTAGTGGAGTTGAGTTGTTTAAAATGAAATACAAATATATGAACGCATCCCCAGCTGTTTGATGCAGGAATGATGACAGCTCAGTGCATTAACCTGGGAGATGTCGGCAAGATCAGGTAAACATTAAAAAAAAAAAAAAAGCCACCCAGAACATCCCTTCCTGGTTCAGGGGTGTGGATACAGATAACCACACACAGTCCCATTACCTGGGGGGGGGAGTGGAGGAGGGGGAGGGCGGGTGGGTGGTACAGAGGGGTGCATGGCCCCAGCTTTTGTACCCATCAGGCTTCGGGTTGCCTTCAACCAGCCCCACACAAGCCTCAGCTGTGGGACATGCTCTGGGCAGGTGGTTGGTCACTGCCCTCCTTTTCCACTCCACAGCTGCAGCATGACCATCCCTGCCACAGCTCAGCATGGCCCCAGTGCTCTGCAGCCACCCCAGTCCCATCCCAGGCTGCCTCAGAGAATAGGCTGTCACCCCTCTTGACACCGTGGGAAGTCACGGCTGTAGTGGCCATGAATTTTCACCAGTTATATGCCAGCTCCCCCCACAGAGCCAGCCCTTGCTCACGTGTGCAGCTCCGTTGCTCCTGGTTCCTGCTCTCAGCCGGAGCTGGGGACCCAGCACAGGCTATCTGAAGCAGAGCCGCATCTCGCAGGGCTGCAGCATCCCCCGCAGAGCTTCGCTGCCAACCTCGAGGGAGAAACCCCGCCACCCTCATTGTGCCACAGCCTCATTCATGAGCCCATCGGCCGGCTCTGGCTCTGCCCCAGCAGCAGGGCCAGTGGGCCAGGTCACAGCTGGGGGGTTTGGGAGGGATCTGCATTACTCCTGCACAGCCAGCACCGATCCTCCTTTCTCTGACATGGGGGTTACAGGAGCCTGACCCCGTGTTGCAGAGCTTGGTGCTGAGGAACATGAAGCTTGGCCATGGCAGACGAAACGCTTCTCTCACCCCATGACTGCCACAAGCTTTATTCACCGCAAGGACCAGCAGACGCTGGGTGAGCCCTTCCCGCAGAGGTACATGCACAGGCCCTGGCACAGGGGGGTCACCATCCTGTACCTGCCTTTAAATTTAATAAATGGGCTCTAAGGGCGTTATAAAAGAGTCTGGCGTGTGCACTGGGCCTTCAAACGAGCCCGGTGAGCAGCTGCAAGACTCACACTCGGTTCCTGAAAAACCGTATAAATAACATCTAAAAAAACAAGCCTAATGGGAAGACTACGGGCACCTGGGGCCCAGGAGCAGCCAGCACCCACCCTACTGACATTGTGACCACGGCAGGGACAGACGGACACGCTGCCATCCCATGTGGCTGCAATGGTGTAGATGTCTGTGTCTGGCAACCAGAGGAGCTGTAGCTCCCAGTGTTAAACCCAAACAGGTGCAGAGGCCTTTACCAGCCTGAGTCCTGTGGTTACCAGCCCAGGAAGGGTGGATGATGCTCCCCAGGGAGCACACTCTGGCCGCAGCACACCTTTGCATCTGCCCTGGCCACAAGTTGGCCAAGGGCATCACAGGGCTGGGCTTTCCCGGTGGCTAGGGATGAACACTGATGGGAAGGGGGAGTGGGTACCTGGCAGGAGGGTTACTCTATTGGCTACCTACGAGAAGAAGGGGCTGGGGCAGCTGGCCAACGCTCCATTTTCATCCTGACCTTGGGGGCGGCCCACCAGCTCCTTCCCGGGCAGATGCGGCCCTGGCAGGGGCCCAAGCGCCCCGGCAGCGGCTCCGTCGGGCAGAGCACAGCCCCCGGGCGGCCCCGGGCCCTCAGGACAGGGAGGTGATGTTGGAGCGGCCGCCCGGCGGGGCGATGATTTTCTGAGCCGTGCGCCTGGCGATGTGGTCGTCCGCCTGTGAGCCTGGGGAAGAGGAGAGGCAGGAGCTGTGCTGGGCAGGCCCTGGGCAGGGGGACTGCTTCATACTGAGCAGCACAATTAAGTTTCTACCCAGCAGCTTTGCCCTGCTGCTCACCAGCCTGGGACACATCCCTGCCCCCTCCCACCACAAGCCCCTGCACTTGGGGTCCCCGGGCCCTACCAGACAAGCTGAATCCCGACTGATGGAGGTTGCGCACGGGAGGAGCCTGGGCTTTGGCCGCACAGGGCGCAATCCTGGACGCCGGGGTGGGGGCCACAGCTTTGGTGTTGGCCAGGACGTCGTGGACTGGCCCGTCATACAGCCCTCGGGGCACGCCGTGGACCTCAGCCAGCTGCCAGTGGGGAGTGAGCAGAGGTGTGAGACACATGTTGAGGCTCAGGGGAACAAGGACCTGACCCAGCATGGAGATAACAACCCTCCCTGTGGGTAACACCTCCCTGGGAAGCTTTGAGCAGAGATGGCTGGGCAGTGCTGCAGGGGAGACATGCCCTCCCACAGGGACCTGGCAGGATCTCATCATCCCCAGCCCACAGGGACTTGGCCAGGTCCCACCCTCCTGATCCCCATCCTGCAGGGACCTAGCAGGATTCCATCCTGCCCTCACTCCAGAGGCACTCCCTGACACCCCAGAGGGACCCCCAGGCACTCCCAGCACTCCCCCCCCTAGCCCCTGCTGGGGTTCCTGCTGCAGCTGCCAGCACTACTGCAGGTCATTCATGCTATGCCTTCACCCAGCCCATAAGAACCACTCTAAGTAACCCGTAGGGACAGAGAGGGGGGCAGAGCTGTTTAGAAGCTTCTTATGTACTTGCACATCTTCCTGTCTCCTTCGAAAGCTGTGCTGGCACACGGGAAGATTCATCTAATTGCATTTCCAGTAATTACTGACCGCCACATCCATTATGCTTCTGAGAGCTGCAGAGCCGACGCCGGTGATGCAGCAACAGAGACTGTCCTAAATGGGCAGGAGGAATCCCTCCCTTTGGCCTCAGTACAGGCCAGATAGAACCAGCGCTGGGCCCAGTCCTGTTCCTGCCTTGGGACAGGCGCACAGCACCAGCAGTGTTCACTGCAATGCTGAACGAGGTGGTACTAAAGTGCTGAGCCCAGAGCAGTGCGATGGCACCAGTACAGAGTAACAAGGCCCAAGAATAAGTAACACTAACAGCATTCTCTGTGTTGCCCATTCCATTGCGCAGCATCCTGCAGCTGCTGCAGCACCGCAAGGTGGAGAGAGCACGCCCAAAGTGGGGGGGTGACAGTGGGTACAAGTCCCCTTACCCTGTTTCTTGCCTTTATCCTTTTATAAACGAAGTCAGGGAAGGTCTTCCTGGGGATGAAGCGGCCCGAGCCCTGGGTGACCAGCAGGTTGCCATCCTCAAGAACGACTTTGCCTTGGCTTATGACCAGGGTGGGAGCCCCGTGGCACTCGGTGCCTTCAAATATGTTGTACTCCACACTCTGGCAGAGACAAACCAGAGACTTGGTGCTGTTAAGACTGGAGAAGGTGATGGTCCAGTCAAGTATCCTCCCCCCTTCCCCCCCCTCTTTTCTACATCAGCCCTTGTGCACCATCAGCTGTCCTCAGCTACCTCCTCACATTCCAGGTAATGGGGATCTTCCAAGTGGACACCAGGATGGAGAAACTCAATCCTCAGCACCCACCAGAGTGATGGGGCGCAAAGGCAGCTCCTGCTGTATGGAGTCGCCCACCTCTTGGCCCAGGGGAGCCCCAATTCTGCTGCCCCTTTGGGGACAGAAGCTCCTGTCACCTCAGTCACTCTGAGCCCCATAGTGAAACCAGCAGGGACAGCCAGCCCGCTCTGCAGGGAGCACAGAGTCCCGCCCTCTTCCCCAACACTCCCGTTTCTATCACTAATGAGCTGCCCAAAAGACCCCCCTAGTCTTTCCAAAGGGTATTCCCTTGTGCCTGGATTTCTAGACACAGATGTGGGGCGTTCACCACAGGAACCCCTCCCCCTCGCTGGGCAGCCCCATCTTTCTGAGCTAAGAAATACGCTGCCCCCACAGCTCTCTGCCAGCTCCAAACCCAGCCCAGGAGAACAGTTAAGAGCTGCTTTACCAGGTGGTGGGTTTTTGCTGAGATGATTTTTGTAGCCTTGGGGTTCCACAGGACCAGGTCTGCGTCAGCACCCACGGCAACACGCCCCTTCCTGGGGTAGCAGTTGAAGATCTTGGCAGCATTGGTGCTGGTCACCGCCACGAAATCGTTCTCATCCATCTTCCCGGGGACCTGGGGCAGTGAAGGGAGGAAGGGAAGTCACCTCAGCCACGCCCCATGCCTGGCAGCATCCCCGTCCCACGGCCGGACGCCCACTCCCCCTCCAGCAGGCACGCGGAGCTAGGACCCGCACTGCTCGGCGCTGCCCAAATGGGGCAGGAGGCACAGGGGCTGAGCCTTGTCCCTGTGGGTGCATAACGCAGCAGATGGGCTCCACTCTCCCTGGACCGTGTGAGATTTAAGGTCTCCATAGGACAAGACCTTTCCTGTAGGCTCCAACTCCCTGTACAGGTGTCACATGTTCACCAAGGGTGGTGGTGGGGTATTTCCAGAAGGAACACTGGAAGTGAACCCCAATGGTGACATTTCCCATCTGTCTTTATGATCTAAACACCAAATTCATTTCTCTTTGGGCAGAGCCCAGAGACTTCAGGGGGGCTCAGTTCCCGAGGCCCTGGAAGCCCACACAGAGATGCCTCCTCTGTGGGATGTGGGTGGGAGCCTCCCAGGGATGCTCCTGGCAGGACTTGGTCCTGCCAGCCAGCCGCTCAGTACCTTGTCACCCTTGGCAGCAGAGCTCCTCTGCTCAGCAGACACAGAGGGGCCATGGGAACCCGCCCCCATCAGTGGGGCCTGGGGTGACCATGCAGCTGTCAGGCATGGCCGTGGCTGTGGCCATGGAGGGAGAGCTGCCCTGTCCCGGTCTGACTCCTACAAGTGCCAGGGAAGAGGAATGCCACATCCTACCCTCAGGAAAATTCACTGGAGAGCCTTTCCCCGTGACTGCGGGTGAGGGGGTGGGAGGTCCCCGCACCGAGCCTTTGAAGGCGCCTTGAAAGCACTCAAGCATCACATTCTCTCTCATTAGCAAGTTCCTCTGAAGTAGCAGTCTAGACATTGTCACAGCTCCCAGCTTGTTGGCATTAATGAGGCCGCCTGGCACGAGCCCTGCTCGTGTGCCTGCAACCCACAACCCCCCATCCCCCCACCCCCCCCACCCGGCGTCGCCACGGTACCTACCACACACTTCTCCCAGATTATTGACATCCGCTCCTCGATGCCGTTGGTCCCTTCGGGGATGAGGGTGAAGTTGTCCTTCCCCACAGCCTTCTGCGCGGTGCTGAAGGTGCAGTGAGCACTGCCTGTGACCTGCAGGTCCCCACTACCCAAAGTGGAGGGGGTCAGAGGAGGCACCCGATGCCACAACCAGCCTTGCCACCCCAACACTGCTCCCCCCAAGGACAGCCACTGTCTCCTGGCAGAGCGCATGGGGCACGGGGCTGATGGGCCTGGTGCTCCATTGGTTGGTTTACATGGGTAATGAGCACAGGCATCACCTACGAGATGTGACAGCAGCCTCACAGCACTGAGCTGCCGCTCTGTTTGCTGTTTAAGCTGAGCTTCTACCCGCTGCAGACTCCTTTTGGACCTGGGGTGATTTTAGGAAACATTCTCCAAGCAGAGCACCCCCCAAAGCCAGGACATGGTTAAACAGGAGGAGAGGCTGGGGTCTGAGCTGAAGGAAACCCAAGTGATGCCAGAACTGTGGCGGGGCATCTTACTGCCTCCTCCAAGGACCCATCAAGCACGTTGTGGTACCTGGGTGCGCTACGCCAGACATGAATGGCACACCAGCCTCTGCTGTGCTGCTGCACCCCACGGCACCCAGGGGTGGGGGGTAAGATTGGGGGTCCCGGGGGAGTGAGGGGCCGCAGTGCCCACCCAGCCCCCTCTGTGGGTCATGCTGCTCCTGGAAACGGCGTTCGAGGGATGCGCTCGGGCACCGCCCGGGCACGGACTCACCAGGACAGGAGGGAGGCGAGGTGGTCTGGTGTGGTGGGGTCTGGGCTGATGGGGGGGGACGTGACGAAGGCTGCAGCTTTGGCCCAGTTCTTGCTCCAATAGTGCGACCCGTCGGTGCCCAGGCTGGCGGTGATGGGCTCTCCATACACAACCGTGCCTACGGAGCAGCCCGTTGTCAGGTGCTAACGTGCCCCTCCCCACCCCACACTGCAGTCATCCGTACAGGGGTTCCACTTATCCTCAGGGCTCCCACTCCCTCGGCCTCTGGATTCCTCTGGACTGCCTCTGCTGGCCTGGACACATAGCCAGGACCCACCCCGGAGCTGACTCTCTCCCCCTCAGCCCAGACACATCAGCACCCACAAGCCAGGCACCTTCCCATACGCCTCTGACAGGGACTCTGAGGGGCAGGGCTGTGGGGACCCCTGCCTGCCCCTGGGCATGGCAGCTCGCTTCCAGCTCCTCCCGCTCTACCCCCAGTTCGAATCCAGGGCTCACCCCAGACCCATGTTCCCTCCAGTCTGTGACAAACAGCTCCAAGGGAATTACTTCCTTTTTTATTTCTTTTTGGTTGTTTTTAGCTGCCTCTGCAGAGATTCAGGTGTCCGAGCTGCCAGCACATCCCAAACCTCAACCCCCCCAGCTCAGAGCAGCCAGCCCTGGCACACCCTGCCAACAGAAGCCAGCACTTTGGTTCAGCACCCTTAGAGTGAGAGAGAACTGGGGGATAAGGAGTTCTTACACCTCACAGCTGGAATGATGCTCCAGGGCACCTCTGAATGGGCCTGGAGCCCAAGAGAGCGGCTCACCTTTCCTCTTGGCCTGTGCCAATACATCTGCCGCTCCTCTGCTCATGACTTTGGTGATGTACAGGGGGCAGTTGGCTTGCTTGGCGATGGTAATGGCACGGTACACCGCCTCTGCTTCCACCTGCAGACACAGGACACGGCAGGAAGCACCTCGGAGCAGCTCCGGCATGGCGGCAGCGGCTGTGAGGGGTGAGGGGTGTTACCTCCTCGGGGCGGCTCAGGACGTGTCCTTCTGGGCCCGTAATCCCGAGCTCCAGCAGCCGCTTTTGCTCCTGGGGGGGACAAAGGAAGAGCAGTCAGCAGTGTAGGAGCCTGTCTGAAGCCATGTGCGACACAAACCCCCTCTCAGGGGCACCTGAAGGGCTATGGCTCCCACCAGTGATTCCGTGATGTTCCCTACCAGGCGGAGCTCCCACGGAGCTGCTGCTGGACACAGGGACAGGAGTCACAGAATCACAGAGCATTGGGAGTCAGAAGGGGTCTCAAAAGCTCATCCAGTCGCACCCCCCTGCCAGAGCAGGATCAGCCAGACTTAATCTGTGTTAGTCCTTACCCTGCTGTAACCCCCCAGCAGGGCTGGGGTCCTGCTCCCAGTTTGAACTCCCCTCCCATGTCAGGTGAGTCCTCGTGGGACCATGAGCTAAAGGGAAGCGAGGGGAGCTCCTGTTGGATCACCCCATGGCAGTGGGTGTCCAAGGCATCCTCCTCTACAGGTAAAAAGGAGGAATAATGACTGTGATCCCACAGCACCAAGGAGTTCCTGGGCACTGGCTCTGGGCTGGCACTGCCCAGTGCCACACACACTGTGGCAGCAGCGCTGAACTCCTCATCCTGAGGGACCCGTCAGCCTGTGGGAACCGTGTGGCATTCAGCCAGAAACCCCCTCACTTCCCAAGACTCTCCAGCGAGACAGAGAAGGTGACAAAGTGCCTCTTAAGGCAGCGAGTTGTCCCATGAGGAGCCCCATAACGTCCCTGCTGAGCCCTGTGATGGACTCCGTGCTGACACCCAAGAGTCTGCAAGGAATCAGGCGGGCGCTGTTGGTTTTGGTAGGTGCCCCTGACCCTCTGGCACGTCCTTCCACCTGCATATGCAGCCACCACCGCATACCCCGTCAGCCCCTTCCCTCCCAGCCTTGGGCTGTTGGCTTATTTGAGCCGGGGGGGGGTGGGGTGGAAGGAGCAGTGTCTGCACCACGCTGGCAGCTGCCAACGTGCTGCCTGACACAGAACACCCGGCCAGCCTTCCCTTTACACAACCACGGGCACCGTACCTCATCGATGATGTCCCCGTTCTCGGCGTGCACCTGGGCAATGGCCCCCAGGTCCCGCAGGATGCAGAAGATCTCGTACATCTGCCAGGAGAGAGCGGGTCAGTCACGGTGACGTCATGGCGTGCGCCCAGCTCGCGCCTGAGCGCGGTGAGGAGGGGCAGCAGCCAGATCCTTACCTGTGCATCGGTGCACTGCAGCTTGTCTTTGTAGGCCATGAACACCAGGAAGGAGTTCACCCCTCGAGAGAAGGAAACACAGGGTGGTGTATTGCCGCAGCCGCAGGCCTGGCGAGCTGGCAGGGCGAGGGGGGGCAGGCCGTGCTGGGGCGGGGGGCTGGCAGTCATGCAAGACGAGGGGCTGCAGTGGGAAACCAAGTCTGGGCCAGAGACCTGTTACTGCACTTCACAGGGACAGAGGCAACCACTGACCCCAGGCCACGGCCACTGACCCCAGGCCTCGGCCACTGACCCCAGGCCTCGGCCACTGACCCCAGGCCACAGGCACGTTGTGGATAAACTAGGATTCACAGGGATGCACACACGGTATGGGCTGGACCTGCTCCATCCCTCCAGCCACTCTGCACTGCCAGAGGGAACTCACTGCAAATTTCGATGCTAATTGGCCAATTAAGCCCCTGCTTTGAGACTGCAAATTGCACTGAAGTCACTCAGCTTGGTATTAGCATTTCTGAAAGCAAGATGTAGCTCCTGCATGGAAATAAGGATGAAGGAACTGTGTGAAGTCCTGCCACAGCCCATGGACTCCACTAGATACAGCCCTCCAGCAGGACTGTCCCATTGATCAAATTCACTGGCTTCTTCCCTTCAACCAGCTCTCAACCCACCTCGACCTTCCAGTTACCCACGGGGATGCTGTGGGAGACTGTGTCAGATGCTTTACTGAGGTCATGGCAGACCACATCTACTGCCCTACTATCATCTATCCACCTTATATCCTCATAAGAGGCTATTAAATTAGTCAAACATGACTTCCCCTTGGTAAAAACCTGCTGATTGCTCCTAACAACCCTCTCATCCTTGACGTGCCCAGAGACAGCACTGAGGATATATCTTTCCATCCCCTCTCCAGGGATGGAGGTGAAGCTGACCGGCCCATACAGCCTCACAGCATGGGGTCACTGCTGACCATCGCTCCCCTCTCCGTACCCTTGTCCTTCACCAGGGCTTCCAGCTCTTCCTTCAGGCTCTCGTGCCAGCGAGGGATGTCGACGTGCAGGGAGTAGTCGCAGCAGGCCTGGCTGTCGGCACTCCCACGCCACTGCTCGTAGGCAGCCAGGAGACTGGTCCCAGCGTCTGCACAGACGTGGTCAACTGGGAAACACCACACAGCATCAGGCAGGGAAAGGGAGAGAGAAATACCCGGAGGGCAGCAGCTGCCGGCACTCCTGGCCAGGCTTTACTGCACATTCATGTTACAGCACGGCTAAACACAAGGGATAATAAATCTCCCAGGAGAAACAAGACAAAGGGAGCAAACCAACCCCTGGTTACAGCTACTCAGACCCCCCCTCTTCACACAGCCCCCAGCACGGCACCCGGGAACAGCCAGTGACAAAGCACATCCTCACACAGCCCACCCAGGCACTTCTGGAGCTGACCCACAGCCTGTCACTCCCCACACCGCCCCCCATATCTTCCCTCCTGTCCCCCTGGCATGGGCTGTGGGATGGGCACAGAGCTGCACCAGTGCTTGCTGGGGGGTGCTCCGTCAGTCACACCCAGGGGGCCTGGGTGCCACGCCAACACAGCCCATGCCAACATTATTTCACATGATGTTTCCAGAGATGGGAAACCTCTTACAAGACGACGGCTGCAGAGCTGTTAGAAACATCTTAAAAGGTGTTTCAAAGTTTTCTTCCGTTTCATTCCCTTGGGAGGCGAAGGAGCAGCTATGTATTTTTAATGTACTCGTGTGGCAGTGGCAGGAGGCTCTGAGAGGCACATAATGGGCTCTAACGAGCTCTGCGGCGCTTTGATCTCTACCACAAAACCCAGCTTGTCTCTGCGGCGTGGGTACATCATCCCTGCAGTGATACCAGCCTGACACAGCGCCCGACTTCCCAGCCCGCTCGAACCCGCCCCGTCTTACTGATCATCGTGGTCCCTCCGGCCAGGGCTGCTCTGGTGCCTTGGTAGAAGCCATCAGCAGAGGTCATGCCCATGACGGGCATCTGCAGCCTGGTGTGGACATCAATGCCCCCTGGCAGCACGAGCTGGCCATAGGCATCGACTACCTTGGCACCCTCGGGAACGCTCAGGTTCTCTCCAATTTGCCTGGAAGGGGCATTAAGATTCCTCGTTAATTGGCTGCCCAGATCTCTGCACCCCTGGCCAGGCTCTCCAGCGAGGAGAAGCTTCTGGTGGGCAGTGTGGTGTGTTTGGCTGGCGCTGGGAGTGGAGACAGGGTCTGCCCAGCAGGCCAGCAGCCTCCATCCCAACCCCCCGGCTCCGCCAGAGCGTCAGGATGCCCCAGGCCACCAGCCAAGGAGGCACCGGGGGTCTTGCATGCCAGCATGCAGAGAGCTCAGCCTGGCTCCTTGCACAGCTCACAGCAGAGCGTGGCCTGTCAGCACACCGATGTGGCTCTGTCTGGACAGTAACCTGAAGGGCTGCCCTCGTTCCCCAACAAGGGAAGGTACCTATCTGAGAGATAAATGGCAGGACAGACCCGTGTGCCGGTTCCGTGGCACTGCACTCTGCTGGGGCAGAGTCACCAAACACGGGTGTTTAACTCACTTTATCGAGCCATCTTCCACATAAATGTCTGCGTAGAATGACTGGTCATCGTTGACAACTCTTCCTCCTTTGATCAGAAGCTGGTCACTCTAACAGGAAGAACAAACACTCTTTTCAGATTACTGGGATGCTGCCTTACTCATTCTCAGCTTTCGTTCAGCCCAGGACTTTGCATTGTGCCCTCCAAGCCTTCCTTCTCTACCAGGGCACAAACACTGGCACAGGGTGCCCAGGGAGGCTGGGGCTGCCCCAGGATCCCTGGCAGGGTTCAAAGCCGGGTTGGATGGGGCTTTAGGCTGGGGGGTGTCCCTGCCCGTGGCAGGGTGGCGCTGAGGGCCCTGCCTACCCAAACCAGTCCATCATTCTGAGATACTACCAAACTATTCTACACCAGAACCCAACTGTATTTTGCAAAGGAAACCATCCAGACCCATCATCTGAGGCAAACACAGACCTCCCACAGAGCGTGGTACAAGCCTGGGGTGTTCAGGCAGCGCAGCTGAGCCCGACAGCTCTGGGTACCAGAGAGCCCAGAGCCCCATTGCACTGGTCTGAGCCACACACTCTGAGCAGGGCCGGGCAAGAGGAGCATGCTCCAGCCCCAGCTGCTCCTCGCCTGCCTCGGAGGGACGCGCTGCCACCCCGAAGGGCCCCGGGGCTCCTTCAGAGCCAGCTGAGACTGACAGAAGTTGTCACCAGTTTCAGCAGGCTGGCAAGACACTGCAGCACAGCCAGGACACTGCCTCCTCCAGCCTCGGCTGCCCAGGCTTGAATGCTCGTTTATTAGCCAGGCGATTCCCTGGCTCTCTGAGCTCCCCCAGCCCTGTCCGGGGCAGGTGACGCCTCGGGACTCCCCTCACTTCAGTCAGATGCCGCTGCGGCTGCCAGACCTGTGGTGCCTGTGCTCAGAACAACAACAAAGCTTCCCTGGGCTGCAGCCTGGTTTATGGGGATTGCCTTTCCCCCCTCCCGTGTTGCTGGGAACACTGTTGCCGGGGCTGAGATGGGCAACACAAAGAGCACGGCCCCGGCACGGAAACAGCGGAGGATGCAGGAGCACGTGGAGATGCCTTAGGCACAGCAGCGTGTGCTGATGCTCAACAGCCCTGAAGGCGCGTTGGGCTCCTGCTTTAGAGGGCATCGCCGGCCGACTGAAAACACGAGAACCGCGTCGGGGGGTTCAGAGCAGCAAGGCTGTTACCGCGTCGGCTGTTCTCCCTTGTCCCATGACATCAATCAAAACAAGCGTCTGTGTCGGTGCCCCACGGGACCGTCCTACAGCCCCTCCCCTTCGGGAACCACCCCCAGCCCCCCAAGCCCCAGCCCCGGCCCAAGGCAGCCGGTCCCCCGGCCCAGCCCGGGCTCACGCCGCGCCGGGATGTTTTCAGGGGAACTCAGCCATGAGCCAGCAAATGGGGATAAAGCACCGCGCTCCCGGGGTTCCCCCGCGCTGCCGCTGAGCCCATCCCGCCCGGCCGGGCTGGGCAGCGCCCGGTGCCTGGCTCCGAGCGCGGGGGGCAGCGGCTCGGGCGTGGGACCGGCGGGGACCGGGGCCAGGAGCCGGGCAGGGACCCCGAGGGCAGACGCTCCCCCGCTCCCCCAACCAGCTCGTTCCGCGGAGAAAGCGCTCCCGAAGCACATTTTCCGTCCCGGCGCCGAAGCCAAACCCGGCCGGGCGGCGGGGCCGCCCCGAAGCCGCGGCGAGGGTCGCGCCGGCCTTTGTCCCCCCCGGCGGGACCCGCAGACAAAGCGCCGGGGCCGCGGGCTCGGGCCGGAGCCAACAAAGGGACGGCGGAGCCCGCACCCCCCGCAGCACGGACGGCTCCCGACCCCCGTCCGCGGACAGAAACCGCCCCGGCGGCGGGGACCGGCCGGCTCCGGACCCCGCGACCCCCGGCCCGGCCCCGCGGCGGGGTCCCTCCCGCGCCCCCGGCCGCGCGGAGCCGCTCACCGCGACGCGGGGGCCGCTCTTCTTGCCCTGGTGCGACATGTTCCCGCCGCCCTGCGCGTGTCCGTGCCCGAGCTCGCGCCTCCCCGCACGCGCGCGCGCGCCCCCCGCCGCCGGCTCCCCCCGGCCCGGGCCGCGCTCCCGGCGCCGCAGACAAAGCGGCCCGGCCCGGGGCGGGGAGGAGGAGCGGGGCCGCCCGCCGAGGGGCCCCCAGCCCCAGCGCCCGCCCCCGCGGGGCCGGCGGCACGGCACGGGGCGGGACGGGGCGCGCAGCCCCTGCCCGGTCCCGCCACTGCCCGAGCGGTTCTGCAGCCACGGCCGGGCCGGGGGGGCGCGGGGCAAGTTGCGCCCCCCGCAGAAGCGGCCGGTACCCGCCCCCGGCCGTGCCCGGCAAGGAGCCGGCCCGCCGGGCTGCTCCCGGCCCCGTCCCAGTCGCGGGATGCCGGCGGGGCTGGGACGGGACGAGCCCCCCGCTCGCCCTCCCCGCGGGGACTCGTCCGGAGCGACTCCGCACCCGCGGGAGGAGAAGGGGCGAGAGCCGCTGCTGCCCCACGCGGCTCCGGGCGCCGGTCCGGGGCTGGCGGCTGCCCGCACCTGCTGCCGGCTCCGTGCCCGCCCCGGGGCCGGGCCGGAGGGAGGAGATGATGGGATGGGATGAGGTGGATGGGATGGGGATGGGATGGGATGAGGTGGATGGGATGGGAGAGGATAGGATGGGGATGGAATGAGGTGGGATGGGGGCAGGCGGCCCCAGCCCTGCCCCGCCGCAGCCGCCCCTCACCTGCGCGCAGCCGGCGGGCGGCTCTCCCGGGGCTGGGGCCCCCTCCGGCGGCGCGGCGGGCTCGGGGCTGGGGCCGGAGGCGCGGCGGTGCCCGCCGGAGGGGGTCCCGGGGCCGGAGTCGCCGAGCGAGGGGAAGTCCAGCGTCTTGTTTTCGAAGGCATCCTCCACGCTGCAGAACATCCCGCCGCGCTTCTGCCGCGGCCGGGGGCTGCCCGCGCCCAGCCCCGCGAAGCAGGCGGGCAGCGCCTCCTCCTGCCGCCCCGCCATGGGCTCCGGGACGGGCCCCTCCTCCGCCGCGCTCCCGCAGCCGGCTCGGCCCGGGGAGACGAGCAAAGCGCGTTAAAAGCCGCGCAGGACCCGCCCCGCCCGGCCGGCCGTGACCATCCACCCGTGGCTGCCGCCATCCCGCCCCGCAGTGCCGCGGGCAGTCGCGCCCCGTGCTTCGAGCGCTGCTCCCGGCCCGGGCCCCCGGGCGCCGACACCCCGGGCGGGCTCTGTCCCGCTGCCCCCGGCTCCGGGACGGGCTGGTACCGCGGCGGCGAGCGGGACGGGAGGGAGCGGGGTGCCCGGGGGGCGCGTTGGTCTGCGGGGACCCGTGGTCGAGGGGTTCATCCCTCGGTGGGGAGGGGGGGTTATCCCTCCGGGGGTTTATCCGTTTGGGGGGGGTTATCCCGATTTTCTGGCAGCACTTAAGAAACGGGTACAAAGTTGTGGCACTGGGAAAAGCCCGTTCCCGAGGGAAGCACCCCGGGAGAGCCCAAACACTCCTCTCTCCTGCAGGTTTAAACCAGGTCTTTTTATTAAAAGTTTACAATAATTTATGTACTTTACAAATGAATAGAAAGTCTCTCGATAGATCTGTATGAATCACAGTACAAAAATAGGTGTAAAATTCTGCAGCTGACGGCACCGGCTGCGGGCTGGGGTAGGGGCGTCGGACACCGGGAGCCGCGGCCGCCGGAGAAAAGCCCCAGGCGCTTCCTCTGCTTCGCCTCTTGCATAAGTTCACCTCAGTTCCCTTGCTAACGGGGCAGCGCTGCCTCTCCCACCGTTTTCCTGAGTCTGAGCCCCATCCGTGCCTGTGCGAGCGCTGCCCCTGGCCAGGCGGTGGTGGCGTTTGGGGGGCAGGGGGTTGGCACCGGCCCCCCCAGGGCCGCCCGGGTGCGTGTAGAGTTCCGTTCCCAAGCTGCGTAAGGCACTCGAGGGTACACTGAAGGCTACAGATAGAAGGAGAGCAGAGTAACAGCCACAGTCCTCCCACAGCCGGAGCGAGCAGCACAGGCCTGAGGTGCCCGGTGCGGGGCTGCTGGGAGCCCCGTGCCAGCTGCTCCGTGCGGCGCTGGGGCCCGGGCAGGGAGCATCCCGAGCACGGCTGTGCCCCCCAAACCATGTGTCCCACTCAGCTCTTGCAGGCTGCCACAGCGACGTGCCTGGTGCCACGCTTGGTTTGCCCAGCTCCCTGCCCAGCTCCCTGCCCAGCTCCCTGCTGTTCTTGGAAGGAAATCTGGGGAATTTGTGAAAGATGCTGATAGAAACTTTTCATGGGGGCTGGTGCCCAGGGCAGGGAGGGCCAGGCCCAGGGGAACGGCCTTCAGCTGAAGGAGGGGGATGGAGAGGGGCTGGGAGGCAGAAATCCTTCCCAGGGAGGGGGGAGGTCCTGGCACAGGGTGCCCAGAGAAGCTGGGGCTGCCCTGGGATCCCTGGCAGGGTTCAAGGCCAAGTTGGATGGGGCTTGGGGCATCCTGGGATGGGGGGTGTCCCTGCCTGTGGCAGGGAGGGCACTGGGGGGGTCTGAGGGCCCTGCTCCCCAAACCAGCCTGGTGTTCCATGAACTAGAGCAGCTGGCAGCCCTGATTCAGGCTGAGGATGGGTGGGGGTCCCTACCCGGGCCAGAAATCCCGGCTTTGCTCTGGTACTTCACACCTGCACCAAGGAACAGGGGATGGAGTGGCTCTGAGCCCACGCTGTTAAAGGATACACAGGACCCAGAGGTGAGGAGACAGCAAACCAGGCCTGACAGGGCTCATCTCACGGATGAAGGGCAGCACTGTCTCCATGAGGCTCTGGGCCACAGACAAGGACTCATCAGACAAAATCCTGGCTGGACCAAACCAAGCGTGAAGTGGATGGAAGGTGAGTGTGACCCCTTAGCTAGAATTCGGGAGCAAAGCTCGTAAGCCTGTGCACTGGTAGGAAGGACACTGGTTTGAGAACATTCCTTGAGCCGTTCTGCTCTTCCCTATGTACACGTCTTTTTACATATAGATAGTAACATATACATAAGCATTGCCCCTTATTTACACACGCGCCTGTCCTGTACATGTAGCTTTGTAATTAAAAATAAAAAGAACCTATTGTGGAAGTCTAATTAATGGGAACTGGAGTTCCAGACACACACACACACCGTGGCCTGAGCAAACCACCATGGACTGGGTGGGAGCCACTTCAAACGCACCCACCGCCAGCCCCCAGCGCCGCTGGGAGCGCAGGGCTGTGTCTTCAGGCCTGGGGGACGCTGGGGGTCCCTGCAGCCCACTCCCTGTGGGGTCCCAGCCAGGGCTCTGGAAGGCTGAAGGCAGCGGGTTGTCTCCTCAGCTACTGGGTGCAGTTCTTCCCAGTCTATGAGCTGTCATGATCCCTGTGGGATTTCAGCAGGTCACATGTTTGAGGCATGGAATGCAGAAGGAGAAGTGGAGCGTGCCAGTGGGATCCCAGCACCGGGGTCTGATGGGGCAGAACCAGCACTTTGCTAATGGAGCTGCACACGGAGAGGGGCCTCCAGCCCTGTGACTCCATGTGTGGCGGTACCTCGGCACGAGCACACCCCTTCTCCAACCATCCCGCCGCTCACTCTTTGTAGCTTAACTCCCTCTGCCACTGGTGCTGCCTGGGGTAAAGCAGACAGTTGATGTACAAGGAGCTGGAGAGTTTTTAGACTTTGGGCATCAGGGGTTTTCCTCGTAGCTTGGTCAACTCGACACCGGCCTGGGGAGCGGTGCAGGTACCTACCGAGGGAGAGAGACACGAGGGTTAACTGTGTCCAGCCCCGAGGTTTGGTCCCTGGTTTCCTGCTCCCAGGGCTGGCTGGACCATAAAGTCTGTGACTGGAGAAGACCTGTCCAGTGGCTGGCTTCCCTCTGGAAACAGGAGATCATTTATGAAAGGTTAAATGTGCTGTTCTCTATGGGCTGTCCCACACATGATGCTAGTCACCTTCCCTGAGTGAGCCCCCCGACACGCCTCCAGGTAAGGGAACACGACAGTGATAATCATCAATGTGCAATCCAAAATGTGCCCCATCTAGCTTCACCAACTGCTGACACCGCCTTTCCTGGCTGCTGCTACAGTGCCCAGAGAAAGAGGGCTTTCCAGCTGCCCCATCCCTTCCTCTGCTCCATCCCCAGACAGTTCTTCCTTCACCTCTATTTTACATTTAGCTACGAGACCTGTGTCCAACCCAAGGGGAATTTCGAGGGCAAACACCTGAGGAACAGACCAGCTCAGCCAATAACTAGATAGGAACAGACACCCCCCATTCCCACTCCCTTCTCCCCAAACCTCCCCGTAAGTACGATGCCCCCTCCCCAGCACAGCCCTCTTGAGGGGACTGCGGGTGCCCGGTAGTCTTGAGATGGGGACTGTGCTGCTCACATGTGGAAAACAAAGCCCTGGGAATTTGAACAAGGGATTCCTAGAAAGGGATGAGAAACCAAGAGCGAATCACCCTGGATGTTAAAGGTGCCACTCTGGTTTATGGATGGGGATGTCACTGCCAACAGCAGCCAGGTAGGCAGCGCCAGGCAGGGCGAGGAGTCACAGTGGGTTTAGGTGAAGGTGAAGAGTGGTGCTTGCAGCAGATCACATCGCTGCCATTTCCCATGTCCCTGCAAGGCCGTTGGGGCACTGTCTGCAGGGGGGGGTTGGGGAGGAACGTCTCACCCACCGCAGGGGTTAGGTTTTTGCTCAGCAAGCCGTACAGAGAGACCAAAGGAGGGTTTTAAATGGCAATGGATGGAGCTCGTGTGTGTGTGTGTGTGTGTGTCTGTGTGTGCACCTGAACATTCACAGTCTCCCTGGAAAACAGCAGTGCAGCAGTGCAATTCATCTTGGATTGCACATGGAGGAAGGGCTGCCTGCATTAGCCTGCTGTTATTATGCACAGCCTCTTACCAAGACAACATGGGAGGGAGATACAGATAGAGAGATACCAGTAAAGCTCTGGGATCTGTAAACTGTGCTAAGGGGATTTGCTGGGAGTTTGTTCAAACACCCCCGAGCTGCAATCCCATTCCCTCATCTCAGCTGCAGCTTGTCCTGCTGGAGGCCAGTGGCTGTGGGTGAGGCCAGCCTGGCGCTGGGTGCAGCAGATGGACCACAGCCAGTGCTGGCTGCACATCAGCAGCACCGGTGACCAGATGCTGAGAGAAGCAGAGCTGTCAGCCTCAGGTTCTCAGGGTGTGGGGCGGGAGGAGCATACAGGCAGTAACAGCACAGCAGCTTGGCTGCATAGGTGGGGTTCAGCTCCCCGAGTTAATACCTCAGGTACCGTGCTCTGCTAACATTAACCAGCATTAATGGTCAGTTGAAACACGGGTGTGGGTTTAAATCAGCTGAAAATGTGGAGCAGGATCTGCTCGAGCCCTGTAGCCACGCCAAGTGTCACGAGAGGAGAGCTCTGATGTCCCCCTGCCCCAGCCCAGAACCTCAGCACCTGTCTTGCTGGAAGGACAAAGTCACAGTGAATGTGGGGCACAGTTTGGTTCCCCACCAGAGGCTCTGGCACAGGGCTGAGCTCCAGGGGTTGGAAGCCTGAGTCGATGGCTTCAGTCCCTGGTGCCCGTCAGCCACATGGCTCGTCTCAGCGTTCTCCCCAGCCAGGTGCCGTGGCATTGTGCCTGGTCCCTTGGGCTCCCTGGGCACTGCAGGGAGGGCAAGACATGCCAGAGGAATTCCCAGCGCTGGATGGCCCCTCTCTCCGAATGGAGAGCCCACAGGATGAGCCTGAGGCTTTTTCTCTGCTGAGCAAAAATAAATCTCTGCAGAAATTCAGAGGCTTCTACAGGAGCTTTAAAGCTAAAAAAAATAACAAAGAAAAAGCGCTGGGGGCAAAGCCAGTTTAACTGCAAAGAGCCCATCGTGCCTTCTGCCTGCGGCTCTGGTGAGCACCCAGTGCTGGCACCCAGCTGCCCTGCTCTCCCTTCTGTGAACGCTGAGCTGATGCTGCCTGACTCCCACTGTGTGGTAGTGAGCCTGACCCTCGCCCACCACTGTGCCTGGGAGCCCCTGGTTCCTGCAGCCCTGCCTGCCCCTGCCCCTGCCCCATCCCTGTCCCTTTGCAGGGCTGGCTGTGTTTAAAGCCACAAAGGGCTTTCGTGGCAGGAGTACCCGTTCCTAGCTCCGAGGAGCCCAGTGACCCGCAGTCTTTCACTGTCCTCTCAGTCCATCCCTACAACCTCAGCCCAAACTTTGATTTCAGCATTTCAGAATCAAGAGCACTTTGTCACAGGCCATCCCAGCCAACTGATCTGTGTTGTATTTTGGTCCTGTCCGGACCGATTTGGAAAATTCTGGGGTTTTTCTCCCTCAAAATGGTTCAATATACCAGCTGAGGGGAGATTACCCAACATGATCCATTCGTGCCGATAAGCCCTGTGAACATATGCTACACCAAAGCGCTATTCAGAGCATAAAAGCATTTCAGTTCATAAATATTTATAGGGCTGGAATCTGAAACGCTGTTCCAGGGGCCCTGCAGCATCTCCACGGGCTCGGGGCAAGCCTGGAGCGGGTGCTGGGTGCTGTGTTTGGGGTGTGTGGGGATGCCAGGCGCTGTCAGGATGCGTTGGGATTTCAGGCATCCCCTCTCTAACTCGAGCTGCCGGCACCGAGCCCTGACCTAGATTGGAGCATGGAGCCCCTGTCCTTCACATCCCATCAGGGGCACTCTGCTGAGACTGCTGCTATGGGGGGAACAACCAGACAGACGATTTTTAACCCTTTCTGTTCACTTTTTGCAGGGCACAGCTGGGTTTCTGGCATTGGCAGCACACAAGTGTGGAATGCCAGGCTCCTGCAGCACGACCAGGCTTAGCATGGATAGCGGCACCAGGAGGAAGCGTGGCAGGGATGAGCTATGGAGTACTAATGCTACAGGAGAACATGGTCTGGATCCACTGATGCTTAACAGCAAGGCTTCTAAAGGCAGTTCCCTTCCACCCCGCAGGATTGCTTTGTGAAAAGATCTTTTGGGAATAAACTGGATGCTGTTCATTTCTCTCTCTCACACACACACACAGAGCCTGAAGTCTCTTTAATTATAAAACTACCTGATGACCCCTTTGCCATCCCCAGAGCCCGTGCTCCCAGCAGGACAGGTTGTGCTCAGCTACCCCTGATCACACACTGCCCTTGAAAATGGCCAGTTTGGCACTGGAAACCATCCCTCTGCTTTGCCCTTAAATTTGTGTTAATTAATTGTGTCACCCCCTCATTACTGGAGGTTCTTCACTGAGGAACAGGCAGCCTGCCAGTGCTCCCATACGACACGATGGGGGTGCTGGTCCCCAGCCCTGTGGAGTGACTGTGGAGCAGGATGAAGGGCAGTGGGGCTGGTAGGAGTGTGGGTCTGGAGCAGCAGCTGCCATGCTGCTGCCCAGGGGGTTCCCCCCTCCTGACTGGGTTCATCCTGACCCCTTGGGGCGGCAATGATGAGGCTGGTGGGATGCCACAGTGCCCCCACACTGTCCCTTCTCCCCTGACGCAGGGCTGAGGGCCACAGCTCCTCAGTTTGTGCTTCTCCCAGAACCCATCTGGGCGCCTCTCCTGAATTCCCAGCTTGGACTGGGAGCCCAGCGCTCTCAGCTTCCAATGCCTGGAAGCTGGCTTAGGCTTCCTTCTCGGGGTGCAGGTGACTGGCTGCTGCCTCCCACCCAGGGAGCTTGGGAGAGACCTGCCCCCGTGCTCTTATCAGCTAGAGCGAGTGGTAAGTGTGCATTATCCAGGTAGTACCTACACTGGGTATATCAGGCGCTTCTACAGGTGGGTTACCCAAAAATTCTAGGTCAGGCAGACCGAAAGGAGCCTGGGACAGCTCAGAAAGGCAGCAAGTAGTGACCCTGGGAGCACCTGCCCAGGGCTGGCACGCACAAGCATCATCCCTTTCTCTGGATCCAAGGTACAGCTGCAAGCTTGGCTGTGGCACAGGATGTCTACACAGAAGGGTGTAAGAGCTGTGGGGGACCGCGTCGAGCTGTAGAGGCAGAGCTAGCACAGAAAACGCAGGCTGAGACCCAGCTGGGCCTAAGCCTGCTCCTGGGGAAAGGGCAGCCCAAGGGGGGGAGCTGGGGCCAGATCCCAGCCCCATCACAGCCCCGATGGGAAGCCCTGGCTCCTCGGGAAGGCAGCTGCTTCATCCTCCTGAAGGACAGTGCTCCCCTAGATGACCTAGATTTCCTCACAGCAGTTTTGAGGAGACTCAGCAGCAATTAACATGCTCATAAATCCCTGAAATTCTCCATTTACTGCCTGTGGGATGCTGCAGTTGCTCTCCCAGCACAGTTATGGGGGTTGCTTTGTTTTGAGGACGTGTGAGCATTTTACAGTCCTCCTGCCTTCACAACCAGCACAGCACTGCTGAGACATGCTGGTATCCCCCTGACAGCCCTTCTGACACCCCATTCACCCATTTATTGTGCCCCCAGGGCACGCTCTCATTCGTAACAAGGGCACTGGCATCTGTCTTCAGAGGAAGCCATCGACCGGACGAGGTTCCCTGCATCTGCCTCTGCACCTCTTGTGACAGGTCTTAGTTTCTCATTCCCCTTTCCTGGGGGAGGTTTATCTGGGATTTCCAGTCTGCAGGCACTGGGATCAGCCAGGCAGTCCCACACACCATCCTTCTGTGCCTTCAGAAAACCAGCCAGAAAACAGAGCGCTGGAAGCTTAAGATGCAGTAACAGAGCATCTGATAGCTAATACTGCTAAACACAAAGCCCAGCAGTCATGATTCCCACCTAATTATCTAACCAGAAACTTCAGCACCAGGACTCTCCCTGCTGCACCTCAGACCAGCTTCTGCACAGCACCTCAGACCAGCTTCTGCACAGCATCACAACACGCTGTCACACCTCTGCACAGGCCCCTGGGAAGGGCACTGAGGGGACACGGTGCCCACAGCCCAATGCCATCAGCCATGCCACCTCACCAGACCTACTGCCCGGGGTCTTTATGAATAAAGAGCACGAATTCACCCCAAGCTGTGCCTCACAGCGCTGGGAACGAGCTGTAAAAAATGACGTTTAAGCTAGCTAATTTGGATTTCTGCTTAAAATGGGATTGTCCAGGTAAAATGTAAGTGTTTAGCTGTGCACCTTGGCCCTCTGCTGAAAGGACGAGGCCCCTGGCAGCAGCCAGGGAAAGGTTCCCTTGAAGTGATGCTCAGGATGCTCAGCCCTTTGTTTGTGCCTCCCTTTGCTATCACACATCAGTGCAACAGCTTCCCCAGGTCCTGACTCCTGCCAGCCTTGCAAATTAATGCCACACACATACAAATGTGTTTGTCTCTGTGAGGAGGGGGTGTGTGTACACAAGCATTAATTTACAAATATCACATATTTTTAAACAAAACTTGACTTTACAATAGATTTTCCAGCTAATTAACTCTTCGGGCTGATCGTGACTGGCACGTTGTGAAAATCTGTGTCCTTGTTATTTACAAGAACTCAGCAAAAATAACATGAAGAGCCCTTCAGAGGGAACAGGATCGGCTATGCCCAGGAGTGCTTTGGAGAACGAAGGATTAAATGGTGATTATCTTTAAAAACAGCTCTGTGGACCAGGGTTCTACAGTGCCCATCTCCCTTCTGTACTTAGCTGTGCTGATTCGAGCTGCTGATCTGCTGTTTCCCTCAGAAAACCGACAGCAGCACAGTCAGGATGGAGCGTGCCAGGGAAAGGCAGGATCCCAGACGGGTTGAGGTTGGAAGGGACCCCAGGAGATCGAGTCCCTGCTGAGGCTGGATCCCCTTGAGCAGGTTGCACAGGATCAGTCGGCTGGTTTATGTAGAAAGATCTCTGTGGGATTGGGTTCTGGGTGCAGGCTCAGCTGGAGCATGCCTGGGATTGTCCTTCTGAGGGAGATATGGGATGGAAGGTGCCAAGGGTTTAAGGGGGAAGCCAGCACAAGGCAGGATTGCTGCTGCTGCTGCTGCTGTGCACAGGAGTGCAGGCTATTCACACTCTGAGACAGCTCCTCGCTGCTTCTCATGGGTGTGAGAACGCCTGTATGAATTGTGCTGTGCATCTGACAACCCTACACCCAAACAGGACTGTGGGCTTCGCAATCACAGAGAGGGTAAGGTAGAGAACAGCCCCAGGTCCTTCCCCAACCTGTCTGGAAGCAGGACAAAACGTTACTGCCACAACCAAACAGATGCTCTACCTGGAAGGACAACGTCAGCAGGTCAGCTGCACACTCTTCTCCTGTGGGATTAGCAACAGTAAGGAGATTTTCTATAAACTGAGACCTCTCTCTGATCAAAGAGCTTCCCCAGATGTGCCCCACATCTGCACCATGCTGGAGGCCGCCCTTGAGCTCCAGCGACGTCCTTATCCCTGCCTGAGGAGCTGCAGCTCGTCCCGTCTCATCTCTAAATTCAGACTGACACTGTCACTTCTGTGCTCTTCAGCTGGCCACAGCCCCTGGAACGTTCCAGCAGAAATCCTGTGCAGCCAGACACCCTCCTTTACACAAGTCGACAGCTATTAATCTGTTGGAAGTGACTTTGTTATCGCTGAGTGAAGTTCCCCTCTCCACTGAGCTTAGGGAAGTCCCACAGGATGTGTGGTGCAGTGGGAACCCCTCTCTTCCCAGGGGAGCCTCTGCTCAGTCAGAGCCTCCTTGGCAGCTCGGTTTCCCCGACACACTCCTCTTTAGACAAAGATGGCTTGGGTCATCCTGCACAGCACAGCCGGGCTAATTAGTATTCTGATAATGTAGCTCATTAGCTCCATCTCTGTACCCCCGTGAAGAAAGTGATTTACAGCCTCTCTCATGAACGTATCCATCTCCAGAGGCAGCTGATGGAGAGGTGCAGGGAAATGCAAGCTCCAGGGGCTCACCATGTCCCCAGGGCACCAGTTCCTGAAGGATGTGCTGCTGACCTCACAGAGACCCAGGCGCTTCCGCAGCTGAAGCACACAGAGTAAGGAGCAGCTTATGGCAGAACTGATACACAGAGTCAGTTAAAGGAAATTATCTAGGAAGCACAGGCTAGAGCACCTGAAAATAGATGGGTATGGTCTGAGCTCGTGCACCATGAGCCCACAGCTGGTTTACTGCTGGTCAACATTGCTGGCTGGGTGAGAAGCATCTCCCCACACTCCTGAAGCACCATGGTAACCCTCTGTCAGGGACAGGCCTCCTCTCCAGCCTTCTGGGTGCCTTTACAAGCAGTTGTCTGATCTAGAGAGGCAGGGCAAGAACCTGCAGCCCTACTGCTCCAGTTCTGGGAGATGCTTGAGCTCCGATTTGATCGACATTCTGCTGAGGAAAGGGATTTGGGGGGAAAAAAAAGAAGGATGAGGTATGGAAAGCCAGTCCCTGCTTTGAAGCAGCCACCAGCCCTGTGAGGAGTCCTGACTGCAAGAGGCAGGAGCCATCTGCAGCCAAGACGACTGGGACAGCCCGGAGAGAAAAGCCCTCCAGGCAGTGTCAGAATCACCCTGACCTGCTGCAGACTGAGCCCTGCCCACAGGAGGGACCCAGTCCCATCCCAGGTCGGTGTGTTTTGGAGATCTGTGTTTCTTCCCTGGCAGCAGGGCAGGTACTGGAGCACAATGAGCACTGAGGGTCTGGCTGGGCATGGCAGCCCCAGGCAGGTCTCTCCAGCTGCCCTGTGGGCTCTGTCCCCACCCCGAACATGCTGTATTCCTCAGAGTTCTTAAAAACACACAGCTGCAGACAGTGCTGGGGTGACCATCCTGTTTGCCAGCCAAGCAACTCATTACCACCATAAAGCAGAAAAAAGTAAGTGGAATTGTGAATCGAACCACTTCCCTGAATGCTGTTGGTGGTTTCAATCCAAATCTAACAAGATTTTTATCATTTCAAATACACACTCTTTACAAGTAGTGGGATTCTTGCCCTTCATACAAATCTGAGAGGTCACTGCATTACCTCCCCAGGAACAGCTTGTTAAGAGCGACCAGTGATCTCAAACCATCACACTGACACCCAGCACCTGAGTTACTGCAGTAAGAGACACACTGAAATCCTGCTTACACCAAAACTCTGGTCACTTCAAACTGTCCTCTGTCATCAGCAGGAGCATTCAAACCTGAGCGTGAGGGGGGTGACACAGACACCATCACACAGCATGCCATCCTACCTGTCAGGAGCTCGGGCTTTGCTGAGGGACGTGCAGTGTCTCAGGGACCTTGGTGGCATGCCTGTCGTGGAGAGTTGGGGAGGGGAGCGTGTCCTTCGCCTGCAGCCCCAGGTTCGTGAGTTCCTTGTGTGAATCACACTCTGGGGTGTCTTCTGGATGTTCCTTCCTTCACCTCCTTTCTAGAGGATCCATCTCCCTTCCTGGCTCCGGTGCCACCCCCCTGGGTGGGGCTCTGGGGTACTTGTGCTTCCCTGCCTCAGGGGACAAAATCTTCTGTCCCCTTCTGCAGCTTCCCCCAGCCCCGAGCCTGCAGACCAGGGACACTGTGGTTTATGGTCACCCTTTTCCAGGTCGATGTTGTTGCTGGGACAACCTTAAGCCTTCTGCCATCATTCAGGCACAACAAAGTACAAACCAGTGTGTGCCCGTGCTGCGGGCTGGGGCCACTGAGAACTCAAAAAACCCAAATTATGACTTGATGTCCTGAACAGCTTCATGTTTTTCCCTGGAACTGGCCTCATGGGATGGATATTCAACCAGCCATCAGACATGCCCTGTGTTAGGATGAGGAACCTTGGGACAAGCCACTTCCTTCTCAGTCACACTTCTCTTCTCGGGAGTCTCTCCTCCAGAACTCTTCCGAAGCTCTTCTTTCACGACAGGTTTGTAAATAACTATGGATTACAAATATAATTGCGCCACAGAAAACAGGACACGGTCACTTCTACAGAGAAGCAGTTGACTGCCTGCGTAGCAGGGAACCAGAATGCATCCAGGTATCTGGATGGGTACAGCGCTCCGGATGCAGCGCTGGGAGCTGTGTTGGGCAGCAGAGCCAGGACTCCCACTGACCTCAGGTCAAGCAGCAGAGCTGGGGGCCCGGGATGGAGTCAGTGGCTGTAGGAGAGGGAGGGGGTTTTTGGCTTTCTTCTTGGTCGGCTTAGTTCTGGCTCTTCAAACGCTCCCTCGGAGGGTTCGGGGCGCAGACGTCGCCTGTGAGGAAAGTTCCACACACCTGATCCCGGTGTCAGTCTAAAGGGGTCAGAAGGATCGGGTCGTCCATCGCCGGCAGCAAGGCAGGGGAGAGGCTGGGGGTCTCTGAAGCAGCAATGTCTCTGTGTCTGTCTGTGCCGCCTTCCTGGCCAGGGCAGGAGCAGCAACAGCAGCTTCCTCCGTGGGCTGAAAGAGGAACAGAGGTACAGGCAGGGCTCAGGCAGAAGGTATCTGGGTACCCGTAACAGCACGGTGTTTTGGCAGGGGTTGCACCTGAACCACCTGCTCAAGCAGTGCCACTGCTGGACAGGGATGTGTGGGGGTCACAGGGACTGCTCCCCACAGTGCCACTGCTGGACAGGGATGTGTGGGGGTCACAGGGACTGCTCCCCACAGTGCCACTGGTGGACAGGGATGTGTGGGGGTCACAGGGACTGCTCCCCACAGTGCCATCCGTGATGTGGCCCTTCCAGCCACACCAGAGGCACAGTCTGGAGATTTATCTCTATTTAGGCAATACCCAGGGCCCTACAGCGTGATGCCTGGACAAACACACACTTACAAAGGACATGTCCCCCTGAAGCCATCCGGGCTGCTTAACCTGAAGGCAGGACGTGCTAGAGCCCTCAGACGTGCGGGGAGAGGGGCAGTGGGTTTCCAGCAAGGAGCAGCCTGGATGGAGCCCAAGGAACAGGCACAGGCCAGGCTTTTCCCTGGTTTGTGAGAGGTCCCCGTGCTCTTAAGCCTGTTGTGCTTTTCTCTCTTTGGCCTTCCCTCTGAAGGAGGCCCTTGTGTTCCACACGGTTTAGCTGCTGGTGCCTTTTCAAAGGCTTGAGGGATTTCCATTTCTGGGTTCTGCGGGGCACCCAGGGGACCCCCAATACTGCTGCTTTACCAGGGGCAGAGGGGCAGGCAGAGGTGGCCCGAGGCTTACTTACCTTGGGCACAGGGCCTGAAGGACTATGACCAAAGAATGAAAGCTAAGGAGAAAAATAAAAACAAAAATAAAAACTGAAAAGGGGAGGGAGGAGAGGAAAAAATGGAAGAGAAGAAAAAGAATAAGAGTTTACAGTGTGTTTAGCTGAGAAATAACCTGTGGTTACAGACAGAGCACAACAAAACTCTCAGTAGGAAAGAGCTCTAAGTGTGAGGTGAGATGTGAGGGCTGGGGGCTCAGCCAGAGCCCCCCATCCCTTAAATCTGTGCAAGTTGTCCTCTGCCCCAGCTGAACCCAGCAAGGACACAGACAAGGGCTCAGGAAAAAGGCAAGGAAAAAGTTAGCCAAATTCTTCTGGCAGTTCAGGAGAAACCCCCCAGCCAGCACTGCTACGGTGTGGGGTTAGTGTCAGGGGAGAGTCCAGCTCAGCCCCTCTCGTACCCAAACACGTCCTCCCATGGCACGTTCACGAGAATAGATGGTTTCAGGTGAGGGCAATTTTAGGGTAAAGTTCAACAGTTATGGCTTGACTGGAGAAAGCTCAATGACATTAACCACGATGGCAGTGACTTCTGTGGCTGCAGGTGAGGAGATGATGAAGATGGAGAGCAGAGGAGAGAGGGAAGAGGAAGAGGAGGAGTAGGAGAGGAAGAGGAGAAGGGGAGAAGGAGGAGAAGGGGAGGATGAGGAGAGAAGGAGGAGGCTTCCTCATTCCCTCTGGGGAAGGCAGGTCAGCAGAGCTGCACGTGCAAATGCTGGAGTGGGAGAAAGGGCAGATCCCTGGCTCCTTCCCCGAGCACCTCGGGAAGCCCTCACCCCTCAGCTGCCCGGCAGCCCTCCATCGCTGCCTTCTCAGGGTGGATGGACCCCCCACATCCCTGCTGAGCCCTCTCTTTGGGTCTCCTGAAGGACCGCAGAAGGAAAGACTCGGCTGGTGAGCTTTCCTTCTCAGAGGGACTCGTGCGAGTGCCCTGGCGCACTCTGGCGTTAGCTCACTGCACTAACAAGCCCCCACTTTCCAGGCACCTCGCCAAAGTGCAATGAAGACATGGTCATGGGCACACACAGCAGCTGTTCGCTCTGCATTACCTTACCTTTTCCTCTAACTCTTTTATTTGTCTTTTTTGGCCTTCAATTCTTTCTTCTAGCTCTTTAATTCTCTGTCAGATGTCAAATAAAAAACATATTTATTAACCAACCAAATACGGACGTACCCAGAAGATGCACTGCTTTTGGGGGCACAAGTGCTATGTGCTGTGCTTCCATAAAATAAAGTTGGCTTTTGTCCTCCAGGCCTGTCACTGTGTGTGACAACTCATGAAAACCAAAGTGCCTGGTTTGCGTGGATCATCCAAGGCACTCTGAAATCTGGGCCCAGGACCAGCCACTTCTGGTTCAGCTCTACGAGGAGAGGCTGGTGCTCAGAAGTTCTTTATGCTTCCACCTGAGGGACCGTCCCAGCCCAAATCTTGCCGTGCCCACCATCAGCACCTACCTGCTGTGCGTGCTGAATGAGCTCCATCCTTTCCCGCAGGATTTGGGCGTCCCTCTCCCGGAGCTCACTCATCACCTGCCGCTTCCACTGCTCTACGGCGCTCTTCAGCTTCTCTTTCTCCTCTTCTGAAAGAAGTTCGGAAATTTTGGCTCCAGCTTCTTGCTGCAGGGCATCATAGAGCATGGCTTCTAATTCCAGAATTTGCTAATCAAAAACAATATAAGGCTGTCAGCTCGGTCTTGCCTCTGGTCGGAGGAGGGTTTTGTGAGGAACTGGAAGCCCTACCCTGTAAGGAACGGGAGTGGTGGAGGGGCTGTGTGCTGAGACAGGGCAGTGTGGAAAGCTCAATCCAGGGGGAAATCCTTCAGGTTGCTTCTATGCTGTGGGGCTCTGAGCAGCACTGGGACACTGGGACACCCCTGGGACAGCCTGGGCCACCTCTCTCAAAATATACCAAGGAGCCTCCCCTTTCTGGAGAAGAGGAAAAGAAGGGGAAGGGGAGCGATTCCCAAGGACCGGCTTTGCGAGACAGGGGCATGCTGTCACTGTGAGGGTCTCCTCTCCCCGCCGTGCTGTCCCAGCAGCAGGGGTACCGCTCCAGCACAGCCTCCTGCCTAGAGGGAATGGCTCCGGGCTGTGTGTCTGCAGCCTTTGCACCAGCTCCTATGAAGGGGTTTCAGTCCCCTCCCAGATACCAGGTGGTTAACTGGGCTCTGACCCCACACAGCATCACAAGTGTCTCCTGCACACACATAGATGTACCCCAGGTTTGCTGCGACTTCTAAGTGTGTATGAGATGGACTGGGAATGTGTCCCCAGGGTTCCCAAGCCTGGTACCCTCCTGAGGCAGGTGACCCTGCCAGACAATGCCTTCTGCTTCACAAAGTCCAAAAGAAATGCTGTTCCTTTGTGTGAGCCAAAGCCAAGACAGAATCCCTTTCAGCAAGTTGGATACTGAGCAAGATGCAAAGCAGCAAGTGATGGCACCTCTGGCCACCCCCACCAAAGCTGGGAGCATCTCGCAGAGCTCAGGAGAACATGACTGCAGTAGCAGGGTCTGCCCCTCAGGATGGGTCTGAAAATGCCACAGACAGATATTGGGATAATTCTGCTGGAGTTAAATGGACAAGTTTGTTCCCCTGAAGCTGCTGGTGGTGTTTCTTACTACAGCTTAGCAGACTGGGAGTTACAAGAACAGTGACATCGTGGCAGGCGTTACAGGTACTGAAGGTAGCTGAAAGACAGCAACCATGATGTACCTGTGGGGAGGTCACATCATGTCTCAGAAGATGCTGCTTTCTCTGTTAAAAGTAATGTCAACATCCTTGCTAACAGTAACTGCCTCAACAAAATGCTGTTCCTGGAAATGGAGGTTTTCACTGGGCCCCAAAACACGCTTATCCCTCTCCAGCTGCACTGACTTGTGAAGGACAAAGAGTGTGGGGAAAGGGAAACTCAGGGTCTCCAGAGCTGCAGCGGTGTCAGGAGTCTCCACAAAAGCCAAGAGCTTCTCAGAGGAAAATCCCCTCCAGCAGCCAAAAGGAGTGAAACCCGTGCAAAGAGCTTAGCGGTTACAGCTGCTAATCTTGTTGGCTTTGGTTATCGGGGGAAGATTAGCAGCTCCTCATCTCAAGGGGCACAAAGGAGACATGGCAGTGAAGCGAATTGTACAAATCAAAACGTATTTTGCCACTCAGACTTTGGGGCAGAACAAAGCTTTCTGCTGCTTTCAGGCCATGTTTGTGCCCAGGGGTAAAGCCTGCTCCAGGAGAAAAGCCCGTTCTCTGCCAGGGGACACTTGTGTGACACATTCAAAGAACCCAGGAATATGCAAATAACCCTCTACTACTTCAGCACAGTCTGTTATGCTCCTTCCTTTTCTGTGAGCAGCAGAGCCAAGGAGCGGGTAGCAGTTGGAACCTTTGCTAAATTTGGGATGCTGGCACTGGAGATCCACCTCAGGGATGTAGAGTGAGCGGCCAGTTGCGAGTCGCAGGGTGCTGGGTGCACCCTGACCAACAGCCACGGCTCTGGGCCTGAGCTCTCCCTCAGACTCTGGGGTGTTTCAAGGGATGCCATCTGAGTTTTCCACTCTGTCACACATTTCCACATGCTCAGACTTAGGGGTCTGCTTCAGGACTCACCCCTGATGCAGGGGATCACCCTGCTCAGGGCTTAGCTGTGAAGAAAAGCTCTCAGAAGTCCCAAGGCTGCCGGAGGTATCCCAGCGCTAGGCCCGAGCCCGCAGGGAAGGGCGGGTGTGTATTTCCCAAGGTTCCCACTGCACAGACACTGAGCCAAGGCACAGCTCTTGATGAAATGAACAGCATCCTTGCAGGGCCAGAGGCTTACAGAGTGAAAGCTCCCCCAAACGGTCTGATGGACAAATAGGCCATGGCCAGAAAATGAGGCATAAATTCTCACAGCTTCTCTGAAGCATAACTGTGCTCAAGAGGGAACGGAAAGGAAGGAATCAGAGAAATCGATGCAGAAATGTATGCATTTGTGTCTTCATTGAGCATATATTGACCTTTTCTCTAAATGAAGGGACAAGAAAGCTGATGGCTAAAGAGATGGTTGAAACAGGCTTGAATCAGCTAATGTTGCCTCTGGCTTAAAAGCAGCTTCATGTCAAATCTACAGAATCAGAATCAGTATCTGCAGCTACCCTGGTTACACAGACAGTGTTTAGATCCTAACCCTGCAAGGACCATGTAAACCCAAGGGACTCTGTCCATAAGGAACTCTGTTAGCTCAGGGTATGGAGGGTTTGTTTAAAATTCAGTGTATTTAGTCCCTGGGCGGCTCCATGAGCGGTGCTGCCCAGAGCAGAGCGCTCTGCTCTACAGAACACACGTACCCCACATGGTAAGGTAACCGCCATGCCAGAACTCAGTCAAGAAAGGTTTCCCTCACCTTGTGAGCTTGGTCCAAGGACTGCTTCCTGAAGTCGAGCTCATCATCCAGGTAGCCCTTCTGCTTGCTGAACAGCTCCTGGGGACAGCGGGAACAGGCAGTCAGTGCAAGAGCCCAACACAGTGACAGCTCTTCCTGCCGCCTCTCCCACCACTGCGGTCCCATCCTCCCTCCGTACCTTTTCATTCTCAAGATCCAGCATCTTCTGCTGCAGCGCCGACTCTGTCACCTCTATTTGCTGTAGCCACTGCACAAAAACAGGGTGTGGGTGCCTGAGCCTGAAGGGCAGGGGCAGCCCGCCCGCACCCTCGGCTCTCCTGGGACTTTAGGGGCTGTGGGCACACACTGCAAGTACTTGGTTGAATTAGCTCGATACAAGAGGAAAGACTAACTGTATCATTGCATCTCTTCTTTTGGCTATATTGCTGTTGGAATAGGAGCTTTATTTTAGAGGCTGTTGTTTAACACCACTTTGCTCTCTGAGCAGCGTGTTAAAATAAGCCATGCCTGTCCGTACTGCCTGGATGTTACCTCTGGGGTGGTAAAAACCAATCTAAGTGTAATTCCACACTGAGTCCCAGGCTGGTTTTGGTGGGGACAGACCCCAGTGCCCCCAGTGCCCCCTTGCCATGTGCAGGGACATCTCCCCCAGCCCAGGGTGCCCCAAGCCCCATCCACCATGGCCTTGAACCCTGCCAGGGATCCTGGGGCAGCCCCAGCTTCTCCAGGCACCCTGTGCCAGGGCCTTCCCACCCTCGTACAAGATCATGGTGTTTTGTGATGAAATGATCATTTTCATCACCAGTGCCTTCAAGTGACCTATTTTGGGAGGGTGGGAGGCTTCCATGACACGTGTTTACACACAGGGGACTCAGGGTTTTTACCTTTTCAGCCAAGGTGAGAACTGTCCTGGCTTGTATGACAACCACTTGCTCCTCGTTGGTCAGATTCTGCATGAAAAGCAGAGCATAATTACAAGAGGCCCCAGTGTCCTGCTGTAACCCCCTACTCGGGCCACTGCTGTATTAAGTATGATATTAAATAATAAACTAAGGCAAAGAAAGTCAGTACTGTAACCCTGTGGTAAAGCCAGTCGTAACTCCTCAGGCGGAGTTGTCAGACATAGGGATAACTGAGGTGTTGGCCCTGGGCCTGTCTTCCCGCGCCAGGGAATAAGCACACAGTCACACAGGCCCAGACCGAGCGCAGCATGCTGTGCCGTGGAAAAGGAGACACGATCCGAAGTCCTCAGCGTTCCGCTGTGTGCACGGTGGGTTCACACACCATCCTTACTCTGCACAGCCAGTCCTGGGGCTGGAACATCTGTTAAGAAGTTAGCTGCTCCACCTGGGGTTTGTTTGGAAGGAAGTACTGACTCACTGGGTGGCATGTCACCCCGAGGCCTGGCCCAGTTCTCCCCACACCCCCAGCAGAAGTGCAAGGTCCTGGCTGGGGCTGGAGCTGGGCAGAGCCGGGGGGAAGCAGCCAGCATTCCCATGGTAATGGGGAGCTTGGTACGAGGGATGACCTTCAGGTAAGGGACAGCCAAAGTGCTCTGGGTCAGGGAGGGCAGGAGATCTTTCGTGGGGACCCCAGAAGTTGTCATGTCCATAAATGTCAGTCACTGCTTGTAAACAAGTGACATGGGGTCAGAAATAAAACCATCTGTACAGGCTGTGGAGGGTGTTCTTCCTGTCAACCCACTAGCCCTGCCTGCGGGGAGAGGAGGACATTGGTGGTACTCACCCCCTCGCTGGGCTGTCCCATGGAGCTGGAGCCTGTGGGGAGGTGTAACTTCTGCTGGGGGTTTGCCTTACTCAAGGCACTACATCCCTCAGCAGAGTGCAGGGGGAAGCGGCCAGGAGCTGCCGGGGGGCTTTGTGGGAATGGAAGTGAGAGAAGGCAGGGAAAGGGCTGGAAGCACACCGGGGCAGGACATGGGGTGGCCTTCCCAGAGTCCCTACCATCCAGGCCTGACGAGGTGTGCCCACGGGGCAGCCTGCCATCGGTGGCTGCCCATGATGTTAGACACAGGAAGGCAAGAAGAGAGCACACAATGAGGAGTCTGCAGCTCTCATGAAGGGAACTGCCACCTCCCCCTGGGATCACATCTGCCTGCAACTCCTGTGTGATGGGAACACAACGTCAGGAGGGAAAACTGCCACAGACCAGAGACTGCTCACACTCCTAAGGAAGCCAAGGGGGAGGGAAAGGGAATGGACAAGGAGAGTAAAGGTGCCACTTTCCTGCTCCTGGTGGTCTCCAAGCTGCCCGTGCGGGATGCTGATAGACTAACCCAACATTAGCAATGCCATGGAAGGACACGTACCAACACCAGGCCTTCTCCCTGCACACACAGTCTCAGCTCATGGTCTTTAACCTTATCTGTATTTTCTTTTTAATTCTTTGAAAACGATTTCAGGATTCTTCATATTTTTGCTGTGTGAATACCACTAACCAGAGCAAAGGTGATTAATTGCTTTGGTGCTTCAGCTCCTCCAGTCAGTGCCAGCTGGATTCTGTGGGGCAGAGTGGTGCCTGTGGGGAGCTCCTGGGGTCTCTGCCAGACCCTCTGCTCTCCCCTGCCCCTTGCAGCCCCACGGGCACCAGGGCTCTGCTGACAGGTGGAGAAAATACAGAAGGGGACCTGTATCTTCCACATCCCTATCTACAGCTATGACCAGTCGCTTGCTGAAGGAGAGACGCTTTCAAATTCCTTATTATTTGTTTCTCCTTTTCATGCTGCTGCTGCAAGTTTGTGTGTGACATCCTGGGCACCAGCAAAGGGTTATCAGGCCAAACTAAAATACACAGCTGCTAAGATGCGAAAGCGAAGCGAATGCAGAGTAAGCAACTAAACTGTGTGAACAGAGCCTGGAGAAACCCAACCAAGCCACTGAAGTTTCAATGTATTCTCCAAACCACTGGAAGCTCCAAAGCGGCACTGTGACTCGTGTGGTGCTGGCCAGAGGCTGTAACAAAATGGGAAAAACCAAAAAATGCTTAGCTTGCAGCCCCATTCTCGGGCCGTGGGGAGGGCAGGAAGCAGCAGCAAACCAAGGGCTTTGCCAGCTTAACGTCAGGACAAATATTTACCAAAGCATGCACAATTTATTAAAGGAACATACACTTACGGCGTTATCCCCTAAAATGTCCAATTTTTTCATCAGCTCTGCTACTACTATGTCCTAACAAGAAAGAAATGGAAAACCAGGAGTCAGACAGGAGCAGCTGGCTCTGCTTAGGGGAAGGAAGGTAGGAAACGAGAATCCCTTACTGTTACACCTTCTGCCTCGCAGTAGACTTGGAGGGGGCTTTTCCCCTCCGTAAAGGGACCATGATGGAAGTTGATGGCAGGTGACCGCCTTTCTCTCTCCTGAAATGACAATAATTGTTTGGTTACCCATGATGGTACATCAGAAATGGCAGCTGCACCAGGAGCTCAGGAAATACAGGTTGAAAATGGCCTGCTCTGATGACGATGCTGCTGCAGAGGGGCTTTATTCTGGGAGCACAGCGCCCAGGAACCCTTCCACCCGCTGCCCATAGCTATCCACACCTTAGCCAGCAGCAAGGGTCATTTCTCTGGCCAGACCACATGCTTTTGTGGAGGTCTGTGGGGCCAGCAGGGCGGCAAGACAGACATACATACTCAGAGCATGGATATTTTCCCACCATGCTGCTTCGCTGGGCACTGGTCACCACCACTTCCCTACTGTTCTGACCAGTAACACATGTGAACAAAACCATACATTTACACCTAGTATAATATAAAGAGCACTGAAATTTGTCTGGTAAGGGGCTCCTTGGAGAATTTGGAGAAGAACTCTGTTTATCAGGTAAGGATAAAGCAAACAGACAGCTCCATGTAGTGAACAGAGGGGTCTGGGCCACGTGGCTCCCTCTCTGCAGGCTTAGCAAGAGCTGAAACACAGCCATGATTCTGAAAACAAAGTTCTTTCTCTGCTATTTCCCCATGTATGATCTGTTCTGGTTTTATCACTTTGCAGAACAGATGGGGTATAGTAAAACCTGTATCTACATCACGAGGCAATTTTCTGGATCTCAGCATCATGTAAGCAGTAAGACTGCCAGAACAGCCTGCAGGAACACCAGTATTGATCCTGGGCCTTTGGCTTCTTTTTCACTGATGCTTTGCACCAAAGCCTGGTCTCACTCAGTGCAATGCAGCTCTTTAGAGTGAACGTGGGGGAGTTCCCAACACCGTGGTGCCCTGGCCTCAGCTCACGCAGCCCAGGACCATGGCTGCCACACGTGCTCACTTCCAGCTCCAAGATCCTGAACTCCAGGAGCTCGTTTTGATCCTTAGCGTCCTGGACATCGTGTTTCAAGCGAGCTTCCTCAGCTTCCATTTGCTTTATCTGCAAAACAAAGCAACACCTGTTAGCACTGTCTGCAGACTCACTGAGATCTGCTGGGAAACACTGGGCTTAGTGGGAGCACTGAGGGTCCCAGCCCACCCCCAGGCTCAGTGGGAGCATTGAGGGTCCCAGCCCACCCCAGGGCAGCAGGAGCACTGAGGATCCCAACTCACCCCCAGCTCAGTTGGAACACCGAGGGTCCCAGCCCACCCCCAGCTCAGTGGGAGCACCGAGGACCCCAGCCCAGCCCACCCCGGGGTCAGTGCAAGGTGGACCGCAGCACCAGTGCTAGGGCATGCAGGGCTTTTTCCCAGACCCACATCCTCGTGCTGGGATGTTTTATGGGCAATAGGGAATGCCAGAAACCCACTTTTTCCAGCAGGTTTATAAGGATCTTGTTATAAGTGAATTATTTCCAGCAGAGCTGTGTGATACAGGTAAAACACTGCATCCTCTGCACTGTTCCAGCTACAAATATTCTGTGAATAATACAAATAGAAACACTGGACACCTTTTCCACCAGTTCTTGATTTCTTCTATACAGTGCCTGCTTCTCCTCAATCCACTTCATGTCCTTGAAAAGGAAACAACCAATATTGTAGGTGAGGCTGGCAATGTTCAGCACAAACACGGCAGCAAGTGCTTCACTAAACCACAGGTCTAGAGAAGAGAGCAGAGTAACATTGCCCCTGAAACTGCAGTTCCATCACTGCTGTGGTACAAAGCTCACCCTTCCTGTCTGACTGTAACAGTCCCTCTTGTCCCAATGAACAGGAACCCTCTGATGGCTAAAAAGCTGCTTTCAGGTTGGTCTGTATTAAAAGGGCTATTTCTAGCTATGCAGCTACTCTGAAATTGCAATTATACTGAATACAGATGAGGTTTTCCTGAAGACTAGGCAAAATAAACCTTATTTTGAAGTTAATTTCTTAGTTTGATGGAGATATAAAGCTACAAAGCCCAGCACACTATGTATCAGTAAGGGTAACGATAACAGGGGGTTAAGCAGGAAAGGTAAGGATCAAATGAGTTGGTATTCTTTTAAAGTACTAAAAAATGGTCATGTTTCTGGGTTTCTTTTGGCTGGGGGTTTTTGGGGTGTGGGGTTGGGTTTTTTTGGACTGGGAAGGTAAGACACAAGTCTGAAACGGCCTGGGAGCATTTCTTGTCTCTCTAGCTGGGGCTGGGTGTCTGCAGCCTGTGGCATTTCATTCTCAGGGCAGCCCAAGGCTTAGAGGTGTGCCTGTTTCCTTACCACCTCCAGGTGAGCTGCTCTACACTCCCCACTCTTCCCATTTAAAGTGTGTTTTCCTCTTAACGTTACCCTGTGCCACACTACAGGGCACGTAACCTCAGAGCCTGGACCGATGCTTTGCCCAGCCAGGAGGAGGAGGGTGTTGGCTGGTGCTGGAGAGGTGCTGGGCTTGGGTTGCCACCCCACTGCCAGGATGTTCCTTGGTTTTGGAGCTGCAGACAGGGGCATGGGACCCTCCTGCATCCGAGGGACCACACGACTGCGCCGTGGGCACCCAGAGGGGGAGCAGAAGCTCCTGGCCCTGTGATGACTTTGCTGTTTGGACAGCACTGTGAGGGAGAATGTCCCAACACCAGCTCAGCGGGTGGTAGGTATTTGGAGCTCAGCAGGGCAATCCAAAGGGACACAAACAGTGTGCCACAGCCAGGAGTGTCATGCGGTCAGTGCCAGGGCTGGGTGTCACCCCCTGAAAGCTGCTGCAGCCCCCAAACCTGCCCAGACCTCGAGAGGGGCTGGCTGTGCAGAGTGGAACCTCAGGGTCAGAACAAGGTGACAGACTGGCCAGCCAGTGGTGTAAAAGCAGGCACCTTGCAGTGAATTGGGGTGGGATTACCCGAGTGGAAGTCTCGACACATCAGAGCACAACCAGGACACCCGAGTAACGCCGAGTGACAGGAGCGCGGCAGCGCCCGGCGGGTGCTGGGCTGGGTGTGATGTGCCGCACGTTAATCATTCAGACTACATTTCCAACAGTGCATCCCATGGATTATTCTACTGTATTTCAAATTAATCCTTTCTGAAGGAATGACTGAGGTGGCCAGACGGGCTGTTGATGAGCAGACAGCATGGGGAAGGGCACAAAGAGCTGAGCCAGACACTTCCAAACAAACTTCCTCTGAGTTTAAGGAAAGCACTCACAGCACAGTTTTCAATGTGACAAGAACCACTTTGTCTCTGCTGAAAATACACCGCCTGTGCTGTGTGCTTCCTCCCCCCCTTGGAACCCTAACCCCTTTCTCCACACCTGCTTTTCTGCTTCTACGAAAGTAAAACCTCATGGAGCTGCAAGGAAAGCTGCTGGCAAGGAATGCTCACTCTTACAGTCCCTAAACAAAGATTTCATTAGGAAATAAAGAGTCTGCCTTTATTTTACCTTCCCAGTTTTCTCCCAGGTATCAAAAATACCGTTTCTCTGAGAGATTCTGAAGCAGAGCAGCTTCCTGCCCAGCACAGCTCTTCCCTCTCCTCACCGTCCTGCCTCCCCAGTATTTATGTGCATCCCCAAAGAGAAAAGGGAACAGGCCTGCTGCTCAGGAGTCTCATTCCTGGGAGAGGCACAGGAAAATCACAGACACAGCGTAGGGACAGGACAAACAGGAGGGCTGGCAGCTGGGGCCGAGGAGCCCCCGTGCTCTGGGACATCTGGCAGTGACAAGGGCCATGGCAACCCATTTCCATGCCGGCTGTGTGGGGAAATCCCCAGGGGCCTGTAGCACGTCACACCGCTTTGATGTCCCAGTGGCATGGCACATGTGCTGAGCTCAGGCCAGCCTTTACCAGCTGGCTGTTGCTGTGCCCTACTGTCACATCTGCACATCACAGACCCTGTCACACAGGCATCGCCCCTCCACTCCCCGTCACCGGAGCAAGCGAGGCACCAGCTGAGAGCAGCGAAGGTCTGTGGGCCTCAGTGGTGCTTCAGGAGCTGCTGTGGAAGTGCTGATGGGCACTCAGGTCTGCAGGGCTGATGTCTGAGATGCAATACATGCAAATTGGGAGAGTAGGGCTTTCAAAAGCCCCTGCCTGCCTGCCTCTAGCTGGAACCATCCAGACACACGAAGTGCTCTCTGTTCAATCAGCTAACACTTAGTGAAACAATCAGTGCTCAGCAAGTTGTACTAACATCTCCTAAATCAGGGGTGATGGGCACTGTGCAAGGATGCTCCCTACAGCACACACTGACAGGGATGGCAGCTGCTTCCCTAGTACGTGTGGTTTTCAATTACTAACTGCAATTGCCAAACAGCTATTGAAAAGTAGCACCAGGGTAATTCCATACCCACACAGACACTGCAGTGCCCCTCGTGCCTGCAGCACCAGGCAGCAAGGTGACCCAGCACCCCCTCCTGTCCCCCACACCGAGCCACGAGCCTTACCTGCCCCTGCTCAGCAAGAGCCTTCTCCAGGTCCTCTATCTGCGCCTGAGACCGGTGTATCTCTGCTTGGAGCTGCTCACGTGTCTGTAGGATACGAGGGGAGAAAGAAAAGATAACAAATCAGGCTTTCTCCAAAGGACAGCAGTGAGCACAGGTACAGAAACTCCTAAAGCCACAAATACTGTAACACACAATTTATAAAGTTCTTTGGCAAAATAAACCCAAAGCCAAGCACACAGCACTAGTCACCAACCACAGAGAGAGCCCTAAAAGATGGGTTAACAGTTCTGAGCCTCAGGATTTACACAAGCAACATCCCCTTAGGGAGGCAGCAGCGAGAGGCTTCCTCCAGCTGGCATGAGGGTCTGCAGTGAGCAGCCAGGGCGCTGGGAAGCCAGGGTAACACAGAGTCATTTCTCCATCAGAACCATTTCTGATGAGTTAAAAATCTCAAAAAGCTCACACCATGTGTGTGCAATGTTATAACTCCATCGCTCCTTATGCATTCAGCACCCTATTGTGTGCTCTTACTGCACTGGGTGGGTTCTTTACTGCACTTGCCCCTTCATTTTCTGTGTTCACCAAGCATTCTGTGCACAGCAAGTCCTGCTGGCTCCTCCTGATACACAACATACCACAATAAATGTACCATTCTGTGGCCAGTGTGTGAAGCTGTGTGGGCTGTGGAAGGCAGACAGGCAGGCAGAATGGTGTAGGACACTCTGTGATTTAATTAAGAATAAAAATCCCAGCTGTAAGCCTTCCAAAGGTTTCATGAGGAATCACGTAATCCCACAGAACCCAGACAGAATTAAATACCAAGCATTACACATCCAAGGCTATCAGTCCTACACTGTCATAGAAAGAGAGCTTAATTTCAAGGATTTCCCATAAAAATCCTGTCTGAATCCCCCTGAGACTGATCCGAGGTGCAAAGACAAACCCATCAGCTGTGGTTCCTCCAGCCAGCTGGCGCTTCCCAGGGGGGCAGGACAAGCTGGCTGGAGTTAGGGACCCCAGAGCCCACCTCAGCACCCAGAGCAGCCCAGTTCCCCGCCCTGCATGCCCAGTTGGCAGCATGCTGGAGGGGCTGGCTGACCCCTGCCTAGCTTGCAAACAACCTGGGCAAGTAAACTACCCACCCCACAGAACCCCAGACCTTTATTTCCATGTAATATAAGCCATTTAGACCTTAACTTCTCGTTCTGCATCCAATGTTCCTCCGACCTGTTCCTGCAACAGGGCGTATGCGCGTTGCAGAGCCTGGTACTCCATGGTCAGCTGCCGAAACCGCAGCTCTGTCTCCTCCTTGGCCATGCCCTGCAAGTGAAAACAAATACACGTTGCACCAGTGATGCTTTTTTACCTGCAGTGAGAGTAAAAGAAACCCAGATGAGTGGATTGTGTTTGTTTTCTCCATGAAGGGCAGAGTATTACTTTCAAAATGCCATCTGGGCAGCGGAGCACTGCTGATCTGCCCACGTGCTCCCAGGCTGTTTCCTTTGTCCATAAACCATCTCTGCACACACTGCCTGCCACACAGTGAAACAGAGGGGAAAAAAAGGACTCCCCCTACATTGGAAAGACAGAAATTTGCCATCAATATAACTTGCTGCTGACTGAATTATTCCTGTGCCAGGCAAAGCCATCCCATCTGCAGGTGAAAGTATCCTCTCCTCAAACAACAAAAGGTGTCTAATCCAGAGAATAAGCCCAGCTAATATTAGCCCAGCTAATAAAACCAACTAATCTAGAATAAGCCCAACTAATCTAGAGTTGATACTTGAAATGGTGCCATCAAGATGAAGAGAGCCCAGCCCTTCGTCTTCCCTGCTCTCCTCACAATGCCCAGCACTGAACGCTTCCCCATCAGGCTCACCAGGATATTTCATCCAACATGAGATGCAGTTACACTGCTGGCTGCATGCAGAAACTACACTCCATGCCAACAGGAAAATGTCAGGACAGGAAGGAAAAACAAACAGGCTCATGTGTATAACAATGCATGTGGGGTTCCTGCAGGGCAGCACATACCTGGTAATGGCTCATAGATCTTCTGTGGAGGAGATGGGGATTTTTTTGGGTGCCCTCTTACCAGCTCTGACTGCAACCCAGGGAAGAGGCAGACTGGCAGATGAAAAAATGCAGCAGCATCATACCATGAGAAGGCTGCTTACTATTCTGCTTATTACATGGTTCCTGTTAAAGCCAGGAGGGTGCAAGGGTGCAGCACCCTGGCCCACACTGGGGAGCACGTTTGTAGGGAAGCCCTGCAGAAGAGTTGCTTTTATTTGCATCACCAGCTGCCTCTGTGTGTACCTGACCCCACAACACCAGTGAGAGACCCCTTTTCTGCTGGAGGGGGAGCTCTACATGGCACCTGCCTCCTTCCAGGCACACAAACCCTACGCCCTGTGCCCAGCTCAAACAGAAGGACCAGAACAACACTGCATGGGCACAAACCTGCAGGGAATCGCAGTGCCAACACATCTCCCTGGAGCCAGCCAACCCATCAGGCTTCTCAGAGCTCTGAACTATAATCCCATGAGAGAGCTAACACCCTTAGCATGGGATATTTCCAGCTTGGCTGAACTCTGTGAAATCACTGAGGACTGGAGATGCAGAGACATCAACCACCATGCCCAGTATAAACACCGGTTTGTCATACCCTGGTCAGAGGTGACAGATGGATGATGTAACAGACCAGGACCTACCTAAAATAAGTAGCTAGGTTTCAGTAGTAAAGAATACATATTTTTGGACAAATACCTCTTCTAAGTCGTCTTCAGGTGTGCAAGGGGTTTGGTCTGTCCGGTCAGTTTGGTATGAGATAGAGGAACCATCAGACTCCAAGGAAGCTTCTTCGTCGTAGCCAAAAAACGTCTCCACCACCGGCTTCTGGCAGAGACAAGGTGTGAGTGGGCACAGCCGTGCCACAGGGCAGGGGTGTGCCATCACCCACACCAGCCTGATGGCCTGGGGGACAGCAGCAGCTCTGCACACAGGGCTGAAGCCTGTGCAGGGCCTGGACATATGACACCCCTGCTGAGGAACCCCTGCTCCAGACTACCAGCACTGCTCACTGTGGGTTTGGAGGAAAGGGACCCGGTTCTGGGAAAGCTTTGTCACCCCCATGGGGAACAGCTCTAGTAACAGCTGCAGCATCACATCCTGCATCACTGCTGGTGTCACAGCCTCAAGGCCCCTGCCCCTTTGGCTGCCCTGCCACCTCCCCAGCTGCAGATCCCCTTTTCCTTCACTTCAGTGAGAGGAGAGCTGTGCTCTGAGGTGTCTCTGTTAGACCATCAGCCTGGCTGATACTACAGCTGCCACATGGCAAGTCAGGCCCCAAGAAACATTCTGCTTGAAAAGGTTTTGAGCAAGGTTCTTGCAGATTGCAGAAAAACTGATGTTCCCACCCAAATCTGCTTTCTGTTTAGAGGGGTGACGGCTGTGCTGGTGAAAACCGATTTCCTCTGAAGTGCTTGAAGCCAAAGATGACATTTCAAACACAGAGTTATTTTTAATCGCTGACCTACAAACCACTCCTGGATTTGGGGGTTGATTTGCAGTGGATAACACAGCTCTCTGCCCCAGGCCTGGCTGGGCCTGGCAGGGGGACAGGTGCTGAGGAGTTAGCTCACAGAGACTGCGATTCACTAGCTCCATCTGCCTTCACTCCCCACAGGCAGAGCAGGTCCCTGACGTCACACCCTACCATGTCACTGCAGAGTCAGTGATTCTATTAACAACCTGCCCAGGGTTCAGTCACCAGCAGCTCCTTTCCCTGAGCTCTGGCTGCTGCTCCTCCTAACCAGCAATTTTTGCTTGTAACTAAACCCAAAATGAGTTATTGACAACCTACATGTTCTTTCCAGCAGTGCCATTAAAGCATCCTTCTGAGGTGTGTTAATTCAGAACATGTGTCTCTCTAAAGACAGTCACCTCCCCCTGAAGTCCCCACAGACACCGACAGCGCTCGGGGTAACCAGAGGGACGTGACTGCTCGTGATGCGATGTGAGCGCTTCCCCTTCCCTGGATCCTTCTGAGTTGGGACCATATTATGAGCATCATCAGACCCAAATTTAAGTCTAGGACCTGCGTACAGATCCTGGAGGAGAACGTTCCCTGCACGGCTCCAAGAAGCTTGGAGCGTCCCAAGAAGCAGCATGTCCATCAGCATGTCACCAGACAAGGCTGTTTCCTTTACCTTAGGGATTCTTGTCATCTTTTTCCTTTGCTTCCTGTACCTTAACAGCTTATCACGTTCCTGAAAGAAGCAGACACACATTAGCTGTTTCCAGGGACTGCCATTTAACAGAGCCTCATCAGTACTGGTGGTCACTGGGCAGTCAAGAAAGAGTAATGCCAAGGCTGGCCACTGGCTTCTCCAGTCTAATGTTGGTTTTACTCCCCATTGTCTGAGCGTGCCACAGGCAGGCAGCAACTGCTCTAAATTCATGAAAGTCAACAGCAGAAGCAAGCTGGTTACACCCTGTGCAAGGTGCTGCCAGGCCCTGCTCCTGAGTTGCCCTGTGAGGAAGTGACACACTCCAGCCCACAGCTCCTCTCCAGGGATGCTCCCTCTGCCCAGACCCACTCCTGTCCCTGGCACTGGCTGCTGGGGCTGCTGGAGCCCTCTGGAAGGGGCACAGGTGAGCAGCCACCTACGTGAAATCCAGGGGCCCTCCACACTCCCACCTTCAGCTGGCCTCTCTAAGGGTCTGCAAGTCCCAGTGCTTCCCATGAGGGGTTTGGGCACTTACTGCTGCCAGCAAAGCGTCCTGGCCAGTGGAAGCTGTGACACCCTTCATACCATCAGGTTGGTTTTTCACAGTACAGTAAAACATTCCATTTATTGTGGATTGTGAGTGCAGGGAAACTCCAGCATGGGAGAGAGAACAATTTGGAAGGGAAGCCCCTCGATCTTCCACTGTCACCCTCTGGTGAAAAGATGCTGTGGCACCGTGGGACACTGGCACTGTGCCACCAGCCCAATGGCCAATCCCAATGGCCAATCCCAACACCAGCAGCCATGACAAGAAAACCAAATGCTTCTTTTGCTGGGTGACATCAGCTTTGCTGCAGGCTGGGCGATGAAGAGCCAAACAGCCCCCATGTCAGTGGCTGAACTTCACAAACACTTTACTGAAGATAGAGAAGGGATGAGGGAAGGGCAGTGACTGGGAACATGCCAGCGTGGGGGAGACAAAGCCACTGGCAAACAGGCTCAAAAAAAGGCAATTCCAATGTGGCAGAGCTGTCCCAGAGATGGAGACCCTCTACATCGGCCATCAGAACAGGGTGACTGTGCTGCTCTTCACCTCTGAGATCATCCTAGTAATGAAAAAAATGCTTCCTCTCTCACCAGAGCTTTCCACCCCACCATCACTACACTCTTCTCTGGGGAACAGCTTCTGACACAGTCTTTTCTCAGTGAGCAAACCACTGACTTAGCTGTCTAAATAGAGATGTGAGAGTAAATGTTATTTACTCTGCCCTCTGTTCATGAACAGCAGTTTAAAGCTTACAAAGATGAGGATGAAGTTCTTACCATGACACTCTTCACGTAGCCAGCAGTTTCCAGGGTCTAATAAAAAAGAATGATGTCAGAGAGTGTACAGACATTAAGAACTAAGGCAGTTATCTACTTGCAGAGCATTACCATTTCAGTATTTGCTGGAGCACACAACCTTGTACACAGCAAGCCTTAGCCCTGACACTGTCTCCAGCTAAAGGAGCTCTGAGCTTGTCTCTTGCTGGCGCAGGACCCGGCCATCAGCATGTCCCCTGGCCGTGCTGTGAGAGCTCTGTCAGGCACGTACGATGCAGGTGGAGAGGATTTCCCCAGGTACAACGCTACAGGTACCTTGGCTTCAGCCCAAACACTACTAGGGATGGAAGTGCCTACCACATTTCTGCTGGTGCAAGCTACGCCCGTTTGCTCACAGAAACCCAACCACAACCCCAGCCCTTGCTGAGGCTTCTTGTCCTGCTCTGGCCTTAGCTATGCCTCTCATGAGAGCAGCGGTGTTACGTCTTACCTTGGAGAGTTCATCAATGATATTTTGCTGTTCAATGACTTGTAGCCTCAGGAAATCGACTTCTCTCTCTTCCTGGCTGTGGTCAAGGTCATTTAAAGAGCTCGGTCTCCTTATTGTTCCAGCTCTTTGTCTCTGAAAGAAACCCACACGGCAGAAGAGGCCAGTCAGGAGGCTCTGCCAGAGGACAGGGTATTTCCCTTTACAGCTAGTGATGCATCTGATCTAATGGCTGTTCTGGCAGCTGTCCTACTCCTCCTGTGCTGGCGACACAGCTAGATGACAAACAGGGCAGCTGTTCCTGCTCTTCAGACCGTGGCATGAAGCTTGTGGCCCCTGGGGAGGACAGCAGGCACACGGGCATAGTGCAGCTCAGCTGCATCTGCTCCTCAGCCCCACCAAGAGTCGCCTGGGTGGAGGAGCAACGCAGGGAGCTGGGGCCAATGTCGCTTCACCCTGTGTTCCTCAGGGATCCACTAGTCCCATTCGTTTGGAGCTGCAGCACCCATGGGGCTGACCTCAGCCCCGCAACGTTTGTGCAGTACCACAGCTACAGCCCACTAACTACCTGCGGTGGAGAAACCCAGCAAGTCCCAAGTGCCCATCTCCTAGGGACCACGAGTGGCTCGGGACACAGGCTCAGGGGGAACAGGGTGCCCTGTGCTCACGTCGCAGCTCAGCACTCGCCCAGTCCAATCGTGCAGAGCTCACGCAATCTCTTTTCCTCAGAACTATTGGTTTTAAAGCCAAAATAAAACATCTTATAAACCCAGGACATGCTCAAGCACAGACCTCCCAGCAGAGCACTGGGAAGGGGAACATTCCCCATCGGACTCTCAGGTCTGGGATGCTGCCTGTGAGCACCAGCTCACAGCACACTCACCATCGCTATGTTCTCTTGGGTTACGAATTTTAGTTTGTTCTCCATCCGGCGTAAGGCATGGGACAGTTCTTCATTCTTCCTGCTAAGGCGTTTGTTTTTGTCCAGGATGGGCTTGTACTGACTCTCAGCTTCTCTCAGTCGTTTTAACTGAAAGACAAAGAATGAACACCTCTGGAGGGAACATTTTTCATCAAGTATGTTACCAACTTCCATTAACTATCACACTAGCACTATTTGCTGCTAATTCAAAGCAGGATCAATCAAAACCCCTCAGCATCACAGAATCACAGGGGTGGGAAGGGCCCCCAGAGCCCATGGGGTCCCACCCCCTGCCAAAGCAGGGTCCCTAGGACAGGGCACACAGGGCGGTGTCCAGACAGGGCTGGAATCTCTCCAGAGAAGGAGACTCCACACCCCCTGGGCAGCCTGTCCCAGGGCTCCCTCACCCTCACTGGCAAGAAGTTCTTCCCCACATTGGGGGGAACTCCCTGTGCTCCAACTTGAGGCCATTGCCCCTTGTCCTGTCCCCAGAGACACTGAGAAGAGGCTGCCCATGTCCCCCTGTGTCCCACCCTTCAGCTATTGATCCCCATTGATCAGATCCCCCCTCAGTCTCTTCTCTCCAGGCTGAACAGCCCCAGCTCACTCAGCCTTTCCTCACAGGGGAGATGCTCCAGGCCCTTCATCATCTCCTCAGCCTCCTCTGGACTCTCTCCAGGAGATCCCTGTCCTTTTTATCCCAGGGAGCCCAGCACTGGACACAACACTCCAGGTGGGGCCTGACCAGGGCAGAGCAGAGTGGGAGGATCCCTTCCTTTGACCTGCTGCCCACACTCCTTTTGATGCACTTCCCTTGGGAAGCAATGGCTCCTCCTTCACGAGCTATTCAATCCATCTGACATATACACCATGTGAGGAAGGTATTTATTTTTTAAAGATGAACAGAAATAACCCCAGCTAATGCTGTCTTAAGAAATTCACCATTAAATAAGCGCAGGTGAGTGTGATGTGGCACACCACCACACACAGAGCACAAGGCAGAGCCCACTGCTCCAGCAAGGGTGTCCAAACAGGAGAGAGGAGGTATCTCAGCAGCACGGGGTGAGGTCAAGCAGCCAACCCTGACTCACCAGCTCGTTTCTCTCCTCCGACAGCAGTGCGTTCCGGTCCTCCAGCTTCCTGATGATGGAACTCAGCTCAGCGATTTTAAGCTGGAAACGCCGGGCATCCTTTTCATCCAACTGCTGTTCCTAAAACAAAGATCAACTGCAAATAACTGTCCATAGGCTGACATGCCACAGCCATATTTTCCAAAGCCCAAACTTTTATCTTATCCAAATATGATTTGTTATGATTATCCAAATATTATTATTTTATCTTAACCAAACATTTCAAGACATCCCAGGGCAGAGTGTAGCCTGCGCACCCGAACCAAGCACTGAAAGCTGCAGGATGAGACCAACAGAAAGTCAGGAGTGAAGATGGAACAAAGTATGCAAATGCAGAGGTATGTATATGCAAATGCAGAGGTATGTATATGCAAATACAAAGTCACGAATGGTGAACTTGGAAAGGGAAAAGAAAATCTGACAAATGAAGGCTGTGTTTCCAAAGCATGCCGCTGTTGAACTGAGTGCTTCAGACACATCGCCTGTTCTGAGGGCTTTGGAATAAGGAAATGAGATTGGAAGGGCTGGAGTACCAATGGGGAAAATCCATGCAATGACACCATTGCATGGGCTCCTCTTCCACAGAGCTGTGGCCCTTACTGGGTTCTAAAGGGTCACTCGTGAAGCCAAAGGGGCAGCACTTTATCCGAGTGAAAATGCTCAAGTCAAATTATAAATGAACAGGAATATAGGTAGACATGTCCTCGTTTGGAATCAGAGAGGAGTTACATCTATGTGCAGTGACAGACTCTTCCCCTTCTCTAGGACCTGCTCTGATGTTTGGTGCTAACTGAAACAAGCAAATTAGTGTCCATAGTGCTGGCGGCACTGCTGGGAGGCCTGGGGTTCCTCATTCAACAGGTGCAGGAGAGGCTCGGGACAAAGAGTGGTTTGCTCAGGGTTTACACTTCTACTGAGAAAATCAGGGCTGTTGCAAAAGAAATCTTGATGAGAATCAGCAATGGAGAAAATCTGTGTATGTCAGGTATACGGGGTCAGTTCACAGGGGGGGTTGTCATGTTGGCACATCGAGGCACAAGCCAAAGGGTGCTGCACTTGTATCAAAAAGCCATTGTGAAAGGGTGGTGACAATTTAATGTCCTGGGCATCGAGTTGTCGAAAAGAAGTGGGAGAGCACAGGTTATCAGGTGTTTAAGTCCCTTCTGGTGCACTGAAAGCGAGAGCACTTAGCAGCATGAGAAGCCGGGCTGGCAGTGGGGTTCGTGCACCGGTTACCTTCCCCATCTCCCCTTGTCAACTGGCCACGTACACCTGCTCACAAACCCATTGGTAGCGGTCCCAAAAGCCAGCAACACATACATCACTTGGTTAGAAATGCATTTGCATCATTTGTTGGCAAAACTGAGTCAAAAGGTCAAATTAAGGCGGTGGCAGAAGTATGGTACAGTGAGGAAACGGAAAGGAACAGAAGGATTCCACCCCTAACAGACCCAACCAAAGCAACCCCAAAACAAAGCCAGAAGGAGCAAGAGCTCTCCCATAGGCAGCCTGGCTCCGAAACCTTGGTGGTTTCTCTAACAAACCAGAGCAAGGTCTCGGTGCCGGGGGCTCCCCGCCCTGCGATGGGAAAGCCGCTGCTCCAGGGTGCACTCATCAAGATGCTGTCACTGCTGTGCCATCCTGGCACCCCGCCTGCTCGCTCGGGTAGTGGAACCAGGTGAAAGTGCTTACGGGGCTTCCCGAGTGATCTGAAGCGTCTCCTGCACCACTTGCATAAGGAAGTTCCCGCTTGGGGCTGCTCAGATGCCGATCAGACTCTTTGATCTGGGAAAGTTGTTCATCTAAAGCCTCCTTTTGGAGCTGCAGTCTCTGAGCATGCCCGGCTTGAACCCCTAACTCTCTCTCCAGCACGTAGACTGCTCTGTCTTTAAATTTAATCTCCTCCATCTACAAGGAGAACAGAACACAATCACACAGGCAGGCAGCAGCACGACAACAACAGAGCATCTCACGACCCCGACCGCGGCAGAGAACAGCGGCACAGAGCTGACACCCCTCCACATGGAAAGCGCCCTTGGAAAGAGAACCTGAGTGCTGGGCAGCCACCATACAAACCAAACTGCTTCACCAGCTCGGCAGTACTGTGCTTTTTCTGGGGGCCACCCAGGATAAACTCCCTTCCCAGCAGGAATTATGCCATGAAAATGACTGGGAAATAACCCACATTCTCAGGACTGGCTCAGAACACCTTACAAAAGGTTTAAGCCTAATATTCATATGGCAATTTGGACTGGTTAATTAGCAAACATTTCAATGGCTTTGCAGCATCCTGCCTGGACCTCCTGAAAATCTGAATTCACAATCTTGAAAGAAAAACATTAAACCCTGAATTTCACTTTGACGTTCACAATATCAGAGGAAAATGAACTTTCACAATTGTTTTCCCAAAGTCTTCCATGTGAGCAATTTGTTTAATTACCCCCTTCCCATGAAAGGCTTCGCTGTGCATAATAAACACTACACAAACCCATTAAGTGCTCAAATGACAGCCATCAGTTGTCTCCAATTCTCCTCTCTTCCCACACTGCTCTTGCTGGGGCTGAGCGCCGTGCTCATCCTGCTGCATCGGGCACATTCAGTTTGCTCCAGGAACACTTTGAGGACATTTTACTCCAAATGCTAAAGTGGGATTAAAGCCTGAGCACACTCATCCATGCAGGGCGCTGTCCCTGGGGTGCAGGATCAGACCTGGAGCGATTCAGAGCCCATGCCCGGCCTGATAATGGAAAGTGACTGAGCACAGCCCGCAATCTCCTGTGCTGCGGTGATGTGCAACACTGCAACACAACCTCTGGCTCTTCCCCTATACATTACACAGGGGTGTAAAGGGTTAGTTACACATGCCACAGGGCTGCCCAGAGTGCTTGCTGGCAAGGGTTCTATGGAAAGAAAGGCACCACAGACATCCCCCAAAGCACTTGCTGATCCGATTGCAGACACCAGAAGCACATCAGATTCTTGGCTGAGGCTTTGAGGCTGTGCCCATCAACTTTCAGCTATCAGCTTGTAAAACCTGGCCTGCTCGACTCGAGAACATCCTGCCTGGGGAGAGCTGCCTTTGGTACTCCACCTTTGCCAGCTCTGCAGGGAAACCCAGCAGAAACAACGACGTGGTAATTCCACAGGGGACTCCAAGTACTTTGTTCCCAGTAATGGCACAAATGGCCCAGCCGGGAAAGGTGAGTGACAGCGAGTGACAGCCGTCCACACACAGCCAGCGATGGGAAACCCTTCCCTTAGGGGTGGAGGGGCTGATTACAGCCTGTGGCTGTGGAACAAACTCGGGGCAGGGAGGACACAGCGGGCCAGGGCTCCGTGCCCCTGCGCTAGCCAGCACGGAGCCTGTGTCCAGCCCAGGCCAGGCGTCTTGTTGCCTCATCAGTGTCCCACCATCATCCCATCACCCCCCTCACACGTGGGCAAGCTCGGTGGCTGTGGTCCTGGCAGTGGGTGAGAGATGAGGCGCTGCCCATGGCCGCACTGCCCGGGACAGTCCTGCTCCCAGCCACGGCCCCGGGAGTTCCGCGTTGTCCAGGAGATGAGCCAGCCCTTGCCAAAAGACAACGTGGGACAGCCCATAAATACCTGTGTGGCACAATTCAGGATCTTTTAGCCCAAACAGAGCAAAGCAGGTGTGCTCTGGGGGCCGTGCTGCTAATGACCTTCCAACAATCTCCATCCAGGCATCAGGAGCCTGCTGACTTGGAGCGGAACAAAGAGGTGCCGCTGAGGTCCTTCTGCTAAGAGCCTACCCAGGAAGAGATCCAAAGGAGAAGGGAACACACCACCAAGCCATGATTTGTGTAAAACAAGCAGGACAGGGGGTAGCTGATCCCTATTTATATGGAAAGAAAGACACGGTGCAACATCGGCAAGACTTCAAACCAGGAGGAACAAAGGAACTGGAGAAGGCACAACAGATTTCACAGTATTTCACTAATGGTTTGGTTGCCAGAAAAACCCCTAAACACAATCTTCATAAACGACAAAGGACACATCAGTATTCACATCTCAGTCATGAATTATGTATAACAGTCGATTCCCAGCCCATTATTAAGCAGAAATGGGGCAGAAACCATACAAATTGCATTTCACGGAAAAATATTATTTAGCACGTTTCATCCCAGCATCAGTATCAAGAAAACATGAAGACAAGAAACAACTTGCAACTCACGGGCAGAGGTGCCGGTCCCCAGGCGTGCAGCCCCCCAGGCTGTCACACAGCCTGGGCTCATTCTGCGATGGGTGCAGGACCCTCCTCCTCCTCCTCCCCACCCAGTGTCAGATGGCTTCAGACACCAGCAGCGCTCGTGGAAGGGCGTCAGCGCGTGGGAGCGCAGCATCCAACCACCTGAGAGGACGCCCCGCGCCGCGGATGTTCCCTGTCAGTTCCAGCACCCTGCCTCCACTCGGGATGAATATTTATGTGGGAGCGCTAATTAATAACCAGCCCCTGAGCTCAGGCAACGCCAATTATGCAAACATAATCCCATGCAAAGTTAGATGTGTTGCTCCCTCCTTGTGCTACCCAGTGCACCCCCAGCACAGTCTCACACACAGCTGGTTTCCAGCCACGTGGTTCTTTCTACGTGTATTATTTCCAGCGCGACTGTAAAATCAATGTGTGGGTTCCCTGGCTGGGAAATGTCTCCTTGTGACCTTTCCGGGGCCTCTGCAGCTCTGCAGACTCCCAGACCCCCTCAGGAGCAGGCCGTGCACCCCAGCAATCTGCCTCAGGTGGATAAAGGCTGGTCCTTCGAGGCAGCGGGTTTGGGTGCAAAGGAGAAGCCCCTGTGCAGCTGGGCTGGTTACATGACAAACACATTCCCCGTGGGCACAGGGGCAGAGCCAGCAATCAGGACAGGCTAGGAGACCTCAGCCCCCAGGAGCAGAGGGGCACAGGCTGCGTCCCCCAGGCTGACACTGGAGGGTCAGGGGAAGAGAGACAGGGTCACCTGCGGCATGAGCACCCCAGAGACATGGGGTCACCCCCACGGGCTGGCGAGGGGGACGTCTGCCCCATGTGCTGTGTGCTCACTGTCCCTCTCCAGAAATAAACGCCATGGCTCCTGGTCCTGAAGACACACAGCACTCATCAGCCACAGCACCGAGGTACCGGCTTTCCCAAACACTCTACAAGGCAAACCTGGGTCAGCACCCCGATACTGCACGCTTGAACCCGCTCCCAGCACTGATGCTGTACCGACAGCCAGGGCTGTTGGCAGCACACCCACAGCGATACCACCGATGTGTTGCTGTTCCTAAGTGTGGGGGTGCCCAAACACCACCCATGTGCCAACATGGCTCAGCCAGGCTGGTGCATGGAGCAGCACCCAACCCACAGTGCCTGCCACGCTTCATTCTGCAGCGTGGCTCTGCTGCACCTTTGGCCAAAGCAGGATCCTAGGGTAACCCCCAGCTACCCTTAACCCATCAGAAAATGTTTGCGGCACTGCTGGTAAATACACCAGTCCCAGGAGGCAACAAGCTGCAGCAGACATCACACATGTGACTGTTTGCGAGGGGACCTGGTGACATGGCAAACTGCTGCCCTAGCCGAGCGGCCCCTGGCCGATGGCACAGCTCCCCTGGGATTGCACCAGCTCCTGACATTCCCTGGGACCGCTGCAGCTGCCTCACTGAGCTCCACTGGCTGAAACGACTGACAGGGGGCAGGTCCAGACCCTCATGAGCACCCTGCAAACCCCCATGACTCACCCAGGTCTCCAGAGCAGTGCTGAGCGAGAGGCTGTTAAGTGGGGTGCTGCAGGTGAAATCAGTGTTTGCTGCCCCCTCCCCCCCAAGCATCTCCTTTGCTAGGGGACTAGAGGGGTCTGTTTCCAACAACCGGTTCCTTCTGGAGTGTGAGAAGTGAACTGCTGTGCACACAATCAGTACTGCTACATGTAAAGCCACTCATAAACGTGCTGGGTGCTTCTGGATTTGTTAAGATACACTGACAGAGTTACTGCTCCCAGTAGGTTTGTCAGTAAATAACTGCAGAGTTTCTAACAGAAGTCCTAACAGTGAAATGCAATCCTGCCTTGGAAAGAACATCAGCTGAGAGAAGCAATTGTGTGTATGGGAAGATTCCAAGGCTCTTCCCACACTTCTGTTTAGCATCCCCGCTCTGCTCTCCCTTCAGGCAGCTCCAGACGTTCCTCCTGCTCGGGACACGCTGGGTCCGGGGTGACTTTTCAGTGCCAGTGGGAAATGTCCCAGACAGGGACTGTGGAAGCACCCCAAATCCAGTGCCAGCAGCCATGAAGCCTGGCCGGCCGGGAGCCTTAGGCCCCAGGTTAGGAGAGGTGCAGCACAGAAACATACTCACAGCACAGAAGAGACAACATCTTTTTCAGGACTGTAGAGAAAAACGTTTTTAAGAACTGGATGAAGACACAAAAGGAACAACTTGAGACCAGGATGTTCACTGACCCTCCAAACCTAGGAACAACCTTACAATGTAGGAGCAACATGGTATAGTTTTTAACAGACAGCAAAATCTCCCAGCAGTCCAGGTGGAGTTGGGATAAATGCTGTTTAAATGAGGTGCAAACCACTAAAGATGAAAAAAAAATCTACATTTGCAAGAAAGAATTATTCACCTTGGATAATGTGTCTACCCTTCCGAATGGGATGACAGCCGAGCTACCTTTATAATACCAAATAAGGCAGCTTCCCACCATATAAGGGAAAAAGAAGAAGATAAAGAACAAATCAGTCACCAATGAAATGAATATTTTACAAGTCAGCTCTCTACACCTCTCATCTGACAATGTCCTTCAAACCAGGCCCCCTCCCTAACGCACCCCACTGACAGAGCTCTGGGGAGGTGCTGTGAGCACAGAGCTCGTGCGATGCTGAACAGCCTGACCTCCTCCCTCTGCTCTGGCTCTACCACGAGGAAGCCACAAAGGTCTCACCACGTGACACTCTCACCCACAGTATCCCACAGGTTATTACACCTTTCAATAATCAGCATCAACTACAGGTTATCTTAAATGGAAACAAAGCACCTTCCAGTCACCAAGACATCTCAGTTCTTCACTTTCCCCCTTACAAGCGTGTGGGGAGGGGAGGCTGCTCAGCACTTCTCCTTCCTGACCATCCACTGTGGAGGAAAATCCAAACACTCTTTCCCACAATGAGTTTTAGCCCCCAGTAAGCAAAATCCGAGGCCAGTTACTGTGAGGGAATCCTCCTGACAGAAGGGCTGTGTTCCCTGGCTGTGCTCCCCGGACAAGCACATGCTGACACTGGGTGTGTTACTGGGAGGCAATATGCATGGGAGGAAAGACATTTCTGCAGGATTCCAAGCTTTTCTATTTATTTATTTTTTAATTCACTAAAGCTAGAAATTCTTTAGCAAGCAGGCCCTTGCCTTGTTTACTTGTTGCCAAGGGGACTTTCAGCCTCCAAATTTCCATTTCTTCAGCCTCTGAGGCAGGGAGAGCTGAACTGGGTTCGCTGGGCTTCTCTGGAGAGAGCCACAGGCAGCACTGCCCACATGAACAGGGCACCAGCAGAAACCACCAGCCAGAACCACAGGGAAAACACGTTCTTTCCTTCCCTGTGCTGCCCACGGACCTGAACGACCCTCGGCTCCGCATGGGACCAGCCCAAAGCCATGGGCATCCCCGAGTAAGAGCTACCCCAGCACCCCACAAAACAAGCAGCAGCAGGAGCTGGAGGTTTCCTTTGGGGACCTGTTCCTAGAGAGGTGACACCTTCAGCTGTTGGGATCAGCAAACTCTGCAGGCCTCCAGTGCAAACCCACAAACTCATGGCCCACAGACACTGTACCCCCGCAGGAACAGCCTGGCTACTGTGCCACAGGGCTGCACTCTGAGAGGAGGGTGATGCCAGAGACCAACAGAAACTCCACCTTGCTTGAAGCAAGTCTGACAGCTCTCCAGCTCCTGGTCAAGTCACGCTGTATCTTCCTACCACTTCTCTTACTTTAAGGGGCAGCTAATATTTTTCTAACAGTCACGAGACATCAATAAATGTATTCCTGCCTGTCCAACAGAGAACCCCTCCCCTAGTTTGAAATTAAAAGGAGAATAATGGATTAGTAGTAATTCACCTTTTTAAGACACTCCTTGTCTGACTAAGTATGAGAGTATTTCCTGTAAGTTAAGACTGGAGAGATGCATTTGGCTTGGAAATAAAACATTGTACCCATCAGAGACAACTAACTTCAAAAAAGGAGTTTATCTCAAGGGACTCCCCATCACTGCAAAGCTAAAGGTGAGTGAGCCCAACTTGTCCTCCTCTAGCCTGCCTAAACAAACCCCACAGCAGCTTTCCAGGTGTGAAATCCTCATTAGCTGGGAGGTGAGCTCCCCCCTCGACTACATGACTAAACAATGCATCCTGTGCGGGCCATGGTGCTTTCTGGTCCAGATGGGGATGCAGGGACAGCGCAGGACTAGGTGTCTGTCACAGCCAACATGTGCAGCATGGTCCCCTTGTGTGATGGGTGGCTGGACCTGCTCACCACAGCTGCTCTGCCATCCCAGAGAAGCTCAGCCCTGTGCCACACTGACGGCCCTGCCTCAAAAAGGGAAGAAAGCACTGGCTTTTGGGATGCACCGAAGAGCTTTGGGAGCTGCCTGATGCTGACAGGGAGCTTCTATCCTATGAGGTGGCACCAGCCTCCCCCAAACGCCAGGGCCCTCCCCTGCAAGGACACCTCCCGCTGAGATCAATTAGGGTCAAGTAGGTAGAGCTGAGAGTACTTAAAGTCACATCCAGGAAGCACTCAGGGTTAGTACAAGGATGGCATGGTGGAATTAATTAGTCCAGGTAGCTAACTGGATTCTGTCATGCAGGAATTCACAAGAAAGTTGGAATTTCAAAGACAATCTAGAAAACATAACAAAGTCACTCTGCTCTTTGTGACTAGGAATGCACTTTGAGCCTCTGCATTAGAGGCCATTAGCAGGGACTGTTCATGTAAGGCAGCAAGTTTATTCAGGATGCACATCAGCCACCCCCCCAGTCGGATGTGTTAAATCAATGCCCCAGCAATGCCTGGCTGGAGGAGAGAGCACTTAGCTGCAGGATATTTCAATGGTACCAGTAAGTCGATTGGTTATAAATTAATTTAATATCCTCTTCATAAAAATAAAATTTTCTGTGAAGGGGAAAGAACACTTAACCCCTGAAGTCTGGGAGCACACGTGGCAGGATACCAGGTATGCAATGCTATCGGGGCGGCACACGGTGTGCCCATCGCTCTGGTTCCTCAGGACACGGGGGGTGCCCTGGCAAGCCTGGGGTCTGCAGGGCCTTGGCTGGAGCACGGCTGTGCTGCCTGGTGTTGCTCATGGCCAGCCTGCCTGCTGAGCAGGTGCTTTTCCACTTTTTGTAGGCTTTGGGTAGCAGACAAGGGACGGTGCCTCAGGAGAGCCATGGGAGAGTGCACACTGAGACACTGAGTGCTAGAAAAAAGCATGGCCAGCACACAAAGACAGTGACTTCAAAGGAACAGGGAATATTTAATATACAGAACAAACCCAATAATATAAAATAGGAAAGGTGCCTTCCCCCCAGGGCTGTGGGGTGCAGGGCCAGGCTGCCCAGGGCAGGGGTCACTGTCCCCAGGGGCAGTTAAAAGCTGTGGAGATGTGGTGCTCAGGGGCATGGGCGAGGGGTGGGCTGGGCAGTGCTGGGTCAGTGCTTGGGCTGGGCCCTGTAAAGGGCTTTGCCAGCCCAACGGCTGTGCAAGTCCATGAAATACTGAGACAAGGCCTGAAATACGCATCATGGGAGTATGGGGGTGTCACATTTGCTCCATACCTTTGGGAGTGGCAGGAACAGTTAAGGGATCGGGTCCTGCACGTCAGCTGGGCACTCACAGGACTGCACGCATTGCAAGGTGTCTGAGGCGGCTGGGGAGAAGACATCACCCTACCGCCCAGCAAGCTGGTGGCCTGGCAGGCTCTCATGCAAACACTTCCCTCTGGGAGGGAGCTCCCTCCTGCAGGGAGTTCTCCCCTTCTCCACACAACAAGATCCATCTCAACCTCTCCAACAAGTCTCCAGAGGCTGGAGGAATACTCCAGAGCCGTGGGCATACAGCCCCTGCCTTGAGAGTCAAACTGCAGCACCGGGGACTCAAGCACTCTGCTCAGGTGACCGAAGGCTGACCAGACACAAATGCCCAGTGAGGACTGGACGGCAGTGACGGGTGAGGCTGCCCGGGTCCCTGCGGAGAAGGCTGGAGCCCGCAGCATGGTGGAGCCTGGAGCCTGCAGCATGACGGAGCGCGGAGCCCGCAGCGTGGCAGAGCCCGGAGCCCGCAGCGTGGCAGCTCGCAGGCTGCTGTGGGCAGAGCGCCAGCACCTGTCCTGGGGAGAGCCCCTGGGTCACAGAGAGGAGCTCCATCCAGGATGCCTCACAGAGCGAAGGGATTGCCTACAGGGTCTCGGATCTCTATGGGGTGCAGGAGAAAGCACTCTGGGATTGTGTAAAGCTCATTATGGGATGTCTAAGGGAACTAGCAAAGACAAGGAAAGGAAGGGATTGAGGTGGATCAGCAAAGTCAAGTGGTGGAGAAACAGAGGCATGGGCCAAGAAATGTAACTGGTAGAATTCCCCTAACCTGTCAGTAACCCCTTAGTAACCCCAGGCCTTGTCCTGGGATGTGAGCACCAGGCACCAACAGGGACAAATCGGTTCCTTACAAAACAGCCTCATCATTTCTAAAACCCATTTTGACATTTCTGTTATTAAACATACACCAGATTTGAGGCAAGCTCCAGGAGTGTGAGCGCCCGTCCTTACACATTCATCTGAGTCCAGCACTGAACTTTGATTAGTTACTATCAATAACCTAAGTGTTAGTACAAACATAGATGCAGACAGCAACACGTACCAGTCTACGGATTTCTCGCTCACACTCCCTCTTAATTCTGCTGATTTCCTCTTGGTGCAGGTGATACACGCTCCTTATCTCAGCTGCCTTGATTTTGTCAGCTTGGATGACCATCGTCAGAGCCTCCTCCACTTGCTTCTTAGCCCCCTTCAGCTCGGAAATTTCTTGCTGCATTTTTATTTTCTCCACTTCAAAGCCCTTCTTGGCCTCCTCCTTGGCCTCCGTGAGCAGCACCGTTTTAACCTTGTCAGGAGCCCCATCACGCACAGCATTGAGAAGGGTCTGTAGTCTCTGGATTTCATTATCTTTAATTTTTATTACTCTGAGCAGTTCAGCTTCGTGCTGTCTCAAAAGTGCCTCTCGAACAGCTTGGAGCTCCTTCATTTTCTCCTCATGAAGTTTGACTTTGAGCTCTGTTACCACCACTGTACTTTTATGCTGCTCGTGCTCTTTGATCTGCTTAACCTCCTGATTTTTCTCTCTTTCCAACTTACTGACCTGCAAGGAAAACCAACAAGGAATTTTTAATCAGGAGAACAATTAATGCAGAATATGGTATGATCTAATAACGGGACAGGTCACGATGCCACGTCCCACCCTAAGGCTGTGTGTCTGTGCCTCAGAGCCAAGGCCCGGTTGATTAGCATTGCCTCACACAGGGCTACATATCCAGCATTTCTCTCCTCCTTTAGGATCAAACCCTTTATCACACACTAAGCATTGCTTTTCTGAAGAGGTTCCAGGTAAAGCTGGGGTCGCTGTGCTCTGCCACACAGCCTGCACGCTGCACACTCACCACAGAGAAACCTCCTCTCTCAAAGCATCTCCTGTGAAGGGGACACATGGTACAGCCCCTGTGAAACCCTTTCACAAGTCTCTTACAACTCAGAGGAAATACTTTCAGTGCACCATCTTCTGCTGAGGATGAAAGTCTAGGCACTGATTTCAACAGCAGATTCTATTTTATAATTAAATAATAATCCCTTGCAATCTTAGGGACTCCTTAATTTGCCCGATCCAGTGCCCTAAGGAGCATGGCTTAACACAGTCTCAGTAAGGATCATAGATTAATGCAGGAAGCACAGAACCCAGGTGACCCATATCCAAACGCTGCAGGGAGCATATGCTCAGAAACCAGGTGAATGTGGGTGCCAAGGGGGCTGCAAACAGGTTAGTGTTGAAGATACTACACATTCAGGAACTGGCTGGTATCTTAGGGAGTAAGTCTGTGCCCTTGCTTTGCTTTTCAGCTGGGAATGTGCAGGAACTCCCCCACCACATCCCCAAAAGCATGGGTGGGACAGCACATGCTGAGCCATTGCTTTCACAGAATCACCAGCCTGGTGAACAGACCTTGAACATCATCGAGTCCAACTGCTCCTGTCCTGTGCTAAGCCAGCAGTGGCACGCTCTGGCACACAGATCCAAACTGCACTGTGTGCACACCAGAAGCAGCCCTGTGCACGCCACTGCAAGCCCTGAGCCATCACGCTCCATCAGATGCTTCTTAAGCAATGAATTATTCAGATCAAATACCTGTACCTGACCACAGAAGGGTTCAGTGACACTTAAATCGAAAACCACACTCTACACTCCTGAGAAGTCACTTGAGGAGTGTTGTATCAACAGGACTGGGGAGGGCAGTGGGAAGGGAAACAGGGTCCTCAGTCTTAAACCACAAATGCTGCTGCATGACAAAAGGATTAACAGATGTTCTATTTAAATATAGATATATATACATGTACACGCCCCCAGGAGCTGCCTGAAAAAACAGGTTCAGAATGTACAGTGTCTATTAATGATGCAAATTGATGGAAAAATGCAGAATATCCTTCTGTCCCTGCATGGGAATGCATGTCTCTGTTAGCATTCTGGAGCCAAAATCCCCAAAGTTTATCAGTGGAAACTAATCTGGGGGATCAGGGAAAAGCAGCTAAACTTTTCATGCTCTGACTGAGAAGTGGCCTGAAGGCTGTGGCTGGAAGCTCTGCAAGCTGACCCTCAGGCTGCACCTCAAAGGCTCGGGGTGATCCACACATCCCTGAAATTCGGGAATCAGAGGCAGAGCTGAGGTTTATTGCTGCCAGTTTGAAGGGTTCTGAGCACAAGCCCCACATGAAACCAGAGTAAACGTGAACGAGAAGAATCAGCAGAGAGGATTTCTGAACACACAGAACTGCTTTGCAAACCCCTCACTTGTAGCCATCCTCAACAGGTAAATATTGACCGGGAAAAGTTCTAGTGAGAGAAACAAAGAATGTGGGCAGCTTTCAGCCCCCCACTACACATATGCCATCAGCTTTGAGCAGCTGCCTGTCTTTCCAGATCTTCTGCTGGCATTCAGCTATGCAGCTTCCCAGCTTCATCTCTCCCTGGATGGCAGGAGCAAGCATGTGGCATCCTCACTGCTGGGCTTTCCCCCCACTGAGAGCCACACCACTGCTGCACCCTCATTTGCAGGGACACAGAGTTTTTATCCCAGGTACAGGCTTTAAATACAAAGGGAAGATTTAAAAACCTGCCAGAGAGGCATCACCTCCCTTCCCACAGACACGCTGCGACGCGTGTCGGAGTCGTGAGTCAGCTACGAGCAGGGCAGAGGGGGCTAGCAGCCACAAACCAGGCTGGGCCTGTCTGATGTCCCAGGGGAAGGACAGGAAGAGATGCACACCTTACTCTTTTCCTGCTGGAGCTCTATCTGGATGTCGGTGAGCTTGGCCCTGAGCTCTTCATTGGCAGCTTGCAAGGCAGCCAAGGCGTCCGGCTTCTCGCCCCTGGCCCGGCTGCTGGCGCCTCTCTTGGACATGGTGATGCTGCGCGGTAGGGAGGGCTCCTCGTCCCAGCGCTCGCTCGGGGCTTCTCCTCCTTCTCTATGTCCCACTACATCTTCTCCCTTGCCTGGAAGGGGGGAAATCACACAGCCACTGTCAGAGCGCTGGAGCCTGGGCAGGAGACACGACACGCACCACGAGCACGGCACGATGCGAGGCGCTGCTGGGAAGCACGGGGTGTGTGTCAGCCAGCTCAAGCAGCTCTCCTCTGGGATAAGGGACTTTTCCAGCACTCCAGTCGCACTGGAATTCAGACCACACCAGGGATGGGGGTGTTCAGGAGGGAGCACCAGCCCCTGGCACCGGCACAGCTCGGACACAGCAATAGCTGGGAGCACTACTGGAGGCAGACCACTTCCCTGTTCCTCAGCAAAGCAACGTTTGGCTTCCTACAAACACTGCTCAGGAATTCATGGGGGAGATAACAAAAGTTACAGAAATAATAAGAAGCACTGGTGGCGAGCAGAGATTACACAGAGCAAGAGAAGCTTTCCATACAAGGTGTGCGGTGCATCACCAAACCAGCAGTCAAGATCTGTAGAGGTTTACCTAAGCCTGGTGATGATGTAGGAGGTTTACTCGTGCCAGGAGGCTTGGAGTTAAGTCTAAGCAAACAAAAGGGAGACAAGCAAATTTATTCTGTTAAACACTGGAGAACCAGGCAAAAGCAGACCCAGCTTCACAGAGTTCATACATGACTATCACTTGCACTCTATGCCTACCCATTAATCCAAGAGATTAATAATCTCCACAGCATGCAGGATTTATGACTTTAGGTTCATCAACAAGACAGGTACTACAATACTGAGCACAGTAGTGAAAACTGCATGCCTTTGCTGATTTTAATCTCAAAATTCTCCAACAGACTTTGCCCAGGAAGAGAGAGCAGCCCTCTGGAACAGGCGAGCATAATGTAAGTCTGTAAAGGCTGTAGCAAAGTTAAAATATCACATTATTAATGAAGCTCAAAGGTCCTCTACAGTCAATGCTGTTAAGGAAAGAGGGTAAGAGATACTGAAAACTCATATCCTTGCAAAAACCCCATATTCTAGGCTAGAATAGCTGTCAGGTGTAGGCAGCCTAAGAGCAAGACACAAAGTCACTCCAAAGAATTTGCAATCTGAGACAAAGGCAGATAAAGGGAGGGAGAAACGTGTTATTTTTAATCTGTTAATGCCTTTTTATGCTGCATCCATCCTACGGTTGAGAAAACTGTATCAGAGTTCTGTGTAAAAACAATTAGCCTATTCATCAAGTCAAGTGACATCCCTGTGACCTGCAAGCTGTCTGCAGGAGGTGAACTGGACTGAAGCTGCCATGCTTGGTCCCTACTTCCTCAGATTAATTTATTATAGCTGTTGATGCAGCCAGCCAGCTCATTAATGTCAAGGACTTGGTTGCTCTGTGCTGAGCAGATTGGTAGGAGGGCATTCAGGCTGCTGTCAGTTCCTCCTCTGGTGAGTATTTAACTCAGCTCTTCCTCTGAGCAGTATCTAGCTCAGTGCTCATCGACAGCATGAGCAGACTGACTTGCCCAGGCACCTGAGGACAGCAAGAACCCCCGTGCCAAACACAGTGTCCTGGGGGTTTGCTTGGCTCTGGAGCCCTGGGATGCAGGCACTGTGTGCTCCACCCCAAAACACGGCTGTTTCCCCAGTGTTTCTTCCATACTTTGTATACTCCTGAAGGAAACATGCCATTTTTCCACCTGTGGATATTGGGTAGGGCTGTGACAGCCCAGTTTGTACTCCAGCTTGAAGTAAACCCTTGTTTTAAAGCTCTGTTTAGTTTATACTATTAAAAAATACACAAAAAGCTCAAATTTGGAGAAAACCATTCCCAACCTTGTCAATACTAACCTTGTTAATGTGGATAACGAGTGTTTTGAGTGATGACCTTCAATGCATTGGTTTATTCATCCTGATTCATAGTCCAAACCACAATGGAGCAGCACTATTCCCTGTCCAAGCAGGAGAGAGGAGGCTTTACAGGGCACCTGTAATGATAAATAATAATAGTAAAACAACAACAACAAGAGAACAGTGTGCTTTGAAGCCTAGGAGCAAAGCCCAGCATCCCCTGGGGAGAAAAGAGCAGAGGGAGGCAGCCTTAGGGGATGTATTAATGGGGATGTGGGGCTGGGAGAGGGCTGAGAGCAACAGGGAGATGGGGCTGGAGTTTGGGAGGAACCAGGTGAAGCTGCTGGGAGACAGGGAAATCAAACAGGACAAGCAGGTGTCCCAAGTCTAAACTGGGTCAGGGGAGTGATGAGGGGGCTAGAACTGAAAAATAAAAGGGGAAAAACAGAATATTCCTTATGGTAGATGCCCAAAACAAAGTTGTTTCTCAGTCTGATGCTTGACTTTACAGCCTTGAAGCTTCTAAGAAGATAAAAGTGTTGGTCAAAGAAATGGAAACAAATAAAATGTTACAGATATTGCCTGAAAACCTGGAGAAGAAGCTCTCAGCAGTCAAGAGTCTGGCTTCTTTGTGATGTGATACATTAGTGACTCTTCTACAACAGAGGTCTTGAAACCCCTCTTTATAGGTAAAACCTGGGGCACACAGCCAGGGCACTGAGCTGTACCTGCTGTGATGAATGAGGTGCTTGTACACAACGCAATTAGTGTAAGGGATAAGGATGCAGCAGGGGGAGTCAGGTTACTCCACAGCCTGAGGAGACAGGAAGCTGCACAACACAGGCTTTTAAAGCTTGCATCTGGGTGTCAGGCAAGGAATCATTTGAACAGTGCAGGGCCCTGTGAGAATGGCTTCAACCCAAGGGTGATTCCCACACACAAGGCCTGCAGGAATTCCTGTTTGCTCACAGACAATAAACCTGAGGAACTGACACAAGTGAACCAGGAGGCAGAATGCCCGCAGAGTCGTGCTGGGCCAGGGCTCCTCTCAAACAGCCAGGTCTCTGCACAGATTGAAGGAGACGAGCTGAGAGCACTGGCTTTATCTTCCAGAACTGGTGATGCCCTTCGTGCACTGGCTGTCCTGTGGACCACAGAGGGATTCACAGAGTTTGGGGTGACTGGTCCTTCTCTGTGTGCTGGTGGCCCAGGGATGATAACAGGAAACCAGCCTGGGCAGCGGAACAGAGCTTTCTAGTGACAGCCATGAGCTGCTGTGTGTGCCAAGGGACAAGCATCATTGTTGGGAACTCTGAAAGTAGTTATTTGTGTTCAGACAAGTGCCAGTCTTCTCTACAGAGACAGCAGTGTCTGCTGGCGCATGCCTGGGCGCAGAAGAGCCAGCTGGGGATGAAGACAAATGCTGGTCTGGAAAGGACACTTCTCCCAAATACTGGGAGAAAGAATTCCCACAAAGCTGTCTCGAAGCCAGCATGGCTCTGCTGATCCAGAGCACAGCAGGGAGGGTTTGTGGTGCTGGGGGGAACCTGCCATGCCCAGGCTGCTCGGTGCTCTGCTCCGAGGGCTGGCTGACGTGTGGGGAGCCCAGGAGGCCAATGCTGAGCTGCCAGAGTGCAGCAGAGACCCCAAAAAGCCAGGAGAGCGGCTCAGGGGGACCCCAGCGGGCAGAGGAGCCATCCCCTGTGCAACCAGCCATGTTCCTTCATACCATCCCTGTTCGGGTTGGGCTTTCTGTGATGAGTTCTGTAGAAGGAGGCATCTGTAAGGCACATCATCTTAATGGGACAGAGAGGTCTTTGTATTTTCGATTCTGGGAGAATATATTATGCATCTGATTCCTGGCATGTTTGATATTGAAAATAGCATTAATAATGCATCATAAGCTGCCTTCAGCAGGGCTCGTCATTCCTTTTGGCTCCTGACTTGCAATTCAGACATCAAGGCTAATTGGAAAATGTGTTTTCTAGATAGTAGTTCTGAACTGAATGGCTCACTGCACTTGAAAATAAATTAATAAATCCCTACCCAGAGCACCAATATTTTAAGCAAAACACTCCTCTTACAAACACTGGAAATGTCAAATGTATGGCACAGCCTTACAAACACTGCTGTTCGCTATTTTTACAACTTATCTGAATAATTAGTGTAGGCAAAGCTTTCTGAGTCCCTGGTGCCCCTCAGTATTATAACAGAAAGAAACAGAATCTTGTCTGTGGCAGAGTCCCCACCTCCTCATGTGGGGAAGCTCTTCTGGACAAACCCAATGTTTCCTTTAGGGTTTCAACAGTCTCCAGGTCTGAATGCAAGCAAGAGAGGTTTCCCCTGGAATGGTAGCTCATGCTAAGCCAAAACACTCTGCCAGTGTAACCTCCTCTCACACTGGTTTTGTGGTTTGTTCTTTCCTGTACAAACATTTGTCACAAACAGGGTATTATTCCCACAGCTGCAACATGAGGAGAAGCCAATCTGCTGGAAACTGGATGGAAAAATACAGAAAGCAGGTAGGAAGCCTTGGAAGCTCTGAGATCAGGACATAATCGCCAAGACATGTATTATCATCTGCATATGGTGATGCTGCATATTTCCTGCGTACATCCTGTGAGGATTTTTTTTCCCTGTGCTGTTTAGATAATGAAAATTGAGGATAGATTCATAAAGCTTTTTCTTTTTAGAAAAAAAATACAGCCAGATGTGAGTAACTCCCCCAGACATCCAAAGGAGCCTGTCTGTCTTGATCACGCTTCTGCTGGGAGGTTCCAGGGTGACAACAAAACTGCTCCTGAAACTGCACAGAGGACACTGGTGTCAGCAACACCAGGCACACAGGACCTGCAGGATGCCAGGGACTAGTGCTCAGGGCCCTGCTTTCAATCCTGCACCGTGCTCCCTGGGAAGCAGTGCCCTGTCTGTGCCAGTTCTGCTCCAAGCAGGACTGCCATGTGCTGCCCTGGCTGGCAAATCCTACACACACTGCCAAGGTAAGGTGCTCTTCCACCAACACTCACAGGTTTGGAGCGAATCTCTGCCTCCATAAGGGGAAAGAACCAACCAACCACCATTTCCCAGTGAGAGGCAGGTTCTGAACCCTTCCATAATGACATAATTCCTGACTTGATTCAAACCAGAGACAGCGCCTCCCCCAGCCCCACCATGCAGCACCGACCCTCTGCAGAGGGGAGCCCAGCCAGAGGCTGGCTTAGGAGCAGACCTGTGCCAGCAGCAGCTTTAACTGACACATGTCAGATCCTGGCTGGCCTGAATTTTTCCCTCAGGATTAATACTACAGCCACAGTGAGCTTTAACTCATTGATGGGCAGACCAAGCCCAGCCAAACCCTGTCCTGTGTAAGCTACACACAGGTACTTTACACAGGTCCCATAGGCTGGCACCCACCTTGGTGTAGCTGGCATCACACACACGTGTACTGAGTCACGTCCACCCGTTTTCCATCCCCAGTCCCACAGGTTGTTGGGTGTTCTGAAACGTGAAGCACAGAGGCTGCCAGCACCTGTCTAGCTAACAGTGTGTAGTAAAGCAGAAGAGAGTCACAGAATTTCACAACTGGAGGATGTACCTGCTACTAAATCTCAACACTACAGTTACACATGGAGGTTCAGTGTCCCCTCAGCACACCTCCCGTTTCAAGTTCACACCTCTGCTGGCTAAACTGCAGGAATTGAAATAATTCATTAGAAACCCTGGCTATTATGTAAGACACTCATTCTTCCTTTTTCTCAGACACTCCCCAGAAGGTAAGGTACAACGAGACCCTGGCCCTATTGCAGTTACAGCAGTACCCCTACCCAAACTCCTCGGGAAACTGGAGCAACTGGGAATGCTGCCACTGATGTGCAGAGGATTATTAGTGAGGAACGTATTTCAGACTTAATTCCATCAATTTAATATTGTGTCATTCCATTATCCTGATCACAAACAAACTGCCTGAGTAATGCCACCCATTTTCCCAAGGAATTCCTGCCTGTGTAATTAACTGCAATCAGCTGTAACACAGATGGCATCGTATGATCCAAAAGCACTTTATGGAAACATTTTCAGCATGTTATTAACATCCCTAAATAACTGTTTAACTCTACCTCTCCAGCCCCCTTCTGCCTGAACGCACAACACAGCTGGATTTGAGGGTGGGAAGGCAGTGTTTAACTGCAAGGCTTTAGAAAAGATTTTCAGTTCTTGGATTTATCCAATTTATAAATTAGCTTCAAAATAAAAGACACTACTGTGGTAACAAAAACACTGCAGCTTAGATTGTAGAACTCAGACTAATTGCCAGAATGACTCATCCTCATCAACCTCAGCTCAGAGCTGGGCAGCACAGGGGCATGCTGATGGGAGGAGGAAGCTTTCTTTCGGCTGACTGTGGTTGCCCAAGAAAGGCATTTCTGTTTGGTGGTTTATTTGTTTCTCAGTAGGTGTGCGCCCGGTTCTAAACCAAGATAAAAATCCACATTTGACAGCCACAGACAAGAACTTGAATGGAAAGTCCATTGGTCTCCAAACCAAGCCAGCTGCAAGCTGTCAGATGCCCACCACACTGGAATGAGGAGCTGCTCCTGCAGCCCCAGAAAGATGATCAGGTTACTTCACCTCTGACTTTTCAGGACTAAATAGCCAAGTTTAAAGAACTTTTCCTTGACAGTGGCCGAGACTCCACAGCCCATCTCTGCCCAGTTACTAACTGGTGAGCATGTCCCTTGAGCCATACCCTGATGTAGAAAGAAAGCAAAGATACGATCAAGCTAACAGACTAGTTGGTGCTTTCTCCTGGTGATGCTTTAGGGGATGAGCAGCAGTACTCACCGACAGTGACAGCGCTGGGGGTTAGCACCATTCCTCTCCCAAGAACATCTGCTTGATGAAGGCAGTCCTGGGGGGCTGGAGGTCCAAAATCTCATGGGGTCAAGTGTGAGCCCTCCAGCATGATCTCAGATGGGAAGATGGTCCCTGGGAAAGACCAGGAAAGCTTTAGGTAAATTCAGGTGAAGGGGAGATCTTTCGCTTTGCAGTGACTAGAGACAACATGGTGCTTTTCACACTGGGAGAGCCTCTGGCAAGAACATGGCTGGAGAAGACAAAATGGAGGGATATCCAATTGAGTCCAGGGAAGAGAAAATGTTCAAAGATCACATTGCCATCATAGCTTAAGATTTACTGCTCAGTATCACACAATAGGGCTTCTTCACATTTGAAGTGGGCAGCATGAAAGGAACACCCCATGTGAGACCTGACCCTAGGCTGGGACAGCCAGAACGAGAGTAGAGGTAGTTTATATGTATTGTCACACAATCAGCTGGAAATCATTTAGGTACGTGGATTTCTATCACAGTAACATCATAGCATGTGGAATGGAAATAAAAACCAGCTCTGGAAATTATTGGGTGCTCTGGGGGCTATTAACTCAGCCTCAGGCTCCTTCCTGAAGGAAGCTGGAATCCAATAGAGCAGAGCTCTGCAGGGCTCGGTGAGCACAGGGCTGTTCCATTAGTGGTCTTGGACTGTGTGCTTGCACAGTCTCCCATAGCAAACTGTGAGACAAGACAATAGCCCAAGATTTGTCTTCTTAAAGGAGAGACACACACACAGGGTCTAAGCTAACCACACATACAAAATCCTTTGTCTGTAAGCTGGGCTCAGGAGATCAGAGCTGCTGTACTGAGCCTGTGCCCCTGCCAGTGAAATAACAGATTTATGTTATTTTTTAACAACTGAAAAGCTATTGCATTTACCACTGTTTAATATGAGCTGCATATCTAATTACTGTCCGAATTTGCACAGATTTCACAAGTACATGTGAGCAGTGTGATCTCACAGCTCACAAACATGATGGAGAAAGGAGGAGTCAGAACACCCAGCTCATCGATACGGCACATGAAGTCATGTGCTGAATAAAACGCCTTGGAGGAGGTAAGACATTAAACATTTACCAAGCAGAAAGAGATTTGACAGAGAGGAAAAAATACTATTAGCCAACTTCAGACAGACTCCAGTGTGTCTCCAGAAAGATGGCATCTCTGCAAGGACTGAGGATGCCAGAGAGGAACGGTGCTGTTGGGAACAGCCACGTCCCCTCACAGCCTCCCCCAGGGCCCATGGAAACCAGGCTCCTTCCAGCTGTGCACTGGGTTATGAATGAGGCACTTGAGCCACGTTCCACTTCAGTCAGCAGGAACCTTCCACCCACAGGAACGATCTGGCCATTGATACACTCGGGAGGCAAAAGAAGTGCTGCAAAGCTGCTCTGCAGGGCTTCAGCTTGGAAGTGAAATCGTCTTCCCTCAGAGAGGGAGCAAGCCCAGCGTGGTGCTCAGCGCTGGAGAGGGGGGCTGCCCGAGAGGCCTGGCGCAGGGCAGGCCAAGCGCTGCTCTGCTGACCCCAGCGCAGGAGTGGTGCTGTCCTGGCAGCGCTCCTCCAGGCGCAGGGCCTTGGCCAGGCCAGAAAGGGCCTTGTCTGGAGGCTGGGCAGTGCCTGTCCTGCTGACAGCATGCAAATGGCTCCTGGGAATTCTTGCTGGTCCTCCATCATACCCCTGCCCTCCTCGTGCCACAGAGGGAAAGGCAGGAGGCAGCTGTGTCAAGATAAAGCTAGAAAGCAAACATGTTATTTATCCTCAGAGCTGGAGACCCGACAGCTCAGCGGGGCCAGCCAGCCCGAGGGTGCTGCTCTTTTCCTTGGGAGCTCCTGCATTTTCTGGGGGCAGAGGGATGACACCTGAGCTGCACACAGAGCCAAGCAGAGGGGTCTCCCCTTGCCCGCTCACCTCCAGGGCACGCCGAAACATGGGAGACCGCAGAGAAGCAGAGGGGGAGAGTGAGGCCAGCAGAGGTGGCTGGGTGCTTTGGGGAAAGGACTATGTAAAGATTTAAGCACAGTATTCTACCCCTATAATAGTGAATCAGTTTTTTTCCAGATGATCATGAAAAACATTGCCAAACATTGCAAGCTGGTATTTTGCCGTGGCCGTACCAAAGGGGTACAGTCACCTCCCTTTGGTAAAGTTTCAGCACTTGCTGCTGGCACACACAGGGCCTGGGACTCACCATTTTTCAGCAAATGAGCTGTCAGACACACTCCAGTGAATCCCAGTCTGACCCAGGCACTGAGCCGTGGAGAGAAGGATCCCATCCACACTTGTGCTGTGAAGCAAACCCTGAGGTGAGAGCCAACAGATCCCATAACCCATGGCAAGTAGGGAAGTACTCAGTATTTGCATGGAAAAGGAGCAGCACTCCAGTGTTCTCTGACTGAGTACTTATTTTCCAACAATAAAAAAAAGTCACTTTTTAAAAGGCTTTTAGAGGCAAATCAGACAAGCAAAACACCCAACCCAGCCCAGGGGAGATGACTGAACAAAATCCTAAGGGCAAAACGCCCTCTGGATAATGAGACAGAACTGCTAAAGACCCATGTGGCAGCAGAGCTCCTGTGCCTCAAAGTAGGGGCAAAGCACCAGAGGAAAGGAAGATGCTGAAGACCCATGGGAAAGGACACAGGAAGAGCAAGAGATGCCAAGCGTGACCCAGATCAAACCCCCTGTCAGAGGCCGAGCACGGAGCTGCTGCGGGGCCGCGGTGCAGCGGCTGCTGCTGCCCTTGCCGAGGCGGCTGCTGTCGGTAGGTGCACTAACCAGATGTACATGGCTGGGAATTTTGAAGCGATAATCTGATTTTTTAAAGCTGATTTGATGCGAGATGCTGCAGCAACCTGTCCAGTGAATTTGCCCTGCATGCAGATACCCGTGTGCAGGTACAGAACAGGTCAGCTGGGGTTAAGGCTTCCCTGCAGCATGGCAAAGGCAGCCCTGTTCTTAAACATTTCGGGCTTTCAAGGAGGCATAAGGGGGAAAGGGCTGTTTCAACCTAATTTTAACACTTGAAGTCAAAGGATCCATTCCTCTGGGGAAAGCTGTTTTCCAAACACAAGAAACCTGTAATATTTTTTAACCAAGGCTACCTACCAGAAGACATTCTGCCTTCCATGGAAAACCAGTTTGTACACAGAGATACAATTCCAGTTAGCAATGAGCTAACTGGAATTAGAGTTGAGTTGACACTGGAGATACAATTCCAGTTAGCAATGAGCACACCATAAATTGACACCTCTAATGCTACACTAAATGCAGCAGTCACCACACTGAATAAAATACAATTGGGTTATTTTAATTGTAACAATTGGAATGAGCAACTCAGGCGGTGAACCCTCCAAACCAGGGGGGTGAGTAATGCAATGAGAACGTGAACAGAAGTTACACCTGGCTACAGAGCCTGCTGCTACCAGCACCAAGTGCCAAACATACCCAGAGCATCACATCTCCGACAGCACCACGAGGCTCAGGTAGCCTCTACCTGCCCATGAGAGACACCCAGGGACTAAGACACAAATTGTCTTTTTACAAACCACAACCCCCTGTCACAGCAGCAGCTGCTGCCCTAAGGGTTGTGTGTGTAAAACCGAGCAGCAGCTCAGAGCTCTCCTGATTTTGCTGCTCCAGCTGCGAGCCACCACGGACACGACACTCTGGCACAGTATCTGCTGGCACCTGCAGAGCTGCAGCTCGGGGCAGCTTCCCGGTTCTATGAGACAAAACTGGGGCAGTCGCAGGACTCACAGCTGAAGGAAGGGGCTCTCATTTGTCTGTTGGGGGGAGAAGCTTAAAAAAAATAGAGAGGGAAAGGAGCTCATCCTGAGGACCTCAGGAGCTGCTTCTGCTCACACCGTCTATCATGTCACCAGAATTCACTTCCATGGCCAGGTCACTCCCTCCTGAGTGGCATCTTCTGGCAGCAGCACCTTGCCTGCTGATGTCTCCTCATGGAGCTTCTGTGCAGGTATCTCCTCCTCAGGCTGGCTCAGAGGATTTGGAAAAGCACTAGCCAGGCTCTTCATTGTGGAAAGCATTACACAGAACTGGAAAAACATTCCCACAAGCATCTCCATTTGCAGATGGGAAGCAGGTCCAGGGGAGCTCTTCCCTAGCTGTGGGTTTAGCCTGGCAGCTGGGTAATCCAGGATTTGCATTTGGGATTTTCCAATCCTTTAGCCTTCTGCTCTCACTCCTCCGGAGAAAGTCGCCTCTCACATGGGTTGCACTAGGCTGAGCTGTAGCTAAGAGGATGTGTCCATCTGGCTTCTGACCTTCCAGCTGATCATTGCTCCCAGAAGCAGGGAGCAGCAGCACTGGGAGCAGAGGCACTCATTCTGCCTGCAAGCAGTGGGTCAGGGTGCCCGATGGCACAGGACGTGCTGCCTGCCGGGCTCTGTGCCTGCCAGCCACTGCCATCGCAGCCCACTGAGCTCTCCAGCAGCAGCAAAGGCTGGAGCCACCCGTCTGCGAAGCACCAGCAGACCAGAGACGTGCACCGTAAGGCACAGAAGGGCTGTGGCTGCCCCGCTCCGGGGTACCCGAGTTCCTTAAAGTCTTCACTTAATAACTGCAAACGCACACAGGAGAGGGAAGCCCTAAGTGACCTGCCGATGCCCCAGTGCCCACCTCACAGATGGCTACTGGCCAGCAGGCAAAAGGCTGTCACACACAGCCTGAAGGGTGAGCGCATCGGGGCCAGCAGCCATGGCATCACTGAAACCACACACGTAAAGGCTGGGAGAATGTAAATGTGAATCTCAGCTTCACAGCCTACACTGAGAGGCTGGGTGCTCCTGTAATCAACTGTTTATGGAGATTTGGTGATGTGATGTGTAAGAAAGCCTGGTTACAGATGGGGACAGAACCAAAGGAGGAATTACTGCCCAAACAGGGAGATTCAGAGCCACCAGCTCTGGGGCCTGGCAGTGCCTGAGGCTCTGCCAGCACTGAGGAATAAAGGATCGGGTACCAAAGTCTGCTGGTAGCAGAGAATGATTTAGGTCAATTGAAATGAGAGGGGAATATAAAACAAGAGGGAAAAAAACCCAACTAATAAGCTCAAAAATCAGGTAACTAAGCAACACGCAAGTCAATATGGGAAGGTACAAGATAATCTATATTCTAAAATACAACCTGAGAGATGCCCTGCACACAGAGATTTAGAAGGGAGGATCAAGTGATCACTGCAGACAACTGTTGTGTACACAGGTAGGTCAGCAAGATACTAGACTGTAATAGCAGGAGATGGGAAATGAGCTGGGAGGCATTGTGGTGTTACAGAAAGGTAAGTGCTGGGGGCTTGTTATTGCACTCACACTCACCTAAAAGAAACGTAGCAAGTACCAGAAGGTAATGAAAGATCCAGGGCCTGTGATTTTATGAAGAGACACTAAACAGGCAGTTATATGAAGGATGTTTGGCTTACTTCTCCACGTTCGTGCCAGAAGCAGCAGCCCCTCCCTGAGGCGCTGGCAGGAGGCAGTTACCCCATTCTCCCCATGGAAGGATGAATCCTCCAACTGGCACCTCACACCACAAACCCTGGCAGCAGCTCCCCAGCGTTGAGCTGCTCCTGGGGCCAAACCACCCCAAACCAAACACAACGGGGGACAAACCCTGCCACCCCAAGTCACGGGGAGCAGGGCAGCCCCAGCAGAGCTGGCAGCATTGGCTCCAGTGTGACCTGAGGCAGTGCTGATAAAAGGTAGAAGGGCACCTCCCAGCCATCTCCTTGGATGCAGTGTGAGTAACTAAAGCAGCAGCACAGTCGGTGTGGCTACCAGTGAGTCCCAGGTATTGCAACAGGCAGAGCTGTACTGCTCTGACACCCTTGCTTCAAACACACATCACACAGACCCTTGGCAAACGAGGAACCAGAGCATTCCCTGGGCTGGCAGCAGAGCCTCTGTCACACTGGTCTAAAACACCCTGTGAGACACACTCTCTGAGGTGACCAGCTGGAAACAGTACAGCAGGGTATGGAGATCAGGTACAGCACCTACACCAGCTCTCAGAGGCCCAGCTTGAGATCCCTGCTTCCCCAGTCTGTGCTGGCTTTTACACACTCTGGCTGTGGAAGGATGCTAAGAGAGAAAAGCAACGTCACTCAAATGTGATGCAGCCTGCCTTGGCAGTGTGCAGTGCTGCTGCTGGCTGTTTCTTTTCTGATAGAAGAGGCCTGTAGATAAAATGACTGCAGTTTCACTTGATTTTCATTTTCAGCCACATGGAATTAGTAAAACCTCATAGTCAGCCCACCCCTGTTCGGCTCTGATGTGCAGGGACAGACATGGCCCAAGCTGGCTCAGTGTGTAGAGCCTGTGCAGGGCAACAGTCTGCTTCATTACAGCCGATGAACAGGCCCACAGGGCTTTGCAGCGTAACCACAGCACCATGGGTACAGGGAGGCCACCCCTGTTTCTGGTACAGCCTCACCTTAATCTCAGCTCACATCACATACACGTCACAGAGCTGCTTCTGCATCTGGTTTTAAACATGTGTTCAACTGAATCACCCAACAGAAGAATCCCATCCCTGTGTGCTCTGTGGGCACAGTGGGGTTGGGCAGGATGCTGCAGCCAGCTCCAGCTCAGAGCTCCCTGTCTGGATTCAAACAGGTGCCGATGATCAGCGCAGCGTCTAGAGGTTCATACTACAACCTCAAGTGTCCAACCCAGCAAGGCTGGATGCACGTTTCACTTGTGGGCTGCATAGCTCCATGACAGGGGGTGGATGTGAACATGGACACAGTTTGCACATATTTCAAGCCTATTTTGTTTTGAAAGGCTAACAGCCAGGAGCACTGTGTGCACAGCATCATGCTCAGTGCACCTCAACATCACCCTATAGTCAGGAAACAATTAAAATATTTCATAGCCATAAAATTATGTATGCTACATCCCAGACTGTATTTGTTCCATGACAACTCTGTGCCACTGCAGCATAATTAAACTCACGATCCCAGGCCCACTGAAGTCAGGGACAACATCCCCAGCTCCGTGGGGCACAACACACAGACCATCATGTTCTGAACAGAACAGCCCCGGGGAGCAGGAAGGGCAGCGTGCCCTGTGAGACAGAGCTGTGGGGCTGTGCAGACCCCTCCTCTCATGCTCCATGCACCTCTTCCGCAGCGCTGTGCCCAGCTGCTCCAGGGGTGGGCAGCTTCAGGCCAATTCGCCTTTGCTGGAGCTGACCAGCTGCTTAAAAAAAACCAACCAAAAACACCCAACAACAAAACGCTGGGAAATTCATTCAAGTGGAAGACACACAACAAAAAAAATGTGTGTTCAGTGAGCTTGCAGAGAGGGTGGCAATGCCCAGCGCAGCAGCCCCCAGCCCACCCAGCAGCACCATGTTCCCTGCTGCACAAGCTGCATGGGGCAGGATGAGGGTGGAACCCGAGGTGTCCTGGCCCTGTCGCTGTGCAAGAGCTCGGTCCTGTCTGGATTTCTTCTTTTTTTTTTAGTTTCTGTGTTGAAATCACAGTTTCTTCTTTGATCTTGCTCTGTGTAGAAGCCAGGTTTGCAATACAGAAAAGTCCAGAGCTAAACGGGCGCCTCTTCCCCTGCTCCAGGCACGGGGGGTCTGCTCCCAGGCTGTCCTACCTGGCCCCCCGCGCTTTGGGGAAGGGGCTGGGAGGAGAGGAGCAGCAATGGAGCAGTGCCTGCGCGGCACGGGCCAGGCAGAGGGGTGGGTGATGCTGCTGGGCAGGCACAGGAGGTACCCTGCACCTCAGTGAGGCAATTTTGGAGGGCAGGCAGAGACCTGGCTGGTGGAGTTGGCAGGACAGAACTGCAGGTTACGTGGAGGAAGGAGTAGAGGTGCAGGTTCCCACAGCACAGGAGCCACAGCAAGGTTGGTTTGCTTTTCCAAACCCTGGCTCTGGGACTGAGTGGGTGTTTTGGGTTTGTGTGGCAGCAAGAAGGTGCTAAAAGCTTCCCCCAGGTCTGACAGACCCAACAACAGCCAGCTCCAAGGTGGACCAACTGCTGCCCAGGGCCGAGCCCATCAGTGATGGCGGTAAAGCCTTTGGGGTAACAGGGTTAAGAAGGAAAAAAACCCCAAAAATGAGCCCATTGTGGTAATTGCTGAGTGTGCTCTCCCTGTCCTCACCTTGACCCACGAGCCTTTCGTGACATCTTCTCTCCCAGCCGAGGACAGTGACAGCATGGCTCTGGGGGGCACCTGCGGGAGCCCCACTGCTCGTCTGCCTGCAGCATGCAGGAGCCCAGCAACAGGGATGCAGCTCCTGCTCTCGTGGGATGCCAGCTCAGCCCAGCTACAGCCTCCTGTGCTGCAGGCAGGTAGCTCGCACTGGGGTAACTCCCTTTGCAGCAGCAAGACCAGAGGCACTGCTGAGCTGTCTGCTTACTTTTAAAAAAATCTATTCGAAAGTACATGGGAAAGAAATATTCAGCTGCACCACCTGAGGATTAACGTTTGCCTCTGAAATGTTCTTATTTGTTAAATGCAAACCTGCATGTGCCCACGAGTAACAGCCCGTGTGTGCCTGGAGCAACGCCCAAGCATGCCTTTCAGTCCAGAAACACATCTCTCAGCAGCACCTGGACACAGCCAGAGCTGCTTCCAGATGCCAAATGCCACATTTCAATGGTGATCAGTGAGTGCTCCTGTGCCCCTGTACCACCCGCAGCCTCTGTCGGAAGGAACCCCCGCCAGCTGTCCTCCAACAGCCCCAACTGCCTCCTCATGGAAACTCCTTCTCCGGGCTGGCACCCAGTTCTAAAGACTTAAGATGATGATCAGGCTTCGGAAAGCAAACCACCCTCAGCTGCCCTTCAGAACCACTGGAACGTGATACAGAAGCAAGCACAAAACAAGCTGTAACAACTCCAGCAAACACAGAGCCCGGGCACACAGCGGGCCGGAGCCACAGAGGTGTGTGAGCATGAGGAACCAGAGCAGACTCGGGACACGAAGACACAGAGAACACGGCCACACACAGGGCCTGACGAGCAGAGGAGGAACCCACCAACCACTCAACCATCACAGGAAGGCCAGCAGCATTTCCCAGTCAGGAAGGATGCTTTCCAGTCACGCTGGGAACCTCCTTCCCGGCAGATCAGATCTACCCTGTGTGCCACTGCCCCCCGGCACCTCCCTGGCAGCCGGGTACAGGAAGATGCAGCGCTGCATCCAGAACTAGTCCCTGGGCGAGCAGTGACAGCCCCAGCCCGTCTCTCCTCTCTCTGCCTTCAGAGAGCAAAGCTTCCCCTGCAATTTGCCCAGCGTTTGCCATACAAGAGCCGTGCAAGCCCCAGCCCTGCAAGGCAGGAACGGAACTGCACACTTCCACATGCTGAATCAGACTCACCAGAGGCTTTAATGAGATTTAAAATTCAAGAAACGCGCTCGAGAAGGATTCTGGACAGCCTCTCCTCACCTCCGCTTCAACTCCAGCAGCGCGGCGGCTCCCGGCTTGTCACAGCTCCAGCTCCAAGGGGCTGTGACTCAGCAAAGGGAGCAGCTCCTTATTTTTCAGATGGAACTTACCAAACCGTGCCAATATTACAGGGAGGATCTGCTTCCTGGATCCACTCCTCCGCCAGTCTCTCCTGAGATATTTCCACTGAACCCTCCCCATCTGGTTACGTTATGACAACAGGAAACAGTTTCTTCAGGGAAAAATCAAATGCAAGCCTGCATGGGAACCAGGCTGGACCGGAGAGGAAACATTCCCAACCTCTATCGGTGCTGTCTGTAGAAGAAAAGGTGGTGTCTTATTATGAGCCAGGAGTTACACTGCTCCTAGTCAGACATCCTTAGATCTGTGAGCATCTGTGATGCGGCTGGAGCTCAGTGGAAGACCCCCGGGCAGGCTGGTGGAGGTGGGAATCGCCCTGGAACAAGGGGGGTGCCTCCGAACACATCCCTCTGGCCCCTCCAGAGACACCATCAGCTGAGGGTCAGTGCTCAGCTCGTACCCCAGACACGCCACAGAGTTAATGGGGCGTGTGGGCAAGGAGCTCTTTACCCCCAGCACAGCCCCTGTTCATGCCAGACCCTGCTGCCTCCCTCTGCTCTGCGCTGCCAAAACCATGGAGCAGCTGTGTGGCAATCCCTGTGGGATTTTGGGTGGGGGTGCAGACCGAGATGGCTCTGCTAGGCTGAGCCTAGTGAGGCTGCAGCACCTCGGCAGCGCTGCAGGCCCAGCGCACGGCCCTCGGTGCCGCCTGGGGCTCTCACTGTTAGGGAACAGCCAACTCCCAGAGCCCAGGGGCAGAAAGGCTGATGAGGGTGGTCAGCCCCCAGCCTGTACAGTGTACAAGCCAGGCTCTCACACTGACGCAAGCAGCCAGGCTCACCAACACATGGTGACACACCTTGAGGTGTGAATCCCAACCAGCCACAGCTCCAGCCCAGCTCCAGCACCAGCCACTCGTCAGTCTGAGAGGCAAACGCACTAACCATCCATCTCACATGGGCCTCCTCTCCCCTGCGCTCCCTGCCAAGGGATGCTGCTGTATGGGATGCACAGGGCTCCCTCGAGCCCCATGAACCCACGGCAGCCCCTGGCCAGGATCTGGGTGCTCCCAGTGCCACTGCATCGATTGCCTCCCTTCTCCGAGCTGTCCCAGTTCCACATTACACCAGACAACACAGAACTGACTCACTTTTTTTTCCCCTCAGGGTTATTTTCCAATTTTTAATTTGTTTTTTACTCCCTCCCCTCAAACCAAAGCTCAGAAAGGCTGTCACCACCACTGTGTCTGCTGATCATTCACAAAAGCAGGCGCAAGAGAGAAAGCAAAGGCCTCGTGTCCAGCCCCATCCGGCTCCAGGCGCAGCACCAGCAGGCTGGGGGTGCTCAGTGCAGGGAGGTCAGGCAGTGCCCCCGGGCTGAGGGTCCCTGAAGCCCCAGCCTGGCTGCCACCACCACTGGGGCAGCCCACTCCCCATCCCCAGGCCTGTGGAGTTTAAAGCCGTGAGTAAGTGGAGCTGTGCAGATGAGTGATCAGCCTGTTACTATGGAGAAGGGAAGCTTGGGGTTTACTTCCAGAAGCATCTAACTGAGATGTGCTTCAGAGTTCAGCCTGCAACAAGGGGGCAAACATGGACTTTGATTACATAAAGCCTTTACCTTCATTGTCTTAATTAGAAGCAAGAATGTCATTTGCATAAAAAGTATTTCCTTGGTTTTCTTCCACTGCTAGTACAACTGGATCCCAGCACACCCCCCAAGTCTCAGAGGATCTAAGCAAGTCCTCAGGGTTACAAAACTTCTGAGCATTTGGCTTTTGAGATACAGGCCACTCCAGCAGCAGCCAAAAATCAGAGCAGAAAAGACAAATATACAATTGTTAGATCTCTCTGCAGCTATAAATTCCTTTCAGTGATTAAAACAAAGATCATCACCTAAAATTTGGCAGGTGTTTCCCAGTGAGCACATCAAATATTTCTTCTAATTAAGGGCCTTGCCCCATACATACCATGGGGCAGCCTGTGGTTGAGGGGTGTGGGTAAAAGGCAGCAGGAAGGAAAACATCCCCAAGACCCATGGACTGGCAAAGGTCTGCTGCTGCTGGCCTGGGCCTGTCTGCTGCCAGGAGTGTTCCCAAAGCTGGGGCTGCGTCCCCAAGACACATCCAGCACTGTCAGACACAACACACCAGTGCCCCTGGACATGAGCCTGCAGCTGCCCCGGGATCCCTGGCAGGGTTCAAGGCCAGGTTGGACGAGGCTTTGGGCACCCTGGGCTGTGGGGGGTGTCCCTGCCTGAGGTGGTGGGGCTTTGGGGGTCTCTTCCCACCCAAACCAGTCTGAGAACGTGTCAATCTTCACAGAACCACAAGACAGGTGCAGGAAGCCCACACCAGCACACTGCCACAGAGAGCACCAAAGGCCAGGTACAGCCCCCAACACTGGTCTCGTACTTCCAAGTGCCGTTTTCCAACGAGAGGCACACGGGGGCTTTTTGAAAGGAGAGAAACAGCCAGGCCACCCTCTGTCCTCAGCAACACAACGCTGCCTGCAGCCACAGCAACGCTGCTCCTGGTTCTGAGCACAGCAGCCACAGACCGACAGAACCATGCAGACACAAACACTGACCCACAGCTGATGCAGTCACCAGTGTAAAAGGAGAAATAAAAGCTACAGCTGAGACTTTCAGAGCGGATTGAGTGAGGAAAGGAGTAAGAAAACAGCAGAACAACATTTCCACGGGGTGCAGGAGAACATCTGGTGCATACCTGAACCACAGCATCAAGAACCTATACGCTTTGTTCTTCTTTGTCCTTTAGCATCTCTGATGACTTAGCAGCAAATGCTAAAAATAAATTTCCATGCTTCATCTTCAAAGGAGATCTGGTACAGTGTTTAACCCCTCCCAAACCTCTATCCCAGTGAGAATGCTACAGATAGTTCAGAATCCAACTGAAACGCTAGGGAAAGGTATGGAAGCCTGCCCTCCATGAGGTGTTATGTACAGCTTTGGCTCTCTAAGCTCCTTGCCAGTCCTCCCCTTGTGAATGAGGCGGCAAGAAAGAGTCACACACTTCTGAAATCAGTCTAACCTGAAGTGGTCATGATTCACTTCGGAAAAACAGTGACCTAAAACTGCTGGGGGCTGTAGAAGGAAGGAGGTGATGCTCTGATCTCTGGGGCAGGACAGGGCCATTCAGGTTTCCACTTCACACTTCGATGTTTAGCAGGGACTTGCAGGCAGGACACAATCCAAACCTAGGTATGGCTTTGAGCTTCTGTAGGAGAATGCAATGGGAAGGGAATAAACATGTTTGAAACAAATAACTGTGACTAACCCCCCCTGCATGGCCCAAATTCAGGTGTGACAGAACTGATTTGGGCTCTAAGCGACAGGAAGGAACGTTGCAAAATTTTGACTCAAAGTGAGTGGTTGGAACCCAAAACTCCACGGAGCCCTGAGGGACCTAAGCTTGCACGTAAGGTACTGTAACTAGATGAGGCACTTCAGTACGAAATAAGGAGGCATGAAATCATGTTCATCATCACAACCTGGAGCTAACGAACCAAAGGGAAGATTTATGAAGAGTTGCTGGCAAACAAAAGTTGCCTTTATTAAAATAGCATCCTAGGCTCTGCACGGGATCACCGAGTGCTCACCTGGGGCTGGCTGCCTGTTTTCCATGTGAGGAAACACCTCTGCTCACATCTTACACCGGTGAATCCAGCCCATGAGCATGGCTGTGTATTATCAGTTAGCAGGAGCCACTGCTCTCCACAAGAGAAACCATTTCTGGCCCTCAGTGTCGATCACAGTGGGGGGGGGCAGCTTGGTGAGAGAAGAATTAGTTTCTTTTTTGTGCCCTCTGACTTCCCTTTTCCTCCAGAGTTTATAGAGAGCTTGTACAGATATAAACTCCTATCTATCTATCTGTGTGCACATGCCTATATATACATACACATGTGCTAAAGGACCTGTGGTTTGCTGTGGCACTAATAAGTGAATGACAGCAATCTGAAACACAGAGGCTGCCCCCAGTCCCAAACACATACTATCCAGGCACTAAAGGTTACTTTTACAGTCTCAAAGGGCAAAACCTTCCCAGGCACACCAGGGAATTACACCTCCAGGTGACTGCTATATTTGTTTACATGCCTAGAGGTGGGATCTGACCCACAGTTTAAACACCCAGCTGCGTCATTCCAAATGAACACTGCAATGGATGAGCACTGTGCTCAGCCCATCAGCTGGAGAGCAGCACTGGGTGGCTGCAGCACCACCACAAGCCCCAGACAGCAAAACTTACACACCCCAATATCAGCCCATGGCTTGTCCTGCCAGTAACTGCATCAGACACATGATGTAGGAGCACACTCAGCAGCACGGCTGCGCAGCAAGTCGCTGGCAAGAGGTGATAAACAAGAGCTGAGAGACCAACGGCAGCTTCAGCACCACATCACTCAGCAAGGTCGTGCCACCACTGACACAGGCAAAGTCCAGCGCTGGAGTTCCCTGTTTGGTCCTATGCAGAGGCTTACACATGCTTACATATCACAGAATCACAGAATCACAGAATCTTAGGGGTTGGAAGGGACCTCAAGAGATCTTCGGGTTCAACCCCCCTGCCAAAGCAGGCTCCCTATCTCATATTACATAGATAGGCGTCCAGACGAGACTTGAATATCTCCAGAGAAGGAGACTCCACCACCTCCCTGGGCAGCCTATTCCACTGCTCTGTCACCCTCACTGTGAAAAAGTTCTTCCACATGTTGGTGCGGAACTTCCTGTGCTCCAGCTTACAGCCATTGCCCCTTGTCCTGTCCCCACTGACCACTGAAAAGGGGCTGGCCAATTCCCCCTGCCACCCATGTCTAAGATACTTGTAAACACTAATTAGGTCCCCCCTAAGTCTTCTTTTCTCCAGGCTGAACAGACCCAGCTCACTCAGCCTTTCCTCATAGGGGAGATGTTCCAGACCCCTAATCATCTTTGTCGCCCTTCTCTGGACTCTCTCCAGAAGGTCCCTGTCTTTTCTATACCAGGGAGCCCAGAACTGGACACAGTATTCCAGGTGGGGCCTGACCAACGCAGAGTAGAGGGGGAGGATCACCTGAAGTATTCCAGAAAGTGCTAGTGAAACCACTCACCCCACCTCTAAAGCCAGACCTGACCTGCCTGGAACTTGCAGCACATACACAGGGACAGCAACCATGGGGTTAAAATGCTGCCAAGCAGGCAGCAGATCCTTCCAGTGCTCTTAAATCCCACCAGGAGCTCCTGTGTACATTCCTGGAAATGCGTATTCAAAGAAGTGATAAAGAGATAACCAAGGGAAATGAAAAGCTGAGGTGTCAATGCCCAGGGCTGGTAGGAGGCAGGAGCAATAGATTCACCATTTCCAGGAGTTTTTATTAGTAACTTAATTACCCACTTTCATTTAGTGGCAGTGTCCTCTAATTCCTTCAAACCCAGTTCCAAACATGCATCGGTTGCTTTATAAACCCTTGCATCTTCTGCCCCTATCTTTTGCTCCTGTTTGGAGATTTGCATGACACAGACATCCTCCCTCCCAGGATGTACAGCTACTCCTGAGCCAACGTCCAGGACGCCACTCTTTGTCGACTGCCCTAGAAATACATGCAGAGGATAAACACCCGTGCCTGTACAATACTCTTTGGAGCCAAATGTGGTTGTTGAGTGACTTATTTTTAAATGACAGTCTGGATATTTTTAGCAGAAGCACCTCTTTTTCCCTAGTTTCACATGCTTATTCATTCCACTGAGCTGATCAGCAACTTTCCCCCCTCACAGAATCGTTACTGCTCTCACAGTGAGATCCAGGGTGCTGGAACACAGTTACGGTGCTGAGATGGACAACCAAACCAGGCCTGTTACTGCCACCAGGCCCCTGCCAATACCAACAGGCAGACCAACGCCAGTGAACAAGCCTCTCCCTTGTCAGAAGCCCTCTGGGATCTCTCAAAAGCCCACTGAGCAGGTGTAGGCCTGCTCCTGCTGAGGAGCTCCACTCTCTGGCCTCTAGCCTTACACAGGGGAAGAAAACACATCTTCTTCCACATGAACTCTACACACATGGAAAACACACAACTTCTTATCTAGAAAAAGGGAATGGGTGCACTGTGGGCCAGGGAGACTGTTCTCCACCCCCAGCTGCTTCTCAGGAGAGGCTGCCAGAGACACTGGAAAGCAAATGCCATCCATGCTGTAAGCCCATCCCATCCCATCCCAATTCCTACTTCATTTCCATGCCATACCCACCTCTCTCTAGTGCCAGATAAAGATGGTGATAATGGAGTGACAACAGCAAAGCACTTAACCCCCATAGCTCCCTCCTCCCTAGCAAATTCTAGGCTTTCCATGGAGAAGATGGCATGTCAGCTCTCCTGGGCTGCCAGTGAAATAGGCTCTACTTGAAGACAACACCAGCTCAGCATGAACCATCTGCACCCACGATGACCTGTGCACCAGGTGCAGCATGAACTCATTCTGCCATCCCCATGTCATTCCTGGGGCTTCTACACAGTCACAGGATTCCCAGCACAGACCATTAATAGAAGGGCAATGGGGATTCCCAACCTCAGCTTAACTTTTGGAAGGAAAAAACCCCAAAACCTCTCCTGTGCTTCTCCAAATGGTACATATTTCGCAAGGAAAGGAAGGAAAAGGCTGCCCATGAAGAGCTTTTCCCCACATTTTGACAGCCCTTGACCAAGCAGCACACTATACTGCAGCAGAGCTCTCTCCAGCTGCCCACAGGTGTTTGGAGGCTTCTGTTCACCTTCCTGCTCTCCCATGGGTTGGGATGCACCATCCCTGGCAGCACCAAATCCATCCACTGCCATACCGGTGGCTACTGGGCACTCATGGAGAAGCTCATTTCACATGCATCCCTATTTCAGGTTTTCCTTTTGAACAAAGTAATAATAAAGACAAAGCAGACTTGGAGGGGAAAAGAGCACAGTTACACTTTGCTACCCCACCTCTGGACAATGAGCCTGACACACAAACTCATCACTTCACCAGCCCCAGCCCACTCAGACACCCCTACCCACCACTGGCCTCATGCAGGACAACCCCAGGAGTCCCTCCAGCACTCCCCTCTTTTCCATTCCCCCCCAAATCCACAGTAACTCTCACTTCTGGGTTGCTCACTTCACTGTGTTTCTGTGGAGTTTGTGATTATAACATCTTACCAGGCTGAGACCATAAGCTGGTCCTGAGCAACACACAGAAAGCTTTGCAAGGGGTGAAAAGAAGAACAAAAAACCCAGGACTCCCTGAGCAGAGGGAATAAAATTACCTGTTTAGGAAGAGCTGCCTGGCAAAGCTCCCCCAGATCCTGCTGCGAGCTCTGCCTCAAACCAGGTCACCTCCCTGGCCTGCTGGGCTAATAGACAGGCTAAGGAGGGCCACCTGGGAGCAAACCACCAGGTCTGGAGCTCCTGCTAAGCCTGCATGTACCCTAAGGGCAGCTGAACCTAATGAGACTTCCCTTCACTACAAGCCTGCAAATCCACCAAGCCCAGAGCAACAGCAGAGATGCTTCTGTCCCTGTACAGCATGTGAATATGAGCAGTATGTAGAACTGGAATTCCTGTGTGTGCAAAGCCAAGAGCCAGCCACACGCCCAGGAAAGCTTTGGAAAAGTAGAGAAAACTAAACCAAAAGACCTCCCTTGGTTCCAAAAGCTTGCTTTGATTTTTCTCTAGGTGTGCTGCTAAATGGTGCTACCCGTGATCTTGGGAGGCACACATCAGCCTTTACTGCACTTCCTAAAGTGAATCAGTCTTTCTCAAGGCCCATGGTCACCTCAGCTGCTCAACAACAAATGCCAAATTAATTCACAGTCCGTATTATGAAGCAGGAAAACAGTAAGCCAGGAGCTGGAAAAGGAGAGAAGCAGAAGAGCCCAGTGTCTGATGAAGAAGAGCCTCTCCCTTCTCCCTGCCCAACCCACACAGCACCCAAGAAAGTTTTGCCTGGAATACTGAGGAAAAGGGAGACACGAGCAAAAGGTGAAAGTGCCCAAATGTAGAATGAATCCTCCTGCAAACATCATAAATAACAAACCATTCACCCAGGCATGACCAGGCTGCCTGAGCCCCCCAGGCCAGGAGCCTGCAGGCACCCTGGGAAGTCTCCTGCAGCACTCCAGCATCAGGCAGGCCATGGGAGCTTTACTGTGAGGCCTCCTAGAAGCTCCTGCAAATCAGTGAATCTTCAGACACTTAGATATTTAGCAAAGCTCTCCCTCTGGGGCATCCTGAAGCCAGTAAGACTCCTGACAGTGACTCAGTGGCATCAGAATCAGGCCTTTGGTGTGCAATTTCTTTTTTAATTAAACACCATTATTATGGGCTTGTTTCAGATTTACATCCCAGTAAAATACAGTTTGTGCCATCTGGAGTTCATTAAAGCTGTCCTTTACCTCCAGCTCGTGCCAGGGGACACATCTATTATGCAACTAAGGGTCATGAAAGACAAAACAGAGCACTCAGCAAAAAGCTGAGCAGCCTTTTTGGTATTAAAAGCCCGAGTTGAATCAATTAACATCTACTCTGATTTTCTGAGGGTTGAAATATAGGGACCAAGACTGCCAGGGACTGATGGCCAGTCCCAGCAGCTAACAGTTTGCTCTGCAGGCAATCCCAAGCTGCTGCTGGCAGAGGGAACTCTGGCTATGAACTGTGGCAAAACCAGCCTCGTGCAATGTCCAGCATCACCTGGGCTGCAGCTCTTCAGACCAGAGGCTGGTTTCAGTGGGTGCTGGGACACCTCATCCCGCTGGCCTGGGAAAGCTCAGCTCCTCGCAAGGCCAGGCCTGCAGCCCCCCCGAGCAGCCAGCCCGCCCGGCTGTGCTACAGAGCGGCAACTGAGGCTGGAACCAACAACAAGAGACAATGAGAACACAGAAACTTTAGTTACAAGGACAGACAATGCACATCCTGCATCTGGAACTGACTCTTCTTCTCACAGGAGCTCCATGAAAACAAGGCCCTGTCTGCACACGACCTTGTCAAGGTCACACAGTCGTGGCTCCAGCGGCATGACTCGAAGCAGCAGCACAACAGGGAATCTGCTGGGCTAAAAGACAAGGCTCCACACCGTGCTGCCTGTCCACGTGAGTGAGGAAGCACATCCTGCCCTCCTGACGTTTCTGGAACCCAGCCTTTCTGACCTATCCCTCCTCAGACACTGTCTCTGCTTTGCTGGAGTACAAGGGGGAGGCCACACAGATGAGAGTTATTGAACCTACATCTTGATTCTGCATCACCACTGAACAACAAATCCCTCAGCATGAGTTCCTGGAAACACTGATTTGTGGACTTGCAGAGAATGGAAAAGTCTTTGAAAAACTACCAGGATGTAATTCTCTGCTAGAATAACTGCTACAGAATGATATGAAATTCCACGGATCTTTGGGGGTTTTAATTGACTACGGAGCATGTGGCCTAAAGTGCCACAAGGAAATCAGGGGGTTTTACCCTTATTACCCTTCTGGGTTAGACAGCTGGTAGAAATCACTTCATATTTGCCACCAACAGTAGGCAACACTTGATGCCCCAGGGATGAGGAAGCCCCCCTTTCCCTCTGCACACAGTTAAGTGCTACCAGGATCACAGGGATGATTTAATTTGGAAGTCCAAAGTACTGCCTGATATTTGGCTGCTTTTACCAGAACATATAAGTACAAATGCTGTTCTCTCTCTTAAAGTTACTCAGTCCTGTTAGAGTCTCACAGCCAGAGCAGCTGGATGGAACAGCTTTGAGTTCAAATCCTACAGCCCAGGCAACTGGCTGGCATAAAAGTTTCTGAACCTCCTTCTTTTTATGTTTCCATTTTAGCTAAGCATTTGCAGTGGGTTATGCATGAAGACCAGCACCAGAGAGGCTGCTAAACTTAGAAGACGGAGATTTTAATGGAAATTGTTAACAAAGATCATTATTTAAAGGCCTTCAGTTATGTCCTGCTTTCAGCTGAGATGGAGTTAATGTTCTCCCAGCAGCCAGCATCCTGCTGTGGTTTGCAGTCAGGGTGAGAATGATGCTGGGGACACGCTGATGCCCAGTTGCTGCTGGGAGCTGAGGTGCCCACACTGAGCCAGGGACTCTTCAGCTCCCCACACCCTGCCAGGGGCACAAGGAGCCGGGAGAGCGCGTCCGGGACGGCTGCCCCAGGGGATGTTCCATCCCATGGCACGTTGGGCTCCCTGCACAGGGAGCTGGGGGCTGGGAGGGGGCACTGCTCCAAAACAGGCTGGGCATGGGGCTCCCTGCACAGGGAGCTGGGGGGGCTGGGAGGGGGCACTGCTCCAGAACAGGCTGGGCATGGGGCTCCCTGCACAGGGAGCTGGGGGCTGGGAGGGGGCACTGCTCCAAAACAGGCTGGGTGTTGAGCTGCTGTAGTGTCCTTCTGCATGGGCTGAGCAGCCACCCCTGTGCCTCATTTGTGGTGGTGGTGTTATTAATCTCTTTTTGCTGTCCTATTCATCCTATTAAACCTCATCTCAGCCCAGCAGTTTGCTCTTCCATCCTCCACCCCAGCCTTAGGGGAGCAGTGAGCGAGCAGTGGTGGTGCCCAGCTGCCCTCTGGAGCAAACCCACAGCAAGCTGCTGACACTGCTCTGCATTCCAGCCATCTGCAATAGGAGGTCATGTGTCAGAGATGCATTTTGGGGGAAAAAATTATAAAGCAAAGCAAAGCTTTATTCTCTACATAAATTGACAGTGCACTTGGAAAGTTTCTGAAGCTTCACCAAGTAGGAGGTGTTGACAACTGTCACTTGCAGAGCATATAATAAGGGGAAGATTTATAGGAACATGGTTCCACAAATATATCCAGGACTGGTGCTTTTCCAGACGGCCAGTAGGCCTTGAATGCATTCTGAAGTCTTCTTAAAACAGGGTGCTGCTTTTCCCATCAGGCCCTAGTGACACATGCAGCTCTCTCTAGCCAAGGCATCCTGGTACCCTCAAACCAGCACCACCCCCCCTTTTCATTCCTGATACACACCTGATGCTCCCAGGTGAAGAACAAGCAGTAATTGCTCAGAAGGCTGAGCAGCACCAACAGCCAGGAAATCCTCTGCAAAAGCAACCACCAAGCAGCCAGACACCAAACCCTCTGTTCCTGAGCATACCCAAGGCACCCACCATGCACTTAAAGGTACAGAGAAGAGCAAACTGTAGAATAGGTGGGATGTCAAGGCCACTGTCCATCAGCTGGGAGCTGCGAGCCTGGACTGACAGCAGGGAATGTCTCCTGCCAGTAAGTCACTACTGTGCACTACCCACATTTCCCTGAAGTACCACAGTGAGAGAAATAACAGACAAGAGTCGATCTGACCTCAATGTATCTGTTTTCTAGTTTCTGCCTGCGCTGTAAACAGTGTCAGCAGAGACACAGCCACAGTAACCGAAAGGAAAAGAAATCCTGATGAGAGAAACGACATTTAAACCCACCAAGGGAGCTAGCAGCTGGGAAAAAAAAGGGCTTTCTGGTTTTAATCTAACGGGTTAAGCAGCACAGAAGAGAGAGCAGCCCTCAAGATACGCAGGAGATGCAATGGAGTTCAGAAAACAGCAAACATCCCAATCAGTCACTCGGCGAGCACAGAAACCAGATCAGGAATTCAGTGATTCATCCTAACTGGTATTATCCCCTAACACCAATATTTACAGCTGCAGAGGACATTCATCAACAATTACAGGCCCTGACATTTCAACTCCATCACATCTGACGGAGACTCTCCGAGGGTCCTGAGGAATAACTGGAGCAGGAAGGTGCAGCCCACTTAACCAGTGAAGGGATGAGGCGTTATCAGCGACAGGCTGCTGGCATCCTAAAGCAAAGCTGTTGCAAATCAGAGCTGTGTTTATTAACCACACCAAGGGGAAACTAGGTATTCATGGGGAAAAAACAAAATCCCAAGCACAGAATGCAAAACAGGACGTTTGAAAATGGGTTATACAGAGCCAGCAGGCAGCAGATGAGTCATGTGTAACACAGAGAGAGAAATAAAACACACATCGTGTACATATTTATATATGCATAAACACATACAGGAACTAACCTCACAGGCATGCTCCATCATGCTGCACACTGCTTGTCTGCTTTACCTGAGGACAGCACCGTTCCTTGTACGCAGTGCACTTCATTTTAAAACCTGTAGGCTGTTCCTAGCAGACAGATTTAAAAGGATTTTTAGGATTCACGCTGCAAAAGGCTAAAAAAAAAATAATCCACCCCTGCTGCATAAGATGACATTTTGCATCTCTATCCTCTGAACAGCGGGATGGGATGAGGAATGGTTCATCAGGCATCCGGGGAGGCAGAGAGAGGACAGAGGAGAAGAAGGAAAAAAAAGGGGAAAAAATCAACCATACAGTAAAATCTGCTCACCATGTACACACCCCCAAAGTGAAGAATCAGAGCAGCCTAACTGAGGAGAAGCTAAAGACGAATTTCACAGGCAGGCTGCAGTTGCTGGGTGATGCACTGTAAATCCTGCTCCCTCCGGGGAGAATGAGCTCATTGCGAAGCTCCAGCAGCCGCCCCTCAGCCATTGCAGTGTCACTGCAGCTTGCAGCTGAGTGCAGGCACGTCATCACACCAGCTCCCTGAAAACCCTGAGCCCTCCCTTCCCCAAACCGGAGTCAAGCAGGCTGGTACCCACCCGGCTCACCTCGGGGGCAGGCGGAGGGCCCCTGGCACCTGCACGCTGCTGCAGGGGCTGGCGTTTTCAGCCCAGTTATGAAGTCCAGGATTTGCATCCAGCGCAGGCTGCATCCGGCTCCTGAAGCGGGGGCTACATGGCTGAAGAGGGCAGGGAAGCTCTGCGGGGTATCTGGATTTTAAAGCAGCCAGCAGCCTTGCACCTGCTGCTAGCAGGGGCGGTGGGGACGAGTCACCAGGAGCTCCTCGGTGAGTGGTGCGGGGCCAGGGGCTGGAGCTTCTCCTGCCGGAATGGCCAGGTAACATCCCCCCCCCCGAAATTCTGGGGGAAAAAGGCAGCAGTTACCCACTCCTGTGCAGCCTGGCTTGAGGAGTAAAGCCCTGGGAACAGCCTGTCGTTAACCCCTCGCTCGCTGCCTCGCGCTGTGGAACTGTGTCCAAGATTGGTGCTCTCCCCACTGAACACCGATACAGACGGAGTAGATTGAATTGGTTACAGGATGCTCTAACAGCCCCTCGCTGCCCAGTTCTCCACAAGCCAGGAGGACACGGGGCCTGTTGATGTGGTTTGGTATCTTCCAGACAGAAGGCTGGTGACCGCTGCCAGCGAGCGTCAGCGAACGGCTGATGGCACCACAGAGTGGGCTGAGCTCAGGACTGGGGAACAGAAACCTGCCCCAGGCAGGCTCTGTTTTTAGGAAGGAGGGTGTGGGGGTGTTAAGCAATACCTCAATATCTGTACCTTTCTGTTTAAAAGCCAGGTTGCCCCCGAGTCCAAAGCCCCAGACTCTGTTCAGCCCCACAGAGCAAAGCCAGGAAATGTGTGTGACTTCTAGGAACCTGACCCCGTTTTCCAGGGAGCCCCGGCTGTGCTCTCAGGGCCTCAGCACCCCTCTGCAGCTCATCTCCCCTTGTAGCAGCACTCTGACTAAACCGCTGGAGCAACATTTCTATTGGCTGCATAGAAACATCTAGAAGGACAAGAACATGACAGAATTTCTCATGCCAGGAAGCTGCCAGAACACAATCTCTTTGGGCTTTGCTATCAAAGTCATAGGCTTGAAAGTTTCCTTCATCCTGTGGATCCATGCTGTGCTGGGTGGTGCGAAGCAGCAGCACTGCTCACGGCCTCCTCCTTCACAGGGGTGGCTTTTCCTTAACCCCAGGCCTGGCTGCTGATCGGGACCTCTGCTCTTTGGCATCCCCCTGAAGTCAGGAAGCCTGGGGGAATACAAGGCCTGTCTGCAAGAGCATTGCAGGATCGGGCTCAGTCTCCAAATGCCACGTTTAGTGTCACACGTGGGTGAAGGTGAGGTGTGCTACCCACCCCAGGAATCTCCATCTTCAGCTCTGGCAAAAACTCAGCGCTTTTCCTTGCTCCTTCATCACACAAATACTCCTTAAAGTGAGATACTCATCTGGGTACTGCTCAGCCCACCCCCCTGAGCAGACCACCAAAGCACAGGCTGGCTCCCCACTGCAGCCCAGGAGCCACCCCCTCAAGGTGCAAGGACAGGCCATGGCTCCACCAGCTGTGCCCACAACAGCTTCTGAACTGTGGGATAAACACAACGACTTTCTATTTTTAGAGTTGAATTGCAACATCTTGTGGGTGTTTGTAAGTGGAACAACACTGAAAGCAGTGTTGTAAGTGACCTATAGCGAGAGGCCAGCGTTCGTTACATCCCTCAAAGAAACGGGGCTTGTTTTTCAGCTGGCAAGTGCTAGGGAAGAGGCATGCTTCTGGCACTTTCCATGGATGGAGCTGTGTCCACTGCAGGCTTGTCCAAAGCTTTATCATGCAGAACAAAACCGGCCATGATCTTTACAATCCTGAAGTCTGCCCATAAACAGGAGCTGCAGCCATTGTTGCGCTCCACTTCCCTGATCCACAGCACAAGCAGTAGAGTTTCCTCCCTGTCAGAGGCTGACAAGCTAACCAGCAGAATCCTGGGGGTTGTTTTAGCCGCCTGCTTCCTGTCCTTCCCAGCTGTCTGAGCACACTGCCCACAGCCTGCCTGCACTCCAGTGAGCGGGTCAGCCAGGTGATGTGACACACAGCACTCTGCACAGCTACCTGCAGGAAGAGGCATGGATCCTCCCTCAGCCCCGGAGTGGGTCAGTGCTGGAGATGAATGCCACGTCTCTGTGCGAGACATGCAGAGAGCCCTGGGGCTGCAGCCATGCCACAGGCAGCTTTTTAGTTTTTTCTCTTCTTTCTCTCCAAACAGAACAAAATGAAACCTTCTTAGTGAAGAAAATATGAGATCTCGAGGTACAGGGTGTGCAGCAGTGCTTTGGTGAGCAGGGACACTGCTCTGCAGAAGAATACTCAGATGGCAGAGCAACAAGGGCCACATTAACCCCATATCTGCTCTGCTGGAGGCTGCTTTGCCCCTCATCCTCTGGGGCAGAATAATGACACCTGGGGCCACAGTCAGATGAACGATGTCCGGAGAGAAGCCCTTCTCCACTTGGCTTCCAGGTAAGCTTTGATCTGCACCTCTGATCTCAAACCCAGTTCTGTGAGCATCTTTTATAAGTAACAATGATATTTCTGAGTCCTAATGATGGAGTATCCATTTGGATATCTGAATGTCTGAAATAAATTAAGCCCTACTTACAGGTCCTGCTTCCTGCCCCTCTGGAGGCTGCAAAGCCAGCTGATGATGCTGCACGGCATGAATGAATCTAATGATCAGGGTTTTGTCACTGGGCCATCAGAAATTGCTGAGAGAAAGCAATAACACATAGAGAAGAGACAAATATGCAGGGAACAGCGATGTGAGCTGATAAATCAAACCTGAAGAAATCAAATCTCACAAAAAACCTAACAAGACTGGCTCAAACAGAGGACTCATGATCCTCTGCACCCCAGGTTATTTCACCTGCAAGAGGATCTCATCCCCTTTGTCCCCTGTTAAAACCTAACATTAACAATTACCCCAAAGGAAACTTCGCGTTCATTTAGTTCCTCCCTCATCCTTATAGATAGGGGAGACATAATTCTACTCCTCTCTGCTTCCTTCATTACTTGTAAGATGTATGTCCCGTTTGCAGCCTCCCAGTCAGATCCCACGACCCTTGGGCTGCTGGAGGAGACCCACAAAACCCGAGTCCTCACCAGCAGCTTCCAGGACGTGGTGATGTTTTTGGCTGCTGTTTGGTTGGGTGGGGAGCAGGGCTGAGGTGCAGATGCAGGCGCTGGCTCAGGTCATGCCGTCCCAGGGGCAGCTCGGGGGTATCCAAGCCTGTGGTGCCAGAGGGCTGGGGCTGCCCAGCAGCACCCAGCAGCTTGTGCCCAGCGGCTTGACCAATCTTCACAATTTCTAAGCTGATACCAGCCTACATAAGAGTTCTGCCATTTAAATAACTTTAGAAATACAGTTGCTTAACCTGGTCTAATTACCATGTGCAGATTTAGCCCCTAACTCCCTTCCTAAGACTGCACACTGAATCAGATCATTGAATTCCCCATGTCAAGATTCTTTTGGTTTTTAAATCTCAGGCATAAAGTTGTCAAGGCAGTAGATTATGTGTATCTGTTGGATCTCCTCATGTCAACAGCCTGGATAAGCACCAACAGCTCAGAAAGGAAGATCTGAGAACCGTTTGGTGGTTAATGATGAACACCATTCCAAGAAGCACACAGCATAAAAATATCCAGAGGGCTTGGATTCCCAGCAGCAGCCAGCAAGGTTAATAGCTCAGCCATTTCTGGCAGTGAAAAGCCAGGTGGAACCAGGGAGCTCTCACCTTTCAGCAGCTTTTTGGGGCCTGTGTCTGGACAGGTGACCACACCGTGGTGCTGTGTCACTGGAGAGGGCTGGGGGACACAAAGGGATGCAGTGAGCTCAACTCTTGTGTGGCATGCAGCGACATCACCACCCTAAGTGATGTAGGCACGTCCCCCCCATCAGCCCTGAGACTGCACCGCCTCTCACACTGCACCCATTACAAACTCGGTACAGATGACTTTGATTTTCAGGCACCACAGCAACTTCACAGAGTATTTTCCATTTATAAACTAATTCCACTCTATAATCAGTTTGGGATCCCCACCAGTTGGTGCAAGACCTAAAAGAACTGTCCCTCACAGCTGTTGCAAGCTGCCACCTCAGCAGAAAAACAGAGTTGGAGCTGAGCAGCACGTGTGACTTCATACCCATCCCAGACACTGCTGCCTTTGGTGGATGGAGGGGTGGCTCACGCTCTCTGATGTGAAAGGAACTAATCAATACCCCATGGTTCAGCGGATGTGCAGGTAAACAAGCCTGCAGTGGGTTCCAGCCTGAAAGCAGCTCACAGGTAACACATGGATAAGCTGTTAGAGATTGCATCCAGTACAATTTACAGTTTTCCATCATCACAGCAAAGTGCTTTTCTGGCATTAACCAACAGTCTTTCACCATAAAGATTTATCTGAAAGTGAATGCACTCGTCCAGTTACTGATGACAGACCTCAGAGGTAAGCTGCCACAGCTGTGCTGTGAGACCTGCTGGTACAGAAGATTAACCTGACCCTATTCTATCCCTGCCTTTGAGCAGAAAAGGCTTCTGGTAACGTGATTTCCCAAAGGTAAGATTAGTCAAGAGAGAACAGGCAGAGAGAAAGTGAGCGTCTGAGACGTGCTGTGCTGGGGGGACAGCAGCAAACCCCGGGCTCTGGGGCCAAGGGCAGAGGGTGGCTGGGTGGGGGTCCAGGGGTGCAGGCTGGGGGTCACTGGTGTGCTCAGAGCCCTGACAGGGTCCCTGGGGAGCTTACAGCACCTCTTGAGCACAGAGATCTCATCTTTGGCACTCCCCTGTGTTTGTTATAACTAACCATGCAGTCACACCTGCTACACCTGCAATTACACCGACAGCAGTCATTTCTTCCCCAATAATTTAGGACGACTGAAGTCAGAGACATTCTGACCCAGGGTTTGCAATATCAATTCCTTTTCAAGGTCAGAGACGTGCTGACAGAAAAAAAACCCTGAAAATGTAACACTTTGGTGTTTCCCACCCAAACAACCCCCTTCCCTGCAATTTATGACATTCTTTTTCTCCCAGCAATTACTTTTTAATTCAAGCCCCTTGCATTTGACACGTAGGGTAATGAGTCCTGTACCATCATAAATGCACACTCGGAGGTTAAACACAGAGCCCTTGCCCTGCTGTGTTGTTGTTACACTTTGCACCTCATAAGGATGCTGCTGCTTTTGTCTCATAATTAATCAATTATGAACCACAGAGAGTAACCTCTGGGGTCACTCAGGGGTGCACTCCTGTGCCGATCAGGGGACAAGGGAATACTGACAAGTATTGGTAGGAATATTAGACATTGTTTTATTATGAATGAGCAAAGTTCCTGCTCTCAAAGAGCTGGCCCACCAGGTGCACATTCTCCTCCCAGAACATTGCTGGAAATCCCTTAGCAAAATCTCTCTGTAAAAGGGAGCAGGTAGACAACTGCTCCAGGTTCCCTTTCATCCATTCATCCATCCATCCATCCATCCATCCATCCATCCATCCATCCATCCATCCATCCATCCATCCATCCATCCATCCATCCATCCATCTATCCATGCCTCCATCCATGTATGTATGTATCTATGCATCTCCCTTGCTTCACCCTTCACACTCTGGGGCAGCTGAGGAATCTGATGACCTGTAAGGCAACTTCACTGCACTGGACAGCAGGCAGGTATTTCCATGTCAGAAGAACAGCAGGCTGGAAGCTACCATGCCTTGTCTGTCTTACCTTCCTGTACACGTGCCCAATGACAAAGCGCATCCTGCCGAGGGGAATCGGTGGGGTCAGCACCTCTCCCTTCCCAGCAGAGCAACGGGGGAGAGGCTTCATCAGGCAACCCCAGCAGCAGAGCTTGGCCCAAATTCCTCCTAGAAGAGCCTGTGGCTGCCTAAATGCTGTAACAGAGGCAGCCAGTTCAGAGGCAACGTGATATTTCTGCTGCTGAAACAGGCGCTGTCCCCTGGCCTCACAGAGGCTGCGTGGGGCTTGCACAGCACCAGAGGATGAAGTACTTGGGTCTGTGCTACCTGGACACGCTGTCAGAGCACGTTTCTGCCTGTGATGATCATGGAGTTACTGCTGGACTGGAGGAACGTCAACATGCTGTTGAGGCATCTTGACTGGGAGATATCCCGTGGCTGAACATCTCCCCCCATGCACTGTCTTTGGTGGGAGAAACCCGAAAAGGGGATTGTGCCAGGGGGCCCGCGGTCCCTCTGGTGACCCCCTCCTCCCTCCTGTGCCAGCCAGTGTCAGTAAGAGCCAATATTCCTGTCACATTTCTGCTCCTTGAACACTGCCCACGTCCCCGCGGCACAACAGCGTGACATTCCCATGGGGAACACTACCGTCCTGGGGCCATGAGCGTGGCTCTTGCCTGCGTTCAAGGCTGCCGGGAGGAGTGAGGGCGCAGGGAAGGCTGCTGGGCAGCAGGGAAGGCTGCTGGGCAGCAGGGAAGGCTGCAGGGCAGCAGGGAAGGCTGCTGGGCAGCAGGGAAGGCTGCAGGGCAGCAGGGAAGGCTGCTGGGCAGCAGGGAAGGCTGCAGGGCAGCAGGGAAGGCTGCTGGGCAGCAGAGAGCAGCAGAGAGCTCCGGAGAGCCCCAAACCCGGCTGCGAGCCGCGGCCGTGCCCGGCGACCCGCGCCGGCACCCGGGGCCCTAAGGAACTTGCTTCTCCACCACCTGTTCAACTCAAACCCGTGTTGTGTCCCACAAACTTGCTCCAGGTCGCCCAGCAGAGCCACCCTGGGGGCTAATCCTGCAGATATATGGGATATAGTTGGATATATGGGAGAGGCTCTGTGCTGAGAGGGGGGTCAAGCACTGGCACAGGCTCCCCAGGGAAGGGGTCACAGCCCCGAGCTGGGCTGAGGGCAAGCAGCATCAGGACGATGCCCTCAGTGCCAGCTCTGACTGGGCCGGGCTGTGTGGAGCCGGCAGCTGGGCTCCATGCTCCTGGCGGGTCCCTTCCGGCTCCGGGGATCCCGGGATTGTTAAGTTCTATGGATCTAAACGCACATTCCCGGTGGTCGGGGGTCGCGGGGGGCGCTCTGGGCAGCGGCGTGCCTGGCAAGGCCGCTGGGGCTGCGGGCGCCTGGCAGCGCGGCCGGCACCCCGCGGCAGCCGGGCCCCGGGGCTGCCGCTGCGGGCTCGGCCCAGGCAAGGCGCCTCCGCCCGCCCGGCCCCGCAGGCCGCCGCCTTCACCCGCCTCCGACAAGCCGCCTCCGAGGCCGGCGGCGCTGCCCGCCCGGCCGCCCCGCAGCGAGCAGGCGGCGGCTGCGGTGCCCGTTGCGGTGCCCGTTGCGGTGCCCATTGCGGTGCCCGCTGCGGCGCGGGGCGGGCTCAGCGGCCTCGGCAGCCAGACGCGGCCTCGCCGGGGTGCCGGGCCCGGCGCTCCGCGGGGCCTGGCGCTGCGGGGCACGGAGCGGGCGAGGGGGCGGCTCTGAGGCGCCACCGGCTCCTCAGGGCGGGCTGCGGCCGGGGAGCCCCGCCCGCCGCTCCCGGAGGCCTGCGGGACCCTGCGGGACCCTCCAGCCCCCCGCGCGTGCCGACGTCGCGCGAGGGTCTCCGGGCTACGTGCGGGAGCTGGCGCGAGGGAGGGGGCGCGAGCCGCCCGGCCCCGCCCCCGCCCGCCGCTGACGTCATGGCGGCGGTGAGCGCGCGCCCCGCCCCGCGCCCGCCGTGTCGCTCGGCCGCGCGGCAGGGAGCGGGGCGCGCGCCATGTCGCGGCTGAGCCCGCAGGAGGAGAACCTGCAGGGTAAGGGGCGGGCGGGCCGCGGGTCCCCTCTCCCCTTCCCCCCTTCCCCCCTCCCCCCCACGGCCCTCCGCGGGGTGCCGGCGCTCGGCTGCCGCCCCGCGACCGCGCGTCCCCCCCGGAGGCCGCTCAGCCGCCCCTCCCGAGCGCCGGCGCCCGTCTGGCCTCAGGCCGCGGCCCGGCCCGCTCAGCCGCCGGCGGAGCCTCCCTGGGGCGCGGGGGACGGGCCCGGGCGGCGGGGCGGCGGCCTGGGGCGCGCCCGGCGGCGCTGTCGCCCTCCCCGGGGTGCCGCTCCCGGCGCGGTCGGGCCTCCCGGCTGGCCCGCTGCCTGCCGGGCCGGGCTGTGCGCCCTCGCTTCGCGTCGCCGCCGTGGGGCCGCTGCCCGGCCCGGCCCGGCGCTGCCCGGCGTGGGAGCGGGGCTCGGCAGGGGCGAGCGGCGGGCAGAGCCCGGCACCGCCATCCCGGTGGCAGCGCCGCCTCCGCCGGGCTCCCGCCTCGGGCGCTGTGCCGCCGCTGAGGGCTCCCAGCGGGGCGCCTTGGTTTGCCCGGCGAGCGGTGGCAGTTACGGACTCGTTAAGTTGTGTTTAAGGGTTTGGGGGTCTCAGGGATGAGCAGCTGGGCGTGAGCCAGCATCTGCAGCCCCCAAGGCTGGGGCCGCATCCCCAGGAGCGTGGGCAGCAGAGCCAGAGAGGGGATGCTGCCCCTCTGCTCTGCTCTGGGGAGACCCCAGCTGCAGTGCTGGGTCCAGCTCTGGAGCCCTCAGCACAAGGAATGATCCAGGGGCTGGAGCAGCTCTGCTGTGAAGCCAGGCTGGGAGAGTTGGGTGGCTCAGCCTGGAGAAGAAAAGGCTGCAGGGGGCCTTATAGCCCCTTCCAGTCCCTGAGAGGTGCCTGTAGGAAGCTGGGAAGAACTGTTCCCAGGGCCTGGGTGGAGGGGTTAAACTGGAACAGGGGAGGTTGAGGTTGGATATTAGGAAGAAGTTCTCTCTGAGGGTGGTGGGTCACTGGCCCAGGGTGCCCAGAGAGGTGATGGAGGCCCCACCCCTGGAGATATTCAAAGCCAGGGTGGATGGGGCCCTGAGCAACCTGCTGTGGTGAAGATGTCCCTGCTCACTGCAGGGTGGGACTGGATGGGCTCTAAAGGTCCCTTCCAACCAAATGGATTCTGTGATTTGCCAGTGGTTGAAATGAGAGTGCCACAGAGCTGTGTCTGTGCAGGAGGAAACAGCTCATGAGTGTGTATACAAAGCTGGGCAGCAGACGTGCAGGGAGGGGTTGCTCTGCTTTGGTAAGGGGGGAACAGACAGGAGGTGGGACGTGCTGAGGAGTGGGGTGGGTGGGTTGGAGCTAGCAGGTGCCCTCAAGGTAGCTGGAGCCTGAGCTCCAGGTGGGCACTGTCTTAATTTAAACTTCAGTGCTTGTTTTGGTTCTGTAACAGCTTGGGCTTTCATAAAGTTTGGGATAAAGAGTAGGGAGCAGTTTGCCTGGGTATGAACACACCCCCAGACACATGCCACGTACAGTCACGTGGAGGGGGCAGCAACCACAGCTCAGCCAAAACAACAACGTAGTGCTGAAGCAGCAGGGGCTGGGCAGGAAGAGGCTTCTTCCAACCCCAGCAGCCCCTGTGTTGCCATGTAAACCCTTGTGTGGTCAGCTGGCTCTTTGGGAGAGAGACCTTAACGGTGTTAATGCAGATGGAGCAGTTTGGCTCTTTGCTGTTCCCGTGTGTGAACCCTTGGTGTTCACAAGTGGGATATGCTCTTCATTTGGTGTTTATACTTCCTGCTGGCCCTCTGCATGGGCTTCTCCCCTCCTGCACACCCTTCAGACTGCTGCTCTTCCCTGGAAGCACAGCTTGCTCCCCGAGCCCTGCCCCAGCCGCGCTTCCTCCGTGACCACAACAGCCCAGCCTCCCCTCTGGGTCTCCCCAGATGTCCTTCCTGTGGTGCTCCCCAGCGTTTGGGCAGCTCTCTGCTTGCTGCTGTGCTTCCTGGGAGCTGCTCTGGGCTGGGCACAGCCCTTCTGCCTGCTCGTGGTGGTTCCTGCCATGAGCAGGTCCCGGAGAGGCTGCCGGCGGGGTTCTCTCCCAGTGCAGTGCCTGTCCAGGGCAGGTCAGTGTGTGCAGTGCCTGCTGCCCCACGGCTGGTGCTCAGCAGCTTCAAAACAAAGCCCCACGTGACTGCTGGCCCTGGCCACATGCCCTCTGTTGCTCAAGGGGAACACCTAAAACCCCTGCTGAAACAAGGCTGAGCAAAACACAGCCACTGCGTTCTTCAGCCCAGAATGTTCCCAGTGAGTGAGTAAATAACCTTTGGCAGAGAGAGCCCTGGAGAGGATTTTATTTGCCTGCTGCCTGTGTGGCACAAGGAAAATCCAACCTGTTCTGAAATAAAAGCTCCTGGGCTGTGGGAAGAGACAGGATGTGCTGCCCAGCTCCTGGTGGGCTGGGTGAGGCTCTCCAGCCCCCACGCTTGGCATTGCACAGTGTTTGTTAGCTGAGCTGGGAGTGCTGGCGCTGCTGGGTGTCGCAGTGTCCTGTCAGGCTGGGGAGGAGCAGCAGGCTCATGTTTGACATGCCTCTCACACAAACCCACTGGTTCTGTCTCCAATTCTGCTGAGCAGGTTCCTGGGTCGAGCTCCACTTCAGCAGCAGCGGCAGCACTGTCACTCCCACGGGCCAGGAGCAGGTGCCAGCCTCCATTTCCATCCACAATGGGGACATGGAGAAGATCCTCCTTGATGCCCAGCATGAATCTGGGAGGAGCAGCTCCAGAGAGAGCTCCCACTGCGACAGGTAAACAGCATGCCTTGTCCTAGGCAAAGGCAGAGCTGGTTTTATGCACGAGGGGCAAAGACAGACCTGCTGCCACACCTCTGTGTGTGTAGATCCACACGTGCAGAGGGGAAGAGAGGGGAACATTCCGTGCTCCGAGGATCAGTGTTTGGGTTCTAGAGTACTGCTTGGCTGGAAGCCTGCCCTGCAGCTCCCAAACGCAGGGGAGAGGCCTCCAGAAGGCTGCTCACACCTCACAGAGATGCTCTCTTGGGGCTTTGGTGTATCCTGATGAAGTCCAGCAGCAGCTGACCTGCCCGGGGTGGGCTGCCTGTGTAGAGCAGTGAGTCACCCCCAGGAGCCGTGGTGGCTGTTCCCAAGGGTCAGTCCTTTGGGAGCATGGAGTGCTGCTGACACGGCTGCAGGGAGCAGCAGGAGGGAAGGGGGATGGGAAGGAACCCCTGTTTTGTGGTGAGGGCCATCAGCTAGTAGTTGTTAGGTGGTTGCTGAAGAACTGTCCCCTGTCTGATTGACAAAACCTAACACTGTTCTAGCGGCATCACACAGGGACACATCTTACATCTGGTGCAAACTGTCAGCATTAGGAATTCACTTATTTGCTTCTGATGGGCTGTGCAGTCTGCAGCCTGGGGTTTATTTGACAAAAAGAAGGGGACAGCAAGGCTTAAAATAGACAGTAGGATACAGAACTTCTGCTCTTGTCTGGCTGGTTTGGATTCAAACCAAATCCCACTGTTGGCCATCGTTTGCTGCCCATTGTTACTTAGTGAGGAACACCAGCCAAACCATACAGCCTCTGAGGGTGAAAAACCAACTGCCTGCTCTGCTGAAAAACAACTCCACACAGCTTCTTGGTTGGGAGAAAACCAAAGGTTAATTGAATGTGAGGGCTGGATTATATCACCCGTTGGCAGGTTAAGTGCTGAAGCTGTGGCCAGGGCAGGAGGGCGCTCTGGGAGAGCTGTGCTTTTAGTACATGCCATGAACAGCCTCATAAGGAAGTTAATGAGTTGGTTCTTACTTGTGCTTGTCTCTCCTTATCAAGCCCTCCTCGTTCCCAGACACCTCAGGACAGCCACAGGGCTTTGGAGGTAGAGAGTCACAGCAGTGGAGAGAAGAACAGCTTCCAGGTAAGGACCTTGTCTTGCTCTGAAGAAAGAGCTGCTTGTTTGAAAACCAGCATTAGGGGATCTGGGGTGAGGCTGCTGACATGGGACCCTCTGCATGGGGAGAGCTAGCCCTGTGTGATAAGGTAGTAAGAGTTACCAGTGCTAGCAGGTACTCATGCTCCAGTGTGCACAGCTGTTTCCTTATCTCCAGTAAGAACTTGGGACTGCTGTGTTTCCCTTTGAAAAGCCTGCTTTCTGCTGTCCCCTCCCTCTCTGAGCTGCTGCTGTTCATCACCTGTAGCTGAGCACACACCAGGTCTCAGCTCAGGGCTCCCTGGGGTTCCTTGGCTGTCTGCAGGAGCTGGTGGGTGACACTTCACTCAGCCTGAGGAGCTGTTTGAAAAGGCTGTTCATTCACCTTGTGAGGTTTCAGCCTCAGGCTGTTTGAGTTACACAGTTGTAGCAATAACACAGGGATGAGATCAGCTCTCAGCAGGACGTGAGGGGGCTTGAGCCCCTTGCCTCTTCCTCTATCCAACCCCCTCCCCATCATCTCCACAGCTCCCCAGGAATGGGGCTGAGTGAATTGCCAGCTTTAGGTGAGCTGAACATTGTGCTGGAAATGGATCATTTCATGTTTCCAGGAAACCCTTTGTATGTCTAAGGATGGGCAGAGCATTCAGCCTCACAGGCTCTGAGAACCAATAATCAGCAGTTAGAAAGCTGTTGGGATTAGGGCTGGCTGGGCAGCTCTGTTTCCATTCTGAAGTGTGTGTGAGCCTCTGCAGCTATTTTAATTCCATGCCCAGATAACTATTTTTATCACAAGGCCTGGGCTCCATGTAACGCACACCTATTACCCAGAAGCCTGTCCCTTATTCAGGTTTGTGCTGTGATTCACTTGCAAACAAAGCCAGTGTGTGTGGGAGGTTGGTCCTGCAGAGATGTGTGCAGATAGCCCTGGGCTCACTTCACCCCTGTGCCCTGGGCTCACTTCACCCCTGTTCCAGTGCTGCCCCAAGCACCAGCCAGCCCTGTGAGACTGGAATCAATTCCTCTTGGCCTGTATTGGCTTGATGGAGGATCTTCAGTGGGGCACCCGTCTGGCTTGGAATGTGGGCTGAAAGCTCCTGCCAAACCTCAGTGTGAGCTGAGCTGCTCTCAGGTCCCGTGTGTTGGGACAGGTCTGTGGGGCTCTGGTGCTTTATTCCCAGGTGGGCTTTACGTAAGCAGGTAGGGGCTGTGTTCCTGTCCCTGCACACCCTGCTCTGAAGGCAGAGCTCCCTCCCTGCCTTTGCCTGGGATCTGAATCCTTCAGTGGGAGGATACAGAGAGTCTGCAGCAGGGAGAGAAGGGGGCAGTGAGCCCAGAGCATGGCTGGGGGTGCAGAACAGGAGCTCTGCTGTGCAGTGCTAGTGTCCTACCCGCCCCGGGGTGGGTGCTGTTTGATAATGGCTCTCTGTTTCAGTCTGAAGAGGATTTCCTTGAAAGGAGGAAAGAAGTGGAGAGGCTCCTGAAGAAAAATGCAGATTGGATCTGGGATTGGTCCAGCAGGCCAGAGAACATCCCCCCCAAGTGAGTGCTCTCAGTGTTTCTGGGTGAACTCAGAGGCAGCCCTTACTCCCCAAGTCTCAGTGTGTCTCTGTTAACACCTGGCTCTGTGCTCTCCCAAAACCAGGGAGTTCCTCTTCAAACACCCCCGGCGCACAGCCACTCTCAGCATGAGGAACACCAGTGTCATGAAGAAAGGGGGGATCTTCTCTGCAGAGTTCCTGAAGGTTTTCCTCCCATCCCTGCTGCTCTCTCACTTGCTTGCCATTGGACTAGGGTAAGTTGAAAGGAAAACAAGGGATTACTTTTGACCTCTCTTTCTCTCTGAGGCCTCGCTCCCAATTCCCTCTTTGCCCTAGGGCTGAGTGGTGTGCTCTTCCCTGCGGAAGGGGACAGTTACTGGGGCAGTGCTTGCTCCTGGTCTCTTGGTGTCGCTCTGGCCAGTTTTCCTTCTCTGCTTTGCTCAGGAGTTGAGAATTTGTCAAAACAATTAAGGAACAGTGAAATTAGGATCAATTTATACAAACTGTAGTTACATAACTACAGTTATAAGTAGCTGTAGTACAGTTACTCTCACAGAGTCAGCATCCTGGCCTCTTAACGTGGTAGAAGTGGTGTCAGACCAGTGTAACTCCTCCCGAATTCCAGTGAGGGAGTACCTGTGCAGGGGCACTGAGAGCACCAGGGCGTTTCCTTTGGAAGCACACAGGCTTGGTGACACAGGCGCTGCCCTTCCCCTGGGTCCTTGCAGCTGGGCAGGGAGCGAGTGGGACAGTCGCGTCTCGGGGTGGCGCACGCTGTAGTACAGTACAACCTCTGCCTGTGTGAGTAGCAGCTGTGGCAGTGCAGCGCCCCGGGAGCTGGGAACCAGGATGCAGAGACGGGGGTGAAACCAGAGGCTTTTCCAGGGGTACTTAGACAAGGAGAACCTGACAGGAAACAGGGAGCACAGCTCTGGCTGGGAGAGCCCTGAAGCAGGGTGTTTGTTAACCTCATACTCTGACCCTGGTGCTCCTGAGGCCGATCGCTTGCCCAGTGCTGAGCTCGGGGGGGCTGTCGCAGGGCCGTGCCCAGAGTGGCTGGCAGCAGCTGGCGTGGCAGTGCCTTGATTCTCCTGTCCCTGCTGCTGCCCTGGCAGCCCCGTGATGCAGCGCAGCTCCCTCCCCGCTGCGCGTCCCCTGGGCGCAGCCCTCGCTCTCCCCCGCTCACCCCTGCTCTCCACCCGCAGGATTTACATCGGGCGGCGCCTCACGACCACGGCGTCCAGCAGCACCTTCTGAGGGCCCCTGGCACCCGGCGTGGAGCAGAGTCCTGGCCTGGGAGCGCGGGAGGTGAAGGGCAGAAACGGCCCGGCTGACCAGCGTGTGCTTCTGTAACTGTTGTGTTCCTAGTGTAGTGACAGTGGGAGGGGACACTGAAGGGGAATGTGGGGTGTAGCCTTCTGGGTGGGTTCACAGAGCGTGTTCAGGTATGTTAGCAGCTCTTAGGTGGCTTTGTAGTGAAGCATCTTTGAAAATGGGAAGAACTCGATGTTGTAAAACAACCCTGGCTTTAACATAGCAGCTGTGGTCCAGCTAGGCATCCATCTAACCCGCTGCTTGGTCATACTTCATGGTGTGAATGCTCATTGCTGCTGCTGTCACCGTGACACTGAGGGCTTAGCCCAGAGGAGGGATGGCCTTGTGCATCCGCCCGGGACATGGAGCCACCAGTCCCTCCCTGGGGGCTCTGTCCCTGAGCTTGCTGCTCTCACTGCCCTGTGAGGGGAGGCTCACCCCTCATACACTAGCGCAGAGCGTGGTTGACGCGCAGCAGCCTGAGCTTGGGTGCCCAAGGCGGCGCCAGCAGCTGCTCCTCTTGCATCAGCTCGCAGGCTCCTGCTTCACCTGTCCAGCGCTGCCTGTGCCTCTGTCTGCCACCTCCTGTAGCTTTTAGAAGGGTTGCTTGCTTACTTGTTTGTACTAATGGAATGCCTTTTCATTCAGTGATTTTACCTTATTTAATGAAATGTGGATGTTTGCCAAAATACTGTGTTTTATATATTTAAATAAAAAGGTTCCTCGTGGATTCCAGGTTTCCACATTCCTTTGTCTCTGAGAGTTGTTGGAAGTGGCTGACGAGGCCCTTTGGTGTCAGACTCCTGTTAAAGGTGTTGACTTGTTTAACTGAGGGGTAAGAAGTTCCTATAGGAACCATCAGTCCAGAGGTCCCTCTGTGACCAGAACTGCCCTGAGCTTGCAGATGCTCTGGCTCTGTCCCAGCGTCACCACTTCAGTTAACTTGCTGTCTGCTTCCTCCTTGTCCCTGTGCTGTGGGACTGCGCCCCCCTGGCTGGCAGAGGCACCTCTTTGTTTGTAACCAGCCACAGCAGCACTCCAGCCATGTGAAGGACTCGGGACGGTTCCTCACCTTTCTTCTGCCCACTAAAAGGCCAATGTCTGACCCTCCCCATCCTGCTCTGGCAAAAGCTCCTTGCTGCCCCCTGCGAGAGGAGGGATGCTGGGCCTCATCTGCCAGGGGCGATGTGGCACCGGCTGCTTTCCCAAACTGCAGTTCCCTTGGTGATGAACCAGAGCACTGGGACTGTTGTCATGGCTGGTACCCTGTGGCTCCTTTGGCTGAAGGCCGTTCCCCTGGGCCTGTCCCTCCCTGTCCTGGGCACCAGCCCCTCTCCAGCTCTCCTGGAGCCCCTCAAGGGAGGGGAAGGGGCTCAGAGCTCTCCCCAGAAGCAGCCTTCTCTTCTCTGGGCTGAGCCAGCCCAGCTCTCCCAGCCTGGCTCCAGAGCAGAGGGGCTCCAGCCCTCCCATCATCTCTGGGGCTCCTGGGGACTGGCTCCCACAGCTCCGTCTCCTCCTTGTCCTGGGGACCCCCAAACTGGGGCAGCGCTGCCGGCAGGTCTGTGTCCCAGAGCGGAGCAGAGGGGCAGAATTCCCCTTTCCCAGCCCTGCTGGTCCCACTGCTGGGGGTGCAGCCCAGGACACAGGGCTGCCAGTACACAGTGCCAGCTATTTCCTTTCCCCAGGAAATGAAAAATCACAGATTGAATGCAGGGGAAGCAGAGCTCCAAGAGCCTCCCAGCCATGCTCAGGCACAGCAGCACCCTCTCCCCACCCTTCTGCCATGAGCTGGCCCCAACACCCATCCCTGGGATCCCATGGCAGCCACTTGGCCCCAGAACCTGGGGCTGTATTTACACCAAATATCGGTTCCTCCCCCTCCCCAGCGCAGCCCCCCCTGAGCCACCAGCCTTTCCCAGGGAGCTGAGTCCCTCGCTCAGCATGTTTGTGGCCAGTGTAAATCCCATTCCAGCCATTTCCAAGCCCAGCCCGAGGGACCGACAGGACAGCTCGTCTTTCTCCCAGCACCTTCTCTTCCCCAAACCAGTGATTAGTTACCAGACACCTGCTCCCTGACGATTAAACACACCCAAGCTTTGAGAAGGGAGGACCCGTAGCTCCCTCAGCCCCCCCAAACTCTCCAGGACCCAGCACTTACTCGGTTCCTCCTTCACAGCATCAGAAATTCCCCACACCAACACAGTGGCTGCTGGAACAGCTTTAAACCTCTTACCTCTGGCTTCCAGAGCAAACCAGCCCTTGCAGTGTTTTCCTTGGGAACAACTGGGGCTGGAGGTACCTTGCTGTGGGAGGTGTTTGAAGAACTCTGGGACCCGGGTGTTTTTGGCAGCCTCTGCCCCCCACAGCATGGTGTGCAGGGGCTGGTCGTGCTGCAGAGTCCCAGCACTGCCTCTCCCCAGGAGATGTCCCACCTCCCCAAGCCAAACACTGGGGACTGGAGCTGCTCACCGGCCATTTTATTGCCCTGACAATGAAACCTGGTTTTAGATAACATGAAATGATAAAAATGTCATGAATCATCCCAAACTATTTAATTGAAGTGGTACAGATACTCATATCCCACTTACATCTGCTGGAAAAATAGATCAAAAATAGACAGCACTACTACACCCACTGAGGCTGGACAGGCAGCTGGGAGGCAGTGTGGCTGCCCAAGCCCAGCCACTCACAAGAGATATGAGCAAGCTTTGGGTCGGCTCCCCCGCAGCAGCAGGAGTGGTCAGAACACACAGAGCAAGGCCAGGTAAACATTTAAAATTTATTAAACTTTTTGGTCAAAATAATGGAACAATCTGTACAGTCCCGTGGCGGGAGCTCTGGAGCCCCTGGGAGCGAGTCCAACCCCGTGACGCTTCAGTGACCCCGGAGTCCCACAGTTCCCCGCGCTCAAACAGTGTCACAACCGACAGGCAGCAGAAGAGGTTTCACCCTGCAGACGTTCCGGGCTGTGGCTGCACCTCTGAGCTCACTGCGACAGAGCGGCACTCGTGGGCATCAGTCGGGGGGCAGGAAGGGAGCAGCTTCTCTGGCACGTGTGGGTCAGGTTCCATAACCACAATTCACGATGGTTCTGAGGAAAGTGGAGTGTGAACCACAGTGCTGAGACTCTTCTGGGAAGCACAAGGGCTCTGGACTTCCAGGAGGGAGCTCTGCCCCAGGGGCAGGTCTGGGGCGCGGTGCCGGCAGCGCTCCGTGCTGCGGAACTCCGGGAGCAGCTTCTCACCCCGCCAAGCCTGGGGCAGGGAGAAGGTCGATGGGTTTTAGGCCTCTTTGGGGGGGAACAACAAAACAAAAGCAGTTACCTAAGGCTTGAAACCGCATTAGGGAGACAGAGTTACAGTGAGAGCAGCCTGCGGCCTGGCGCTTCCCGACACCTCGGTGACACAGGGGGAAGCTGCCAGGCGCAGGGGCTGCGCTGCTGTCGGCATCAGCAGGGAGTTACACCAGGGTTAAACTCTGTCTCCATGACAAACAATAAAAGGTTAAAAACCATAATGCACGTAAGGCGTGTCCCCAGGGAGCACTGAGAGGCAGTGGGACAGCGGAGAGGAGCACTGAGCGCTCCGTGTCCCGCTCTGGGCAAGGCGGCCGAGCTCTGTAAGGCTGTGGGCGTCTCTCCGCTCACCTTCCAGTCACCCACCTGGGACACAGACAGCACTGGACAAGAAAATCAGTGTGACTGAAACTCTGGGTTTAGAATTTGAAATACTACACAAAAAGAGTTCCGATCAGTCTGCCAAAAATCTATGTTCTCAGGGCAAAGGCTGTGGGATCTGCCCATCGAATTGTTCTGCACCGTCTCAAGACATGCAATACAAAAATAAAAAGACTGAGTACATACCTTCAGCTTTAAAAACACTGTTATAGTTTGTTATTTTATTAAGTGGTTTACACCAGAAGGTGTGGTTATAGATACAGTTGGTGAGTAAATATTCATGGAAACCTGTCTACGAACCCAACTCAAGACCTACCTAAGTGCTCAAAGGTAAAAACACCTAAGCCCAGACACAGGCCAGAGGAGGAATGTTCACAGGCATGAAGCACAATACATGTTCTGAAAGGCCCAAATATTACAGCAGAGAAAGAGCGAGAGATAGAAATTACATTTTTATGACAATTTTTCTCCTCGGGTGTTAAATTTTTGGTCTATAAACTGGAAAGGAAGGCTCAGACTGAAATAAATACATTTGTGTTTGAGCAGTGGCCTCAGTGAGCGCTGTCCATCGCTTCTGCCTCTAGAGAGGTGCTCCCAGAGCCTTGCGAGCGGTTATCCCGACCCCGCCGCAGGCAGAACTGCTCCAGGAACTCAAAAACCAGGCCAGACCCTCGCCTTTACCTAAAGGGAAGTAAGTGCATCAATGTTCTTCACTGGTAGGACAACAAGGCCTTCTCTTTTACAGATAAACAACTGAGCTTAACTATGCAAGACGACGACTCTGTCCTCGGGTAAGTCATCTTTAGTTAATTTTGTCCTGGAATATATACAAATTATTGGTGGCAGCCACAGCGATGATGTTCTCCATGGGGTGCCACGCTGTGTGCAGAATCTTCTTGTTGAAGTCCAGACTGTCAACGCTTATCTCATCCTTCTTCCTCTTGCCGCCCGTGCACACCTTGCGCGGCTTTAGGATGGCCCGCGGCTTGCTGCTCTCCCTGGAAGCTTCTAGAGTGATGTCCCGCCGCGTGTTTCGGTCAAACATTCTAAAGAAATTGTTGTAAGATCCAGTCATGATAGCGCTGTTCAAAAGCAGAAGAGAGGCAAGGCTTACTAGGTTTCCAGCAGCAGTACTCAACCCCCACCTCCTCTCTGGCGCACAAGGGGACCGGCAGGCCGAGGTCACGGTCCCTGTGTGGCACTGCACTGCTGTCCTCTGACATACACCTTTGCTCGACGCCGTTCCCAGGCTGTGGCACTGCTTCCAGCCCGGCACTGCCAGGCCTCCTCCTGGTCCCCCTCCTGCCACCAGCACCCAGCAGCAGCCCTATGCTTTGTTATCTCCGTATCAGGTTCTCCGGTCGCTGCTCTGCCCCTTCACCCCACAGCACCAGGTGGGAGCAGAGGGAAGCTGCTGTCCTGGCTCAGTGCACATCCACAAGCACACGGATCCGATGGATCAGTTACCAACCCTGCCTTGGGTCAGTACCAGAGCCCCAGCCCCAGCTCAGGGTCTGCACAAGAGGTACCACTCGCTTCTGAGTGAGGCAGCAAATCTGCACCCAAAGACATGTTCACCCATCTCCTTTCCAACCCACAGCCTGTCTGTAGCTCAGGAAGTATTGTGCCTGAGCTGTTTGTGATTCTCTGTATCAAACACTTGTCTCTAGCACTTGGCCCTGGAGAAGCTGCTCCCCACACAGCAGAAGTCTCACAGACTCTTAAAATCACAACCGCCTCACCCTCGCCTCTTACTTGCCCACGGTCCTCATGGAATCAGCAAACGAGTGACATGGGTGATAAGATACCACCAGCACAACATTTCCTGCTCACGTTGTGCTGGGGAACTGCTTCTTCCAAGGGTGGTGAGCGCTGCACCCTCCATGGCAAGTGACGTGCTCCGGTTAAAGGAGAGGAGCTTGCCTTGCCTCGGGTTACCCCTCCAGAAGAGACTGGCTGAACAGACCCAGGGACCCACTGAGCAAAGGGACGGGTGCTCTGTGTTCTACCTCGCTGAAAGCCACACAGCACCTGCACAGCACCCCTGCACCACCTCCACAGCACCCCTGCACCACCTCCTCCACTCCTTTTGGGTAGGTGCTGTAGGCACTGACAGCAGTTCATAGAGTGTACTCTCCCCTCAAAGCCATCCCAAACTGGTGTTTAACCCTTGGTCTTCAATTCTTTCCATAAGAAACCAGTCCCCAAAGGGCAGGCAGCAGCACAGGGATTCTCAGCCATCACAACAGCAGCAGCTCTCCCTCTCCTTCCCAACTCCTTCCCAGGTCCCACTTCCCTGCTCATTGCCCCCTCTAAACTATGTGGTGGCTCTTGGGTTCTTCAGTATGTGAGAGAATTAGGCCAAAGCTTGTTTCACAGGCTGACCCTGTCACCCCTCACATCTGAACAGACACCTGTTTAATGAACTCGGTAGCACACAACCACTGCTTCAGGCATTTCAGATATGATCACAAACCTTCCACAAACCCAAGAATAACTTATGGCAGTTTGATCTTCTTTAGCCTGCAGAGCACATGGAAAGAGGATTAAGTTTGCCAGACACTGAGTGTGTGTTCTGGTACACGCTCTGAGAAGGAAACCATCCCATTTCCACACCTTGGGATGGCCCATCCTGACTGCACAGAACTTCACAATAACTCGGATCACAAACCAGCTGACACACCAAAGTTTACTCACTTCATCAGCAGGAGGGCTGACCAATGAAGTCTTGTTGAAGAACAAAACGAAGACACCCCCACAACCCCAGTGGGTGGGAATGTAACTAATCACATCTGCAAAGCTATGTCCTGCTTACAGCTTTCAACCAGAACCCAAATTCCTAGTGCTGAGGTGAAAAGAAAAGCCCAAACCAAAAGGAAGCCCTGACTTACCTATCAGACCCGTTCCAGCAGCACTCAAACTTGTCAAAGATGCAGTCATTTTCGTAGAGGGAGCAGAGCTTGCTCCGAAGGTACTCATGGACCTGTTGGGAACATTGAAGTTGGTGTCAGATATAAAGGGAAAGGAGAGAAGGGCACAGCAAGGGTATGTGAGAAAACATGAGCACCATACTTGGTATGTCTCTACAGGCCTGTTTTCCATGTTGAGATCCCAGACTTTAACAGACAGGTAGTCTCTTGTCATCATGTACCGACCACTGTGACTGAACTTTACATCAGATATTGATGATATTATTTCTGAAAAAAAGGATCTGCTGCTAGGATCTTCAGGTTCCTCAAAAACTGCAGGGAGGAGACACAAGTGCAAACGAAACCAAGTTTTAGAGCTTTCAACATTCTTCAGTACTTGGAAAGTTTCAAATCAATAAACTAGTTTCTTTTTAGAGAAAGTTGTGGTAAATACTTTAGAAAACCATCTCTTTCAAGCTGTGCTGTGCATCAGCTTGCTCCATGCCCCCATTGCCACCATTCCCAGCTGCAGCATCAGCAGCTCCCGTTCACAGGTCTTAGGGATCCATGGGAGAACAGAAGTTCAGCACCAGCACACCGGTGCAGGAAAGGTGACACCTGAACTACAGATGGGAACACCAGGGTCCCAACCAGGGGATCTTAAGGCACGACCCAGGCGTTCTGAGCCTTCTCCACAACAAGCTTTTCTTCAGACCTGAACACAAGCTGTCCAACACCACCTGGGGAAATGTTAGCATCCACACCTGAAACGCAGCCGTGTGGCTCCAGAAAGCAGAGACAGACAGACGTTATTTACACTGCAGAGTGACTCTCCGAAGCCAGCGTTTCCTGACCCAAGGCCCCCAGAACCACTGGTTCCAGGTCTGAGCAGAGCCCTTTTAACAGGGTGTCACTCAGTGACAAGCAGAAATAAAGTGCTCCTCAGCGATGCAGCGCAGCCCGAGGTTGGGCAGAGGAAGCAGCCTGGCACTCCACACTCCCACTGCACAAACCCTTCCTTCCCCACCCAGGACACCTGCCCTGTGCTGCAGAAAGCTTACCTGTAGTTACCAGTACAGCAGGTCGCCCCGCAGGACCAGTAACACCAATAGCCACAACTGGCACAGTGGCCAACAAGAAGGGAGGCTGTGTGCAAGGCACGGGCAGTTACCTTTATGAGCTCAAGAGACAAGCTGTCCTCACCTACACAGGTCTGGGGGCTCAGCAGAGCAAAGAGCACCCACCTTTCACCCCTGGAAACTCGCTCCACAGGCAGCTCCTATCGTTAAGCATTAACTCTACCCCAGGAGCTGGGAACGGTCGCTGAGTGAACGGGCTCTGGCTGCACCAGCCCAGTTTCTAACACACAGAGGTGGATAAGCTGCCCTGAACTGGCATTTGATAAGCAGATACCTTTGAGAAGCACCAAGACTGAATCTGGACAGAAGACAGGTCTCACTGGTGCCAAAAGCACTTGTTCCCATCAGTTTATGGTGCAAAAATGGGTAAACAGGAGCAGAGTCAGATGGTCAATTGTCTCATGCTACACTTCTGCTTGTGGATGGCCTAGAACAAGACAATTAAAACGTTCCACTCTACACAGCTACCACCCCTTACCTTGCACACTCTGTGCCAACAGGCTGAACCAGGTACCTTTAGTTATCAGCAGAACACCTACACACTCCAGCTGGCATGAAAACCAAGCAAGAAACCCCAAGAGAAGTGGCATCCTAACTTACATTTGGAGTGCCTATCACAGAGGGCTGAAGAACGCATGTCACAGAGTCGGATCGTTCCTTTGCTACTACTGTAGACGAACACATTACAGTGGTGAGGGTGGAACTCTGCAGCAGTGATCACCTCTGTCAGCTCCTCCATGTTAGCAGGCTTAATATCTACAATATCTGGGAAGGGTTTTGTAAAGGCACTTCACATTTCACATCCAAATCACTTCTAGCAGGCAATTAACAAGTGTTAAAGACACTAAGTGGAAAACCAGGGCAAGATCTTCGTTTCCACCATGTACAATCACAGCAAAGTGACCTGAGTGGACTTTAAAAAAATTAATTAAAAAAAATAATCTATACTTTACAAATCAACGTTAACTGAAGCTGGAGGTCACTTCTGAGTCCACTCAAGCCTCCTCTCCTCAGCACTTCCTATGGAACACTGAAATGTGCTTCATCTCTTTACCTAAAGCTGCAGAAACCTTGCCTATGAGCCATTTCATAGCCAGTATTTCTGCAAGTTTAATTTCCCTGCAGGCTGTCAGTGCAGGACATACTGTTAGTTTCGGATATACATGCTTGCAAAGTGATCTGAAGAAGATTTCTGCAGTTAAGGATATAATTTGATATGGAAAAAATAACTTGTTTTAAGAGAAGTCTCACTTAGTTTAGAGACCTTAAACTTTGGGAAGTATATGCAGTAACAAAGGACCTACTTTCCAAATCTTTCAACTCTGACTTATGTTGCCTGAACTCCACAAATAAGGGATGCTCCCAAAAATTCTCAATTCCTCCTCAGAAAACAAACTATCCATGGTATTTCTACTGCTGGTTTTCCACTGAAAGAAGGCTTGCACTCAAGAGCACCCTAAGGACTGATTTTAAAATCCTGGGTTTTAATCCCTAGATCAAACACCTACCCTAATTAGGAAAACTGAAGTGATTCACCTCAGCACACACAACGTAGATGTGCCCCAGTGTTGACAAAAAGGATACTAAAACTTCTATCTGTGATTTCTAAATGCCATAGGTTAATTCTTAGGTCATCTGCAGAAAGGTAGGTTTCGTGATCACTATTTACTGAAATAGAGTTTATGTGGTAAGTATGTGCATTTGCAAATATCCTTCTGGGACTTGCTTCTACCATTAGGTCCATGGGTTTCAATATTGGCACCTGAAACGTGAAAAAGAACAGTCAATTTTGGCATAAAAACTGATTTCTGATTCAGAAGACATTAACTAACAGCAGACCAAAGATTTCCAGTTTGATTTCATGACTAAACCCACTGAGCAAGAGCAGTAATGGAGCAGCTGAGGAGTGTTGGCTGTGTCCCTACCACACAACACCTCACACACTGACCCCTGCAGAAGTGACCTGTCAGACAACCCAGACTTTCACCTGTACCTCACCCACCAGGCAAACCCTGCAGTGTCTAATGAGAGCTGATGACTGCATTAATCTGAAGCAAGTGCTCACAAGCGACCCTGTACCTTAGAGGGGTGCCCGTGACACTGGTAGGCACAGCCTGCAAAGAACCCCCTGTGTGATTCACCAGTGGGTACAGCTTTAGGAACACGGGGATGTCCAGTCTCACAACCCCCTGACCCATGGGGGAAACAGCCTCTTGTCAGGGTCATGTGTGCTGAGCCTCCCTCCAGCTCCTCCTCACCGGGCAGTGAATAGTTTCAGGTTGCCCAAGGACGTCCTAGGCTGTTCCAGGACCTACAGCCCATCACGACACTGACTTACATCATCCCACCAAGAAAAAAGTTGTGACAGTGCCCAAGATAATCTGTCTTCCTGGAACCAGCAGCAAACGAATCCAAGAGCTCTGTAATTGCTTGTATCTCACTGTGTGTTTATATCCAACCGTAATGATTCTAATTAATTCATTACTCTTTATTAGGCAGTTTCCCTGTCTTGTCACATGAGTGTTCCTAGCCTGCTTGTGAAATCAAGAGCACAGCCATGGGAGTTATCAGGAGAGGCTCCTCGAAGTGCCATGGTCTCTGTGCAGAGGATGCAGCTCTGAAGGGCTGCTCCTCCTCCCTCTCTGCTTCTTTTTAAACAGACGTGGATCGTGCTTCAGTAGCAAAGCATGCAAACAAAGCCCATAAAAGCCTGGGGTACACATCCTCAACACACCAAGGAACCCCTAGGCAGGGTTCTTCCCCTTCTGCCAGTCATGGCTCAGATTTGGTTCATTCCATCACCCCTTCTCCTCAGATGCAGTGCCTGGCAAAGCAGCAAATTTCCATCACTAACTTTACGAGAGGTTCTAGCTCCCTTCCAACATACTGCAGTGTTTAGAGAAGATGCTAACAGGTCCTTCAGCCCTCTGGCCACTACCCTGTAAAGCCATCAGGCAGCATTCCAGACTCGCCCTGTTCCCAGATGGATAGCCTGGGATGTCTACTCCTACAGAAGGGCAAGGTTGTACAACCTAAAATTTCACCTGTACCTCCTTCCAGCCACTGGGCTAGGGTAGCACATCATCCTTCACTCCCTTGGCTTGAGCTATTTTCATTACAGTAACCAGATTCTGGCTCCTACATGCTGATAGAAGGACACTCTCCAGAAGAAGTGGATCCTTTCCCAACACAATGGTGCCTCACGTACACCTGAAGCTTCACTTCAACGTGCAAGTTAAGCAAAATCACCCCACAAACCCCTGCCTGCAAGTGTCAGGGGCAGCGCTGGCTCTGCAAGCAGCGAGCACCTCACTTTGATTCCTGTTTATGGCAATGACATAAAAAACCCACAGAGGATTGCTTCTCTTGTGTTAAATGGCCCCAGGTTCAGAGCACTCCCCCTGCGAGGGGAAGGTGCCAGGGCTACTCAAGCACACAACAGTTCCCCACTGCTCCCAACCTGCCTGTGACAACCCCACCGTTCCTTGGCCATGGCACACCCAGCACTGTTTAACACTGAGCCCTCCTCTCAGAAACAAGACCAAGTGAAATACAAGCAATACAGGGGGAAAAATAAACCAATACAATCCAAGCCAAACTCTTCCTGACTTCACAACGCCTGGTGCCTTAACCCCCAGAGCAAGGCCCTGCCTGCCGGTGTCACCGAGCAGCACCCAGGGTCTGAAGGGCAGCCTGGGCGCGTGCCCCCCTCACAGGGACCAGCCCGGGCATTACGGCACGTCCTCTGCAGAGCATCCTGGCCAGGAAGGGCAGTCACACCTTCAGGCTCCAAGGGAAGCGTGCTCTAGCACGTCCCTTCACGTCCCACTACAATGGCAGGCTATTTTAAGAAGACAGCAGGATGGGTCCCTGCTCTCTACGAGCCCAGGACGGAGCAGCACAGCCCCACACAGATACCCCAAACTGCTGCATTTTCAGGCTTCAACAGCAACATTCTGGTATCTTACTGCTGTCAATAAAGCAGTGTACCTTCTTCTACAATTTGAATAGACTGAGGTGGGTGAAGGCTGTCTCTAACAAACTAGTTGTTTTAAAAAGCAGTTTACATTTCAAATCCATTTTAGATATGCAAAAGATGTTAAAAAACACCAAACAAAAGCTGAACCAACACACAGAACACACAATTGAGAAGCTGTTATTATGATATTATAATAATGAAAGTTTGCATCAAGTTTACCAGAGGATCCTTATTTAGTACTTTATATATTTATAGATAATTATATACAAATATGTTTATATAAATATAAAAATACATAACGTGCCTCCATGTTTTTTAAATAAAACTTTTCAACGACCCTGACCAAAACATGGGATTTAATCTACATGTTAGGTGGAAACTTTTATAGTACAAGGGTAGAGAAGTACATGCACAATGATATTTAGAGTCAGAGAGCAGAAACGTACCCGTAGTGCTGTGATTCTGAAAGGATCCCTAAGTCTTCCATCTTCATCTTTTAAATTATAACCTTCGGCTCTTTTATCCCTTTCACTTATTTTCCATAATTTAATAGTTTTATCTAAAACCAAAAATTCACATGCTTGAGAATGAGTTGCATTCAAAGTCAGTCACTGAACAATGGAGGCAGCAGAGTGGGTATTATTTCTCTCTCTGGGTTCCTATTTGCTTGCAGCAGCAGGGTGGCTGGGAGCGCAGCCCTGCGCACACACCTGAGGCCCTCTGCCTTCAGCTCCATGGTTTAGCAGAACTGATACATGAAGCCAAACAAAAATACACCAGACACCTGCACAGGGAGGATGTGGGTGGGAAATGCATGAAGTGTCAGCAAGGCAGGGATGGGGGCGGTGGGTTCCACCTTAACTCCAGATTAGTGTGTGGCCCTCTGCTTACCCTCCACCTCGGTGACACTTCAGCGGGGGATGCTGCACACCCCGACTACCAACAGTCACCAGGATGCCCTGTATGACTCTCTGAATTACTCTTTAGCAGACAAATGGTAGGGAAAACCCCAAACCCATGAATTGCACACACTAACCTAAGGAAAACCCAGTTTGTCCTGGGTGTCTGCTAAGAGGCAGCTGAAGGCAGCGAGAGCAGGACTTGCCCTGTTATTTTAGGGCTCCTCATCCAAAGGCACCATGTCCAAGACTTCCCATAGGCACTAGAGAGATATCTTGGCCAACTGGACACAAACTCCTCCTCCCCAAACTACTACATAGCTTTAAAGCTTGTAAGATGACACGATTTAGACTTCTACCAAAGTAGGATTATTTTAATTTCAAAGCCCAGCAGACAGAAGGCATTCCTGCTTTTAAAACTGCATATAGCAAGTCCAATATCAGTCCTTCCATAAAGTCATCGAAGTACAAGGCAAAGAGATCAAAACTGTTAGGAACAGTAATAAATAAATAAATTTGTATTTTTTGCACTGCTTTTAGGCATTCTAAGATACAGTGTGAGAAGGGTATTAAATATGTTCCTAGAGTGACTTGTCAGGCGTGCTTTGCAGAGTGCACATGGTGCCTTGGCACTGGAAAGGCACAGAAAGAGCACTGTCACTACAGGGCTTCCATTTCAAATGCTTTGATTAAAAATCCATCAGGGATCACAAAAAGAAACAATTCCAAAATTAGGCTGATCAAGTCAAACTCTGATTTCTGCTCCAGCTGAGCATCCTGGGAAGCCCTTAAAGAGAAAATTATAAAGCAGAGTAACAGGGAAGGTAAGTTGGTAGCAGGGTCAGTACACCCACAGAATGGAGCTCTAACTGTGCCTGTTCTGCTGCCACTTTGTTATTTTTACATTCATAAATCAGTAATTTACAGAGTATTACAACCCAAACATATTTTGCATATAATTACACAGACATTAAATGACCCCCAAAACACTCCAGAAAGAAAACAAAGCACAAGTGGATCACAGTGAGATAATATACAAATGACATGAGTTCTCTGTGCAAAAATGAAGTGTCCTTACCATTTGTAGACAGCAGGAAGTGAGCAGCATTCTGTTGTGGTAACCACCTAATTTTATTAATCTTTTCCTCAATTTCTAGACTTTTCAAGTAGTCAAACTCGGGTTCATGACTCTGAAAGGTACTGTAAACATTATACTCTCCCCTAGAATGTGGACGGCTCTTATTCTGCAAGGAAACATAATATTTCTTGAAGGTGATGTGACTCGGCTCGTTAGGAGTTACACATGCAAAGTCATGACCAGAAATTGTGGATTGAAGGGCAGCTTTTCACAGGAGATTTGAATTGATGTTTGTGCTCTGCTAGGGTACCCTGTTTAGCATCAGGAGAGTGCAGGCAGCCTTCCCAAAGCACACTGCTATCTCTAAGCAGGTGGGTGCTGGGAGAGCAGAGCACACCCAAGCAGTTCCCAGGGCACGCTGGCAGCACAGCTCCTGTCTCTGCATGCCCCTCTCCCAAACAGGATCGTAGCAGGGAAGGCAGCGACGTCCCAAAACACCAATTCCTGGTGATTCCTTTCTGCCCTTCGCCTAATATCCATCCCCACCCTTTTCCAAAACCCAGTCCTCTAATCACCACTGTAATGAGCATAATGTGGGGTTTCCAGGAGAGGAAATAAATGCCAAAAGACAGGGGACATGGAGTAATTAAATGTGTTTTTTATAAAAACACGACTGCACAAAGCCATGCTGCTGAAGGCACAGCAAGATCAAGCACCAGCCCAGATCCAGCTCCTCTCCATTTCAGAACTAAGCCATGCTGTGTCCAGAAGTGGTATCAAGGCTTTATAATTAAGCTCTGACAACCTTTTTTATTATAAAAACCTGAAGGCTGGAATTACCCCATTTCCATCTAAGCTGTTGTACAGCGCTCATCATGACATACCAAAGATTATTACAGACTCACTAACAACCCTTCCCCTCTCAGAACTCCAAGACTGCTTCGTGTTATCCTCACTTGGCAGATGTGGTAGCAAGGAGCAGAGATCAAAGTCACCAGTATCCACAGATTTGCAGTATCAGATTTGAGGCCACTAGTTATCAGGCTTTTGGAGTAAATTAATGTGAAGCCAGAGATTCATGTCAGAGCATCCCCACGTGCAGAGCTGCAGTGCCCAGATCTTCTGACCAAAAAAGCTCCCCAAAACACAACCCCAATCCCTCGGGAAGCAGCAAATCCCTTGTAAAGGCAGCATGGAAAAACCACTCAGGATTCACCTTGCTGAAGGCCACCAGGCCAACCTAAGGCTGCAAAGGCAACCCTTGTCCTGACACTGCCTTGCACTTCCACACCTGACTCAGCAGCTCTGATGAGGTGGGTTTACTTGGGGCTTTCCCCACCCACAGTGTCTCATGAGTATGGTGGTTTAGTTCAGTTCATTCTGAGACCTTATGCTGATTTACTCCCTCCTTGGCATTTAATTCCCAGCCTCCTAGACAGGGCTCTCAGCTCTCACCATTCAGTATGGTTACCCACATCACTTACCCACATTTCGAGCGAGCTGCCTTTGCTGGCACTAGGCAGGGGTCTCACACTTTACTCACACATTTGGCTGGAGTAACCAGCTGCTTGGAACTGCAATAGTGCTGCATGAGTTCAGGACACAGCATTTCGGCCTGCCTTCCAATTGAAGCGTATGGGAAGGTTTATAACTCCCCTGCGTTGCTATTACTCTGGTCTAAAATCTGCACTGTTGAAAAGGATTGGCTGGAAGGTTTCACCCAGGTCCCAGCACTATGCACTGTTCTTCTCTCCACCCCAGAAATTGTGCAATCTTGCACGTGATGGGAGAACCGACTCTGACACCCAACTCCCCCCACTGTCTGCAGGTGCTCCCAAGGCACCAGTCGAATATTCCCCTGTGAACAGCCAGCCTGCTCTGGGCTTTTCCCCTGAGGAAGTGACGTGGCAGCTGGGCTGTGGCTTGCAGGGCAGGGGAGCGCTGCCAGCTGTGTGGCAGCCAGCAGCAGTGCCGGGCACTAAGGGCGCCCGAGATCCCGAGCAGGTGGGCACTGCTGCCCTTGACCTCTCCGTGCCTTAGCTAAGTCTATCCAGCAGAGTAAATGATAAATGAGCTATGAGCTGTCTAGGTGTAGCGGGATAATATTGCAGCAGCTTTTTCAGCAGCAGTACTTTCATTTCACTACCTCTCCAAATCCTCCCAGTAAAACCAGTAAGTCCCCTCTGGTAAAATGCTTTGTAAGTAGTGTGGTGAGGATATGTACTGATAGCTGCTCCTTAACTGAGCCTGGCTGGAACACACAGTGGGAGATGTGGGGTTCTGCTGAAGAGTGCCCTGCACCTCAAGGTCAGCATACTTCAGGCACAAGCAAGCCAAATTAAAATCCCACAATCTATTCTGGCATTTCTGATTCAGGGGAAGGCTCAGACCCAGAGTCTCATCAGCCCTTCAAAGGAAAGGATAAGCATGCTCTTGGTGCTGGGAGAGGGCAGAACTGCCGTGTGGAACATGGACTCTTTACAGAACACAATTCCTGCTTTCTCCCAAGCATGACAATGATTTTTCAGCATTTTCCAGCACTTCTCCAATACACGCTGTTTCTCTGGATACAAAAAGCTCAGTGACATTCCTGCACTGCCAACAGAGCAGGGTATAGCACTATCACACAACTGGATTCCACTGCAAAGAGCCAGCTGAAGAGCTGTGTAACTCCAGAGGGAAGAGTGTTCCTACCTTCTGGACTGACAACCCTCAAGTGTTTCTGGGCAAGAAATGGGCGCACTGGTTTTGAGTCACAAGTTCCTAAAACATCTCAGATGCTTAATTCTCCATCTTTTGAACCATCTCAGCCTGTTGCCCTTACAGCCTAACCTGTAACCTTTCCAATAAACTTTTCTTACATTATCTTCCCAAGCACTGTGATTAATCTTAGATCAGCCTGACCAAGTGTAAAGTCTAGGAGAAAGTCCCAAGGCAATTCAGCAGGAGGACACAGGGCACCCAGGTGCAGCACAATGACCCCACTTGTACTTCTATGACTTTTTTACTATTATTTTGAAGGAGGGGAGGGGAACCACCACCAAACTAACCCGCCCAGGTCAGCACAGGGGAGGTACTTAGAAATTGGGCTTAGGGTGTTCTGAGGAACCTGCCCAACCATTGAAACCTTGGGGCATGAAAAGATGAAGTGAGACTGTGCAACACAAGAACAGCGTAGTAACAGCACTTTTGTTTTTCAAGGCACTGACCTCTTGTTCCCTTTGAAATATAACCACTCTGCCACCTTTGTCTCCTGTTGCAAGAAGATCACCAGAGTAATTAAATTCAACTGTTGAAATAATATCAGCTGTAAACAGAACAGAAATAAAATAGCACTGTAGTGTGTAAAGCAAATCAAGATGTTTCAAGACTTGAACACAAAACAAAATTACAACTTGTATTAATGCAACAACACAACTTTGTGGTTTATACCATCAGCATCCAGAAATAAAGCCATGTCTCAAAGCCTACCAGAATTTTATTTGTAACCTGAAACACTTCTCATTTCTCAGTTTTTGAAGGAGCAGTCGTGCAAGGGAAGGGATGTTGTTCAACCATGTACTCTACCTGGCGACAGCATCCGCGGCGATGCGGCACGGAGAGGTGCCTGCAGAGCTGCCCAAAGCAAGCACCACACCAGAGGGGTGTGTCTGGGGCAGCTGCACCGAGCACAGTGAGGGCAGGGCATGCCCACCTTTCCCCTCAGCTCCCAGTATCTACCGGGTTGGTTCAGGAACCTGAACTGGGCGTTCAGGGGAACAAAACCCACAGAAACCCCAGAGGAAGACAACTCTTCCAGCTGAGCTTCCTGAACCAACTCTGTGCAGAAGCATCACCACATGTACAGCAAGGATGAAGGACGCAGCTGAAGGAACAGAACAGAGGACAAGACTGCAGGACCTCCAGTTTAAACTGGCTGGAGCTCCCTTTGGACTAAACCTTTGAAAAAGACAGTATTCCCCACTGCACACCACAATTAATCTTTGGAGGTGGCAATAAAGAAGTAATTGCCATTAAACAATCTCTAACCAAGGGGCAGAGATAAGGGGCTATAAATGTCTGTCACAGGGTTTAGACATATGGTAACAGAACCAACAAACCACTGGGCATAAAGCTGTGAGTAAACACTGATCCACACTGCTGCCTGCTAGCCATGCAAATATTTCATTATGTTGGACTGGTATAAAAACTGTAAGATTTGAAGGATATGACAGCCATTAGTTTCAGGGTTTGCAATTGGAGACCAGAGGAAAACTACTTTCCTGTATTGATTTTGATGTGCTATCTTTTAAATTCTTTTCAATAACCCCCTGCTCTTATGAAGAAGGTGATTAGGAAGTCTAATCAGCTTTCCCCAATATATAATTCATGTTTCATATTTATTAACAGATGTCTTCAAAACATTTTTTCCTAGAATAAAAATCATTATTTACCTTCATCGATTTAAAAAAAAATATTAAAATTTATGAAAAATAAAAATCTTCTTATAGATTTATCCCAGCCTTCAAACCCACAGTACTAACCTGCTTCCAGACATCCCTGTTTTTATATTCACCCTTCTTTAAAAGGAAACAAGAAGGTTCCATTTTGGTAAAGAATAGGATGATGGCTAATCCCAAGGCCTGCTGCACATCCCTGGTACTGCCAACACTGCTTATTCCTTTGTTGATCTCCCTGTAATTAACCGTGCTGCCAGTTTCAGGCGGCACCTCTGTGATCCTCACCTGAGCTGTACAGAGTGGGGCAATCAACCTCAATCAAGAGGTATACATAGAAATCCTATGTATTTCCACTTCCCATAATGTCCCCTTTGTCAAAGCTACAGCTCCACACTGAGCTGCTCAGCAGTAACATCTCACTGGGGCTCAGCGTTCAAACAAGAACCAAGTGCCCAAGGTTCTGTCACCGTCCACGCAAGCAGGACCTCTGTTTCCTTCTCTGGGAGGCTAAGGAAAACTCAGACTGTCAGTACACTAACACCATGAACAAACAGTACTCCAGCGACAATGGACAAAGGTTCAGCTGCCTGTAAGGAGACCTGTTTCTATCTCAGACAGCAAAGAGTTATTCCATACACAGAATGTGTACAGGCTGGTCTGTGTGAAGCATCTTTTGTGAATCTGGAACCTTTTTCTTTCTTAAGAAAGTTAAACAAGGCCCTTTCGTACCAATCTGTGTACCAATTAGTGTAGGGTAATCGTTAAAACCTTTCCAAGCCAACTCATTCCTCCTGCCTGACCATGGTGGGGAAAACAACGTGTAGGAGAAGGGAGATTCCACGTCAAAAAGAGAATCATAAACCCCTCTGTGCATGAGGCTAACATTGCTGTTGGGCTCTAATACTGATCCTGGTAACTGCATTCACAATGACATGTTTGCTCTGTGCCAAATACACACCTAACTGTGTGACCCTAAAAATTATAAGCCATTCCCAATGGCTGGCTGGCTAAGAGGCTTCAGAGTTACCAAGTATCATGGCATAAGCAAAGAATCCTGTACTAAGATGAGATAGCTAGTGAATTAGCTGGAAATGCAATCTTAATTAAACTCTACTCCAGAACTGGCAATAGTGCTGGAATAAAAAAAACCCAAAACATTTCTACATGCCAGTATCACTCCATTATACACAGGAAAATCCCAGGCATTGAGAGACATGGGAAATGAGCAAACCAAGAGAAAGACCCCAAATAGATGCAAGCTGTGAAGTGACTTGAACACTAAGCAGCCCTTGAGTTACAAAGGTTTATAAGTATCAAAACTACTATTCCCCTGTCCCAAAAACATGAAGGCCATTCCAGCATGCATCAGTTTTACCCTGTGAGGCATCAGTGAACCCTGTAGCAGCAACAAACGGCTCATAACGTACACACTTATCTCAGGTGAAGTCAGAACCCACACTTTCCCTTCAATTTCAGACAGGGAAAAAGATATTAATTTTATTAATACTAAAATATTAATAGATATTAATATTGAAGTATCTAACGAGTTACTTGCCCAGACTACACTGTGTGGCATTTTTGCTGTAACATGCAGGTAAGATCAGCATCCTTTGTCTGACACAGCAATTCTTTACTAGCAGTGCTAGCTCACCAACAGCATCTTGGGTCCCTTTATGCAGAAAATGTGCTGAAACACAGACAGTACTTACCTGAATTCTATGGTTTTAAACAAAAAGGACAGGGAGAAGAGGGTAAGCAACATGCATAGGTGAAAGGGTCATGCTGGTGGAGAATGCCTCTTTCCTAATGGACTACCAACTGGAAAAAGCATCTGAAGTTCTATGTCAGGGCTGAAGCAGTGAGCTGCAATCCATCACCAACAAACTGTCTGGAAACAGGTACGTGGTGGGGGCACTTCAAGACTACAGGAGAGAAACTTTCTTCAAATATTTTCTCAGTTAAAACATCTGGAATATGATGAATCAACCTTTTAAAATGTTTTTAATAGCACTAAACCTTTCTTGTTCTATAAAAGTATGAATTAAAGAGTTTTCCCTATGAACATGTTTCATTGAAGCATATCGAGCCCCAAAACAATTCCATCCAGCATCCTCACACTAAACTCTCTCAAAGCAGGTAAAATAACAATAATAGAGACTAGAGGCAAACCACAAAATCTCCTGCAAACCAGTCACTCCGGATTCTGGCTCAACACACTTTACCCACCTACACCTGCTCGTTATTTCCAAGTCAGCTTAAAACTTTTAGGAAAAAAAAGCCAAAAAAGCCTTTGCAGGTTCTTAACCATCAGATTAACTCTGGAATTAAAGCTTTCTTTATTATATATTGTATCTCTCTCTTATGTGTACTAGCAACACTCTTATTTCCCAGGGGAGTATTTCAGCCCTTTCCTCATACTACCAAGCCAACTCACAATGAGCCATACAAAGGTGGTGGAAAACCAAACTGCTCTGACCCTGGCTCCTGCACAGCACCCTAGTGCATGCCCCTCACACGATGACACCCTTGTGATCACAGCTTTCCCAAAACAGGAGAGGTTTGTCCAACTTCCCGTTTCCACCCAGTGTGGCAAGGACCCTTGTCTGGAAGGAGCCATGTAAGCGTTCCTCCATGGAGAGCAGCAAGTCCTATGGCTGTCCAATAAGATATTAGCCTGGCAATACTGGTTTCTTTCCAGACATGAAAAATTAATGTTTAGCTTCACTTCTGGAAAGTAGTTCTAATTTAGTCACGGTCTATATAGAGAGTAGGAAACTCCTAGCTGGTCTCAACACTAGTATACTGAAAGGAGTGTGGGGGAAATTGCTGGCAACTAAATTATGGTTCTGCAGAACCCCCAAATCTAAAAGCACTAAGCACTTCCATGGGTAGCAAACGCTCTCCCAACACAACAGAAGGCTGTAAGTATCCATCTTCATAGTAATAACGTAGTGGGAACTATTCCCAGAAGCTCAGCAGACTATCCTGCGAGCCCAGACAGCTGTTTCAAAACGCAGTATAAATGCTCTAAAGCCTTTTAGCATCCCTGCTGAATATTAACCTCCCTGTATCACAAAACGCATGATTCATGCTTTGGAGTTTAAAGCCTCCAAAGCCTCCTGGGTCAGTTATACAGGGCAGAGTGGGACAGGATGAGAGACCAACGTTTGGGAGGAGTCTGAGATGACAGCAAGTTTAGCCCTGCAAACTCCTTAAACTCCAGAAAGGACCCACACGGGGTATTTCTAATGGACACTGCTATCAATGTCTGGGCTCCCTGCTTAGGTAGTGGAGAATGCAAAGAGATCCAGAACATCAAAATTAGATGCCTAAAATTAGCTACTACTAACTCTCCCTCTCTAAGCTGACTGCACATTGCTACCTTGGTTAAAAGCTCAAACCCAAAGGAACATGATGACTTTATAGCTCACCAGCAGATCAGCCAACTGGCAGCTGGAGCCCACGCACGGGACTGACTAGACACAAGCAGCACCAACTTCTCTCTCATTCTGCTAAGCTGCTCAAGGACTTCTGTCAAAAGCCCTCCCCTCAGGCATTCCATGAGCTAGAAACTCAAGCAGTCGCTATTGGGGAACACTGGCTAAGAAGAGGGCTAGCTGCTCCAACTTCTGGGGGATTTTTAAGCCACAATTTCCCAAACATTCCCTATGCTATGCAGAGCTTCACATTCAGAACACACCTAGCACACACAAAAAAGCATGTTAGCAGACCTGCCTCCTGTCCCTCCCTTTAAAATCAGCTTAAATGGCAACACCTTTTTCCACAGTCTGTTCTAGAGATGTGCAGAAAGAACCACTTTAAGGCTGTGAAAGTCTCTGAAGGGCTCGTGCTTTGGGAGGAAACATCTGGATCTGGACCACAGCCAGATGCCTGGCATGAGCCGTAAGGGAGTGTGCCAGGGGAAACTCAATGTAGAAAGCCATGTCTGTGCCTGTAATCAAGGTGAAAGGTGACACACCTTTCCCTCTGACACACACAGATTTCTACTGACAGTTTATTCTACAGCTGGAGAAAGCTGCAGGAGACGTTGGGTGGTCTCCTACAGTTGACAGGAATGAAGCAGAGTGTGTAGAAGGGAGTTAGTACAGGTAACGTGCTCCTAAATCCATCTGGAAATCAGCGGTCAGGATCTCCCTGTGACGTTGTGCTGAGCAGCGAGACATGACATCAGAACAAAGTCTCCTTTGCAGCAGGCAGTGCCAGAATAGGACTGGTAAAAACACAGTCAGCTGGGCCCCTGCACACAATGGCAAGAACCCTTTCACAGCAACTAAGTGATGACTCAAAGAGCCAAATAACATATTCAAGGAGCAAGTAAGATTAGCCAAGGGAAGAGATACACCAAGACCTGTTAAAGGGAACAGAGTAGTCAGAAGAAATTTAGAGGCTGTTCAAACAGGAAATAACAGAATAAAATGTTTTAAAACCCCAAATCACTCTTGAGCTTTACAAGCTTGTTACTTGACTGAGGACAGTTGCCAGGGAACTCCCCAACCAGCACCCAAGCTATCTACTGCATTAACAGCCCCGGGGCAGGGAGGGGGAAGCAGTCCTGTGACTTGTGACAGTTACTGGCATTTGGCTGGTTACAGTTACCACAGCAGGCACTCTGCTTCTTCCCAGACCCAACTCATCCTCTCCCTGCTACCACAGCTCAGGCACCGTGGGTTTCTGGCTTCAGCATTCCTTTCCAGCCCTCTACCTCCCTGTCCCTGTACCTTTTGCTGGGCAGCTTCCAGGCGAACACAGGCTCTCCATGCTACGGCTGCCAGAACCGGCAATGGAAATATTGGTATTGCTGGGCAATTGGGATGAACTAAGGCTGGCACTGCTGCTATTGTCATGCCTACGCTCTCCTAAAATACTGTTTCTTAATTTAGCAGTCGATACAAATCAGATTTCTATCTCTAAATTCTTCTGAAAGGTGTGCTGAACTTTAAGGCTATCAAATAACCACCTGACAAGAGACAGATACTCAGAAGTTACTCAAAGTAATCCATTTTTCAGAATTCCCCACTTTATGTACTCAATTTTTACATTTTTATCATCTATTTGAAGAGTTAACACAGAAGTGAGATGTGTCAGAACTCATGAGAATAAACCAAAGGTGATACAGTCTTGCACAGACCAAATTTCTTTTCCTGCTAAGCACTCTGCCCACTTGAAGTATCCATCAGGGCTTAACAGTTTCTCATGCCTTAACACAAATCAAGTCATCATGGAAATGCCTGGTGGAGTGTAACTTGGTTCAAAATCACCCAGCTTTTTCAGCTAATTACATCCATGAGCAGACCTAAGGTCAAGCCAAAGGCAGAAGAGGGCACCTGAGCTGCTGCAGAGCAGCAGGGTGGCCAGCCCAGCCCTGGCTGGCCCGGCTGGCTGTGCAGCAGGGCTGAAGGGCAGTGCTGTGGCTCCCACGCGGTGGCCAAGCTGTGAACAAGGAGGGGTCACGCTCCCATCGCCTGCCAGCTCCTGCGTGCCCTGGATGCCATCCGGAGCCAAGGACTTGGCTCCTCTGAGAAGCAAGGGCGCAGGCACCACTCTGTGCCGAGCGCTGTGACAAGGGGGTAGAAAAGCAGCAACGTACAACTGTTCCCAAGACCTGTCCCCATGGCCAGGCTGCACAGCAAACCCCCCAAACCCAACAACTGTCCAGCTGCTTTCACAGCCCCCTGAGAGCCTGCAGCTCAGAAAAGACAATTAGTGCCATCCCCCCATTTACTGAACTCTGCATTTTCTTTTCAATGGAACTAGATTGCAATTTGATGCTCAAAGTCCTTTGAACCATATTAAAACCAGCTGTCTCCACTGAGTTTAAAGTGCACGTCGTTGTCTGGATGTGTTCGCACAAAGAAAGGGTAAAGCAGCACCAAGATAAGAGAGTAGTAAAGCCATAGTTCAGCAAGACAGAAATAAACTTCACCTTCACGCTTGCCAAGGCTTGCTGTGCCTCTTCTTACAAGCAGTGAGTACTTATGGAGTCTATTTATAATATTTGAGACATACTCCAGTATTCTGAATGCAAATCTATGGCTTCAGTGTTATTTTTTTAACCTCTGGAACAGTAATTCCAGTAAATACACTACTACTAGGAGAAAGTTTGTAAATTATTTCACATTATTCTGACAAGTTTTTTCTAGGTAGTTAATTGTCATGCTTGTCAGTGTACTTTTAATAGAAATTAATCTAAGTCTTTACATGATGGGTAAATAAGATCTCTCATCCAGCTACAGCTTTGACACCTTCCTCCATCTAAAAAAATTTAAAAGAAGTGTTTCTTATCAATTTCTACTGAGTTTCTTCCTCAGCTGTTAAATACCCAACAACTGGCACAGCAATAAGCACGCACATGAGAACGTCCCAGGGGTTTTGGGGGTCTGCAGGCAGCAGCACCCACTGCCCTCACTGCCCTGCAGTGCAGAGCTGAGTGGTACAGTGCTCAGGCTAGCAGTACAGAGGGAAAGACTGGCACTAATTCTTGCTCTCCCACCTCTCAAAAAGACTTATTTTGCATTCCTGCCTGATTCTGCAGGTGACCCTCAGTGCTTCCCCAAACAGTCTATCAGGAGTGAGGTATTGCTGCAGCTCTGCACTGTAATCACAGCGTCACCCAGCCACACCTAGGAAGGAATTTGCCCTCTTGTAGCCTCCTGGCTGCTCAGTCTTTGGCAGGATTTTCTTGTCTGTTTTTTAATACTACACTCACCACCTTGCACTGGCACAGAAGCCTTCTTTTATGTATCTGTGCAGGGAAAAGATACTAGATGCAAAAGCTGTGGGTGAACTTCAACAGCGAAACAAGGTGTTTATGGACCATTCCAAGAGCCTTCCATGTCTCCACCGAGGCTGAAAACTTCCTAGCTTCCTTTGCAGAAAGGACAGATACCCTTTCACAGTTCTCAGAACACAGAACTTTTTTGAACCTGGATTCATCCTCCTCCTCCTGCCCCTGCAGTCCCACTAACCAAACACATGCACGTGCCACAAAAATAAAAAAGAGCCAAAATTCAACACTGTGGTGAAGATTACAGATGTAAATTCACTCTAAGTATGAGAGCTGGTAGAACAGAATCTCTTCTCCACAGAAAACCAAGACCTCACTTGACACAACCACTTTTATGGAGCCTGAAGATCACCTGGAGCTTTTTTTTTAAAAAAAACACCCACCCAAACGTGGGTATTGACTTGTACATCCAGGCTTCCTCACCATGAGCCATCATACTCTGCAGATTATGAGAGAGACTTCAAAAAACCCCACTAATACAGCATTTCTCACACACCATGCCTTGTCCTAACAGACTCCAGAGTTATTTGTATGTTAACATACAGCCAGATAGTGCAATTTGCTTCCCAGTGGCATAATGCCCTGTGTTTTCTCTTGTCTGACTGAACTAGAATTTGAGAGAACATTTAGTATTAAATACTACTGGTCAAGAACAACGTTTTTATGCCAAAGAGTGTTGTGGAACAACAGGAGAATACAAACTCTTGGTCCATGGGCTGTATAAAGACTCGAGGTTAAATTGGTCTACCTGAAAGATTAAGACTGATTTCTCCAAGAATAAACCAGGATATAACAGGTGCTCTGGTCAAAACTGCCCCCAAAATGGTATTTCTGGCCACATTTACAGAACACCAGAACCTTTCCCAGAGTCAGTATTACATCATCACAGGTAGCACACCGAACGGCACGTATGACACACACAGTGCAGGGAGATGAAGGGAACCTTCAGAATCTTTGGGCCCTGCAAGAAACGGTGGCTCTTGGCAATATTCTGTTGGGGAGCAGAGATGCAGTGAGCTGCCAAGGGCTCAAGGCAACAGCACGCTACTCCACATGCCCATAAACCAGGGGTATGTGCATCGTGCTTCAGGGAGGGCAAAAGGGCAGGCATCTAAAGACCTGTTTTTCAAGGAGAAACCCCCAAAACCCAAGTGCAGCCTAAAGCCCAGGTTTTGCCCCATTTCCCCTAAGTGACACCTTCAAGGATAACCAATTATTTATGAGGAAAGGAGACAATCCATACAGCTTAACAATGGAGTCAGTAATACTGTATTTATTTCTTTCCTGTAAGAACTGGAAGGAGTCTCAAAGGCAGCAGCCAATTCTGTAGGATCTTCCACTTGTTTTTAACCAGATGTCCAACAGCTGTACTTCTTTTGGAGGTTTTTTTTGAACTCTGAAATCGTTCCAGAATTTGCTTTAAACCCAGCAAGGACAGACCAGTTAAATTCCTCAACAGCATGAGAACGTTTTTAAAGCACTGATTTGTAAAGACGATTTAACACTAAGTGTTTTTAAATCACTTGTATCTGGACTTGAGAACAATTACAGGATTATGGGCCAATATATTTTTATTAGATCATGTTTTTCTTCTCTACTTGTGTTCTGCATTCTGACAATGTTCTGAGGTGAACTGACTGAGCACTGCAACAACTTTTAAAAGGGGAGGAACTTGTTGTACTGATGGTAGTGAGGTATCTATCTCAGTTTATCAGAGCTGTCAATACCGATTACTGTTTGGAGAATCTGAGCTTTAAACAGATGTACAAAATTTCTTAACAAGTAGAAAATCCAGTACAACAAGACAAGGATTCTGACAGCCAGTGACAGCTTTTCTTGATGAAGGGAAGTTCTGCAATACCCTACAAAGGCTCACCCTGGAGCTGATGAATGGGAGCTTCCCAGGAGCTCCTGCCTGCTCCCAAAGGGCACCAGGTTTCGGTGCAGTGCCAGGCTGCAGGCACAGCTGCTTCAGACAAGATTTCAATTCTAACACTTGAAACGGGTTAAGACTGAGGAGCTTAGGCAGCTCCAAGAGGAAAGCAGTACCTGCTTCATTCCGCAGAGTAACCATACCCTTAAAGCCACTTATATCCAAAAGAGGAAGATGCAGCTAACCAGGGGGGAATTAAAACACACTTGGGGAAGGGAACAGGTCCTCCCAAGCCCAAAGCCCACACTGACTGCTCTGCCCAAAAATGGGAAGCCCAGGGCCTCTGCAGCATGCAGGTTCGCACTCTGACAGGGATCAGACAGCACAGGTCAGTCAGAAAGGTTTCTATGCCTGCTCTGTGTAAATACTATATTCTGTTAATTACATCCAGAAGTGGTCAGGGATTATATGCAGAACATCTGGCCCAAGGGAATCTGGGCATATCCGTACAATATTTAATAAACAGTTTTATGTTTTGCTTGCCAAAAAAAACCCCCAAAACAGAATGGTTTGGAACATGCAAAACAAATTAAACACTGAAATCACAGAAGTGATTAGGTCTCGGGCAGCATTATTAAAGAAAAAAAACCAAGAGGTTGTATTTAGAAAGGTACTTGCTACCCAAAAAGGTAATCTGAGAATGGCAAGTTGGACAGGCAACCAGTATGGTCTGTGCAGTCACATGGTTTTACATTAACAATAAAGTTACAACACAATTTTAAATTACTTTGTAAAAAAACTTCAGCTTCTTGCCACCCTCAACATCAATTCTTCCATTAATATCTGTTTTATCCTCCAGATATCCTCTCCCTTGAACCCAATTAAACTTTTCTGCTTTAGAAAAACACATAATTGGGTAACTGGTGTATTTTGCTGGTCTGCCTGAAATGGCCAGGGCAGTCACATAAACACTGCTCCTCTATTTATTTAAACAGAGCGCTGTACAGATCTCAAAGATTACTCGCTGAGGAAAGTGAATACACAGACAAGACAGAGAGGAGACAAAGCAATTTTCTATATTAATGACCTAGATTGGCAGCTGCCATCTCCATTCCCAGGAATTTTTTCTCTCTATAGCAATTCTCCACAGCCACCTTAACTTTTCCATTGAAGCCACACACGTGAGAACCAACTACTGAATATAAAACATACTCCTGAATGGTGCTTCAAAAAGAAGTGCCTTGTGGCTAAGCTGCCTATCAGGTTCTGGAATTACAACTATGGAACAAACCCCTGTAAGAACATTCAGCAACAAGGGCTACATTTAATATGCTTGACAGCTACTTTATGTTATGGCTTTCAGATTTGCTCCATGGAGTTTATTTTTCAGAGAATCACAGAGTTGTAGGGGTTGGAAGGGACCTCAAGAGATCATTGGGTCCAACCCTCCTGCCAAAGCAGGGTCCTTGGGAGTAAGAGAAAAAAAATGACAGAAATAGCAAGTTTTTACAGTCACAGAAACTTACACAAAATTCACCATGGTTTTATCTAGTGCTTGCAGCAAATCTGAGAGCACCCATCACCCCCAAATATGTTTAGATGTGCCATTTGGTAAAGGTTGTTTTAAGCAATGGTAATGAGAAAGTATTTCCACAACTGGGGCCAAAAATCCAGCAATGTACTTGCACTCTTACTGCACGCTGCTGAGTCAAATTCAGGCAATCTTTAGCAAATAAATTGTGCATCTTTTAAATCTAATTCAAATTTCAAGGCAAACACAATTTGGGAAGAAAAGCCCAGAAACCAAAGACAATGAGTCACAAAAACTGTAAGCAGCTCTCCAGCTCCAATTCTGCAAAGCTAGGTACTGGATAATTGCTTGTGTTAATTACCCCATGAAGAAAATGAAACTCCTCATATGTAGCAGCATCATGCACAATCTGCAGCCCTCACTCCAGGAAAAGTCCCATTAATAAGGCACATGTGGGACAATCCAGGGTACCAGCGCTGAGCACTGCCATCCCCACTTCCCCTGACCACTGCCAGTTACCCAGAACAGAGAGCTTGCCCGCTTCTCACTCAAGAGCTCTGCCTCTCTAACACAAGGTCCTCCTGGAACAGTCCTGCCACACACTTCAATAATTAATTGGGTTTAAGACATCTGGGTGTTTCAAACCCAGCAGCTTCCCAGCTCTACACGAAAGCACCTTGCTCAGAGCCTGACTGGGAAGCAAGGTGCTCATCAGCAGCGTCTTTTGTGCAACGTGAAGAACTGACTTTCAGTCACAGAGATGATGGTTCCTAAGGAAAAAAGGACCATCTGGGAAACTCTTCTAAAAGCTGCTTAAATACATTTATCATGAGGCATCTGGGAACATCAGAACAACAGGGCAAGTCGCAAAATCATCTTTGAGGGGAAAAAGAAGGAAGAAAACAACAACTGAGCCCGAGTACTAAGTTTCTCCAGCAGGTTTCAAGCCTATTCCTCCCATAGCTATTATTTTTAAATGGAATGCCAAACAAGTGGCATGAAAGTGAAAACACTGTCAGCATAATTTCCCTGTAGTAGACAGTGAGAAAAAATATTTACTGCATCCAGTAAAACAAAAAGATCCAAGCCCCACGACTACCACACACTGGCAGTGCAACTCCCTTAACACAGTAAATACAGCTCTTTCAGCTAATGCAGCAAAACATAAATCAGATAAACAGCACAGAATTACATTTCTCACACACGCCTCACACCCTCTTTTCTAAACAGTATTGCCAGCCTGGACAGTTTGGACATGGAAAATTTAGGGAAAAAAGAACTCCATCTCATCATAGTGGAGCAAAACTTCCCACTGTTTCTTTACACTACTGAGCAATGCTTTTGCCAATTAAAAGGCTTCTCGTTTTCTACTCCTTCCAAAACATGCCGTGCTTAGAGAGTTTCAGGGGAACGCAAAGGCGCGCCCATTTTCCCTCCCTCAATATCCCCATCTGCAGCTTGCAAACGTTAACAAGTGGGAAAAGCCCCCACCTCTGTGCAGCTGCAGGCAGCCTCCAAGCCCTGCTTTTAAAACGCAGCAGGGATGACAGACCTGCACGCTCCCTCTGTTGCTCTCTTTGCGTCAGAGCGAAACTTGACAAGCCTGACAGACTCCATTTGTGGTTTTTTTTTACCCTGCGTTTTATCACTGTCATTACCTTTTCTCCCTAGCGATTAGCGTTAGCGAACAGGAGGAAGCCACCGTGCCTTCTCTATTATGCTCTCCCGCGGGAGCAAAAGGCAGCCCACCGCGCTGGAGGCACAGGCGCCCGCTTAGTCATTGCAGCCCCGCCACCCTCCGAGCCTCGGGCGGGGAGCGGGCGAGGCTGCCGCCCGGCCGTGCCCGGCCTCCCGCAGCCGGGGCCGGCGGCAGGCAGGGCGGTGGTTGCCCGCGGCCCAGCGGAGGCTGCGCGCCCGCGGCCCGGCCCGGCCCTCGCCTTACCTTCCGCCACGTCCTCGTCGATAGCCCCCTTCACCTGGGAGAAGCACCACTGGAAGTCGTTGCTGCCGCCGCCACCGCCGCCTCCTGCCACCCCTGGGGAGAGGAGAGAGGGCGGTGAGGGGAGGCCGGGCCGCCCGCCCGGCCCGGCGCCCCGCCGAGCCCGCTGCCCCCAGCCCGGCCCTCGCCGGGCCCGCTCGGCCGCCGCCCGGCCCAGCCCAGGCCCCCACCGCCCCGGCCCCGCCCGGCGCCCCGCGGGACCCCCGCGCCCGGCCCTGCCCCTGGCCGGCGGGACGCCGCCTCACGCCAGCCGGACCCACGCGGCGCGGCCCGGCGGCTCCCGCGACACCCTCGGCCCGGCCGGGCGGCGAGCGGGCCGGGCGCCGGAGCGCGGGCGGCCCGGGCCCGCGCGGCCTCACCTGCCATGTCGCACGGTGCCGGTGTGGCGGGGGCGAGGGGCCGCGGGGGGAGGCGCCGGCCGGGAGCGGGTCTCAGCCGCCGCCGCCGCACGGAGCTGCCGCCGCGGGAGGTTTCGGGGTTTCAAAATGGCGCCCATTGCCGGTCGGCCTGATCCGGTGACGTCACCGCCCCGGCCCCCTCCGGGCGGCGGTGAAGGCCCGGCCCGGCCTGCCGCGGGCCCGGCTGGGGGAGGCCCGTCCGGCGGGCGCGGCCGGGCTCGGTGCCTCTGCGCCGCGGAGGCGCTTCGCGGGCGGCAGCCGGCAAGGGAGGAGGAGGAGGAGGCGGGGAGCGGGGGCTCCGTACTCGCGGGGCCGGGGCGCGCCGGCTGCCGAGGCGCTGCTTCCCGAGGGGCTGAGCGCGCTTCGCGTCCGCCCGCTCCCGGTGAGCGCCAGGGGCGGCTGGAGGGGCCGGGCCCGGGGCCTGCGGGGGGGGGGGGCCGGCGGCTGGAGGACCCGGGGCCTGCGGGGGGGGGGCCCGGGGCCTGCGGGGGGGGCCGGGGCCTGCGGGAGGCCCGCTTGGCGGGGCCGGGGCGGCGGCAGGCCGGCAGCGCTGTCCCGGTGCCGGGTACCGCTATCCCTGCCGGCAGCGCCGCGGAGCCTCGGCCTCTGCCGCCGGGCCGGCGCGGGTCCCGGCAGCCGGCAGCGCGCCGGGTCCCCGCGGAGCAGGGAGAAGCCCGGTTAACTCGGGGCTTTCCCCGAGCGCGGCCTTGCTGTGAGTGTCCCCCAGGAGGTGTGACAGGCTTCACGGGCCTGCGGGGAGCGGGGCCGCCCCGCGGCGGGGGCGCGCTGCCCGAGCCCCGCACTGGCGGGAGCGGTAGCGGTGGCTGGCGAGCCGAGACTCGGGTAGCTGCGGCCTTGGGCGCAAATCAGAGGGGCACGCCTTGCCCCACGGAGCAAGAGCCTTGTCAGGGCTAAGCCACGCCAAACGAGGGACTAAACGAGGGGCTCCGCGGCCAGCCCCCCCCGCGGGGCCGGGGCGCACCGGCGGATGGATGTCCCCCGCATCTTCCCACGCGCAGGCCTAGCGCGGCGTTGCCTGGTGCAGTAGGGCTGTCTGCCCGGGGTGAGCGGGTCTCTGGTGCTCAGGCCCTGGGTGGTCTAACTGGCGTGACTTTCAGCTCGCTGTTCTGAGCGTGCCCCTTCGCAGGCGCCGGCAGGGATCTCTTCGGGACGTGGGTGTTAGCTGCGGCGTGTTGCCGAGGCTCAGCTCCACAGAGAGGCCTTGTGGGGCGAGTTCTGTGCTTAGCAAGGTGGCTCCCTGCCTGTGGAGAGTTGCCCCTTTTATTTCCTGATGGACTCGCACGCTCAGCCCCGAGTGATGAACAGTAATGTCCTATCTCTGCTTCACAGATGCCTGGGGCTTGGGCACGAGGAGTGTTCCACTCATGGCATGAATTCACTTTGAAGGGAGCGCAGTCTTGAGGCTTTTATTTTTGGAAGGTTTTTAATTGCTTTGTATTAATAACAAGCATGTAAATTTTAAAAACAGGCAGAATAGGTGCAGGCCAACCATGGCCTAGGCCTTGTGCCTTGAAACCTTCTTTCAGCCTGACGTCAGCAGGTGCTTCATCCCGTTACTGAACCATACAGGGAGGTTCTGTGTCACGCTGCTGTTGGCCTGAGTCTGCTTAACTGGTGATGACAGTTCCTAGCCACGAGTCAGGTGTATGCCCTGAGCTTCTAGGAATTCTTTAACAAGAGCCTTGAATTGAAACGTTAAATAAAGAAACTCTGCCTTCTTACCTGCTTTTTGTGCATGTGTCATGGTGCTGTTACTGTGAGCTGTGTGTGCAATGGTAAGGTCTGAGAAGAAATCTCACTGGTGGACCTCTCACGTGTCTCTTGGGAGTCAGTGTGGGGCAGGGGGAGGAGAGGGGCTGCTCCATGGGCACAGCCAGAGCTGGTCTGCGAGTTGCAGCAAGGGATGCTCAGCTCATGTATGGGGAGGGGAGCTCTTTGCAGGGCTGCTCCAGGGCCAGAACCCACAGCCTGGGGTGGGGGAAGCCCAGCTTTGGGGAAGGACTTGGCTTGACCAGATGAGGCTATGAGCAGCCTGATGGAGCTTTTAGAAGTGCCCCAGCTTTAAATGAGTGCGGGCATTTGTGTGCTTCTATGAGCAGGATCTCGAATTTTCAAGTGTGGTTATATCCCCATGAAGTGCTTCTAACAATAAAACACTGTGGAGTGCACCTGTTGTCAGTGGTTTTATTAAAGGAGTAGGTTAATTAAAATGAAGCAACTAGTTTGTATGAGCTTTCTAAAGTTTGGAGCTCCCATTCAGGAGAACGTGTTGGTAGGAAAGGATTCAGCCTGCTGCAATCTGCTGGGGGTTCTGCAGTTGGCAAACCTGTTTACCCATGTCTGACACTTGAGCAGGGCTGTCTTAAAATATTCCTCCAGTTGCTACTACCTGGGAGTTTGTGTTGGTCACTTGTATCACGTTGCTGGGGAGGTTGTCCCGTGCTGAGCTACCCGTGTGCTGGGGCACTGGGACAGGGGCTGTTGCACAAGCTGTGGGGTGGGTGTCGTACCTTGGTATCATTCTCAGAATTAAAGCACAGAGTGTTTGGCAGTGGCTGTTCCCAGTTTAGTGGCTGTGTGTCATGTATTCAGGAGCTGTGTGTGGAAGCAAGCGGCCCTTTGCTCTTGCCACACTTCACAAGAAAAGCCACTGCCAGCCGTGTTTCCAAATGTTCTCCCAAAATAGCACCTTGCCCTGCCAGCTCCCTCGTGCCCCCTGACATATGCTGCCTGAAGTGTTGTTGCCAACTCCTCAGCAGTTGTTTCTCATCGTATTTCCCATTATCTGTGACTAAACAAAGCCCTGAACCCTGCTGGGGGGTTGGTAGTGGCCTCTCACTGCTGTTGCACCGCAAACAAAGCGTGCTGAAGTGTATTTATATCCTGGAACAAGGCGGTGTGCTTATCACGGAGTGCGGGATACAGAGCACACCGAGTGGCAGGGCAACAGGAACACGTTGGGTTGTTCTGAGCTGACAAGAGCTCAGATTTTTTTCCGTGGAATTTTTGTCAATCTTCCAGAGAAAGCCTGTGTTTGGGAGCTTGATATGGTAAGGTGTTCCCTTGGGGTTTAGTCTTATCACCCGCATTTCTTACACGCTGTGCTTATCAGTGTGGTCTGTAAGCACGTTCTGGGCTGCAGTGCTCAGCCTTAGACCTGCCTCAGTTTACCTGCAGCAGCTTGCTGCCTGCTGTCTCACCCCATGTCCCCTCACTCGCTCTCAGACCTGCCCCAGAGCCGTGAGCTACAGGCCCTGCTCACTCAGGAATCATGTTGTTTAGACTCTTTCCGCACCAAAGCCAGTCCCTTTCTCCATGTCCAGCCTAAAGCTCGTGGTTCAGCCTTTCTCTCCTCCTCCTGCTCTCAGAGCTCCAGGGCAGCACCATCACCTTCCTCGCTGCCACCACCCATCCCGTGCAGAGCTCCAGTGCCGCCCTGCAGCCGCCTCTGCCAGCCAGCCCCAGCTGATGCAGGCTGAGGGAGCAGCTTCCAGGAAAAGGCAGCACCACCTTCTTTTCCAAGTGCTAGCCTGGCTCTTCATTCCTGTGCTAGGGATAGCTCCCGTGTGAGGGAACGGAAGGGATGATGCCATTGGCGTCACCCTCTGTTTACAGCGGCAAAGGCAGCCCTGGTTAGTCACAATTCCTTGCCTGCTTACCTTCCAGCAGCGCTGTCAGGCGTTTCACACGCTGCCTTAGAGAGGAAAGAATGTGGGAAGGGGAGAACTGCAGAGACCTTTGCTGCAGCTGACAGGCAGGATGAATGTACCTTGGGAACGTCAGCGTTAGACAGCTTGAAAGCCGTGATTTTTCTTCCCCGAAATAGAAAGAGAAGAACCTCTTCGATAGCTGAATCACCTCCTGACTGAAGGAAAATATCTGTGCTATTGTGTTTTTCATGCTGTGATGCAGTAATTGCTCCCTGGCATTATAAGGAAAGATCAGGAGCGAAATGAAGCCCTCAGGCAGCTTCTCAGCACTCTGAACTTTTCTGTTTAAAGCCCTTTTTTTAGTAACGTCAGAGGCTGGGAGAGCAGCTTGGGAACGACTGCTCTGCCTGCCTGGCTGAGGAGCAACAAGAGTTTTCTGCTAGATTACATGGGTTTGGATTTTACTTGGGACCAGACTGTGGAGATTACATCTTGGGTTTTTCTGTCAGTAGCTTGCTGTTCCATGAAGCTGCAGGAAGCTGTAGCTAAGATCTAGTCTGACGATCTGGATAGGCTGAAAGAACTGGGGCTGTTCAGTCTGGAGAGAAGCAGCCTGAGAGGGGATCTGATCAATGGGGATCAATAGCTGAAGGGTGGGACACAGGGGGACATGGGCAGCCTCTGCTCAGTGTCTCTGGGGACAGGACAAGGGGCCATGGGCTCAAGTTGGAGCACAGGGAGTTCCCCCCCAATGTGGGGAAGAACTTCTTGCCAGTGAGGGTGAGGGAGCCCTGGGACAGGCTGCCCAGGGCGTGTGGAGTCTCCTTCTCTGGAGAGATTCCAGCCCCGTCTGGACACCGACCTGTGTGCCCTGTCCTAGGGACCCTGCTTTGGCAGGGGGTGGGACCCCATGGGCTCTGGGGGGCCCTTCCAACCCCTGTGGTTCTGCGATTCCTGGTTTGGCCTTTACGGCCCAGCCTACGTGTGTTGGGAACATGCTGAGGGACTTTGCCTTCCCTGCCCTTTTCTCTGCTCAGGTCCCCTCTGGAATGCTGCAGCCAGCTTTGGCAGACTGCAATACGGATCCATCCCACAGCCTTTTTGTTCTGGCTTGTAGTTCCAGTCCACACGTGGACTCCTGCTTAGTAGTTGGTTCTTTATTTAATTCCATCCTGCTCTCTGTGACACCCTGCCATGTCCTAGTGTCTCTTCTCAGTGTGTTTCTCCTCTGGCATAGTCCATGGGGACTGGTTGTCTTTGTTCCACAGTCTCTGAGGACGCACAGGCTGTTGAAGCCCTTGTCTGCAGGCTGGCTGGCCCAGTGTCTCTGGGTATGCCTGGCAGCACGTGTCCCAACCCTATCTGTGGTCTCAGTCACCCAGGACAGGTCACTGAGGCCCTTCAGAGAACACTATCATAGAAGCCACATTTTCGGCTTCTTTCTTCAAAAATTAACCTTCCTTATATCCCTTCCCTGTCTCCTGCCTGCAGTGCTGCTTCCCAGAGGGACGTGGTTGATGGTAGCAGGTAATGGTTGCTTTCGGTAGCCCGTGAAGGTGGGCTGTTTCCTCAGCAGTGGGTCCTGGGACATTTAGCAAAATACTCCTAGAGTGATTCCATGTGGTTTTACATCCATCTGCACTGCTCCTCCTGATTGCCTTGGCTCATAGAGATAACGCCAAGGCACAGGAACACGGAGTACGGCTCTGGATATGCTGTGTTTGAACATAACGAGGCTGTAATCGCTTCCACCAGCCCAGCCTTCACTTCCAGCCCTGAGATGCATTTGGAGGGGATGCTCTGTGCGGATGTGAATCTGTTCCTGCATTCCAGTTTCCTTCCCTTGAAGCAGGAAGGTGCCAGTGAGCCCTGGCTGCAGTTCCCTGTGTGTGCTTCCCTCAGTGGAGCTCTGGTCCTGTGCAGTTCGTGCTCCTCAGCACCACAGAGGTGTCTCTGCATTAGGGATTCCGCTCGGCTCGGATGAGGTTCAGCTCTGTTAACTTTAAGGTTGTGGCTTCCTTTGTCGTGGGTGGGTGGTTTTGCTCCTGGGCTCATTCATGGTGGGTGCTGAGGCTCAGTGTTTCACAGATGCTCTTCCTCAGCCAGAGCAGCCGTCGAGGGAGCTGGCTGTGTCACTGTAGGCGTTCAGGTTAAAAGGGAGCCAAGCGTTTGCAGCCTGGAGGATGTAACAAGAAGCAGACAAACCCCTGTCTTGTCACCATGCTCTCTGCTAGCAGTGTAGAAGCTAGCTGCCCTGAAATCCCATGGCCCCTCACCCACCCAGGCTTGATTCTGGGTGCAGTTGGTGTCAGTTCCCTGCCACGTGCCAGCTGTCCAGAGACAGCCCCTTCCTCCCGTGCAGCCGCTGAGCTGGGGACACCCAGCTGAAATGCTCATTTCCAGCTTACCTCTGAAGGGGCCTTCTGTTTGATAGAGGGGAATTGCTCATCCCTCTGCTGCTCTGGGATTAAAGAAGAAATGATCTTGATTTCACAAGCCGGATGTCAGGCGCAGGAGTCGATCAGTCACATCTGTGATAGCTGCTGTTGTGTGACACTGTGAAGTGATGAGGTCTCCTGCCCGTCCTGCCACAGCTGCTCCACTCCAGGCAACTTCAATCAGACCTTCGGAATAATTCCAGACATTTTTGGGTTTGTCCAGCCTCACCCAGGTTTTAATTGCAACTTGTGCGTTTTCCACTGGAGAGAAGAGCTGGAGCCCTGTCCCAGCCAAGCCGTGAGTCAGTCCCCTGCTAGGTGTGGCTGCAGGTACTCTCTTGGGCTGCACGGTGAGGTACTGGTGGTGTAGCACTTACTCAGCTCCAAAGTATTGCTTCCTGCTTAAAACTGCTGGGGGAAGGATGAGAAGCAAAAGAACCACTTCTTTGAAAAGATAATGTTTGATCTCTGCCCTAAACAGGCAAGCCAGGGAAGCAGCTGTGCACTCCAGCAGCGGGCAGGCTGGGAGGGAAGCCCAGCAAAGCCCTGGCTGGGCTCAGATGTGGCAACGTAGGAAACAGGGTTTGCTTCTTCATGGGGCTTTTCTGTTAATGAGACAGTGCAGGTTTGAGTGAAGGGTTCAGGTCCAGGTTGGATGGGGCCCTGGGCAACCTTGTGTAGCTCCAGGCCTGGAGGTTGGTGTCCCTGCCTGTGGCAGGGGGTTGGAGCTCTGTGACCCTTGGGGTCCCTCCCAACCCAGACCAGGCTGGGATTCTATGAAGGCTGCTGGTCTCCTCCTGTCACACCCTGTGTGATCTCAGGAGGGTCCAAAAACCGCAGGACCCAACTGGTGACTGAAAGCCAAACAAGATGAACAAGCCCTTCTGCATTCACTGGGAGGAGAGCGTGTCCCAGCAGCGGTGCTGGGTGAACCCTGGGGCACACAGCCAGCGGGGCTTCGGCTCGGGAGGCGCTGGGTGAAACTCCTGCACAACCTGGGGTTTTGGGGAGAGGTGGGACGGGGTGAAACGCTGAAACCTTCCCACAGCCAGGCTGTGCTCTGCTTGTTCTGCCCAGCACGGTGGTTCGATTAGCTCCCAGAGCTGTTGTCCTCTTAAATGGAGTGGCTTCTCAGTGCGAGTTAGGAGTGTGTCGCAGTGTTTAATGTGCAGGGGAGGAATGGAGATTGGAGTGGCACCAAGCCATGCTGGAGCACTCACGTACTCTGCTTGTGTCTTTGTATGCTCAGAGGTCCCCCTTGATCAGAATACACCTGCCAGTGACACACCAGCTTGCTATGAGCTTCAAGAATGTTAAACCTGAGTTTCTGTTGGAGAAGAGGAACATTCCTGCTTGTGGCAGTTATGGTTTGGCCTGTGAAACGTGGCAGGAATAGACTTGCAGGGCTTCAAGAGGCACGAGGCCCTAACCCCTGCGAGACAGCCCGGGTGTGTTGCGGGGTGACGTGGTGCTGGTGTGTTCCCAGGGTGACGTACGATGCTGCTGTGCTGCAGGCACCGGAATGCCAGGCGTCAGCAGTGGGAAAACAGCTGAGCTGAGAGACCAGCAGCTCATCGCAGGTTGTTGGCTGCACAGCAGATGACTGTAAATCTTGGTCTGCAGAACACATACCCAGAGCATCTGAGTGAAACTGGAGAGCTGTCACCATTGCAGAAACTGCTGTGCCACTGGTGTTACTGGCTGACTTGCTGCTCAAGCTGGCCAGCCAGAGACAGGGCTCTAGGTGCTGTTCAGCCTGGAGAGAAGCAGCCTGAGAGGGGATCTGATCAATGGGGATCAATAGCTGAAGGGTGGGACACAGGGGGCCATGGGCAGCCTCTTCTCAGTGTCTGTGGGGACAGGACAAGGGGCCATGGCCTCAAGTTGGAGCACAGGGAGTTCCCCCCCAATGTGGGGAAGAACTTTTCCCCAGTGAGGGTGAGGGAGCCCTGGGACAGGCTGCCCAGGGGGTGTGGAGTCTCCTTCTCTGGAGAGATTCCAGCCCTGTCTGGACACCGACCTGTGTGCCCTGTCCTAGGGACCCTGCTTTGGCAGGGGGTTGGGCCCCATGGGCTCTGGAGGGCCCTTCCCACCCCTGTAATTCCAGCCCTGGGCAGCTTGGCTGTACCCTCAGCACAGCTCCCATGGGGCTTGTGCAGGGAAGGGAGCCAGGGCGAGCACCAGGCTGGAGAGAGGGAGCACAGGTACTTGTTAAATATTCGGTTCAGTTGTCTGAACTACCTGTGTTCTCACCACAAGCCTACAGTGTATTCACACCGCCCCTTCTGACTGGGAATCACTGTTGGGGTCGGAGTATCCTGGCTGTGTGGGTGTGCAAGTTGTAGTAGCACAAGTCATCTCTACTTGGAGACTGGGTGTCCTGTCAGACTTCCAAACTGGAGCCATTCACATGGATGTGTTTACACTTCGGTGCCGTAAGCCCAGAGAGCAAAGGCATCCACAGGATCACCAGGTTGGAAAAGACCTTTGAAGATCATCAAGTCCAACCATTCTCATCTTAAACTAAACCATATCCCTGAGCACCTCATCTACCCTTTTTTTGAACACACCCAGGGAAGGTGACTCAGCCCCTCCCTGGGCAGCCTGTTCCAGGCCCCAAAAACTCTTTCAGTAAAAAATTTTTTTCTAATATCTAATCTGCCCCTGCCCTGGGACAGCTTGAGCCCATTGCCCCTTGTCCCATCTCCTGTCCCCTGGCTGAAGAGACCATCCCCCACCTCTCTGCACCCTCCTGGCAGGGCAGGGGAGGTGGATGGGGAGAAGGTCTCCCCTCAGCCTCCTCTTCTCCAGGCTGAACACCCCCAGCTCCCTCAGCTGCTCCTCAGAGGATTTGCCCTCCAGCCCCTTCCCCAGCCTGGTTGCCCTTCTCTGGACTCGCTCCAGGACCTCAGAGTCCTTCTGATGGTGAGGAGCCCATTGAAGCCAAGCAGTTCTGGTTATGTTGTATTTCTGGGAAGGGGCCTTGCTCCCCCCATGCTCCCAGCGGGGGTTCCTGGGTGCTGTGGTGCTCTCTGCTGTGCTGGAGCTCCCATTGCAGCAGAGATGGCTTTCTCTGCCTTAGCTCACCCTGAGCTGTGCAGCCCTCAAGCTGTCAGAGGGTGTGATACACCCTTAGTAAGCTTAACTTAAATCAGGAGAATGCAGTAACTGCTTTGAGCCTCAGCTGGTGCCTGGCCTGCTCCAGGGCAGTCCTCAGGTGGTAGGGTGGGGTGTCCTCTGCTGCTGGGCTTGAGGGGCCCACGGTCACCTCAGTCACCCCAGGCACCCAGCACCCAGATGGAGCCTGGGGAAGGCAGAGAGAGCTGGGGCTGTTCAGCCTGGGGAAGAGGAGACTGCCAGGGGATCCCATCGACACTGGCCTGTATCTAAAGGGGGTGTGAGGGACGGGGCCGGGCCCTTCTCAGGGTGCCCAGCGACAGGATAAGGGGCACTGGGCACAAACTGGAGCACAGGAAGGTCCAGCCCAATGGGAGCAAAAACTTCACTCTGCAGCTACCCAAGTCTTGGGCCAGGCTGCCCAGGGAGGTTGGGGAGTCTCCTTCTCTGGGGACATCCCAACCCAGGGTCCTGGGCAGGATCTTGTGCAACCTGCTCGAGGTGACCCTGCTTTGGTGGGGTGGGACTGGCTGATCTCCAGAGGCCCCTCCAGCCCCACCAGTCAGGGTTCTGGGATACAGCGAGATGTCATTTGGGTGCTAAAGCCATAGTGGTTTGTGTCCTGAAGTCAGTGTTCAGAGCAGCCTCTGCTGGCAGGTTACACTGACTCTCACCTTGTCCTTGGGAAGTGGAGGGCTTTCAAGGACTAAAGCTTGCTTCTGAAGTGATTCCTGTGGTTAGTGGGCAGGGAGCAGGGTGTTTGATGGGGTTTCCCTGATGACCCCCAGCCTGGGAACACCAGCAGTTGTGTCTGGGGGCTGTGCATGTGGAAATTGCTCCTTTCCTCTGTCCTTTCCCTGGAAGCCTGGGGGGGTGAGGGGTGTCCCCACCTGAGCAGTCTTTATTCTGGCACAAAGTCCTCGGGCTCGCAATGAGCTTTGATGTCTGCACACTAATATTTGATCCTGTCTCATTGCAGGACTAAGCAAGGACGAAGGAATCTGGTCAGCTCTGCAGAGCGCTGGAAATCCAGTGAGAACCTGGCTCTGGTGTGCAGGAAGGAACCCAGGATCAGGAAAGCAAAGCACAGAGCTCTGGGAGCAGAGGTCAGTAGGAGTAAACACGAAAGTAGCAGAGAGGTACCAAACGTGTGCTGCCCACAGAGTCACAGACTCACAGGGTTGGAAAAGCCCTTTAAGCTCATCCAGTCCAACCATCCCTGTCCTGTGCTGACCCAGATCCCTGAGCACCTCATCTCCCCTCTGTTAAACACCCCCGGGGGTGGGGACTCAGCCCCCTCCCTGGGCAGCCTGTGCCACAGCCCCACAACTCTGCCAGTAAAACAATTTTTGGTAATATCTGATCTGACCCCCCTCTGCAGTGCCCGTGCTGGTGTGAGCATCGCGCTCCCCCTGCGCCCTGCTCTGTGCAAGGGGAGCCCCGTACTGCAGGTCCCCTGTGGCGTCTGGGAGGAGGAGATGGGACCTCCAGGGTTGGGAGGCTGGAGCAGCCCGTGGCTGTTGGGTAAGAAACGGTGGGAGAAAAGGTAACCTCACAGTGTGATGTGATGTGCTGCTTCACTTCTGCGTCAGCCGGGCAGGCGCTGGGCATCCCTGGCTGTGCTGTCCCATAGGAGGTGCCTTTCTGCAGCGACCGAAGCTCAGACCAGCCTTTGGTTTTCCTTGGTGAGCTTGCTCTCCTCAGCAGGGTTGTCCCTGCTGCTGGCAGTGAGGCATGGAAGGGCTGAGGTCTCCAGAATTTGTGGTTAAATTTCTCTTTGGGCTTTCGTTACGCTTCCAGCCAGGTGCTGGTGAGGCTGCTGTCCTGGGGTGAGACCTTGGGCTCTTCCCCAGGTGAAACACTGCCTGACACTGGCAGATCCCAGTGTGCCAGGAGCTTACATGGAATGGATTGCTTTCAGTGCATTTGTTGCTAAAAGGCCCAGAGAGAAGCAGGCGGGGGTTGAGTTTCACTGTGATCTTGAATTAATCTGAGCTACTTCTGCATTCCACCTTGGAGCCTGGCGATGTCTTGAAACCCTGGCTGGTACCTTCCAAACCTCTGCAGGCTCAGGACCTTCCCAGCCACCCTGGCAGGTAGGACCAGCCCACATCTTTCTGCAGTTTGGGAGCTGTTGATGTGCAGGGCCTGATTGTGGAGAGAACTGGTGTTTGAAATGGGAAAGAAACTTAAAAATAAGAAACTTTATCTTAAATATTAAGCAGTTTAATTTTTAAAAGGTTTTTTTTTTAAACACCGCTTAATTTTTATGATTTTTTTTCCGGCCTTATGGTGCTTAGAAATATGAGTAACATGTATAGATCCTTCTAGAAGCCAGGGGAAAAGTAAATGGCTTTTCTTGAGCTCGCTGTATTCGCTTTCCTGTGCCTTTCCATCGACGCTGTCAATCCATCCCAACTCCTCGGCCGCAGCCTTGCCGCTTGGTGGCACTGGTGTTCCTTACCAGAGCCGGCCCCGCCACCGCACCCCTCACCACAGCTCCAAAAGTTTGGGGTCCCTTGGAAACAGCTTCTGCACATGAATGAAAATAGGCACGAGTAGGCTGGGCTGTTTGCAGTGACTGCAGCCTTGTGGGGAGGGCTCCTCGTGGACCCCCCTCTCCGGGTCATGGTTCTCCAGCTGTCTGTAAAGTGAGGCAGGTGGGAAACCCAGGGAAAGGTCTCTGAGCCCCTTCTCAAGGGTGCACGCACTTCCAGTCCCTGGGGGGATGCTGAGAAGGGGAAAGCGTTTGGTATGGAAACACCTCAGGAGGTAGAGGTGAAGGACTCCTTTTGATACTCCCTGAGGGTGGGTGCATAATGCCTCTGCTAATTCAGGAAAAGGAGTGATGGATGAACAGCTACAGGACCAGGGGGTGTGACGGAGCACAGGCAGCATGGCTGGCTTAAATAAAACCTGAACAGTTCCCTAGGGCACCTACCATTCGTGTGCTTTCTACCTCTCCACACTTCCCATGCTTCCTTCCTGTGCTGGATGTGCTGAACGAGGCCAGCTCATGGCCACAGAGTGATCATCTGTTCCCCAGCACAGACCAGTCAGGGCTGGCAGCCCCCAGCAGCACCTTCCAGGTGACAGTGCCTCAGTTTCCCCAGTTGTGCTGGAGGATATGGCACAGGAAACCCCTCGTAGTGCCCCTGGCTGTTGGCACAGAGAGTTTGGGCAGCAAATTGGGAAGTTTCTGGTCTTTGAACTGGGATTTGTGGTATTTTGGAGGAATGATGTGCAGCAGGTTGTGAAGGTGCTTTCTCTTACCCAGAGATGGACCTGAAGGTTGCCATGGCACGCAGAATGCTGCCTTGGGAAGTGGCACTGGGAAGCATGAGCCTTCCCAACACAGACAGGAAAGGAAGGCAGGACTGAAAGCACCATCATTTGGTTGGTACTGGTGTCTCTCTCTGGCATCTCTACCTCCAGTTATCTGGTTTTATTTCCTGCCTCATCACAGGGCAACACTCCTCTGCCTTGTGCTGGAGAGGGGAGCCAAGTCCCTGCCAAGGCCTGGGAGTGACCTGTGCTGCTGTGGGTGTCCTGAGGCCTGGGAGTGACCTGTGCTGCTGTGGGTGTCCTGCCGCCTGTGCTCTGCTCCCTGTGTCCCTCCTCCTCCTCACTGTGTGTTCCCACACACGGTCTTCCACCTCCTGGGCTCATAGGAGGGGAGAAGAGCTCACCTTTTATCCTCCCCCCCTGACTCTGCAGGTGCCTATGCTGCCGCAGCACCAAGCCTTCACCCCAGTGCTTTGGGGGGAGGGTCCTGCTGGCCCTTTGGAGAGGGCTCGTCTGCACTCTGCTGCCAGAAGAGCTGGGAACAGCTCTGTTCTGGAAAGCCCCCCTTCCTGCTTCCAGTAGCCTTTAAATTCCATGGGAGGGAAAAAGAGTTATGTAAGTTTTTAATTAAACCTGGAAAATCCATTCTCCCCCATCCCTCTTCCCAACTGCATCTATTGAAAAGCAGCTTTCACTGGAAAAAAACTTTTGGTTAAAAAAAAACCCCAAACCCTAAAACTGTGAGAACCTTTTATTTTAATATTTTGCCAGGAATAATTTCAGGGAATCTGTAACTCTGGAACTCTGTGTTTCCTCTCATCCTACCAGTGTGTTAGCTGGTGCAGCTGGTTTAGGGTTTGGGGAAAAAGGAACCTTGCCAGCTGTGGTTGGATTCCTGGAGCAGTCCCAGAGTTGTGCAGGTCTGCGGGCTGCTGGTGGGTGTCTGCTGCACCTCAAGCAGCCTAGGCAGTGCTGAGAGATCGGAGCACTTTTGCTGTCAGCAAGAGAGGGAACATTTAACTGCTTGCAGTGAAGTGGGTGTTTGTGGCTCTCCTGGTGCATACAGGTGGTGGTGGTGGAGCAGGGTGTCCAGGTCTGGTGCAGACAGGGACCAGCAGCATCACTGGACCCACGAGGAATTATGGTAACAAGAAGTGCCAGGCAGCCTGGGCTCTCCTGCAGCCTTGTGCTTTTGCTGTGTTGCACAGGGGTTTCCTAACCTTTCCTGCTGGGAGATGAGTTGGTGTGCACAGCCTGGGTGTCCCAGGGCAGGACAGGTGAGGGAGGATGCTCAGGTGAGCTGCCTGAGGACAGGCTAGGTGGGAAACAGAGGGTAGGCACTGGCTTCTTCTCCTGGAGCTCATTGCTGCAGAACTTCTCACTTCCACACGCGTCTGCATAGGTACCTGGTGGGCAGCCCTGCATTACTCTTACACTGCCTCAGTTTGCTGTTCTTCTGCCAGGCAGGCTGGAGTAAGCTGGGTGCTCACTCCTGTAATTACCTGTTGAATGGGAAGGGTCTGACCTGTGGACATGCAGAGGACTTGCTGCCTCTGGAGAAACCATGAGCTGGCATTGCCTCTGACCTTGCTTCCTTGCTTTTTCCTTCCCCTTGTTTCCCAGATGGAGGTATTTTCCATCCATGACAATGCAAACCGTGTTAGCCACAGGGACACAGACACACGGTGCCCACTGCTGTACTGCAACTCACATGTAACGCTGGCAGCAGAGTCACTCAGGCTTCTCTGGAAAGATTCCTCCTGTTGAATTGTTGTTTATTGCGGGCCATTACACCACCTGCTCGATTGTAGGGAGAGCTTTTTCCTCCTGCAGTTTTCTCCAGTGGAGCGTCTCTGGCACCGATGAATACCTGTGTGCGTTGCCCAAAGGGTGGCTGGGGAAGGCAGCGTTTCCCAGGGAGTTTAAGCTCCCTCCAGAACAAAACGGGGAAAAAAATCTGTAAGAAAGGAAAACATGGGCTCATTAGAACATCTTTTGCTCTGTGGCAAGTTCAGGCCCTCGGGAAAGCAGAGGAGAGTGAGGGATAGACATCCAGGGGTAACCTGTGCCTGCTGGCCGGAGCTGGGAGCCCCAGTATGACAGACATGGACCCTGGCTCCTGTCCAGCTCCTGATCCATAAAGCACGAGGGGATGCTTCCTTCTTTTAGCTCTTCCCAGGGAAGATATCAAGGGTTTCTGGACATGATTTTTAAAAGAAGTTCCACTGCCCATTGGTGAGGTGGGGAGTATTAGTGCTTATCCTTCCTGGAGGCTGGGGCACAGTCCTGCTCCTGCATCCAGCCAGCACCCCGGGCGATGCCTCCCCAGGCCCTGGTGAAGAGCGTGGCCCACAGCGTGCCCCAGTGAAGCAGTGCTGTGGGGCCACTAGAGAGGCTTTCAGAGGCACAGCAGCTGTGCACGGTGTGCACTGCTGGACAGGCCTGGCCCGCTCTCCTCTGCGGCAGTGGTTCTACTGGACATCCTGCCTCTGGGTACAGAGCGCCAGGTGGGACCCTGCAGGAATCTCAGGCAGCCCTGCCTGCACGAAGGGTGCTGCCTGGGGCCCGTTCCCAAAGGGTGCTGGGCCCCTTCCTGAAGGGTGCTGCCTGGGGCCCCTTCCCGAAGGGTGCTGCATGGGGCCTGTTCATGAAGGGTGCTGCCTGGGACCCATTCCCAAAGGGTGCTGCCCGGGGCTCTGCCCACTGCCTGACTCCAGCTGGGCACAGGCCATGTCCAAGGGCTGACATGCCAATCCACAGCCCTTCCCTGGCTGGCTCTCCCTGTGATGGAGCATCCACACTGGCCTGGTGACCTCTCCCTTGTGTGGTAGGGGTGGGTTGCTCTTGCACCACGCTGTCCTCCTGCCCCTCAGGCTCTCACACAAGGAATGCCAAGTGGATGGCCAAAGCTGAGGGCTGGCCCAGCTCAGACTCTGCCCCCACAGGAATGGCCTGACGAACCCCAGTTCTCCCAGCAACTCTATGTCCTAGGACGCAGTTGGAGCTCTGGAAGCCAGAGGTATCTCCAGACTCTCCATTTTGGTGTGTTTTCCTTATCTTTTCACTTTTCCCCAAGTCACAGAAGCATGCAGGTGAGGAGTGTTTTCCTTTCCAGGGCTCTGTTATTTCTTCCCTCAGGTCAGTTCTCACAGAATCAGCCTCATGTGTTGATTTTGTTGGTTGAAGTGCTGTAGACACTTGATACTTTGCACTTACTGAGGTTGGCTTGTGCAGGGAAACCCACCAGGCTGGCTGCTCTTCTCCATGTAGTAATCTGCCCTTTTCCAAATAGTTACTTTTCACTTTCCTTATTTACAGATTGAGTTGGGTTTTAATCATTTTCTTTCTGTCTGTGGGCTTGGCTTGGATGTTCTGCCAGGAGCCTCCCATGGTTTTGGTCCTGTGCAATGAAAAGCTTTCTGGCTTTTATTTATTTAAGAGCGTTTTTAAGGCTTGTTGGCTGGCAGGCAGTGCTGGAGAGGCCATGGTGATGAAATGGCACAGTGATGGTGTGTCTGGGAAAGGAAGAAGCGCAGGGGAAGTTCTCATGGCTGTGCTGCATCCTTCCTGGGACCAGATGCCCTTTCCTGGAGCTGCTGGGGCAGGCAGCAGGGTGGTGTTGTATTGGCAGCCTGGGTGCTGCAGGGACTTTACATCAAACACAGCCCAGCACTGTGTTTCATCAGCCCTGAGAGTTTTCTGAGGCTAAAATTCCCTTATTTCACAGCATCACAAGGTTGGAAAAGCCCATCGAGTCCAACCATCCCTGTCCTGTGCTGATCCAGAGCCCTGAGCACCTCATCTCCCCTCTGTTAAACACCCCCAGGGCTGGGGACTCAGCCCCCTCCCTGGGCAGCCTGTGCCACAGCCCCACAACTCTGCCAGGGAAGAACTTTGCCCTCCCAGCTGAGCTGACCCTGCCCTGGGGCAGCTTGAGCCCATTGCCCCTTGTCCCATCTCCTGTCCCCTGGCTGCAGAGACCATCCCCCACCTCTCTGCACCCTCCTGGCAGGGCAGGGGAGGTGGATGGGGAGAAGGTCTCCCCTCAGCCTCCTCTTCTCCAGGCTGAACACCCCCAGCTCCCTCAGCTGCTCCTCAGAGGATTTGCTCATGATTATTTCCTCCCATTCAGGGAGGACTGTGGAACTGTCTCAAGGCACTTGTGCTGGAGGCTGAATGGCTTGAAGCCTCTACGTGTACTGCTGGCAGGTCCTTGGCGTGGGGCTCAGCTGCCCAGCTCAGCACCCTCTGCTGCTTCACTCCCTTTTTAAGCCCCTGTAAGCCAGCACTGCTTTTTCAAGCTGTATGCTCCAGCACAAGATGTGGGCCTCATCCTCCTCAGCCTGCTTAGACAGGCTTTCCACGGGCGGTTTTGCCTTCTGCAAAAGCACTTTAATATTTCTGTTTACTCTTTTGGAGACAAGATCAATATTTGTTAGATGCAATTATGAGGAATGATGGATGTGCTGCCAGCAGTACCAGAGTATGAAAAATAACATTATGGCACAGGCCTGCTCTCAATAAAAGCAGAGGAGACACAAACAAGCTGGCCTGAGCAATCCCACCCCAAAACAGGAGTGCTGTGATAAACAGGAAGCTTTAAATTGGAGCTGATTGCCTGCTTCCTGGCACTGGTGGGGAATTGGCTTAGGTGAGAGCTGGAGTTGCCTGGGCTGTGTTTGTGCCCCTCTGGGTTGATTTCAGTGACTGTCCCATGTGTCACACGTGGCTGTGCATGACTACTGCTGTACCCACACTGCACAGCACTGCTCGTACTCACTGAGCTGCTGCCAGCAGAGCCCATCCCCCAAATCCTTCCATTCTCCTCCAGTTGTAGTCTGGGGTTGATGCTGGGTGAGCTTAGGGCATTGTCCTGCTGAGGTGGGCAGTGCTTCCCAGGCTCCATCCCCAGCCTGGATCCCACCTCTCAGATCTCCACCCTGTCCTGTGCTCAGCCACATCGCTGGTGGGGGTGGGAGCTGGTTGTTCGTCCCCCCACACTCATAGGAAGGCTGTGAGGAGCTGCTGTCATGTATGTACTGATGTGCAGGCACCAGCAGTGCCTCTGCCCCAGCCCTTGTCTGTATTAGGAAGGCTTTCTGCTGATGTTAATAATTAAGCATGCACGCCTAGGGGCAGGCTGGCTTCCCACTCCTCCCAGGGTAGGGAACTGCTGGCAGCCTCAGAGAGGGGATCTGTCCCAGGGGACCTGTCCCAGGGGATGGAGAGGAGGTGGGAGATGGCAAAACGGAAGGGTCTGCTTTGCAGTTAGTACACTGCTGGCAGTGACGGCTTGTGCTGGCCCCTGGGGAGGATCGGTGGGTGGGTGGAGGGATGGATGGATGGATGGATGGATGGATGGATGGATGGATGGATGGATGGATGGATGGATGGACAGACAGGTGAACAGACAGGGCAGCACCAGGGCAGTGTGGGCTGCCTTTGGGTAGGGCTCAAGTGCCGTTGCTGTCCCTGTGAGCCAGCAAACAGGGGACAAGAAGTAAGGTGCAAGCACTGAGGAACATTCTGCTCTCTGGCTCCATGTCAAGTCCCCAGGAGTTTGTGTAGAAACTGGTGGGCCAATACTGCTGGCTGAATGGTGACAAAGGACTGGGAAAGAGCTCTGATGGGGACTTCGACTAGCAGGAGGCTGGAGCCCAGAGATTCAGATTTATGAAGCTGCTGGTTTTACCTAATAGGTAATTTTTCCTCCTTATTCCTATAGTGACTCTCAGGTCTTGCCAAGAAGTGAATCTCAAAACCCAGTTTCCCCCAGTAAATGACAGCACTGAAGAGGCAGTGTCCCAGGAACAGGAGGTGCCTGAGGTGCTGGTTTTTCTGACTCATGTCAGTGAGGGCAAGTGGTGAGGAAAAGGAAGAAGCACTGCTGCCTGTCTGTGTTACTACTGGGGCACTTCCTGAACCAGCAGCAAGTGCTCCAGAGCAGGCAAAGCATCTTAGTGTGGGACCTCCCAGCCAGCATGATGTGGAATCTCTCTGCTGGTGATACTGGGAGGATTCACATGATTCGAGGCTCTGTGTGACCAGGAGCAAAAAACTCTGATCTCTTGGCTGAAGCTGGGCAGAAACCCACCACCCTGTGGGAGGGGACCCAGCAGCTCCCACCGCCCCGGGGAGCCCTCTGGTGTCAGGGTCCCGCTGCTGGTGGGGGTAGAGGATCCTCACCCCAGAGGTGCCTTTGCAGCACCTGAAGACTTGGTAGTGCCGAGGCTGACAATGTGCATGTGTGTGTGTGGGGGTTCCTCTCTTTTTTCCCCTCTTTTTTCTCCCCTTTGCTGTGTTCAAGGTTAAACTTTCGACCACAGAGATTACTGGGTAAAAGACAAAGGATGCTGATCAGTGGGGGGAGAAGATACATTTTACAAAAGATTTTTAGCTGCAGTACCTGAAGATAGATCAATATTTTCTATTTGCCTTAGCACTAAGCTTATTTTCCTTCATCGCTGAAGAGACACTCACTTGTGCCTTCTACCAAAGCATTAAACTGTTCTCTTCTGATAAATGGGAAGACAAACAATGGTGCTTTCCAGGAGCTGCTTTATCGTGCAGAAATCCATCAGTCCTGGTGATCAGCAGAGGAACCCACACCTCTGTCCTAACTCTGGGAATCCAGGCTGGATCCGAGCCTCGCTGGCACCCCACTGGTGGAACCACCCAGAAACTGCTCAGAGACTCCCACACTGCTCTGCCCTGCCTGCCCACACACAGAACCCTCCTGGGAACCTCCTGCAGGACCTTCCCTGGGAATGTGGAGCAGCTCGCTCCAGCTCCGCGCACGTGGCCGGAGGGATCTGGGGACAGCCTGGCTCACGGGTACCTGCTTGTCCCTGCTGCTGAGCGATGGTGGCTGAGAAGCAGGTACACACCAGCTGCCTAAAACAGTCTCTAGGAGCTCAAATTAAGCCTTAAAATGGTTGATAAATGTAGAAGCTTAATGCTGGCTGAAGGACAAGGTGAGCTCATCATTACAGATGGCAAAGTACCTATGAGGTGGTTGGAAGTGTCCCCTTGCAACACCCTTCTGATGCCCTTTCAGGCAGCTCAAGGCCTCCATCAGTGCGTGTTAGGGGTGGGGGGAGCACAGGCATCGGACCAGCGATGGGCTTGGGCACCAGTTGGACACCCAGGGTGTCCCGGAGGGAGCACGTCCATGGAGTCATGGAGGCAGCACATGCAGGAGCCACGAGCAGGGTCCCCTTCTTCAGACTCAAGGAGAGGAGGTGCCTACGATGGAGTATTGTTTTCTTTTTCATTAAACAAGCAGTTGATGCCAGTCATGGCACAGGAACCAAGGCCTCTGTGAGGCAGCTGAGCGCAAGGCACCGTGCTTGGTGGCAGTGGTGGCGTGGGGTGCAGACCCCAGCAGGGAGCGAGCTGAGCGATGCACACACAGCGATGGCATTTCCCTGCGGGGACGGGGGAACAGATGGAGTTTACCCGACTCACAGGAACAGAAAGATGCACACTTTGAGCTTGATCCAGCTCCACTGAAGTATTTTTGGAGGAGAACTTGCACTCCTAGAACCTGCTGTGATGAGAGAGCCGTGCTGACACCCCCCAGGTGAGCCAGAGCAGCGTTGGGCTGCGAATCGGTGCCCAGGGGTGCCTGGGTTGGACATGGGCCAGTTCAGTGGACGAAGCATCATGAGGATGGGCCAGTCCAGTGATGTATCTCCTCTGTCACCATCGTGTGAGGACACCAGTTTGTGGGCAGTGGCTGGTGACAGTGGTGGAAGCGTCCCTGCTGCAGCTCCTGTCCCTTCAGCACTGGGGTGTTCAGCATCCCCACGGACACTGCCTCCTGCACCAGCGATTCCAAAAGCAGCGTAAACATCTCAAACAGCCTGCTGCTGATGTTCTTGGGACTGTGGACAGGAGTGTCTGGGGCTGCTGCTATCTGGGAAGCCCTCAGGCACAGGCCCAGGCCTGCCATGCCCTGGGGTGTAGCATGAAGGGCTGTGTCCCAGCTCTGTAGGTGCTGTGTGCAGGACGATGCATGAGCAGCAAGCTCTGACTTAGGATTCTGGCAGTGAAATTGTGTTTCTGGGCTGGTTTAGCTGCTCCAGGGTGTGTGGGACCTTACCTGGGAGCTGCAGGAAGCACAAGCACTCCTCTCCATGGAGAGCAGCACGGCACAGGGTCGGGGCAGAGCAACACTTTAGTTTCTGGATTTTCTGTCTGGTTTTAGGGGTGTCAGTGCCTCCTCCCAGCCACTGCAGGAAATCCAGAAGTCCTGTACTGAACCATGGCCTGGTGCCTGGGCTCCAGGCAGGGTATGACTTGGTGTTTGCAGCCTCAGCTGCTATAGAACTGGGCTGAAAGCACGTTGGGAACCACGCTTTCCCGATGGCACTGCGTAACACAAGTCCAGCCTCAGGAGAAAGGGGAGTTTTCTTCTCTGAGCAGCTTTGCATCATTACCCTCAGAGGTGGATTATTTGTTGTTAAAATAGTTAATGTGACTGTGAAAAAGGGATTTGCCATGGCATGGGTGGATGTGCTGGTGTCGGGTGGGTGTTGTGCCAGCCCTGCAGACACAGGGGCAGAGTGGGGTGCAGCCAGCTCCAGCACGTCCCTGCCAGGGGTGTCCTGGGGGTTGGCCAGGGAAAGCCCATCCTGAGTGTATCTGCACCTGTGGGGAGGGGGATATGAGCTGAAAAGGCTGGGGGCTGGTGTTGAGCTGTTGTTACCTGTGTGGGAGGGATGCTGGTGGCAGCAGGTCACACCTTGGCTGCTGAAGGTGTCTGCCTGTGTGTTACTAACGTGGGACAGGCGGGCAGTGACCAGGGCAGTGCAGAAGGGGAGGTGTGGGTGTTCTGCTCGAGCTGAGCCCCAGGGAAAGCTGGCTGGAGCTGGCAGAGGGCGTGCAGTGAGCTGGGCACGCAGCCCTCAACCAGCAAAGAGGGGCTGTGGGCTTGGGAATGAGTCACCTATAACATGGTCAGGACACACTCAGTTACAGGGGACTAGCTAAACCCAGGGAAGTCCAGAAACAAGGTTTCTCTGTTGGCAAAACCTTTTTTCCCAGCGAGTGTAACAGATGTGAGGGGTGAGTGAGCACAGAACTGAGGAGTGTGGGGAGCCAGAAGCTGTGCCCCAGGTGGTGGTGAGGGCTGAGGACTGGGAGATGGTGAGCAGAAGCCTGACAGCTCAACTAATTTTCTGGCCCCCTTCTTTTTCTTTCTTTTCTATTTTAATTTCCTTTTCTTGCTTGCCTCCTTGCTTTCCCTCTTTCTCATTTCCTATCTTTTCCTCTCTTTCTTTCTAAACCCCACACCTGTCACCCTTCTCCTCACTGTCCCCATGCCTTTGCAGGGCTCTTCCCCATGTGTGAAGGGAGCAGAGGAACAGGAGGGGAATCAGCTTGTTAAAAGGGCAGAGACTGGCAGGACAAGGGGGATGGAGTGAAGCTGGAGGAGGGAAGGGTGAGAGGAGAGATTGGGGGGAAGTTCTTTGCAGAGAGAGTGGTGAGGGGCTGGAAGGGGCTGCCCAGAGAGGGGGTGGGTGCCCCATCCCTGGGGGTGTTCAAGGCCAGGTTGGATGGGGCCCTGGGCAACCATGTGTAGCTCCAGGCCTGAGGTTGGTGTCCCTGCCTGTGGCAGGGGGTTGGAGCTCTGTGACCCTTGGGGTCCCTCCCAACCCAGCCCAGGCTGGGATTCTGTGATCCCATGGCCAGTGTTCCACAGCATCATGTCAAGCCCAGGAGCCTCCCTTCTTCCTCAGCTAATTCCTCACACACACCGAGTCCCTGGCCCTGCTCAGTGGAATCAAATAAACATCGACTGCACTTAACCTCACAGATCTTTAAGATTGATAGTTGTAATGGTTAATTAACAACAGTTAATCATTTAATTGCAAAGAGATGTTATTATTGCTTGGCAGGTATTGTTTTGCAGGGCCCTTCCCTGCTCTGGGTGCCCCAAGGTGACATGGGGCCAGGGCTGTACTGCACGGTCCTGCTGCCTCCCACCAGCACCAGCTGGCTCCTGTAACCCCTATTTTGGGAAAACAGGGGAGCAGGTGTCTTCAGAGCTGTTTTCATAGCAAACAGCAGGAATTCACACCTCTCCAGGGTATTTTCACATCCGCAGAGCCTTTTCTGGCGCTGCAAGGAAAACATCCTTTCTTCTCACACTCACTCGCTGGATCTGCTGCTTGTACTTTCCAAATTGCTGTTTTTAGCCTTTGTTGTGACCTTCTGCAAAGGGGTGCCTGAGATCTGGGGCTTGTGTTCTCATCAGGAACCAGAGGCAGGCTTCATTAAGTTGGTACCAGCTTTCTACTGAGCGAGGCAGGGCTGTGACTTCAGAGCCAGAGCCTGAGGCTGGGGCAGAGGCAAGCCTTGCAGGTGGGAGAGATGCTGCTCTGCTCCCTCCTGGGCTCCCATTAACCCCCCCTGTGATGCAGAGCGAGTCACAGAACCCCTCTGTGCCAGTGTTTTGTGAGATCCAGAATAAAATGACACCTTTTCCCACTTCAGAAAGCGACACAAATAGAGAATTAAATACCTAAGTGCCAAGTTGATGTTGTTGCACCCAGCCTGTTTGCTCCAAAGGAATGGCTCTGCATGGGAAACCTATTTTTAAACACTATTTATTTTGGTTGTTGTTGCAAATCTTCTCTTGCACATCCAATTAAAACCCATGTTTTGTGTAATTTATAACTTAAAAAATCAATTCCAGCTTTCCAGCTACGAGTCTTTCATGTCTGGTAGTGTAGTGCTGGGTGTGAGGCTCTGGAAGGGAGCTGTAGGTGAGCTGTAACCTGAGTGGCTGTAGTTTTGGGGGGGTTGTGGAGTTTTCCTGTGACCCACGGGGAAAGTTTCAGCCAACTTGAAGAGGAATAAACTGAGATGAGGCAGAAGGCCTGAAAAACAGGCAGTGGTGAGGGTGGTGTGTCTGCAGGGAATGCCTCTGAGTTCCCCAGCTCAGTTACTCATTTAAACTGTGGGAGACTTTGACTGGAGAACACAGAGTCTGGAAGAGTCGGAATCTGAACCAAATCAGGATGGGTCCCTGGGGGGGCTGGCTGCACCCAGGAGGTGCTGTACAGCCCTGGGGGGCTCATCCCCCTTCTCACCCCAGTATTTGTAGGACACCCACGGGTGATGGGTGCAGGCTGGGGGTCGGTCACCTCCCAGGATGGGGAGCAGGAGTAGATCTGGCAGCTGGAATGAGAGGATTTACCTTGCTGCAGAGGTGGTGCTGAGGGCTGTGCCTTCTCTGTGGCTCTTGTGGGGCTCACACCGTGCCGGGCAGAATCTGACCCTCTCCTGTGAGACTGCCTTCAGAGGAGAAGTCTGGCTCCAGGTAGCAGGCTGCTTCCCTCAGACAGCTCATCTCCAAACCTGAGCTCCAAACCCCAGGGGGCTTGGGGCTCCCTCGGGACAGGGGGTGAAAGCCTTTCTGCAGAGCCCAGCCCTGTGATGCTGCTGAGCCGAGCTGAGCTGAGCTGAGCCAAGCTGAGCCTCCTATCTCCTCCCCTCCCCATTCCCCTGGCTCCGCTGGCCCGATCCTCTGCACGCAGCGATGTGAGGCAGCCGCTGCGGGTACCAGTGACATGAGGCAGCCATGGGGCTATCCAAACCTGCTTCCAAAGGGCCTGAGGAGCTCAAACAGCACTTCACCATGTTGCAGACACAGCACAGTGCACCAGGGCTCCAGAGAGGCCCGAAGTGCTGGGGAGATGGACAGACAGGAGTGAAATACTGCAGGCAGCAGAGGTGCCGTGCGGCACCATCCTGAAGCAGCAATGTGCCCATATTTCATCATTCCCAGGGATCTCAAAATCTGCTGTCAGTCAAGCCCAGCGTGCCAGGGTTCCTGTTTTTACCATCACACAAATGTTTTTGTCACCTCTTCCATCAACTTAACAAAAAGAATCACAGTGCTTTCAGTTTATCCTTCCCTGCCTGGCCTGTTCTCCGGGCTGAACAAAGACAGCGTCTCATCTAGATGCCAGGCTGTTCCTCATTCTGACTTTATCTCTCTCTGTGCAGAGCCTTCTCCTCCCCCTGCAATCCCAGTTCAGCAGTGCAGCCGAAATGACAGCTCCATCTTTCTCCTTCCCCATCTTCTATTTATTAGGGAAGATGCAGAGGCCTCTGTCACGGGCGAGGGGAGGGGGGGGTCGTTGTGAGAGGGGCACGCTGCATTCCTCTCCTGGGCTGGAGCACTCACTTTTTCCCCCTTTCTTGTTGCTGGTATAAATTATCCATCCTGCCCATCCGCTTTGCACCCCCAGTGCTGCTGGTGCATCCTGATGACAGAAATAGCTGACTGGCTCTGGCTGATACAGGATCTGTAAGCAGAGTGTCAGTGGGAGTGGGAGTGCCCTATTTTTGGGTTAATTGAAATGTGAGTGTTTCCTCCTTGCTGAGCCCTCGGTGGTTTTGGGACTGTTCTTTCAGAATACCAAACTCACAGTGCTGCCCACACCTGTCTGAGAATGACCCCTGGCTGTGTGAGAGCACATGTCCCTGCTCACAGGGTCACAGACCCCAGGGGTCCTGGGCTGGGGGGTCTCTGTCCTGCTCTGCTCCCCACATGTCACTCAGGGACCTGACTGGGGGTGTTGAGCATCTCCCCAGGTGGAGCCCTGCAGCCCCCTGGTCAGCCTGCCCCAGAGCCCACCATCCTTGGGGTGAGAAAGGGCTTGCTTGGGTTCAGACTCTCCTGTGCATCGCGCAGGCTGTGCAGAGCGGTGCCTCGCTCACCTTTGTTTTGCAGCAGCAGGATGTTTCCCAGTGCCAATCCTAAGGGCCCAAACGGCTCCACAGTTACAATCCTGGCATGGAAAAAGGAAATGGGGTGTCACATCCCAAATCAGCTCATCTCTCCTGCCTGACCAGTGCTAGGGAGCCCCAGTGACACTTATCCTGGAACAATCCAGCTCCTGATGGTCTGCTGTAATAAACCATCATGGATTTGCTGGCATATCAGCTAACTCTGGCTCTCCCTTCCAGCCTCCTGCAGTGCTGGTGGTCCTTCAGCTCAGGCTGTCTGTCTGGGAAGGCAGGGCCACCCTGGGACTGTCTCAGCTGGGGGTGGATTTGAGCCTGATACACAGATGCACTCTCACTCTTTGGGGCAATTTCCAATAGGTCTGGGCCAATCTGGCTTTTTTTTGGTGTGTGTCTGCCTTCCTGAAAGCACACCAAAGAAAGAACATAAAGGAGGAAGGTCTTGCACCATAAGACTTACTCCTTCCTGTAAAATGATGAATGAATGGTAAGGGTAGCACTGGGAACTGCAGCAAGCCTGTGTGAAGCTGGAAGGACTTGTCTGGTCAGGTCCCATACTCAGCATGCTCAGTCACTGAGACACTAGTAATAAAGTAATGAAAGGACATAAAGTGCAAGACTTTCAACTGAAATTGAAAAATCTGTGTTGCAAGTGAGCAGCCCATATAGGATGGAAAAGGTTCTTGAGGTTTTCTTTTTAGGCTATTCTCCATCTGCCTGCACATTCCTCCAAAACCCCAGGTACTGGTCCTGCTGGGGCAGGGGAGGTCGGGAAAGGCTCCTGTCCTCACCAGAAATGCACTTGCTGGTAGTGGTGGTGTTGGGGGTGCAGAGGCACAGGCAGGTCCGTGGGACAGGGGCAGCACCTTCCCCTGGGTTTCCCCCAGGTTTGCCCATCCCCACCTCAGCACTCCTGAGCGTGGCCAGCTTCTCCCCAGGAGCTTTATGGGAGCAGAAAAGCTCCATCTGTTGCGTACCCCTCAGGGCAGGGGTGGAAGTTCCGTGTCTGGGGCTTTCAGGACGGCTCACCAGGGCTCATCTGACTGCTGGGTCTGCAGCCTGGAAGCAGCTTTTGTGTGGGATAACAGTGTGAATGTCAGAGGCTTGGACAGCCAGAGTAATGCTTGCTGTGGGGTCCAGTGGCTGTACGCCCAGGTGACCTGCTGGGCCAACCCTTCTAGGGCTCAGGAGATGTCTCTCTAAAGATCTCTTTTCTTTCATGTGAACTCCTTCCTGCTTTCCCATTTCAGGCACGTCTGGAAAAGAGTGTGACTTGAGAAGGATCCAAACAGCAGAGGCTCCTGCAGTTGTACCTGTTCACTACTTGGGTACCTGAAGGTCCTGCTGAGGCCACAACAAGGAGATTCCTGGGAAGGTGGTTACAGCAGAGAAGACAAAACACCCAGGAAACAGAAGGCAGCCATGGCCTGCGGGTGACTGTGGCCTCCCTCCCCCTCTGCTCTGCCCTGGTCAGGCCCCTCCTGGAGTGTTGTGTCCAGTGCTGGGCTCCCTGGGATAGAAAAGCCAGGGATCTCCTGGAGAGAGTCCAGAGGAGGCTGAGGAGATGATGAAGGGCCTGGAGCATCTCCCCTGTGAGGAAAGGCTGAGTGAGCTGGGGCTGTTCAGCCTGGAGAGAAGCAGCCTGAGAGGGGATCTGATCAATGGGGATCAATAGCTGAAGGGTGGGACACAGGGGGACATGGGCAGCCTCTTCTCAGTGTCTGTGGGGACAGGACAAGGGGCCATGGGCTCAAGTTGGAGCACAGGGAGTTCCCCCCAATGTGGGGAAGAACTTCTTGCCAGTGAGGGTGAGGGAGCCCTGGGACAGGCTGCCCAGGGGGTGTGGAGTCTCCTTCTCTGGAGAGATTCCAGCCCCGTCTGGACACCGACCTGTGTGCCCTGTCCTAGGGACCCTGCTTTGGCAGGGGGTGGGACCCCATGGGCTCTGGAGGGCCCTTCCAACCCCTACAGCTCTGTGAGCCTGAGATGCTGTAAGGGGGAGCCGGAACGACATGGGCACCAGGCTGCAGCCTCACGCTGCACGGGAGAACAAGACTGGCAGAGCTCCAGCCTTGTGCTTGGGACATTGGAGGACAGGCACGATTTTGGCTGCCCAGACCCCCCTCCTGCTGCAGGGGCAGCACCTGCCTTCTGTAAGGTGCTTGGAGAGGCGGCTTCGCGTCCTTACTGGGAGACAATGGGCTGATTAGACATCTTCATACATAATAGAATAATTATGCAAATAAATGCGTAATACCTATGTTTAACTTAATGTCTTCTTCTGTTGCATATATTTAACTTCTAATTTCTCTCATCTTCTAAAACTAAATATTTTGAAAGGAAACCAAGGCTCTGAGGGAGGCAGCAACCCCCAGCCCCTCCCAGCTCAATCACAGCTTAAAAAATTCTCTTTATTCTCCAATTTGTTACACGACAAAACCTTCCCTGTGCTGCTGTGCCAGGGGAGCTGATGTCCATCCGAGTGAGGTTTTATTCCTGGTGCCTCTGGATCAATATATTATAAGAATTCTTAGAATACTGAGCAAAGGCTCTTTCAGCCTCAGAAAAAGACAATACAACACTGAAAAAATAGCCACAGAAAATCTGTCAGAAGGGCCATTTCCAGCTAAGGAGAACATGTATTAATCTCTGCTCTAAAAGTCAAGTGTTCTTGCTGCTGCATGCTTGTCATTGGGCACTGCCTGGCCGGAGCTTGCTGTCAATTTAAGCCCCATGCATCTGAACAACTAAAGCGAAACCAAGTTTATAAATGCCAGGAATTTGGGGTTGTGGAACAGGGGACTCCAATTGCCCCTATTCATGGCTTTCCTCTGTAGGCACAGGGTCATTTTCCAGAGTAAGGACATGGCTTTGATAAAGACCCAGCTGATTTACAGCAGAGAGGGAAGCCAGGTCTCTGAAGGCTTCACAGGGGGCCGTGCTCCCTCCTCACGCTCCATGTGCACAAGCCAGCTTTTGGCAAGGTTTGTTTCCCCATCTCCAGGTTTTGGGACTGCCAACTTTGGGTGCCCTGTGAGCACAGAAGAGCAGTGGCATCTGGACGCAGTGGTTGGGGAGTTACTGTGGTTCTCTTCTGGAAGCTTGGCTGGTTCCACAGGCTGTGTATTGACCCACGTGGGGTTCCTACCTGACGAGAAACAGTCAGCTCTGACCTCAGCAGTGGCTGCACAGGACAGAAACTCCTCCTTTGCCTGCACCCTTTACTTCAGTAATGCCTCTGGACCTCCCCAGATCACCGTTCCATTAGGTCCAGTCCCTCAGGTACATAACAGTACCGTGCTGTAATCTCACACTTAGAAGGGACCAAGTCTGTTTATCCGCATTTTAAACTCATTCCTCTCATACACAAGGAACCTTTGGGCAAACCCTCATTCCTAGAAATCATTTCCCAGGAGAGAGCCTGTGCTTAAACCCAGAGACTTCCCCAAGCCAAGCACAGCCATGGCTGATTCAGACTAATGTTAGGTTTCAAAGTTGAGAAGCAGTTTAAGACTAATCCTCACAGTATTTACTCCACATCTCCTAAAACCAGTTACCCTGGGGAGGGCTTAACCCTGCAAGAATCTGTGGGATGCTAGGAGAGTAATTCTCCTTTCCACACTTGCCTAATGACCCAGGCAGCCATACAGAGTGGGATTATTCAGGACAGGTCCCAGGCAGAGGCTGGGACATGCTAATGAGCAGAACAAGCAAGCGCCAGCAATGCTGGGGCTGGAGACAGGAATCCCAGGGAGAGACATGAGAAGGCTTTAATTATGTAAAAGCACAGTGCAAAGAGCAAAGCATGAGGCTGTTATCCACATCCACCCAGGGCAGAGTCTGGAGCACAGCGAAGGAGGAGTCCTGAGTTGTTAGTGGATGTTTTGGGCTGGATTGAGGGGCATGGGGGCAGCTTGCCCTTGGAGGCTGTGGGTCAGCATCCTTGCTTTGAGAACATCTGGGGGGGGTTGGAGAACATCTGTGGGCAATGGTTCAGACCTATACCATCCCACTGAGGCTCTGAGGGATTTCAAGTCCCTTTCAAGCCCTTGTCCTACCAATATCTGGCTTTTATTCCTCCTGTATTTTAGTTTTATGTTCAGTAATTAAACGTGACCTGAGATTAAAAGATACATAGGTTGGGTAAGTGTTAATTAGGGAAGATTCAGGACAGTCCTGTGAGGCCACTGTTCCCCTCCTGCAGATGGGGAAGCTAAGTAAGGCAGATGAAGTGCTCAGTGATGCACGCAGAGGCTGTGGTTCCAATGAGCCCAGGAGTGCTGACTCCTCTGCTTTTCCCTTCCCTGCAGCCAGATACATTCGTTTTCCTGTTACTGCCTCTGCAAAGTGCTCCCTCACTTGCTGTCCAGGAAGGGCTTTCTCCTCTTTGGAGGGGGAGGGATCTGAAGTCTGGGCAGAGCTCATCTCTGAAGTGGGGGCATAAATGAACTGGTGGGAGGGATGAGGCTGGGCACACAGGGACAGCAGGGATAATTCCCTGTGAAATGTAGCAGAAGGAAAAAAAACCTTAATGAAAAGACCAGAGAAAGGCAATATTACAGTTGTTAGCAGGGCACCCTAACATGTGTGGTCTCTTGGTGCCTGTGCTTCAGACGTGATGATGCCCATCAAAAACAGTAACACAACACTAACTCTTTGCACAGCTCCTCCTGGCTGTAACCATCACTGCACTGAGCTGCCTCTTCCAGGCATTCACATGAGGGAAATCAGGGTTTTCCATGTGTCTCCCTGGGAACAACTGGCTCAAGAGTCAACAGCCGTGTTCCACTTGATGCTTGAGCCACACATGATGATGATGATGATGATACCACCACTATGATCAGAGGTATTTTATAAAATGCCTTGTTTCAGTGACATTAGGTTTTTATTGTTCACTCTGTCCAGCTCCTGTCACCCAGCTTCCCCCTCTCAGGAATCCCACACCAAGAAGCCTTGCACAGAGCTTTAAGCTCCACTTCAAGAACTGCCAGATCTTGGGCAGGTGCTGGAAGGGGCTGCCCAGAGAGGAGGTGGGTGCCCCGTGTCTGGGGGTGTTCAAGGCCAGGTTGGCTGGGGCCCTGGGCAACCTTGTGTAGCTCCAGGCCTGAGGTTGGTGGCCCTGCCTGTGTCAGGGGGTTGGAGCTCTGTGATCCTTGGGGTCCCTTCCAACCCAGCCCAGGCTGGGATTCTGGGATTCTTTCAGCCCTGGTGCCAGCTTGGCTCGCTGTGTGTGGCGCTCAGGCACTGGGTCAGTGCTTTGGGACTCAGGAAGGGTGCCCAGGAAGGAGTAACAGCTCTTTCAGTCTGTGTCATCCTGGTGTGAATGAGTTGCTGCCCAGCATGGGGAGGAGCTGCCAGCACATCCTCAGGAGCATTTACAGGACCTGAAGCTGTGTTGGCTTTGAGTGGTCTTGGAAGAGGCCTCAGCAGCTGCCGGCGAGTGCTGGGATGGATGGAGGGGCCACATCACACTTCTCACCAATGACTGTGAGTGAGAAAATAAACCAGGGGCATTGTGGAAGGGCAAATGAAGAGACAGCAAAGTGACTAATGAGACTGCTGTGTCCCTCCAGGTAATTACTCCTGGTTTCTGTGGGATAAATGGTGTAATAAAACATGTTGCCATCCCTTCCTCTCCAGAGAGCAGAGCCGGCTGCACCAGGAGTGCTGAAAGCATCTCGGTCCCAGCTCAAGATGCTGCTTACAAAGGAGGTTAAATAAATGTATATGTGGAGATGTCAGTGTCTGAGGAGTGCTCTGAAAGGCTAAATCACAATCCTTCCTGCACACAGCTGCTTTCAGTAACTGAATGCTTTCTGCCTCTTCATACCTAAGTTTCCACTCATGGGAGACACAAAATAGCTCTCCCCTCATGCAGAGGTAACACAGCCCGTGTGCTTCAGGAGAGTTTAGATTCTTGGAACAGCAGAACACTGTAATTACACAAGTATGAGAACTGTGGGGTCAGAGGGCACAGCTGGCATGTGTACCTCAGAGTCTGCTGTCTCTCCTGCTCCTTTCCACCACAGCAGGGACAGGGAAAGGTTTCCCTCAGTTTTAGTCTGGTGTGTGAGCTCATCCCCTGGTTAATCACACAGAATCACAGGTTGGAAAAGCCCTTTGGGCCCATTGAGTCCAACCGTCCCTGTCCTGTGCTGACCCAGAGCCCTGAGCACCTCATCTCCCCTCTGTTAAACACCCCCAGGGCTGGGGACTCAGCCCCCTCCCTGGGCAGCCTGTGCCACAGCCCCACAACTCTGCCAGGGAAGAACTTTGCCCTCCCAGCTGAGCTGACCCTGCCCTGGGGCAGCTTGAGCCCATTTCCCCTTGTCCCATCTCCTGTCCCCTGGCTGCAGAGACCATCCCCCACCTCTCTGCACCCTCCTGGCAGGGCAGGGGAGGTGGATGGGGAGAAGGTCTCCCCTCAGCCTCCTCTTTCTCCAGGCTGAACATTATCTCTGAGACCTCACTGAGGGACATGGCACTGAGAAATAAAGGTGCATTGATGGGACCTCTGTTTCTGTACCCAAGCTCCCTGACAGACCCTTTGGTGGCCCTGCCCCCACCCTTGCCACCTCTGACTTGTCAATCAGCCAAACCAGACATCAATCCACACAAGCTCAGTATTAAAAGCAGCGTTACAGATGTGCTGTGTATGGGCAGCCATCACCTGTCCCAACAGCTCTGGGTCCCCCAACATGTGTGACTGTGTGATCCCACGTTACTGGAACGTTCTGTCTGTCCTATTAAAATAAGAACTAATTCCAGGAGAGCAGTTTGTTGAGGTGGTTGGACTCTGCTGGAGTGGCTGGCTGAGCTGGGGGGTCAGGACCCCTGTCTGACACGTCCCTCCCTCCTTCAGACAGGGGATCAGCAGTGGGACATGTCGTGGATAAATCGGTACCAGAGCTGGGTGCCTGCTCAGAGCCTGCTCCCCTGTGCTGTCCTGTGTCCCCACACACCAACACGGGGGTGCTTGCTGCAGGCAGAGCAGGAGAGGCCCCTTCCCTCCTCCCGCTGGAGCCCTGGCTCTGGGCTGAGGCAGGATCTGTGGGGTGCAGCTGGCAGAGGAAGCTGAGCAGGACCATCCAGCTGCGCTTCTTGAGGCTCCTGATGAGCAGGGGAAGCCAAGGGCAGAACCTTCCCATCGGCACTGGGAGGGGGGACAGGAGGTTTGGGGCTCTGGCTGGGGGCTGGCAGCTCACCCACAGCCTTGGCACAGCACCATCCCTCACTGGGGTTGGGCAGATACATCCTCCAGCTCCTGAACCTGCTGCTGTTTCTGACCTTTCTGCTCTTTTGGCTTTTTTTCCCCCATATTCAAATCCAGCTGGTCCAGCTCCTGCTGGCAGCGCTGCGAGTGGGGATCCACCACTGGTGCTAGGGGAACAGGTACAGGGCTCACAGCCCTGCTGCCTTTCCCCAGCTCACCGTTCCTCCCCCACACCTGCCCACAGAAGCCTTGGGGAGGGTGCTGTGGCTTTTGGGCTGCTGGCACAGTGCATTTTAGGGCTGCCCCCGGTCTGAAGCTGCTTCTCTGCTCCACCTCCTGTGACAATCTGTGACAGGGAGACAGAGTGGAAAGCTCCCAGGGGCTGTCACATGGTGAGAAACGGGGGCATTTCTGGCCTCCTCAAAAACTGAGCTATTCCTAGAAACCTGGAATCACAGAATGCAGTGCCATGGTGCAAGGCAAGTGGGAACCAAATCCCTGGTATGGGAAACACCAGCACTTTGCCATAGAAGAGGCATCCAGGTAAGTCACCTGGCCCAGGAGAGGCAGAGCTTTCTCACCCACGCTCAGAGAGGGCTTGGTTACAGTTAGAAGGAATTACTGACACACTCTTTGGATTCAACATACTTTTCTGCACATGGTTCTGTGAACAGGTAGGAAGTTAGAAGTTCCTTGGCATGCCCTTCATCTGTGCTGCTGACGTGCTGCCCGGCCCCACAAGGCTGGTGACTCAACCAGTAAGAGCTCAGGCCAAACCTCCTGCTCCAGCTGAGCTCTATTTGGAGCAAAATTAAAGGGGAAGGTGGGGGTGGTATGGGAGGAGACTGGAGTGCACACAGCTGGGTGCCAATAAGGCCTGAAGCCTATAAATAAGGGAGGGTTAGGCTTTGGTCAGGGCTATCAGGTTGGGAGTAGGACTGAGAGAAGGCAGCCTTTGTTGTTTTGGATGAAGCCTGAGATAGGATGGAGCCAGAGCCTGTTTGCTCTTCAGTGATGCTTGGTCCCTGGCCAGTTAGAAGGGGACCCTGAGATGGCCAGGAGTAGGTGAGAGCCCCTTCCATCAGGCATGCCCTTGTCCCTGGGAGCCTTGCTGGGTGCTGTGAGTACCTGAGTCATTTTTGTTTCTGAAAACAAGGAGTCTGGGCTACTGTTCTGTTTTGTTTCTTGACTGAAGACTTCCAAACTGAGATTAATGTGACGGGGTGTGTGGAGGCATGGAAGCCTCCCTAGGGAGGGGGCTTGTAACAAAGCAAGCTTTGTTTTGCTAAAACCCTCTTTCCTTTTAGTCTTCAGCAGCATTCAGGCATCACAGCAGTGCACAAGGATCTCAGTATGCCACAGAGCTCCTTTCAAAACAGCCTGTCTGGTGAGCCCCGTGCTGAAACTGCATCTGCTACCTCACCACAAGCTTGGGGGCTGCCAGGGTGCCTGGTGTGTCAGCCAGATATGTGCTGTGTAAGTGGGAAGGTAGTACTGACAGGCTGTGCCTCACCTTCCCCTCCTGGGGCCGGCCCTTGCTGGGGCAGTGCTGAGAGCAACCCTTGCTGATGGAGCTGGGGCACCCTGAGCTGTGCAGGAGGCTGCCTTCCTGTAACTGGATCAGGATCCTTCTGTTAAACAGAGCGTGAGGAGGCTTTGCAGGGTGGCAGGATGTGGGTGGCTGTTTGGGTGACCTGCTCAACCCAGGATGCTCTTGCAGTGTTATTCCAAACCTGGTGTTGGCTGTAGCAGAGCTGCTGGTGTAGCTGGTAGATGTGTGTGTGCTCTCTAACCACGTGTGGGGTTGTTTCTGTAGGCAGTATAACTCTGAAGGCAGGCCTTTTGCCCCTTTCCAGGCAACGTTGTTGGAAACTTGGCTTCTGGAGATAGAAAAACAGCAGTGAAAATGCTTTTCTTCATGACTTGTTTTCCCTTGGAATACAGATAAAGATGCTGGGATAGAAACCAGTTGTGTGGACGTGGGTTTCCCAGCAAGCAAATCCCTCTGGGTTCCTCTGAGCATCAGTCACTGTAGTTAGCCATGGGCATGGAGCAGCTCTCTCCAGCTGCTGCCTCTGTGCTCCTCAGCTGCAGTAGCTGCTTCTCAGTTTGCCCTTCCAGTGTCTGTGCTGTCGTTCCTCCTTCACAGCTTTCATGCCTCTTCCTGGATCCAGTTACACTTGCTTGCCTCTTGCAAAATGTGCTTCAAATTTGTTCTGCTGGGATTCAGCTGCTAAAGCTCTGAGCATGAAATGTCAGTGTCAGGCAGCAGCAGTGTAGCACCATGTGTAAGATACTGGAGATCCCAGCCTGCTCCCCAGGCAGCAATCTCCACAGGGAATTCCTTTCCCCGTGGATGCCCAGAGGCTCTGGGCATCACAGCATCACTGTCCCGTGCCAGGACTGCTAGTATGGGGTGTGTGTGGGCTGCTGTGGGTGAGGAAGCTGGCTTTGCCATGTAAGGATGCTTTCAGCTCAGGGATGAAAGTCTTCCTGCAGCTGAATTTGAGGGCTTGCACCTCCTCTCCTTGTTGAGCCTGATTAAATCACAAACCAAGAAATGGGGCAGTCCAGTATGAGCTTGGCATGGCTGTACCTGCTGACAAGGCTGAGCCATTGGAGGCAGTGTGAGGGAAGACTCTGAAGGCTCATTCTTCCCCTTCTCCCTGTGATGGGTTATTTTAACACTGGCAGTTTGAGCGGTAATGCAGAGTGTGGGTCTGACTCCTGTCCCACAGAAATCATCAGCTGCAGTTCTGACTGTGCTGGCTGGGACAGGCTGGCTTTGGCCAGGCACTGCTGTTGGCTGTTACCTGTTGTAAGCAAGGTGTTTTGGGTGATGGCTGCTGCTGTCCAGTGTGTGTTGGACCTTCCAGCAGTTTAAATCCATCCCACTGTTTCACAGCAGGTCTGGGAATCACAGACTCACAGAGCTGTAGGGGTTGGCAGGGCCCTCCAGAGCCCCTGGGGTCCCACCCCCTGCCAAAGCAGGGTCCCTAGGACAGGGCACACAGGTCGGTGTCCAGACGGGGCTGGAATCTCTCCAGAGAAGGAGACTCCACACTCCCTGGGCAGCCTGTCCCAGGGCTCCCTCACCCTCACTGGCAAGAAGTTCTTCCCCACATTGGGGGGGAACTCCCTGTGCTCCAACTTGAGCCCATCACCCCTTGTCCTGTCCCCACAGACCCTGAGAAGAGGCTGCCCATGTCCCCCTGGGTCCCACCCTTCAGCTATTGATCCCCATTGATCAGATCCCCTCTCAGGCTGCTTCTCTCCAGGCTGAACAGCCCCAGCTCACTCAGCCTTTCCTCCCAGGGGAGATGCTCCAGGCCCTTCATCATCTCCTCAGCCTCCTCTGGACTCTCTCCAGGAGATCCCTGTCTTTTCTATCCCAGGGAACCCAGAACTGGATACCATAGGCTCAATGAAGTTGGCTGAGAGCCCTGCTGCTGTGATGTCTCTGGGAGGAAGCAGAAGGGCTAGACCAACTTGCCTGAACCCTCTCAGCAGTTATGGGACAGAAGGAGCAGCCCCCCAGCTCTCCTGCAAGCTGCTCTATGAGCAGTGTAGGTACCTGGAGCCCTGCCAGTGTGTGACTGCCAGGGGGGTTACATGGGACTGGCTGATGTTTGGTGCCCCTGTTCCAGGGTCTCTCTCAGGAAGGAGCTGTAGTTCTCAGTCTGTGTCTCCACTAATTGGTTTATTTTTGTCTTGGGCAGATAACTGATCAGCCTGCTCAGTCAGACAATCTGAAACTCTGGTGTTTATCAGTGTACAGGAACCACTCCAGTTGCTGAGCAGCACAGGAGTGTTTCTTATCACCCAGCTGCTCCTCAGGCACTTTTTTTGCCCGAAACCCTCTGTTTTATCAGCAGCAGCCCTGCAGCTTGTTTCAGCAGTTGCTGTGATAGTGGCTGGGTTGGGACTGGCAGTCTGGGGCTGTTTGAGCACCACTGAGAACTGTTTCCTCCAGACTTGGCACTTGCTTGGCTTGTCAGGCAGCAGCTCAGGTCCAAGCAGAATCTCCCTGCTCAAGCCTTCCAGCTGGACCTGGGTGACTGAGGGGTGACCTGGGTTGATCCTCTGGCAGCTCCTCAGCTTTGGGAGCCCCCTTGGTTCCTGACCTGCTTTTGTGGCACCAACACATCCCCCACAGCAGATAAAGCTGTGGCCTTCCTGGAAGAAGCAGTCTCACTGGTGCTTCAGGGAGAAGTCTGCTGAGGGTGAGGCTGCTGGTGAGGACAAGGAGGCTGCTGAGTTGTGCCTACATCATCCCTTCTCCCTGCCTGGTGCCTGTGCTGGGGAAGCTTCTGGCTGGATCCACATGTGAAGCAGAGTGCTGGGCTGGGGCTGCTGTGCCAAGTGCCAGGGCTGGGTCACCTCCTTGGACTGCTGCTCTCATCCTGATGATGGGAGTGTAAGCTGCCAGCTTGTGGAATTTGGGAGTAGAGAGCAGAGGGGCCTGATCACACCAGCCTTCTGGAAAGTACCTGGTGCTATAGATTCTGTGGCCTGTGCTGTGCTGTGTGGCTGTGGATGCTTCACTCCATGTAGCTGAACCAAAACCTCTCATTACAGCTTGGAGAAGGGAGCCAGCTCTTATCCTGCTGGCGAGAGAGACTAATTCAAACATCTTCACAAGGGGCACTTCTAAAGAGTTTCCATCCAAGAGCATCCTAATTGGGATTACTAGTACAGGGAGAACTCCTGTAAGTGGTGATGGGCAAATTCAGGATGTGTGGTGATGAGGTGGCTCCTCTTGCAGCCTTTGCAAGGACAAACCTGCTGTCTTTGTTCTGGTTTTGCAAGGACAGAGGCACCTTCTTTATGGCCCTGCAAAGCCTGCCAAAGGCAGGACCTGTCCATCGCTGAGTACTCCCTGTGGGTGCCTCAGTTTCTCCTCTGTCTCAAGGTGCTGAGTGCTCTGCAGTCCTTAGCAGCCCTGAGTCAGAAGGGGAATGTCTGTAACCTGCTTGGCCCTGAACAGTGCCTCACCCTTGCTGAAGCTTGAGCATCAGGTGGAAGTGAGAAGATCTAACACAGCTGTATTAATGAGGGACCCAGGGGAGCTGGGAAACCACCAAGCACTTAAGGAGCTCCAGTTACGGAAAAACTGGGGCAAAAGCTTCCTGAACAGGGAGAAACTGAGCCAGGCTCTTGTGGAGGGGATCTGGGGGAGACAGGACAAGTCTCATCCAGGGCGTCAAAACCGGCAGTTTGTGTCTGGCTGCTGGGAAACTGCACGATCCCTGCGAGGATGAAGGTGGTGTGCCTGGTGCAGACCTGGGCTTGGGCCCCCTGCCCTGCCAGCTCACCTCTTGTGCCTGGTGCAGACCTGGGCTTGAGCCCCCTGCCCTGCCAGCTCACCTCCTGTGCCTGGTGCAGACCTGGGCTTGAGCCCCCTGCCCTGCCAGCTCACCTCTTGTGCCTGGTGCAGACCTGGGCTTGAGCCCCCTGCCCTGCCAGCTCACCTCCTGCCTCTGCTAGAGAGGGGATGAAGGTCTGTGTGGTGGGAAGCACGCTGCTGGGTCATGGCATGCCATGGGGGAACGCTGTGTGGGCCAAGGAGCTGGGAGGGCTGGGAGCTTGCTCCATCCTCAGTGAGAGTGATGGATGGTGCAGTGATGGGTGTCAGATCCTTTGTGGAGCCTGGCTGGGGGCACAAGTGCTGGGAGGGAGCAGAGTGGTGGCTGCCTGTGCTGGAGCTCCAGCCAGGACACCTACCATGGAGTAAATTCCATGCATCCCACGGTGAGGCTCTGCCTTGCAGTGAGCTTCAGAACTCCTCCTGTGTGTGTGGTAGCACCAGGAGCAGCATCTCATGGGCATCACCTTGCTCTGTTCCTTGCCTGCTGTCTCCCAGGCAGGTACCCACCCTCCAGCCTGAGCCAGTACCTAAGCTCAGCTCTGAGAGGCACATCTCAGAGCACTCAGGGCGAGTCTGCCCTGTGCAGTGACTGCAGAGCTGCACTATTTGGAGAATTAAAGCCAGAGCAGTTTGACAGAATGGCTGGGCTTTTTGCTTAGAGACAAAACTTTTATTGCAGCAAATGGAACTGAAATCAATATACATGGAAATGACTCTCGTTCGGGGACCCTGGGTATTGTTGATTTAATACTATTTATTTAACAGCTTGGCAAATGTGTGGTTTGTCTGTCTCAATAGATTCAGGAGAAAAGGGTAATGTTTTATAGTAAACAGTATAAAATTCAAGCATAGGCATCTTAATCAACTCCTATAAAAATTAAATGAGCGATTGAACATGTCATGAGCTGCAGTCATATTTTATCATGCCAGTCATGGTAATGATGGAGCTGCTTTTGGGATGGCTTCATTAATAGTGAGGAGGGGTTCAGTGCAGACACGTGCTGCTCCTCTTGGGGTTCCCTTGTCTCCATCCAAAGTTCAAACATTCTCCAACCCCTTAGAAAAAGTAAGTTTTCAAAACTTCTGTTTAACATAAGCAGGTGTGGCACCTTGTTTCACCCCAAATTTTAGCATTATCCTGGATTATTCCTTTTAAATTGGGCTGTGGCTTGTAACAAAGTGACTGATATGACCCAGTGTTTGGGAAGAACTGGGATGAATCAATGCAGTGTGTGATGGCACCTCAGCCTGGCTGCCTGGCTTGGGCATGTACCTCTTAAGAAGCATTTCTCTTGGTGTAAGAAGCTGTGAAATGGGGCACTGGGCTGCCTGGGTGGTGCATCCTCCCCCCATGGGTGGGTTTAAAAGGCTGGGGGAGGGGATTTAGTCGAATAAGTGATTCTCTAGACCTGGTGGCCTTTAGGATTGGAGCAGGGAGGCTCTTGAGGATGTCCCTGTGCTGTGGAAAGCATCCTTACAGCAGCTCCTGGCTGGCAATATCTGAAAATCAGATTTTAAGGGATGGCCAGGAATGATGGTTTAATCCCTTTGGCTGAGGCCAGTTGGTAGCTCATACCTTCAGAGTGTGCCTGTCTTCCCACTAAGCATAAAGACTGAGTAGCTCCTTTCATGTATGTGCTGAGAGCCAAAGCAGCACACTGGCAGATCAAGGAGCTGTCTTTGGTGAAGAGATTTCTAACAAGAAGTTTGTAGATGAAGGTCTCTGCGGCTGCTGCAGCAGCAGGAACAGGGTGAATGACAAATAATGAATCTGAATGAATAAATTTGCATTCATATTTATTGAAGGCAATCTTGAAATATCCCACAGCAAGAGAGGATGGTGTTGTGAGAGAGAAATTAAGGTGACACTGGTAATCAAGGCAGCAGCCTCCTTATGCAACGTGTCAAGTGCTGGGGCCAAACCCAGGAGCTTGGGCTCTGCTTCTGTGGGGAATACAGCCAGGGTGCTCAGCCTGTGGGAAGGATGGGCTGGCTGAGGCCCACAGCTGGGCCAATGGCATCCTGGCTTGTGTCAGACACAGTGTGGCCAGTAGGTCTGGGGAGGGGATTGTGCCCCTGTGCTGGGCACTGGGGAGGCTGCACCTCGAGTGCTGTGTCCAGTTCTGGGCTCCTCACCATCAGAAGGACATGGAGGTCCTGGAGCGAGTCCAGAGAAGGGCAACCAGGCTGGGGAAGGGGCTGGAGGGCAAATGCTCTGAGGAGCAGCTGAGGGAGCTGGGGGTGTTGAGCCTGGAGAAGAGGAGGCTGAGGGGAGACCTTCTCCCCATCCACCTCCCCTGCCCTGCCAGGAGGGTGCAGAGAGGTGGGGGATGGTCTCTGCAGCCAGGGGACAGGAGATGGGACAAGGGGCAATGGGCTCAAGCTGTGCCAGGGCAGGGTCAGCTCAGCTGTGAGGGCAAAGTTCTTCCCTGGCAGAGTTGTGGGGCTGTGGCACAGGCTGCCCAGGGAGGGGGCTGAGTCCCCACCCTGGGGGTGTTTAACAGAGGGGAGATGAGGTGCTCAGGGGTCTGGGTCAGCACAGGACAGGGATGGCTGGACACTATCTTAAAGGGTCTTTTCCAACTGTGTGAGTCTGTGATCCTGTCACTCTGGCCTTGAGCTGGCTGATGGTTACTCTCTGGGGCTTGCAGAGAGCTTCTGGCTGCTTCTTGCAGCCCCCACCCCTGCAGCCCTCCCTTCTCCACCAGCACCCAACATGCCAAGCTACAACATTGGGTCGTGCTGAAAATAGTCACAGCTAAAAGGTATGTGAAGCATCTGCCAGCTCTGGAAATCTGCCTGTCTCAGCTCTCCTCAGTAAATACACTTGAATGTAGAGATGGGGAAGCAAGTGGATGAAAGCAAATGTTCCCATTCAGATCTCTCTGTGGGGGTGAAGGCTTCTTTCAATGAGCTCTTGGCTCTTGAGTCTCCTTCCTCTTAGTGGAAAAAAAAGAAACCCAACCCAAGGAGCTAGGGGAGCCTCCAGAACTCTTCCTTACCGCTCCTCCAGACAAATTTCCAGCTTGTCGGTGGCTGCAGACACAGGATTGTGGAGCTTTGCTTGCTGGGGTTTGGTTTGTAATGCTGTATTGTGAGATGATATCGATGGTCCTGCTGCCAAAGGCACTAAAACCACCTACAGAAGGGAGTGAAGAGAGGACATAAAACTCATGTACTGTCCCACCACGAGCTGAGACTCACCTCGGACTGGTGAGCTGGGAGGTTCAAGGGCTGAATTCCCCCAGCCCTGATTTCATTTGTAAATCCTCTCCCTGATGCAGTTTGCTGGAGCCCTGAAGACAGGCATTTCATTAACTCCCTTAAATAGGATATTAAAGTGTCAAAGTCAATCATAACGCTGACAGTTGCAAAGACAACCATGTCCTTATAAAACACACCCAGAGAGAACCGGCTCGTGCAGCCTCGGCTCTGCCCTGCCAGGGCTGAGTGGTGTCTGTCTGTCCATCCCTCCCCCCGGCATGTGGGGGCTGCTGCCCTCCACGTCTGTCTGACAGTACGGGTGCTGGGTTACAAACCAGTCCTCTCTTTCCCTTCTGGCCAAAATCCTGTTCAGAAATGAGAGTCAGTCTTTGCTCTGGTATAGAGTTCTGGGTTTGGGCTGTGATACTGCCCAGAGATGTGGGCCTGTCACAGGCTGCTGCCTTTGTGAGGCCTCACAAAGCAGGTGCTTATCTAAGACCCACTTTCTGAGCAGTCTGGAAGAGGAATTTCCTCCACTGTAACTTCCCTTCCTGTTCATGGCTCTGCTGGCATGACAAGGATGGGCACCGCTGGGTGCAGTGACACTCAGGCTGAGTTCCAGTTGCCCCGGGGTGCAGAACCTCCCCCTCTCATTCACTGGAGGAGATGTGTGTTTTGCAAGGCTGGCTCTTCCCCAGGGCTCTGTGCTGGCTGCAGTGATGTGGCTGGGAGCAGTGCCCATCCCTGTGGGTGCAAACAGGGTGCAGGAGGTGAGTGGGGGTCCAGGGCAAAGCCCACTGGTGCAGTGCTGATAGGCTCCTTCATCTCCTAAAACTGGAAACCCCCAAGTGCTGCTGTCTGATATCATCAGTTATTTTTAGTACTAGCACTGTGTTTTGAGCATAGCCTGAGTTTTAAATCCAGCCCTTGCTTGGTTTTGTGCTCTGTGGTGTCCCCATATTAGCTGAAGCTCCAGTGGGAGGAGGTGGGTTCCCAAACAGCGAGCCTCGAACTGTGAGAGGAACTGTTCTGTTGTACCTGCTGCAGGAGGTGGCTGAATGTTTTCCAGGATTGAAATGAGGCACGAGGGTAATAGCATCCCTGCTTCTTGCAAAGACTGAGTCAGCTCCTGTGCTGAGCTGCTGATGCTCTCCTCAGGCCCATCATTCCCCCTCTTTTGTGGTTACTCAGCTGGTTTTGCCTGTGATAATTTTTGGCGTGTGGTTCAGGTTTTTATACCCCACCACCTGCTCTCCTGCGATTCCTGTTCTTGGGAGAACCTGTGCTAAATGATGTATGAACACCCACACTGGCTGGGAGGCAGCCAGCATTCCTATTGCACCTGCACAGGGAGGCTCCTGAGTCCTGGGAGTGAAAACTGGTGTGTGCAGCTCGTACCTAACAGGAATCCCCACATAGAATCATAGACTGGCATGGGTTGGAAGGGACCCCGAGGATCATAAAGCTCCAACCCCCTGACACAGGCAGGGACACCAACCTCAGGCCTGGAGCAACAAGGCTGCCCAGGGCCCCATCCAACCTGGCCTTGAACACCCCCAGGGATGGGGCACCCACCCCCTCTCTGGGCAGCCCCTTCCAGCCCCTCACCACTCTCTCTGTGTAATGACCACATGCTGGTCATTAGAGGGGCTGCAGACCTCTGTCCATGCCTGAGAACTTGTGTAGGGACTGGCATCAAGGAGACAAGCAGCACCCCTCAGCCCTGAGCTAGCACGTCCCTTCTGTGCCCGTGCTGCTCCTGTTCCCTTCTTTTTGCCTGGGCAGTGCCCCAGCTCCCGGCGCTGCGGGGGGAGCGGGCAGGGTGTGCGGAGCATCACTGGAGCCTCCTAATGAGGGAGCCTTCAGACGGTGGCAGTATAAGACATTGAATGGAGCGGCCTCTCCTGCGGGGAGATCCTGCCTCTCCTCGCTGCCCCTGGCACCCACACAGAGGGATTTATCCAGCCCTTGCTGGGGATGGGGTTGGGGTGGGGGGAAGATGGGGTACCGAGGGGGGTGGGGATGGAGTGCCTGCTCCTGGCCGTGGGCAGGCACTGGGGACGTGGGGCTGGGTTATTTGTGCCAGGAGGGACTGGCAGTGGAGCTGGTTGTCAGGGGGCTGAGCTCTCCTCTCTGGAAGCCCGTGATGTACCGCTGGCAGCAGGGCAGTGCTGTGGCTGGGCCCAGCTGTATGGCCAGCGTGGGAGCTGGGAGGTCAGTGGCTGCTCAAATCCGTGCTTCCCGTGGTGGGCAGGAGGCACAGCACACCGGCTCCCATCCCTCCAGCAAAGGCCAGTTGCCTCAGCACTGGGTGAGAACAGGTGCTCCAACCCCCCAGCTGTGGGTAAGGGCCAGATCCTGCCTGTGGTAAGGAACTGGAGTGTAAAACACTTACACTTCAGGATTAGTGCTGCAGGTTCCTGATTGCAGATGGGGATTTGTAGTACATCTTTATTTGGGTGCAGCTCACATGAAGCATGCCAAAGTCCTTCCCTTATAAATTTTTAACTGACACATTATTGAGCATTTGCCTCCCTGCTCTTACTCATCAGCTGCCAGTGCTTGCTGCTCGTCTCAGCGCTCACATGCAGCAGCCACACAGCATCCTCCAGCCTCCCTCACCTTTGTGATATGCTGCCCACAAAAAGGACTTGGGAATCCCATCCCTGCCCAATGGCTGGAGCCTGCGTGGTGCAGAGCAGGAGCTGGCTGTCTCTGCAGCTGATGCACAAAACTCTGTGTCCTCAGGTCAGGGAGAAAGTATGGAAACTTGGGGTGTTTTCCCTAAAATGTCAGGCAACTGCCTGGACTGCAGGGATGGAGCTCTTTCCAAAGGAACTTCACTCTGGCCTCACTGAGCTGACCTACCTCAGGCATTGCCCAGGAAAAGAGCTTGAGGAAGATGCTTGAGGCCTTCCCCACCACCTGGGAGATCCTGGATCTGGGAGTTTTTGCTTGCAGAAAGCCCTCTGGAGATGCCACGAGCCCAGTTTCACAGTGAAGGTGATGTAGAACCCCCTGCAGAAGCTCTTACTTTATAGTGCCTTCTTACATAGATGGGTGAAGGGATGGGCTGTGTGGGACTTCAGGCTGGGGGCACTCAGCTGGTGGGAAACTGGGACCCTGAGCCAAAAGTGGTGGTGTAAAATCAAAGGTGAGCTGGTCTCTGGCAGAGGAGAATGTGGACCAGGGAGCCAGGACCATCCTGACCCCAGGATCAGGAGTCTGGTGCCCTTGCTGATGGAAGGAATGCATCAGGTGGAGTGGAACAACTCTGTGTGGAGCTGATACCACTGGCTTAAAAGTTTCCTGGCACAGGAAAGCAAGGGCAGGTTTTTCTCCTCTGCTTGGCACTAGATGCTGACAAGGAATACTGGCTTTCTTCTCTTCGCCCTCAGGGAACACCAAAGAAAAGTGGATGTTTTCTTGGTCTGGCTGTCTGGATTGATCTCAAATTCCTTATTTATATTCACAGGTTTTACTTATGTTTTGCAGACATTACCCTAAGAGCTAGGTTTCTAAATTAACCCAGGAATACAGGTCACAATCAATGAAATGGCTACAAAACTGCAGTGGTGTGTGTGTTCCTCTAAAATTACTAGGTCCTGAGTCCCTCTTGAGTACAAATTTCCACTTTAAAATAGGGTGTGCCCACTGTCCAGGCCACGTGCTGACCTTCTGCAGGAAAGTGCTTCATTGCTGCCTTGAGGTGAGTGTCTAGTGTGAGCATCCTCCACCATGCCAGCCCACACTTGCTGCCCCAAACCGCCTTCCTAGTGGGAGGGTGTGAGCAAACTGGGACATTCCCCTTGGGAGGGGGATGCTCTGCCCTGGGGTTTGGTACCTGCTGCTGGAAATCCTGCTGATCATACTGGCAGCAGCCTGATACCAGCTGTGATTCAGAGATGGGGACAGTTTAGAAGCAGTTATCTCCCATTTGTCCTATTAGACCCCAAGATGGATGTGGAAATGTCAAAGGTGAGGTCTCCAGGTATGTGCCTGGCTCTGGTTTAGGCACCTCCTAACGCTCTGAACCTGAGTGTTATGACTGTTCCCCTGGAAGCAGATGGCACAGCTCAGGAGGGAGGAATCACCATGCCTGAAAATGCTTTGGGGGGGGAAGAGAATGGCCCTATATCCCCCCCCCCCCCCCCCCCTCAAATGACAGCAGCCCTGGTCTAGGGCAGTGGAGCTGAAGGAGCAGATCTCTGTGGCCATAAGGAGAGTGAGCAGGGAGGTAAGCGAGCATAAAGGCAAAGCCTCTGGGTTCCTCAGCAGATCCGTGCTGATCCACGCAGTGAAGCGCCGCGGTGACCTTCAGGGCTGCGCTCCCATCCCAGCCAGAGCCTGCTGAGCGATGGGCCGCCCTGCCCGCTCACTGCTGGGGTATTTCTGGCTTTTAGCTCTGTCTCAATCAGGGAAAGGTCAATAAACCGCTCATTTATTGTCAGAGCCAACGGTTCACTGAGCTGACAAATCTTGCATCTCTCTGCTGCAACATAATAGGGCTTCATCTGCTTCAGTGTCTCAGGTGCTCTTGCAGCTCTGGATTTGTAGCTCTACAAGTAAAACTGATACAAGTTAATAACCTGTTAAGGGTAGTTTAACCTTTTCCCCCTTAATTTTCTTATTTTTCCAAGTTGGCATGTTTCTAGAGCTCCAGCCTCTGTCCTGTTTGTCAGACCCTGCAACTCCTTCACATACAAATAGAGCTGCTCTTCAGAGAGTCACCTTCTGTGTGAGCAGCCCCCAAATCAGCCACAACTGGGCTGTTGCACCCAGGCTGAAGAATGAGTGGATCATAGAACAGTCTGTGTTGGAAGGGACCCCAAGGATCATAGAGCTCCAACCCCCCTGCCGCAGGAGGGGATCATGCTAATGAACAAAACCAATAAAAAATGGCAAAGATCCGTTTTATTTTAGAGTCCTACCTGAATAAGGTGAGTTTTCAGGTCATTAAGGACTCATTCTTTGCAGAAAAGCAACAGCTCACCAAGCAGTAGCACGGGAACAATGCATGAATGGGGGATGCTGAAGAAGCCCATCCTGCCCAGGCACAAGGAGGTACCTTCCTTGCACGGGGGGATGCAGGATGCTCAGGGCCACAGTCTGGGTGCCAGCTGTCCAGACCAGGCTTGTATTGCTTGTATAAAACTGTATTTATCTTAAATTACCTCCTTATGTCATTGAAAAGGAAAATCACAGGGTAACTCCTTACAGGTTGTGCAGAACCCTGAAAGGAGCAGGATGGACAGACTGACCTCTTGGCTCTGAGCAGTTATTGAGCCAACCTGGCTGCTGTCTAAAAACAAAAGCCCCTCCAAACCAGCTGGTCAGTGCTGCCTGATTTAAAGCACATCTAGTTTTCCCACTGGCTTTTTGGAGCTTAAATGCCAGTGAACATATTGAGAACTGCAGAGGCATTAAAGAAAGAAGTCTTTAAACTTGCAGCAAAAATAACTCGAAGAGAAATGTTACTAAAGATCCTCAGTTCATTAGGAGAGATCTAAAACTGAAGCTTCAGCTCTGCACAACAGAAACCCAAGGGAAAGACAGCCAGGGCACTACATGGGCTGTGGAGGGAGCTGTTACCTGAGGATGAGGATGGGGATTCAATGGAAACCAGCCTGGGATGCTTTGCTATGGCTTTTGGAAATGGAATTCTGCCCAACTGGTGGATCAGTTTCCAGGGTGATGTAGGGACTCGGTGCCCTCACCTTGGTACTAGGTAACAGGGCTGATTTAAGGAAAAATTAGAATAGTTGAGTTGAGAAGCTTTGTTTATGGGTTAAAAATACCCAAAGAGACCGAAGTGACAAGTTAGCAGAAGTGACATGAAGAATGTCTCCTCAGGGGTTTAACCTAACACACTTCTGAGCAGACTCTGCAGAGAGTATATGGAAAACAAGCCTTGCTTTAAAATAGCAAAGGTAAATGAATAAAGAGGATCCTATCAAACAGTTTCAGTTGTGAAATGGCTCACAGAGCTCTCTTAACTGATGTTCTGAGCACAGGAAACAAGCATGTTTGTTAAATATATAATCAGCACTGGATGAGAGGTAGAAAGGGTGGAATCTCAGGGACTGAGCTTCAGGGGATTTCAGGGATGTTGCTCTGAAGGTGCCAGAGCTCCACAGCTGCAGGACAGCCTGTCTGACTGTTGGGAACCCCTTAGTCACTGTGAGGTGACTGAGCACAGGCTGCCCAGGGAGCTTGGGAAGTCTCCATCCTTGGAGATATTCCATAGCCTCCTGGACATGGTCTGCTTGGGCAGGGGGCTGAGCAGATGGACCCCAGAGGTCCAACCTGTCTGTGATTCAGTAGGTCTCATGGGCTTCAGCTACAGGCAGTCGGTGCCTCTGGTATTTATAGTAGGTGTTCTCTTGAAGATCTGAGAAAGGCAACAAATCTGTGCAAGCAAAGTCTCCTCTGAAGCCTCTCTTGGCTTCCAGCTAGGAAGCTGATTATAGGAATGAACAGTGCTAATGAATGGTGTTAATGGATGGTATTAATGAACGCTTGCTGCAGTTTGAGGCGTGCCTTTCAGCTTTGCAATGTGTTCTTATTACTCTCACTGTAGAAAATGCAACTTTATGGGCTTGAGGGCATACCTCTGGCCCTGCCAGGCCTTCCTCCTGTGCCCCTCACCTTGCTGCTGCACTGGGGGTTACCCATGGCTCTTGGCTGGGAGCTTTCCTGGTGGGATGCTGTCTGGGGGCGCAGGACTTACCACGTGCCTGATATGATGCTCATGCAGCTAATGTGGTACCATGGCTTCCTTCCAGGGGAAATGAGCCTTCCCCCATAATGTAGATTAGCTTATTAAAATGCTCCTAGCCTTTCTCTTTGCATGGGAGTGGTGGGTGTGTGCTCCAGTATTATAGTGTGGTGTAAACTAGAGCTGCACAGCTCCAGGTGTAATAGCTGTGACCTGGGAGTACCTAAAGCCAAGGCTCTTCCATGGTGATAGAGCTCACCACCCCCTCCAGCTCCTTCAGCAGGAAAATATTCATTAACACACTGAGGAAAACCCCCCAAGAACCTGTTCTTGGGTAAAATATTGGAGTGTGGCTCTGTGTTGGGAGGTTCTTGTTGTCCTCCAGCACAGCACTTGCCTTCCCATCAGGGTGAGCCTCTCTGGCAGTCACAGACCTGCTGAGGGGTGGTGGCTCTTTGGGAAGGCTCTGTGGGATCCAGGCAAACAGTGGGATGAAGAGACACCTATAAATAGCTCAAAGCCCCAGACTCCTTTCAGAGGAGTATCAGGTGCTGGCACTGTCATGAGGAAAATGATTCCTAGGGAGATGTGTCAGCTCGTTTTGGGCTGTTGTTCTATTGGGGGCGACTTGGAGTGTACCCCAAGCTACCCTCTGGCTTTGAGCATGGACTCCTAGCCCAAAGTGATGGCAGAGGCTTCCTGGCATCCTTTCCAAGGGAAGATTCCTTCAGTTACACGATGAAAGCATGAGAGTTGGGAGAGAAAGATTGTACTTGTGCAGCTTCTTTCCCTGGACTCCAGTTACCTGCCTCTGCCCCAGACAGGCAGGTTTGCTTACACAGCCCTGTGCCTCAGCAGGGAACAGAGGGATGGTTTAGCCCTGATACAGATGGGTTTTTTCTTGGAATTAAGCTTGCTTGGCTCTTGGTTAGTAAGGTATGTAAATAGAGGCTGTAACAGGAGTTAATTATTTCTGCATAGCAGGTTTCTCTGGAGGAACACAATCTGTCCCTTTTGTTTCACAGTGTGTAGTACAGTGAATTTAAGGAAGAAATAGAAGGAAGAAACGGCCCGAGGGGCCCCTGCCAATTGACTTTTTTCAAGGCAACCAAAAAAACCCTCCTCCTTTGTTGGGTTGAATTTAGAGGGATGATACCTGGTTGTGTGCATCTGGAATGAGAGTGAGTTCCTTTTCTGTGCACTCATTCTTGAAATCAGCTTCCAGTTCAGCCTGTGCTGGTGTGATACACTGATTTTTGTGGGATGTGTGTTTGTTGCAGACAGGGAGGGCTGTGAAGGATGCATTGTCCAGCTCTGGACCTGCCTCATATTTAGGCACCAGTAAAGCCATTGAGGTTGGTGATGCTGAGATGGGCTTTGCAGGACGTGTGATGGGCTCTGCTGAATGGTGAGGCTCTTCACAGTAACTTCAGCTTGATGCCTGTGCTTGGCTCTTGCTGCAGCAGTGGGAGACAGCCTGACCTAGTGCCAGGGAGCTTGGGCAGTGGGGGCTGCTGCGAGCTGCTGTCTGGAAGGTGGGCTGCTTTCAGGTACCAGTGCTGCTCTGGCTAATGCCCGCTGCTCATGGCAGTGGCTTTCTTAAGCTGCCATAGCCTGAGCATATGCAGGGTCTGGGTCTGTAGCCCCCTTCACACCCTGGGCAAAGCCAAGAAGGTAAGTGAGAGATGGAGCTGTGTGGGTGCAGGAAGCTGCAGCAGAAGTGGGGGGCTGAGCTCTTGGGGCTTCCCTGGGCTGAGGCTCCTCCGCTGCAACACCTCTGGGGAACACCCAGGGGAGCAGGAGCTGCCATAAACCCCTGGCCAGTCTGGTTGTCCTTCTGTTAAGGCTGCACCCTGAAACACCACCGAGCACTTTGACACCCATCCCCCTTCTCAGTACTGACTCGTAGGAAAACTGGCTGGACTCTGGATGGCTGGAGTTAAACTGCTGAATGGAGGGAAGCTTGGCTCCCTTTAAAACAAAAGTGTCCCTGTGTGCCTTCGGAGGGGGATGCCTGCAGTAGGGGCACGGTTTCCCTCACCCCACCCTGCTGCTGCCATCCCAAACCTGGGCGCAGCTCCCAGCGCAGGGAGCAGGCTGGGTCCCAGGGGCATGGTGGTACTCAGAGAGGGGCCTGTCCCCTCTCCTCTGCACCCGCCCTTGATGCTGAGGGGGAACAAGACCTTTGTCTCTGCTCAAGGCAACGCTGTTGCCTGCTTTCCTGCAGGCTTTGGGCCTCCTGCAGCCGGGTTGCACTGCAGGCTTTGGAGTCTGGGATAAAGGAGCTCCAGACCCTGCCCGGGGTCGGTGCCAGGTGATGTACTGCTGCTGGATGCCTGTGGGAAGCAGGAGAGGGCCCTTCAGAAACTGCCAGCGGTTCAGCCTTGAAGTGGGTTTCTCCTTCAACCCGTGCCTGGAGGGCTTTGCTGGGTGAGCTGAGGAGGAGAGCCCTCAGGGCTGGGTGAAGGGCAGGTGAAGCACACTCACAGCCCAGCCTCTGCTGCTCTGAGCTGTCTGGGGTGTAGGTCACATTGCAAATGCAAAATGAGACTCTTTTTATCAGACCAGGTGCTTAAAAACAAAGGTTTAATTTTTATTTCCCCCTTTTCAAACTGTATTTCTCTCTCTCGTTTGTTCTTCAGTGACTAATGCTGGGATTGGAAACCTTTGTTCCCAGTGTCGATGTGCAGCTGCGGTGGGAACCCGCTGGCTCCCCATACAAATGGTCACTACCCACTTAGCCATTGATTTGCATGTACATTGATTTCCATATTAATGTCATGTTCATGTGCTGAAGTGAACTATGGATTTTCGATGATTGATCTGAGGTGCAATTAGTCAGAACAGAAGATGGGGTGTGTGGATGGAAAATGCAGACTGTTTTCTGCATTTGACTTCTTGAGTCAGGTTGTCAGGTGCTTTTATGGAGGTACTCTGAGGAGATGAGTCAAATAAGGTAACCTGTGCTTGGGGAACACCTAATTAATAGATACAGTCACAATATTGCAGTCTAAATATTAAAGGAAGCATAATTAAAGGAGTTTTTAGGGTGGCCTGACTATAGGGAACCTGAACCAGTTTCCTGCAAGAGCTTTGATGATGCTTCCAAAGTATTTAACAATAAACAGTGCCTGTGTGTGAGCTGAAGTGATGCTGATCCCAGCACCAGCACGGGAATTGGTTCAGCCCCCAACCCAGTCAGCTCCAGCCACTGGGATCAGGGGGCTGTATGCTATTGACCCCTCTCTGCAGCTGCTGGGTGCTGCTCTGGTCTCAGGGTTTATTAGGAAAAGCCTCTTTGTTATGTGTGTGCTTGGTGTCAAGAGGAGCAGAACTGGGTGGAGAGGAACGAAATGCAGCTCAGCAAGGGAGGGTGATGGGTCCTGCCCCTGGGAGGAACAGCCCCTGGCACCAGTGGGTTTGGGGTGACTGCTGGGGAGCAGTGATGCACAGGAGGAGCTGGCAGCCCTGGTGACACCAAGCTCTCTGTGCCCAGCAGCGTGTCCTCATGGCTGATGGCGCCTGGGGACCTTGAGCAGAGCGTGGCCAGCGGGTCCAGGGGGGGTTCATTCTCCTCCCCTCTGCTTCAGAGATCATTTATGTGTGTTGGAAAACAACCCATAAACATCTGCTGACTACAAAATACCCCACTTGGTAAAAAATAAATCAGGTGTTTTACCAAATCCAGGAGTTCTCAACACTCACAATGTACTTGACTGAAAGTTCCCTGCTGCTTCACTCGTGGTCAGACCTGGCAATCCCCCCACACCCCTCCAGCCCACCCAGCAGGACACATCCAGGCACGGGGAGGTGCTGTAATTACAGGATCACTTCATTAATTGCTCGAGCTGTTCTCAGCAGAACTGTGAGTTGCTGGTATGCAAAGTGGCTTTTCTGGGGCCAGTTGTGAGCGATCCTCATGGGCCTCAGACAGGGGGGATAATTCTATTAGGATAATGTATTGGTTTCCTTGCTCATCACAGGCAATTTGCCGTGGCTTTAATAACCGTGACTTGTCATCTCAGACCCAGGGAAGTAATGGAGAGGCACAGATAAGAACTTTATCTAGCAATTCAATACATCCCATGCCTATTATCATCTTTGTGGCAATATTTGTGTAATGGGAAGTATTACAGCTTGAACAGAAGAGTCCACGAAGCTATTAGAATTAATTTCCATAAACAGCTTTCTACTGGGCTTTTGGGGGGGGAGGGGGGATCCTGGAAGAACAAATTCCTGGGCAAAATACTTTCTGGTCCAAGTTTCAACCTATGTTTTTGAGTGGTATAATAATAGCTATTATTATTTTTGTTTTCCACTTGTGGCTTTTGTGAAGAGCATCGTAGGGGCTCCCCTGAGAGATTTACACAGGACTCTTCCTTGTTCTGGTCATCTCACAGGCAGCATCACAAATCTCACAGGGAGAGACAATGTTCTTCCTGGTTTGGTCTTCACATGGCCATTGTGCAGCGAGGTGGAGGGAGAAAAGGCAAGGAAATGAAAAGAAGGGATAAGAATTATTAAAAAATAATAATAACCCTGGGAGGTGGAGGCAAATGAGAGCTCTTCACTGGGGCTTTGAGGTGGCTGCAGTGCTGTGGAGCAGCTGGGAGATGCTGTGGGGGATGCTCCCAGCGTGGGGAGCGTGCGGGTGCCCTTCGGATTGATGGGTGTTGGTGTCCCCACGTGAAGCATCATGCTGTGTGGGGAGCAGAGGGGGGGTTGGGCTGGTGAAAATCAGCTGTTTGCTTTCCTGGATGTGGCACCAGTGGGGTCAGGATCAGCCCTGCTCCCTGAGGGGCAGGTGTGGGGTTTGGGTCAGGGGAAAGCGGTGCCTTTCGGAGATGGATGAAGCATGCAAAACAAAGGGGCAGAGTTAATTGCAAAGGGATGTGACAAATGAGCTCTGTGATGAATTAGAGAGGCTTTCTCACTTGCTGTGAACGGGAAACAGGAGGGGAAAAAATCAAAATAGGCGTTTTTCCAATCATGAGGGGTAACACACAGCTCTGCAGAGACCCAGGGGAAACAGCATCTGAGCTGGGTGAGTGGGTAAGGATGCAACTGCTAATGGGAGCTGGGTGAGTGGGTAAGGATGCAGCTGCTAATAGGAGCTGGGTGAGTGGTAAGGATACAACTGCTAGTAAGTGTGCTCTGTGTGGGTGCACAGCGATACATCCCCGTGGGTAGTTCTGTGCATATTGAACATGGAGGAAAACACAGATGATTTTCTCTTCTTCTCTGTTTTTCATGAAACCCTATTTTGTTCAGGGGCTGTTTCTGTGAGGCACAAACATCATCCTTCTGGATGCTGTCACTGGCAAGCCACTAATGGGCTCAATTTGCATATGACATGGTGCCCACTAGAAGTAATTCTGTGGGCTACCAGGCAACAAGGTGGTTCTTGTGCTCAGCCACGCCAACATCAGGAGAACCAACTTTAAGTAATATCAAGCCTGTGAATAATGTGGTAGTTACAGGCCCTGTGTCTGGCATCCCTTCGGTTCGAGCTGTGTGCAAATAGAGAGGCTGAAATAATTCCTGGAGAATTATTTCTGTGCAGTTAATGTGAATTTGTAGGTTGGCTAATTTCACCCCAGAACAGCTGTGCCCCTCTATGAATTTTCCCAAACATGTTTTGTTGTTTTTTTTTTAAATTAGAGCTTAAAAAATGCACTGCACGTAAATCTAGTTTGCATATTTCTTTGAATAATGTAGTAAGGCACTTAATTATACATACACACCGATAACAGATCTAAATATAGCAGCTCTCCTCTGGAGGCTTGTCTTGGAAACTTGCAGAAAGCAAGATGTCACTGAACCTTGTTCCTCCTTTCCTGGGCACCTGCCCTGGAAATGATCACCTCTTCCCATTTCAAAAGCCAGATCTCTGAAGCTTCCAGGGGTACACCCCTAAGCGGTGGTTCTTGTGGAGGTTCAGCCCCTGACAGGTCTGGCAATGACTCCTCTGAGTCTGTGGGCACTGGGGTGGGTTGTGGGGGACGAGTGCTGCCGACACTGCAGCCTTGCTCCTGCATCCCATCCCACCTCCCACTCCCTGCTCAAAGCCTTTCTCCTCCCTTCCGTGCACACAGGCAGGGTAAGAGAAGGGCATGTTCTTCGTCTCACAGGGCCAGGTTTCCATCAGTGTCTGTCCCAGGAAGTTTGTCTGTGACCTTACAAAATCCACCCCTTGGAAAGGCAGGAGCCCAAACTTTATTTATTGTTGGCTTTCCTTATATCTGCTGTGCCTGGGACCCTGGAACCCACCTGTTCGGAATGAAAAATAGCACTCTGACTGTCATCAGTTTGCACTGTGTAACTTAGAGTCCCCATTCATCTCTCATTCCTGGTCTGGGATGTTGGGAGGGATTCCTGTCCTGCCCCTGGATGTCTTCCTCTGCTGCTGAATAACTAAAAGTTACAATTCAAACCTGCTTAGAGCACTGAGCTTACAAAGACCACAAAACCCCCAGGAAACTTGTGTACCACTGGCTGAGGCAGGGTTTGGCAGGGAATGGGAACTCCATGGGAGGCTCTCTTTACTCCTGAAGTGTTAGTGTTTGTGTGGTTCTGCGTCAGGGTGGAAGATGCCACGAGTAAAACCCACGTTAGAAGCCAGCCAGGTTCTGCTGCTTGTGGGGGTGAGTGGGTGGCTGTTTATAAATACCTCAAGGCTGGGACCCAGGGGGACATGGGCAGCCTCTTCTCAGTGTCTGTGGGGACAGGACAAGGGGCCATGGGCTCAAGTTGGTGCACAGGGAGTTCCCCCCCAATGTGGGGAAGAACTTCTTGCCAGTGAGGGTGAGGGAGCCCTGGGACAGGCTGCCCAGGGGGTGTGGAGTCTCCTTCTCTGGAGAGATTCCAGCCCCATCTGGACACCGACCTGTGTGCCCTGTCCTAGGGACCCTGCTTTGGCAGGGGGTTGGACCCCATGGGCTCTGGAGGCCCTTCCAACCCCCTGTGAGTCTGTGATATCCCAGGCAGTGAAGCGCTGGCTCAGTGTGTAATGCAGAGCGGGTGACTCGGCTGGACAGAGTTAAACCCTCTGTTTGGCTCTGGTTCGATCTGACCCTCCACAGCCAGGTCCCTGGCCCTTAACCCAACCTGCACTTCCTCCCTGCCATGGGGGCACAGCATTTGATTTCATCCCTGATGAGCAACACATGCCCTTAAATCGGGATCTCGGTGTGTTGGGGTGCAGCTGTACTCCTGTCAGTCTGACAGCAGGCTGGGAGCGGCTGACTGAGAACACAACCTCCCATTAGGTGTTCTGGTGTCTCCGTGGGCGTCTTACTTGCTTTACAGGCTGCAGGTATGACTCAGGCTCTTGTTTTCTGATGCAGACAGTTCAGTTCTGTGAGCCTGCTGCGGGCTTGCAGCTATCAAAATGATTAGTGCAGACAAGGAACAAACCCACCCTAATTAAGGCTTTTCAGAGGTCCCATTCCAGTGGATCCAGAAATACCTCAGATACATCATACCTCACAGTAAGGACTCTCTTCTAGACAACATTGCTCGAATGGCGTGCCTGGGTTGGAGAGCAGGTCATGTTTGGTTTCTCTGGGACGTGTCTTTGGATGTCCTTCCTCAATTTTAATTCCATATCTTACATTTTTGGACCTCTTCTCCCTGAGATCCCATCCTGAGCTGGGTGATGCCTGACCCTGCCACGCATTTTGGTTGATGCTTCTGCTCTTTGGTGCAGACTTAGTGATGAGTATTTTTAGCAGTCACTGAATATGAGTTGTAATTCCCCAGCATCTCAGAGCCCACGAGCCCATTCTTACTCCTGTCCATCACATCTGGGCACGAGTAAGCCCAAGAATCAGGGCATGGCTTTCCTTTCCTATCTCAAATCCCACAACTGAATCCTCCTGCCAGGGAGATTTAATGGGGAGCTTGTAGCTTGTAAACTCTAAGGCCACAGCTGAGGGACAGTTCTGCTCAGCAGATCATTGCTACTAGATGGTAGCTGCTTAAAGGAACTTCTGCCTGTCATGGTGCACTGCACCAACCCTTCTTCAGAGGGTTTGGATCCAGCATTGTCCCGTGTAGCCTGGGGAGAAGCACCAGCTCCTGGCACTCTTCTGGCTCCTGGGGATGTGGGGAATGACCCCGGGATGTGGGCTCAGGCCAGCATCGCCTGGAGGCACCGGAGCATGGGTTTAAGAGAGCACACAGGTCTCTGCCAGGCTGTGGGACACCTGCTCAAGCTGGGTGGTGAAAGCACAGCAACAAGCAAGAAATAGGGCACAAAATAAAGAGAAAAAGCAAGAGAAGTGACTCCTGTTGGTGAGTCAGGGCCGAGCCCCTGTGAATCCATCATCCTCTGAAGTGCATCAAGCCCTACCTGCTTGGGATGGGGCTGCCTGGGGCTTCCTTGGTCTCTTCTCCTGTTGATGACACTGGGTTCTCCTTAGGATGAGATTCAGCTGACTGTATCCTGCTGGAAACACAGCCCAAGTCAGCCCAGCCCTTTGAAGGAGACAGTATGTGTGAAATTATTACTGAGAGTAAAACATCAACACACTACTTCAAACAAATCTGTTAATCTACAAATCAAGCAAAGAACTCTGAGAATTAGCAGCTTTATTATAAAATAAAGTATTTAGCCATTTGTGATTTACAAATAATTAGGGAAACAAATTGCTTCTTAATCAGTTCCACTGCAAACAGGTTTCAAAGCCTCTTTATTTTGCCATCAGAGCCTGACACGTGGATTTTCCACTTGTTCTCCCTCCCACCTCATGTAAGACTTTTATTTCCCAGGCCGTCTCTAGATGGGAATGAGGTTCTGTGGGCTGTGATACTGGTTGTAGACACAGCCCCAGGGCTCTTCCCTCCATCCTCCTTCTCTCTGACTCATCCTTGTGCCGGTTTGCTGAGGATTTATTTTCCTGTATCAGTTCCTTTTGAAGGATGTGGGCTGTCTGTTTTACAGGCGGTGGAGATAAACATAGCAATTAGCAGCCTCATGAGTTGGAAGCATAGTGAGAAGTAGGTAGTGGCTTTAAGTAATAAGTCCAAGCACCTAAGGAGCTGGGAAGGTCCTTCCTGCAGCTGAGGTGGAGCTTGGCTCTACCATGGGCAGAGCTGGGGGTACACCATGCTCCAGTGCCAAAGGAGGTACCCCCAGAAGTGTTTCCCAGGGGTGGTGTGTGCACACACAGGCTTGGAGAGGAGTGGCTGGAGAGCTGTCTGGAGGAGAGAGACCTGGGGGTGTTGATCAACAGCTGGCTGGATATGAGTTGGCAGTGTGTCCAGGTGCCAAGAAGGCCAGTGGCATCCTGCCCTGCATCAGGAGCCGTGTGGCCAGCAGCAGGGCAGGGATCCTTCCCCTGTGCTCAGTGCTGGGGAGGCTGCACCTCGAGTGCTGTGTTCAGGTTTGGGCACCTCACTCCAAGAAGGACACTGAGGTCCTGGAGCAAGTCCAGAGAAGGGCAACCAGGCTGGGGAAGGGGCTGGAGGGCAAATCTTAACGAGGAGGAGCAGAGGGAGCTGGGATCATTTAATCTGGAGAAGAGGAGGCTCAGGGGAGAGCTCATTGCTCTCTACAGCTCCCTAAAAGGTGGCTGTAGGGAGGTGGGGTTGGTCTCTTCTCCCTGGTAGCCAGTGACAGGACAAGGGGAAACGGCCTGAAGTTGTGTCAGGGGAAGTTAAGGCTGGATATAAGGAACCATGTCTGTACTGAAAGGGCTGTGAGTTACTGGCACAGGCTGCCCAGGGAGCTGGGTGAGTCCCTGTCCCTGGAGGGGTTGAAAAGAAGAGCAGATGTTGTACTTGGTGACGTGTTCTAGTGTTGGACCTAACAGGGCTGGGGGATGGATGGGCTCAATGATCTTGAAGGTCTTTCCCAACTGAAAGCATTCTGTGGTTGTGTGAGACAGGTCTGGCTGTGCCACGGGCATCTCCCTGTCCCTGCTGTGTAGGCTCTGTGGGGACCTTGGGTGGCAGCAAGCAGCACGGATGGATTTCCCACCCAGGAGAAGAGTCACTGATGGTAAAAGGAGAGGACAAATAGCAGGCTGTTGAGATTTTTGGGAAGCAGCACTTGGTAAAGGAAAGGTTTTCCCTTCCCTCATCCACCTGCTTGCTAGCAGCAGCCTTGGGGGGGGCTTTCTGCCAGCATCACCCCAGAGCAGCATGGGGCAAAGTGGGATAAAACCAAGGAGAAGGGGTGTGGCTTTGGGTTATCCATATGGGCAGCAATTGGTGAGGGGTGTGCAGGTGAGCGAGACCCCTGGGTGCACACCCCCCACTGCAGGGTTCCCTGCAGAGATGTCCATCCCAGGGTGTTCCCAGCTGAGTGGCTGCTCTGCTTCTAGCTGATGGTGCAGAGGAGCCAGAGAAGCAGAGTCCACGGTGAGGGTGTGAATGAACAGCCTGTTCAGTGTGTAGTGGGGGCTGGGTTGTGTTGGGGGGTGGAGGAGCTGGTTCTTCGGTCTAAAGAGTTATTCCTCCAGGTATGGAAGGGTTTGAAACCAGCCCTTGCTGTTTCTGATCTAGTTTTGCCTACAGGAAAAGGGAGGGAAAAAAATCCAAGGCAGTAACAAATGACACGAGGAACATTACCATCTCTGGTAGGGCTGGTCTAATTTCCTACCAGGAGGAGGATCAGAGCAGAGATGAAATGCACACCGAGGGGTCTGTGTGGTCTTGCCTGGGGGTGATCTCGTCAGCTGTTTCATCACACACTGCACGGGCTGGGTAACACTCTCCAGATGAGAGGGTGATGTCTTCAGGAGTACAAGTGCTGTAATTCAGGAGTTGAATTGTGCTCAGGAAGGCACGCTTGGCTCTCAGGCTGACACTCAAAGCCTCACCTGTGGGCTTGGAAGGATGCATCCCGAAGGATGGTGGTCCTCATGCACCTCACAGCTGCTGTGTAGGTGCTCACTTCACAGAATCACAGGGGTGGGAAGGGCCCCCAGAGCCCATGGGGTCCAACCCCCTGCCAAAGCAGGGTCCCTAGGACAGGGCACACAGGTCGGTGTCCAGACGGGGCTGGAATCTCTCCAGAGAAGGAGACTCCACACCCCCTGGGCAGCCTGTCCCAGGGCTCCCTCACCCTCACTGGCAAGAAGTTCTTCCCCACACTGGGGGGGAACTCCCTGTGCTCCAACTTGAGGCCATGGCCCCTTGTCCTGTCCCCACAGACCCTGAGAAGAGGCTGCCCATGTCCCCTGTGTCCACGCACAGTGAGTGTGCAGCTCTGGGATGGTTACAGATGTGCCTCAGCCCAGAGGTTTGGTGTGGTTCCTGGTGTCCCAGGAGAATCTCTGGCGTGAGCCAGGCAGTGACACCTCACCTGTGCCTTGTGCCAGCGGTGCCACCACCAGTGTGGTTCTAATTCCCCCTTTCCTTGCAAAGCTCACTCATACAGAGCTGCTAACAGTTACAGCAGGCTGAGTTTCTGCCCTGACAGACAAGTGCAATTTGTGTAAAGACAAATGGCACCCTCAGGGCATTGATATGTACGCATCGCACCCACGGACGCCTATCTTGCTGTGTCTACCTCTTAAAATTAAAGCCCTGCTCGTGTTACAAGACTCAGGCTGCACTTAGTGTTTTTGAGATCTTCCTGTTTAAAGCTCATCCATCTTTTCCAAGGCACGTGGAGGTTTGTGATGGGAGCTCTGGCTTGTGTGGAAGGGTGCAGGTTTGTGAGAGGTCCCCAGTGATGCTGCATGCACAAAGTACAAAGGTGATAAAAGGCTGTTGGAGGAAAAAAAAATAAATCACATGAATAAGAGTAAAATTGAGCCAAACTTGGTTGATTTGTATGCAAAGCTCTCAGTGTGTTTCCATGCAAGACTTCATTCGTTAGACCTGGCAGGGAGATCTCTTCTGGTATTGTGCCTCCTCTCTCAAGTAGTTGATTCCAGGGTCTGACACATTGTTTGGGAAGAGGGTTAGGGTGTGTTCAGTCCCTGGACGCCTCCCAGAGTGGCACAGTCTCTGCAGAGCCCAGGATTGCTCCTGAGCGCTGGTGGCTTCCCACCTGTTCCTGCTCTCCAGAGGTTTGGCTCTCCTGGACAGCCTGTGAATGCTATGGCTGGGGGTGTGCCTGCAGCTCCGGGGGGGTTATTCTTAGTTTTGGGACTCAGGATCCCCTCCCTTAGCCCTGAAAAGTATTTTTCAATGGAATGAATTAATTTCCAGCAGAGAGAGCCTGGCTTGGAATGATCAAACAGTGGCTGCTGTGACCCTGTAATGAATTATTTTTCAAAGTTTGGCCTCGACACTTCCTCCTGGTGCCTCACAGTCAGAGCTGTCTTTGAATGCCCGTTGCTTTAGAAGGAGCTAATAAGCAAACCCACCCATTAGCGACGCAGCATATGGTCTGCGAAGTCCCAGTGCTGGGAGAACTCGTGCATCAGTTCTTGTTCTCCTGTTCTAAAGTGTGTGTGAGCCCTTCGGAGAGGTGTGGGGAGCGAGGAGAGCTGCGGGTGCTGAATCCCTCTGCAGCTTTAGCTACCTTCTGAAATTAGGCTTTGTGTTGGCTTGGCCCCTCTCCTGTCTTTTAATAAAACATTTTGACTTTGTAAGCTGCTTTCCTTTGGACAAAGACTTGATATTCTGTGGTGCTTGGACTTCTGGAGGCACGTTGGCAAGTCCGTGGTGTCACGATGTGTGAGCATCTCCCCACCTCCTCTCTGGTTCAGAGTTCAGTGTATATTTAAACTTTCATCAACATAAAATCAGCATGATAAATCTGTAATAATCTGCATGCCATTAGCACATTTTAATTGTCAGGGCTGTGAACAAAAGGCTTCTGTGCACAGACATATTTCAGCGCTGGATTCACAGCGAATCCCCATCAATATTGGATCTTAATTTCAGATTGTTCTAGAGGGCTGACTTTTAAATCTTTTCCTCCTAAATGACAGATAATGTGCTAAGGATCTGCCTGGGCAGGGAAGGAGAGCAGTGGTATAAGGCTGTGGCATGAACACACTCTCTTTCACTCTGGTTCCCCTTTTGGCAGTTACTCGTGGTGGTCCAGATGTCTGAGGGGATGCGTGGGTCCCCAGTGCAAGGCAGGCAGGAGCATCTGCCCTGGGATGCTGCCTGCCCTGCTGACATCCCAGCTCCTCTGGGATGGATGCTGCCTGCCCTGCTGACATCCCAGCTCCCCTGGGATGGCTCCTGCCTGCTCTTGCTGCTGGGGCTGGAAGGAGGGTCCCAGCAGCTCCTTTGACTGCACTGAAAGGGAAGGATGGGCTGTCTGTGATGGTCCCTGGGAACACCACTGCTTCATTCCTCTCATTTTATTTTTCTCTCTCCTGGACAGCCACACAAATTCCCAAGTTTATTTTCCCAAAGCAAAATGCCATCAGGAGCCTGTGGTGATGTGACAAACCAACCCCTGAAACCAGGGAGCACTTGGGGGTTTATAAAATGCTGTGTGAAAGTTCCTTCTTCACCCTTTGTACCTCTTGGCCAGCTCAAGTGTGCATATGTGAAATGTCTCAGTGCAACCAGAAGTGACACAGCTGTTAATTAAATGGATGCTTTTATAGCACAGCACCTTTAGTTGTACCAGTCAAACACTTGTTGAATGGCTGTTCTGGACAGAAACAGAACTTGATTTACAATACCTGGATGTACAGGGGGAGAACAGGGAGGGATCTCATACTTTGGGCTATTAAGTTGTTTGTTTTCCTCTGCTGCTTTTGTAGAACTGGGACAGCACGAGAACTGCCTTCGGTGCTCGGTCTGTGAAGTCACATCTGGTGCACAACCCCAGAGCAGAGCTGTGGCAGAGCCAAGCAGGGGCTCTTGGCTGGTGCCAGTAGCAGCAAATCTCTCCCGGTGTCGGGGGGTGACACCATCTCAGCTGCTTTCAAACAACTGTGCTTGCTTTTCCATCTCACCGGTGGGACTCCCACCCCAGAGCTTTGCCTTGTGACTCCAGAGCTTCCCTGGAATGGCTCTGGCTGTGTTTCTCAGGCAGCATCTCCAGCACTCCCTCCAGCCGGGCACTTTGGTTGGGTTTGGTTTGCAAGGGTCACACACCAGCGTGCGTCGGGGAGCGCTGGAGCCCTGGGGCTGTCCTGCCCCACAGCCCTGCTCCACCTGCCCTGCACACTGCTCTCCCACAAGTGACTGGCTTCCCCATCACTATGCAAACAGGCTTTCAGTTCCCCTCTATCTATCCTGAAGGAAGGCCTGCTTTTGGCTCCTTGGCATGTGTCCATTACCCAGCAGAGGTTTGTTATCTCCAGCAAAGGTTTGTTATCTCCAGCAAAGGTTTGTTATCTCCAGCAAGAGGTTTGTTTTCCAGGATCAGCCCAGTGAGATAAAAGATCTGCAAACCCTTGGTGAGAAGCTATAATTTTAGGGGGGATGCTTTCAGGGTCAACGATCCAGTCTTGTTAGGAGGAAATACCAGGAGATGGGCTCAGGGATGGCAGCAGAAGCCAAGAAGAGGGTTTATGTGGGGCTGTTTCTCACTGTTACTGTTCAGCACAGCCCATTGGAGCAGCCTGACCCAAGGCCTGTCCTGCCTGGCAGGATTTCTCAGCTGGGGCAGAGTTTGGCTGGGGATGGATGCTCCAAGGGCTGTGCCTTACCCCAAAGCTGAGGATCCCATCTGAGAGTAGGCTGCAGCTTTTCCAGCCTTGTGTGACCACAGCACAGGATGAAAGCTGGGGTGATAGAGGATGATAGAGCTGCAGCATCTATCAGGCATCAGGACAGGGCTCAGTGCCTTTATCATCAGGACTGTGTGTGGAAAACCCCTCTGAAGGGGTAATGGCTGTCTTCTCACAGTTTGCTCCAGCACCCAATTTCTCCAATGCTTTTCTCTTCCTGAAAGCCTCCTTAGCACCTCAGCTTCCTGCAGCAATCAGCATGGGGAGGTAGGAGATGCTGCTGACTCTGTGTGCTGCCAGGGGCTGACCTCCACCCTGCCGGCATCCCCCCAGCAAGGCAGGCTACCGGCAGAGGCAGAGGAGCGGAGGTTGGGTGTTCACAGGGGAACACAAACTTCCATCTGGCCCTGACTCCCAAAGGGGCCAGGGGAGGATCACAAAGCTCCCTGCACAGACGCCTTTGGCAAACCAGGCACGTGAAGCCGGGAGCACACGTCTCAAGTAAGATGAAACTCCTTATTTGCTTTACAGATGCGACGTGAAGGACGTTATCTGACTCAGGCTCTGAATCTTTAATCTCCCAGGTCTGGCATTTACATTCCCATCCTCTCCACAGTGCTCCTGGAGACTCTGTCATTCTGATAGCACAGATTTGTGACAAAAAGAGTCTCCTCCGTGCCCAAGAGCTGCTTTGCACACAGTGCTGCCCAAGGCTGGGACCGATGAGTGCATGGAGTAAGAACCGTCCTGTATCAGCACGGAGGAGCCACGCTACCACAGCTGCAGAGCACAGGAGAGCTGGAAGAGCACAGTGAGAAGGGGCTTATCTGCTGAAGGTGGCTGGGAGGTGGAGCTGTGGACACAACGTGCAGGGGTACCCACACACAAGCTACCCTGGCTTTTCTGGAGAGCATGGCACCAGCCTGGTGATCCTCCCAGCAGCTGGAACCTTGATTGATAACACTGACTGGAAAGCAGCTCTTTGTTTCTAGATGGGAAAAACCAAGGGATTCATGTGCCCAGGAGGAGAGTGTGCTGAAAGGCTGATGCTGCACTTTGGGGTTTGGGCTTACAGGATACTCCAAAGTTGATTATTCCTTCCCAAAGCTTCGTGCTGATGTTGAATGAGTTGCCTATTGACCCCAAGGAAAAGAGGGTAGGTACCCAGCAGCCATCCAGAATTTTATGTAATTAATGGTCAGCGTTTTATTAAAAACATAAATCAATGTAATGAAAATAAATACAGCTGGTGCTTGGATAACAAAGCAGTTCACGTAATGAATAGCTATAGCAAGGTGTGGATCGTGAGCTACAGCAGCGTGTCAGCACGATCTTGTTTCGTGTTAGGGGTTGCTCAGCACTGATCCTGGGGTTTACATCAGACCCGGTGGGTCGCTAATTCCCTGCTAGAGCAGGTCCTTCAGCTCAGCCAGCAGCAACAAGGGAGGTCAGGGCACCCTGCAGCACCCCGACTGACCCTGCGACACCCCAACACCCCTCCCAAGGCCAAGAGGTACTCTGTTCCAAATATGTGCTCCAAATATCAACCCAATGAGATGAAGTCATGGTTCAGACTGGCCACCTGGAGGCGACTGGCAGAGAGCAACCCGCAATTCAATATGAATTTCAGGTGAAGCCATTTATTGGGTGAAATCACACAGATTATATATCTTTATTACTGCAAACGTGGCAAGCTAAAAAACTGCTAATTGGTTACACACACTGTTCACACCGTATTGATTGGTTAGTAATTATAACGAGTTCTGATAAAACTCTCTTATAGCTAAACATCCTTAGTTTACCTTTGATGCCTAAAAGCATCCACACACCTGCTGTTTTGACCCTCTTGTTATGGTTGATTCCTAACATGTACCTTCCCATAACTGCTTCTTGGTTTAGGGCAGCCTGTACCCCTATCAACAAGGCTGCTGTGCTCTGAGAATGTGATTATTAGGATCCTCTCTGCATGAGTAACTTTTCCTTTCTCATGGGAACAGAAGGATATTGTCAGGCCTATGTCTTGGGTGAAGAGAGCTAGGCCGCTGGCAGGCCTGCTGTCCTCCCCGACAGCCACCAACGAAATCAGGTTTATTCTCTGCCAGGAGCAAAGCACCCAGTGGTGCTGTATTTTTTTTCTCTTTTTTGTAGCATTTTAAGAAAAGAGGCAGACCAGGGTTGGGGAAAATCTAAGCTCAAGAATCATTTAAAAGTAAACCAGCAAAAAACCTGCTGCTTTCCCAGGCTTATGTCTCGTTAGTGCCTTAGTTCATCAGTTGCTGACCCTGAACTGAGGTGTGGGTTTTATACCTGGGCTCACTTTCTCTGCTATATGTGCACAAATGTGTTTCTTCTAGATCATCTCTCTGCATCTTCTCCATCATCTCATTGTCTGTAATAGGGGGGTTGTGGGGAATTTGGCCACCATCCTCCCCGAAGCGTGATGGGTTTGTTACAGTGGTTACGCAGGGATGGGATGCTCTGTTGTCAGCCCCAGCCAATGTCCAAGTGTAAGTCTGCAAAGATAACACCTCAAGTCAGTGAAAGCTCACCTGGGTGTTCCCTGTGCAAGGGTGAGCCTGTGCAGTGGGTGGTTCAATGAAGTGTAACCATGGGGCACTTGGCCTCTGGCAGTGTGGAGCCCGGAGGTGGTGGGTTACCTGCAGGATGCCTCTGTGTTTCCCTGAGCTCCCTGGGTTTCTGTGTGCAGTCAAACCAGGAAATCAGCAGTTTCCATCCTGGTGAATCCATAAGGTTTCCTTTCCATCATGTGTGTTCAGGAAAGGAACATGTGTTGCAGTGCCAGGTTTCACCAGCCCTATTGTTGATCCAGTTCCACTTGCCTGACTTGCCATGGAAGAGGAGCAGGTGGCTGTGTTCTTCCTCTCCACACACTCTGCCCAGGCTGGATTCTTTGGGATCCTTTTCATTTTCCTGCAGACAGAAGCAAAGCGTGAAGTTGTGGAGGGAGGCAGCAGCTGTGGGGGTGATGGAGACTCTGGTGGTCCCAAAAGCAAACCGGTCATGCGTCGAAGACTCAGGTACAGGCTTTCAGGTGCCTCTAACTCAGAACTTACAGAGATTGATCTGAGCTCCATCAGGGCTGAAATAAACCCACAATAGTTAATGCAATGCACCCAATGACGTCTGTGAGATGCTGGAGCTGCCCATCCGGCCCCGCTCTGGGTGTGCAGAGGAGCTCTGCTCAGTGCTTCGGTGTCATCACCCCCTTTGCAGTTAGAGGTGGCAGATGCTGCTCCTTAAATAGCGTTTGCTTTACCAGCACCCTTGTTTTGGCAAAGGCAGGAGGTTTGGAAGGATGTGCTTTGGCACAGTTTGCGGTGGAGGACTCTGTGTGCCTCTTGGGGAGGGGGCTGCACGAGGAAGCAGACTCAGAGAGCTCGTTCTTCCCACAATAACGTGTGATTCCCAGTATGGGCACAGCACAGTGCTGGGCACCGAAACTGCGCCAAAGCCAGGTCCTGGTGACCGTGTGCTGCCAGGTGATGTTGTTTTGGACTTTACACCAGCCTGAGTTTTGCAAGGAAAGTAAAAATTGAAGGAGTTTGGAAAGTCTAGTGCCAACACTGAGGAATTTCGAGCTGCCCACGTTGTGACTGCTGATGGGTTCACTCACAGTTCAGGTTTCCATGGGGTATTTCATCGATGTCGGTGGGATTGCATGGACAGAAAACTGCTGTGCCAGAAGACTGAAGCCCGTTGGAAGAGTGAGTAACCTTGAGCAAAACCCTGGTATGTCTCTGTGCAACTGCTCTCCAGCTCTGCCCGTTTCCTTTTCCCTTTAGGATACGATCAGGGGTGGGTTTCTGTCGTGCCAAAAATGGAAGAGCTGGTGGGGAGTAGAAGCCTGACCTTTTCATGCCAGCTGGAAAATGAGGGCGGGTGGTTTTGGTTTGGGTGGTGGGAGAGGTGGTGGATGGTGATGAGCAGAGGATTTGACCCATTCATAATCTCATTGAGCGCTGAGCAGCACAGAGCATCACAAGCCATGACCTGTGCAGTGGGGGTCTACACCTGAGCCTGCATTGAGTAGTGCATGCTCTGTCTCTGCTAATGGCTGTGCTCTTCAAACAAAGCCCAGTGCAGGGGACCCCCATGCACCTGCCCTGGGTGTGAAGTCTCCTCTGTGCTTTGCTGGGCACTGTTTCTTGCCTGCTGTGGGATTTGGAGGGGAGGATGTAACCTCGTGGTCCCGAAGGAGTGGCTGGGTCTGACCGATGGCTCTGAGGGTTCCCGAGGGGATGCAGGATGAGGACACTCCACTTTTTGGAGCATTATTTTCTGCTGGCCCTTGCTGCGAGGTGGCAGGGCATCCTGCTGCACGCAGGCAGGAGTGGGGCTTGCTGGTCCCTCCAGACCTGCACGAGACAGGGGAAGCGTTCATAAAACACAGTCATTATACTAAAGAACATTTTCCCACCAAATCTCTGTTACTCAGGGAAAAACTGTTTCCCATTGAAGCTCATTTGCAGTCATGAGTTGGGCTGAAGGATTTCAACCTTCTTGTCACATGGCTCCAGCCTGCAGTGAAGGCCTCAGCCCGGAGGCAGAACTGCTGTTGCATTAAGGTGAGTGTATTAATCCCGAGCCATAACCGGTCCCCACGGGCCGCAGGGTGCCATCTGCTCAGCAAGCCCATTTAAATTCTTCCTGCTGTGTGATGGGTGTGAGGCCAGGATCACCAGCTTGCCTTCTGGGAGGGGAGAGCAGAATGACAGTCCTTCCCTTAAACCCTTAAATCAAATCCCCCTTGGTGACTGTGCCTCTTGCCTGGAACCCCCAGCCAGGGCGGTGTGAGCTGTGTGCCAGCCACGTCATCGTACGCTTCAGATGTGGCTGTGCAACGGGAGGAGTTTTGGTTGCACGGAGGGCAAACAGCTGCACTCCATCCCTTGGTCTTTGGGTTTGATTAACCTTAAAGAGGCACCTTGGGGTTCCTGATGGAGCTGCCTGGAGCCAGGGGAGCTGCGTTCCCACGCAGCGTGCTCCGGGGCAGAGGAGAGCAGAAAACTCCTGTCCTGTGACAGGCAGGTACCTGCCTTCCACTCCAAGTAGGCAAATACCAACAAAACCCTTACTTGTGGTGCCTGTGACAACCCTGGTGCAATGAATGGACGTATTCCCATGAGAAATATCACTGCCTCAAAGCCATTTGTGCTTTGGGGCTGCTTCGTTCTGCCCTCTCCCACTGCAGCCTGTTACAGGTGACCAGTGTGCCTATTTTCAGAGTCCTGGCGCTGAATAAAAGAGGATAGGAATCAAAGGAAGAAAGGAGCAGGGTGAACAGAAGTTCAACCTGTAGAAGGGAAGCTGGGCTGCTCTGGCTCCTTAGCATCCATCCTGTTCATTCCCCCGCTCGCTGTGGTGGCAGCCTGAGAGGTCCCGAGCCGTGGAATGAGCCAAATGCTTCCCCAAAGTTGGTTATTGCATTTTAATGGCTTTTCAGTCACTGTTTACAGCAAGATTTGTGCTGTATCGGATGCTGGCTGAAGACTACACGCACATCCAGGTGCGAGCAAATCCTCCCTTCTCCGGAGGGTTTGGAGGAACATCGCTCGGCATTGCACGGCCAGGGACACACCAGGCTGCAGAGAGGGGGAAGCGGCGCAGCAGCTTCCCAGCAGCGATAAGAAGATTAGGGGAAACATCAGCAACTCCGAAAATCTGAGATTAGGGAAATCTTGGTCTCTGGAAGGTAGCACGGGGTCCGACTGGGAGCCTACAAATCCTCCCGCTGCCCGCGCACACAGCTCTCTGCTCAGCCGTGCCATGGCCTGGCCGTCCAGCCACCTGTGTCCAGCAGAGCAGGGGCTGGAGCTGCCCTGCCTGAAGAGGGCTGGAGGGCAGCTCCTCCTGGCAGGGGTTTCAAGCTCAGCTTTGCAAAGCTGCTGCCGGGGCTGCGGGTGGGACCTTCAGGGTGTTTGATTCACACTCCTCAGTGCCGAATGCTTTGGCATCCCAAAACTCACTGGAAGTTTTCCTTTAGACATCTCAGCTTAAAACCCCCCAGAGGAGCACAGGGATGCTTTATTTCAGGGCGCTTCACGCTTTCTGACTAGAGCTTCTCTAGCCAATGACAAACAAAGCCCCAGCACTTGAATCTCTTAAGAAATTCCTATTTAATTAGGCTTTGGGGATTCCTTATTGCTCAGCCCTGTGAGCGCATGAGGTCGGTCGTGCTATTTTGTTGTATTTATGATACAACAAGGAAGATGACCTATAGAGCATCCTCTCTGTCTGCAAATACCATAAGAGTGACAGACCGTGTTCGGGGGAAGTAATGAGATGTGGTTGGAGGGGAAAAAGCCTCCTTCAGAAGCGAGCCCATAAACTTTTCAGCAGGCTTTAATAAAGCATCATGCCAGCTTCTCGCTGCACCCATCACTCTCAGAACTGTTACATCTCTGGGGGCAGTTTAGCACTTGTCTATGGGACCATCTGAGCCTCCACCATCCCCCACCAATGCGCAGAGAATCGCTGACTCAGCAATGTGCATCCCTGAGAGTGGTTCCCTGCTGAGGGCTGGAGTGGGGTGCGCTGTCCGGGTGGGAAATGGAGGTGCTGGAGCAGGCTGGGTGGAGGAGCTTGCTCAGAGTGGCTGTACTGGAAGCTGGTGGGGGCAGGAGGGGTCTCCATCCTCCCTGTCATGCCTGCATCCACCTTCCCCAATCCCTCCTCTTGTCCCCTTTGCTTCCACAGTGAGCAGAACCAGAGCAAAGCAAGGGCCAGGGTGGAGTGTTCCTGCTGGTGGTGCCTCCCCTGGGGAATGTAATGTGGTAGTAATACCATGCCCTGGAACTTGATGAATTTGTCTAAATTTGCTCCCTGTGCTGCTCTGCAAGTGTTTGTCCAGACAGTACTGGTGGGAGTGAGGGGGCTCAGGCTGATCGCCTTCCTGCCACCTTCACAGCACAAAATGTCCCAGTGTTTCTATGTAAGTGTGTGAACTGGAATCCTGATGTCCCAGACTGGTTTTGGGGGGAAGGGCCCTCAGAGACACCCCCCCAGTGCCACCCCAGCCATAGCCAGGGACACCCTCTGCTAGGGAAATCTTCCTCCTCCTGACATTAATCTGGGAAGCGTTTCCTTTGGGCTTCATGAGTACAGACAGAAGACAAACACCTCCTTATCCTGAGTGATGCCAGAGAGTTTTCATCTCCTCCCTTCACGCTGTTCTTCTCTCCTGCAAAACCCCCTCTCCCAGAGGTGACCCCTGTGCTGTGACACAGGCTGGTGTGTTGGCCGTGGCCAGGACCCTCTGTGTGACACTGGTGCTGCAGCCAGGGATGCTGCAGCTGCCAGCTCATGCTCCGACCTGCTGCTCCTGCCCTTCCCCAGGCACCTTCCTTGGAAGCCATGATCCAGATGGGTTTTGGTGGCCTGGGGAAACTTCTTGTGTCCTCGATCTGCTGCCTTTCCTGTGGGGGGAAAGGAGTCTGGCTACCTGACCTTTTATAGCTGCATAGCTCAATATAAGCAGTTTCTGAAGTCTTGGGCTGTGCCTGTGGGTCCTGTTGCCTGATTTATGCTCCCCTGGAGTCTCTCCTGCAGCCAGTGTGCGTGGTCAGGTACCAGCATGTTGGCATAAGCCTTTGTGAGGGGATAAATCAGTGGCAAAGTGCCCTTGGAAGATGCTTGACTGTCTTCTCCGGCGCAGTCAGGGCTCGGTGTGAGATGGATGCTCTAGATGAGGAAAGCAAAGTTGGCATTTAATATCCTGCTTCGTTTTCCCCCAGGCCTTCTGATGGATTTATGACCTCAGCCCATGCAGCGTGGCAGCAAACACCAGGGCAGTGATCTGCAGTGCCCTGTCAATGAGCAGGTCTGGAGTGGCTTCGGAAGAGCCCCACAGCCTGTCCTTGGGTGACCCAAACCACCTGCCCGTCCCCTGTGTGCCTGGATGTGACCTGTGCCGGAGAGGCTGCCCCTCCCTCTGGGTAAGGACAGCACTGCAAGCCTGGCCTCACCTCAAACCTGGACTTTAAGCCATGTTTCTCTAAGGCCTGTGCACTGGGAAGCTGTGGCTTGTGGCCTGTGCACTGCTGCAGCTCTAAAAGCTGCAGCATCCCAGGGTGGCTTCTCTTGCCTCCCAATGCCCTAAACCGATGTGCCTTATTGCGCCCAGCACTCGTACTCAAACCAACCCCCTTGTGTGGCATCCTTTGGAGATGGCTTTGCTGCTCTCGCCGGTTTGTGTAGGATATTGTTTTATCACTCAGTGCAGTGAGCTGCAGTTTTCTGATGAAGTTTGGGAGTGCAGGTCCTGGGGGGCTGAGAGATGCTGTGAGGGTGGAGGGGTGCTGCCAGTGCTGTGGGCATGGCTGTGGCTGTCCCTTGGGATGGTGATGGTGGGATGAGGGGCTGGCCCTTTCCCTCCGTGTCCCACCCTTCAGATATTGATAACCATTTATAAACATGAATAAGATCCCCAAATAAAACTGAGATAAATTCTTGAAACACATCACAACGGTAAGCTCCTTTCTAGGAACAGGAATTGTCTCACCCCAGCTGAGTGGCACGGCTGGGGGGTAAGGCAAATGGCTTGTATGCTCCATGCTGCAAGGGGGGAGGGTTTCTGTATCACCTCAGTCAGCGCTCACGCAGGGTTACCCTGTGTGTTATGTGGTGTTTGGTGTCTGAGGATGAGGCAAGCAAATCTAAATGCTCAGGGACTCCTTTCTTTTCTTTGAAGTTGTCTCCCACATGCTGCAATCTGTGCTGGGTGTTTGGTTGTGTGAGGTGATGCCTGATGAAGGAGGCACTGTGTATCTCACCGTGGGCACTGGCTTAGAGCTCTCCCTGGTGATCTTCTGGACAGAGTCTGTAAACATTGATAGATCTGGAACAGCCCATCATCATTCCTTAGCCATTCGTCCTTGGGGTGCATTGTACGTGTGCTAATTCCTCTGCCTCAGAACCTCTCCCACTGTCGGGAATATTGGAAAATCTATTGGGAAGATCTTTCTTTGGGGGAAACTCTCAAAAAGCTCGATGCCAGGACTGGTATGCTTCCCCCAGGGTTACTTTTGTGCAGGGGCAGCCCCAGGGCACCCTGGGGCATCCCAACCCTGGCACCCTGGGGCAGCATGGGGTTGCTGAAAGCCCCCCAGGCACTGCCCTCCCCACCCTGCACTGTGGAACAGCCTGGAAATGGTGATGACTTCTGACTTTGTCTCTTGGAGCAAGAAGGCATTGCCATCGGGGTCGGCAGTTGGGCAGCTGCAGCATGAGCATCTGCAATTTGCTGGGCCCAGACATGGGTGGAGGATGGCTGGAAGCCCTCCTTGCTCACTCCTTCCCAGCATCTCCTGGCTTCTGCAGTAATTTGCGTTTAGCACTTGATAGTTTTCATCAGAAAAGATAATAGCTCAGCTGCCCTGGGCAGGTTGCTGTCCCTACTGCCCACTGCCCGTGCCTGCACAGGAGCACAGCGCTCACTCCTGTCCCTCAGAGATGAAGGAGATTGTTCCTTGCTGGCTGGAAAGGCTGGGGGAGGGGGGTAGTTTCTTCCCCATTTTGCTCAGGGGGGAGAGAGGATGCACAATACCCTGGAGCAGGAGCTTTCCTAGCAGTAGCGTGGATCACAAGCCTCTCTCAAAATAGCTCATATTTGTTCTGCCTTCTTAACCTGGGGCAGCATTTTAAAAGAAAAAAGTAAATTTTAGGAGAAAGAAAGAAAATTTTAGGAGAAAGAAAGAAAATCAGTAAGGCCAGGCAGCCATGGCTGTGCTGGGTTACCCTGTGGTGTTTGGAGGCCTGGCTGGGGTTTATAGCCACCAGCTTGTCATCTCTGGGTGAAAAATGTCGTTTCAGATGAAATTATTATTATTATTATTATTATTATTATTATTATTATTATTATTATTATTATTATCAGCACTGCTGGCTTTGACACAGTGTCCTGTAATGGCAAGTGAAGCCGATGTGCTACTGTCCAGACCAGCCACATTCCACCTCTGCTTGGCAGTAGTGATGTGGATTTGCCATTGGGATGCCAAGTATGACAGGGAATTGGAGTTTTTAGGATTTATTAAAGGCAAAGGGAATGACAGCAGTTTGGCAGTCACTGGGAAACACCCTTCTTAGCAGGGAGGAGCAGCAGACTGTACCCTCCCCACGCAGTCATGGGAGGTCAGTGCTGTAACAGGATTCCCAGGGGAGCCCTGATGCTGCAGTGTGCCCTGGGGAGCAGGTAGGTGTGCAGGGATGGATGGAGGGCAGCTCTCCCCTCCATCGCCCTGGGAAGCTCCAGGTCTCCATGTGCCAGCTTGGCCGAGGTCTCTTGGCTGCTGCATCGCTCCCCAGCTCCGCGCAGGGTGCTGGGCACCTCCCATGCTTCTCCCCCGAGATGTTGGGTCAAGCCCTGCAGCCCCATGCCTCGGTTTCCACCCCAGAGGAACAGGGCATCTCCATCTCCCATTGCCTCCCTTTCCCCTCCCCAAACAGAGACCCTTGCTCTGCCCTTCTCGGCCAAGGGGCGGTGGAAGCAGCACACCTCCTCCTAGCAGCAGCTGGAATGGAGCTGAGCTCTGCTGGGAGCTGAGCTGGCATTTTGCAGTATCTATTTTTAATGTTGGCCAAATATAAATAACTCCATTACAATTCCATTTGTGGTAAGAAATGAATGGTTTGATTTACAGTAAATTGAGTCTAAGCTGCCTGCTTGGCGTTACCCCCCGGGGTTGTGTAGCAGGAGACCCTCTCTTGCAGGAGCTCTCGTGCTCATGGGCAGAGCAAACCTGGGTGGAAGAGAAATCAGTGTGAAGCAGCCCAGCCAGGCCAAGACCAGTGTGCACCTTTTACTGGTGGTGCTGAGTTTTGTGTACAGGAAGGGAAATTCTTCCAGAGAATCAATATGAGAAGCTTTATGTCAGTGGAAATACTTGAATATAGGGTACCCCAGCACACTTACTGATACAGTCCTAATTTCTATAGTATGCATCTTGGAATAATTGCTACATCTGCAATCAGTGCTAGAGCATGACTGTGTTTAACAGAGGGGAGATGAGGTGCTCAGGGACCTGGGTCAGCACAGGACAGGGACGGTTGGACTCGATGGGCTCAAAGGGCTTTTCCAGCCCGGGGATTCTGTGCGATACATATGAAGGCAAACATGAAGAGGTAAAGCTTTGACCATTGCTAAAGAAAGGACATTCAGAAGGCCCTTCTTGCAGGTGGAATTTTCAGTTGCAACATGCAGCAGAGGGAAGTGAAAAACCATGAAATCTCTAGGAACATCTGTCTCTGCCTTGCTCTGGGCTGTAAGTGAGAATAACGCCTTCACCAGAGTAACGGGAAGCGTTTCAGCAGCACAGCACAGCACAGCACAGCCCAGCCCAGCACAGCACAGCACAGCCCAGCCCAGCCCAGCCCAGCACAGCCCGTGTGCATGTCCCCTGGCACGTGCAGGCACAGGGTACATACAGATTTACCTGATGCAGGTATTTAGCACAATACAGCCCCAAATGTCCCCCAGTGCTCCCCGCCCGGCTCCAGGTGTTCCCCACCAGCACCCCCCTCCCTTGCATACCAAAGTGTTCAGGTTTGGTCATAGCACTTTGCTGTCTATACCTAGGGCTGTGCCCTGGAACATCTTTCACCTGTCAGAACGAAGCCTAAGAACCTGCTTTGGCAGGGGGTCAGGCCCCTTCCAGCCCCCACGATTCTGTGATGACCAGAAACCCTCCACCTGCTTTATGTTGAGAGATGACACATCATTTGGAGTATCTGTGTGTGGTTATCCCTGGGGAGTGGGACCTGCGCCAGGCTTTGATGTCTCTCTGCATGTCTGGAGTCATGTGGTGGGTACCCCTCTCATTGTGCACACACAGTATTACTGAGGTGCTGCTAAGGCTGGAAGATCAAGACCTTGAGGTCTGGGAAATGCATTCTGCACTTAACTTCTTTGTGTCTTTGTGATGCTTTACCCTTTAATTGCACGGTGACAGATTACCACTCTGTGCTGCTCCCCAGCACCCCCTGCACACGCTGCTCCCAGCCTCCCCATCCTGCCTGGTGTAACCCTGTGCAGGACAGGCCCATGTGCCAGCAGCCTTCCCCCGGGTCGATGGGCTTGGGGAAGACTGAGCTGAGCTGGACACTCCATCCTGCCCAGCCCTGGCAGGTGCAGGGGGGTGGCACTAAATCCGGACACCGTGAGGAGCAGCATCTACCCTGTGCACATCAGGAAGGGGGATGACAGAGGGGAGAGATTTATCTTTAACAGAGGAAGTTCTGAGTTTAAAACTCAGAGTAGATTTTCATCTTCTGCACGCCTTCGTTTGGAACACCGCTCAGAAAACCCCTGTAGAAGCTCCTGTCACAGTCTGTGTGCTGGAATGTTGTGATGTTGAGTTTTTTGCATCTTAAAGCCAAGCGACTGCAGAAACACACGGCGCCTGTGTCGCTGATGAACAGCTCAGCCATCTGCAGAGGCTCCTTTAAAGTTCTCTGAACTCTGAAGTGAGACACAAAATCCGTGCTAAGGGAAATGCAGGCTCTATGCAGATAGAGTTTGCGTTCTAGCACCGTGCCCACACTAATGATTATGACACTGTTTTTCTCTCAGGGAAATAAATCTTCGCTGATCAGTGTAGTAGCTTCCTCCTTCTGTTCAGCCTGGAGAAAAGAAGACTAAGGAGGGACCTTATTAATGTTTATAAATATCTTGTCTGGGATGCAGGGGGACATGGGCAGCCTCTTCTCAGTGTCTGTGGGGACAGGACAAGGGGCCATGGGCTCAAGTTGGAGCACAGGGAGTTCCCCCCAATGTGGGGAAGAACTTCTTGCCAGTGAGGGTGAGGGAGCCCTGGGACAGGCTGCCCAGGGGGTGTGGAGTCTCCTTCTCTGGAGAGATTCCAGCCCCGTCTGGACACCGACCTGTGTGCCCTGTCCTAGGGACCCTGCTTTGGCAGGGGGTGGGACCCCATGGGCTCTGGGGGGCCCTGCCAACCCCTGTGACTCTGTGATTCTTGTCTGTGGGGTAATTTTTATTCTCAGCCACAGGACTTGTGGCTGTTGTGATGCTTTAGTCTCTCCTGAATTTTGCTGGTCACCAAGTATACTGTTTTAGAGAAGGGACAGGACCAGGTCAGGGCATCACGATGCTGGGTACCAGTGAAGCACAAGCCACGGTGTATCGATGGATCGATCCACAGCTCGGCTGAGCTGGATGAACTGGAGATTGTGCCTCACTCAGTTTGCTCTTCAGAAGTCTTACTAATTTATTTGAGGCCCTAAAACATACTATTGTTATTGTAAGAAAGGAAAAGATTTTCATAGTAAATGAAGCCAAGCCACACACTTTATCTCAGCCTTTGTTGAGGGGAAGGGAAAAGCAGATTAATAGTCAGACGTTTGCTGCATAAATACTATTTCAATTATTTTAACACACACATATATATTTGTGAGGCCTGTGAAGCTGTGATAAGTGAGCATCCAAACTGGCTGAAAGGGTTTTTCTCATGATAGGCTGTTAATTAGGAGATACATCTGAAAGAGTCAGGGCCAACGAGGAACTGCTGGTGAGCTCTAATCATTAGCCAAACAAAAACTTCCTGGCCCTGGGTCTCTGTCTCTTGCCACTCAGCACATTGGTGGTATGTAGTCTGCAGTGGGACAAGTAAAACGTCTACTCCTAAGGCGTGGTGGCCTTTGCCTGGTGATGTGACATTTGGTATGGGCAGGAACCTGCCCCTGGTGAAGGATGTGGCCCTGCACTGGCACACTCCTCTTCTTGGGTCTGGCTCATGGGGTGTTTTAGCACTGAGAGCTGCACCAGCAGTGTTTGGAGGAAGGAATTTTCCTAAGGAAAGTCATGGCTTGTTTGCAGCTACTTGTGACGCTAGAGAAGCTGGAGCTGAACATCATTTACTTGGGCTAATTCAGAAACAGGCAATCACAAATTGATGTCAATGGTAGCAATTAGCATTAAGAAGTATGCTTTAATAATGTCTCTCCAGAAAACACATGTTCAGATCTGATTTACCATTTATATGCAGATTTTCTGATGTAAATGAATGAAAAGAGATGAGGAATCCTTCCCCTCCTCTTTTATATCCTCCCAAACTCTTTAAGTGATCTAAATGCAAATACATATAAACATGGGATGAGGAGTGCCCAGTCATGAAGCAGCATCACTAGACAAGCAATAGGATGGCTGGTTTATGGGTTTGGTTTTGATAGGTTAGTGGTTAGTAACAGTGCTATGAACACACAGGGGCTTTCTGCAGCTTTACTGCTGGGCAGAGGAAAGGAAAACACCCAAAGCACCTGCCCCTGACCTGATGGGTCGTTACGAAGCCCCTGATGCTGTGAGCATTTCTGGATATGGGTATTCACCAAGCCCCCTCTGAGTCCCAAAAGGATCTGTGGCAGGTAGAGCCCATGCTGATGGAGGTGGTTTCCAGAGCCATGGTTGTTTCAAAGGAGTTTTGCCAATCAGGGTGAGGAGACTCACCTCTGGCAGTAGATACAGCCTTTGAAAGAGAAAGGGGTCAAATACTAGAGTTGCTGTTCACCATCAGCACTCTGGGGAACGGCCAAATCATCAGGCATCCAGTCATTTTTTCTGGATCAAACAGTTACCTGTGAAGCTATGGAGCATATCCAGCTTAGAAACGATGTTGTGGTGGGCTTTAAAATGTGATGAGTGCTCACTGTTCAGATAAGATGCCCTACATATTATCTCCTGATGAACACGCTTTGCCTTCCTCAGCTCCCTCTTTGTGTTAACACTGAAAAGACTTAACACTGGGCTCTACTTCCCAGGCGGGCAGTGGAGGTGTTGAGCACATCCATCACAGCGAATTCCCTCCTCTTCAGCAGGTAAAAAGTTCGTGGAGGGACAAAAGCAAGTGGCAAAACTTTTGTCCATCTCCAGCCCAGCAGTTTCTGGTGCTGCGTTTCCATTTTCAGTCCTTTCCATGGTTATTAGCCACGTGTCGCTCCTGCTACTGAAACCCTGCTTGCCTGAAACAGCCCCAAAGCAGCAGTGCCAAGGTCACACTGAGAATCCTGAGTCTAAGTTAAAGCAATCAGGATTCTGCTCTGTAACTCAGAGACGTCTATAGTCATGTCCAAGATGGAAAAACAAGGGGAGATTGATCTGGATAGGGAGCATCCCTTTGGGAATGCACAGCTCAGCAGGGACTTGCTTATAAACAGGCTGTTGTAAAGGGGTAGGACAAATTAATTGAGTGGTCAATAAAGCAGAGCAATTGCAAAATTTAAAATGCCCAAAAGTTGCTGTAGGATTTCAGTGAAAGAAATGTGTCAGCAATGTGCAATTAAAGCAAGAATATGGATAAATGGGAAACCTTGATTAATAAATGGCAATGGCTTTTGTTCAGGTCCAGTTAAGCTACCTTTATAAAGTATTTTCATAATAAATACATATTAAATACATAATGAATACATATTAAATACATAATAAATACATATTAAATAAATAATAAATACATAATAAATAGGGGAATCAGCTTTTTAAAAGGGTAGATAATGGCAGGACAAGGGGGATGATTGAAGCTGGAGGAAGGAAGGGTTAGAGGAGATATTGGGGGGAAGTTCTTTGCAGAGAGAGTGATGAGGGGCTGGAACAGGCTGCCCAGAGAGGGGATGGGTGCCCCGTGTCTGGGGGTGTTCAAGGCCAGGTTGGATGGGGCCCTGGGCAACCTTGTGTAGCTCCAGGCCTGAGGTTGGTGTCCCTGCCTGTGGCAGGGGGTTGGAGCTCTGTGATCCTTGGGGTCCCTCCCAACCCAGCCCAGGCTGGGATTCTATGATAATAAAGGCAAACATGGTGTTTTACCCTGCCAGCTTCTGCCTGCCCCAGCATGGGAGGCTGGTTTAAGCAGCGTGTTGCAAACCTGGTACTGAACCCCCTGTTTCCTGACGATGCTCTTTGATCCAGTGATCACAAAGAACAGGACTGACAGCATGAGCAAGTATTACAAGATGGTTACAACTCCATTTTAATACATTTTTAATGCTGTAAAAGAGGTGGTGTGAAGCTCGTGGAAGATTTTACAGCAGAGTTTTAGTGCCTGTCATTATGGCAATAGAAAGTTATAACCTTTCCTCTAAAGGTTAAGAATATTTTGCCATTACTTAGGGCTGCATTTCCACTGCACTGGGAGTGTTTTCAAAGAACATGACATCAGAAGATAAGATTTTTACTTCCATGGCAAAGATTAAATGTTGTGTGCAAGCATTATGTTTGAATGATGTGCTAGCTCTGGCTGCAGGAACACCTGAACTGGTTTTGCTGGGGTTTTCTAAGGCAGGTGCTGCTCAGGGATGTTTGAACAGCAGTGAGGTAGGAACTCAGGTGTGAAGGGGTTGGGAAAATCAGTATTTTTCCATTTATGAAAGGTCCAAATAGAAACTTGGCAGTCTTCATTGCTTGGCACAGGGATTGGGCCTGCATCCCAGGGGATAAGGGAGGCTGGCAGCTCAGTGTAGGATGCACTTGCTGGTTTGGGGCCACCATCTACATCTGGGATGAGGAACCCCTCGTGAATAAACAGGCTGGGACAGACACTGAGTACCATCCTGCTTTCTGCAGGTACAAACATGCTGGGAGAGCAATTAGAGGGAAAGGGACGTACACAACTGCAGTATTTATAGCTCTCCTGCACCGAGCCTGCTGTTTCTAGGAACAGGATGAAGAATTCACCCAAGTGGAAAACAGACAAACATGAAGCAGATAGCATCACTGCTCTTACAGCCTAGCAGGAAAAGGGAGTTTAAAATCCTTGTTTATTCACTGCATAGAGAGAGATGTGATTTTATTCACTGCACAGAGCTGTGTGTAGCTGTGTGTTTATTCACTGCACAGAGAGCTGTGTGTAGCTGTGTGTTTATTCACTGCACAGAGCTGTGTGTTTTCCCATAAATTTATCTTGTTCACATCTCATTATTCCCAGAAACATAAATACAAGGAAGCAAAGGAAGATTGAGAGTGGAAGGCATCTAAAAACTGCCGCTTAACCACATCTTGCAGCACAGTGAATTACACAACAAGCCTTTAAAGGTTCATTAGCAGCTCTGCTGTGTGGCAGGGCTGGATTTGCCAGCCTGACTCAGCCCGGGTGCTGCACACACTTTATGTTCTCTGGGTTCCATTCATCACAGGTGGTTTGTGTAAAAGCTGCCCAAGTCAGGGATGCAGCTGACTGTCCTGGAGCTCAGCTTGCTGCCAGAAGCAGCCAAGGAGGGAGCTCAGTGGGGTTTGTGCTGCGAGCTGGAGCGGAGGCTTCGCACAGCCATGGCCATGGAGCATTAAATGCATGGTGGGGAACAAGGGGGGATGTGGCAGAGGTCTCGCTTCCTATCATGCAGGAGATGAGAATCTCACAGGCATTTATTAGGTCCTGCAGCCCACAGGTGTTAAAGGCACATTTCTGGCAGCATTCAGGTGTGTGGGGATCCTTCCAAGCACCAGGACCCCCAGCTCCTGGTGATGCAACACAAGAAAGATGTGGGGCTGTTGGAGAGGGGTCAGAGGAGCCACGGAGATGCTCAGAGGGCTGGAGCAGCTCCCCTCTGGAGAAAGGCTGAGGGAGCTGGGCTGGGTCAGCCTGGAGAAGAGAAGGCTGTGGGGGGACCTCATTGCAGCCTGCCAGTGCCTGAAGGGAGCAGAGGAACAGGAGGGGAATCAGCTTGTTCAAGGGCAGAGACTGGCAGGACAAGGGGGATGGAGTGAAGCTGGAGGAGGGAAGGGGGAGAGGAGAGATTGGGGGGAAGTTCTGTGCAGAGAGAGTGGTGAGGGGCTGGAAGGGGCTGCCCAGAGAGGGGGTGGGTGCCCCGTGTCTGGGGGTGTTCAAGGCCAGGTTGGATGGGGCCCTGGGCAACCTTGTGTAGCTCCAGGCCTGAGGTTGGTGTCCCTGTCTGTGGTAGGGGTTGGAGCTCTGTGACCCTTGGGGTCCCTTCCAACCCAGCCCAGGCTGGGATTCTGTGATTTTATGTAGTGAGGTGGGAAACCTCACACAAAGGCTCTGGTATGCCGAAGCTTTGGTGTGGGAGGAGGGTTTGGGGGGCATGGATCTCACCTTCAGCCCTTGCCAGTGAACAACAGAAACCCCCTGGGTGTGAGAGCAGATCTGGCGCCTGTTTAGCGACACACTAAGAAGTGCCTCTGTCAGGCAGCTTAGGAAGAAACAAATCCTGAGCCTTTCAGTTTCACTCAGAGGAAAAGCTATTAGCTGTTCCCTAACAGGTGGAAATGAAATTTAAATCCCTGTAAAAGACAATTGCGTAGTTAAAAATACATTTAGCCCTGCTATTGGCACTTTGCAGATTTTCTTTCATTACCCTTTTTTAAGGAGAGGGGTGGAATGGATGCATGCTGCCTGAGCCTGCCTCCTGCCACCTCCAGCCAGAGATGCTCTGCAGCGGCTGGATGACAGTTATTTGCTGCAGAAATATTATTTGTCTCTTGTGCTCTCCAAGAAATCATTTTCCCCATATGTTTGACACGTTCAGAAGCGTACTGAACATTAAAAGCAAGAATAATAGACAGCCTTCCACGGGCACTGTGAACACAGCCTGGTGAGATTAACTCCAGGAGCTAAATGCCTTGAATTGAATTAGGGTAATGGAAGTTGGTGTCTCAACACGAGACGGCTGCACTTTTATTTATCACAGATCCCTGTGAAGAAATCGTCCCTGAATTCTTTAAAAGCTTTTACATCATCTCCATTCCAGGCACTGAATAAAAATTAGCTATCCAGCAATATTATTATTATTTTATTTCCAATACAAATCTTCCTTCTCTCCCCATTTACGTTTCAGATGAGATCCAGTCGGGTTTTATCCCTCTGTGATTCTTGTGCTTTAGATGAAATAGCTCTTGGTGAAAAAAATATTGCCTGCCTAACTCCTTCCCAAACAACTGAACATTGATTTTTTTTTTTCCTGAGGAAGAGTGGTTACGTTGCAGTGAATGTATGCAAAAGGCAAAGAGCCATCTGCAAACATTAAAGAGAGCAAATAAATAACTGGCTTGAGACAGAGAATCCTGATAGATCTTCCCAAGCAGAAGAGCTGATGGGGATACAGATAATGCCAATACCTGGGAAATGACTCAGGTTCTGAGGGTACCTGCAGGCTTGGGGCTCTGTGCTTTGTAGAGCTTCAGTGTGAATCAGAACTGGAAGAAGTGTTCAAAAGCAGAGTAAACTGCAAAATTAATTGTAAAATGCAGTTGTTGGCTTTACCTTTTTCCTCTCCCTTGGTCAGCCTGGGATAACATTTCCAGGTGCTGCCCCCTCTCCCTCTGCACTCCTGCCACAGTCTAAGGCTTGGGCTGGGGATGGGATATCAGCAGGAACCCTCTCCATGACAGCAAGGTGACACACAGCCTTGGGTAAATCACCCGAGCAGGCTCCTGGGATGGGACAGTGCTGGGAGGCTCTGCCCAGCCCCCTGGGTGCTGCCCCCTGCCCCATCTTGGGGTGCAGCACAGGCAATGGGCTGGAAAAGACTGGAAAAGCGAACTAGCTCCATGCACAGAGCACCTTCTGAGCAGCAGACTGAGCTGTCTGTCCTCTCCCCTCTGCTGCTCTCAGTCACTAAAAGATCCATCCCTGTTTCTGCAGGACAAAACCTTCCAGGTCCCTGTGCAGTAAATAATGGCTGATGAGGAACAATTCATTAATGACCCCCAACTGATTCATTCCTTGACTGAGCGAGGCAGTCGCCTCTCTCCTGGCTGAGTGGTATAATTTCATTTTTTCCCCCTTTACAGAGCCTGAAACGCTGCTGGTTTCTCCTGGTGGATCTGAGGTGTGTTTCATCACTTCCAGGAACATTCTGGTGCTATGCAAAGTGGCGGTGTGCTGCTCTCTGTAAACATACACACAATTACAGCAGCGTGCTTGTTATTCTCACTGAGGATAAAAACAGGTTCTCAGAATAATAACACAGGCATATTCCGAATTGAAGTGGAGGGTTTGCCCAAGGAGACGGGTTCCCACGTGAGAAGCTCTGTAAGATCACTAGAAACTTCCTGCTGAAGGTTCCTTCAGCTGCTCCCCAGGGGAGAGGCTTCATCTCTGCGAGCGCTGAAGTCAGAGGGAATAACCCAATTAATGTCAGTGAGTTTTGAATCGGGCTGAGGAATCCTGATCAGTTCAGCCAGAAACCCCAAATTGTTTTCAAGGCTTCTAAGCTGTCCTGCATGCTGTCTGTCCTGGTGAGAAGCAGTTGTACCTCTGCAGAGCTGCCTGAACGTCAATGGAATGTGGGAGAGGGTTGGAGGAGCCTCGAGCATCTGCCCAGGGCAGCTTCTGCCCAGGGCCACGCCGGGCTCTGTTTGACCTTGTATTCAAACACAAGGAGCAAATGCCATCATCTCCTTCCCCAGCATCCTGGGACTCCTGCTCAACTTTCCCATAACAAACTGTAGGTGGGAGCACAACCTGTGTGTTCTCCTTCCCTGAGGGGCCGAGTCTCATCTGCAGAGGGTGACAATAAGAGTGTTCAGGGAAGCACCAGTTTTGAACTCAGACCATTATTATACCAATACCTTTAGTATTTAAAATGGTTCCACTGAGCAAGTTTCTCCCAACCACCAGGCCTTAGCTGTTGGGATCTGTGGTGCTGGCACTGCCCTGCTCGCTCTGCACCTTCCCTGTCCCATTAACAACCACAGCAAGTCATAAATGCAGTTTCAGAGCACTGCTCCTACATATTCCCATCCCTGGAGGGGCTCCAGGAGAGCTGGAGGGGGATGGGGACAAGAGCAGGGTGGGACAGACCAAGGGGAACGGCCTTCAGCTGCAGGAGGGCAGCTGGAGAGGGGCTGGGGGGCAGAAATCTTTCCCAGGGAGGGGGGAGGCCCTGGCACAGGGTGCCCAGAGAAGCTGAGGCTGCCCTGGGATCCCTGGCAGGGCTCAAGGCCAGGTTGGATGGGGCTTGGGGCATCCTGGGCTGGGGGGGTGTCCCTGCCCGTGGCAGGGGGACAGCCGGGGGGGGTCTCAGGAGCTTGCCCACCCACACCGGCCTGGGGTTCTGTGATATTTTTAACTTCCATCCCTTTAACCTTTGAAGCACAGAGCGTTTGTCTGTCCTCCAGACGAAGGACTGTCCTGAGGCTAAGCAGCTACCTGGGCTTTCCAGGTTGAGAGGTGCCAGTCTCTGCAGCCAGCATCCCTCTCCCTAACGCCCCATCTACAGCCGAGCAACCAGCTCATCAGGAGGAATTTAGAGAATGGATTAATTAGCTTCGCAGCACCACCAACACAGAGCAAGGGTTTCTGTGGGTGGGTAGGGAGGGACTACCCAGGGTTACGTGTCTGCCCCTAGGAAGGTCCATGGGGTTGGATCCTTTCACCAGCTCAGCTTCTCTCAGCCCATTAAACCCTTTCCTGCAAATCACAATTCACAGTCCAGCGAGTTCTGCTTTGGTCACAGGAAAAACAAAGATCCTGGCAGCCTGTAGGAATTTTCCCCTGGTTGATATGCAGCATCGCACTGAAATCCGCCTCATCTGGTGACAAACAGAAGAGAGAGCTGGCGACGAGTGCAGCGAGCTTGTGAATATGTAATTAGAAGGAATGATCATCAGCATTTGCTGGTTATTCTCATGAAAAATGCCAGCAGTGTGCATCATCCGGAGGATGGCTGCTGTGGCTGGCTGGGAGCGCTGCTCACGCCCGCTGCAGCTCGCCTGCCTCGGCTGGAACCAGAGGAGAATATGTGGGGTTGGATGTCTCCTCTCTGGAAGTGACCAGCCACCCCCGAGCACTTTCTTTGGGTGTCCTGGGATGGTCTCTCCTGGCTGGATGTGCTCTGCTGTCATGGTTGTATTGCTCAGCTGGCCTCTGCGCTGTCAGGGGCTGGGCTGCCAGGGTGGGCAAGGAGGCTCTGTGTGGCCACACCAGCTCAGGCTGCTGGGAAGTGTCACTGGACCCCTGCACAGCTTCTCCTGTGGGCAGGAGTGTGGTGGGGGGCAACTTGTGTAGCTCCAGGCCTGGAGGTTGGTGTCCCTGCCTGTGGCAGGGGGTTGGAGCTCTGTGACCCTTGGGGTCCCTTCCAGCCCAGACCTGGATTCTGTGATTCTAACCCCTGGGACCGTTTCTAGAGCAAAGCCATACCCTAAACATCAATGGGAATGTTCCTCTCTGGAGGCAAGCACATCTTCTAGCTATCAAAAGCCTTTTGCAGGGTGTGCACTGCAAACCACTGAGCACCCTCCTAAGGGCAGCTTCACCCTATGCCATATACACACATCCACACACATCCATACACATCCACACACATCCATACACATCCAAACACATCCATACACATCCACACACATCCATACACATCCACACACATCCACACACATCCACACACCTCCATACACATCCACACACACCCATACACATCCACACACCTCCACACACATCCCCTCCAGGCCATGGCAGCTCGCAGCCGAGCGGTTCGCTGTCAGGAAGAGCGTTTGCTCTGCTCTCTGTCAGGAGTTCCCAGTCATGCCTTGGCACCAAGTCAGCTGGCAGAAGAACTCACAGACATCAGTGGGAGAGGACCACCCCAAAGGGAAGCCTTGGGGAAAACCCGGGGCCAACCTGGAAGCCCTTTATCATAGAATCACAGAATATACTGAGTTGGAAGGGACCCACTGGCATCACCAAGTCCAACTCCTGTGCTGTGCCTAACTCACACATTTGCCATCAGTTCAGAGCTTCTGGAGGCACACACCATCGTGCATGTCTTCCATCACATCGCCCCTCCATGCCTGGCAGTTGTTTAAATTTCATAATCGGGGTGATGACAGCCCCAGATGAGGGACCTGTGCTTCCTGCACCAGGAGAGGATCCCGGTGTTGCATCCCCCACTGTTGTTCTGCAGCTGCAGGAACTCAGATGTTGCTCTTGCCAGCTGCCCCCAGTCTCCCTTTCTCTCTCTTCTCAGGAAGGGTTTGAAAAGCTCACGAGCTGAGCATGGCAAACTTAATTACAGCCTGTGGTCTGACAAAGTCTGTGTCCCTCAGGTCCTGGATGAAACAATCCTCACCAAACCGAAAACACTTAAAGGTATTGTCTTTGTTCTCCTCTTCAGAAAGACTATAAAGGCCCCAAGTCCCCTCAGCTACAGAAGGTGAAGCTGTGTTTGGCTTGTTTTCCCTTCTCAGCGGCGCTGCATCATGTTCTGGAGAGTTCCTGCCTCTTTTCGGGGTGTGACCCTGCCATCTCTTTGGGAATGTCTCATCACACGCAGCATATGCTGCCAGCTCCTCTACGCCACGCAAAGAAGAGGAGCTGGGGAGCACACGGGCGCTAGGCAGCCAGGGTGATGCTCATTTGATGTAGCTCCCTCCTTAGTGCCCGTGGTCCTGCAGCCTCCCACCACCTCTCCTGTGCTCAGGTCTCACAAGCACCTCCCTTTGTGGATGTCCAAGGGTTGAACCTGCAGCTACAGGAGGAGAGACCTGAGGCTTTGCCTCCTCTGGACCAATGTGTGGAAAAATAGACAGAGATGGGTGAAGGAACCCAGAGGAGATGAGCTGAAGTCCGAGATCCAAACAAAGACGGGGAAAGAGGCTCAGTGTAGGATAATACTTAAGGAAGGGTTCTTCTCTAGATTTGGAAAAGGAAGAAGTACCCTCCTGACCTGCACTGTGCAGGCAGCAGAGGCACTGCTGGGGGCACATCAGCCTTGCTGGATGTGCCTGTGTCTGTTTGGAGGGGCAGGTGTGGCCCAGCCAGGGCTCTGCCACCAGCCAGCCCCCCGGGATGCTGCTCAGCACCCACCTCCGCACGGCACCGTGGCACTGCACAGGGGGCAGCATGGGGCAGCACCCACGCTGGCTGCCCTGCCAGTGGAGGACAGGTCCTTGCTGGGCCAAGTATTGATGTCTTGGGCAGGGAAGGGCGGCTGGTGGCTGCAGGCTGCTCCATGACGCGGGAGTTAAGGCGGGAGAGGGTCCCATAGGAAAGGGTTCACCAGCAGCGATTCAGGTCTGGGGTTTCATCCATCTGAGCCCGGGGAGCAGAGCTGCTCCACAGCACAAGCCAAGTGCTTTGTGCTTTACTGCCTGCCAGTTGCAGGCAAGTAGTTTGAGTTTACTGCCAGCTTTATGGGGAGATTTTGTTTCCCCTTGAAGTCTCCCAGCCTTTGTTTTCTCGACGTTGTGCTTTTCATTTGCCCTTGAATTGACTGAGAGTTCCAGACCTGGGAGGCTTGCAGGGCAAGGCAGGTGAGACAGGGGAGGTGGACACGTTATGGATGTGCATGCTACTCCTACCTATGACCTCTGAGGCTGGGAAGACGAAGAAGAAGGGGAATGCCACCTCCCACCATGTTTCCCCGTCTCTGCTCACTCGTATCTAAATCCATTTCCTTTCTATCTGTCGCAGTTTGTGTGAGTACAAGTATCACTACATACAACTCAGAGTCTGCATGTCTGGCTAACTAACTGCCCCACGCAGGTGAATTTTCCTCTGCAAACACAGCAGTCTGTTTAGAAGCTCCTTGAACACTCCCAAAGATATTTCTCTAAAAATACAAATCTATCTACAGGGGCATGAGGAGGATAACATTTCCTACTTGAGTATTGAAGATGCAGTTGGGAATTTCAGTGGGTTTAACACTCAGTCTGTGCAAGAAAATACACCCAGAAATGGGAAATCTTTTTGTAACACTTGGGAGGACATGAAGATCAGCTCAACCTTCATCCTCAGTCGAGGGAATAGTTAATTGCATCATCTTGTTATTTTAAAAATTATAATTGAAAAAATCTTTGTTGTACAAGCCCAGATCTGGATTCTTACAGAATTGGATATACAGAATGTCAGAAGTGTAGTCTTGGGGCCAAAAGACTCAACCTCTTACTCCACTTCAGTGCGTGATGCCTTTCCTTCTGAGGGACCAGATCTATTCCTGGCAAGTTTCTGAGCTACCCCAAGATTCACAAGGAAAGGCAGTTACCCAAACTGATGTGGATCTACAGAAGGTCTGCCTAAATTCAGAATAGCTCCTGGAGGCTCCTAGGTTTCTGTTTCTGGGCAGATGGGCTGTTTTGTTACTGCTGTGAAGCTATGTGTCCATCCCATGCCTCCATCCCATGCCTCCGTCCCCTGTAGCTCATGGGTTAGGTACGCACGGGCTGGGCAGGGGGCCCAGCCCAGGAGGTGTACAGACATCCCTGCAGAGTAAGGACCACTCAGTTCTGGAAAGCCTCAGCTCTCCAGAGAAGAGACAACAAAGCTCTGCCAAGATAATCTCAGTCTCTAGATGGGCACAGGGAAGGTTTGGGCTGGAACGGCAGCCAAGCACGGGGAGATTTACCAGGGGGCTGAGGGGCAACTGCTGCTGCGGGTGGGTGTTTAGGGGACACTGTGGGACAAAGGATGCAGATGGTCTGAAGTGATCCCAGGCAGGTCACCACAGCTCTGTGTCAGATACCCTCCTCAGCTTGCTGTGGGGAATGGCAGAGAGATTTTTACTGTACCAATGACCCACGCAAGGCGTTTTCACCCGTTTCCTTCCCTTTTGGGTCAATCCGATCGCAGAAAGAGAAATATTCCTGAGCTGGGAGACAATTTGGATGCTGCCTGTGATTTATTGTTTTAATTAAAAGCTTTTTAAGCTTTAATTAAAAAGGTACATGAGCACTCAGTATTCAAGAAAAATGCCTTTGTGTTTAGGTCAATTGAATAACGTAAAATATAATGAGATACATATTTCTAGTCGGGAGCTTCGCATGAAAAAAAAAGCAATATACATAATTAAAAAGTAAATTCAAACTGATAGAAGAGAGCTGTTGTCAGAAAAAAAAAAAAAGGTATGCTTTAAATTAACACCAGCAGAGAGGATTATTTTTTTTTTAATTTTCCTTCCTTTTTTTTTTTTTTAAATTTATTTATTTTAGCATCCCTTAAGAACCCTGTGGTACAAATCGAGCCGGCTTCACGGATGTGTATCAAAGACAGCGTGCTAAACTGAGCACCAGGTTCATATTTCTCATCCTAATGATGCCTAACAGACCAGAGAGAACAAGGAGGGAGGTGACAAGCTGCAGCACAGAAACTGGGAAGCTGCTTGGAGTTGCCCACACCCCTCCGTGTGCCACCGTGTAGGGTCATCCCGAATTGATGCCTTGCTCCAGGGGAGCTGATTTACTCAGTGCCCCTGGCTTCTGGAGGGCCCATTCCCATTGCTCACGTCTCCCCATGCACCACGGCCTAGGAGGAAAGCCCGTGAGGGGAAGGTGCTGTGTCATGTCCGTCCTGGCAGTGCCGGGGCCTCGCCATGTGTCCATCTCCTCACGGCAGGAACAGGCACAGGGGCTGGTCCCCAGGTCCCAGCCAGCTCTCAGCTTGGGGAAGTCGGGGGACTGACAGTGGCTCACAGTGGCTGCGAGGCACCGACACCCCGACAGGCCCTGTGTGCAGCTAATGCCCCAGGGAGGCAGAGAGGGAGGGGGTGTACAGTGCTCAGCCTGTGCTCCCTCAGTACTCTTTCCCTCTTTATTACTCTTCCAGCTTCTCCTACAGCATCTTTTTTGGCAGAGTCGGGGCTTCCCAGCTCAGTGATTATCTCCCCCGTCCTCCCAGGGCTGAGAAGCAGCTGGGGGCAAAACCTGACTCCCTCAGCAGCCCCGGTGTTAGCGGGGCAGGGGGAGCTACCCACTGTCCCACACCCACTGGAATCTGGAGGTGCTCCTTGGCCTCCTTGTCCCCAGCAGACGGCTCTGGCTGAAAGGCAGCCTTGCCTGTGCTGCGGCCTTTGCGGCTCCTGTGGGCAAACCCTGCATGCTGTGAAACGGGCGTTAGGAAAAAGACCCCCCAACAAACTCACCCCAAAAACATCTCCTCTTTGGGTCATTTTGAGTTTCCTTTGCCCCCTATTAGTACTCTCACCATGGTTCTCAGGCAGGCTGCCTGGGGTAGGTGCCCTGGCGAGGGGACGGAGCGAGTGCACACACAGAAGGGCTTTGAATGCTGCAGTTATGGCTGGCCCTTGCCTCAAAGCACCTCCAAGGGCTGCAGGCAGGCACGTTTCTTCACTCCAAAGCATCACATCAGCTGACGAGTAGTGATGGAGCCTCGTTCCCTGCTAACATCCCCTCTGAGGACACAGCCATGCCAGGAGCCTGGCCAGGAGCAGTGATTTCTGTCACAAGGTCAGGGGGCTCCAGCACCACTCCTTCCCCAAACACCCTTTCCACATCCATGGGTCACTGCCCGCATCAGTGCTGGGCAGGAGGAACGCCACCTAAGCCCCTGTGCAGCCACTGTGTGCTGTACAGTTTGCCTTTCATGTGGGCGATCAAATAGTGAGACATCAAGGGTGAAACATAAAACCCCAGCAAACAGCTGGATAATGGCTTCACTGCTCAAATCACATTTGTGATAAGTGATGGAGGATAAACACCAACTGCTTGCTTTCTTAATAGAAACATAATGTTTTCACAACTAAGCCCAAAGAAAGCAAAATAAGATTATATTTTCCTTTGGCTTGAAAAAAATAAATCGTCGGCGCTCGCAGTCGACTTCAAATGCTGGAGGAACGGGGGGAGTTCACTCACTGAGCCAGAAGGGGCCATAAAACCTGCATCAATCTGTAATTCTTGTCTTGTTTATCCACGTTCTTTCCAAGCCATCAGGAAGTTCCAGTTTCTGCGGATTTAGAGCGGGGGTTGGGGGGAACTTCAGTCAGATGTAGGTGCAGTAAATCGAAACCATTTTTCAAACTGATTTTTTTTGCCCTTTACTGAAGTCAGCCAGACCAAATTCTATGCAGTGATGTAGCAATTCAAATTCTATATGGTAATTTATCTGTTTCTAAGAACAAAAACTTTGGCTACCCTTTAGAAACCTGAGCCTTTGCAACGCTTTGCAGTTGTGTGGGTTTGTCATTTTTATTTAACTTTTCTAGAGCTGCCAATAGCCTATGAGTGGATTGTCATTTGTCATTTTTATTTAACTTTTCTAGAGCTGCCAATAGCCTATGAGGAGATTGTCATGTACCTGTGGTGTTAGTAGGTCACAGTTCCCATGGCTATAGGGATTCTCCACTTCAGACAATCTGTAGGGCAGAGGAAACTTTGAGTGAAAATAATTTCTAAACTATCATCATTTGCTATTTTTGCCTATTAAAACACGACAATGTTTCATCACTGCCTATCACCACAGTGAGCAGCAAGTGTTAAATAGTGCTTATGAGGACTCAACAGCATTTCATTCCCAGTTTATTTGAATCAGCAGGTGAAATATTTCCTGTATCACAGGTAAAGTGTAGAGATTCCTTCCCAAAACGTGCTTTCTACACAAAAACCTCCTCATGCCAAGGTCACCGCAAGGACAAGGCTTTAGGCAGAGCAGTGTGTTTATTTGAGGTAGCTCTGCAGTCCCTCTTCAAGCTACAAGTTGCACACAGCATCAGGGCTTTCCCTTTATACCTTTCATTGAAGGGGAAGAACCCTTTCCTAATCTCCCCCTCCCCCGTGCTACAGTGTGATGGGAGAGCTCCTGCTCCAAGTTCTGCCATCACAGTGTCTTCCGTGGGCCTCTAGCAGCAAAATTGCCCGCTGCCTGATGATGCCTGGGCTAACTTGTTACCTACAGCTGGGAATACTGGGCGCATGGGAGGAGAGCCAGCTGCAGGGAGTGCTCAGGGAGGCTCCTTATTTAAAGGAGAGGGGCAAGTGTGCTCTTAACTGAGCTGGGAGGGGGTCTGCAAGGGTTGGTGAGTCGAAGTCTTGTTTCCTTGCTCCAGGGATGTGGTTTCTGTAGGGTTAGAGCCTGCAGCAGCCGCCTCCTGGCTGGGACACCCCCAGTTTGGGGGGTGGAGTGTGTCCCACTCCCCTGGGCTGGCTGCCCGGCGCTGTGCGGGGCGTCGCTGGGGCTCCTGCGGGATGCTCCCGGGATGGGAGGGGGCTGTGCCGCAAAACCTGAGCTAAACTGGTTTGAGAAACTAGTTCTTTAATGATTAATTTTATGTGCAGAAGCCTGGAAAGCCTTTGAAAAAGCCTCTCCGGCTCGGGTGAGCGGGGCAGGGAGGAGGCTGTGGCTGCGGGCACCGGCCTTGCTGAGTGGGGGCTGGGGAGGGGGCTGGAGCTGGAGCCGTGCGGGGCTGAGCGGGGCCGGCAGCGGGGGAAGCTGGGCTGGGTGAGGAAAACACCCTGGGGTGACTGGTTTGGAAGCTGTAAGGCGAGTGTGGGGCACTCCGCCTGTGAGATACAGGAGAGCAGCACCTCCTGGGGGGCGCGGGAGGCGGAGAGGGGTCTGGATACGGGGGGTGGGGGTGGGGTGCTGCCCCGCGGTACAGGGGGGCTGCACCCTGCAGTAGTGCCTCCTGCCCGCCGTGGTGCCTCTGGGCAGCCTGGCTGTGCCTCCGAGCGGAGTCACCCGGTGAAGGGGCCCCGGGCTCCCCTCGGCGAGCTGGGGAGGGGCTGCGGCGGCTGCTCGCCTTGTTGTCGCCCCCGGCCGTGCCCTGGCCGCTGGAGCGGGTCCCTACTCGTTGTAGCTCTTCCCTCTCCTGTTGCCGGGTGCCCTTGTGCCCCGGTGCGGTGGTTACCCCCCAACAGCCAGCCATCCGCTCTCTGTTACTGCCGTTTAACGGCGACTCCAAAACTAACCCGCCAAGCCCAACTACCTAACGAGAGGCCCCATGAAGGGCGTTCGGTGTCTCAATTTTAAGATATACCCGGCTTTTCTTGGTGGCGGTGACGTGGTACCCCAGAGGGAGCCGGGGTTCTGTGCTGGAGGCAGTCCCAGCTCCCCCTCCCCTTGTCGTGCTTCTGGAACTCGCCCCAGCCGTGGTACCCGCGTTTTCACTGACTCACAGGGGTGGGAAGGGACCCCCAGAGCCCCTGGGGTCCAACCCCCTGCCAAAGCAGGGTCCCTAGGACAGGGCACACAGGTCGGTGTCCAGACGGGGCTGGAATCTCTCCAGAGAAGGAGACTCCACACCCCCTGGGCAGCCTGTCCCAGGGCTCCCTCACCCTCACTGGGGAAAAGTTCTGCCCCACATTGGGGGGGAACTCCCTGTGCTCCAACTTGAGCCCATGGCCCCTTGTCCTGTCCCCACAGACACTGAGAAGAGGCTGGCTATCATGATACCCCTCAGAGGCTGTGGATGGTTCCCACTGTTTCTGCAGCCATTTACCAGTGTGTGACTGTTGGTGCCACTGCCCATCCCTTCTGCTCTCCCTGAGAGGGGCCCAGCCTGGCAGAAATCTCTCTCCTCTCTTCCAGACCCTGTAGGTCAGTGCAGCCTTTCAGCCAAGAGCACCGTGGCTCCCTTCTGTCAGGGGAGCTGCTCAGGTCCCTGTTTTTCTTGCTTACATTTCTGTGAACTTATAAAGACTCAATAGGCTCAGCAATCTCTCTCTGTTTAAGGGAAACTCAGCTCAATTTTCCTCCTCTTAGGAAGTGGCTGGGTCTCCAAGGCACACAAAAAAGGCCATGTAACAATCTTGTACAGCTGAAGCTTGTGTTTTTTCTGAGCTCTTACTTAGCACTGCAATTCCCTGTAACAATACCATGTGTTAATGCTGCATAAAAAGCCAGTGGGGTCTTCCATGCTGCTTCACTTTCCTTACCTAGCTAGTACTGGAAATTAATGTTTCTAGCATGTTTTCATTACATCATGTGCTGCTAACTGTCCCCAGCCTTGTCCAAGACCTCATCAGTGCCCTGCAAGCAGGTTTTATATTTGTAAGCTGCATCCCCCTCTCCTTGGCAATCTCATTAAGCTCCTTTCTAGCTCTTTTACCTTTCTGCTCTCTTCCTGTAGCCTGGTCTTAATCAGCTGATGCCTAAATAACACTTGGTCTGTTGTGGAGCAATTGCCTCTGGTCTGGGTGAGGAACAAGGTGCAAGACTACTAGAGGTAGGTTTTCTTGGTGGACGTGGGGTAAGAAGTATCTTGGGTTGTATTTGTTTCCTGGTTTTCTCCCGTATGGTCAGATTTTAATGTAAAACCCCCTAAAAATAGATGCCAAAGCAGCTTGAGGAGAACTGGAAATGTAGGACATGGTAAGGTGGCAGAGATGGAGCCCAGTGAAATGCTACAATGTGAGTGGATTTCCTTTGATGCAAGAAAACATGGCATTTGATGTGTGTAATACAATGCCCTTGTTTCCAGGGTCCCTCCCAGTTTGAACCATGAGTCTGCAATACCTGTAAAACTTTGGTCAAATCTCTTATTCAGCCAGAACATATAAGGACGTTTATATTAAACTTTAATCTGCTGACTAGAGTGAGCTTTGAGAAGCAGCTCATTGCCATCCTTAAATCTTGACTAAGAGACATGAGCTACATCCAGGTCTGTTCCTGAGGGAGCTTATCCCTAATGTTCTTAAAACTCTACAGAGTGTGAAAGCCCAGGCAGGTGCTTCTCAGGCTCTGCTGCCCTTTCTGCCTTGGAAAACTGACTGATGGCCTTGGTCAGGGTGATGGAGCTATGGGGGAGATCACTTGTGATACTTAAAATGTGGCTGCCTGAACTCACCCAATGCCAGGCTCTGCAGAACTTGATGAAATCCCAGCATCCCTTCTCCTCCTGGATTTCCTCCTTGGCTGGGAAATCCATCCTGCCTGAGGCTGGTGTGAGCTTGGGCTCAGGTAGGAGCTGACCTGGATCACCTCCCCAGGGCTTACTGGGTGAACAGGAAACCCAGTGCTTGGCCTGGGGACTGGCACTGTGACAGCCTGGGTGCTTTTGTGCCTGTTTCTTTGAAAATGGGAACAAACAGCAGCAGCTAAAATTAAAATACCAACCCCTTTGGTAGTGGGTGCCAATTCCTGTTTCTAGGGAGACAGACAATAAGCTGGTGTAAAAAGACATCTTCTGAAGTGCCCAAAACTATTTTAAGTGTAATAGCACCAGGCTGTGCTCTGCAGGCTTTGTGGGAAAGCTGGTTCCAAAGCAATTGCTGGAATTTCCTCTGTAGTGCTGAAATAAATGAGGGCTCCACCACACAGCTCGGTTCTGCCCTGCTCTCTTACTAACTGGCCTAATTTCTGCAGTTGCTCCTGGTCTGGATTAGTGTTCTTCTCATACGTGTGTGTGTGCCACAGCATCACTGTGTGTGGAACAGGAGAGCGCTCGGACCTTGTTTTAGCACCCGTGTGCCCCTCAGCATCACCTTCCACAGCTCCTGAGCAGGGGTGCTTGCCACATCATGCTCAGCTGAGTACCTCTCTGTGCTGGACTGCTCAGCCTTGTCTGGCAGGGGTCCCTGGCACGGGCAAGCCTTGCTCCCCTTCGGAGGCACTCGTATTCCTCATCCCATTTCTGGGTGACTGATGGGGACTTCTGGCTGTGTGTTTTACCCTGGGCCATCAGGAACATCCACTGAGGTGGGCAGCCACTCTTTAGCAGGGCAGGGAACCAAGTTCTGTGGTGGTGTGGGAGCTCTTACTGGAGTAGAGCTTGTCTCCACGCAGACGGCTTCATCTGTAGCCCAGCTTCAGAGGCTGCAGGGCAAATCAAAACAGGCTTCAGAGCAGAGTTTGAAGTGGGATTTCAAGCAGACTGCGGAGCATGGGACAGAGTGGGGAGAGGTGGCTGTCGTGGTGTGGGCTGTGTAGCTGGGGCTGTTTCTGTTGTTCCTCCTGCCTCTGCCTTGCTTTCCCTTTGTTCTTCGTGACAAACTCCAGCCATAGGCTGAGGTGTAACTTCACACACATGTTTCCTGTTGAGCATATCTGGAAAACCAGCTTTTAGATGCGTATTTAGTGTTCCAAGCTGCTCCTTTCTGCCCTCTGCTCACATCCCCTCCTCTTCCTCTGGCTTTATCTCTGCTGCTGTTCCCTTGCCCTCCACCGTGCCTCAGGGCTGTTTCCTCTCCCTCTGAGCCCTTATCCCGCACCCTCCTTTGCTCTCTCCTGCTCATGTCTCCCAGTGCTCCCTCTGGTGCCATCTCTGGGTGCATGTTTTCCTGCCCCCCTCCAGAACTGACCCGTGTATGAATCAACACAAACCCTGTCCCAGCTGCTCTTCCAGAAGCATTGCCATGTGCAGGCGGTGCTCCCCAGCCACTCTCCCGGAGAGCCCCCCTCTGATCCTTCTGTGCTCCCATCCCCTGTGTCTTGGCTGTAGCTGTGTCTGTCTCAGATCCTGCAGTAGAATGCAAAGGTACAATTACCAAGAGCATGTTTCCCTACTACTAGCTGCTCATTGTTTCCTACTAGTGGCAGCTTGTTCCTGGGGCACCACAATTTTGGATTCAGGTGTGTTTTTTAAAAAACCCTGAACAGTATGTGGATTCACTGGGATGTATTTAGTGGAATGAAGGCCTGATATTATTATTCTCACCTGCTAATCCTCCTGTTCCTTCTGCTTCCTATGCTGATCACTCTATTTTGTTTTGGATTTTCAGAGCAAAAATTCATGTTGATGTTGTTCTGTGTGAGCTCAGGTGGCTCTAGTCCTCACAAGTACTTTGGGTATTAAGGTGGGTGATGTCAATAGCACATCTCAGAGGCAGAGGAACAGGCAGACACTTAGTGTCACATCCCTGGCCTGTGCTGAGCAGCTGCTTTCACAGAACCATAGGGGGTGGAAGGAACCCCCAGAGCCCATGGGGTCCCACCCCCTGCCAAAGCAGGGTCCCTAGGACAGGGCACACAGGTCGGTGTCCAGATGGGGCTGGAATCTCTCCAGAGAAGGAGACTCCACACCCCCTGGGCAGCCTGTCCCAGGGCTCCCTCACCCTCACTGGCAAGAAGTTCTTCCCCACATTGGGGGGGAACTCCCTGTGCTCCAACTTGAGCCCATGGCCCCTTGTCCTGTCCCCACAGACACCTTCCTACCCCCAGAACCTCTCCTGCTCCCTTCTGAGCTCACAGCTAAGGAAGGAGCATGGCCAAGCTCCTCTCTGCTCAGTGTGAGTGATGCCCTCAGCCTGCTGTGAGGTTTACCTTGGGGTAAGCACGCACCTCCCCATGCCCCTTCAACCACCAAACTGGGGCTGTAGAAGCTCAAAGCAGCTGTACCCCTGACTCCTTGGGAGCTCTGAAGGGTTAACAGCAAACTTTTACTATAATGTAGGAGGGTTTTTAATGTGGTTGTTTTGCATGAATATACGAGGAACAGCACACAGAATATTCTGAACTATGACTAAGAGCCAGTGATCAGCAGAATAATCTCCATCTGTTTTGCAAAATCAATTCTTGCTGCAGTGGGCCAATGGAAGTATTTCCAAATGAAATGGAAGCATCAAACAAACGCATCTGTGAGTTAGAACCTCTCAGTAGCTGGTTCATATGTGCAGCAAATAATGATCAGAAAGGACATCTGTTACTGCTTTCAACAGGCAACAAGCCTAGATTTGCAAGCACCTTGTTTTGACATTAGCTGGGGTGTGAGGAGACCAGTTTTTCTGCAAAAAAGATTATTAAAGTACCTAGGGATGGTGGGGAAGATTGGAATAGCCACAAAGGCAATTAATTTAAGTAATACAGCAAATATATACAAATTGTATGCTTCCCTTTCCCACTTATTGCTGCACTTGAGTTTTACGATGCCCACTCCTGGAGAGCAGCAGATTTTCATGGGAAGTGATGGGGTGATTCCAGGCTGGATCCAGGGGAGCTGTGGGTAGAAGAACAGAGTTGCTGTGCAAGCTCCAGTCTGTGGCTTGATCGCTCCCTTCTCAGTGCTTCCTAACAGGCACCACCTAAAACTGGCTAATCATCTTTTCAGACAGAAAATTCCCTCTGTGCCTGTAATCCTTTCTGCTTCAATGTGTGAGCCTGGGGCCTACGTTCCAGGAAAGCCCCTTTAAATGGGGATCAAACTGCTTCTGCATCCTCTGGGACCCCTGTGCAGTGTTCTGGGGGGCCTGTTGGCAGAGGTGGGGGGGGTGGACCCCCACATCGAGGAGTGGGGCTACAGCTGTGGCTCCAGGACAAGTCCTGGCTCTGGTGTGGGGATTATTTCTGATTTCCCTGCTTGCTGCTCTGTGTACAGGGCACACAGTGCCCAAGCACAGCTGAGGTGTCAGATGTGGCCACAGATGTGATGCTCCCACACTGGTGATGGGTTTGCACTGGGAGCTGAGGAGCCAGCCCTGTGTCTGTAGACAGACACAAACCCTGCTGCTTGTGAGACCTCTGCTATCAGTGCTGCACAGTGACTCAGGGTGCCTGATGCTACCTGCAGACTCAAGATTGGGGACTCCCTGTAGCTGTAGGCTAACCAACAGCCTCCATCTCTGGTTAAGGGCACTCAGCTGTCATCTATGTGATGGCTGAGCTGGAGCTCTTGGCCAGGCTGCTCTGGAAGGGCTATCCCAAAAGCCTCTCCTGCACCTGTCCAGGGACAGTCTGAGGACCTGAGGTCCTGCTACTCCTCTTTAACCAAACCTTCAATGACACACAGACTCTGCTGAAATCTCTGCCCCATGTCTGCTTACATGTGTTTTACAGCCCCTCTTTCTCCTTTTCCTTATTACTGTGGTCACTGGGGCTGTTGAATGGTTCTTTGCCTGGCTGTGTGTGCTTCTGGCTCTTGCTAAATGTGTCTGCTCTGTTTCTTCAAACCTCAAAGCTTGCTTGCCACTGCACATGCAGCTCCACGTGTTGGATTTCAGGGCATCCTCTGGCACCAGGCTGGGCTGAAAGAAGGTCTCGGGCCATGGGCAGGGTGGCAGGAACACCTCAGGGATGCTGCTCTGGGCCCTGGCAGCAAGCTCATTGCAAAGCTGCTGTGGAAACAATAAATAATGTATAAACCCTTCCCCCCCAGTTACCATAAAAAAGCCACCCCACCAAACAAGCCACAACATCTTTTAACTGAAGGAAGTAGAACTATAAGTGGTGGTAGACTTTTCCCAGCTCTTGGAGGTCCTCTGGCTACCTAATGATGGCAAAAAATCCATAGCATTGAGCAAAAACGTTAAGGAGGAAAATACTATGTTTCTGCAATATAGGGGATAGGAGAGAACATATTAGGGATGCAGGAAGGTGCAGGAACAGATATTTTGCTATTAAAAATATGCTGTTCTTCCAAAAGGACAGCTAACCCTCCTGAGAGGTGCTGGCAGGATCAGGAGAATCAGCAGCTCATTAGTTGATGAGGCAAAGGAGGATTTAAAGCCCCTAGGAAGAGTGCCTCCTTCCCCTGAAGATCATAGAATGGCATGGGTTGGAAGGGACCCCAAGGGTCACAGAGCTCCAACCCCCTGCCACAGGCAGGGACACCAACCTCAGGCCTGGAGCTACACAAGGTTGCCCAGGGCCCCATCCAACCTGGCCTTGAACACCCCCAGACACGGGGCACCCACCCCCTCTCTGGGCAGCCCCTTCCAGCCCCTCACCACTCTCTCTGCACAGAACTTCCCCCTCGTAGCTAATCTAACCCTTCCCTCCTTCAGCTTTAATCCATCCCCCTTGTCCTGCTCATTGTCTACAATTTTTGATGGTCACTCCCCAGCCCCTCACTTCTTGACTTGGTGTTTCTCTGCAGTAGGATGATGCTGGATGCTCATGGACCACACCAGGACTGGGCTGTCAGCTCTGGCTGCATCCCCTGGCTGTTATTCCCTCATGGAGCTGATGCTGCAGCCTGCTTTGCTTTGGCACCTAAGTGCTGCCACTGTGGGAGGTGTAGAGACAAGGGAGAGGTAGGAACATGGAACTTCTCCCTCTGCGCTGTTCTGTGTCCAGTGGGTCTGTTCTATCTGCACTGTCCCAGCCCCAGCATCCCCATGGCTGTGGGTCACAGGCTGGTGTTGAAGCTCAGAGCTTGTATTCCAGGTATTTAAGGACTGTCTTATCACAGCTCCTGTGGTGCTTCATCAGCTGCGAGCTGTTACTAAGCCTGTTACTGACAGGCAGCTCCCTGTCTTTGGGGAGAGCTCAGGGGTGCAGAAAGTACAGAGCTGCCAAGGGAAAAAGGTGGGAAAGAGGGGAACAGATGGGAAAAGGTGGGGATAAACCAAAAACTAGTCCGTGCTTGGGATGTTGGCTGGTTGTGCTGGTGGAAAAGCTCATTTGCTGGCGGTGTCTGCTCCTGCTCTGTCACTGCAGAGCTGTGCTGAGGGCCCCTCCTCACAGCCACGTGGGGCGAGGACTTGCTGGGGGCTGCTGAGAGGTTTGGTAACTGGCAGGTGCCTTTCTGCTGCTGGCTGAAGTGGCAGCCCAGGAGAAGATTAATTTCTGGCTCTTCAGCTGTTAGACAGCCTGTGCTGATCATAATTTCCTCTGTAAAGCTGTGCTGACTGGTGTGTGTTGCTTTGATCCCGGGCTTAGCAGGCGAGTACCCACATCACAGAGCGCGGCAGCGATGCTCCGCGGGGATAGTCGGTATGCTTGTGGAGAAGTTAATTCTGTTGGTATCAGGGTGAGAGTGAGCTCAAACTTCAGTACAGAACCACACAGAAGGGGCTGGAAGGGACCTCTGGAGGTCGCCTAGGCCACCCCCCAATATATATCTGGCTGAGCATCCCTGGCACACAGAACCAGCTGCAGTGACTGCAGGGATGCCTCTTGTTTTTGCTGTCTTCTCCAAGCTCTTGAAGGTGTGCTTTGAACAGGGGACCCAGCAACAAGGCTCTTGCCCAAGAGCCTTCACCATTGCGTGCTCTCATCACATATTCCCCCAAACTCAGAGAGGTCTGATCTTGCAGGGGTCTGCGTGACCTCTCTGGAAGGTGTGTTGCTGCTTTTCCTTCAATTCACCCTTCTCACTGCAAAATAGTTTGGTGGTGAATTGCTGTGATGAAATCTGGAAGGAAGGACTTCATGCCTTTCTAGCTGAGTAGTTTTAGCTAGGCACTGCTCACTCTCTTGGGAGCTTTCTGGGTTGCTGGGGAAGGGACCCCCAACATGTCCTGCTGTGGGAAAGGCTCCGGAGTGCCTTGGGCTGAGGAGGGGCTACAGGAGGAAATATGCTGCAGTGGGGAGCAGCACAGGGAGCTTGGGGGTTCTGGTCCACTTACATGTGAAGTATGGCAACAGCCCTGAAAAAACAGGTCAGTGATTGGATTGCTTCACTGGGTCTTGTGGAGTTGTCCTGGGTTTGGCTGGGATAGAGTTATGTTCTTTCCAGCAGTGGGTGGAATGCTGTGTCTGGGATTTGGGATGGGAGCAGTGCTGGTAACACAGGGATGGTTTAGCTGTGCCCAGCAGTCAGGGACTTTCCAGTTGTTCATCCTGCCAATGAGAAGGTGGGGGGTACCCAGGGAGGTGGGGGGGACACAGCCAGGACAGGTGACCCAAACTGCCCAAAGAGGGTATTCCATACCAATCATGCCATGCTCAGCATAAAGGAGGGCAGGTGGGAGGAGCACACAGCTCCAGGACATAGGGTTTGGGGATGGTCTGGTTTTGGGATGTCTCTGAGCTGTGCGGTTCGGTGAGGCACTGCACTGGGTGTCACTGGTTTTGTGTGTTTAGCTATAAAGTCCTGTTGTTATATGTCTCTCTGCTGTCCCAGTTAACCATCCTTATCCTGACCCATGAGGTTCAGAGGGGTTTTTCTGAGTTTCTCTTCCCTCCCCTTCCCCCAATTCTCCCCCACACCCTCTCAGAGGGCGAGTGGCTGTGTGGTGTTTGGCTCTCAGCTGGGCAAAGCCACAACAGGAGTATATTTAAAGCTAGCTCTTAATGGGTGAGAATCCCACTGCTAGCACCTAAGGGTATTTAGGAAATCTGGCCCCACGTGGTTAGTCTGCCCTTTCCTGCTTAGAAGTGGCCTCCCTGGACCTGCTGAAAGCAAACATTCTGACTGTGATACAGGCAGGCAGGAGAAAACCCTGCTTTCCCTGCACAGAGGGTGACCTTGTTCCTCGTACTCCTCTCTTAGCTTCCACTGTGAGCTTTACATTCCCTAACAACCCATAACCATGCATCCTGCAGCATCCTAGCCCTGAGCTGGAGGGCAAGCAGACTGCTGCACGAAGCTCTATTGGGGTGTCCTCTGGGCTGCAGGCTCGCGCCGTGGCTCAGATAGCCACGATATTCAGCTGGGCTGGGAATTGAGCTTACTTCTTGCTCCCGAGCTTTACTACTAAAGGCTATAAAATAAGTCTCTGCTGAAGTGGAGCCAAATGTTCTTCAGCTTGTGTAACCCCCGTGAGTGCAGACACTGCCAGGCTGGTGGTAATTTCAAGTTCATTACTTACTGTCCTTGCACCAGAGAGAAAATAGCACTCTTAGTGGCTTTTAACTGGAGCGTGCTGCATAGCAAGAGTGGCAAGAGGAGCAGAGCTTATAAGTCATGACACAGAAAGGTGGCAGATATTCTTATTTTAAACCTTTTTATATACTGATTAATGTTCTGTATCAGTTGTTTCACCCCTGCCAGCGTTGGGAGGCTTGGTGTGGAGAGCAGGGCATGCTGTGTAGTCTGAAATCTGTTGTCAAGAGATGAAGGAATGGGGCCTGAATGATTTTGTCCAGCCACCTGATGAAGTCACACTGTGCTTAAAGAGTTTCCTCCTTTTCTCAGTATTTTGGTAGCTGAGCATCGAAGGGGGGTTTTCTCCCACCCACCTGGAGCTGTAGCAATACAGTTTCTCCTGTTAAACCCTTCCTGGCCCCAGGGTGGCTGCAGGCATCATGTGGCACCTTTCTGGCCTGGTCTGTTTGTGCAGGCAGGGTGGGGTGTTTGGGGAGTGCTGCTCCCCAAGGTTGTGGTGAATGATCCCCTATGGCTCCGTGCTGGAGCGTGCGGAACTGTTCAGTGTTCCTGCTGCCTGGGATGCTGACTGTGCTCACACCTGGGTCTGTGGTACAGCAACAGCTCCTGTCTGCACAATAGATGACAAAGGCTTTGGGGTGCTGGGGGCACAGGGACACAGCTTCTCATTTGGAATGAAAATGGAATTTCAAGCCTGTATTTGTGGAGTTGGAGAAGTGGAAGAACACGTAGACAGCAGAACAGACTGGAGACCAGGCACTCAGCTCCTGTGCCTGAAACCAAGGTCTGAGTCCCTCTTCTGAAGGGTTCTGGTGTGGTGGGACACGTCCTGCCTCCTGCATGGGCCAGGTGCTGTAAATGCCCAGTCTTCTGCATGCTCCCAGTAAAATTTACTCTCTCCACTAAAGACTCCACAGAGGCTGTCATGTGTGAAAGCATCTGCTGCCCAGTTCAGAGCTCTGTATCTTCCCTTCTCTTTATAGACCTTTGAGGACACAGTCTTTTCCTCCTGCAGCTGCTGAGGACAGCAGGAATTGTGACGCTCCCAGTCTGGTCTGACAGCAGGAGCTGCTCATCCGGCAGATTTCCTGAGTTGCAGCAGACACTGGAGGAGAAATGAATGGGCTCCCTCACACCCCTTTCCTCCTAAGGTGCCTGGTCTGCCTCTTTTCCCTCAGGGATGTTTTGTCTTCCCCTCCAGCACCTGAGATGGGATTCCTGGGAGAAGTCCAGGTTTGCAGGAGACAGTTACCAACAGCAGTAAGTTCCACAGGGGAGGAAGAGCTCTGGGGAGTGTTCTTTTCAAAGGGATGGCATCACAAGCTGAGCTCTCTAGCACCTGAACGTGAAGGTGGGATGGTGACAGGGCTGTTTAGAAGATCACACCAGTGTGATGCTCTGGCTTCTGCTCATTCATATCTATTAGTGCTAGGGTCACAAGGTAAATAAATCACAGCACTCCACAAGCCACAATAAATGTATTACTGAGCAGAAACTAGAACAGTGGGTGGACCATTACTGAAGATAAATTATCAAGCTCCAGTGGCGAGTGCTAAGCCTCCTGAATCACAAGGGTATTTTCTCAGTAAACATCTGAAAGGTAAATTTAAAGGCTTTCTAAAGTCTAACTGAATTTATAACTTTTATGTTATAAAGAATATAATTCTAAAGACTTTTTTTTGGTCTAAATTAACTTTTTGGAATTTATGGTAGGAACAGTCCCCAAACAAACTCTTCAGCATCTCTGTTTCTTCATTTGCAGTATTTCTGTGTGCTGGGACTGTGAATTTAAAACCACATTCAACTTGTAGGCCAATAGGCTCCAAATACCATGGTTAAAGTGTGGCTGGCTGCAAAATGGGGGTAAGAGGAAAGAGTCTTGTTTTCCAGCACACTTTCTGAGTCCTTCGCTCAAAACACAACCTGGAGGAAAGGTTTAGCCTGGAGAAGAGGGGCTGAGGGGAGACCTGCTTGCCCTCTGCGGCTCCCTAGAAGGAGGGAACAGTGAGATGGAGGTTGGTCTCTTCTCCCTGATGGGACCAGAGGAACCAGTCTCAAGTTGTGCTGGGGAGGTTTGGGTGGCAGGTGAGGGCAATGCCTTCCCCCCCATGGCTGTGGGGTGCAGGGCCAGGCTGCCCAGGGCAGGGGCTCACCATCCCAGGGGCAGTTAAAAGCTGTGGAGATGTGGTGCTCAGGGACATGGGCGAGGGGTGGGCTGGGCAGTGCTGGGTCAGCGCTTGGGCTGGGCCCTGTAAAGGGCTTTGCCAGCCCAAGGGCTCTGTGATCACAGCGTTGCTGCTGCTGAACTTGTGCCTGCAGATGAGAAACCCTCCAGCTAAGCAGTGCTTGAAACTCCAGACAACCCACTCACCAGGGAGCGGAGGCTGAAGCTGGAGTCCTGCTGAGCCTGAAATGGGGATGCACTGGGATAGGATACATGCTGTAATTCACGTTAGCACAGCTCATCAGATGCTAATCCAACCGTTCCCTGCTGCTGATCGCATCACTCTGGGACAGTGGTTTTGCAGCATGGTCACCCCCGTTGGAACTGGATTAACTCTGGCTGGGTGGCTTGAGGTAATTGTTTAAGTGAAAAATGAAAAAAGGAAAGCAGGAGGCCTGTGCTTTTCAGGTAAAATAGGATTTATTCTTCTGGAAGAGAAAGCCAAGTTCTGTTTGTGTGTGGATGTGTGCTTCAAGCCAGGGATGGGTCTACTGTCACACTGAATGCAGCAGCAACACACCATATAGTTATCACAGGATCACTGTCACAAAAAGGAGGTGGAGGAAAGGGCTTGAAGGAATGTGGCAGTGATGGACTGGGGATGGAAGGAAATGCTGCTTGTAGTCCTGCACACCCACGAGAAGCTGATTCGAGACAGAAGAGACAAAGCTGAGGCATTTTGGGTCTTCCCTAAGAAATCAAGTCTAACAATCAAGAGAACAGCATCCCACCAAATTAGCTTCTTGGGACCTGTAAAAAAAGTCATCTGGTATCACAACAAATGTATCTGAATCCCTGAAACAGGGAGATAGCTGCAAGGGTCCTTTGAAATTGTGTCCCTCCACTGGCGCTGCTGGGGTGAGCTGCAAGGGGAGAGGTGGATTGCCTTCCGTGGGTGGATCTGAAGGGCTCCAGGGGTGACACAGCTGCTAGTGGGGCTGTTGCCTTTTGCCTCTGTGGCTGCCTCGTTGGGAGAGGGACTGGGTGCTGCTGTGGTTGTGTGGGTCAGTGCTGCCTCGGGGGGATGCTTCTGGGCAGCATCGGACTAACACTTCCCGGTCCCTTTGGCACGGCAAGTGAAGCTGCCTGGGGGTGTCTGAATGGTGTCCCCTCCCCAGCCAGGTGCTCTCTGCTTTTTGTTCCTTCTGCCAGTATGTGCTTTCTGAGCAGAACCCTCAGCAGAGCTTGAGTCTGGTTAAGGAAGACCTCAATGTTAAGGCAGTAGAAGTACCTCTGTTAATTCGAGACCTGTACCTGGCAGGTGCTCTCTGAATTGTGGGTTTGTCCTTCTCTCTGGTGGGCCTCTGTGGTCTTTGGAGACTCTTCTTTAAGTTGTTCACGTGATGATGCCTTTGGTTACAGGGGATGCATCTTGCTTTGCTTTCTCTGTTTGTTACCATCACTCCCTGACTGATTTTCGTGAGAGAAAGCTGCTCCCTCTCACAGGAGGTGCTTTGTCCCACCCTAATGTAGGTGAATCAGTAACTGCAGGGTTCTGGGAAATGGTTTGTGCAACTTTGGAGAAGAAAAAAAAAAAAAAAAAGCACCTTTTGAAATGCTGCTTAGATGTGACCAACTAAGGCCAGCAGCAGCTTTCACTTCATGCTCGATCCGATCCAACCCACACTGAGAAATAGAGGCCGTTTGGAGGTCGCTGCCAAGTAATGCTCCTGTTGTAGCAGGGAAATGGACCTTTGACTAATGTGGCATTTCTTTGTGCGTTGGAGTCACAGAAAGGTCCCCTTCCTGAAAGGGTGCTCAAGAGAAGTCAAAATATTGTTCCTCTCTCCTGTAAATAAATGCCGTAGCCTTTGACAGCCTTTCACAGGTCTAACTTGAAATTTATTCTCTGTATACACAGTTTATCAAGAGGGGTTAGAAACATCATTTTAGAACAATGTTTGGCTGCTCTATGGAAACACAGCGTGTAAATAATATTTCCTCGAGCATTTCATTTATACTTTGGCTTTTGAATCCAGACTCCTGAAACCTATCTTTAGTTTCTAATATACATCCATCTGACTGACCTAAATTACCTGCTTTTGTAGAGGCTTTCTTTGAGACGGTGGAAACTTGTGATGGATGCAAGAAGAGTTTCTTGGCTCTGGCCCCTGTTTTGGTGCTGTACAGCCCAGGAGACCAAGGCCAGGTCTTCTCCAGGGCTCTGCTCCTTGACTGATAGGAGAGGGATTGCTGCTCTTCAGGTTGTTCAAGCTTGACCGTGTAGTAAAGGTCTACATTACATACTCCTCCTTGGAATAATGTTTGTTTTGTTTTTCCCTGGACTGTGGTCACCTGCCTGTACAGGGTGGCGGGCAGCTCTGCTGTTCTCTTCCTTTGGTCCCCACAGCTTGTGAAGCATCACCCTGCACCTGCTCCAAATAGGCAAAGAGGAGGTCCCTCTCCTCCTTGGGACTGATCCTGGTGCCACTTTAGTTCCTCTGGCCTATTTTGGGCCTGCACTGTCTTGGGCTCCTCAGTGAGATGCTGTTGATGCTGCAGCTGTTGGCAGAGCAGCAGCAGCTTGGCTCTGCAAGGGATAAAGAGAGTATTTTCCTTCAATGAAGTATCTCAAGCTGGACTCCCCAGATAAGTCGTGGTGCAGATAATCCAGTCCAGAACGAATAGTTTGTGTTTAGGTTCCTTAACAGGGAGAGGAGATGTGTTTGAAGCTGCAGGAAAGGGTGATGGGCTGGGGACCCATCCTGTCCCCCTTCTCCTGAGCTGAAGCTTGTTCTGTCCTCCTCCCTGACCCAATTCACCTTGTTGCTATAACTTTTTTTCCTGACTGCTTGCCAGAATGGCTCTAGCTTGGTATTTTGCACAGGAAGAAATACCCCCCCACACCCACTTTATTTCTCCCATGGACTTGCTGCCTTCCAGTAGTAACCAACTGCTGAAACTTGGGTAATAATTTTTGTATTTGATTCTTCCTGGGTGTTTCCACCCTCTCCATTTCTTTGAAACAAATGGGAATAAGAGGAAATGAGTGGTGAGGTGTATGAAGGAAAGCAGGGAAGTTACCAAGTCAAGGTGGTAAGCTGTATCTGTCCCTGTGTCGATGAAGCAGCAAGGTGACTGTCACTGAGACGTGGTGCTGGAGAGCAGCTGTGTGTAGGTGCTGCTGTGGTTCGCTGGGTCTCAGAAGAACACACAGTGAGGTGCTTCTATGGTGGCAACAGCTGTGCTGCTCCAGCCCCAGGCAGGGGGCTCACACTGAGACCTGCTGCTGCCTCACACCCACTGCAGCTTCTGCACTGCCGGGGGTTTTTGGCTGGTTGCTTTGTTTTGATCTCCTGGTGTTGATGTTCCTGGAAGCTTTGATGTTCCATTAATACTGACAACCTCTTTTCCCCTTTGCTTTCTCCCCGTTGCCTCCTTGTGAGGCGACACTGGCTCTGCAGCATCTGTGGCTTCCCATCTGGCTGGCTGGTCCTTGGGCAGCCAGCTGTTAGTGAGCGAGCAGGCACTCAGCGCTTCCCTCCTTACTGATGGTCAATTTTTCAGTTAGCCGAGCTCAGCTTCCACCCTGTGCAGCTGCAATTACTCCAGCCTTTAAACACCCCATCTATTTTCTTAATGAGACGTTAATTTCATCCTGTTTAAAACCACCTTTTCCTTTCCCCCCTGGTAGGAGTGTGCGGGCGTTGCAGGCTCTGCGCAGGGAGCAGCCAGGACCAGGTGGGAGCTGCAGCAGGGCTGGGGCACTGAGGTGTTGCAGCAGCCCAAAGGGGGTTTATTTATTACCATGGAGGGAGAAGTGACTGCAGCGAGGGGCACATGTCTGCCTGATGCTGAGAGGGGAGAGCATCTCACACAGGGGCAGGATATTGGAAGCTGGGATGCTTGGAGTAAATAAATGCTGGTGACTGAATGTCTTTAGCCCCTTCAAGCTGGTATTCCAAAGGTAGGGAAAGGCACGCTCAGAGAAACTGCATCCAAAGTCTGACAAACTTGGGGTGGGAGGGGGGAAGTCTCCCAAACTCTTTGACAGCCAGCACCTTTTTGCCCATGCTGGTCTGGAGTCAGGGCTGGTTTGCTTTCCTGAGACTTGGTTTCCCTTCTCTCCAAAGAAAGACATTTGGCAGCTCGAGGGGTGTGCAGCCAGCTTGAGTGACAGGTGACTTTGTACCCAGGCTCTCTGTCTCTGACCAAAGAACCAGCCATGAAGGCTGTCACTGTGTGTCTTGGGAACATCTCTTGAGCGGAGGGTCCCTCTGCCTGGGATGCACAGCAGGCATCTCATTTGGGGTGCAGCCTAAAAGCTCCTTGGAGCACAGGGAGTTCTGCACCAATTTGGGGAAGAACTTCTTGCCAGTGAGGGTGAGGGAGCCCTGGGACAGGCTGCCCAGGGGGTGTGGAGTCTCCTTCTCTGGAGAGATTCCAGCCCCATCTGGACACCGACCTGTGTGCCCTGTGCTAGGGACCCTGCTTTGGCAGGGGGTTGGACCCCATGGGCTCTGGAGGGCCCTTCCAACCTCTACAGCTCTGTGATTGTGTGTGTCCTCCCCATTCTGCTCCAGTGTTTGTCTTACAGCTCTGTGTTCCTATTGCTTTGTCTTTATAAGTTCTGTGGTCGGCTGCCCAGCACCACTCTGTGTCAGTGTTGGTATTTTAGAAGCCAGGAAAGGTTCAGTTTCACTGGGTGCTCTTCAAAGCCCCACACAGCAGAAGCAGCACTGGTAATGGATTTCAGGGCATTTTCCCCTGAAACCCTGTTACCAGGTTGCATGCTTATTGAGGGCAGTATTCTCCAAGCACTGGACACAGCTGAGCCTTTATGGCCATTTAGCTCCTCCTGAAAGCCCCACTGCACAGGGGAAGGGGCACAAAGTAAAATACAGCCCAGCATCCTCCCCCTAACGTCTCCTCCCCGAGTAAGCTGCTCTACCTGTGGAGCAGGATGCCTGCTGATGCAGAAAAAGCTGGAGTGCCTCCTGCCTGAATCGGACTAGAGGGGACCTGCGAAGCACCTTCCCCAGCAGGTTAACGAGCTTTTCTTCGTTGTGGATGGCATGCAAAACGTGCTTCATGCTGCTTGCTTCCCTCTGTTATTAACTTCTTTCTAAATCTTCCTTTCGTTTGTTGATGTATGACACATAAAATGCAGAATAGCTCTTGGGCAACTCCTTAATGTAGGCAGACCATGAATGCATGAAACCTTGTTATCCAAGTTTTGGATAATCTGAAATTCATATGTTTCCCCCGAATCCAAAATTCATATAGAAATTAAATGTAATCCCAAGCGCTGGTTATCTGAATCCTTCAGACATCCCTCAAGACATACAACTAATCAGGATCACTGGTATGCAGCATTTAAGCATCCTAATTTTGTTCAGTGGGGAGAAATATCATTTAATAAATAATAAAAACTGTAGCATGGTAAGTCATCTGAATCCTTTTAGGAAGGTTTAATGTTCTCATTTTCTTCTTCTTAGCATTTGCCATTAGGATCAGGGGTAAGGATTTGACTTCTACTCTTATGGATGCCCCTCTTTGGCAAGGAGTGGCGAAATCAAATCTGTGGGTTTAAAAATCTGCTCTACAATTCAATTTCCAGAAAGGCCTACAGATTTTGATGAGGATTCTGTGTTTTAGAGGCTGCTGGCAATGTGTATTAGTAGGCACACATTATTCAAAGCTTAGCTCCGTTGAGTGACAGTTCATTTCACAGTTTACTGAAGTTTCATGTACATCTGTTAGGCGCCAACGAGGCAACAGTGGAAGAGGAGGACAGTGCTCACAGAGCTGCACAGGGTAAACTGTAAGCTTACCACCAGCAACGGGAGAAAAATATTTACAGAAGGAGAACAGGCTTCAGTGTGCTGTTGATAGATACCAGTGGGCCTTGACACCCACACCAGCCCGTGCAGGCTGGTCCTTCCCCCCAGGTGTCCCCAGTGTAGCAGGAGCTGTGACTGGACCTCTGGGAATGGGAACTGGATGTGCCAGTGCTGGTGCTGGGGTGGATGAACCCAGCCCAGCCAGCCCAACAGCTGCAGAATTGCTTGTGGCTTCCTCTGGCTTCCCATGCAATCAGTGTCAAGGGTGGGCAGCACAGTGCCCACAGCCCCTGGGGTCTGGCTGAACTGCCCAAAGGAAAGGCATGCTGAAGCATCGCTCCTCATTGATTCACCCTAGAATGTGCCTTCTGTGTCAACGCCTTCACATGGCAACAGCATGTGCTGGGCCCCAAAAATACAAAGGGAGATGCCCTGGGGCACATTCCCATCCCCTCCTGTTTGGTGAGGGTGAGGCTGGCTCCCAGCTCAGCTCTCCCCTGGTCAGGGGTTTTCTCTGCTTGTTGTAGGGCTGGACATCTCCTCACCTTGGTCCCTTCAGGACTGCTACCTCATCTGGGTTGCTGGACCCTCTCTTGGGTCCATGAGAGCAGATTACAATCCAGATCACCTTTGTTACCCTACCTATGCTCTTCAGTTTATCTTATTCTTCAGGGTGAACTTTTGGAGTGGAATAAGGTGTGCCTTGCTTGGCTCCCACCACTTTCCAGTAAAATTCCCCATGGCAGGGAGTGCTCATACCCTGTGCTGTGCCCAGGCAGCTGGGGATGTCTGGTGCAAGGTGTGGCTCCTGGATTCCAGCCCAGCCTCCTGAAGGGTGATGCTGGGACTTCCCATACTCCCCAGACTGGGACAGGGCACTTCCAGCACCATCAGGGCCAGGGGCAATGGTTTAAACTTGAAAAGGGGAGATTTAAGTTGGATGTTAGGAAGAAGTTCTTCTCTCTGGGGGTGGTGGATCCCTGATCCAGGTTGTCCAGAGAGGTGGTGGAGGCTCCATCCCTAGAGACATTCAAGGTCAGGCTTGATGGGGCTCTGAGCAACCTGCTCTAGTGAAGATGTCCCTGCTCACTGCAGGGTGGGACTGGATGGGTTTTGTGGATCGCTTCCAACCCAACAGAGTCTGTGATTCTATGACTATTCCACACAGCTATATGTGTATGTATGTTGCCCTGAATCAGAGGGCATGACCTGGGGTCTAAACCACAATTGCCCATCTTTGACTTTGCAGCTGGTATCTCGTAGCACACTGTGTAACCTGGCTCTGCAGGTACCTTCACCTGAGCAGTCATTTTACTTTACAAAGTCTTTTGCTGGTGCCAGTTCAGGGAAGCAGACCCCACCATTCTGCCATCTAGCCCATGGACAGGAAGGATCGTGGGCTCTCCTGGGGGGATGCCCCATGCAGCCCACCCTCGTGCTGCCATGGGCCGTGTCCCCTGTGCTTCAGCAGTGAAGGGCTCACTTTTATTCAGTGTTATGTTGCCCCACACCACAGCTGCTGTGGTGGCAAAGTCCTGCCTTTGGGTTCCTCTGTTTGCCTTGGGTTGGCATTCTCAGCTCTAGTGGTGTTACCATAACTCTCCAATCCCTTCCACCAGCCTTCCAGCCTGTGCCAGACCAGCTTATTTGGATGGATGGCACAGATGCAGGATTTAAGTGGTGTATTATTGTCCTAAACCAAGTATCTTCTGGACATATTTTACCTTCTCTTTCTACCATCTACTACTTTTCGCTTCTCTAACCCGTTATTTCTGTGAAGGGAGCGCAGTGCTACTCTGTGCCTTGCTGGGGCTGCCGTGTTTTTATTGGAGGCATCGGGAAGCCGCTGGTGTGTCGTATTTTCTGTCATTGTGCCTGAACACTTTAGCTCCTGAGCTTCAGTAATCCATCTAGGTGTGCGCAGCCTGCGTGCCGCCAAGCGCAGCGTGCGCTGCACGGCAGCAAAGTGATCTCTTCAGCACATCATTTAACCCAATTTTGTTTCTGTACACCTCGAGAGCGGTGATGGGAAGCAGAGACCTGAACGTGGAATAACTTATGGGCATTAAAGTACAAGTGTGTGTGTGTGTGTGTGTAAGCTGAGGTACTTCTCAATCTGGGGGGTGCTGTCGTTTGGGTGATGGTAACACTGAAACTGGGCTGATCGTACCTTCCGAAACACGGCCATGAGAACCTGGGACTTCCCGTGTGATGCTGAGCAAGGGGCCTGGCCCAGTTACAATCCCAGAAGGAAATAACCTGCTATCGAGCAGGTTGTCTCCTGACACCCAGGGCTGTGCAGTCTTGCAGGCCTTGCTTCTGGCTTCAGCTGGCTTTACAGCACCAGGACACCTCGGGCCATGACATGGTAAAATACCCCTTGACTCCTGCGTCCTGCTGCTCTGCAGGGAGCTGTGCAGGGCCAAACCTCTTCCCAGAGACATTCCCAGGGCTAACTGGGTTCTCTACAGACTTCTCCTCCATCCACTGCCAGGTGGGTCATGGGGAAACGCTGACCTAGTGGAGGGGGTCTCCCTGGGCAGGGGGTTGGGACTGCATGGTCTCTGAGGTCCCTTCCAACCCCAAGCAGTCTGGGATTCTGTCATTCTATGGCTTCCACAGCTTGTGTTTCCAGTTTGGTTTGATAGGTGATTCTTTGGCCAAGACATTCTCCTGGTGATGTTAAACATGGTAACACTGCCTGAGGGGGGAGAGGGGCAGATCTGTTTCCTCAGGCAAAACACTGATTCTTCCTGACCGCAGAGGACTGATGTTGGTAGGGTTGGAGGGACCTTGTGTTGGTTTTGTCTGGGGTAGAGTTAATGGAAAGGGACAAGTGGGTTAACTGGGTGCTGTGGTGCTTAGCTGCCAGCTGGGGTTAAACCATGAGAGTCCTGCATCAGTGCCTGCCATGAATGGTACCAGTGCATACCCTGCATTCTCTGTTGATTGGGTTTTGTCTGGAATGTTCTGAAGAGAAAAACCTGGAAGTTTCTGAGGTTGTTTAGAGAAGGAAAAAAACCAAAGGAACAGGTTCATAGTGAGGTTGATACTCTATTATTGCTTTTTGAGCTCCTGAACAGAAAACCCACATATTTGATGGACCTTCTTTATCTATGGCTGTGGCAGAAGCCCAAGGAGATGGCAAAGCCTCAACATTTACGTGTTGTATGGCCCGTGTTAGGATTTTGCCATTGTTCTAAGGGAAACAGGAACAGTTTCTTGGTGCTTACCAGGAAATCTGTGTGGAGTTGCTGGGTTGGAAGGACGTACATGAGCATGTGTGTGGTGGAAATAACTTCATCACGTATGGGGTGGAGACTCTGTCTGTGGATGACATGAGGGAGAATTTTGGAGCCACGTGTGTCTTAACAGATGGTTAAACCTGACACCAAATGTTAATTTCTTTTCCTGTTTACTGCGGGAAGCACCGAGAATGACTTCATGAGATAATGAAAAACCCCTTTATTCTGCGCTAAAAATTACCCAATTGAAAAGCAGTGGCTGTGACTTTGGGAGCTGGGGCGAGGTTGATGCCCACGGGCTGGCTCTGTAGCAAGTGTTGAGGCTGCTGCCAAGTGTGGCACGGGCTGAGTGCTGCCCTTGTGTCTGAAATCACTGTGCCCTTCGGGGCCCAGAAAGTGGCAGAGCTGTAAGAAGCAGCTGAGATATAAAGCAGGTCCCTGGTGGGACCTGAGCAGGTGGGAGCAGAGAGACCCTGTGGTGCAGAACTCGGGGTGGCATATTGCCATCGCCAGCCACCACTGCCGTCATCCAGGCTCAGTCCATGGGGAGGATGACTGGGAAGGTGACTCCAGTCCTGCTCATGTCCCCAAGGGAAGATTTGCTCCCACAGCACCTCCCAGAGACCTGAAGGTTGCTGGGCGCCTGCCCAGTTTAGCTGTGTTTGGAGGAAACATACACACAAGCACAATTAATTGAGATGTTCAAGGCCAGGTTGGGTTGGGCCCTGGGTAGTCCTGTCTAGCTCCAGGCCTGGAGCTCACAGGGTCTGTGGCAGGGGGTTGGAACTCTGTGATCCCTTGGGGTCCCTCCCAACCCAGACCAGTCTGGGATTTATGATGTAGCTGTTGCATGGAGGTACATGTCTGTTCAGGACTCCCATCACATGTGAAAGCGTGAGGAGCCCCCTGAGGCCTGCTGTGTCCTAGGGCCTGCTCTGGCCTCGCCTGTCAGGCAGAACTTCCCACTCGGATGTGCCACCATCGATGTGGGAGCTGGTGTGGGACTGGGGCAGGAGCCCCTCAGCTTTGGGGGTGACTGGCTGTCCCTGCTCATGTTTGCATAGCATCGGGACCCATCGCTCTGCGCTGTGCATAAGCACCACTTCAAGTATCAAAGTTACAATTTTTAAGTGGAGTTTTCCCCCCCCCCCCAATGCTGGAAGTATAGATTAAAGACCAAGGCATAATTTTCATGGCGCATTGTAGCTTTTCCCTCTTTCAAAATGCAGAACAAAACTGCTTTACAAACAGCAAACACCAGCTGAAGGTTCGCATGGTTACACAACCTAATTATAAACATTCAGCGAGTTCCAAAAGCACAGCGGAGTAAATAAATGTATCACACAGCTGAAGAATGCATCCCATATTGTCAGATACTTAACAGTTTTGAAAGTAATTAAAAGCAAAGTATCCATTCGAGTCTGCAATTTAGCAGAAGTTTAAATTTTATTTTATCAATTGGAAGGTGGCTGAGGATAACCCCAACCAAACAATAGCGATGAATAATCAGGGTTCTGGAGGTAGGAAATGAGCAATTTTGGTTGAAAAGATAAACAAAATTATTTCTTTTTATTCATCTTCGAAAATGAAAGGTTACATGCATTAAAGAAACAGCATCTGTTGTTCTGTTATCAGAGTTTATTATGCTGGGGACTGAGACGGGGACTGGGCTGTGCGCTGCTGTTCCTTACAGCCCAGAGAGCCTATACATCCATTAATTCATTAGTGCAGGAGCAGGGTGGCGTCTCCCTGCTCTGCTCTTCAGTTTGAGCAACTAGAGTCCATTTTACTGCTGAATTATATTTGACGCTGGAGGAGATACTCTTGAAATAAACAAAATTATCCCCAAGAGACTGATAGGAGATGATAAAATCCATTTTATTTACGGTACTTTCAGCTATCTTGTCAATATAACGTATTGCATCACTGGAAAGGCCTGGATTTATTTTAACAGTGCCCTAAGAAGTAGATTTGCCATGTACCTGTCCCCCAAGTCACGGCTGTTGTGTGCTGATTCCTGATGCCACCAGTGATGTTGATTTTCTGGGTCACAGGAGCTGTGGCGAAATGTTACATGTTCTTCCTCTCCTGGAAGTACAACTGTGAGGACAACATCGCTCCCTTCAGCACTTGTTGGAGAATGGCTGACAGACAATGGTCATGGAGATATAGCTGAGCTGCATATGCGTACATGAGGAACTGTGTACGTGCACGCAGGCACGGAGTGCAGAGTAAAGCAGAGCAGAAGAAGCGCGGCATGACCAATCAGCGTCAGGGTCAAGATGACCTTAAACGAAGATAGCCCTCAGAAGAAGCAACTGAATCCGGGAAAAACTGGTTAAAGGAGCTGTAAGAATGAAAACAAGAGTTGTAAGAATGAAAACAAGAGGCAGGCTTATAATGATGTAACTTGTAACTAATAACCAATGATAGTCTGACTAGTAGGCATATATTAACCACAATGTATAAAAGAAGCTAACTTAGAGCTAATAAACGAAGCTTGCTGATTGCTCATATTGAGTGTCCTTGTTTCCCTCCGGTTCTGATCATCGGTCCGCGGCCTTTGGTCTTCGACAAAATGGCGCCCGAACAGGGACCTACAGAGGAGGAATTGAGACCCTATAGAGGGTGAATTCGCTGCCACGTGTCGACGGAGTAGTTCGGTCCTGCCTAATGCAGCTCAGGAGGCAGAAGGGAAAGATCCTGCTGGACCAGGAGAATCTCCGTTGCTCGGGAAAACGATAGGGCCCCGCCGATACGCGTCGCTGAAGTCTTGCAAGGCTGCAACAGCGCGCTGACAAAAAGGTATGGATAGACAAGCGACGTATCATTTACTTATATGCTTTTTAGAAAAGCGAAAAGTTCAGGTAATTAATGCTCTAGTGCAACACGAGGCCAAACAAAAAGCGGCCGCTGTAGCAGCTGAACGGCTGGGGTTATCAGCTGGAGACCCGGCTGTTTCTCAGCGCGGCAACAGCAATACAGCTCCCTCGGTGCGCAGTGTGGTTTGGTGAAGAAGCCGTTGTAGTGAGACATGGAAAGGCAAATTTTTTGTGGTTGGACGCAGTACAGTTGAACGCAGTGTTGCTGAAAAGCATTGATTTACCTACTTAGGAAACTATAGAAATTTAACTCCTTGACAAACCCTCAGTTGGGGTGAAAGAAGCTAAGTCATTAACAACTCTCAGAAAATTAAGTAAAAGAACTTTAACTGAAATAGAGGCAGAACTCGTTGCTGCCGCTTCAACCTTTGCAGCTTTAACATCGATTACGGGTTCTACAGAGCTGATTCAAAAAGAAAAAGAAAATCTACTACGGAGAATGTGTTTTTGTTTCTGGGTGCTTTTTCACCTATCCCAGTTACTAAGCTAAGTAAAAATGCCGTGTTATCAGAGCAAAGTTATAAATCTGTCGGAACTGTAGGGGAGCGAGTAGTGCACGTAAATCTGCCACCACGGTCTGCACTCCCTCCACTGTGATGCCTTTGGAAGGAAAAAATGTGAAAACAAACGTACAACCGACTGCCTTTAATATCTATCTGCCTCTGACTTTTACTGAGCCTAAAACACCCCATGGCGCAGTCGAAAATGTTAACCGGCATCAACAACTTCGACCTGTCCTTGAAAAGCTGGAAAACATAAAGCGGAGCAGACAACGGCATGCCCTGTTGTAAAAGAGTTTGAGCCCCCACCTAAAAACTACAAAGATGGAGAATCACCGATTCAGGCACAGAAGTGTTGCCCCCGTGGACAAGGAACCTATCAGCACAGACAAGAAACCTAAGGACAGAGAATCCTATGGAGATGGACAAGTATCAGCTTCAGCAACCATCGGATCAGGGACACTCATCAATATATCGCTGTCTCCTGACACCCGAGAGACTCTGCACAGACTGCTCGGAGGAGCCTGGTCACGTAAGGTGGCGTGAGGATGGGAAAAACAGCTAAATCAGGGTATTTTGATTCCTACTCAATCTCGGGAATCACCAGGGAAAAGTTTGTGTGGGAAAAAGCGGGTGGCAGAGAGAGTTAGTAGTGGGCCAGTGGGAGGTGGAAGGAACGGGGTCCTAGCACTCACCCGGGGCTCAGTCATGGTGAACAACGGGATCACACTGTGGTTTATGGCGGGGGGAGAACAGCACTGCGGGCAGTGGCCGACTCGTGTCTTGCAATGTCATTTGTCTGATTAATTGGTTTGCAGCATTCGTTTCTTCGTATGTGCTATAGGTTCAGGACTGTGTTTGTCCACTGAGAGCAAGGCTGGTTACTTAGCAAAAATGAATTTTTTTTTTATAGCGAGCATTGAAAAAGGGCAGCTTACTTTAAAAGTTAACCTGGAAAACAATGATCAATAGCTGCTTTCTTGAAGAAAAAAGAAAAAATATTGCCCATTTACACGATTTAATACGGGAGCATCTGACTGAGGGTCATATGAAGCCTTCCACAAGTTTGTGGAACAAGCAAAAAATCTTTTAAAAAAAAAGATTGGGTTTTTTCTTTTCAAAAGGTGTCACTGGGTATGCTCCCACAAAGCAGAAAAAAAAAAAAAAATTCAGCAACTATGTGTCAGGCTTATGTAGCCTGGGCGTTTGCTCCAATACAAGAAACACATCCTGATCTAATCTTTTATCATTATATGGTTACTATATTGATTGTGGGAAAAAACTTGAACGTTGAAAGTTTGATTCATGAGTTAATAGTGCATTTGAAAAGCAAGGGGTTACAGATTAGTCTATAGAAAAATTCAAAATAAGCCAATGTGAAAATATTTGGACTAACAAATTAATAAAGTACTGTAACACCTCAGAGGATTGCAATCAAAACTGGGGTTGGCATGTTAAATGATGTTCAAAAATTACTTAGAAATGTTATTATGCATCAGTACTCTGTTACCCAGATTCACAGCCACACTGAGCTAACTGACTACATCTAAGTCTAGCAGGAAGAAATCAGAGAGCAGACAGGCTGGTTGCACCGGCCGGGGCTGCTCCCTCAGCAGACAGCTTTGCAGGAGCTCAGAAGTTGCATGAAATTTTGTTTACCAATCTGCTAAAGTGCTTTAACGACAATACCACTTGTTGGTTGCTGAAACTAAAAAACTTGTACAATACAAAGCCATGACAGAACATATGAATCAAACTCTCAAGCGTTTGCTTCACAAACAATAAGGGGGAGAGAAGGATAGCTCTCCAGCTGGTTGATTAAACGAGGCTCTGTATGTTTTGAACCGAAAAGTTCATGTTAGATGTTAGTGAAATGAAGTTACAGGTACTAACCTGGGAAAGGAGATTTGCCTATGTCATTACAGATATGGGAACCAAGCAGATAAAGCTGTGGATCCAGAAGAAAGCAAGCTTGCATGAACCAGGACGGGATCCTGATCACAGTAACTGAAGTCAAGTGTTCCAAGTGCAGCCACAATGGACTATGAGTTTTGCTGCGGGACATTTTGAATACTCTTTTAAATATGAGTGTGTTAGTGGTAAATAAAAATTAGAGAAACAGTGATTTCTGCACAGCCTAAGGTCACAGGCTGCAATCGGTGCCTGCACGGTAACGTGAAGCTGAAGTTATCTGCACTTCTGACATTCCTGATTGGCAAAACAAACAGATACAACAGCAAAGGTATCAAGGCACTTAGCTACAGATGTGGATTCTGTGAAACATGCAGCAGCTGATTTGTGCTGCTGGCTCACAGACATAATTGTGAAAGTTTTGGAAGGTATGTGCTGCAGGAATCTGGCTGACCACTCTCAGTCGATTCATGTGAGCATTCAGAAATTAAGAGATCGAACAGAATTGGTTTCATGAGTGGGAAATTTCAGGATGTATATTGTCAATGGTCAAATTTGGATTATTGGATTTGACAATTCGGTACTTATCTTACATTTACTGCCGTGCTTGTTGAGCTTTCTGCAAAGGGCCCTTGCAGGAACCTCTAAAAGCAGTTTTGTGGCACAGATACAAAAAGAGAAAAATTTGTCAAGGGGGACAGCAGGCCTGCCGGCAACCTGGCTCTCCTCGCAACAACACAGACTCTGACAGTATCCTTGAAATTCCCATGAAACAACAAAGTTACTCATGCTGAGAAGTTTTGGTAATCACTTTTTCAAAGCGTAGCGGCCTTGAAAGCAGGTGTATAGACTCCCTTAAATCAAGGAGCTGTGAGAAAGTATTTGGAAGTAAGTGAACATGTCATGAACCAGCCATAATAAGATGGCCAAAGCACAGCAGGCGTGCAGATAACTTTTAGACATTAAAGGTAAACTAACAATGTTTTGCTATAAGGTATGCTTATCAAAACTCGTTATAATTACTAATTAATCACTTTGGTGTGAACAGTGTGTGTAACCAATTAGAGGTTTTTAGATTGCCACATTTTATAGTATGGCTTTTCGTTTATGGGATGGATGAGCTGGTTACCTTCCTGTATCACCTCAGGAACCGCAGGAGTTGGAGCTTCTGGGTTCAGTAAAGGCTGATGCATACTTGTATTTTAACCATACACGTAGGAACCAAAGCTCACCCACCAATGTAAATTCTAGCGTGGCTGTTTATCGCAACGCTACAAGCTGGTGCAATTATACTTCACCTAACATTTCGATATCTACTAACCATCCCTTGCAGCTACCGCCTGGTAATTTACTGAGATGCGGAGACCGTGCCTGGCCAGGTATCCCATCACGTCTAAGAGGGGGGCCATGCACGTTTGGCCGCTTATCTCTGCTAACGCCTAACACCTCTATGATATTTAACATGAGCCGTCACCATCACGGAACCAGGAGGCAGATACATGCTTTAACAAAGAATGCAACGACCAGGTAACATTCTGGTCACTGGAGGAGATTATATCTGCATCTCTTCTCGCTCCAGGGGTGTCAGCGGCAACTGCACACAATCACCTAAACAAGTTGGGGTGTTGGCTAGCAAAACAAACAAATGCTACTTCTCTTGCACTTTCCAGTCTTTTGCTTGATGTTGATTCTGTCCGCCATGCTACGCTGCAAAATAGAGCTGCAATTAATTTTCTTTTGCTTGTCCGAGGCCATGGATGTGAAAGTCTTGAAGGAATGTGTTGTTTTAATTTGTCAGATCATGGACAATCAATCCATGAACAATTAAAATGGTTGAAAGATCATGTAAAGAAGGTTACAGTATTTAATGGGGAGTTAGACGGTTGGTTAAGCTCTTGGGGAATAACAGGTTGGCTTAGTGACTTGGTTAAGGAAGGTATACGATGGCTATTGATTATTATAGTTGCTATTATAGTAGTACGTATTTTATTAGCTTATACCCTGCAAAGCAAAGGTACCGCTCTTGTTGTTCAGAAGAAAAAAGGGGGAATTGTTGGAGAATGGCTGACAGACAATGGTCATGGAGATATAGCTGAGCTGCATATGCGTACATGAGGAACTGTGTACGTGCACGCAGGCACGGAGTGCAGAGTAAAGCAGAGCAGAAGAAGCGCGGCATGACCAATCAGCGTCAGGGTCAAGATGACCTTAAACGAAGATAGCCCTCAGAAGAAGCAACTGAATCCGGGAAAAACTGGTTAAAGGAGCTGTAAGAATGAAAACAAGAGTTGTAAGAATGAAAACAAGAGGCAGGCTTATAATGATGTAACTTGTAACTAATAACCAATGATAGTCTGACTAGTAGGCATATATTAACCACAATGTATAAAAGAAGCTAACTTAGAGCTAATAAACGAAGCTTGCTGATTGCTCATATTGAGTGTCCTTGTTTCCCTCCGGTTCTGATCATCGGTCCGCGGCCTTTGGTCTTCGACAAGCACTGACACCTGCATTTATTTTATGTTGCTTCAGGAGGGGCAGGAGATGCTGAACCCTTGTCGTACTTAAAGGTCAGTTCTTGCAGCGGCTGGTGTGGGGGCACACCTCGGAGCTGAGCATCCTGTGGAGGCTGGCTCCTACATCCTGTTTTTAATTAAGAAATGCTAACGGGTGTTGAGAAGGGCAACCAGGCTGGGGAAGGGGCTGGAGGGCAAATCCCCTGGGTGTATTTAACAGGGGGGAAGATGAGGTGCTTGGGGATCTGGGTCAGCACAGGACAGGGACAGTTGGACTCAATGATCTTACAGGTCTTTTCCAACCTGGTGATTCTGTGTTTCCATCTGCAAATGGCCACAGAAGCTGGTTTCCCCCTTTCGTGGAAGGCTGCAGTCTGTCCTTTCACCCAGAGCAGACAGGTGTGGGGGTTCTCTCTGGTGATGCTTCTGGGGGGTACTCACAGGAGAGTGTCTGCCATGGACCTTCACTCAGTCGGTGCCAGCTGCATGCTGGAATGTGATGGTGGTGGGTCTATCTGAAGACAGACCAGCTGAGTGCCCCAGGAATTTCATCCCAGAGCAATCCCTGGGGAGGACAGACCATGGCTGCCACTGACATGGGAGGCCAGTGCTCGTTTTGCTTGTGGCTTCCCTGGGTTCCCCTTTTGGGGTTTGGGCTCTGTGCTGCTCAGGCATGGCGTTGGCATGGCAGCAAGGCAGCCTGAACCCGCCTTTAACAGCAAAGAAATAATAACTGCTGCAGGAAGGGATGACTACTTCAGAACAAACCCCAGTAAACCCACCTCGAGCCACCCACCTCTGGACTCGGAGTTCAACACAGCCCCATTTATACCAAGCTCAAGAACCGTGTGTATTGTCTAGTTAAAGTGAAGTCTCCTATCCAGGTGTCTCCTCACCTGCTTTCTGGGCAGCCCCCACAGTGCCCCTGCCCCTGACCTTTTCTATTTGTTGTCAGAGTTAATGTTTCTTTTAATGAGTGGATTTTAATTGTTCCCTTTCAAGGTTTAGAAGGAACCTGTAGGAATAGAATTTGAAAGGCTGAGAAATTAAAGCCCTCTCAGAAGTACCTCGAAGTGGAGATGCAAATACTAGATTTTTTTTTTTTAAAAAAACCCCTTTCCATTGTCTCTGTATAGGCCATTCTAGTTTAAACCTTCCAGTGTGTGTCAATGTAAACCGACACAGCTCAGAGTAAGAATAATTTGCAGGAGTTTTACTCATCTCCCCCAAGGAAGCCTGGGGAGCAGGAGGTCTGTGCCAGTCTCTGGAGACCGGGTGATGAAATGTCATTTTATGGAGAAGCGGGTCTGTGATTTGGGCCTGAAAGGTCAGACCCTCCCCTGGCCCAAACCCACGTGGATCAGATGAAATCAACACAGTCCCACGGATTCGGGTCAGGTGATGATTTGACCCCTGGCTTGGTAGCTTTGCCTCTGCTCTTTGTCTCTAAAGCCTTTTTCTTTTCTTTTTAAATAAGAGAAGTTCTATGTTTAAGTAAGTTCTAAGTTTAAATAAGTCTAAGAAGTTTAAATAAGAGAAGTTCTTTGTGGGAGGCAGTTTGGCAAGTGCCAGGTTCACCCTCCTGGGAAGTGATGCTGTTCAAATGCCCCAAGGGATAAAGGCCAAGACTCTGCTTACTTTAACTGTCTGGGCAGACTGGAGCTCCATCCCTATGTGCCTCCCCAAGGCAGTGTGAGCCTCACTGGTGGAGGTGGCTCCTCCTTGAAAGGGTGACCAACAGCAGCATGCTTCTGGGAGTGCTCTCAGTGCTTAGGATGCCTGCTTGTCTCACCGTGTGCCCAAATGCTGGCTCCCTGCTGCCAGTCCATCGTGCACGCACAGAAACGGATGGCAAATTGAACTCCCAAAGTGGCTCGCTGGTTTTCTGGTGTTATTCACAACAGGGTGAGGAGTTTTGGGGTTTATCATCCTGATTTCTGCTGTTCTTTATCTAGCCTGCTTCAGCTCAGTTCTGTCCTTGGGCAGACCCTGATTATAGGGGCTGTAGGTTACATGTTGAGTCATGAGTAGATTTTGAGTATCCCAGAATACTGTCTGGCACAGCTCAGCTCATCTCTCTCTTCCAGTGACCTTCAGCCAGGCAGCTCCCATCACAGTATTTGGGAATGTCAGGATTTGCTCATTTTTCCCTGTTGTTGTGAGATGAGTCGTTAATTCTTTTCTAATTACCTGCTCTTCCCCAGGCTTAGAGCTGTCGTTTCAGAAAGAGGATGGTAAACGTGATTGATTTATATATATATATGGAAGAGGTTCTGTCCTGAGAGGTAGGTCAGACACTGGCACAGGCTCCCCAGGGAAGGGGTCACAGCCCCGAACTGGGCTGAGGACAAGCAGTGTCTGGATGATGTGCTCAGTGCCACACTCTGGCTTGGCTGGGCTGTGTGGAGCTGGGCTCCATGGGCTTTGGGGTCCCTTCCAGCTTGGGATTCTATGACATTGTAAAGAGACTGACATGAAGAAGCAGGCTCCTCACCCCTTGGAACCATGGGTGCTTACGCACTGGTTTGGGTTGGCTGTGACTAAAGCACTGGGTGAGTTTCCCTCTCCCCTGTGCCCAGGGCCATGGCATGCTCTCCAGGCACCCCTGTCACTTTTTCATGTTAAGTAAAAGAAAATCCAGAGGACTTAATTACCCTGGATTTTTCTTTCTCTGTCTTGTGATTACATACATGTAAAGGAAGTTACCTGGGTATTAATTCAGAGGGTTTGTATGATTTCAGGGTGACAGAAGCCTTCTGCACGTTCCCCTTCAGCCCAGAGGGATTGTCTAACTCCCAGTCCCAGGGTGCTGCTGCACAGTGGGAATCACATTGGTCTTTTGTTTTCGGGGAGGTTTGCATTATACACCTCATTTCACGGTGAGCATCCATCAGTTGTTGCTGAGCAGGGCTCCAAAACAAATCCCTCTTCTGGTTTGTCAGGCGGTTGTTTCCATCGCGCCGATTGTGTTTCTCCAGCACACCTCACCACTTGCCCTCTAGTTATATTTTTAGGGGGTTGTCACATATTTCACACTAACTTTTTTCCCCGTGTTGCTCAGAGAAAGGTTAAGTACGTTCCTGATTACTCATGTAGTTGTTTGGGGGTTTTTTATAGCGCTGCTGAATTAAATGGGTATGATTTCTTGCCTGGCTCGAGTATCAAATGTACATTTAGTTGAGGCTGGGAATTTTCTAGAGGGTAAATGTATATGCAAAGTACCTGTGCTGAGAACACTTCTCAGACTTTGTTTGTGGAAGCTGTATGTATGCCTTCAGAAATACATCAATGAAAAGACCAAAATCTTTCTGCTTTTAGAAGGAAATTCAACATTGGGATTGTGTTTTTCTGTACAAACTGAAAACTGGCCACGCTTTGCTCATGGGGTTTGCCAAGGGGGGATGCCCCAGGCACGTTATCCCTATCACAGGACAGAACCGTGTTGGATCCTCGCACCTCGAGTGCTGGGTCCAGTTCTGGGCTCCTCACCATCAGAAGGACACTGAGGTCCTGGAGCGAGTCCAGAGAAGGGCAACCAGGCTGGGGAAGGGGCTGGAGGGCAAATCCTCTGAGGAGCAGCTGAGGGAGCTGGGGGTGTTGAGCCTGGAGAAGAGGAGGCTGAGGGGAGACCTTCTCCCCATCCACCTCCCCTGCCCTGCCAGGAGGGTGCAGAGAGGTGGGGGATGGTCTCTGCAGCCAGGGGACAGGAGATGGGACAAGGGGCAATGGGCTCAAGCTGTGCCAGGGCAGGGTCAGCTCAGCTGGGAGGGCAAAGTTCTTCCCTGGCAGAGTTGTGGGGCTGTGGCACAGGCTGTCCAGGGAGGGGGCTGAGTCCCCACCCCTGGGGGTGTTTAACAGAGGGGAGATGAGGTGCTCAGGGATCTGGGTCAGCACAGGACAGGGATGGTTGGACTTGATGGGCTTAAAGGGCTTTTCCAGCCCTGTGACTCTGTGACCTGTCGGGTGTGAGTTTCCCCTTCCTGCCACAGCCCGGGTGAAGTGGTGGTGGGAGGAGGGGGTGGCAGAGGAGGCAGTGGGCTGCAGCCACCGTGGCACCGAGCACATGAAGTACTTGTCTTCAACTATATAAAGTCCAACTACACAGGTGTGCTGTGGTTGGTGTCCCCACTCAGTGTGTTTCTGACTTGCTGTGGCAGCACGTGGATATGTTTACCTTCAGCATTGCTTTTTGCCTTTGCTTGTACTCTGGGAGTGAAGAAGAAAAGCCCCTCAGGAGGCATTGAGCATGCTGTGCAAACGCTGCTCCCAAGGCAGAGGGAGTGGGGGGATGTGGTTTTGGGTTTCTGGGGGTTTGGCAGCAGCTGGTTTGGCTGTTGGAGGATGCAAGTCGTGGTGTGTGATCAAGACTGGTAGCTGCAAAAATAAAATATCCCAGATCCTGTTTGGGAAATAATATTCCATACCCAAGCAACACACTGCTAATGAAGATCCTAGCCTTCACCTGCTGCAAACCGCGCGGAGCTAAACTATTGGGCAGAGGTTAAAAACCCAGATGTTGGTAGATGGCAGCTGATGGAGTGTTGGTCTTAGGGCATCGCTCAGCCAAGGAGGTGCTGAACCTGCCCTGGAAGCTTTTGCTATTCCAGACACACTTACACACACGTTTTTCAGTCCAGTTATTTGATCAGCTGTGTCTCACATGAGGCATTTCTTTGCTAACGCCGTTTTGATGTCGTTTGATGATGTAGAGTTTCATGACATATGTTGTGACTGTTATATTTCATTTAGGGCAGGCTTGTCCAGCTCAGCAGGGTCAGTTTCCTCCTCAGAGTTTACCCCTCCTGAGGTCAGCCCTACTACGTGTTGCGTGCTGGGAGAAGCATGTGATGACAGCACGGGGGTAAATGTCTTTTGGGTCTGTTGTAGCCCCCCTCGCCCACCCCTGGCCTCGCAGAGGGCAGGAGCAGCAGCTCTGAGCTCTCCCCCTGGAGCTGGGACAGCTCTGCCTCCTCACGCAGCCCATGGTCCTGGGCTGGGCTGGGCTGGGGGGGGTCTGGTGCTGTGCAGCCTGCACCTTCGAGCAGAGACCTCAGAACCCTGTTGTTCCACCCCTGGGGAAAGGAAAGGCTTCCCTCTGCCTGGAGGAGTGATGGGGTCGGTGGTCTCCTTGTTGCTATTGCACACCCCAAGCTTTGCTCCCCTGTTCCCAGCAGCTCACACCATTTCAGTGCCCTCCCTGGGAAATACCATCGTTCATTATTCTGCTGTGAATCTGCAGGGTTGTCCCTGCAGACAATACATTCTTGTACAGCAGTCCATCCTGTCCTTGTGTCTGTCATTGGCAGTCCCTATAACCCCCCCTCTGTGTTAATTGAGTCCTGGGGGGCCCAGAGCCTGCCCAAAGCCTTGCTTTCTGCTGGGGTGGCAGCCGTGCCAGGGTGATGGATGGTGCTACGGGATGTGCTCCAGCTGTCTCACACAGAGATGGCCTCACAGAGAATGTTTTGGGGTGATAAAATAGCCCCCCCAAAGGTAATTAGTCCTTTTCCAGTTAAGTAAGGAAACTCACAAATTTTCTGCAACGTTTTGTAAATAAAAACCTCGCAAGAGTACAGTGAGATATTCCTTATGTGCCATTCCTTTTGCACACTAAATATGGGCTGGTTTATTATCATATTTCTGATGACTTGCCATTGTTCTCCATTTATTTTTGCTGGAAAATACGTCCTTGCTCTGCTGTAGCAATTTCCAGGTTCCTTAATTTGTTTTGTTTGAAGTGTGTTTCCAGCAGTCGCATACTACAGCACGATGATGGCATGGAACTTGTTATTTAGCAACTAATTTAAATGAAAATAGACATAATTTAAATAGACTGAAACGTCCTTTAATACTATTTTTAAAGACTAATGGAAATGCTGCGCTGGCTCGTGCCATGTGCTGTGGAATACAAAACAAACAGGGGTTGTTCTGATGCATTTAGATGATTCTTCCAGCCCTTCATGGGGTGGTTTCCATGCAGAAAAACTCCGTGGTGAGAAGATTTATCAAAGGAATTGTGAATCGCTTTGATACAAAAGAGAGATTTATTTCACTGCAGGCCAGCTTTTCCCTGAGGTGATGCAAGTATTTTTTCTTTTGTTGAAATACTGCTTCAAAAAAAAAAGAAAAAGAAAAAGGCAGGGGTGAGAAGTGGCCCAAACCAGCCCCCAGTGCTGCCAGGGGGATGTGCCCTCGGTTCCTCGGCGCTCGGCAGTGCCTGGCTGCGCCTGAACCCCACAGATGAGCAAAACTTTTCAGGGTACTCAGAAACCCCCCCTGCATCTCCAAACACAGTTGGTCTTGGCAGAGCTCCCCCCCACCTTCAGTCTGTGCATATATATTTATATTTCTTCCTGGTTTTTTTAACAGCTTGTGTTCTCTCTGAATCCAAGGAGTTGAAGTATCTGAAGCGTTCACAAGTGAGAGGAGTGGGGGGTGTCCTTATCCTTTCTCCCCTGGCACCCACCTCTCTTCTCAGCTCTTGGGAGCAAAATTTGTTGAGTCAGGGAAAGGTGAGAACAGGTTTTAAGCAGGGTTTGGGAAATGAAGCAGCAAAAGCCACACGAAATCCAAGGGTTTAATTTCCTTTTCCTGGTGAAACAAATGGGAATGAGTGCACCTGAAAATGAATATTTTTAAAAAACCCACATTTTAAAAACAATTTTAAGTGAATATCATCATTAAAAGGTGATGCTTCAGCACTGTGCCCACTCCTGTATGTCCAGAATACCTTACTGGTGGTCTTAGCACAGGACACAGGAGCTGCTGGGCTCTCACGGAGCAGATGGGGAACCTGTGTGTCACCATCCCGGAGAGGCAGAGCTGCCTCAGGTGCCATCAAGGGCATGGTGTCTGTGCCCTGATGCAGATTTTGTTCTCCTTTTAAGCAGGTGGCTCTATCCAAGCCCCAACATAGAGCAGGCAGCTGTGTGCAGGTATCTGGGGCTGTGGCTGCCCAGTTTGGCACAGGAGGGGAGCCTTCGCTGGTGGATCGCTCAGCATTCCCCTTGCCTCCCAAAATGCTCAGCTCTTTTCCTTGTAAAATGCAAGCTGTGCATTAAGGAGGCAGCATCAAGCTGTTAAAAGAACAATGTTTCAAAAAGAAAACCCCAAACCCCACAGAAGAACAGCCCAGACCGGAGGCACTGGGAGCTCACGGTTCCTCACCCTCATGGTTAATGTGTTTTCACTCTTCTTTCTGTGTGAGGAGATTGAAACTTCTACCCATGTCCTATTGGCATCATAAAGGAAAATCAAAGTATTTCAACATAAATCACTGCCATAGAAGATTTAAAAGTGGGAAAGAAAGGCGGGTTGGAGCAGTGGGGTTGCAGCTGACAATGTGGGATGCGTAGAATCCAGAGAGAGTCTGCTTATCTACTCCATCCTCACCTGAATGCGGCTTTGAGGCAAGAAGCACGAGCTCCTGAGCATCACCAAATTCAACTGCTCCTTTTTCTATTTCTAGGGAACTCAGGGTTGCTGAGTTAAGCACAGAAATGAGGCTGGTGAGGGGAAGATGCAGCAGCACCAACAGAGTCAACTTTGTGCAGGTCGCAGCTCAGCTCTTCTGCAGGTGGGGGACTTGCAGCATGGTTTGGTGTGGTGCTTGAAGGTGAGTGTTAATTTAACCTCTAGAAAGATTGTGGTGTGGAGTTAACACAAATCACAATGAAGTTTTCTGGGCTGGGCATCTCCGCTTCCTGGCTCCCCAGTGGGTTCTGCTCCTGCTTCCAGCATCATTTATCCAGGTAAAGGTCTCTCACCCCACATGCAGAGAAGCCAGACTGAGGGGAGTTCTACTGAAGAATTAGAAAGTGACTTTTAAATATAAACCTGAAGTATCACTTGTGTTCTCACTTCACCTCTGCTGTGCACACCAGGCTTACAGCTGCCCAAGCACTCGCGTGTGACTGGGGCTGTTATTTCCCATCACCACACTGAGCTCAGCTGATCCAACAGGAGATCTCTTGTGTGGGGTTTCTGTGACTGTCACTGAAAGCTGAACATCTGGTGTGAAAATGTCCTGGATGCAACCTCAGGCAGGAGCACCTCATCCCTGGAGTATGCACCCTGTTAGCCACAGGGTGAGTGGGGGTGAGCAGCTCTGCTGAGCAGTGCCATTTATTCCAGCAGCGATCTGGCTGTGGGAAGTGTCAGCCCCTCTGCACTGCTCTGTTGGGATGTGCCCAGCTCTCTCCTCCACCCTGGGTTCCCTCCCTGCTGCAGAGCCCATGCCACCCCCTGAAAAGCCTGCTCAGATCCTGCCCAACCCGAGGTGTCAGACCTGGTGCTGAGTCAGTGTCATTGAATCTTCACATCTGTAAGGGTGGAACAGCCCTCAAAGATAGGCAAGTCCAACCCTCTGTCCAACACCACCGTGTCAACTAACCTGTGTCCTGGAGTGCCACATTTGCACGTGTTTTGAACCCCTCCAGGGCTGGTGACCCCATCACCTCCCTGGGCAGCCTGGTCCAAGGCCTGACCACTCTTGAAGGGAAGAAATTTTTCTTAATCTCCAATCTAAACCTCACCTGGTGCAATCTGAGACCAGGCCCTTCAGCGACTCCTTGTGAGACTGGGGCTCCTTGGTCAAAGACTGACACCTAGTTCTGTGCAAAGGGAGAAGGAGGAGGCCAAGGTGCTAGGTCTGTATGCCGTGGAGGCACAGCTGAAGTGCATGTATGAAGAGCAACTCAGAAGAGAGGCTTTGCTGGGTGATTTTCAGCCCTGGCATTCGTTGAACCATGCCAGGTTGGAGGCTCAGAGAAATGCTGCTCTCACACAGCCCATCAACATTTTGGGGCTTTTTTGTTACCTTTGGTTCTGCAGACACGTGAGGGTTGGCGTCCCCACCTATGCATATGCAGGAGCTGTAAACCCCCAAAGACAGCAGATGTTGCTTTGGAGAAAGCCCAGCTCTGAAATCAAACATTAAATATTTATAGAGCAGATCTGAGCGGCTTCGTTGTCCAGGATCTTGAGGGGAGAACTCTCCTGGAGCTGTTAGGAGGAGCCAGCAGCAGCAGGTGGGGTGCAGCCCAGCAGAGGGGGTCTGGCTGTGAGCTTTGCTGTGGAGCCAAGGACACAGCCCCGTGGGAGGATGCCAGGCCATGGCTCCACAGCCCATTGCCAACGCAGGGCTGGTGGCTGTGCTGCCTCAGGCTTTGGTGAAGATGCCATGCCACGGCTCCACTGCCCGTGGCCAGCGTGGGGCTGGTGATTGTGCTGCCTCAGGCTTTGGTGAGGATGTGATGCCACAGCTCCAGAGCCCATCGCCAGCGCAGGACTAGTGACTATTGCCTCAGGCTTTGGTGGGGATGCCATGCCACGGCTCTGTGGCCTGTTGCCAGTGTGGGGCAGGTGATACATTGCCTCAGGCTTTGGTGAGGATGCCATGCCATGGCTCTGTGGCCCGTGGCCAGCATGGGGCTGGTGATTGTGCTGCCTCAGGCTTTGGTGAGGATGCCATGCCACGGCTCTGTGGCCTGTTGCCAACATGGGGCTGGCAATACATCGCCTGGAGCTTTGGTGGCTGGAAAACAAACGTGCTCCCGATTCCTCCTGCTTTAAAAAGAAGTTTAGCAAGTTAAAATAGGCCAACAGGCAGATGGCAGATTGCATCCAAATTCTCATTTGTTGTGTTTCTCCCATTCTGTTCTGGAGACTTTTCAAGTTATTGGCTGCTGAGGCGAGTCCTTGCTGGAGCAGTTGCTACTGAATCAATATCATGGTAATTTTAGTTTACTCACATGTAAAATTTATAAAAGCATTGATAGGTCTCTCCATGATATGGCCAACACAGATCTCTTAGGACAGGGCATCCTATTTCTAAGAGCCCTGTCTCAAATTGACCTCAGAATCTCAGAGCTGGGCGTGCATGACTTGTAATCATTTCAGCACTCCAGGGCTGGCATCAACAGCCCTGCTTGTGTTTCACATGGCTGCTGGGAGAAGCTAGCAATAAGCACAGAAGTGCCCTGGATAGTTTTGAAGAGCTCTGTGTATGTGTTCATGAGGCAGGGTGAAGGAAAGGAGAATGGCCCTGGGAAGGAGGGAAAAGTCTTCTTTCTGTTTGCTTTCCCTGTGGTTTCAGACCAGTTTCCCTCTCTCCATCACTCCTGCCTTTTGGGCCGTACATATAGCTGGAGGAGATTCTTCCTACACATTTGCTGTGCCAGAGCCAAGGGCAGGATAACAACATTCACAAAATCCCAATTTAATACCCCTGCTTTCCTTTCCTTTTTAAAAGAGCATGTTTTGGTAAAACAGGTCTGTCTGGATGGCTTTGGGAGGTCTCTGGCAGGTACAGCAAAGGCATCTCTCCACAAGGGAGTCAGAAGTGGTTTGGGACACGAATTGTTGGTTGTCAAGCTGCTTTTAAAAGGGCAGTTTACTCAGACTGGTCTCCAAGGTGCGTTGTTTCACTTTCTTTCAGCTTGTGGGCTGCTCTCTGCATCATTTCCCTGAGATGTTAGCAGGTTTTACCTCAAGCTGCTCCGTGTAGCAAGAGGCATTCAGGTCTCTGTTGCACTAGGAGTTATGTGTGGGGTTACAGGGGTGCTGCTGTGCAGGACCCACAGCAGGGTCACACATGGGGGGCAGTTCTAGCCCGTTTGCTGACCGAGAAGGGTCCTTGGCAGCCCCTGTCCCCTCTCCTCCCTCCTCCAAGGAGGTCATCAAGCAGCCCAGATTGCCTTCACGTGCCTGACAGGACTCCTGTCTGTTGCTATGAATAAGGACATTAGGAGGAGGTGATCTCGTGCAGTGCCTGACCTGGGGATTCCATTTCTCTTACAGCTCGCTGATGCTGGGCACACTGGAAGGGAGGAGTGCCTATGACTTACACCAGCACACAAGCCCTGAAGAACAAAAAGGACTTCTGCTCTTGCCCTGGCCCTGCCTTGTGACCATCGTTTGACTCCAAAATGCAGTGCTGAGCCCAGAACCCCCCAGTTCCTGCAGGGTGGCACTGGTGAGTGCAATAAAGTGCTCCAGTCCTGAGAGAGATTTTACCAAATGCTCCTATTTTGTTTCTGTGTTATATTTTATCAATACATTAACTACAGCTGAAGAATCAGATAATTATTCTGCCCTGGAAACACTAACCCATGCTGGATGTGCAAAGGGTAAATCCTCTCCTGGGAAGGGCAGACCTGGCGTGGCCCCATGGGGCTTGTCAGGTTTGTACATCCCAGCTCTGGGTCTTGCTGGGAGAGAAAATGGGAAAAACATCCTGTCACAGCCCAGCAGAGTCACAGAATTGTAGGGGTTGGACGGGACCTCAAGAGATCATTGGGTCCAACTCTCCACTCCAGCTTGGGTATTTCTCCTCCCTGACATCCTGCAGAGTGGTTCCCCTGTGCACTGGGCAGCATTGGGACTCCTAAGGCAAGAGCTGTATCCTGGCATGGTCCTTGCCCCATGAGTATGAGTGAAGTGGGGGTCAGGGAGCACTGTGAGCAGGTCCTCTCATGATGTGCAGCACTCCTGTCTCCAAATGACTTTGCAGAGGGTTTGGTACAGAAGCAACAGGGGCTGTGGGGCCCTGAGCCTTTCCTGGGGGATGCAGCACAGCTTGCATGGTCCCTGGGCAGGTGTTGGTGTGCTGCAGGTCCCAGCCACACAGGGCAGCGCAGACAGCACTTCCCACTGGTGTGAGTTTGTGATCTGTGTTGTGGGTCATGAGATGGTGGAGATGCTGATACACATCCTGAAGGTCCCAGCATGAGTGTCTGGAGAGAGGCATGGCGGGGGGGGGGGCATGAGGTGAATTCTCCCATGTCTGTGCCTGCTGCTGTTTGAAGGGAGAGCCTGGTGCAGCTCTGCTGGCAGCCCCTGCCCTGCTGAGAGGGGGCTGGCACGGTAACTCAGGCAGGGGAGGGATTAAAACCCAGGGCTCAGATGTGAAAGATGCCCACTTTGCTGTTCTGTTCCATTTGGTGCAGTCTTGAACTGGGACACAATGTGCAGGTTTCAGTGCTTCATTACCCAGCATGCTCACAGCCAACTGCCCCCAGGGAAGAGCCAGCCCTGGTCTGGGTGTGTTTTCCCACACATCCCCTTCACAGGGTTGCTCCTCTACCAGTTCCTGGCATCCAACAGTGTCAGGGTTTTGGCAAGTAGCATGGCTGGGGCCAAACCCCTCTGCTTTCACCTTCAGCAGCTACAGGCTAGGAGCTGTGCAGGTGCCACTCCAGTATCTTCTTCCTGGGCTTACTGGAAGGTCTGGTTTATACCCAAGTGTCTCTGGTTTTCGCAGGTGCCAAGAAGGCCAGTGGCATCCTGCCCTGCATCAGGAGCCATGGGGCCAGCAGCAGGGCAGGGATCCTTCCCCTGTACTGGGCATTGGTGAGGCTGCACCTCGAGTGCTGGGTCCAGTTCTAGGCTCCTCACCATCAGAAGGACACTGAGGTCCTGGAGTGAGTCCAGAGAAGGGCAACCAGGCTGGGGAAAGGGTCTGGAGGGCAAATCTTAACGAGGAGGAGCAGAGGGAGCTGGGATCATTTAATCTGGAGAAGAGGAGGCTGAGGGGAGAGCTCATTGCTCTCTACAGCTCCCTAAAAGGTGGCTGTAGGGAGGTGGGGTCGGTCTCTTCTCCCTGGTAGCCAGTGACAGGACAAGGGGAAACGGCCTGAAGTTGTGTCAGGGGAAGTTGAGGCTGGATGTAAGGAACCATGTCTGTACTGAAAGGGCTGTGAGTTACTGTCACAGGCTGCCCAGGGAGCTGGGTGAGTCCCTGTCCCTGGAGGGGTTGAAAAGAAGAGCAGATGTTGTACTTGGTGACGTGTTCTAGTGTTGGACCTAACAGGGCTGGGGGATGGATGGGCTCAATGATCTTGAAGGTCTTTCCCAACTGAAAGCATTCTATGATTCTATGCATAGCTATCTTTCTCAAACTTACCTTTTAAATAATTAGGTTATTAATATCATTTCACAACCCTGTAATTTGCTGGAATTCATAACAGGAGGTGGAAACTGTTGGGTTTCAAACAGCCCGACCCCAGCTAATGACTGCAAATCACACCCTGTGTTATGATTGGGGGGAAAAAATCTTTGTGCTATCCAAATGTTAGCACCTTTTGGAGGTAAAATTAGAAACCTGATGAAGAGGCACCACAAATTTAACCTCAGTAAGTCTATAGAGCTCTCCTGCATCCTGATAGGTCTGGAGGAGAGGCAGGAACACTTTCACAGCTGCTGCTTCTTCAAAGGAATCCCCAGGGAAGAAGAGAGACCCTCCCAGCTTGTTGCTCTGAAACACAACGCCCTGTTGTTAGATGGCTTATGAAAGTGGATGTGAAGGTTTCAAACAGAAAATAATCCCCCCTCACATCTTGATTAATAGGTGGACAGAGTTCTCAGGAGCTGCCTGCCTTTGCAGAACAGCAGAGACCTGCTGTTTGGGACACATCCAGCCAATTATGGCCAATCCAGTAGTTTGGCACGTGCTGCTGTAGTTCCTCTGCCTGAAAACCCACCTGGCTCTCCATCACCTCGCTGGCAGCTCCTTCAGTGACCACACCACTCTGACCTTGTTGCTCAGAGTAGCCCCATCTCTATATCCCTCTCCCTTAATGACTTCTCAAAGCTGATCCATCAAGGCTCAGCTCCCTCTTGGGGCTTTCAGTTTGCCCTCAGCGTTCTGCAGCAGCAGTGTTCTGGGAGGTAACGATGCGAGCGATGGGCAAGCCCTAACAGCAGTGCCATGGTGGGCAATATTAGATAAGACACCAATATAACATCAGTATAAGATAACACCTCTTTGCTGCTTTCTACAAATGTGTTTGGAGTTTTGGGGGTTTTGATCAACGACCAAAATACATCAGGCTTTTATTAATATATTTTTCCCAGGTTTTGGTCACTTGTGGGAAAAAAAAAAGAGCTTTGATTGCTCAGCTCCTTCAGGTGCTCTGTCCTCCTCCTCCACAGAGGGGGTCAGTGCTTTCAAGCTTCCTTGGGGCTGTTGGTCTGTTTGCCAAAAGATCAAAAGGTCAGGGGATTCCAGCTCAGTGAAGCTTCAAGTGAATTGCATCATGCATAAAAATTTGCTATTCTCAAGCTAACAAACTTCTCCTGTGAGGATATTTTGCTCACTTGAGCAGAAAACAGGCTGTGTTAGCAGCTTTGCTGAGCAGTTCTCTGACAGCAGATTGGTGTGTGGCCCTCCATACATCCCAGGATGCAGCACCAGCTTCCCACCCCGGTGAGGCTGTCCACAGGTTTGCTCCCTGTTTACCCAGCGACTGTGTGGATCACAGTGAGGGAAGCTGTTGGAGAGGAGCTCTGCAGAGAAGGACCTGAGGGTCCTGGTAGATGGCAGGGTGGCCATGAGCCAGCAGTGTGCCCTGGGGCTGAGAGAGACAATGGGATCCTGGGGGCATCAGGTGGAGTGTGGGCAGCAGGTCACAGGAGGGGATCCTCCCCCTCTGCTCTGCCCTGGTCAGGCCCCAGCTGGAGTGTTGTGTCCAGTGCTGGGCTCCCTGGGATCAAACAGCCAGGGATCTCCTGGAGAGAGTCCAGAGGAGGCTGAGGAGATGATGAAGTGCCTGGAGCATCTCCCCTGTGAGGAAAGGCTGGGTGAGCTGGGGCTGTTCAGCCTGGAGAGGAGCAGCCTGAGAGGGGATCTGATCAATGGGGATCAATAGCTGAAGGGTGGGACCCAGGGGGACATGGGCAGCCTCTTCTCAGTGTCTGTGGGGACAGGACAAGGGGCAATGGGCTCAAGTTGGAGCACAGGGAGTTCCCCCCCAATGTGGGGAAGAACTTCTTGCCAGTGAGGGTGAGGGAGCCCTGGGACAGGCTGCCCAGGGGGTGTGGAGTCTCCTTCTCTGGAGAGATTCCAGCCCCGTCTGGACACCGACCTGTGTGCCGTGTCCTAGGGACCCTGCTTTGGCAGGGGGTGGGACCCCATGGGCTCTGGAGCTCCCTTCCAACCCCATAGATTCTGTGACTCTGAAGTGAGCATCTACACCGCAGCTGTGAGGTGCACAAGGACCACCATCCTTCGGGATGCATCCTTCCAAGCCCACAGGTGCTGCCCTGAGAGCCAGGTGCGCCTTCCCAGGGACCTTCCCAAGCACAGGGCAGCCTGAAAGTGTTTCTGTCCTGCTGACTGGAGACAGGCGATTCCCAAGGGGGGGAAATAATTAAATAAGCAGCTCAGCCAGTGAAAAATTTGTTGTACCCTTAATTACCAGATCGTGAGGAAGTTAATAACCTTCTCTGGGCAGGAGTGCGGCGTTAGGTCCTTCATCATCAGCCAGCAATGGATGGCTCTGGTTTTGGGCAGGCTCTGGTCCTCTGGGGCTGTGAGGTGGACACTTAGATTGGGCGAGTGGAGGGGCAGCCCAGCGTGGCAGGAGGCTCTGGCAGGTGCTCAGCACCAGCCAAGGCTCTGGCCCTCAGTGAGGGAACGTGATGGCTTGAAAAGCAATGGGTGTTTGGTAGCGTGGGCAGGGACAGCTGAGAACACGTCTGGGTGGCGTGGGTGAGCCCATCACCCAGGCACTGCTGTGTGCAGGGCAGAACCAGCACAGGACAAAGTGTGGAGCTGTTTCCCTGTGACCTCTGGGTCTCTGCTCAAGGACTGAAGGCTGTGATTTGTACAGCACCAGGAAGCACCGCGACACGGCGGTGACACGGGAGATAATAGGGGCTGTGGGAGAGAGAGGCATGATGAGGCGAAATTCAGCTATTAGAGCACACACAGATTAATCACAAATAATACTGTGAAGCTCTCAGGAGTGTGCTCTGAATGCCCAAACCAGAATCTCTCTGCAAGTCTGGGTTGGTGAAAACAAAGCTCTTGAGAAGCTGGAAAGAAGCGAGCCTCCTGGCTGGGGGCAGCTCCGTGCCACTCGTCACCCTGCTCACCGGGAGGGGAGACCCAGCGTGGGCATCAAGCACTGCCATGCACTTAGAGGCACGAGCAGTTCCCAGCTGAACAAAGCAGGACTTTACAGAGATGTTCTCCAGGAAGTGATCAGTGCTGGTTTGCAGGGCTTGATTCCTGCCAGGCCCTGGCAGTAGGGTCTTTGTGCCCAAAGCTGGGCGTGTGGCACGCACCCAGCTGCACGCTGCTGCCTGGGCACAGAGCTGCTGTCTGGGGGTGCTACTGCTGCTCCTCTGGAGCTCTGGGGGTGGGTCTCATGGGTAGGGGTGTCAGGGTCTGGTGTGCTGCGCCAGTACAACAGCTGTCAGCCAGAGTAGCTTTGTTGCTGGCTTCGTTCTAGAGGGTTGTGGCTGCTTTGGAGAGCAGGTTCCTCCTGCTGCGTTGGAATGAGATCAGCCCTGGTTTGGTCTGTGGGGATTGAGGCAGGAGGGGTGATCTGACAGCCTGGGACTCTCTGGTGGTTTTAACATGGAGGTACCAGGGTTTGGGACTGACTGCCCCGTGCTGTGAGTGGAAGGTGCAGCAGTACTGCACACTGCAGAGATACTGGTGATGACACTATACTTTGGTTTTGAAGTTTTATGAATAAGGTGACTAATTCTATGTGAATCTCACCTGGAGTTAATGGTCACAGCATGGGGACGCTCAGCTCTCTGACTCACCCTGCCTGGCCCAGCAGCAGCATTTCAAGGAGCTGATGGTGCCTCTCTGCTTCCCAAGGGCCGTGCGCAGGGCAGGTGAAGCTCAGCCCATGGCAGACCCACTGCAGCATCAGCACGTGGGACTGTTGGTCCAGTGATGGTGTTACCTGCAGCAGCTTCCAGCTCCAGGGCTGCCGGGTGCTGGGCACTCATCACCCAGTGTCTGCATGGCAGGGGCTGCCTCAGCCACCAAACCCTGCATCATCCCAGCCCAGAGGAAACTGGTGATGACAGGAGGGGGAGGCAAAGCTGAAGGAAAGCAGTGTCTTCTGGGGTCCTTGTTTTGTCCTCTGCTGTGCAGGTTCAGCTCTGTGAAGTGTTCCCTGTCCTGTCAGCACTGTTCCAGTACAGCTTTGCATCCAAACCCTGTGCTGCAGGGAGGTAACACTCCCAGTTTCCCCAGTGACTGGCTGTTTGATGACACCCCACAGGCTCTGTGTGTGTGTGTGTGTCAGGCAGGGCCTGGGGATCTGAAGTCCTATTGCTTCTGGAATCACAGATCCAATTACTGCCCAACTGCAAAGCCCTGGGAGCTGATGTGTAGGGATGTTGTAGGCATGGAAGTGCTATGCTGGTGGCATCACTCCCAAAACCAGCCCATCTGCCTGTACCTCCTCTCTCAGGTGTATCTCTTGTGCTCTGGCTGCCTTAATTAAGCATCACCGAATCCAAGCTTTGCCATCCTATAAGGCAGGACTTTCCTCCAGTGACCAGCCACTCTGCAGCCCCCAGTCAGTGAGAGGGGTTCTTCAGGCACCCTGCCTGCAGCCAGGAGGAAGGCTCTCTTGCTATCCAGAGGAGTTATTCCTAAGATGATGATTACATGCAGAGGCAAAGCCAGGCTGAGCAGTGAACTAGGTGGAAAGATCACTCCAGGTGCCCCAACGTGCCCAGTGTCCAATTGGGCTGGGGGGGGGGGTTGCTAATTTGTTAAGATTTTAAAGTGCAGTATTTGCACTTTAGAAGTATTTGGGAGGAGATTGTCCCTCTCTGCTCTGCCCTGTGAGGCCCCAGCTGGATCCTGTGTCCAGAGCTGGGGCCCAACACAAGAAAGATGTGGGGCTGTTGGAGAGGGGTCAGAGGAGCCACGGAGATGCTCAGAGGGCTGGAGCAGCTCCCCTCTGGAGAGAGGCTGAGGGAGCTGGGCTGGGTCAGCCTGGAGAAGAGAAGGCTGTGGGGGGACCTCATTGCAGCCTGCCAGTGCCTGAAGGGAGCAGAGACACAGGAGGGGAATCAGCTTGTTCAAGGGCAGAGACTGGCAGGACAAGGGGGATGGGGTGAAGCTGGAGGAGGGAAGGGGGAGAGGAGAGATTGGGGGGAAGTTCTTTGCAGAGAGAGTGGTGAGGGGCTGGAAGGGGCTGCCCAGAGAGGGGGTGGGTGGCCCGTCCCTGGGGGTGTTCCAGGCCAGGTTGGATGGGGCCCTGGGCAACCTTGTGTAGCTCCAGGCCTGAGGTTGGTGTCCCTGCCTGTGGCAGGGGGTTGGAGCTCTGGGACCCTTGGGGTCCCTTCCAACCCAGCCCAGGCTGGGATTCTATGATTTAATGTTACAGCCTGCTGCTGCTTCTGCAGAGTTGTGTCCTGAATTTGGGAATTGATTCCAAATGAGTTTATTAAATGAATTACAGTCAATCTATTTTAATAGGCAGAAGGAGACCAGCAGGTTGTTTCTTGCAATGAAAACACTTCAAACTGTGTTAACAGTATAAAAATGATTACTTTGGGCCATCTTTTACAACTTAATTCCAACCTTATTTTTTATTTTTGACCATTAATCAAAGCTCCTGGCTTGTTGGGAAATGTGATAAATCCTTATATCCCCACAGCTTTTAAATTATTCACTGTGCTTACTGTTCTCTTTCTGACAGGAGATTATCCTTTTTTAATAGGAAATGTTCTATTATTTGCATCTGGATTGTTTGACAGTCGAAGTGGAGCCTCAGCTACTATTAATAGTGAGTACAGTGGAGGAGGGGGATGCATGGAGGCTCTCCAGTGCCAGCTGCATGCCCTGTGACCTGATTGCATTCCCCAGTTGCTTCTCTTTTCCAACCCCTCGTGTCCTTTTGCAGCCCCAAAGTAGGAACTTGTCCAAACTTTGGGCTTGCTGTCTCCATCAGGGCACTCCCACCCCACCAGTGCCAGCCCTGAAGGTCCTTATGTGCCCAGGCACGGTGAGATGAGCTGTGAGGTGTTGCTCAGCTTGGGGTTGAGCTGGGATGCTCTGCAGCATGGTCCCATCCTCAGCTGGGTTTGCCTTGGCTTTGGGTTTGTGAGTTCCTCCCTGGGTCAGTGCTGAGAGAAATACTTAAAATCATCCTAGAGAAGAGAAGGCTGTGGGGGGGACCTCATTGCAGCCTGCCAGTCCCTGAAGGGAGCAGAGGAACAGGAGGGGAATCAGCTTGTTCAAGGGCAGAGACTGGCAGGACAAGGGGGATGGAGTGAAGCTGGAGGAGGGAAGGGGGAGAGGAGAGATTGGAGGGAAGTTCTTTGTCAACTGCACTTCTCACTCCTCCCCTCCTCTTCTTCATCCCCAAAAGCCCCTTTTTAATTCTCTGAACTTAAGCTCCCCTTTTACACGGGGAATGCTTCCTCATGGTCTCTCAAAGAGACAGCATCCTCGAGGCTGGTACCCACGTAGGACGAACTGTGCATCGCCAGAGCCGCTCGTAGGCATCGGGTGGGAGCTCTGGCTGGGGGTCAGTGCAGCCCCACCCCTGCTCACCTGGAGCATGAAAGCTCAAGGAGGCTGAAAACCAAGGTGTTTCAATAAGGAATGGCTTTGCAACAAGGCTTCAGCAGGCTGCTTCTCAAAGCTTTGATTTGTTTTTCATCCAGGACCCAACAAGCTCCCGCAGTTACCCGCACTCAGAGCCTCTTGAGCTGAATGTTTCATGGGAACAGCCTGCCTCATGATTTTCTGCTATTTCAGGCTTTCTTGATGGCAAATTGCTGTGAGAGCAGCTTCTTTTGTTGATTTGTGAACCTGCCTTATTTCTGGTGCTGCTCTGTGTTGCCATCCACAGCGTCTCCACACACAGGGCTGAGTAATGGAGAAGAGAGAGACCTGAAATGGTTTTGAATTGTAAACAATTTGTTTCAAGCTGATGATTCCAGGCTGTGACACTGATCTGTGATCCATGCACACAGCCACTCACGCTGCCTGCATGTCCTGGGCTCGGGGCGTCATGGGGCTGGCTCTGCCCTCATCCTCATCCTCCTCTTCCCCCTTCTTCCCTTCCTCTTCCTCCTCCTTCCCTTCATCCTCCTCTCTCTTAGCCTCTCTCCTTCACAGTCATTCTTACATAGGCTGGGCTCCTCACCATCAGAAGGACACTGAGGTCCTGGAGCGAGTCCAGAGAAGGGCAACCAGGCTGGGGAAGGGGCTGGAGGGCAAATCCTCTGAGCAGCAGCTGAGGGAGCTGGGGATGTTCAGCCTGGAGAAGAGGAGGCTGAGGGGAGACCTTCTCCCCATCCACCTCCCCTGCCCTGCCAGGAGGGTGCCGAGAGGTGGGGGATGGTCTCTGCAGCCAGGGGACAGGAGATGGGACAAGGGGCAATGGGCTCAAGCTGCCCCAGGGCAGGGTCAGCTCAGCTGGGAGGGCAAAGTTCTCCCCTGGCAGAGTTGTGGGGCTGTGGCACAGGCTGCCCAGGGAGGGGGCTGAGTCCCCACCCTGGGGGTGTTTAACAGAGGGGAGATGAGGTGCTCAGGGCTCTGGGTCAGCACAGGACAGGGACGGTTGGACTGGATGGGCTCAAAGGGCTTTTCCATCCGTGTGAGTCTGTGACGTGAGCTGCACTGGTTGAGTGATGGCTGGGCACCTCTTGCTTGAGGATGTTTCCTGTTTAACAATGTACTGATAGATTTAATTACACCTGAAAGACTGCTCCTGTCTGGCCCAGGCCCCGCAGAGCATCAGACAAAGCTTGCTATGTGACAAGAAGTATTGAAGCCAAGTGTGATCCCAGCTTTATTTAGGTCACGGTGCACTTTAATTATTGATGGCGTTATGCTGGTTTGCAGACGAGCTCTGAAGGACTCACTCACTTTGTTTTAGATGTTTCAGATCCCCAACAGTCCCCAAGGCCCTGCATGTATGATGAGTTAATCCTTCCAGTGCACTAATAACGGCACCAGACGGTGAAGGGGAGGGCAGGGAAAGAAGCAACCCCGAAAGGACGATACTGGAGTTCCTCTTGCAGACATGTGTCTCTGAGGTGATGCTGCTTTAGCGGGTACCATGAGCTGTTCCTTGGGATGCTGTGTGGCTCTGGACTGGTTATTGGGGGGAGGCTGTAGCACTGGGCACACCTTGGGTGATGAAGGAGCGTTGTTATTATGGGGTGCAGTGCTTTGATGTCAGCACAGAGGTGTGGCTGCCATGCCTGGGACCGCTGCCCTCGGTGAGTACTGAGACAGGTAGTGAGGGCCCTGAGTGCTTGGCCAACACTGCCCAGGGTGGAGCTGAGGTCTTTGCTTGTTGGGGTGTTTTGAGGAAAAGCTTTGACTCTTGAGGGGATTTAAGGCAGAAGCACGTTGAAGTGAAGGTGGTTGGTAGTGAGCCAGGCCCATTCAGTGTGCCACTGAGCAAAGTGCCTGCCAGAGTTTTGAAACCCTCACACCTTCAGTGGCTGCAGTGTTGAGCCTCAGGGGTGATGCTGAGCCTGGAGGGATGCAGAAGAGTCTCCCTGAGCAGCAGGGTGTTCTCGCAGCACTGCTACCTGGCACAGGCACAGTGATGCTGCAGCTCGGGTGGCTTGTGTGCAGCCCTTCCTGCTGCACGAGTCGAGGTGGCTTACCTTCTCCTTCCTCCTGAAGCTGCTGGAACCAGCCCTTTGCCTGTTCTTCCCTGGCAAACCCCAGGATTGCAGGGATGGATCAGTACAATTTCACTGGAAATCTGCTCTGGGATCAGTGGAGTGGCTGGAGCAGTCCCCAGTGTGATGCTGCCAAGGAGCTGCTGTGGGGGATTCAGCAGTGGGGATGGTAAAGGTGGAGCAAAAGCTTCCAGTTTTCAAATCCAGTGCAGGCAGTGGAAGCTTGGACTCTTGCTGGGAAATACCGGGATGCCAAAGCTGTGTTGGCATCCTGGGCTGTGCCTGTGCTGGAGGGACAGCCATGGTGTGGCACGAGCAGCGTCTGGAGACCCTGATGGCACTCAGTGCTGGGCAGTGGTTTTCTCTGCCAGCATCAGCTGGCTCAGGCTCTGCATGCCACAGGAGGCATCAAAGCCTCAGCAAGTGCATGTTTTATAAAGGAACCACATGCCTTAGGTGTGCTGCAGTTCAGAAAATGAATCTCCTTTCCCAGCATCTCTAGTTCAGTATCACAAAATAACGTTAAAATGACACTTTATAATTAAAAAAGCTGGTTTTGCAGTTTCCATTGTGATGCACCCTAAAGCCAGGTGTGTGGCGACTTGGACTGGGTCATCGTTCAGTTTGGGTTTGTTTGGTAGGAAATCTGTCCCAGTTTTCAGTCTCATTTGGTGCACTTTGAATACAATTAATCAATACCTGGATAATAAATGCCCCACGATGCAGGCTGAGGTAATTATCTGCTTAAATTCTCCAGCTGTCTGGTACAGATGTCGCTGATGGAGGCTGGGGAAGGGCAGCCGTGGTGGGATGGGAGGATGTTGGTGTTTCCTCCTGTGTTTTATTGCTCCTTGGCACACAGGGGCACATGCTTCCGTGTTTTGCTCCTGGAATGCTTCTGATCTAACCCCCACTTTTCTTGCCCAGGAATGTATTGTGGCTGGGAGGGATTCCTGGGGAGAGGGATGGGTGCTCGAGCCAAGCAGGAGGTTTGTGGACCCCCGGGCTCTGAGCAGCTGCTGGGTGGAGGCACCGAGCTGCCTGTCTGCTGAGCACCAGGTGCTCAGCACCCCAGGACTGACTTCCCCAAATCTGGGCAGTACCTGTGTAACCCTTCCAGATACCTGCACGGGCATTGCCTTGAGCGTGCCTGCCTGTTTACTGTGCATGTAATGGCATAGCGTATGAGAAGGGCTCATCCTGGAAATACACTCAGTGATGTGAAAGCTGCTTTTTGGGAGGGGGTGTGTGGAAGCTCTGTGAGGGGTTCTGGCACAGAGGACTCCTCTCACTGTTTTCCTTGTCACCGTGGCAGAGAGGAGCAGGGGATGCAGTGACAGGCTGTAGAACACCGAGCTCGCTGGCTGTACCCACTGACTTCTCCTCTGGCTCCAGCTGGGACTTCTGAGCTGTTGGGCAATTGCACTAATCCCTGTGCCAGCCCCATCTGGACAAATTCAGGTGCAACAGGTATGTGGATGCTTTTTTTTTAAGAAAAAAGTGAGGTGTGTAGGTGCACACTGTGGTCATGGATGGAAGCGTCAAATTCTGCCAACATCACACCTGGGATGAAGGATGGTCAATCTGCTCCTGACAGTGTAAATGCTCAGTTAAACCCTGTGACCCTGCCATTGCCCTTGGAGATGGATGAGATCCGAGGTGTGAGGTGTGGCTCTTCACACGAGGTGGTTTCAGCAGTGGGCAGGTTGCCCAGCATCCTCCTGCTCTCACTCCTGGCAGATGCCAGTGTGTGTTGGTCAGATGTGTGCCACCACAGACAAGGCCATGGCTGTGAGCAGGTCATTCCAGTGACCTGCAGAGCAGTGGTCTGTGGGAGCCTGGCCAGGGATTTTCCTGGGCTGTGCAGGGTCAGCAGGACCAGGAGCTCCAGAGCATTTCACAGCTGCCGCAGGAAGAGTTATTTGACAGAGAGATAACACTTACTTGGTTTCTTTATGTGCCTCATAAAGACTGAGCTGGATGATCTGGGTGGCTTTAATTTTACATCCTCCACTTCTGGCTGCACCAATCGATGTCAGTAATGTCTGTCTGTGGGGAGGATCAGCATTGCCTTCCAGACACGTGCGGGTGCGTTGCACGCTCACCTGCAAATCAGCAGTGTCACTGCACAGGGATTAGTTTTAGGGCCAAGCTCCGTAATATTTTCAGAGGAACAGCTCTCCAGAGCGTTGCTTTCAGATTGATATTGATTATTATTATTATCTGCTGTATTGACATGTACTGGAAACCTTGTCTCAGCCTCTCCTAGTCTCAAACTGCGCTAGCTGGCAGTGAAGCAGTGGGACACAGCACGGATGCCTTGGAGAGCTGCTCTGGGAAGAGCTGGGTCTCTGCATCCATGGGAGCATCCTCTGCTTTTGTTCAAATGCAAAATTTGGGGCTCCTTGCCTATGTTTTATATAAAGGAAATGTAGTTCAAGGAGTGTCTGGATGATGGGCTCAGTCCCATGCTCTAGCTTTGCTGGGCTGTGTGGAGCCAGGAGCTGGACTCGATGGTCCTTGGGGGTCCCTCCCAGCTTGGGAGGTTCTGGGATTCTGTGCTCCAGTTCTGCACCCTGATAAATTCAAGAATCAGCATGATGCTTTGTAAAACGTTATGCCTGTAAAAGCCATTAAGCTGGAGGAGGTCCCTCCTTTCCAGGCTATTGCCAGCCCAGTCCTGGCTGAGGGACCTGGGACTGTTTGGTCTGGAGAAGAGGAGGCTCAGGGGAGACCTTATGTCTCCAGCTCCCTGAAAGGAGGTTGTGGGGAGCTGGGGCTCAGCCTCTTCTTGCAGATAACTAGTGATAGGATGAGAGAGAACAGCTGCAAGTTGTGCCAGGGGAGGTTCAGGTTAGAAATGAGGAAACATTTCTTCTCCCAAAGAGCGGTTGGGCACTGGAAGGGGCTCCCCAGGGAGGTGGTGGAGTCACCATCCCTCGGGGTGCTCAAGGAGAGGTTGGATGAGATACTTAGGGACATGGTTAGTGAGTAATAGAGGTGGCAGGGAGATGTTTGGACTTGGATGATCTTGGAGGGCTTTTCCAACCTAGATGAAAAAAGCCCAGCTCTGCTGCCCAGCCCAGAGCCAACAGCTCTGCTGCATGGCTGCCCCCAGCCCAAAACACCTACGGGCAAGTGCAGCCCCTCGTTCCCCTGCTGTGACATCCCCTTCATGCACATTGGGTCAGCAGGTGTCGTGCACCCACGGGCAGCCTCCAGCTCCTCATCACACCACGCTCAGGCTGCTCATACCCATCTAACACTGAAAACCCACTTCAGGGAGTGAAACTCAGTTTGAGTGCGCTCTGTAACACTCAAATACTGAGGGTCTCACCCATGTAATTTGGAAGGTGGGGGAATACGTTTTAAAGGTGAATTAGTTCATATTAGCACCCTCCTGCACCGTGAGCAGGGCCAGGGCTTAATGTATGGCTAAAGCAGTGATGTTGCTCACCTCCAGCCAGAGCCACCACTATAAATTTATTGCCAATATTATCAGCAGCGTCCTGAGACTCCATGTGAGGCTGCTGCTCGCAAACCGCCTGGATGTGTTTTTGGATGAAATATAAGATGGATAAAAGGGATCTTTATTCTGTCACACTGATGAATAATTTTGGGACAGGAGCTACTAAACCGCTCCGCTTGTAACAGGTTCCATCACCAGGGTTATGACTGAAAGGGAAAGGCTTTATTTTTACTACATTAACAAAAGCCACATTTACAATCAGAAAATTGACTGGAGAGCTCCAGTCCTTTATAGGGGGATTAATACGTGTTTAATTCAAATACATGGCATTTATTTCAGAGGTGCTGAGTATTACAGTGCTGCCAGCAAGATGGGTCTCTCCTAAATCCTCAGACTACAAATATTTTTCCTGACTCTACATTTTTTACAGTAATGTGTTTCTTGTGATTAGCAAAAACACATGAACTTCCTGCAGGATGAGGTTTGCTAATTAGAAATCAGTGTTGGTGATGAAGCCCTTACGTGCCGAGAGCGGCTCCCTTCGGGGCTGCGTATCCAGACTGGTGCTGCTGATTCCTCCACACCTGGAGTTTCTCTGTGTGACCAAATGCAGCTGCCTCATCTGCACTGCCCAGAGATGGGGGTCACAAATGTGGTCTTGAAATTTGAGTCTGTCCAGAGTTTGAGTCTGTAAGCAGGGGCTCTGCTTCTTCACATCCAGGGAGTGAAACCCCCCGGCTGCGAGTTACCCCGGGGATGATGGAGAGCACAGAGACAATGAGAAGATCCAAAGAGAGCTTTTGTTGTGATGTCAGGAATAAACAGACTGGGGCATCATTGAAACTTAAACTACAGACCCATCCTGCCACTTATTTTCCCTTAGAGTGCTGCCCCTACCTTAATGGCTGGGCAGGACATTGGGTAGGACATCAGTTGCTGAAATCATCTGGCAAATACCGAAAATAGGGTTTCAAAGTGACAGTGGTGGCATTTTGGATAGGAACCACGTTGGGTGTCTATCCAAGGCCCTCAGTGAGCTCCTTGCTGCTGAGGAACCCACGGGTACCTGGAGATTTATGGATGTTCCAGGGGCAAACATGAGGTTTGGGCCACAAAGGAACCTCAGGGTAAACTGCCTCTGAAGATTTGCAGTGGAAGCTCCAGGGCTGGATGGGGAGATTTGTTTGGCTTTCCTGAATGGTGAAAGCTCTGAGGCACCCAATGTTTGCTCTTCACTGAGCTCAGGGTATCAAATCTGCCAGAATCAGCCTGGAAAGAGTATGGGTGAAATAACACCAGCAGAGCCTTCTGAGCGAGGTGAATTGGAAGTGCCTGATGACAGTGAACACTGAAGCACACTGCTCAGTGCCTCCTCCCTTGCTGGAGAACGGTTTAGCTTGGAATTTAGCCCAGAAAATGCATCTGCCCCTGCAATTTACACCTCATTGGCCAAGGCTAAAGAGGGAGGAAATGGAGATGATTAATTAAGGAAAAGTAAATCAGTCTCACTTTGTATGTAGCACTGTGGCTGATGTTCTCTGTGCAGCAGAGCTGTCTGGGGGGGCTTGTTTGGCCCTGGGCTCTGAAATAACCTCTCAGCACCTGTCTGCAGTGAACCAGGTACCAGCTGGGGTCAGTTGATGGAGGCTGGGCCAAGGAAAGCAGGTTTGTGACCTATCTCAGAAGGGCTCCTTCCCCATTGTTGCAGTTCTTTTACCATGAGGGTTTGTTCTCACTGCTCTGCATGCCATGGGCAATGCCAGTATTGCTGATTTGAGAAATACAACAAAGGGAAGCTGGATCCTGGGAGCAGATAAAACTTTCCTGGAAGTATGATAAAAAAATAATGATCTTGTAGTGATGTAAAGGCTCCGGATGTGATTCTTCCCTGTTGTTGGTGCAATCAGGAGCAAATCAAGGAAGGTCTGGCCCACTCTTGGGAGCTGCTGAGGATGATGGTTCTCGAGTGCTTTACAGGAAACCCAGTGCTGCTAATTGGGAGATGTCATAGAATCATAGAATGGGTAAGGTTGGAAGGGACCTTTCAGGGCCATCTAGTCCCACCCTGCAGTGAGCAGGGACATCTTCACTAGATGAGGTCACTCAGAGCCCCATCAAGCCTGACCTTGACACTGTGCAGCCAAGAACCTCTCCCTGGGCACTCAGCAGGGTCCCTGTGGCAGGGACCTCATCCTGTGGGGCCCTATTTTCCAGGTCCCAGGGAATTTAGGGAGTGCAGGGACCCATTGCCAGGGACCTCCCTTTGGCTGGCTGGAACAAGCTCTGACAGAAAAGGGACGCGAGTCCTGAGGATGTGATATCAAATAAACACTGCACCAAGAAGACCTCCCACGAGGTCTTGAGTGTTACTAGGGTCATAAAGACTCCATGGTACCTGTAGCTTACATTAACTTAAATCCCAAGAGCTCTGAAACACATCTGGAGGGCTGTATGGAGGACCTAATGCTCATCTGAGCAGCTTCCTGTGGCTGTGGGTGCCTGCCCGGCCTGAGGCACCACTCATGATGCTTTGTAAGTGAAAGAAGGTTTAGTCTGAAGAAAGGGCTCTTAGTCTCCATTTCTTCTTTCAGTTTTTAAAGTGGTTTGATTCTGCCCATGGAAGTTGTTGGTTATTCTCTGCTCCTCATTAGAGTGAAAGAGCTTTTCTGAGAGCGCATGCCAGGCACTCTTTTCTGGAACAGCAAAGGTTTAAGCTCGTTCTGATTCATTATAATTAGAAAAAAAGAAAAGATGAAGATTAAAAGCCACAGGTCTGTCTCCTTTGGACTTTGCTCTCCCTTCAGCAGCCAGGGCATCCCTACTGGCTGCAGTGGCAAGAGAAAAAAGTTCTGTGAGATAATGAGAACTGGCAGCTTATATCTAAATATTGTGACTTTTGCTGAGGGAAGGGTAGAGAGTACCTCGTGCAGGTGCTGGCAGCTCTCACTGCCTGGGAGCCAAGCAGCTGAATGCCACAGGAGAAGGCCTTCTGGGTGGCTTTCAAGGTCACCCTGAGGTGAGAATGGGAAGAATGAGTGATGTGTGACAGATGTCCAGAGATGCAGAGGGGGGGGAGCAAACTTCAAGCTGGTCAAACTCTGCAAAATTAGTTTTGTTCTAGCCAGACTGGAACTTGTTAAAGAATCAGTCAATTAAGATAATAGGCAGCACATTCTTGTTCTAGGAAAGTGGTGCAAAAACGAGCGTGGCAAAGAAGGGGAGTATTTTCCCCTGTGAAACCACAGGTACTTAGATTAAACGGATCAATAAGCCATCTGTGTCATGGTAAGAACAGTCATAAATTACTCAAAAATTCAGGTTTTGAACAAGTCTTTGGGCATATGGGCAAAGACAGAGCTGCTAAGTGCTGCTGCTGGAAGCCATCCTTGCATATTGCAGATTTAATGATTCTATCCGCTGTCACTGGCAAATGAGGGATGGGATGGAAAAACGGGCCAACCGTGATACAGCCTTAAGGTAGCGCAGAATAAATTAAGTTACTACTTTAAATTGTATGCTGTGCCATGTACTTAAAATCCCAACATCAATTCTGAGGCTGAGTGGGAGCAAGCCACACCGCCCGAGACCCGTTAAACACCAGAACAGGGGAAAACCCATCAATTTTCAAACTTTCTAACCAACTGTCGCCTACACAGCCATTGGAAATCTAGGAATTGTAAGCATTGGGGGGTTTTTTCCTGGTTTATTGCTATGACTTGTGGTGACAGAGTGATTCCAGCCTTTGCAGGGGGGAAAAGCTGGCAGAAGCCCCCTCCCTGAGCTGCACGCTTGCCCTCGGTGAGCCCGTTTCCAAGGGAAGGTTGGCTGGGTGTTTGCCATTCTATTCACCCTTGAAAAACAAGCTGATGATAATTTAAAGCATTAAACTTGTCCCCTTGTCCTGCTGCCAGCTTTGGGGGGTTTATAACCACGTGCTGACAGTGAACAGTGTTTGCCCCTTTCCCTGTAGCTCCCGTGCCGGGGAAGCGAAGCGATGGAGCACAGAGGAAACACAGTGCTGCACAAAGTGGCACTGGAAGCACACAGGGGAAGGAGGTGGGGTTGTTTTCCCCTCTGCTCTCCAGTTCGTCTCACCGTGCTAATGGGAGCTGGTGTTTGCAAAGCACACAGAAGTGCTGGCTCAGGGGGTGTGGAGCAGACTGCGTCCAGCAGCACCGGTCTGGGGGCTGTACAGCAGTCCTGGCACATCAGCTCCTAAGCTGGGCTCCTCATCTGGGCACTTCGGCTCCTCATCGGCTGAGCAGAGGCCGAGAGGTCCCTGGCACTGCCTGACCACACGGGCATCGGCCGGCGCAGGCAGCCGGGGCAGAGGCATCCCCTGGCTGGAGGAGGCCGTGGCTCCTGGCCCGTGGCTGGCTGGAAGCTCGTCCTTCCCTGTGCCAGGTCTGAGCGGAGCAGCAGCCTTCTGCTGGGTGTCTTGGGGCCCAGAGGAGGGTGCAGAGAGGTGGGCGATGGTCTCTTCAGCCAGGGGACAGGAGATGGGACAAGGGGCAATGGGCTCAAGCTGCCCCAGGGCAGGGTCAGCTCAGCTGGGAGGGCAAAGTTCTTCCCTGGCAGAGTTGTGGGGCTGTGGCACAGGCTGCCCAGGGAGGGAGCTGAGTCCCCACCCCTGGGGGTGTTTAACAGAGGGGAGATGAGGTGCTCAGGGCTCTGGGTCAGCACAGCACAGGGATGGTTGGACTGGATGGGCTTAAAGGGCTTTTCCAGCCTCATGATTCTGTGATTCAAATGCCCATCAAGCAGCTCAGCACATCCCAGCCCTCAGCTCCTCAAGATGACCATTCCTTCTCAAGACCAGCTTGCTGGAAGGCATACAGATAGTATTATTTTGGTTTTTTCCCTCTGACTTCTGCTAAATTAAATGTTATGGCAGTGCTGCATCCATAGGTTTACAGGGCTTCTGCTGAAGATGCTTCGTGGTGCTGAATGGTTCCTTTGGGGGGCTGCTCTGTGGTTTGCAGCCTGCTCCATGAATCTCACCCGTGCCTTCAAAGGAGAAGCAGTGAAGGGGATGGTGGGATTCACCTATTAGTGACTTTATCCAGAGGTCCAAGAAAACAGCTTATATTTGGCTGTGTTACCTGCTGCTCCATCTTCATATTATATACTATTTCTCTAGAGGATATTTTAATTCCACCTTTTCTTTGCTTACCAGAAATCCTGTTATTGGGCAAACAAGTTCCGTTGCTCATGGCTGCACGCTGGAGCTCAGCTGGGGCTCACACACAGACTGCAATAACACCTCTGTAATAAAGCAGGACGGGGCTGCTCTCTCCTGTGTTATCAACTTCACAGCTCCAGCAAGTGGCTGCTGAAGTGGATTTCCTGCTCCCTCTGCACAAACATCCCAGGAATAACAGGGTGAGTGAGTGTTCAGAGTCCCTGTGGTGTCAGTGGGAGCTGGGGTGAAGCTATCCACGGGCCTGGACTTTGCCAGTGGGCTGAACAGAACTTCCAGACAGAAAGTAAAGCCAAGTGCTGTGAGGAAGAGAATCATTAAGAGCAGGGGAGGGGGCAGAGGAGTGTGAGCAGAGCACCCCCTGAGGGGCTACCTTCTGCACTCCCTGAGTTGCTTCGCGTGTCTGTCCCTTAACGCTGCCCATTTTCCATCTCAGGTTGGGAGAACTTGGTGCAAGCAGCTGGAGATAAATGCCAGGGCACCTGGCTGAGATGGGAAAAGCCATTTGGGTCTTCTGTGCCTTGTTTGATCCAGAGCAAGAGGACCCTCTACAGTCCTTTTATTGTCCAGCCCTGTGCCAAAGTGCTGTCTGTGGTTTCCTCCAGGAAAATGAATCCTCTCTGGTCACAGCTTTTCTAAGGGGAGGCATTAAGGACACAGGTATGCTTACAGCTCCTCTGAAGGAGGGTTTTGAGGAGAGGGAGACGGTGCTTTGCCAAGGCTCTAGCCTGGCCCTGTAGATTGGATGTACGCTGCAAAGGACTGGAGAGCATTGTGTGTCCCCTGTGGTCCAGCCCAACTGCTCCCTTCACCTGAATGCTAAAAGAGATTTGTCCCCAAGTACCTAAAAGAGATCATCCCACCTCTCACTGCCAGTGACCACCCCTGTGGGAACCCATCTCCCTCCCTTCTTTCTGCCTGTAAATACAACTCCATCCCTACTATCTGTGTGCACAGCTCCTCAGGAGTGTTTCTCAGAGCCTGAAACTTCAAAATGTGAGCAGCCAGCTGGGCTCTCATTACTGAATAATATATCATTCCAGTGACACTGCCACCGACTGGCTAATGACAGCTCCAGATGGCAAGGACGCTTTACGGGAGCTCCTGACCATGCAGTGGTAGCCCTGACAAACCTTAGATATTCTCTTTGAACCTGCTCCATCCAGGCTCCTTCAAAAGAAAGCAGGTCCAAGCAGTGAATGATAAAACGTGATGCAGAGCTTGAACTTCCCGAGATCTTGGGCTGCTTTCCAGCTGGAGGAGAAGGAGACCTGCAATTAGGGGTTCATGACCAAGCAATGGCTTTCCCAGGATTTTCCTCTAAGTAGAATTTAAAATGCCTCCTGTCAAGTTAAGAAGTGTGAACAGAGTAATGGAGGGGGAGGTTTGTCGATGTGCTCAGGCTCTGCTGCTGTTGGTGTGAAAATCCAGATGCTGCAGCCAACAAAGTCACAGCAGGAGCTGGCTGGAAACTTTGAACCTCTTGTAGTTTTATTCTTTCCTCTGAAATTTTATATGAATTCTATTAAAAATGCATATTCCTTGTGTTCCCAGACTGGCTCAGGAGGAGGAGCCTCTTTGACCTGGAACATGTGGGAACAGGACCGATTGCTGCCTGAAATGATGAGAGGCTGAGCAGACCTTTGGGTGGACTGGGAAGAGGAGTCTTCATGCAGCCCTCCTCTTCATCCAGCTCTCCTCTTCACCCACCTCTTCTCTGTCTTCAAAGGAACAGACAGGAAAAGGAAGCTGTGGTTTCTCAGTCCATTACTCTCCCATCCTTGCCAAGGCAGACCCGTGCTCAGGTAAAAGAGCCGGAGAGGTCCATGCTTCCCATGAAGGGCATGTTTTCAGTTCAGCTGAGGCTTCTTGAAATGATAAGGAAAATGCTGTTCCGTTTCTTCCTCACGGAATATCTGTTTGCCTGAACTGTTGTGATGTGGTGGGAGGATTTTTCCCTGTCCTCTCTGGGTTGCTCCATGCTGGAAGCACAGAGCAAGGCAGGCAGCTCAGCCGCAGCCTCTTCCATCTCCTGCTGGGTAAGAACCAGGCAGGGGTCCTGTGGAGGGACTGTGCCTCCAATTCAGTCACTGATCCTCTTTCAGAAGTCCTTGGCTCACTCTTCTCCCACCACTCCCTTTTCCAGCCTCGGGCCTCTTTTCTCCTGCCTTTAAACCCGGTTTTATGGCGCTTGGTTCCAGCAGGGGGGGGCAATTATGTTTGCTGTGTTGGAGTTTATATCAAATATATGGTTGAAAGTTTTTATCTGCAGCAAGCAGGTGCCACCGCAGGTGAACACAGTTAAAAGCATATGTTTGCTTATGCTGTTGGAAGCCCAAAAAGCTGTTATTTTAAAAACCTCCCCTCGATCGTCTGTGTGCGCTGGCAGCCCAACACGCTCAGCTGCAGATGCACCCAACTTCTTATTTAAAAACAAATTCCAGACTTGCAGAAAGATTCAATTAAAGCCTTTTAAGTCCAAAGGATGTGAGGATTAAGGATGCAGAGTGTTCAGGGGACAGCCAGAGGCGAAGGTGCACGGGTAGAGGATGCTTGGGAACAATCCCTGTTGATGTGCAAAGCACGAAGGCTGGGGAAAGGGGGGGGGGGAATGGCAGCAGGGTGGGCAGTGCTTCCCTCCATCAAAGGAAAGAAATGTTTCTATGGCTTTCTTGGAAATAACAAGTCACAACCAATTCTGCTGAGCTCTTTCAGTGAAATATCTCTAGTTACTTCCCAGGGAGCATTTGGTGGGAGCAGCCAGCCATCCCACTTGTGGGAGTGCTTCTGTGGAATTACATTTCCGCTGCAGGGAGAGCAGTAATGTGGAGCCATTGTAGGCTCAATGACTACGGTATAATTTTATTTATGTGTAAATAATACTTAGCACCGAGCTCACAAGCATTAATCTTAAAGCAAGGGCTTTACTTCTACATTTCCTCCTGCTGTAAAATTCATAAGAGGTGAGATGCGCCGGTGAATTTAGAGGGCTGTTACAGTCACTGCACTGGGCTCGCTTGGTTAGAGGCACAGCTGCATTCCCAGACCTCTCCCCAGGCAGATTTTCCCAGAACCTTGGCTACCTCTGAGTTCAAGCAATAACAACCAGGTGCAAATCCAAGGTGACATTTCGAAGGCATCCTCTTGCGCTGAGTGAGAGCCCTCTGATGATAGAACACTGCATCTGTTCTGCAGGCTTCCAGTGAGCAGCGTTTCACTGGGAGGTGTTGGATCATCACACCAGAGAGGTTGTGCTGGAGCAGGAGCAGTGATTTGCCTCCGAGTGTCAGTGCTCCTGGTGCTACCAGTGTATATGGCTCAACATGAACGATGCCAGCCCGCTTGTGTGTGGGGTCCCTTCCTGCTCCCTTCCTACCCTCATGTCTCATTAGAAAGTGTCTCTTAAACCGCCTCCATGCGAGTGAATGTCTGCATTCACTCTTCTCTTGCTCTTGACTTCATGGCCTCTCCTTGACTGCAGGGTCCTCCTTTGCTGTGCCCTCTGGCAAACAATACACTTCCACTTCAAAATCCTTATTCATGAATGTCAGCATTATCAGGTGTCAGAAAAGAAACGTGGGCTCTAAATCTTAATTTAAACTCATAACCACATCTTCTGACTCTCAAAGTGCCTGGTGTTCCACAGCTGCCACTGGACCCTCAGCCTACACCAGCAGCGATGGGATGCCTCCCAACCTTCTAACTCAGACTTTCGACCCACCAGCCGTGAGCAGTTTGCATCTCATACGTACTCAGGGTTCGCAGCTCTAAGACCTGTGAATCCATATTTGAGATTTATCGGGCATTAATCTGTCTTTTAACTCATTTACTCATTTACTTTTGTGATTACATGTGTCGGGGTAGTGTTAGTGTTTGCTCGACCCCAGTAGAACAGGGAAGTCTTTCAGAGCTGAATCGAGCGATCGCTAAATTATTCATACACAGTGCCTGGAAATCCTTACATCAGTTTCCTAAATCAGAGGAACTAGAGAAAGTGGAAACCTCAGCTAATACCCCTGCAATGCTGTGTCACTCTGAAAGGAGTTAGAACTAATATTTTGTCACTTTTCAGCAGTTTTTTGTGAGCACTGCTAAGTATAAATGCTTTGTGCTCTTTGAAGGAGCGCCGGAGCTGGCAGATTTGGCCCATTACTGAGATTGCAATCCCAGGAATATTGCAGGCTTGCATCCCAGTGACAATAATGGGAAACGATTACTCAGAGTGCATCTTCTTTTGGCATGGTGGGAAAACAAGGTGCTGGCGAGGGGGGAGCGACAGGCACTTTGTGAAGGTGGGCAGGGCTGGAGCAGGGAGGATGCTCCGGCTGCTGGGTGGCTGTTCCGGCTCAGGGTGACACAACATCAACCCCATTGTGTGACCTGTTGAAATGGGGTCATTTCCATACAGCTCCTGTAGGCTGTTACCTGGGGTGGGGGCCTTGGCATTGGCGTTGCCAGCACAGGGTAGGCTGTAGGCAGTGGCACGCTGCAACTTCTTGGTTTGCTGTGCTCTGCCACTGGTGTTTTAGTGTTTTGGAGAGGTGATGAGGACTGAGTGACCCCACTGAGGATGCTGGTCAGGGCACGGGGGCACGCTGCTGCCCAGCGAGGCAGAACACGACTTTAATGCTCCCTTTGATCTTTCACTTGCTCTGCTTTCCCCCAGGCGCAGGATTCAGAGTAGGGGCGTGTTTCCTGAAGCATGGAAGGGAAGGGGTAGATGAGGTATTAGGGGGAAGTTCTTTCCAGAGAGGGTGGTGAGGGGCTGGAAGGGGCTGCCCAGAGAGGGGGTGGGTGCCCCATCCCTGGGGGTGTTCCAGGCCAGGTTGGATGGGGCCCTGGGCAACCTGGCCCCGCAGCCTGGTTAAATCCACTCTGGTTGTCAGGAGGATCCATTTGCAGGGAGCCTGCTGGGTGGCACCCTGGGCTGGTGGGAGTGTCCCTGCCCATGGCACTGGGGGGGGGCTGAGGGCCCTGCCTGCCGATTCTGTGATGTATAGGTGTGATCACCAGGCAGTACTATGTCTGATTAGTTCTCCACTTCAGTGACCAATGCAGGTCCCTGTAAGAAATCCCCACAGCTGCCAGTGCTTCATCGCAGCAGGCTGGAAGGGGTTCCCTAAAAATAACTGCACACCATAACATGCCCCACGGGCCTTCTCTGCCTGTGTGCTCCTTACATCTGCATTTACAATGAATGTACCTACTGTATATCCAGCGCGAAGAACCTGTCAAGGATTCAGGCACTCCAGTCAGATGCTCTCTCCACGTGTGTGTGTGTTGTCGGCTGTCTCAGACATCGTTAGTCCTCCTGTCATACAAGCATCTTTGATGTGCAGCTGATCTGGATGAACATCAAGGCTGTGTTTCCTGAAGAACCATGCTGTCATGGTCTCAAAACAGAAAAGCCCTCCTGTGCCACAACAGCACAGCCTTCGACCGCAGCTGTGACAGCGATGAGGCAAGCCTGGCTGCAGGACAGCCGCTGTCGCTGGCAGCAATGACTTCTTTACACGTCCAGTCTCTCACTGAAAATAGCTCTTGTCCAGAATAGCCCAAACCAGATGGAATCTGTCTCTGTAAACATGAAAATAAAAAGCTCAGAAATGTCTTTAATGTTTACTTGGAAGCAAAGTTATTTTCATGGATTGCAATTAATGGTTAAAAAAATAAAAGTATCACATTTGCTGGACGGTGCCCGTGGCTAACGAGAGATGCAGATGTGTTTTGCACTGTTCTAGTCTGAGTGTTTCCCTACTTTGCATTCAGAGTGCACCAGCTCACACTGCCCCATGGAATTTATATAATACAAACTGGTTTCCTGGCTCTATTTCACCAAAAATGGAGAAATCAAACCTGCTGCACTTTGCATTGCAAAGTTATCTGGCGAGCTTTATAGACTTCTGAATTTAAAAAAAACCAAGTGACAATGTTTCTGAGAGCTTCTGCAGCACAGGAACAAAGCCATTCAAATTTATAATTCCATTTATCTTTGAAAAATTGATTTCACCAAACTCTTCCACTGCCCCCCCCCCAAAAGCTCCCCACTTGAATCTCTCCTTAAGTGAGGTCATCAAATAGATTTGAAGCACAGTTAAACTCAAGCCCCGTATCTCTTAGTTGCTGAATAGTCAATGTAAATGGTGAAAAGGAGTCAGAAATTAAGCCAGTGTGCTCCAGAAGAAATATTCTGAGCTTTACTTGACATCTTTAGTTTGCTTGAGACAGGAAAATGTTCCTGGGGAAATGTTCCTCTAGTTAAAGGGAAATTGTAATGCTGCAGAAAACACTGAACTTGTCAGGAGCTTTGCAGTTACGCTCTTGAGAAGGAAGCCCTGACTGGGTTTTTCTCATATTTTTCAGATCAGTGTCAAGATGTGTTATTTCAGGGTGGGAAGCCTGCCTCACAGCCACATGCTGCTGTGGGCTCCCAGGGCTCAGGTCTTCAGCCCAACGCTTTTATTCTGGACGTGTTACAAATGGCACCGATAAGGTTCAGCTGGATGCTGCCAGGAACCGGACCCTCTGAGGGACAGCTCATTTATTTAAGATAATCAAGCCAGTGGCTCATCTGGGTTTAGTCCCTGTTGTCCATGTAAGCCTGGTTCACAACAACCTTAAACCTGTCACGTTGTCACGTGCTGCCACCAGCCATCAGAGTTTCAGAGCTCAGGGAGACCTTCACATGGGAACGGTTCATCGAACAGGGCCGATGGGATCCTGGGGACATCAGGAGGAGTGTGGGCAGCAGGTCACAGGAGGGGATCCTCCCCCTCTGCTCTGCCCTGGTCAGGCCCCAGCTGGAGTGTTGTGTCCAGTTCTGGGCTCCCTGGGATCAAAAGGACAGGGATCTCCTGGAGAGAGTCCAGAGGAGGCTGAGGAGATGATGAAGGGCCTGGAGCATCTCCCCTGTGAGGAAAGGCTGAGAGAGCTGGGGCTGTTCAGCCTGGAGAGAAGCAGCCTGAGAGGGGATCTGATCAATGGTTATCAATAGCTGAAGGGTGGGACCCAGGGGGACATGGGCAGCCTCTTCTCAGTGTCTGTGGGGACAGGACAAGGGGCCATGGGCTCAAGTTGGAGCACAGGGAGTTCCCCCCCAATGTGGGGAAGAACTTCTTGCCAGTGAGGGTGAGGGAGCCCTGGGACAGGCTGCCCAGGGCGTGTGGAGTCTCCTTCTCTGGAGAGATTCCAGCCCCGTCTGGACACCGACCTGTGTGCCGTGTCCTAGGGACCCTGCTTTGGCAGGGGGTTGGACCCCATGGGCTCTGGAGGCCCCTGCCACCCCCTGTGATTCTGTGAGTCTGTGATTTTCATGAAAGGATTTACCCCCTAAGCATCTCCACTTGAAAAAGCCCCTTGTGAGGAGCAGAGGGGTGGCACAGCTCACATGGAACCTTCCCTGGCACGGCTCCGTGGCCCCTGGAAGAGGTGGCTGGTCCTGCTCTGTCCCTACCCAGGGGACAATCTGCAGCTCGTTATCCCAGCTTGGAACACTCATTCCATATGTTGTTTCTCAGAAAGCTGGCAAAACCTCGGGTAGGATCCAGCAAAACCTACAACAAATGGAACAGGCGTGCCAGCAGGGCTTGCTGAGGAGGGGAAGGCGTCCCAGCCGTGGCTCGACTGTGAGAAGAGCTCTGCAAATTAGGGGCTCCTCCCAATGTGGTGTTGGGGGAAAAAAACCCCACACCTCCCCAAAACATCACTCACAGTAAAACCTCCTGTGTTGGCATACACGCACACACACACACACTTGTAATTGCTTGCTATTTTTACATTAATTAATTACACTGATCTCTATCATCATCATACACAGTGGTGAATCTTGAGCTGGTTAGTAATTCCCCAGCCTTGATCTGACCTTCTGGGGTTGTTGCCACCCTCCGTGCCCCCTCATGTGTCCAAAAATGATACTTCCAAGGGGAGCAAATGGGGTTGTGACTCCAAGCACTTAAATATGTCAACAGCAGTGTGAATTAGGTGTGAGCTTAACCCCGGGCAGTGGCTATCGATACAGGTCTGGGTGGGATGTAACAGAGCCTTAAAGTAACCCTTGTGCAGCTCCTCAGTTTATTGTTATCCCTCGTTATCCTCATGTGCCTCTGGCTTAGGGCTGCAGCCTGGGTGGGATGGGGTCCCTCTCTGAGCTGGTGGGCAGAATTCAGCCCCCAGCATTAGCCCCCGGGGCACGCTACCCATCGATGCTTGGGCAGGGTTTCCCCAGGGGCACCTGGCTTTGGCTGTCCAGAGGGTCTGTCTGCTCAGGTCCATACCATCGGGGTCTCCTTTAAGACATAAATGGCTTCTTTTCTTCATCCACTGGTTCTTCAATGCATTGTAACCCTGCACATGGGAGTCTGGGGAGGATGTTAAAGACACTTCTGGGGGCTGGGATGCTTATGCTGTGATCCCATAGCAATGTAGTACCTCAGGTACCTTTTGCTGCAAGCACGCCCCTGGGGGAGCTGGGCTGGGTCAGCCTGGAGAAGAGAAGGCTGTGGGGGGACCTCATTGCAGCCTGCCAGTCCCTGAAGGGAGCAGAGACACAGGAGGGGAATCAGCTTGTTCAAGGGCAGAGACTGGCAGGACAAGGGGGATGGGGTGAAGCTGGAGGAGGGAAGGGTTAGAGGAGAGATTGGGGGGAAGTTCTTTGCAGAGAGAGTGGTGAGGGGCTGGAAGGGGCTGCCCAGAGAGGGGGTGGGTGCCCTGTGTCTGGGGGTGTTCAAGGCCAGGTTGGATGGGGCCCTGGGCAACCTTGTGTAGCTCCAGGCCTGAGGTTGGTGTCCCTGCCTGTGGCAGGGGGTTGGAGCTCTGTGACCCTTGGGGTCCCTCCCAGCCCAGACCAGTCTGGGGTTCTATGATTCTATGAAATGAGCACACATTCCTGCTTTTCCCCCTTAAACCCCATATCACCAGTGCCTGAGATGCTGCCACGACTCGACAGAAAGCTAAAAGCCATTTCAGACCCCTGGCTGTAGCCAGATTCCTTCGCAGAGCTTTGGGCAGGCAAGCTGCCAAGCTCCAGGCTGCAGCCACCGAGAGAGATTTCTCTCTGCTCCGGCTCATTAGCAAGAAGCAGCTGTTAGTTCATTCAGTATTAATGTCAGCCATAATGAACGACACCCACTTGGAGGGAGAGGGGGATTTGGAGCGGGCTGTGAAGAAGGAGCCTCTGCCAAATTGCACGGTACCCGTCAGGGTGGGTGAGTTATAACAAAACTCAATTTTTGTGGAACCATAAAGGGATAATGATAAAAGAAGGGGGGGAAAAAAACCCCTGTACATACCCTTGAGTCAGCAGCCTCCAGCCGTGACACGTGTGCTTGACTTGAAATTAATGCTACATAGAAAATTAAGAGGACTTTTGCTGGGATGATTTCAAATGTCAAAATGGAAGAGATATATATAAATATATATGTATATATGATACTGTTCATGCTTGATGCAACCTGACTGTGCTGCTGCTTCACAACTTTGCCTCAGGGAATGTCTGTAAAGCAGAAAAAAAAAAAAAAACAAACCCCAACCTGCAATGAAACTCCCTTCATTTATTTTCCTCCTCTGGAAGTACAGAATAAGACTTTACAAACCCTTAACCATTTTTCTCCCTTTTAGGAATTAAAAAGGAAACAGCAGAACTGCTTGTGAAGAATTTCATCTCGTTACAAACCCAGGCAACATAAAGCCAAAGTATTTGCTGGAAGAAATGTATTTTTAATAGGAATTACTCATTTTGCAGCGATAGGCAGGGACGGGGCCACTCAATGAGGGGAGGGCAGGGAAGAGAATAACCCAGGAGGTGTGAGCTCTGCTTGCAACAACAGGGAGTAATTGGAGTTACTGTTTGTGTGCAGATGAGGGCTGCTGGGTTTATTTTATAAAAGAGACTTAAAAAATAGCAAAAAAATTATCTACCGACTTGTTAGTGATGGGGAAGCATGAGGGCTGAGGATGGGAGGTTCAGCATCTCTTGTCCCCAGCCAGCAGAGTGCTGGTGCCCAGAAACGCTCCCGCAGCGAGTGCCTGACCCATCTGGAAGTGCAGCTTTCATGTCTGATAAGCACACCCACGGGGATGGCAACCTCTGATCCCTGGGAAACTCCTTCCGTTTCCCAGCCAGCCCTCACAGAGCTGCTTTTTTTGCTCACCTAACTTCATCTTTCTCCAAAGGAAACCCTTCTTCTGTGTCTCTCTGTAAAACATCCTGCCAGAGAGGCAGGTGTCTGCAAACATCTCATCCCAATTGTTGCTCTCAGTCATCTCCTCTCTCCAGATGCTTTCAGGCTCTCCTTCACTCTCCTGCTTGTTTTGGTGCAGTGAAACCCTGTCCTTGTTGGGCTTTAAAGCCCACAGGAATTTTCAATCCCATGGGAAATTTGAGGGGCAGCCCAGGGTGAAGGAGACGATCCCTGCAGGCAGGCAATGGGGAACAGGAAGGGAGGAGATGGGAGCAGCAGCTCAGGAGGTCTGGGGCACAGGCTTTGGGGAGCTGGGCATGTCCAGGGGTGGATACTGTGACGGGGAATCTCAGGGATGGCTTCACCAAGTCCAGCTTTGAGGTCAGGGAGCCACCAGCGTACCGGCCTGCTGCTGGGACATTGAAAAGCTGTTCTTACTTCAGCAGCAGAGAAACCTCCAGTTTGTTAAATGACAAGGACCAACACACACCCAGTTAGCTTTTAAAATTAAAGTTCTAAAAGGGACCAAACCCAGCAGCACATGAGACCACATGCTGTGTCCCTCAGTGCCCTGCAGCCACGGTGATGGGCGCTGCTACCAGCCAGACTTGCTCCCCGGTTCCCACAGCCTCTCACACCCTGGGTGCTGACAGCTCTCAGGCTGCAGAAAGAAAAACAGAGGGACAATTACTTTGACCTAAAAAAGTCTGTTCTGGGCAGCAAATGAGTTGGGTTTACATAGGGACTTTAGCACAGTAACCCTGGGTGCTGAGCTTGGCTTCTCGGTGCTAACAGCATCGCCGGGTAATTAAGACAAAGCAGAAAGCTTAAGGGATTGAGACATGTCATCTATTAAAGTTAATAACGGATGTGTAGTTAAGCTCCTGCAGAAACCCAGGCCAATCTTTATGCAGGGCGGTTTTGGGGGGTTTAATAGATTTAGAGGTAGTGAGGGTGGAGGGATGGGGGATAAGAGATGGGAACACAAACAACTGGGAGCCAGCGGAGGGGAGAGGAATCCAACTCTCACTGCAGCTTTAAAACAAACAGATATAATCAAAGTCAGAGCAAAATAGATCAAATGGCAAATATTGAAAACTAATGTAAGGGGAGAGGACAGAGAGTGTGAGTCCTGCCTCAAAGCCCCACGCCAGCCACACGCGTGACGTACGTGGGGCAAAGCGTGTTCGTGCACCACGAGATGGGGCTGTGGCTGTCCTGGAGGTTTCCTCCCCAGGCCCTGTCACAGGCTGGGGCTTTTCGGGTTCTTTCACTTGACTTTCTCACCTTCCCTCAACACAACAGAGCTGGGGCAGGTTTTTAGGGGTGCAAACCCCCTGGACAGGTAAATCCACCTAGCTTAAGCTTAGGAAAGAGCAGTGACTTCTGTGTCCAGCCCTGTGGCTCCTGTGCCAACCAGCACTGCAGCCTTCAAAAGCTCAAATCTAATTTATCTCCTTATCTTTCTGTGCTTCCCACAGCCACACATTGGTGTTCCCCAGCAAATTGGCACCTTTCATTCTCATCCTGCTGCCAGCACAAGCTGGGAGTGCACAAAATGATGTTGCTCCTTAAGTGGGAAATATTAAGGTCCTATATAATCCCAATGTCTCTCCCAAACAGCTTTGAAAGTGCTAGAAAAACACTGTTTTCCAGCAGCTTCACCCCAGGAGGCGAAGGATGCGTGATGTGCAGGGCAAACACAGGGGTGGTTGTTGTTGGCCAGGTGCTGCCACGTCTTGGCCTGGGAGGTGGGACATGGGGGCCAGGAGGAGATCTGGGCAGCACTTGTGCTGCTCTGCTGCTGATACCCTCGTGCCTGACACAGGACAGCAAAGAGCTTCAAAGGTTTTGGGGCTGAAGCATCCCCAGGCTTAAGAAGGAAGGGAGAGATCTCCCCTGGTATGGATAAAGGATTGCTGCCTTCACTGCCCACAGCTGGGGAAATCCCACCTTGGAGGGGAAAGAAGCCACAGCTGGGGGGGATAAAAGGGCTGGGGAGGGCAGGGGCTCTGTCTGGTGCTGTGGGAGCTCTGCTGCCTGTCCTGGTGAGTGGCTCTGAGGGATAGGGTGGGGGGCTGGTGGTGTGTTTTGTACACAGCTACTTGCTTGGGGTTGGGTTGTGTCTTGCTGGCTGTTTCATTGCAGTTTGTGCTGTGGGGTATCATCAGCCTCCCTGCTCCTCACGCTGTGTCATGTGCAGGCTGAAATGCTGATGTGACTAAAAGTAACCTGGATCTAGTGTGGTCTCAGGGTGGCATCAGACCTTCCTTGGGATTCGTGAAGAAAAGTCCTGTTTCCCCCCTGCTATCTGTGTTTTGCTGTGTCTCTCATTCCTCTCTGAAATGGCCCTGCATAAATCATGGCTGAGGGGATGCCTGCAATCTGATTTATCCCCTGGCAGATGATCTACCACCACAGTGCCCTGTGCTGGGCAAGGGCTCCTTGTGTGCTCCCTGCCCCTGCTGCTCTGGGGGTATTTTGGCTTGTGGGGCCATGTCCCACCCCAGCACTTTGGTGAGATGAGTTGTGTCAACACTTACTGAGTACAGTCTCACAATAACCTTCCAAATGTGTGATGTTTTACCTGTGACTCTCTGGGGCTGCTGAAGTGGGTTGTGACAGGGGTGTCTGCTCAGGAGCGCTTCTGCATCGCTGCTTCATGAGAGGCTGAAGCACCTGAAGGGAGTTGCTGCTGTCAGCACAGCAGCATAAGTGGGTTTTTAGGTGTAAATGGTAAAAATCAACCACTTCTGAGCTTGGATTTCCCCCCTTATCAAATTCTGGGATGAGGGATTTGGGCTGCTGTTTGCTTTCCCTCAGCTAGGGAACAGCTTCTGAGGAACAATGGTGTTAGGAAGTTGTTAGCATTAGCTCTGCCAGATATTTAATGCAAATAGTAGATGAATTTATAAACTGTTACTTCTTTCCAATTTAGCATGGGGTGGTTATAAATACCTAGAGCAGAAATAGGCTCATTGCGAAAGCTCAGCTCTCATTAGGAAATTCAAATGCACACTGGTTTTGCATCTACATATATTAAGCTGCCTGGTTTCAAGGGTTCCCATGGAATAGCATTATGGCTGTGATTAGACTGTGTGGGTCACAAGTGGCTGTGGTGGGAAAAGCCCCCCAGAGCTCCTGTATTCAATTTCTTCTCTGGTTTTAGCTGCGTAAAGGAATGGGACACTAATGTGACTGTGCAATGGGGTTTTCATTTGACACTGATCTGAATTTCTGGTGTGCTGTACCCTCCTCTGACCTCCCCTCTCCTTTGAGAGGAGCGGGAGAGGTGAGGGAAGGCCTCTTCTCAGGGTTCATGTTCAAGTTTGAAGGGAAAAGAGAACCTTGAAATGCTTGGGAATCATCTTTCCTCTGCTCAAGGTGCAGCACTGACCCTGACACCTCGTTTTATAGTCAGCAGAGAGAATGGGGACGGTGAAATGCTGTTGCTGCTGCTTTCTGGAGCTGCTGCCTGTGCTGAGGGGAGCAGACCCACCCCAGAACCCCAACTGCTGGGGCTGGAGGGGCGTCTGGAGATCAGCCAGTCCCAATCCCACCAAAGCAGGGTCACCTCAAGCAGGGCACATAGGATCCTGCCCTGGACCCCAGGCTGGGATCTCCCTGGAGAATGAGACTCCCCAACCTCCCTGGGCAGCCTGGACCCCGGCTCGGGTCCCTGCAGAGGGACAAGTTTTCCCTCCTGTTGGGATGGACCTTCCTGTGCTCCAGTTTGTGCCTGTTGCACCCTGTCCTGTCACTGGGCACCCTGAGAAGAGTCTGGCCCTGTCCCCTGACACCCCCACTTGACCCCCAACCCACTGGTGCTGGGGGCTGCTCCTCCCTGGGGCAGGACCCTGGCCCTTCCCTTGCTGAACCCCTTTCAACACTGCACTGCCTGGCTGCAGGCCGTGGTCCTGCTGCATGGGGAGAGCCAAGGAGGGGGACACACCTGGGAATGATCACCTGAGCGGTGGTGTTACTGGGCCTTGCTGTTGGCCTGTAAAAGGATGTTGCGTAGCAAACCAGTACAGGGGTGGGCTGTAACGGGCCGTTGCTGGGGCTGGTTCTACTGTGGCTGTGCTCAGCTCAGGCCCAGCAGCTTGGAGTGGAAGTGGAAAAGAACAAAGTACAGAGAATGGTTGTTGGGGATGGGTCTGTGTGTCTGTACAGCAAGGACACGGGATGGTCTGAACAGTCAGGCTGCTCCAGAGAGCGTCTTGGTGCTGCAGCACTGTCACCAACTGCAGTCACTGACCCATGCCCATCACAAGCCTCAGCCTGAGGGACTGGGAAGGGAAGAGTGAGGTGTGTGAGGCTTTTGGACAGATCCTTCACAATGGAGCACATGGTCCTTCCCCTGGTCCCTGGGACAGGCTCTGGCCTGTGTGGGGATGCTGGTGCCTGGCTGGATCTCTGCCTGAGCCACAGGCCAGGAAGGCAACAGCAGATCAGATGCTGAACTACAGGCTTACTTAAGGTGCCTTGATGCTGAGCTGGATGTATACTTTTAAGCATTTAATTTCAGACATTATAACCTTTTCCTCATGAAAAGGAGGGCTCAGGAGGCCCCTTGTCTTGCTCGGGTTGTGCTGCTGCCTGACCTGCAGCCTTGGGCAGTGTATGGCAAAGCAGCTTTTTCTAGGGAAGCCACAATCAAGTGTGACTCTTTTCCCCTGAGCAAAGCCCTGTATGCTGATGCAGGGGGCGTTTGTTTGTGGCTGTCCACATTCATTACGTGTCATCAGGTAATGTTACACAGTGTGATTCATGCAGCCAAGTGTGAAACGCTGCATTACATGCACTGCTGAGGAGGGAGCCCAAGCTGAGCTCTGAGCATCGCAGAGGAGCAGCAGGCGATCCAGAGCAACATCTCCTCTCACAGCTGTAACGAGGGTGTACATGCTCTGCGCTCAGTAACGTTCTGCCTTCATCAAGGGCTGAAGCCACACAAAGGGCTGTGCTCACTGAGGAGTGTCGTGGTGCTGCTGGCATTAAACCCAAGCCAGCGCCTGCCGAGGCGGGAGGCCTGAGGAAGGAGCTGCTGGCAATGACAGATCTCAGCTGTCACTGGCACGAGGTGGTGTGTGTGACTGGAGACACCCGGGTTAGGCAAGCTGTAGAAGCACAAACACTGTTTTTATTGACCCAAGGCGTGTTGTCCTTAGTCCCTGCTGCCTCCTGACCAGAGTGTTGCTGCGTTCTCTTTTGGTACTTGACAGCTGTGTATCTGCTCCTCCTGCTCCCGCTGCCTCAGCAGCTAATGTGGGTACGGGAGCGATGCTCCTACCAAGTGATGCTCCCAAGGGCTGAGCAATGGATGGTGACTTCTGCATCCCCCTGCGACAGCCAGGATCAGTGGGAGCGGTGCGCAAGCAGGAACACACAGCAAGGCAGCTCAGCAGCCTGAGTTAGGGTTTTGGTAATGCTTGTTCATGTGTCTCTGAGTTAAATAACTGAACCATCAGGAGTGTCTGCAGGGGGGTTGGCAGACCAGGCATCCCAGGGGGAGGTTTGCTGGAGGGGGGGGTTGCTGTATTGGCTTGCCAATGGCTTGAGCAAATGGAGAAATAAAGCAGAGTCAGATCAAACTCATGGGAATCCTGTTGAAAACCGATAGCTCGCTAGTAAATAACACCAATGTTCGAGTCCTCACTGGAGGGAGGCGAGGAGGGGGCGCTGGGGAGCTGGAGGGGAGGCAAGGAGGGGCCCTGGGGAGCCGGGGAGAGGCGAGGAGGGGGGCGCTGGGGAGCTGGGTGATGGGAGATCTCAGCTGTGCCTCTCTAAGCCTGGAAACTGCCGTTTCTCAGATGCTTCAGGAACTGGCTGTATCAAAGTTTATGTAAACCACAAATATGACTTCTAATAAGCCATATCTTATTAGTGGTAGGAACACATCTCTAAATCCTTGCTTTTGGGAGGGGTGTAATGTGCAATCCAAGACTATAAACCATTGAACTCAGCAAGCTGTTCTCTGCCTGACAACCAGGTAGTGATTAACTTAAATGATGCCTTTCTACACCGTATTTCAGTGTCTAATGAACTTCTGGATAATACTGATTGCAATCAGTTCTCTGTCCAAAATTCAGAAAATGATGGCTTTTTTTTCTTTTGCAAAACAATTCGGAGACTTTCAGCATACATCTCCTGCCAACTGCCCAATGAATATTAATCTACTTGTAATAAACTGGCTCATGAATAATTCCAGTTCCACAAAACGAGCGAATTTAAGATACTGCAAAGTTAAATGAACCATTAGTGATGTATCTCTTGTAAATATTGCCAATTATTGAATGTTGTTTCAGAGAGTTTACTGTCACATGCTTTCACTCCTTCATTTGTGAACGTGCTACGAAGAACCTTTAGCTCCCATTCCTTATCTCTCTTTTGATTGCCTCTCTTGAAATGTTAGAGGGGTTTAATGTTGGGTTAAAGTGGCTGTGGCCCATCGCTGAGCCTGAGCAAGACTGGAAAACTCCCATCCAACCTTGTGTAGCTCCAGGCCTGAGGTTGGTGTCCCTGCCTGTGGCAGGGGTGTTGGAGCTCTGTGACCCTTGGGGTCCTTCCCAACCCAGGCCATTCTATGGCCCAGTGAGGAACAGAAGGGAGGAGATGAAATAGGTTGGATATTGTAGTGGCACAGGGTGCCCAGGGAAGTGGCTGCCCCAGGATCCCTGGCAGGGCTCAAGGTCAGGTTGGATGAGGCTTTGGGTACCCTGGGCTATGGAGGGGGGGGGAGGGGTGTCCTTGCCTGTGGCAGGGGAGCACTGGGGGGGGGGGGTCTGAGGGCTCTGCCCACCCAAACCAGCCTGGGGCTCTAAGAAATGTCATGTGAAGGCCTTTATCAGTAGCTTGCTGAGGAGGATCCTCAAGAAGAAATATGAAGTGATGGGTTCACTGGCTCATACAGCTGGAGGTGGAGGGGAATTCCCAGAAACCTGAGGGAGGGATGGGAAGGAGCCATGCACAGGGCTCCTCCCAGAGTCACAGCCTGTCATGCAAGAGCCCTTCTCAGATGGGGCATCTGTGTCCTTCTCCTTGATCCCTGAAAACTGCTGAAGGTGTCTGCCAGACACCCTGGAGTGGGTCCCAGCTCTGCAGGCACCCTGTCCTGCCCTGCTGAGCAGAGATCAGCCCCCTGATGTTTTCAAGGGGACTAACTTGAAACCAGCCAATGTTCTCCCACTAACGTGCTCTTTCCCCATTGTTCTCTTACTCTGAAATGCAGGCTCCTCTTTCTTTGGGGGTGAGCACCAGAGAGGCAAACCACCTTCTTGCCTTTGGAAATCACAGAAACAGTCAAACCCTGTGAGCTTAATTATTAATCACTAAAACTGCAGCGAAAAATCCCTTCGACTGCTTCCTCCAAAATAAAAGGTCTGGTAAGCTGTGGAAAAAGCAATTTTAAAGAAAATATTTATAGCAGTTAGATGATTTATTCCCTAGAAACCACTCTCAGCTTGATTCTTCAGGAGCTCTCGGGAAAAAAAAATATAAATTACTGCTTTAAACCACACAAAATTTTAAAGTAGACAATAAAGCCATAACAACAGTGTCCTACTTTAATCTGCATATTAAAAAAAAAGCACAATTTTTGTACTTTAAGCTTTTTAAAGCTGCTGTTATGCCTGATTATAGGAATTTCTTCATAATTCCTGGAATTCACCCTTCTTTTGGGGTTTTTTTGGGTGTTGAGAAAGATAATCTGTGTGTAGAGGAAATATAATCTAACCTGCAATGCAATCTGAGTGTGGGTGGGTGGGAGGTGCACCGGGTTTTGTCTGCATTGCCTGATCCAGGGATGGGAGAGTGTTTGCCCTGAGTGGCTGGGGATGCAGAGCAGTGCTGTGTCAGCAAGGTGCTCTTCCTTCTGCCAGCACTCCCCGTGCTTCCCACAGCGTGCCTGTGGCTGGCTGCTGTTCCTCCCACCCCGTGAGCTGGTGTTGTGCAGGGTTCATCAAGCCCACTAAGCCACAGCCCTCTGACTAATTAGCAGGCAGCTGTACAGCAGGTGTAAATCCATTCCCACTGAGGAAGGAGACAGGGATCTCTGCTTCCAAACTTTGAATGGTTAAAGAATGTAGTTATTTATAAGGATATGCAGGCTGTGGCGAGGCAGATAAGGTTTGCTTATGAATAGCATTACCCTATAGCTCTTATCCTGGCTCTGCCATTGCTGCAAAGATTGTGAGAGAGATAATGGAGCCATTTGTACATTAAACAAAACGGGGCTTTATCAACTATTCTAACATTTCAGTTTGCCTCTCTTCTCCCACTTTGGGCTAATTTGGACCTGACCTTTTCCCTTCCCTCTTCGCCCCTCTCTCTGTGCCGTGCTGGCTTCTCCTGCCTGCTGCCCAGCATCGCTGGCAGAGCTGGGAGAGGGACGCAGGTTGGGCATGGCAGCACTTTGTGCTCTGTGGCAGGTCCCTGGATCGTGCATCTGAGCATATCCAACAGCCCTGTTTCCATCTGAGCTGGGATGGGAGTTGCTCTCCAAGCCGCTTCCCTGTCAAATGATGCAGGACTGTGCCAGCCTCATCCCATCTAGAGACACATAGTGGTCCTTCATCTAGAAGGGGGATGGTGCTGAGCACAGACCACTCCTGCCCCACAGTGAGCACTGTGCTGGGCAGTTTTGCATCCCCAGTGGGTCTGAATTGGGGCAGTTTCAGCCCAAAGTTATTGCTACCTTCCCTTTCAACACTGTGATCCACAGCTGCTTCTGTAGCTTCAGATCCTGGTTTAATTTGCATGAGGCCATGGAAGGGACCTGCACTCCCAGGAAAACCAGCCAGGCTTTACTGGAGAAGCCCTGTGCTTGAGAGAGCCATTAATAAATATGTATTTAATATAAAATCTGTTAAGACCCCCCTTTCCAGCAAAGCCCTGGCTATTTTCCCTGTACCAGGAGTGTGCATCCCCCATCCTCACCATGTGCACGTGGCTGGGAAGGTCAGGAAGGAGCAGAGCCAGAGCCTGTTTGTAGAGGTGATTATTCAACTTTGTTCTTTTATAGAAAATTAATTAGGTTATTATCAGGGGCTCAGCAGCAGCAGGTTGCCATGTGCTTCTCCTGTGTGTGGGTGTAGTCCTGAAGGTTTTCTGAGCCTTTTAATTACTAGTCATGAGTGTAGCAAAGCCTTGTGGAGATATATGCCTTCGGAGGGAAATATTAATACTATCTGGATGGGAGACTGTGGGGAATATTTCCAGCTAGGTCCCTGGAGGCAAACCTGCTTGAAGCAGTCTCTGGGAGAAATAAAATCAGAAGGAACAATTCAATGGGTTTGAATCAACATTACAACAGCAGTGGGGATGTATACATTATGTTTTTAATTTTAACAATCTTATCAAGTCTGGCTACTGCAGAGGGGGCTTCAGAGGACCCTTAGCATTGCCAATATTATTTTTTCTTCCCTGCTAAAAGCGTCTTTTCATGTGTTCCCTTCTGGAAGAAACCCCACCTCTACTTCCTCTGGCTAATCTGGTTTCTCACATGGGTTTTAAAGGTTTGTTGCTTAGGACAGAAAGCACCTCATCCACACACAAGCTGTGCTACGTGCTTCTGCTGTCGCTGACAAAAACCCAACCCATCCTTAGTAACTAATATCTCCATTGGAATCTGCTGTAGAGCATCATCCAGGGCAGGTGGATGTCTTCTTCAGCAGCCTGGACCAGCTAGTGCCCACTGGGGCTTTTCCTGAGCAAGAAATGCAGCTCCTGGGCCCTAATGATTTATACTCATTTATAATCCTTCATATTCATTTATAGTCCATTTATTAGTATAAAATGAAGGTACCCTGAACTGATGTGTGGCTGCCCAGGTGTCACCCTGGCAGCTCCCACTTGGTCCTTGTGAGGTGCAGTGCTCATGCACAGAGTGTCCTGCCCCTCACCCAGGCATCGTGTCTGCCTGCAGCAGGGGGATGGCCGCTCTGCCAGCACTGGCTGTGGTGCTTCTGCAGGCTTGGCTGGGATGGGAAGGTAGGAACACAACACCTGGAAGTGCTGGGCTGAAGCCAGACCCTGAGCTCTGCAAGCATCCCTCCTCATCTGGATTTACTCATCTTGTGAGAGGAGCCTCAGTCTCTGTCCCACGCTTGGTGCACAGCTCCTGCTCCACCCCACGGGTCAATAGACCCTCTCTGATACTCTGGGACACCATATTTCTTTTTTAAAAAGCCTGTAAATACTTGGGGCTTCTTTCTATTTAACTCAGCTGCTGTCCCCACAAGCCTGGTGCCCCAGGGACTGGGTGACTGCTCTAGGCTGAGGCGTCTCAGCAGTCACAGCTTATGGTGAATGAGGTGGGAAATAAGGTGTGGTTAATCATGGGAATTCAACCACTTTTGGGGGAAGCAAGGGGCTGACAGGAGGGGCAGTGCCAAGAGACATGTCCATTTTGGACCTTGGGGGGAAAATCCAGCACCTAATTTTGCCCCAAAGTGTTTGGTGCTCTGTAGCTCTGAGCAAGATTCCCTATGATCTCCAGCAGACTCCTGGTGAGGCTGCTGTTTGTGACCTGTGATGCCAGCTGGGATGTCGTGTTCATCTCTGGCAAATGTTAAAAGATGGAGGTTTTGGCAGGTGCCTGCTGCTGGCTTGTGGAGGGTTCTTGCTCCTTTATGGGACCCTGTAGGCTGTGGTTCTCAGCTGGGGGTAGGAGCTGCTGCCTGGAGTTTTCAGTCTGAAGTCACAGTGGTTAAAGAGAAACCCAAGGGCTCTACAAGCTGGAAACAGCTCACACTGGGGGTTCCCACATCGTGTTTCAGTGACATTGCCATTAGTGCTGGGCATGTGGAAGACCTGGACAGCTCATTGTGTTGGTGAGGAGACATTCCTCAAGTATTCTGCTGCCTGAAGCTGATGCCTGAGGGAGCTTCCAAGGGAACGATCAAAGCTCCAGGGTACCACACAGATGTTACCCTTGATGTAATGATGTATGCATCATAGAATCCCAGCCTGGCCTGGGTTGGAAGGGACCCCAAGGGTCACAGAGCTCCAACCCCCCTGCCACAGGCAGGGACACCAACCTCAGGCCTGGAGCTACACAAGGTTGCCCAGGGCCCCATCCAACCTGGCCTTGAACACCCCCAGGGATGGGGCACCCACCCCCTCTCTGGGCAGCCCCTTCCAGCCCCTCACCACTCTCTCTGCACAGAACTTCCCCCCAATCTCTCCTCTCACCCTTCCCTCCTCCAGCTTCACTCCATCCCCCTTGTCCTGCCAGTCTCTGCCCTTGAACAAGCTGATTCCCCTCCTGTGTCTCTGCTCCCTTCAGGCACTGGCAGGCTGCAATGAGGTCCCCCCACAGCCTTCTCTTCTCCAGGCTGACCCAGCCCAGCTCCCTCAGCCTCTCTCCAGAGGGGAGCTGCTCCAGCCCTCTGAGCATCTCCATGGCCCTCTAATCATCTTTGTAGTGCTTCCCATTCTGTGTGCTGCTGCTGCCATCACACCCACTGGTTTCTCTTCCTCCTCCAGTTAAGGTGGGTGATCTTGAGTGGATCTAGGGCCACCTCTGCTTCCACCTCTTTGCAGAAGGCAGCTGGCTGTGAGCCTCCAGCTGAAGCTTCTGGTAAAAATCCAGTTCTGCCTAAACTTGGGTCCTCCCTGTGAGGAACCTTGACTAGTGAGATGGTTTAAAGCTTGGTTTTCTTTTAACTGAGCTTCTTCCTTGTCCTTTTTGTTATTTTCTTTCCTTCATTTTACTGAACTCACTTGGCTTTAAGTATCCATCCTCCTCTCCCCTTGATTTTACTCATCCTTCTCCATTTCTCCTCCTCCTCCTCGATGACATTCCAGCAGCCTGCTCTCTCTGCTTTTCATCAGCATCACTTTCTCTACATCTCCTGTTGACTTTATTCTCTTACCATTACTTTCTGGATACATACTTTATCAAGCCCTGGTGAGGGTCACCAAGGTGGAGGGAGGTAGTTGGGGTGTAGTCACGTCCATCCCCTGTTTCTATCTGCTTTCTGTTGCTGGCCTTGGATTCAGAAACACCTTCCACGTTTCACTGCACTAATTCTGTGCTGCTAGCAAAAGGAGAAGGGGTGGGTGGGACACAAAAGAATGGGTTCAGGATATATTTGACTCAAGATAATGTCTGTCTCTCCTGCAAAAGCCACTTGGCCATCTATGGAAGAAATATGATCTATTTAGTTCCATATTTCAGACTTCTTCAGTTCCAAGCAGAGCAGCAGTAATGAATCACTGACCCTAGAAAAATATAACTGATTTGATTAATTAGCACTTAAAAGAACTCTTCAGAAAGGAAACTTTCAAAGGTTGGGAGCGATGCTGGTATTTTATTTGTCCTTTCAGTAGCTGGAGTCTGAGGGAAAACTGTGCCATGGTTTATATGGGGATTGCTTCCCAGCTGGGGCAGTGTAACCTGACCAGGCAGCCTTCCTCAGGAACGTTACCATGCCCAGATCAGAAGGGAGACTCAAAGGGAAGGAGATCTCATGTCACTGAATTGGGAATTTCTCTTTGAAATCAGGGGTTTAAATTTAGAAAGCATGGGAGCTATTCAGGGTGGATAATGCATACTTTCCTCTTTATTCATAAAGATGGTTATTCACTATTTTCAAAGTGATTTATCACACTTGGACACCCCTCCTGGCTGCATCCTTCAACCAAGGGTGCTTGACAAGGATGTTCTCTGTCCTCTGCTGGAGCAGCTCCTGTGGGTGTTTGGTGATGCTCAAATTTCTGGTGAGTTGGGTGAGAACCTCTGCAGAGGGGGAAGATGCTGGAGCTGGCTGGTGTCAGTGCAGGGAACATCTTCCCCTCTCTGCTGTGTGGAGCTCCAGGAAGGGACGCTACCCCAAGCTCCTCCTGCAGCTGCACTCCCTTGCTCTGTCACTCTTCTCTCCTTTCCCAGCCTGGCCTTTCCAGACTTACTTTCCCTTTACCCCTTCCACAGGACCTGCCCTGTGCCACAGCCATTTCTTAGCATCATGTCCAGACAGAAAACAGTGTTGACAAGCAAACACCTTCCCAAGCTCCGTGGGCTCTTACCCCTTTATCCAGATGGCTGCTCTGAAAGTGATCATTATTCCTTTTTTTGGGTGCTTTCTAGTTAAACAAAGCAGAATTTTGGAGACCAGTGTGAAACCTCTCCTGTGAAGCCAGGCTGGGAGAGTTGGGCTGGTTCAGCCTGGAGAAGATAAGGCTCTGAGGAGATCCTTTAGCTCCTTCCAGTCCTGGAGGGGACCCACAGGAAAGCTGGGAAGGGCTGTTTGTAAGGGCAGGGAGCGATGGGATGAGGGGTGATGGTGTAAACTAGAGCAGAGCAGGGTTAGATGAGACCTGAGGAAGAAGCTCTTCCCTCTGAGGGTGGTGGGTCACTGGCCCAGGGTGCCCAGAGAGGTGGTGGAGGCCCCATCCCTGGAGACATTCAAGGTCAGGGTGGATGGGGCTCTGAGTGACCTGCTCTGGTGAAGATGTCCCTGCTCACTGCAGGGTGGGACTGGATGGGCTCTAAAGGTCCCTTCCCACCTAACTCAGTCTGAGTCTATGAAATGCAAGTGAAGGTCTGGCAGTGAGAGGGTCCCCAGAAGGTCCCCAGGCTCTGCTGCCTCGAGACCCCTCACTGAGACCCAGGAAGTGGTTCCCAGTCTCCTTTGAGAGCTGGGGTGCCGAGGCCAGGGGATGGGCTCCAGAGAGACTGTCCCTGGCCTGTCCAAGGGCTCACATAGCAGGAGTGGGGCCAGAAGTGCCAGCCTGGCCCTGTTGACTCGTTTGCCCACTGACAGCTGGTGGCCACTGGACTCGAGTGTGGTGTGATGACGCCTGTGGGCTGAGCCAGGGAGGGACGAGCTGACCAGCACCGTACTGGGGTCAGCAGGCCTGTCCAAGCCCAATTCAAGAGGCACCTAAACAGCCTGGGCTGAGCTGCTGTCTGTGGCCCTGAGGGAACCCCAGGTACAGCCAGAAACGAATTCAGATTCCAGAGCTGAGGCCTGTGCCTGTTCTTGGGGGGAGCAAAGGGAGCAGAGCCGCTTGCCTTTAGCTCCTCTGCAACAGACACGTTCCGCACCCACTGACAATTCCATCTGCCAGCAGTGACAGTGTTATCGCTGTATGATGCGAGATTATTACACGTTAATTAAATTAATTGAAATATGTTAACTGGTGATTAGTGGAATGCACTTTAATTGGATAGATGGCATTGTGGCAGAGGGAATGCAGCGGCGGGCAGGGCGGCAGGGTCTCCCCTGCTCCCGGGCTGTGCAGTAAATAGGCTTTGCTTCTCATGTTGCTGAACTTTACATGAGCGGTTTTCTGCCTATTGTGCCTCTGGGATATTCTTTGATCCGTGCTGCTTATGTTTTATTGGATTAAAACTACTTTAATAACTGCAGAAAGCTGTGTTTGGATTAAGGAGGGAAATTAATGCTGGGAGGAAGGAAATAACGAGGCTGAGCCTGCGCCTCGCTCGTCAGGCTCCGGCCTCATGCTCCAGCAGGAGGCTTGGCAGGGTGTGGGGCTGGCTAAGAGGGGCCTCTCTCATTTCTGGTGAACATCAGGGATCCGTAGGGAACAGGAAATGTTTAATAACTCCTCCTAAACTTTCACGAGGCTTTGTCACTTGCGACCACAGCTCAGGACCCACCTCGGTGCCTCGTGGGAGCACGGAGCAGTCCCTCTGCAGGCTGTGGGGCTCCTCCTGCCTTGCTGTGGGTTTGTGCTCTGGGGTGACAGAGGGTCCCCTTGCATAGGATGGATGGCTCAGGGGAGGGATGGCTTCTGCTGCCAGAGGTTGCTTCAGAAGTTACCTGGTTCAAACAAATCTCTTGTCTTCCACCACCAGATGAGAGAGGATTTCCAATGGGTTCTGGATCACATCATCAGGATGTGGCACAGGCTGCCCAGGGAGGGGGCTGAGTCCCCAGCCCTGGGGGTGTTTAACAGAGGGGAGATGAGGTGCTCAGGGATCTGGGTCAGCACAGCACAGGGATGGTTGGACTCGATGGGCTCAAAGGGCTTTTCCAGCTCTGTGACTGATTTTTTTAGCCACAGACTGTGTGGTCTCAGGCAGCTGCAGCCTGTCTCTCCCAGCAGCACTGGGTCCCCATGAATCCCCCTTGGTGCTTGCAGAGGGGCTTCAGCCAGGGCCCTGCCCAGCCCGTCAGTCTGCAGTAGTCTGAGGGGTAAACTGAGGCATAGATCTCTCACTGCAGCAGAATATTGGCTTGGCTTGAGGCTGAAACCTTCACCTGGCATGGGAATGCCATGGTACTGCTGACAGCAGGAAGAGAGGGGCCATGTGAGTTTATTCAGGGCTGCAGTTCACTTGGAATTAGGTGGGATGTGATGCTCCTGGAGAAGTCCACATGTTCTCAGGGATAAAGCACATGCATTCTCTCTCTCCCTTTCTTGCTGTCCCACTGGATCGGGCCATGACTCCTTCCCTCTGATCTGGAGGTCTGGCCTTGGGAGCAGCCCCTCTTCTCCCCCGAGACATGTGGATAAAAGAGAAGGATGGGATGAGTTCCCAGCCATCCTCCCTCTGGGAAGAGCAGCATGGTCACAGGGCTGCATGGAGATTGCTGCTAACACCCTGAGCACTATTACCCTCCTCAGCACCCTTTGTTTGGACCACCTGGGGCTGGAGCTGAACCTCAACCTGCAGCTTGGCTGTTTTATCTGATTATGGGAATGAGAGGTGCATGGAAAGAAAGCTGCTGAAGGATCTAGAGGTTCATTGGGTACATAACTTTTTCTGCAGGAAACAGCCAATTTCTTTAAAACTAGTGGCTTGGAAGGCTTTCTAGTAGGTGAAAAGGATGGGAACCCCCTCCACCCCAACAGCTTGATAGATTTGTTTGGTGTGTGGAGTTCAGAAGAGCAGAGTCCACTGGCATAAAGCACAATGCTGAGTGGGATGCTCCATCATCGTGGAGCTCCACAGCCCTGTTGGAGCCCAGTATGGCTGGCACAGCAGAGCACTGGCAGCTTGGGCAGCTCCCAGGAAATCCTCCTGCTTGCTGACAGCAGCTTTGGGATGCCAGGAGAAACACTGCCTCTCCCCAGTCACAGCCCACCACAGCACATCCCGCCGCTCCAGAGCGAGCGGCGACGAGAGGGGCTTTACTTTGTTAAAGGCTGCTATTACTGGTGTTCAGCAAACAATAACAGTGTAATCGGAGCCATCAGATCCACCAGCACTGTCAAATTATTTCTGGGAGATGAAAGCAGGCAATGTTCTGTGCTCCTGGCAGTTTCTGCTACAGGAACGGAGCAAACTGGGGAGTTTGATAATATGTGAACAGCACCAGCTTCCAATGGAGCTGGGAGAAATGCTCTGTGTCCCTGCCACAGCATCGCTGGGGATGGTGGTGTTGGGCTTGTTAGGGGGTTTCTATCCTGTTTCCATATGACCATGCTCAGCTCAGACAAAGCCCTGTGTGCTCCTGGCACTGCAGCATCACTGGCCGATCTCCCGGTCCTGCTTGGGCAGGAGTTTGAGCTTTGCTGTGGTTTGGGGTGCTAAAGAAGCTGCCCCTCACTGCTAAACCTCAGGGGAGATTTGAGGAACCAGCCCCAGGTGTGGTTAAATGTTTGAGGGTCAGAACAACCCCTGGAGAATGAGAGAGCCAAAGACTTTCACAGTGGGACAGACAAGTGATGGAAGTACAAGGCTTTCTGTCTTTTCCAAGGTGTATAATGTGGAGTAAGGGGAGGGGAAAGTTAAATAAGGCCTTGATGGTGTGGTGTGAGCTGGGCTGTGGTTGGGACTGAGCTGCTGAAGCTCAGGCTGAGGGGAGTCTGAGGGCAGCACCACTCATGGGGCCACGGGCAGGGCCATTGCTCCTGCTCATACCACAGAGAGGTACCAGGAGTGGGCTGAGGGTGACAGCAGAGTCCTGAGGGGCAGGAGGAGTGCAAGAGTAGAAGCTTTTAAAAGACAGGGGCACCTGAGCTGCCCGCTGCAGTGCTGGGAGCGGGCTGGGTAGAACAGCTGCATCCCTTGGTGATGTGGGACAGGTGCTGGGTCCCCACTGCTGGAGATGGTGCCCCCACCTGTCCCTTCACTGGGGACCTCAGGGAGGCTTCTGCAAGCCAAGGCCCTGCATGCTGACCTGGCTGTGGTGAGTGTCTGCTGGGGGGGCTCTAATTAAACGGAGCAGTGGAATTTTCTAACAAGAAGGGAGGATTTTGGTCCTTGTTAGTGACCCTCACAGCCCGCAGCAGGCATTTCCCTGCCTCTGGAAGGGAATCCCACTGCTGTGCCAGGCAAGGGGTGCTCTCTGTGATGTTTGGCAACCTGAGACTGTTTTGCTTTTGTCCCAGATTTGCAGTTCTCAATGTGCCAGGAAAATTAAACTCCTTTATGTGGGTGATGGCAAGTCTGTGCTGGAGAGCTGACTGCCTGAGCAGTAGCAGGGATGCTGTCTGGGTTTTTTGAGGAGTGATGCCTAGATGGGTGTTCCTTCAAAAAAGGCTGTATCAATGGATTTCTATTTCTTTGTTGGTTTTTTTTTTTTAAAGCTGGTTAGAAATTCTGGTCCCTGTCCCTCTCTTTCCATCTCCCCATCTTAGGGGGATTTAGGGTCATACCCACCTGTACATTAAAAATAGCCATTCCTTTTTCTCTGGGAAAAGAAAGTAATAACTTGGGGTTCTCAGTGACTTTTGTCCCTTCTTTAAAATGTGCTTGGATGTTTTCTAAGCACTGAAATTATAAAGTTCAGGAAGTGTCATTATGGGTGGGTGACAGAACAAAAGAACATCATTACCTGAACAGAGAGAGCTAATCTGAATGCTGTAATGATGACTGTAATTACAATGATCAGATAGAGATACTTTGGGCCAACAAATTTACTTACTTTTAGGTAAGCTGGGGGCACAGCTATGGTTTACAAAGCCTTCCTGGGACAGCAGAAGTAGGAGTTTGGGAGGAAAATAAGACTTCTGTGGTATTGGTGCCAAGGCTTCAGTGAGTAAAGCAGATGTGCCCCTCAAGCAGGGGAAGGGGGGTTGGTGGGGTTTATTTTAAGACCTTTGATCAGAGGAAAACTTGGGGGAGGGGGGGGAACCTATAGATGGCTTTATGGGAGATGAAACAGTGATGCTGTGAAAAGCTGAAAGCACAGCTCCCTGGCCTGGGTGCCTATGAAGCAGGTATGTTTACTGCAGGCTGGGCACACAGGGGATCGCTCCCCCTCATGTGTAAAGGGTCAGTGACACAGCTTTTGTGCAAGGCAGATACACATACCCATGATATACACACATTCATAGGGTTCCCAAGGAAGGGCTAACTTCCCCATGATGAGAGCTGCTTATCCCCCACCCAGCCACCCCAGCCTGATATCTCTTGGAGGGCTCCAAAGGCAGTTGATGGCTGTTTACTTCACTTACTCCTCTCCCTCACAGGTCCTTTGGGTGAGCTTGTGCTTTTGTCTCACTGACAAACCCACGGGGCTGGTGCCTCCTGTTCTTTCTCCCTCTCTATCACTCCTTAGAGATGAGTGGTGTCCCCTGAGGTGCCCCAGTGCACACCTGTGCCAGCACTGAGGGCCCTCTGGCAGAACTTTGCACAGCATTAGAATCCCAGCCTGGTCTGGGTTGGGAGGGACCCCAAGGGTCACAGAGCTCCAACCCCCTCCCACAGGCAGGGACACCAACCTCAGGCCTGGAGCTACACAAGGTTGCCCAGGGCCCCATCCAACCTGGCCTTGGACACCCCCAGACACGGGGCACCCACCCCCTCTCTGGGCAGCCTGTTCCAGCCCCTCACCACTCTCTCTGCACAGAACTTCCCCCTAATATCTCCTTTAACCCTCCCCTCCTCCAGCTTTAGTCCATGTAGCCTTCACACAGTCTGTTGCTGACAACCAGTATCTCTCCTGTTTATCAGTTGCTCTCTGATGACATTAAGAAGGAAAACCCCTCAGCTCATAGCCATGACCAGTGTGAAGTCCCTGTGGGTGTGTGGTGTTGGAGGTGGGTTTTGGGTGGTGCTGTGGGTTGTTTTGCCTTACCATGGTCAGACAGATAAGGAAAGCTGAACAGAGGGTCAGAGAAAGGAAGCCAGTGCCTGTTGCATGGTCAGCTATCACAGGGGTGGCGTGGGCATCTGTGGGACCCAAGGGTGCACAACCCAGGCACTGGTTCTGGTGCCAGTCACTGGCCCAAAGCACCCTGTCTCTGGGTCCTGTTTGGTCTCCTGATGTCAGGTTGAGCGGTCTGTGAGCTTTGTGCTTTCCCAGGGCTGGATTTCAGGCACTGACTGGGCGAGCAGGAGATGGGATCACAATGTTAAACCAGGATGCTGTGAGATCAGGAGCTGGGTCTCGGGCAGGAGGGCATCTCTGGGTGATCCCAGGAACACGCCCTGGCTCGGTCCCTCATGCAGTGCCACGGCTCTGCAGAGCTTTTGTGTCTCTGCACCTGACAGCTGACTTGGGCATCTGCAACGAATCCTTCTGTAGAAGCAGCCAAGTGAAGGAGGTTCTGGATGTCAGCTCCTGGCTGTAGGGAACTCGTTATGAGATGAGCCGCTCCACGGCCCCCCTGGAAACAGTCGCCCTGACACAAGGAAGATTACTGTTCCACAAAAGGATGTTGTTTGTTTTTTCAAGCAGCAAACAAGGAGATGGGCTGGTGACAGGAGTGGTGTCCTGTGAAGTGGCATCAGTTGGGAATGTCACCCAAAACCAGGCAGGGTGTCTGCCCGGCTGCGGAGCGATGCTCTGTGCCGAGCTGTCACCCATGAGCACTGTGTGCAGAGAGGAAAGCAGGATCCAGGGGCTCTCTGGCTGCAATGGGAAGGAGGCAACAGAGAAAACAATCCTGCTTCTGCCTGCCTGTATTGCCTTTTAACACTGGAGGTGTTGTCCTCTTCAGCCCAGCAAGGCATAAATAAGTCATGATGCTGGTGATGCTCAGCCCAAAGACAGAGATGCACAGCTCAGAGAGGTCTCTGGAGAGAGGAGAGCAGGCATCTGCCTTCTGTGGATGGAGATAGAATCAGCCCTTGAAGGGGTTTGTGTTGGGGCTTTTTTGTTTTGTTTGGGTTTTTATTGACCAAAGTGTCAGGGAAATGAAGAGGGAAGATGAACTCCAAAGGCTGGCTGGGAAACAGCAGCAACAAACCGGCCCAAAAAGGCATGAGGAGATTGTGAAATCAGTGGAATCAGCCCAAGCGTGTCAGCAGAGGGAGAGCCGAGCTGGAAGCCCGAGTTAAAAGCAGACCTCGGGGGCAGGGGAGGGGAGAAAGGAGGCAGTGCTGGGGTATGGGATGCTCTTCTCCAGCCCGAGCTTGAGTGATGGGAGGAGTTTTTTGTGCTTGCTACTCAAGTGGATGTCGTGCAGTGGGTTAAAGCACCACTGGAAGCTGCAAGCAGAAGTGCACGAGATCTGGTTGGTTTTTTGGGGTTTTTAAAAAAAAAATCCTGTGCTAAATTATCTTTGTTTAAAAATTGGTGAAACTTGGCATCCAGCTCGGTGCCATGGGCAGTGTGTCCACAGCCAGGAGCCTCCTCCTTTGTCCTGGGGGGTGACATGACTGTCCTTTGAGGCCCAGAGCTCACTGCCTGTACTGGGAACAGCAGCTCCCAGACAGGAACTTGTGTCCTGGCAGCAGTTTGAACACTTACACCAAGACACAGGATGATGAAGGACTGTTCCCAGTGCACTGCGAAGCTGACCATGCTCTTGTTTTGCTGCTGTCAGGCTTGCTGGCTCTGCAGAGCCCTTCACAGAAGCACAGGGGTTGGAAGGGGCCCCCAGAGCCCATGGGGTCCAACCCCCTGCCAAAGCAGGGTCCCTAGGACAGGGCACACAGGTCGGTGTCCAGACGGGGCTGGAATCTCTCCAGAGAAGGAGACTCCACACCCCCTGGGCAGCCTGTCCCAGGGCTCCCTCACCCTCACTGGCAAGAAGTTCTTCCCCACATTGGGGGGGAACTCCCTGTGCTCCAGCTTGAGCCCATGGCCCCTTGTCCTGTCCCCACAGACACTGAGAAGAGGCTGCCCATGTCCCCCTGTGTCCCACCCTTCAGCTATTGATCCCCATTGATCAGATCCCCTCTCAGGCTGCTTCTCTCCAGCTGAACAGCCCCAGCTCTCTCAGCCTTTCCTCACAGGGGAGATGCTCCAGGCCCTTCATCATCTCCTCAGCCTCCTCTGGACCCTTTCCAGGAGATTCCTGGCTCTTCTATCCCAGGGAGCCCAGCACTGGTCTGTTGTTCCTGCTGAGGTTCACTGTTTTGCTGTGTTGCACCCATGTCCTTCCTGGAACCCCCCTCCTTTCGAAGCTGGAGATTAAGCACTCGCAAATGATCATAAGAACTAATAGGAAGGCTCCTGATTTTCCAACCTCCACTTTAACTGCAGAGCTGAGTGCCAAATGCCCACCAGCAGTGAGGGGAGGATGGGTTTTTATCTCTCCAGGATGAACCACAACCTGCTTCTGAGAGCCAGCAAACAGGCTGCTGAGTACGTGACAGGCTCCCACCTGCCCTGCTCTGCCACGGAGCACACAGGTTCCATTGCAGCTCCTCACCCTCTACTGATAAACTGCCTACTCGTGGGCACCCCAAAATCTGAGGTTTTTATACCATAAACCGTGCTGTTAGTCTTTCTCCAGGGGAGTTCATCCATCAAGCCTCTCTGCAGAACAGTAGGTAGCTGTGAGATGGCACCATCTGTTGTGTGTTGGTGTGGAATCCATGGCTCTTTGACTGGCTTGGGTGTTGGGAGCTTGCAGTGTATGTGCTGTGCTGCAGCTCATGGAGCAGTTAATTCTGAAGCAAGCTGCTGTGAGTGGATTCACTGAACCTGGGATGCTCCAAATCTCTTCCGAGGTACCCAAAATGCATGTGGGAGACTGGGTGCTGCTGAGGAGCTTTCAGTGATGGCTTCAGGGAAGTTAAAACTCAGAGTCTCTTCCAGGGCTGGCATTCCACCACCTTCTCCTCACAGCCCTCAGTGCTGGGTGTGTGCCTCAGTATTGGGGAGGGCTACCAGGGTGCTAGCCTGACAGTGAGAAGGCTACCCTGCTACAACATGTCCCTGAGATCTACAGAGCCCTTCCAGACAAGCCATAGGCTCTGAAAGACAGCAGGGAGTAAGGAAATTTGTCTCTTTCTGCCTGTGGTCAGCACTGCCTACCAGGGGTTTCTCCCCTGGAGAGCCCCTACAGCCCCTCTGGAGGTGTGGACCAGCACTGGGTCAGCGCCCTGGCCTCAGCAGTGCCTGTGTGTAGGGGTGGGGGACTGTCAGGAGGTCAGCTCACCCCACATTCCCCTGCCCTTCCCTTCACGTGATGCTCTGCATGTCTGGACTTGACCCACGGTGCCCGGGAGCAGCATCGCTGTGCCACACAAACTGCATCCTCACACTGAGACCCCTCCCTGAGGGGCTCAGCCATCCTCACCGGATCTCTTGGGGCGTAGAGGGGAGACTGGCTGATGTGTCTGTGGATCCCTGGGCTCCAAACTGGTGTGGAAACCTCCCAGAGTCCTCTAAAGGAAGGCCCAGACCAAAGGGAGGGTTGTGTGCCAGGAGCAGAGGGTGGCCAGAGGTGGGTATTGGTACCCTCAGGGGTTTGTATCCTTCTGCCACGGGGGGGGGGTGGGGAGTGGGAATAGCTCCCAAAGAGGGTTAAAATTAGACCAGGGATGTATTCCATCTGAGGAGCTAAAAGGCAAACCTCACAGAGAATGGCTGTGCTCCTTACTCTGCAGCTCAAAAGGGAAATGTTTCCACCAGCTTTGTCTCTTGTGTGAGCATACAAAATATGCCTTTTTTTAATACTCCTCTTGGTCAGAACTCCTGTCTGCTGCTTTTCTGGGCTGCCTGAATTGAGCCTCCTGTGTGCAAAACCCTGCAGAGCTTTACTCTGGACTCTGCATTAGTAATTTGCTTTGTAAAGGGGGAAAAAAAGGCATGTTTGACTTGTGCATCCAACAGGATTGGAATGAATTTAGGATCTTAGCAAATGGGTTTAGCTGTCCCAGCAGGAGATGTTTGCCTGCCCCCTCTGTGCTCCTGCTTTCAGTTGCCCATGGAACTGAAGGGCTGTGCTCTCTCTTCTGTTTTCCCTTCCTGAATAACCAGAGTTTGAAGTTTTGGTAGCAGTGAGTCCATCTCTGTATAAAAAACCCCTTCAGAATATTGTATCAGGAACCAGAAAACAAATCTGTTGAGGTATAAGGGAAGGGGAACTCCTATTTGACAGCTTGATTTGCCACTCAGTATCTCTGTGCAGTCCTGTCCTCCTCCAGCTGCTGCGGGGTTAATCCAGCGTCCAGCAAGGTCCCTCCTGGTGGGACCACTGAGGGACATGAAGGCTGGCAAGGCTGAAGACAGGATGAAGCAGCAGGGAGGTTCCCCCCACTTCGATGCTTCCTGAAGTGTCTCCTCCTGCTCAGCCTCTCTGCTGCTTGAGTTTTTGGGTCAAAAAGTGCCTGTGTCCTTGGGGCACCTGGCACGCTGCTCTGAGTGCCCAGCCCAGGCTGCTGGGGGAGGTCTCCAGGCAGTCCTCCTCCTCAGCCCCAGAAAGGGCTCCCACCAGGGCTGAGGCTGCCCATTGTGCAGGATTCCCACAGGGACCTTTAGAGCCCCCAAGCCACTGTCCATTTGACTCCACTTGGCTGTGATTTCTCTTTACAGGGTTGAAATGGGGCTCGTGGGGATCCACAGAATGGGGCAAAAATCCCATCAGGGAGTGGGTGTTGCGCTTCAGGGGGCAGAAGCAAAAGGCCACTTCACTTGCAGGACTTTCTGCTGGATGCATCTGCCTTGAGGACTCCGTCCTGGGGCCTCACCCCACTTCTAGGAGTGGTGGGATGTCTCCTGCCATGCCCCACTCCCTGTACCACACAGCTCCTCCTCGGCACGGGCGGCTCAACCACACGAGAGCCTGACAGGTTTGGGCACCAGGGTTTAATCCCTCTATCCAGGCACTGTGGGACTGCTGCTTGGCTTCCAAAAAGGAAGATTTGTCAGAGTTTTGGAGGAGCTGTGCAGGGGAATATAAATAGCATCTGTGGTTCTGCTGGCTGGAATAAAAGGCGTAGGAACAATCCATCCCCGTGCCACAGGCTCTAAGCTGATTGCTAGCCACACTCAAGCTCCTCTCCCTTCATGGTATTGCACAGTTAGGGGCATAGTGAGCTTATTTGATAAATTTTGGGAGTATCTGCTGTTTACTGCTGTTGGAAACAAAGGACCAACACAGCAGATAAGGACTAACCCAAGGGACAGACTGTCAGTCTGCATTGTTACAAGAAAACTCAACAGAATAATTGCCTGGCTGGGCCATTCCTCTGGCCAGAGGGTTTGGTGGCTCTGCTTGGGAAGGAATAAGAGCTCCTAAGATGGGGGTCCTGCTCCAGGCTGGTGTGCAGGACTGCATCCAGGGGCTTAGTACCTCACAACCCTGCTGGTGTTTGCTCTGGCTTGCTCGGACTGCACAAGATGCCCAAAGATGGATGGGGAGATTCCCTCCAGCCCCTCTGCATGGTACAGGGTGAGCAGTGTAACCCAGCAGGGAGATGCTGGCAGTGACAGTTGTCTGGGCTGGCAAAGCCCTTTACAGGGCCTAGCCTGAGCATTGCCCACCCCTTGCCCATGCCCCTGAGCACCACATCTCCACAGCTTTTAACTGCCCTGGGATGGTGACCCCCTGCCCTGGGTAGCCTGGCCCTGCGCCCCACAGCCCTGGGGGGGGGAAGGCATTGCCCTCCCCTCTCACCCAAACCTCCCCAGCACAACTGGAGGCTGGTTCCTCTGGTCCCATTGGGGAGAAGAGACTGACCCCCACCTCACTGCTCCCTCCCTCCAGGGAGCTGCAGAGAGCGAGCGGGTCTCCCCTCGGCCCCTCTTCTCCAGACCAACCCCCCAGGTCCCTGGGGTTCCCAGGAGGTTCTCTAGAAGATGGATGAGCAAAAGGTCACTATGTTCCAGGGCAGGACCTGGCACTGAGCCCCCTTGGACCTCGCACAGTTGCCTCTGCCCATCGCTCCAGCCTGTCTGAAGATAATGCCTTCTGGATCAAGCACAGGAGGCTGCTCAGTTCCAGGCACCATCCCAAACTGAATCTATCCCATGTGTGGCTACAGTGGAGACCCACATCACCTCTTCTCTAAAACAGTGTGGTCATCACCTGGTATCGTCTCACAAGCCAGAACTTGGCACAAAGAAAAGTGATTAATAATGTCCTCAGTAAGAAAAGGCTCTAAGTGAGATATTAACAAGAGACAGATCCCCTTTTCAGTGTTTAGGCCCATTTTTCAGACTTACAAATGAGGGTGATGGGTTAAAACTTTTATTTCAGTGCTATGTTGGCTTTTTGGCTGCCCAAAGTACACTTTGTGGGGTCTGAGGGGCAACACGTGTGCCAGAGGTGACACTGATGAGCTGTCCCAGGTGCCCCCCCTGTCCCCAGAGCACTTCCAAGTTGAAATTGCAATCGATGGCAAAACGCTGTGTGCCATTTCCAGCACACTGGGCTTTACTGTGGCTGCAATGTCCCCCTTGGTCCATGGCAATGTGTAACAAGCTCACTGGCAGAGGAACTGCCATGGGTGCTGGGAAGAGGTTCCACAAGGAGCTGGGGAATGACCCAGACCCATGTTATGTGGACATCCCTCCAGCCTTGTGTGGAAAACACAAGGATTGGGCCAGGGCAGCCCCTGACCAGAACAGAGACACCTTCTGCATGTCCTGGAGATGAGTGTGGAGGTTGATGGTGAGCAGCATTAGGGACACCCCCCGATGGGATGCCACCCCCCGATGGGATGCCACCCCCTGATGGGATACCACCCCCTGATGGGATGCCACCCCGTGCTCTGCTGATGAACGTGATGCAGATGGCAAGGGAGTCTGGGGTGTGGAGTCTTTCCCTGGACCTTTCAGCTTGCAGCATGGCTCTGGAGCCAGCCATCGCCCAGCCATCGCCCAGCGCTGCGCAGGGGCGAGCGGGGTCTGTCCCCTGCCCCGGGGTACCACTGCTGGGGGACGTGCCCAGCAATGGCCATCGCTACCTGAACGCTCGCCCCTGCCTCGCCGTCATCCCGGCGCTGACGCTGGACTCGGCATCACTGCCACACTCTGGGCTGGCTGGGAAAAACAGAGCCGGCAGCGTGCGGCGCCGGTGGGTGATGCAGCCCCTCTCCCCAGCCATCACCCCCACCTCCCACTGTCACCTGCCGGGCTGCAGCCTGGGAGCACTGGGCTCGGACCGTGCCGAGCCTCTTGTGTACCTGCTTGTCATCAACCTGACCTGCCTGGGAAACACCCAGTTGCCTCCCCAGCCGCGGGGAGGGACGGCAGCAGTCGGTTTCTTGCTGTCTGTGAAGTGTAGGAAAAGGAAGCCCGAGGGGAAAAGCAGCTGATGCTGGTGTGTGTGCATCCTTCGCCCAGGCTGCAGCATGCCTGGCCGATGGGAACCTCTCCTCTGACCCCGCTGGCCCCAGTGAGCTGGGACTTTTGGAAGGCACACAACAGGCACAAGCTTCCCCATCTAGTGCCAGGAAGGTCTTCACCAGGACTGCTCCCTGCTAAGGAACTGCAATGACTTTGAACTGCCAATCAGCATTTTTGCTGGTCTACAACAACTAGAACAACATCCCCTAAGAAACCATCTTTCTCCCAGCCCTTCCCTAGAGAAGCCTCGTCAGGGGCGTGTGCCTTGGGAGGAGGTGGCTGGAAGCATCTCCCAGGGACACAGGGGACAGACACACCTCTCCCAAGGATGCAGGGACACAGGACGGACACACTGCCGTGTCCAGAGCTGGGTGGGCACAAAGAGTTATTGAACATCCTCAAATTCAGCTTCTTCCTCACCAAAATAAACATCCAGCCACTAGCAGAGTGAGGCTGTTTCGCTTTGCAGACAGACAGACAGACTGCCCTGGGGCCGCTGCGTTTCAGGGGAAACAGCCTCTTTATTCTGGGTTTCACTTGGCCCCGTTATGGTTGTTTCTCTGCTCACTCTCAATGAGCAGGAAGCGGTTTCTGAGCTTAACCAATAGCCAGGGTGCTTAAACACTTAGAATTGATCTTCCCATCTGATTTCTGTCACTTGGAAGATTACTCAGATCTGTGTTGCCCGCTGTCTCCCTGGGGACCATGGCAAGCACTGTGCTTCCCCACTCTCCTGTGCATCCACGGATCCTAATAACCTGATTCCCAAATTTCCCAGGAACTGCCTTTACTGAGGTTATCCACTACCACGTGCCACGGGAGATCCGACTCCTCCTCACACCGAACAAATACAATTAGAGGGGCTGAGGGGACAAGGTGAATCCCCGAGCCCTTTGACTTTCTCCCACACAGTCTTAGGGAGCTGCTGCTTTGCCTGCGTGCAGCGATGCTGCATACAGGGATGCATCCCGCTGGGATGCTCCGGGACTCTCTCGCTGCATGGTTACAGTGGAGAGCTGGAGCAGTGCTGGTGCTTTGGCAGGGAAACCCAAGGATTTAAAACCATAAAGCCGAAGCGTTGGTATTTTCTGTGAACTCGGGCTCAGCCCCTGTGCCTGTTGTTCCTTCCCTTAGCTCTCTGCTGGAGGGGCTGCGATGCTGCCGGCAGCGAGAGGAGGCTTGCTCGGCTCCTCTCCCCTCCGAGCCACGGCAGGCAGCGAGAAGGCAGGAGGAACAAGCACACAGGTTGCAAACAAGTTGCTCCCCCCAGGACCGCCCGCTCCGGGCCAGAGATGGGAACGTCTCCGGGGGGTTTGCTGGGGACGGGGCTTGTTATTCCCCAAATCCTGACGCCCAGTCCGATGAGTCACCCCCGACTGCCCGAGGCGAGCTGGGACCAAGACTCAAAAGGCTTAATTGTTAATGAGGAGGCGCTACCAAAGGCATCTTCCGCGGCCTGGCAGAAGCAAGGGCGTGCCTGGACGGCGTGCGGCCCTGGGGCCCGGGCAGCGGGAGGCTTCACCCACCGAGCTCCGCGCTGCTCCGGTCCCTCCCCCCGCTCCCCGGGCCCCCCTTCTCCGGCGGCGGCGATGGGAACAGGCTCGAGCAAACTCTCCTTACGAGGATTTCGCGTCTGCTGAAGACAGAAGGGCCTCGTTCGAAGGCGCATCCCGGGGTTATTTGGTCCCGCTGCTGCCCATCTCCCCGGAGATGCTCCCCCGGTTCTGTGCCAGTCGGCCTGCGGGCGGGCGGCGGAGGCGCCGTGCCCAGCGCCGGCATCACCGTGCCCGGCCCGGGCATCACCCCACCATGCCGTCCGTCTCCCGGACGCCCCTTCCACCGGCGCCTCTCCCCGCCCGAAGCCCCGGCGGGGAGCCGTAACGCACCGGGAGGCGGAGGGGGGCCGTTTGCCCGCAGCGGAGCCAGCCCCGAGGCGCCGGCGGAAAGCCCTAACGCCGCTGGAAAGCCTCCCCCCGCGCCGGGGGGCGCAGCGGCAGAGCGCCCGGCCGGAGGGGGCTGGGCTGGGGCCGGCGGGGGCAGAGCTGGGGCCGGGCGGGCCGCTGCCCGGAGCCCGCCGGCGGCCCCCGCCCCTCGCTCGCTCCCTCCCCCCGCTCCCCCCCGCGCCGGGCGGAGCCAGCCGGCGGCGCCCCGCCGCGAAGTGGAGTTTCACTCGGCGGCGGCGCCGGTGCGGAGCGTGGGGCGGCCCGGCTCCGCCGCGCCCCGTGCCATGCAGGATGCTGCCGGCTCCCGCAGCCAAGCGGCCGCCACCCCTGCTCTGGCCCCCCGCCGCCGAGCCCCCGGCTCCCCCCTGGGCCTGGGTGGTCCCGGCGGCCGCGGGGCTTGTCAGGGTCGGCGGCGCCGGGGCTCACCCACCCCCCCCGCCGCCGCCGCTGCTGCTGCCGGCGCCGCCGCCGCCCGCGCCCCCCCCCGCCGCCCTGCTGCGGGCCGCCCCGGGCTGGCGCGTCCCCTGCGAGCCGCTCCTGCCGCTGCTCGCCGCCGCCGACCAGCACGCCGCCGCGCTCCTCCACGGGCAGGTACGGGCGGCTCGGGGCGGGTGGGGATGCTGCGGGGGTAGAAGTTTCCCCCACCCCGCTGCCGCCGCCTCCCCGAGCCCATCGCAGCCCCGGCGATGGAGCCTCCGGCCGCGGCAGCGGCTCGGACCGGGCGTCGGCGGAGCCGCGGGGGCGGAATGGGGTGTGGGGTGTGGGATGGGGGGCTCTGCCGTGGGCTGTGCTCGCCGCCCGGGCGCGGAGCGCTGCGCTCTCCGCGGCTCGGCTCCGCGGCTCGGCTCCGCGGCTCGGCTCCGCGGCTCGGCTCCGCGGCTCGGCTCCGCGGCTCGGCTCCGCGGCTCGGCTCCGCGCTGCTGTGCTGGGCAGCCGCCGCCAGAGGCACGGCGAGCGGCGGAGCTTCCACCGGCCGCGGGGACCTGCCGCCGCGGTTTCCCCGGGAAGGGGCTGGCTGGCAGAGGGTCTGCCGGGCTCTCCTCTCCGCCGGGCTGGGCTCCGGCACCCGGCTGAGTGCAGGGGGGGCAGCGGCACCGCCGCGCGTTAGCGCGCAGTGCCCCGGGTTGAGCTGTGGGTATCGTAAAGGCTAAAGTTGGGGCCGGTGCCTCGGCGGCGCCTTCCCGGATGGGCGCTTCAATTATTAATCGCTGCCGTGAAGCCGCTTGGAAGAGCGAAGGGTTCGGGCTGGAGCCGATATCCTGGTGCGGCAGGGATGTGGGATGCTGTGCTCGTAGTTTTTGCCTCGGCGTTGGGGGTGGTGGGGTTGGTTGGGTGGGTGGTGTTTGGTTTTTTTTTGTTGTTGTTGCTGTTGTTTTTGCAAGAAAGAATTAGAAATACAAGGGGGATGCGAGCGCCGTGGCATCCGCTCGATCGCTGTGAAGGTTTCCAGCCTTTTCGAGCAACGAGCGTCTCTTGCGGCTCGGGAGCCGAGCGAGTGGGAGGCAGAAAATAGGAACTGCCGGGTCTAATGAAACAGTAACATCAATTATTCCCCAGCGCGAGACCACTTAAATCAACTGCAGAGGTGGTTTTGCTGTGGGAGCCCATTTGCCGAGCGAATTTAAGTCCAGAGAAAACACCGCTCCCGACATTTCCTTTGGCCCCCGTTTGCCTCCAGGCGCGATTTCGGAACGCTTTCCAGCGATGTTTTTGTTTTGCGAGTGAGATCCTGTGTGAGCAGAGAACGCCCAGGCTTCCCTGGCGACCAGCAGCCATTAGCCACGTACTGGTTTCAGTGCCAGGGTGCTGGTGTATGGCTCTGGAGAGCAGTTTATAATGCTGGTGCGTTGTGCCACTCGCTGTGTAACGCCCCAAAACCCCACAAACGGCCGTGGGGCTGAAGATGTGTTTGGCAGTTTCTGTGCTCATCTCTTGGACAAGTAGGAAAGCAGGAAGAGCGTGGGTTTGCTCAGGGTAAAAAGCCGCCTCTTAACTTTTCTCCCTGTTTTTTTTTCTCCTCCTTCCCCCCCTTCCAAAGTGGATATTTGGAGCCCATTCTCCAGTCATAGGGTTTTCACCTTCGAGCGTGGAATTCGTTCCTGTTTTCCCACCTGTGTACGCATCGACGCTGCCACCTCACGCGGGGAAAAGCTGGGTGGATAAAAGGCTGCCCAGCTGCAAAGTAAGTCCTGTCTCAGTGTGCTGGGGTAGTTTTAAGGCTCAGGTATATCAAGTGTCTGAGCCGTGGGCTTTGCGACTCCTGGGGGCGTGCAGAAGGCTGGTGGGTTGTCAGGCAGAGTCCCTGTGGAGGAGGGGTGTCGTAAGAGAGGGTGCACGGAGGAGGCTGCTTCCGCAGCCACGCGTCTTCGCTTCTCTGGAGCTGTAAAAATCCTGTCGTATCTTTACTATTGAGCTTGGTTACGCTGAGCAGAAGGGTTTAATTTTACTATCGGATGGATTATGAGAGTTTTCCGTTTTCCCTTTCTCCTTGGTACTTGCACTGTTTTTCCCCCAAAAAGGGATGCACGGCGTGGGCAGCGGTGACGTCACCGCGAGCGCTGCCGTGTCACTGGGGTGTCCCTCGCGGTCCTGCATCCTCATCCCGCCCACAGCTACCTATATCTGTATGTGTGCCCACCTGAATAGCTACAGCACGGCTTTGGCCCATCTCCCTCCCTCTCCCCATCCCCCTGGTTCGGAAGCTGACTGAATTCTGCGCTGCGGGTGGGCTCGTGCCCGAGCAGCTGCCGGTGGGATGCAGCCGCCTTCGGCGATGGGTTCTTCTTGTGATGCTGCATAGAAATCATTCTATGCTTGCAAGTTTGTCCCTGAGTTGAGATGCTACCTGTATTGTCATACTTAAAGACGCTTTATTCTCACCCCTGAGTTCTGTGTCTCAAGCCTTAACGTTCTTTTGTTCCTTTGTGTCGGACAGATATACTTGAATAACGCGTTCGCTCTGGATTCAGCCTGGATATATCCTGAGGAGTCACGGCTCTTCCAGGGGAGCGAGAAGCCTCTGTTGCTGACAAACCAGGTAGCGATGGCTATAGCCAGGCCGGCTGCTGCCTCCAGGCCTCTTCCCACCGTGGTGCTGGCGCCGCAGCTGATGCCAGGTCAGTGGGACTGGAATAACCAAGTGTTCCCCGGCGGTCGGTTGGGTTTGCAGTGCGTCTCCCAGAGATGCCTGAGCCGCTCCCCAGAGTGAGGTGTCAGCTGTTGGGCTGAGACTCTCTTGGCTGATCTGCCCCTTGGTGGCAAAGTGTGTCTCATCCTCTGAGTGACTTCCAAAGGAAGAAAAGGCTGTGTGCAGTTACAGAAGACAGTAGTAACAGGTTATTCCATACCTGGCAGCCAACCCTCATCATACTCGATGTGCTTTGAGCAGGGAGCTGCCAGCACAGTCCCTGTGCAATTCTCCTGCCAGCTGCTGATGCTGAGCATTTGGGTGCTCTGCACGGGCAGCTCTCGGTACAGAGCGACCTGTCTGTCCTCTTGTTAAGTCCCAGCCATGCACAATGGTACTTGTGACATAATGGTTTAACGAGCTCAGGCTGTGCCAGGGCAGGGTCAGAGGTAAGGGAAAAGTTGTGGGGCTGTGGCACAGGCTGCCCAGGGAGGGGGCTGAGTCCCCAGCCCTGGGGGTGTTCAACAGAGGGGAGATGAGGTGCTCAGGGCTCTGGGTCAGCACAGGACAGGGACGGTTGGACTGGATGAGCTTAAAGGGCTTTTCCAACCCTGTGATTCTGTGGTAAATTCCACTGGGCTGCGTGGCTCTGTATGGCACAGCTGCTAATGGCAAAGCTGAGCTTTATGCTTGGAAAAGGGCAGAAAAGCCTTTGCCCTAAAACTGAGTCTCTGTGTTGGTGCTACAGCAGTCGTGTAAGAGGTGAAATGCTGATAATGGTTAATGCCATAGCAATACAGACTGAAATTCACAATTAGGGTGTTGTTAATGGCTTGCTGTTGTTGTTCTGTCTGTTCTGAGACAGGAGGTCGTGTCTGTCTGTTGAGCAGAGCCCCTCATCCCCTGGCCCCTTACGCAGCACATGGGGAGTTTTATCGTGTTCTGCCAGGAGCACAGGGATTGAGTGGGAGTGTGCTGGGAGGGACCTTCGCCCTTTGGGTTCTTTGCTGGGTGGGTTCATTGCCACTGAGCATTGTTCTCTGCTGAAACACTCCAGTCGGTTTGGATTTGGATGCTGAAAGCTGCCTTTCCCTCCTGCCAGACTTGCCCTGGCGTGTGGCCTGGGGTGCCATGGGAGGACCTGAGCTCTGTCCCCACAGCACATGCTGTTGAACTGGGTTTTTAAGGAGCGGCGCGATGGTGAGGGAGGAGGGAGAGCTGCTGGGAGGAAGAGCTTGGGGTGGGAGAGGTGCGGGGAGCAGCACAAAGACCCCCCGACCGTCCTCCTAAGCCATCCCATCCTTCTTGAGACCTTATTTCTGATTGATGCCACCGATGCTAGCCCAGTACCATTCCAGGGAGGGGTGAGCCCCAGAGCCGTGCAGGGGAGCGTGCTGCAGCCATGGTCAGGAGCCGCTTCCTGGTAGTACTTGAAGTGTTTCCTACATAATCTTTACACTTAATATGAAGAGTAATAAAAATAACTGAGAGCAAATTGCTTAGTTACATGGTTTAAACAGAAGTTAATAAGCTTTCTGCGGGCTGTGTGGTGGCTGTGCTCATTCTCAGAGCCCGTCCTTCGGCAGGTTTGCCTTCTGCAGTTATTGGTAATGATATAATTGTTTTCTCAATGTATCAGCAATGTTACAAAGATAAAGGAACGAGGCGCTGGAGTTTGGCGAATGGTAATGTGTGTAATTTAACAGCCGTGAGCTCCAGCTACGAGGTGTTACTCTGTGTGAGGGAAGGAAGCAGCTATTATTCTCATGCATATTGCAAAACGTGAATGTATGTGCTCACATCTTGTGTATCCGGAGCCAACGGTGATGTTTTATTTCCCTACCCAGGAGCAGTAGTGTGTTGTGTGTCTCCTGGATCCCGTGCTCCCTGTATGGAAAGCAGGGCATCGCTGGTTTTGTGGAGAAAGGGTCAATGGCTTTGTCTCTTGTGTTGTGTTTTCTGCTGTGGGGATGAAGTCAGGGCTGCTCTGGTCCCGAGTCAGGTGTGCCCATATGGCATCCGTGTGTCCCATCCATCTCCATGTGGTGACGGGGGGAGCAGCTCCTCAGTGGCACCCCTTGGATGAGAGGTTGCCCTCCAGGGCATGCTGTCCAGGTTTTTTTTTGTTACTGGTGTTATTTTAGATGTTTGAAGGGATGTTCTTGCAATTTGGCAGCCCTGGGTCTCGGGGGCATCACCGACAGTAGTTCCTCGTGTTCTTGCTGCTGTGTTTGAGGAGGTTTAGCTGGGAAACCTTGGAGAGCAGGTGATTCCTGCAGCCCCTTGTGAGGGATGGGGCAGGAGTTAGGCAGCTGGAGGGTGGTTGGTGTCATCCTGTGAAGCTGCAGTGTTCCCTAGCAGTGCTTGGCAAGCTGCTGACGGCAGAGCCCGTGGCAGAGCTGCGCTCTGGCAGTGGCTGGGCAGCCAGGGGAGCGTCTCCGCTGAGGTCAGACAACGTTGTCACCTTGACTTTTGTTAGGCTGCGATGATGGCTTTCAGCCTGCAGCCCTTGAAATCCGTGTTGGCCTCCTGCTTGCTGGAGGGTGACTGAAGAGCGAGGTCAGCGAGTCGGTGACTCCTGTAATTGCCCACATGGTCCCATATTGTGCGGGCTCTCCAGGGAACGCTGCTGTGATGCGATGCCTCTTGCTAGGCCTGACCGTCTGCGGGCACTCCAGTAGAACCAGTACTGCAGTGTCATTACTGGATTCCTTGCTGAAGACCATAATCACAGAATCCCAGAATCCCCAGGCTGGAAAAGCCCTTTAAGCTCATCCAGTCCATCTGTCCCTGTGCTGTGCTGAACCAGATCCCTGAGCACCTCATCTCCCCTCTGTTAAACACCCGCAGGGGTGGGGACTCAGCCCCCTCCCTGGGCAGCCTGTGCCACAGCCCCACAACTCTTTCAGTGAAAAATACTCTGCAGCTCCTTTCAGGGTACCGTGCTTGGAGCAGATCAGCTCCATACAGGCCCAGGAATCCTGTCAAGAGACCCTCAGCCTGTGCAGAGAACTTCCAGCCCCATCTTCACCTTGCCTGGCCACAACCAGAGGTGCAGGTTGCTTCTGGCAAAGGCTTGCTGAGTAAAACCCCTCTAGAGTTCATAGGGCCAAGGTCATGGGCAGTTGCTCAGCAGCAGTTTGGAGACCTGTGTAACCCTGAGTTAGCATGTGTGTGGGAGAGGAGCTTTGGCGAGGGGGCTGGGTAAACACAGCCTGGGTGCTGAGCATCTGATTTCATTATGGAACATGGGACAGGCCTCAGATGGGTTTCCTCCCTCACAGTGTATTATTTCAACATGATTTGCATTTTCTTGCTGATCTTGAGCATCGCGCTGGCCCCAGTGTTACAGATGCCTCCAGGAATGGCTGCCGAGGCCTACACAGGAGAAGGTGTTGTGGCAAACCTGCCGCGTTCTTGGAGGTCTCTGTCAGGAGCCTCCCCAGAGCTGTGGGTGCTGGAGGGGACGCTGGGGAGGCGAGGACCTGCTGATGGTTTTTGCCTCTCACAGAAGGCTCAGAGTATCTTTTGCGTTTGTCATGGGGTCTGTCTAACCCAGAGTGAAGATTTTCCATGTTAGTCTCCTGGAAGAGAAATACTCCTCTTAAATCACATCTTTTCTTCTTGTGGAGTGATCTTTTCAGTAGAAAACACGTTCTGCTGAGGCAAAGCTGCGTTGCAGCCCCTGTGTTTCCACAGTGCCTCCGTGCCTGAAAGCAATCCGTTTGCTCTTGCATCATCCCTCCGTGTGGGAGCGAGCAATACCAGCACCAAGAGCTCCTGTGTGTTCTCCCACCACATCGCTTCAGCGTTACTGAGCCCACATGTAGATTAATATTTGGATTTTTTATTAGAGCATCCTTTCCTTTCTCTTAATCCCACCACCCCTTGCAGCCCTGAGCCAGTGTTTTTCCCAGCGAGTACCTGTGCTGGAGCTTAGACCCCTGCGCAGGTACCCGGGTGGTTTCCTACGCAGTTTCAGCTGGAATTTCACCCCTCACAACTCTGTGATGAAATGTGGCTGCTCTGTGTTGGATTTGGGTCCCATTCCCTTGGGGTTTTTAGTGGTTTTGAAATTCCTAGCCTAAGGCGTCCAACTTTCTGTAGTTCCTAAATGAGGCTTTCAGGAGCCCTCTCCACAAGGTTGATGCTGGGAGCCTTCTCTCTTACTACTTTATTTTTTAATCAGTTTTTGGGCCTCTCAGATCAGATTTATTTATTTTTTTAAAACGTTTTTCTTTATTTAATGTGTGTGTGCTGGGGCTCCCCGTTTGTGAGACAGGAGCAGCACCACAGGAACCTGAATACCCCCAAAGTGCTGTGAAACCCTGTTATTCATGGAGCATTCAGGCACTGAAGATGAACCTTTGTTAAATCCCTGGGAGTGTTTGACTTTGGTCCCAGGCTTCACACTGCTGCCATGAGCCAGCAATGTGCCCTGATGGCTAAGAGAGCGAATGGGATCCTGGGGGCATCAAGAGGAGTGTGGGCAGCAGGTCACAGGAGGGGATCCTCCCCCTCTGCTCTGCACAACCTGGAGTGTTGTGTCCAGTGCTGGGCTCCCTGGGATCAAACAGCCAGGGATCTCCTGGAGAGAGTCCAGAGGAGGCTGAGGAGATGAAGGGTCTGGAGCATCTCCCCTGGGAGGAAAGGCTGAGTGAGCTGGGGCTGTTCAGCCTGGAGAAAAGCAGCCTGAGAGGGGATCTGATCAATGGGGATCAATAGCTGAAGGGTGGGACCCAGGGGGACATGGGCAGCTTCTTCTCAGTGGTTTGAGAATGCAAATAAAGAGCTTGCATATTGCTTCAGAAAGACCATATAAAGGGTATATATCCCTCTGTGAGTGGGGTTCAGGATCTCAGCACCACTCACTCTTGTTAACTCTATGGTCAAAGTATTTCACTTCTATTGAACTGAATTGGTGCTTAATTTTATATGGCTTCTGCAGCATGCACATTTAACCTGGGAACTCTCAAAATATTTATTTTAACTATACCTGGGAAGTATTTCAGCTCCCTGGAGAGGCCACGCAGTGCTGGGTGGGATCTTTCCTGGGAGCGTGGAGTGCCACTGTCCTTTTCCTGTGCTGAATTAATACCAGGGATGAGGGTGTGAGATGGAACGGGAGGCTCGGTGCTTGGGGAGCTCCAATAGCAATGGAGTGCTGTGTGTTTCCATAAGCATGGAGAGATCCCTTTGTATTGTCATTGCATCTTTGGGCTATTTGGGGTGAAAAGGAAGAGGCAGCGGGGCAGTGCCTGCGTTGGTGCCCCTTGGTCCTTTCCCCAAGGAGGGCATCCTACCCTAGAAGAACTCTTGCAGGGTCTTTGGCCAGTAGCTCCTGGGCCAAAAGGATAAGCAAAACCCAGCAATTCATTGGAGCATTAAAAAAAGTGGTAAGCAACGTCACACTCATGTGTTAGTACTTTTTATTTCTCTGAGACAGATGAGAAGATCAAAGGGTCTTTAACCTCCATGAATTCTTTTCCCTCTTATTTTTTTTAATGTGGGTCTCTTGGGAATGAGATTCGTAGCCCTTTGGTAGAGATGTGTTTCTGTAGGCAGAACTGAAGACACAGACTGAGAGGCTATCATCATAAGTGCAATTTAAAATTCATTACATTGTCTGTACAGGAAGTTTCCACAATATGGGTAATTCTTTTATATGAAAGGGAAGGTTCTGAATAAGGGTAGGAGTGGATCTTTATCTCCCAGGTGTTAATAGCCTTGGCTTTTGTCTCGTTAAATAAAGTAATTTCTGTTCTTTTAGCTGTTTTGTCTTCAAGAGGGAAGATCTCAGGGGTTCAGATTTGATCATGTCAGGTGGTGTCAATAGCCCAAAGGCAGTTTGGGTTGCTCTGCCTGGTTGCAGAGGCTGCCTGTGAGTGTGGAGAGGGCCCCGGTGCAGGGCCAGGGAGCAGAGGAGTTGGGTGCATTTTGGAAAGGGCATCAAGCACGCTCTGTGCTGGAAAAGATCCATCTGGTGGGTCTTGGTCACTGATGGTCCCCTTCCTCCCTGGCAGGTGATGGAGACTACCTGGGGGGCAGAGTGGTGCATGACTTAGAGTGTTCTGTAGGACCACCGTGTCCGTCTGTCTGTCGGGTGTGGACACTTGGTGTGGGGAAGGCTCCCGGCCTGCTCTTGGTGCCCCTAAGAAGGAGACGCTGGCTTTTGGGGGGTGGAGGTTGTGCTGTTCCACCAAGCTGTGTGCCAGCCAGACCTGGCAGTGTGTCCCAGGCTGGGTTCTCCCACACCAGGAGCGGGACCCGGCCGTCCTGCTGTGTAACTGGCAGGTGGAGATCTGCCACATGAATGTGGGGCTTCTAGATCAAGAGCAGGATGTGGGTTAACATCTCACAAGTGTGTCGTGGATGATGCTGTGTGAGAAGAGAAGGAGGAGAAGGCATAATGAAAACTGTTCCTCTGCTCCAAAGGGGTCTACCTTTTCTAGGCCTTTGATTTGGTGATCACCCATCACCCTTTGTGATGGGCTTGCTGGATGGTTCCAGTGCCTTCACTGTGTTTTCGTGTCAGTGAAGTCCCTCTGGATGATCTCCTCATTGTCTCTTCAGTTGCTTTACACCAAAACATGCTGCCTGCTGCGGATGTGTCCCCCAACCTGTCCGGCTGGGAAGAGCAGAGCTGGAGGGACAGTGGAATGGGGTCTGTGGTTTGGGCAGACAAGTCCCACCTCAGCACCAGGGTGTCGTGCCACTTGTCAAAAACACACTTGGGGAACCCCCATCGCTAGGAGAAACCAGCACTGTTTGTCTCCCATTGAGGGGATACTGATGGCAGCATCTCAGCACCACGCTGCTGTTTGCAAGGCATTTGGCTCTTGAAATCCCTGTGAATGTGAGGTGGGTAAATGAGGACTCTAAAAAACCCTCTCGAGAAATTTTTGGAAGTACTTACGGCAAAATCTGGCTTATTTCTGAGAGCTTCTCTCCAGCTACGCTGAGTGAAGGTCCCTGCCTCTCCACAGCCCCTCTTGGGCTGGCTTCCAGTTGCTTTGGCAAACCCTCCCTTGTGTGAGAGGTTGCTGAATGGCTGAGGTGATTGTTCAGCTGACTGCAGAGCGAAAGAGGGGGCTGGCTGACACCCAGCCACCCTGTCCGTGCTCTCCTCTCAAGTATTAACAATTACAGGGGTAGTCCTTTCTTCACAGCATTATTTAGCAGGAGGAAGGGAGGGAGAACTTCATCAAAGGCAGGGAAATCACCCAAACTTCTCTTTCAACTGACTGATGAAACTTTAATAAGGGGATTGATGAAACTTTAATAAGGAAGCCCTGCTTCAGGAGTGTTACTCATCAGTGCTGGTGGAAGGCTTCAGCTACACAAGCAACTGAGGCTTAGTGTTCCTGCGCTGCTCTCCTGGGCTCTTCAGGGAAATACCATCTTCTTCTCCAGAAGAAAAGAATCTAATGAGAAGTAAACAACCTCTCTGCTCCTGTACCCACTAGGAAACCAGTAGACAAGTCGTTTTTCTGGACAATGTTGGTTTTTGTAGGAATCACAGAATCACAAGGTTGGAAAAGCCCTTTGAGCCCATCCAGTCCAACCGTCCCTGATCCGTCGTCTGTGCTGACCCAGAGCACCTCATCTCCCCTCTGTTAAACACCCCCAGGGCTGGGGACTCAGCCCCCTCCCTGGGCAGCCTGTGCCACAGCCCCACAACTCTGCCAGGGAAGAACTTTGCCCTCCCAGCTGAGCTGACCCTGCCCTGGGGCAGCTTGAGCCCATTGCCCCTTGTCCCATCTCCTGTCCCCTGGCTGCAGAGACCATCCCCCACCTCTCTGCACCCTCCTGGCAGGGCAGGGGAGGTGGATGGGGAGAAGGTCTCCCCTCAGCCTCCTCTTCTCCAGGCTCAACACCCCCAGCTCCCTCAGCTGCTCCTCAGAGGATTTGCCCTCCAGCCCCTTCCCCAGCCTGGTTGCCCTTCTCTGGACTCGCTCCAGGACCTCCATGTCCTTCTGATGGTGAGGAGCCCAGAAACTGTAGGAGTTACAGAGGGTGCTCTGTAGATTTTTCCCCAGTGCCAGCAGCTGGAGTTAGGAATGAGTGCGAGCTCTTGGAGGCCAGGTGTCAGACCTGACCTAGTGCCTGTGCTAGTCCGTGGGTGAGCAAGCAGCAAGCCTGTTATTTATTGGCTCAGTTTGGATGCTGATTTTTTTTCTTTAATGTATTTTCTCTCTGTTTCCATTGTGACTCTGGCCAGATGATCCGTTTTTCATCTGCCCACGGTTGAACGCTCAGAACTCCAATATTTGTGGGGTGTTGCCTGCGTGCCTGTTGCAGCACCTGCCTGTGTGCTAATCACTCACGTTCGTCTTGGCACTGGCAATCATAATTGAAATAGGAAAAGTTTGTGTTGCTGTGGGTTGGGTTGGGGTTTTTTTGGTGATGCTTACTGAGAATATTTGATTGTGTTTTGCTAACGCACAGAGCTTGTTTCCTTGGCAGATAATGATGTATAAAGAGTTAGGAGCAAAGCTGCCAGGAGTTCGTATCGCAGCCAGCCTCATGAGTCCCAATTAGCCACCACCAACGCAGGTTCCTTTCCAAAAACCACTGACCCAGCCTTTCCCCCAGCACTAACTGGCTGCAAAGTGCCACTTGGCACCTCGGAGTCAAAACTTTGTGGGTGTCTGGAGCCAGGGAGGGATGGAACAGCCTGGATGAGGTCCCTGTGTTGGGGAATATGACGTTACCCTGGCGCTGCTGCAGCCCCCCTACCAGAGCAGCAGTGTTACAGGAGGATGCATTACCTCATGCTGCCCACAGCCAGGTCCCTGCTCTCCTCACAGAGGTGCCTGGAGGAAAACAAACTCCTGCAAACTCCAGGGATGCCTGGAGCAAGGACTCTGATCAAATAGTCTTGTCTCTTTTTCTTCTTTTCTTTTTTTTTTTTTCCAGAGCTACAGTTGGCTCTTATTGCCTGAAGGATTTCCACATGAACTGAAAACATTTGCTAAATGACATAATAAGCTAATGATTGCTTAATTTTTGAATACATAGCTCAGTGTAGAGGGAGTAACAGCTGGTGTTTGTCAAATTAGGTTTTCTCCTTAAGATTTTTACTACTCATTTTCTTGTTTATTTAACATATTTAGTGGAGATGGAGCTCTGAAGGTCTTCCCCCCGAGCTTGCCAGACTCAAAGGTAAATGTTAGATAGTCTGAAGTGTGCCTGAGCCTGGGTTTGGAGGGATTCTGCTGGGCTCCTGTGTGGAACCACGGGAAGTTTCCTGCGTGGCATATTTGCAGGATGATGTATGTGAGTGTGTAAAGCCTGTCAGCCCTGGGCACCTGTGTGTGTATCACAGGAGGAGGGACAGGCAGATGCCCAACGCTGGATGGGTGACAGGGCAAGTAACAAAACCACCCAGGCTTGGAACCAGGCAGCTTCTCCTTAGGAGAGAGTCGGAATCAGGGTGGTCATGTGCTGTTACGAGGCTGTAGGAGCTTTGAAGAAAACACCAACTAACGTGTTCAAATATTTGAGTTTTATTATTGAGGGGTTTTTCATTTAAATTAAGTAGCTCAGCATGGGCTGTATATGACTCACCGCTGTCTTGTCCCCCCAGGTTCCAAGGGTATGTTCATGTATATGGGGTATTAGCAGCTAAAGATGCACCGACTACACACAGGGTGTGTTTAGTAATAACCAGTAGGAAAGGGGCTTTGAGAGTCCTTAGGAAATAGATCATCTAATATATAGTGTCATGGAATCACAAAAATGTCTTGATTGGAAGGGACCTTCCAGATCATCAAGTCCAACCATTCCCCCACTAACCCATGTCCCTCAGCACTGCATCTACCCATCTTTTACATCCCTCCAGGGATGGAGACCCCACTGCCCCCCTGGGCAGCCTGTTCTGATGGCTGACAGCCCTCTCCATGAAGAGATTTTTCCTAACATCCAATCTAACCCTCCCCTGGTGCAAGTTGGGGTCTCACCAAGGTGGGCATGCGAGCAGCAGCAGCCAGGTGGGAAATGCTGGCAGACTTTTGTTCCATCTTGTGTTGTAATTCAGAGCGCTGAAAATATCACCTTGGGTAAATCCACTGGGTTCCTACGGAAAATAAAGTCTCTTGCATGTCACTCTCCCACAGGTGGTTGCCAGAATAGCCTTAAACCAGTCAGCAGCAACCAGACCCTGGCGTTGGCCACCGCTGCAATGGTGTCGGTGGAGCCCGAAGCCCCCCAGGGACCGTCGGCGCCGAGCATCCAGCCCTGCCACGTGCTGACCTTCTCCCCTATCAAGATTCCAGTCCTGGCTTCGCCTTTTCCAGGTAAGGTCACTGCTGGTGGCACGAGCAGGCAGGTTTTTATGTTCACTGTGTGGCAGAGAGGGGCTTCTGAGCCCGAGTCTTGCTGTCGGGGTGTGCTTTGGAAGAGTGAATGTGCGGGGATGGAGGTGCCGTTACCACCATCCAGGATTCAAGGTGTTTTTTCCGGTGCTGCTTAGAAGTGTTCTCTGGAAGAGGGTGTAAAAGGAGGTCAGAACTCTGTATGTGTTCGCAGTGTTGATGCTGCTGTGATGTCTGCAGGCAGCATGGGACCTGAGCTGTGTCCTGACACCGTGGTGAGCTCTGTATGGGATCCTGGGCATGGTGCATCCTCGGGCCAGGACTCGAGAGGTATCGCTAGGTGTGCAGTGATCTTTGGTTGAGGCTTGGGTAGCTCGTTTGGGTGTCTGTGGCTACAAAACATGCTGGAGGAGCGTAGCTGTGGGTTTGTGTTTTTCCTGGTGGGTTTAGGTGTGGTTCCTTAGTGGGAAAACGCTGTCTCTTGGCACGACTGTGTGAAATAACCATGTTATCCAGCAGGGAGGTGCCACAGCATCCCAGACTCGCTGTGGAAGCTGCACCCATTTAAAGTCTTTAAGGGTAATTTTTGGAGCTGCCCGTGCTTTGGGTGCTGAGGGCCATGTTTAGAAATGCTGTGCCTATACAGAGTAAGTTAAACATTTTAATGAGGGTGCGTCTCCCATCCCTTTGGTTCCTGAAGGGTACCACCGGCAGCGAGAGCGAGGTTGGGCTTTGCAGAGGGTGGGCAGCCCGGGCCCTCGGCATGCAGATGAATTCTCTTTCTGAGAGATGTATCTTAGTTAATTACTGTTCCCCTTGTGCAGCTGCTGGAGTCAGCTGGAGAAATGCCTGCCGGTGTGTGCAGTGGGGGGTTTGTGTCCAGGGAGTCTGGAGAGCCAGCTCATCCCTAGGAGTGAGGTACAACAAGTCTTGCAGGCTTTGCTGAGTGTCGTGGTTGAGCTGCAGCCGGGGACTGGGCACCGCGCAGCTGCTCTCAGGGGGAAGGGCTGGGCAAGGGAAAAGAGTTAAAAAACCAAGGGCAAACCTGGTGGGTTGGGGTAAGGATGGTTTACTGGGACAGCAGAGAAAGAGATAGAACAACAACAGGAATTATAGCTAAATACACACAGTGATACCCAGTGCAGAGCCTCACGGAACAGCACAGCTCAGACCTGTCCCGAAACTGGACTGCCCCCAGACTGCATGTACTGGAGCTGTCCACTCCTCCCCCCACCAGCCCCCCTTTATGCTGAGCATGATGTGATTGGCATGGAATACCCTCTTTGGGCAGTTTGTGTCACCTGTTGTGACTGTCCTCCCCCAGCTTCCTGGGTGCCCCCCACCTTCTCATTAGCAGGGCAGGATGAACAACTGAAAAGTCCCTGACTGCTGGGCAACGGCTAAACCATCCCTGTGTTACCAGCACTGCTCCCATCCCATATCTCACACCCATCACAGCACCAGCCTCTGGAAAGAACATTAACTCTATCCCAGCCAAACCCAGGACGTGGAGATCGGGTGGTGCTGAAGCACAACCAGAGAGCGGAGCTCTCGCTGTCCTTGGGCAGGGAGCTGGTGCTTCCCTGTGAGTGGTGTCCCAGCCCTTCTACCTACCTGTGAGTGTCTTGGAGCAGGGTCCTGAGGGGGAAAACCCCATTCTCTGTCCATGCTGAAAGCCAGCAGCACATCCCAGATGTGTTCTTCCCTGAATCGGGATGCTGAGGTGTTCTGGGAAGGGGCTGTTGCAGGGCTGTTGGTTCACAGCCGCGGAGGCGAGCTCTGCGTGTGCTGTGTCAGCGTGACGTGGTGTTACAACGCGGGGCAGCTCTGCCATTGGGTCAGTGGGTCGGGGTGCAGTGATAAACGTGTTGGGCCATGATAATTGTTGCTTTCCTTTCGGATGAGCGTGTGGTAGGCTATCAGACAGCACGCTGGGAGTGCCCGAGCAATCATCCCATTATCAATCACTGGCGGGGAACCACGTGCTTCTGGGGGTTTTCTCCTACAGAATATATAGCAGCTTCTTGGGAAGGAAAGCTTGAGGATGCCCAGTCCATGCACGATAAACTGGCGATTCAGCTAACTGTTCTTCTCTATTAATCACCCTCTCTGGGGGGACGCCGCTGCCTCTGCTTGCATAAAACACTTCTATGAAACTCCCTTTCACTGTGCTGGCAGAGGAGAGAGCTGGGAGCTGCTGGGTTTAGATGATTGCTGCTGGAGGGACAGCTTCCCTGGCTCGTGCTGAGCTGGAGGGGAGCGGGACAGAGGGTTTGGGTGTCTGCAGGCAGGGAGCACAGCACTGCGTCTGGGCTGATTGGATATTAGGGGGAATTTCTTTCCAGAGAGAGTGGTGAGGGGCTGGAACAGGCTGCCCAGAAAGGGCCCCATGTCTGGGGGTGTTCAAGGCCAGGTTGGATGGGGCCCTGGGCAACCTTGTGTAGCTCCAGGCCTGAGGTTGGTGTCCCTGCCTGTGGCAGGGGGTTGGAGCTCTCTGATCCTTGGGGTCCCTTCCAACCCAGACCAATCTGGGGTTGGGAAGAGAATAACCATCAGAGCCTGGGGCAGGTGTGTTTGCCTTGATCTGGGTGTGATTTTCAGCATAAACATGGTAATTAGTGAACTTTCCACGTTCTCCTTGCCTGAAGTTTATGCAGGCAGCGTTCATGTAACGGGAGTGGCTTTAGGAAAGAGGAGATGAGCTTATTTCCATCTTAGATCTTTGGGTATGTTGGTGCCTGTGTCAGAATGTTGTGTGCTTGGTTACACACTGCTCGCCGATGGTACTGAGGATGGGTGTTGTAATACCACCGTGTGCATATTACACTCATCATCACAGCAGCCTGTGCAATCAGTAATCTTGTAATTGAATATTTGCTTTTAAGGATGCCTTTTAATATGACAAGTTTTTGTGGCCTTACAGTTCACCTGTGCCACTTTTAACCAGCCTAATTACTAACTCATTGAGTTAGCAAGAAGTATTATTCCCCCTGCCCTTCAGAGACCACACCAGTGGGCAGGTCCTTCATGGACTGGGCTGTGAGAAGGCCACCACGCACCCCTACCCCAGCTCAGTAAGAGCTGTGGGAGCCTTACTAATGGTTTGAATGGCCACAGGGTCACATCTACAACTAAGGAGAAAGTGTTTGATGAGACTGAACAGTCTCAAAGTCCTGGTGTGTGTTGCTGCAGAAGGATAAAGCCAAATGCAGACGGCACGTGATGCGTAAAGCTGATGGTGCCTGGAAACGATGGAGGCTCCAGGAGACTGCAAGGAGAGCTGAAATAAAAAATAGAAGTAAGCCTAAATTAAATAGAATGTGAAGTTAAAAGTCTGTTTGAACTCTGTCAGGTGATGGTGCTGGCTCTTCTAGCTGTGCCCTGGGGAGATGTAGTGGGAGGTCTCAGGAGTCTGGGCTTCTGCTTCCAACTGGAAGGAAGCACTCCTCCTTCTGCTCTCTACGTTTCCAGACTGGTTTGGTTTGGTTGGCCATTGCTCATTTGGCTGTTTCTTAAAAAAAGGTGTGTGGGAATACCTGGGGAAGCTCCCTTCTGGAGAGCAGCTCGATAGTGTTTGTAGGAATGTGATGTTTGAAGTTGCTGCAGACAAAAGCTGATACCCCTTAGACTCGACTCCCAGATTGTCTCCTCTTCAGCCATTCCTGCCTCAAAACTGCTGAACTCAAGTCCCATGGTCTTAGATGGTTTATAATATAGTTGTGAGGTATTTTCACAGCTGCCAGATGTGTTATTCTGGTTTATTTCTACCAGAATGTAGAATTCTGAATAAATTCACTGTAGCATTTCCTGACAAGCTCCTGGCACACTGCACTGACACCACTGCCGTTCACAAGTGAAGTCCCTTTCTTCCTCTGGTATTTTTAAACAAAGTTAAACATTTCAATTTCCCTTTGTTGACAGGGTCCTTGATGTACCTGTTTTCCTCTATTGAGGTTTCACTGGTTTAAGGAGGTGTCTGTTATCATTTGCTTATGTGAGGTCTGCTCTAATGTGCTGAGTGGCAGCAGTGGCCCCTCGGGGAGCTTGACTGGAGCAGGGTTTTGAGTTTGAAGCTGGTAAGAAGGAAGAACTGTGTGGTGTCTTCCACATAGCATAGGGAGCAATGCCGGATTCACCCCATCCCTCCCCCAGCATCACTTGCTGTTCAGTTCTCCTTCCAAATGGGTGATGGTCTGTGCTGGGGGATCGTGTGTGGCCACAGTCCCCAGAGTAAAACTCAAGTTCCTGGGGATGGAGTGGGTCAGAAGCTCGGTGTGGGTGGAAGGTCTCCATGCAGTGCTTCTATGCTGTCTGCTGAGCATGGGGACACACATTTTCAGTCGCTGTACTGTGGCAGGGAGGGTCCAGCAGCGTGGTTGGAGCTCCAACTGGGGCTACTCCTTCCTTTTCTTTCCTTTTCTTTCCTTTCTGCCTAGGGAGGTGGTTGAGTCACCTTCCCTGGATGTGTTTAAAAAAGGGTATAGATGAGGTACTTAGGGATATGGGTTAGCTTAGGATGGGAATGGTTGGATCTGATGATCTTAAAGGTCTTTTCCAACCCAGTGATTCTGTGTTTCTTTCTTCTTTTTTCATCCTTGGTGGTTCTGCTCCTGTGTGTCAGCAGGCAAAGCGTTCCTGTAAATATTTGATGTCAGCCTTGCTGGTAACCTGGGGTCTGTGCCAGGTTTAACAGAAAGACTAAGCAGGAGCTGGTGGTGGAGAGTCAGGGCCTGGGTGCTCAGGGCTGCATCTTCCTGCTTCTTTGTGCTGCTGGTAAAGAGAAAACTGAATTTCCCAGCACACTCCAGCCCTGGCATTGAATAAGGCTCTGTCTTTAAAAATAGCAACCCAAAATGCAATAAACTTCAGGAATTTAAACAGTTACGGGGAGTAACTCAGGTGTGGGTTATCGAGTGATCTCTAATGCTGCCTTTATGGCTCCTGTGTTAAGAATTGGGGCGTTTATTCCCTTCCCTTCCCACTCAGCTCCTCGGCGATGCGGGAGGCAGAGGCAAGGTACCACTCAGTGCTGACGGGCTCGGGAAATTAGCAGCGAGTACAAATATTAAAAAAGGCACCATCTGCCACACAAACCATTTGCCACCTGTTCCCCTTGCTTTCAGAATTATTTAATGGTTTAAATGGAATGTTTTAGCCTGCCACAGAACAGCTGGGAAGTGACTAAGTATTTTTCCTATCGGTGCTGTAACGGCCAAGCAACATTACATGTTGAAACCAGCTATGGGCGCCAGCGCCTTCTGCATGCTCCTTCATGTGCCTGTCAGCTTGTTGGTTAGCAAGCTCTGCTGATACCAGACACGTTTGGTGATGATTTTTATGGTGGCTTTTGGAAGCAGCAGCCTCCCTTCTGCAGCGATGCCCGTTCCTCAGCGGACACCGCGCTTAGTGAGGGCTCAGCACAGCTCAGGGGGAGGTACTGGGGCTGCTCCTGGGAAAGCCTGGAGCTCAGCTCAGCATCTTCCCTCACCTACTTCGTGCAGCTCCTGGAGGTGAGGTTGAATCACAGCATCACAGGCTCACAGGATCACAGGGGGTGGCAGGGGCGTCCAGAGCCCATGGGGTCCCACCCCCTGCCAAAGCAGGGTCCCTAGGACAGGGCACACAGGTCGGTGTCCAGACGGGGCTGGAATCTCTCCAGAGAAGGAGACTCCACACCCCCTGGGCAGCCTGTCCCAGGGCTCCCTCACCCTCACTGGCAAGAAGTTCTTCCCCACATTGGGGGGAACTCCCTGGGCTCCAACTTGAGCCCATTGCCCCTTGTCCTGTCCCCACAGACACTGAGAAGAGGCTGCCCATGTCCCCCTGGGTCCCACCCTTCAGCTATTGATCCCCATTGATCAGGTCCCCTCTCAGGCTGCTTCTCTCCAGGCTGAACAGCCCCAGCTCACTCAGCCTTTCCTCCCAGGGGAGATGCTCCAGGCCCTTCATCATCTCCTCAGCCTCCTCTGGACTCTCTCCAGGAGATCCTTGGCTTTTCTATACTGGGCAGCCCAGCACTGGACACAACACTCCAGGAGGGGCCTGACCAGGGAATGAGTGGGACGAGGTGGGATTTTTGTTTTTCCAGGAAAAGAACATGACAGACTTGAGGAGGGAGGTTAGACATGTCTAGATCTTTCTGGGTAGGACCTCTAGACCTTTCCAGTTTGTTCTGCTGGAGGGCCTGGGCTGGCCAGTGAGGGTGGAGGAGAGTGACTCCAGGAGTCATGGCAATGGAACTGGTGTTGAACACTGAGCTGCATTTGTCCATCCTCTGTGGAGACTGCCAATGCTTCTCTTTTTCGTTAATTAATCTTGTTAAGGATAAAAAGGACACCCAGTCAGTAAATGCTGGGAGATCTGGTGCTGTTCTGGGCTTTCCAGTCCACCGCTCCCTCTCTGCTGGTGGGGCCACAGGGCCCCCAAGTTCTCATTCCCATCGTTAAGGTGATTCTCTCAGAGTTAATTTTCCTTGGGCATTTGTTATCTAAGATCATCTGGCTGTAACATGTACAGCAGTTCCTAGGTTGGATGTAAGCAATAAAGAATGGTTTTGGACAATCAAAGTGGCAATCCCAGCAATTCCATCCAGAAATGGGATGTTCAGCCCCTCAGGAAGCTTTCCCTTCCCCTTCCTGGGTGTCCTGCGTGTCTCAGAGTAACACAGGCTTGGCTTTGCATACTGAGTAGTTCTAACAAGCTCCTTGTAAATGAACTGCCCGGCTTTAATGCTGTGTAACGAAGCAAGCAAATGAATGTTTATAGTTATTAAAGTGATAACTTCCTGCTCGAGCTAATATTCAGCATAGCATTACAGCTCGGTTTGGTTGCTGTGCTGGCACACGCAAGGGAGGCTCGTGAGTACAGTGGGCTTCTGAGGGAAGATAGTGCCAGGGATCCCAGGGATTTGGGTACTGGTTTTCTGTGGCTGCTGGGCAGTGAAGCACTGCTGGAGGCTAGAGGTGCCCAGATGGGAAAGGGATGGTGGCTCCAAGGGTGGCTCGTGGTGTTGGTGGGAGAATTCAGATGTCAGTTCTGGGTGGGCTGACTGGTGTTTGTGGGAGAGGGGCTTGGGGGCAGACAGGCTGCCTGGGAGGGAGACACAGAGCAGGGAGAACTTTCTGATATCACAGGCTCACAGAGCTGTAGGGGTTGGCAGGGCCCTCCAGAGCCTATGGGGTCCAACCCCCTGCCCAAGCAGGGTCCCTAGGACAGGGCACACAGGTCGGTGTCCAGACGGGGCTGGAATCTCTCCAGAGAAGGAGACTCCACACTGGGCAGCCTGTCCCAGGGCTCTGAATCATGAATCTTTCACAGCATCCCCACTGAAAAGTGAAGTAAATCATGGAACACTTACTGGGGCAGTTATGTGGATGGACCAAACTGGCTCTGTGGTTCGTGGTCTGGAATATCCCGTGCAGGGCTGGGCTCCCTGAGGCAGGAAGGATGGGGAGCTACTGGAGAGGGGACAGCAAAGGGCTGCAGAGATTCTGAGGGGACCAGAACATCTCTCTGATGCAGAGATGCTGGGGGACTCAGGGCTGCTCAGCCCAGAAAAGAGAAGCCTGAGGGGGATCTTCTCAGTGCTGAGAAACCCTTGAGGGGTGGACTCAGGAGGATGGGTCAGTCTGTGTTCAGGGGTGCCCAGGGACAGGACAAGGGGCCCAGGGCATAAATTGGAGCAGAGGAAGTTCCCCCTGACCCAGAGGAGGAACTTCTTTGCTGGGAGGGTGGCAGAGCCCTGGGCCAGGCTGCCCAGAGAGGTTGGGGAGTCTCTGTCTCTAGAGACGTTCTCACCCCGTGGTGCTGGACACTGTCCTGTGCAGCCTGCTCGAGGGAACCCTGCTCTGTGGGGAGTTCGAAGGGGTGATCTCCAGAGGTCCATGCCAACCCCCCACCGATCTGGGATGCTGTGATTCTGTGATGCAGACAGGGTGTACAAAGTGGCTGCCATTTCCAAGGCATTAGGATGATGTCTGTCGGAGCCTGTCTTACGGATCTGTGGGAAAGCACATCCCTCATCCTCCTTTGCCTGGAATATTGTTGATGTGACTGACGAGGAGAAGAAAGCAAGATCTTCTGGCAGGATAAAAATACACTTGCAGAGGGAATGTACTGCTGTGGCACTTCATCTTCTCTCTTGCGAGAATCCTACGGCCAAACTGGTACCAGTTACAAATTAGTCTTGCCTCATTTATGCTGTCTTCTTGGATGAACTGCTGTTTTCTCTGGTGGGAAACAGAAGAAGCTGCTTCAGTGTCTTGAAGGTAATCTCAAATACTGACAATAGCAAAAACTTAATTAAATATTTCATGTAGTAGTTAGCAAAGACAAACAACCCAAATCCTTTCATTCATGCCCAACTGTTTGCTTGGTAAATGTCAGGAAAGTCAGACTTAATTTACTCTGTGTTTAACTGCTTGTTAAAACAAGTAGTAGGGTTTTTTCCTTTGAAAAATGCCAGTGTACTGCTGCAGAGAGAGTTCAAATCGGATTTGAGGCATCAGTAATAGCATTTACACTGTTAAAATACCTGTGGGGTGGTTTTTCCCTGTCCAAGAGACGAGTGAGTGGTGCAGGCCCAGGCTGGTGCTGCTGTGATGCTTGATCAGTCCTGATGCAGTAGTCAGGCACTCTCCCTGCGGGCAGCACAGGCACTGAAGTGGTGATGTTCCACCCTTTCCCAGCCAGATGGGCCTTGGTGCTGCCCTGTCATGTGGAGAGTGGCTGGCTCCCTGGGATAAAACAGCCAGGGATCTCCTGGAGAGAGTCCAGAGGAGGCTGAGGAGATGCTGAAGGGCCTGGAGCATCTCCCCTGTGAGGAAAGGCTGAGAGAGCTGGCGCTGTTCAGCCTGGAGAGAAGAGACTGAGAGGGGATCTGATCAATGGGGATCAATAGCTGAAGGGTGGGACCCAGGGGGACATGGGCAGCCTCTTCTCAGTGTCTGTGGGGACAGGACAAGGGGCCATGGCCTCAAGTTGGAGCACAGGGAGTTCCCCCCAATGTGGGGAAGAACTTCTTGCCAGTGAGGGTGAGGGAGCCCTGGGACAGGCTGCCCAGGGGGTGTGGAGTCTCCTTCTCTGGAGAGATTCCAGCCCCTGTCCTAGGGACCCTGCTTTGGCAGGGGGTGGGACCCCATGGGCTCTGGAGCTCCCTTCCAACCCCTATAATTCTGTGACTCTCTGCAGTGCACTGTACATTCTGGTTCTGCCCTTCCCTGCTTCGCAGTGGTTTGGCTTTGCTGGACAACCCTCAGCATCATTGTGTGTGTCCGGGAGGTTGGGAGCCCCTCTGTGGGATGTGTAGCTCCTCTGTCTCACAGAAGGGCTGTGATGGGTACTCGGGGGGGTCTCTTGGGTCTTGCTTGCTGCTCTAAGGGCTGATTCCCTGGGATCCACAAGGACAAGGTCTCCTTTTCCTCCTGAGATGCTCACCTGCCTGCCAACGTTCCTAAAGCATGCTCCTGGGGCAGTACCACATGTCGGCATGTTTCATACCTTGGCTCAAATACTGCATTTCAGATCAGTGCAGCTCCTCCTCCCTGGCTACAGAAGACCCCTTTCCCCCACCAAAAGACTTTTCAATACAGGATTCTCCCTCTTCCTGTCGTTCCCATTGCAAACACAAAGGGAGCTGAGGTTTCCATGGCTCAGAGGCTCAGCTAACCTTCGTGTGCTGCAAGCAGAGCATTAGTCTGGAAGAAAAACCCCAAATTGACTGAAATAAAGAAGCAGATCTTGCGAGGGTAGTACAGTAGTTCCAAGAAGTGAGTCGTTAGACTGCTCCCCTCCAGGAAAAGGCGCCGGGCGAGAGTTACTGCTTGTGATGCTGAGTGTTAAATCAGAGCTGAAGGAACGTGCTGTTGTGGTGGCTGCTGCTGTTCCCTGGAATTTATTTCTGCAATTAAGCCATTAGGAGCTGGGTGTGCATTGCTGAGGCTTAATACTGCTGGGGTTTAATGCAGAATAACTCAGGGTATGGTGATGCAAAGCCATCCTGTGAGCTGTGCCATGGCACCTGCTGGAAGTCATGTAGGAACGGTGAGAGCGGTACCCAGGAGGGAGTTAGAGCTGTGTGAAAGGTAGGAGATGCACCAGGAGTGATGCTTGCTTAGGCACGGTGGCTGTGAGGAGGCAAAGGGATGAACGCTTTCGCCTTAGTTATTTAGTAATTTTTCATAATCCCAGAACCCCAGCCTGGTCTGGGCTGGGAGGGACCCCAAGGGTCACAGAGCTCCAACCCCCTGCCACAGGCAGGGACACCAACCTCAGGCCTGGAGCTACACAAGGTTGCCCAGGGCCACATCCAACCTGGCCTTGAACACCCCCAGACACGGGGCACCTACCCCCTCTCTGGGCAGCCTGTTCCAGCCCCTCACCACTCTCTCTGGAAAGAACTTTCCCCTAATATCTAATCTAACCCTTCCCTCCTCCAGCTTCACTCCATCCCCCTTGTCCTGCCAGTCTCTGCCCTTGAACAAACTGATTCCCCTCCTGTTCCTCTGCTCCCTTCAGGCACTGGCAGGCTGCAATGAGGTCCCCCCACAGCCTTCTCTTCTCCAGGCTGACCCATCCCAGCTCCCTCAGCCTCTCTCCAGAGGGGAGCTGCTCCAGCCCTCTGAGCATCTCCGTGGCTCCTCTGTCCCCTCTCCAACAGCCCCACATCTCTCTTGTGTTGGGCCCCAGCTCTGGACACAGGATCCAGCTGGGGGAGGGCAGAGCAGAGAGGGACAATCCCCTCCCTGTCCCTGCTGCCCCCCCTCTGCTGATGGAGCCCAGGATCCCATTGGGGCCGTGCTGTTTGGTGCGAGGACTGGCAGCGGGCAGCCCCCAGCAGAGTGTCCGTCTGTCTTGGAGAAGGGATAAAGCTGCAGAGAAACCCCCCACCAGCCCGTGGTTGCGCAGAGCCAGCCCCTCCAGCCAGGCCCTTACCTTACCCCATGGTAAGAATTGTGTGAGAATTGGAGAGAAGCGAGAATCGCGTTTCTGGTTTCTACTTCGCTGGTTTTAAACCTCCAAACCCAATTTATAGCTCAAATCCTCCTAGAAATGAGCACTCAGAGACTTCGCTGTGAAGCACAAAGGATGAGTTCATGCAGAAATAATGACTCTGATCCGGCCGAGGGGAGGAGGAGGCTCCCAAGGTTTGGTACTGCATAATGTAGTGTCTTCTCCTGCGTTCCATCCTGTTACAGGGTGAGGTTGGAATGTTGTGCTGGAGTCAGTTTTCATAAGGCTGGGGATAAATCAGAAGTTTTCTAGCTGGGACTGTGTCAGGGAGCAGTGGGGAGGGTTACTGGAGGGGAATGGTGTGGGGTGATCGTCATCGTCCCTGTCCCATCCCTGGTGTGGACAGGTGCTTCCCAGCCCTGTGGCTCCCATGGGTGCAGGATGGACACACTGGAGCCCCCCCTCTGTGTTAGCTGGTGCATCCTTTGCTTGGATCCACTGTGCTCCAGCCTCTGGACCCTGTTACTGGCAAAGCGTGCTGAGCCACACTCTGCAGGCATCACCACTCCTGGGTTCAGGGACTTAGGACCCTGTAATTCCTTCCCTTCCCATTTTATTGAATCATAGAATGGCATGGGTTGGGAGGGACCCCAAGGGTCACAGAGCTCCAACCCCCTGCCACAGGCAGGGACACCAACCTCAGGCCTGGAGCTACACAAGGTTGCCCAGGGCCCCATCCAACCTGGCCTTGAACACCTCAACTAATTGTGCTCGTGCGTGTCTCCTCCAAACCAGGGGTGGTGGGAGTCATTCAAAAGGAGCCTTCCATCCGATGCCGGCTGTCCCGTTCCTGGGCTCGGGAGGTCACCTGGATTAGGTGCTACAGCACTGAGAAACTTGCTGAAAATCGAATACTGATGGCTCTTTCTGTTGGAGGGGACAGCGTTGGGCTCTGTAAGGCAGCAGGAGCTGGTGGTGCCTGGGATGATCTCGGGGGAGATCTAGACGTGTGTCCCTGGAAGCACAGAGGAGCCCAGCTCGCAAACCGCAGCGGCTCAGCGGCCGCTTCCCAGCCATCCGTTACAGCTCATTTGTGTTCTGCTGGAGAGCGAAGTGGTAATGCCACAATCGTGTCCCTCCTGAAGGGGAATTAGGAGCAGTCATCTTGAGAGTGAGAATCCGGAAAAATTTCAATTATTGATACGTTAGTACCAGTGTTAATAACGATGTTATTTTAAATACCAATAAATAATTCAGATGTGGAGAACGTGCTGGGTGAGCTCTGGATCTGTGAGAGGGGAGGGCAGAATAGAGGAGGGTTCAGCGTGATGCTGCTTTACAGGCAGGTCCTGGTGTGGGGAATTGGCACAGAGGGTGCAGAGCCCCCCCAAGGAGTGGCTTGTGAGCGGGGGGATGGCCAGGGGGAGTGGAAGGGATGGAGAGGGCAAGGATGAGAACAGTGAACAATTGCCTGGCGCAGCAGCGGTGTTGGGTCTTTGCCTCCCCGCACAGCTGGAGGGGGACTGGTGGCTGTGGGGAGGCTTGGGCAGCATCCACCCCTGTCATCAGCAGCTGAGGAGTTTGGGCTGGAGTTGGACCCTCCTTCGTACATTCGGGAAGCTGCTGCAGGGGTGACAGTGGACACCGTGTCGCCGTTGTGGGGTGGCGATGCTCCTACCGGCTACTAAACTGAAGCACAGAAGAGAGGCTGTGTTTATAATAAAAGGGCATACAGTTTTGGTAGGTTTTCTTCCTGAGCAAGCAGAGGAGCTTGGCTGTGCTTCACACATGGCCTGTTGTGATGATAAATCCAGAGAATGATTAAATTCCATGGGCTTTGCAGGTCCCACGGGCTAAAGCACCTGGATGCCAGCCGCTTCTCACCAACACGTGGGTGCCTTTGTGGGTGGCACAGACCCAGCTTGGGCCGTGGCCACGCCTGGCAGGTACCTCTGCTTACTGCAGGCAAAGGTGATGTTGCTGGGGCAGTGGAGATGGTGGGATTTCTGATATGAATTAGTGTTTTGTTTGCTCTCTGGAGGATGGTGTTCTCTGGGCTTATCGGGCTCTGGTCACAGGTGGCTGTCCCGTGGCTGCTGGCTGCAGGGGGTACTGCTGTGTATGTGTCCTCTGCAAGCGTTGGGTGCTGGCCATGTGTTCCCAAGGCGTGTAACAGGAGTTAATTGATTGTTGGGTGGTGCTGAGCTCATGCCATTCTTGGAAGCAGGAGGGAGTATCAGTCCCATCGGTCCGGGCACCCAGCCCCGCAGCAGAGTTCCTTTAACCCCGCTTGGTCCCCAGCTCGGCTCATGGGGGCTGAGATGTCCAGGCTCTTCCTCATGGTTTCTGGTGGCATCTTGGGCTCTGAGAAGACACGGACTGTGCTGCAGAGGAGGGTTTGTTCCTGGTGGGTAGAGCACTTCCCTTTTTGCTATTTCCCCCTTCCCCTCTCTTTTCCGGAGCCTTTTCCCTCCTGCCTCTCAGCCACGGCCAGCTGTGAGGCTGAGGGGAGACCTTCTCCCCACCTCCCCTGCCCTGCCAGGAGGGTGCAGAGAGGTGGGCGATGGTCTCTGCAACCAGGGGACAGGAGATGGGACAAGGGGCAATGGGCTCAAGCTGTGCCAGGGCAGGGTCAGCTCAGATGAGTCAAACTACTGTAATGAAGAGGTGGGAACTGGCTTATTTCACGTTAATGCAATGATGGTACTGTGCTGATCACCTGGATTCTGGTGTAAAGGTGGAAAGATGGGTGTATCCTCTAGAAAAGTGGGTGATGGTTCTGTGAATTGTCATTCAGCTGTGCAGTTATATATGTCTGTCTGTTTGTCTGTCTGCAGGTGGCTGAGTCTCACTATTCCCATGTAACCAAAGAGTGAAAGTCCTGTGCTCCTTTTCTGACCTCCTTGTCACGCAATTTATTAACCTGCTGGAACAGCAGTGAGGTGGCTGAGCTTCTACACCGACCCTTTTTCACTAACACATCCCAAAAATTCCCGTGTCAAAATGGGTGACGCAGGCAGTGCTCTGCCCAGGGTGCTGTGAGGCTCTGGAGCCCCTCGTGTCTGTGCCAGGAGGGCCCGTGACCCTCTGAGAGCTCTTCCCTTCTGGAAACACCTGTCGGTTTCAGTATCGCCCTTCACCCCTCCTTCTCCGTGCCATTCTTCTATCTCCCATCCCAGGCCATCCAATGGGTTTTTTCTGTTGCTCTCCACAGAGTAGCAAAACAGATCTTCCACAACAATTCCCTTTTCTTTTTTTTATTTTATAATTTAAAACTAGGACGACTCAGAAGCCAGCCTGCAAGAGACCTGCACACCGAGTCGGGCTGGGAAAGGAACCAGGGCAGCTCTGCCAGTAGCAGCGATGCTGCCAGAGCTCAAAGGCTTGTTTCTGTTTGGATGGGGACTCCAGGAGCCTTGATGTCCTCCAAAGGGACGCTCACTGGTGAAAGGGCTGGAGCACCTCTTCTACAGAGCCAGGCTGGGAGAGCTGGGCTGGTTCAGCCTGGAGAGGAGAAGGTTCCAGGGAGAGCTAATTGTGGTGTGCCAGCACTTCAAGGGGTCCTACAGGAACAGGGAGAGGGGCTGCTCACCAGGGAGGGCAGGGACAGGACAGGGGTGATGGCTTCGAGCTGAATGAGGGCAGGGTTAGGTGAGATGTGAGGAGGGAATTCTTCCCCCTGAGGGTGGGGAGGCCCTGGCACAGGGTGCCCAGAGAGGCTGTGGGAGCCCCAGCATCCCTGGCAGGGTTCAAGGACAGGCTGGATGGGGCTTTGGGCACCCTGGGCTAGTGAGGGTGTCCCTTCCCATGGCAGGGGGGTGGAACTAGATGGGCTTTGCTCACCAGCAAAAAGCTGCATTTCTCTGCTGGGTCCAGTTTGTGTTGTGTAGTGGTGTCCTTGTGGTGCTTCTTGCCTGACCTACTCCATCCTAGTTACACAGTTCTTTAGGTTATTATCTTCCTGTTCAAGAGTTTGAACTTTAGCCCTGTTTCTTTTTCCCAGTCCAAGTCCAAATCCCCCAGCAGACGTTAGAGAGGCAACGGAATTGAGCTGAAGGCGTGCTGCTGTCAGTGGTTTTTATAAGCAAGCTCTGGGTCCCTGCAGCATCGTGTGGTGGATTTTCATTCCCAGTAGTTGTCTCCTGACTCCTGAGCTGCCCGTGGCAGCAGCTGGGTATTACACACATTCCTCACACCAGACAAGGGCTGTGCCTGGCTCCTGCTATCAAATCCCTCTCGATGCCTCAGGCTTGGATGGAGAGGGGGATTTTGCCAGATCAGACAGGCACCGTAGCGACCAGGGGATGTAGACCACCAGGCAGAGACACCTTACCCCCTGAGCTGTCACAGTGTCTGCAGCTGCAAAGGCTTAATTTGTCTGGAATGTCTCTCTGCAGTGAGAGCATTTGGGTTTGTTATATGTTCCTTTGATGCTACACCAAGACTCACTGCCACTTTGCTTTGTCCAGCAACCACAAATGCAGGGCTAGTTGAAAGTGCTTGTACCCTTTTGTTCTAGAAACTGGTGATCTGCTCACATTGGTCTTGCTCCCATTATACTGCAGGGTTTATCTTCTAGTTACCAAGTAGATAAGGGACCTTCACATCATCTTTTCAAATCAGCTGGGCAAGAAGAGTTAAGCCTAGCCAGAAAGGTGATGTAATTTCTAAAGAATAACCCACCTTCAACTTCCCAGATTGTCCATCAGTAAGCTCCAGCCAAGCCCCTGCTGCAGAACTAAGAGGACACAATTATCCTTGAAGATCTACCAAGGTTGATGGAAAGGTTTAAGCTACAAACAGAGCCCAGGAGGATGTTGGGTCATGCTGTGACCTGTGGATCGTGAGGGAAGGTGTGATGAGCTTGGCACTAGCATTTCCCTGCTCATGGGTTGTGCAGCACTCTCTCTGTGCACGTTCAGGACTGTGGCCAGTGAGAAGTAGGATGGACAGCAGGTTGGTAAGCAATGAGCTCTGCTCCCTGAACGGCTGCTTTGGTAGGTGTTGGTCCCCGAAGGACACAGCAGCTATGCCTGCTGTTACGGGGTCAGCTCTTTGGGTGTTCGGAGTCAATATGTGGGCTTTTTTCATATATGTAGGTTGTCCTCAGGCTTTTTGGGTGTTGGTTGGTCGGGTGGTGGTTTCTCCAGGCAGCAGTGGAACTCCTTGAAGTGATATCAGAGGGGTGAAGCCTGGAGCCTGCCTCACATCAGCATCACTCCTCAGGTCCCTCTGGAAGCGTTAGGGGAAAGCCTTTCCCAAGCAGAGCCAGGCCACTGAATATTTAATACTCTTTGTTAATATGTTCTCATTACATTTCAATTTGGATGTAAAAAAGAATCACTGCAGCTCACGCTCGCCTTGGAAGCAAGCGTATCCTGGGTTGCCTGCTGGGCTGCTTATTGAGCGTGGGGCTTTCAGCGGTGCATCAGTGACTTGAAAGTCAACACAATTACACTGGTAATGGGTTTTCTGCTCTTTGGGCACGGGCACACTTCTGAAAATTACATTCTTGGGCTTTATAGCACTGAAAATTCTCCCTGTCTTTAGGAAGCGGAGATGTAACGAGCATCCACATGAACAGGCAAGAGTGAAACTTCTGAGAAAGCTGAGGAATTAAAACACCCGTATTCCAGGAACAAAGCAAGGGGCTGGATTAAAATGTTACAGGAAAGGAAGCAAATAGGCCCTTTTCCCACCCCTGAGACTAGATGTGCTGCAGGAAACTGCTGTCACTAAGCAAAGCATGTGTTTGTGTGGATTCCAGGCTCCCTGGGCAGGTGAGGAAGGCAAAGCTGCTGTGCCCCCTTGGGTGAGAGCAGGGACCAGAGCGGGGCTCATCACCCTGGGAAAGAAAAGAGGCTAATTCGCCTGCTGTGGGCATCATGGGGCTATAAAACGGGATGAGGGAGTCTTCTGAAATGGGCAGGATGCAGGGGGGTGAGAGGGTTCCTGGGGAGAGTTTGTTCTGCACTTAAACCACCCTGGGAGTGGTTTTGAAGAAGGGTGCTTTGCTGTTACAGTCAGGCAATTAAGTCATTTGAAGGGCACCTCGGGCAGGCTGGTGCCATCCTGCAGCCCCTGGGGTGGGGGCTCCCAGCTGCCCTCACAGAGGCTGGGGCTGCAACCAGATGAGGACCAGCAGAGCTGGTGATGGGACAGCCATCAGAGCCTGGCTCTGGCAGCAGGGAGTGGCTATCACAGCAGCTGTCCTTGGGGGAGGGCACTGTTTGTCAGCAGCATCTCACCTCCTTTCCTCAGTTCCCCTCCTGCACAGCAGGTGCTGGGGCACTGTGCTCGAGGGGTGTTTCCTCTCCCCATTGCGGTGTCAGCCCAGAAGATGCCATTGTGATGCTGTGCCTTCTCTCTGGAGCTGCCACTCGTGCTTGGCATAGCTGGGAACGATGGGGATGGATCCCTGCCCTCTGGAGCACTTAATTCCTCCTGGGAGGGGGCTGCAGGACCCCCCTGCACAGCTCCTCCTTGTCCCAGGCAGCTCCTCCCCTCTTTGAATGACTTGTGTTTCTGTTATTTGATGTGATTCGTTGCAGACATGTTTGCTGTCATTTCATCCTCATCAAAATAATCATCCCTTCTTTTCTTTCCTTTCTCTTACTGGCAGGTCAGGATTTGACAAGCAGATAACACAGGCAGATGGTTATTAGTGAGAAACAACAGGAGGATTAGTTCTTCTCTGTGTTTTCTTTTTTGGCTAGGAGGGAATCTAGAGGTGTGCCAGCTAAGGGAACCAGAATATGACTGGGGAGGGATCTGGTTTGTGTCAGCAGCATCCAGGGTGGGAGAGTGGGATCTGCAGGTCTTGGGCTGTGGGAACATGCTGGGTTGCTCTGGGAGTTACTTGGTCTTGAAGTCAGTCAGATGACTTGTAATTCCAAGAAGGTGTCTCAGTCAGTGGTGGCCCGAGGAGTTTGTAGATGTAGTTCTCATGGAGTGTCCCCTGTCTTTGGGAGGCAGTGACCTGTCCTGCTTGCCTTGGGGCCCTTCTTCACTGGGATGAGCTGGTTGGTGTTCTGACCAAGGGCTTGGTCGGGGGTCATGCCCTTGGTGAGGAGGGCTCCACTTCTGCACCCTATTTCTTGTAACTGGCAGGGTGGAGAGGCAGAGTTTGAGCTTGTGGGGTTGTTAAGCAACTACTTGTGGCTGGATTATGTCAGGGAAAACAAAAGAGGCTTTTGTTCTCGAGGATGCCCGAGGTGTATCGCTCCTCTGTCACCGGCTAGAGCCCATGGTACCCACAGAGTGCTTCTGTTAAACGTGGTGGCCATGTAACTACAGGAAATCTGCAGTACATCATGAGAGGTGAGAGAAGAGGATGACTGGGATAGGGATGTTTTCAGCTATATGACTGCATTTGGCCCTTGGAATGAGGACCTCAGCATTTTTCTGGCTGCTGAGCAGGGTGGTTGGGCAGATGGGGCTGTCACTGGAGCATCCCGATCCTCACCATGCCCAGTGGCTGGTGTCCATGTGGAACCCCTGTGATTCTGTGTCTGTGATTCCTGAGGTGGGGCTTAGCAGCACAGCTGTGGGACCAGGGAGCTGGGGGTGCCTACATGTAACCCCCAGATCCCTGTGCACATGCAGAGTGCAGGGGACCCCCCCAGCAGCAGAGACTTGGTCACCCCAGCGCTCCCCTCCATCTTCAACCGCCAGACATGCAAATCAGCAGCTGCTCATTAAGGATGCAAATCAGGGCAGCGTATCACTCACAAGAGGATCTTCAGATTTCTGAACCTTCCACTCATCTGCCAGTGTCCTCCTCCGTCCTTCCAGTGCCTGTGCTGGTGTTAAACTGAGGGGCAGGTGGCTTCTCTTGGGGGGCAGCAGTGAAACGCATCTGCACTGAGATAATCCTAACGCCAGCCAGATGCTCTCAGGCCGCACGGCTGGCTGCTCAGGGCTCCTCGGCTCGAACGATCCTCAGAAACCTCATAGACCAGCTTAATCCTCCCCCTCCTCTGTGATGCTTTGCAGTAAAATTTGCCAAAACTTAACCATGAGGTGCCCAAAGTACGTGTGGGCTGATGTTGGGCTCTTTACAGTTCGTGTTGGGCTCCTCAGCATCAGAAGGACACTGAGGTCCTGGAGCGAGTCCAGAGAAGGGCAACCAGGCTGGGGAAGGGGCTGGAGGGCAAATCCTCTGAGGAGCAGCTGAGGGAGCTGGGGGTGTTCAGCCTGGAGAAGAGGAGGCTGAGGGGAGACCTTCTCCCCATCCACCTCCCCTGCCCTGCCAGGAGGGTGCAGAGAGGTGGGGGATGGTCTCTGCAGCCAGGGGACAGGAGATGGGACAAGGGGCAATGGGCTCAAGCTGTGCCAGGGCAGGTTTAGATTAGAGATTAGAAAAAAAAATTTTACTGAAAGAGTTTTTGGGGCCTGGAACAGGCTGCCCAGGGAGGGGCTGAGTCACCTTCCCTGGGTGTGTTCAAAAAAAGGGTAGATGAGGTACTCAGGGATATGGTTTAGCTTAGGATGGGACTGGTTGGACTTGATGATCTTAAAGGTCTTTTCCCACCTTGTGATTCTGTGTTTAGGGCTGATTCCAGCCCAGGTGATGTTTGGCTCAGACAGGGAGCTTATATTACCTGGTGACATTAAACTCCATCCACGGGCTTTATTTGTATTCCACACCCATCTATTGCAAAGGCAGCTTTTTGTGAGCACCGAGAGCCGGCGAGCATAAATATTTATTCCTTAAAGGTTATGATGGCCTTAAATCATTCAGGCTGATTTGGTGAGCATCAGATAGAATTAAACCAAGCACTTGAACTCGATCTGCATGTATGAAAGGAGAGCTGTGTGTGGATGTATGTATGTGCATGACTGCAGCGTGGATGGAAGCTGGGAGCTAATTGCTTCCATCGCATCTAGAGATGCACTGGTAATTTTATTATTGTGGGATGTGGTAATAAATCAACATCAAGAAGTTGGAATGATATAATGGGAAGTCAGGCACAGCGTACGCTGCGGTGACAGAATGAGCAGGGCTCGTCTCAGGAGCTGTGTGTCTCCTACAGGGGGTAGTTAGACACGTTGGGAAAGTTACTCCAACTTTGGGCGCAGGGAGTTGCTCGGTACCACAATCCGTGTGCATGCTGTAAGGGGGATGCTTGCTCAGGAGGGGGCCTGGGCTGAGCCCCTTCGGTGGCAGGAGTCCACATCTGTCAGTGTAACCCTTTCCCCATGTCTCTTGTGAATTTAACAGTGGAAAAGGACAAGGTGGAGATTCCCAGCCGTGCTCATCTCCAGTGTGTTTTCGTTTTGTCCTTAAGGGACTTGGGGTGAGCTCAGAATAGCTGCCTGGCCCTTACCAAGCCTGTTGTGGGAGGCAGTGAGGCAGTGGTATGCCCATAGCTCACCAGCATCAGGAGACAGGTGATAAAGCACCACTTCAGCCTGTCTCTGGTGACCCTGGAAGCCATAGGGTGGAAGTGTCCTTTTTGTTGTCATTAAAATTAATTTGAAAAGCCAGAGGTCCTCCTTGCTCTGTAGACGATTAGTCATGGGATTGATTGTATAGTAACGCACAGCTAAGTTACAGATGGAAGTCCTAGCTCAAGGAATGGTCTCCAGGGATATGGAAACCCAGATGTCAGTCCATTCATGTGTGGGTCCTGCTGGGCATCCCCATGAAGCTGGAGGGGCTGTTGTGAGTCTGCTGTTGCGTGGGTTGCTCCCTGTAATTGGAGGCACCTTCGACTTCAGTGTTGGAACTGATGGTTCCTTGGCATTTCTTTGTATCCAGAGAGCTCATCAAAGTTAATAGTTTTGCCAGGGGCTCTGACAGAAGCAGAAAAAGAGGAAACTGTCGTTGCCTGAGGTCCAAACACCGTCTGGAGCTGGAAAATGGTTCAGTGTCTTGTTAGAGATGGCCGAGTTACGAGTGCCTCCAGTAATGTTACTGTGCTGCAGGTAGCATAACAAGCTGACCTGCTCCTCTTTGGAAACGCTTTATTTATCACCCTTTCTTCAAAGCAAATAGGGATTATATTCATCGTGGGACCTTGCAGGGTAATTTCTTTATCATGCTGCTGATCATGTCTTGCAGGAATTTCTCTTTTCCTGACTTAATGTCAAAAAAAGAAAAAAAAAGGGGAAGTAATAATATTTCCTTTCCTGGGGCCTTTCCTTCCCTCAGGTTCATCCCCCCACTGCCCCCACAGAGCCCATGCTCCCATCCTGGGGAGGGGAATGCCAGGAGACAGGCATGGGGCTGCTTTGCCGGCACAGTCAGTGCATTGCAGAGGTGTTGCTGCCCTCTCCCTGGCTCCGGTGATGCTAAGGGTGTGGGAGCATCTCTTGGTACCCATTTCGCTTCGTTCCAGACTGCTGCAGGTCCATGGGGGGCTCTCACTCGCTGGGTCAGCCAGAGCATCGCGCTGTGTAGTTTGAGACATGCCTCAAGGCGTGTAGTCTCCTCGTTGTCTGTCCTGTCCAACCCTCTGCCAGGCCCAGGAGGTTAAGACAGTGTGGGCACTGTCCTCTCCTTCCCTTCTCCACCCCTGCCCTCTCTGGGCTGGCACAGCAGCTTGCTAATTAATCCTCAGCCCAGCGAGGCTCTGCTGCAGGCAGAAGAGTGGGAGGAAGCCCTTAAACATATTAAAGGTGCTTCTGAGGTTCTTGTCACTGGCACAAAATAAAGAAATAGGGGTGTTCATCCATTGTGCTGAGTCCTGAGGAGGTTGATGGGGGCTCCCCCCCATCCCACTCTGGCTGATGGGGACTAACCATCCTTTTCCGTGGGGAAAGCTCATGGTGGTCCTCCCAGCTCTTCCAGTCAGCACATTTGGAAACTGGTTTCTTTTTCCCTTGCTGGATGGGGGTTGTGGTTTCCTGAGGTGTTCCGTTTGCATTTGAGGTTAATCCATCACTGTTACCCAGTAAGGTCTGCGGGATGCCCTCACTCCTGCCAGGCTGGTGTCACACAGATGCATGGTTGAACGTTCACAGAATCACAGGGGTTGGAAGGGACCTCCAGAGATCATCAGGTCCAACCCCCTGCCAAAGCAGGTTCCTTAGGACATATCACTAAACTTGGTGCTCTGGCTCCAACTCCCAGAGCTCCACGCCCCTCCTGCTCTTCCCCAAGATTGCTGTTTGGCAAAGCTTTCCTTTCCCAGGATGGTTCTTTAGCCACACTAACCCTTTATTGGAATGTGAACTCCTCACTTCATCAGATGGTGTTTGTTTGTTTCGATTCCTGTTGTTGTAAAACATTCTCTAGGAAGTGGTGTTAGGTTAAAATAATGGACTATGTTTTGCATTCTTCCTCGTTTGCTAGGAGGGTGAATCCTCCTGAACCCAGTGACAGCCCAAGCTCCAGCCTGCCCTCGGGGACAGCAGTCAGGGGCACAAGGAATACAGGAAATACAGTGGCAGTGCAGTTAGGGAGTGGAGAGGGTGATAAATTGATCAGCTCAGGTTGAGCTCAGGATGTGATGTGCTGTTCCCAGAGTCTGCCTTCACCTGGGGTATGGCGCAGTGTTGGGGCGCTGGCCCTGGGGTGGTGTGGGCACTGCTGGTGGGACCCCCAAGCTTACCTCTGAAACAAGGCCATGGGTCTTCTGAAAATCAGGTGTGTGCACAGCTAACGGGCAGCTAGTGCTCAGGGTCTGCCCTTGAATTCGGCAACGGCCACGAGTTCTCAAGGGTTAATTAGCATCGTTTAGCAGTGGAGCTGCATCGCTGCTTTATGGTGACAGTTGAGGGGTCTTTCTGCTTTGTGAGTTGTCTGAGCAGACTGTGATTCCCTCAAATAAAGCTGCTGCTGTAAACCACAGGCAAAAGGATTTCCTGTGGCTGGTGTGGGACACGCAGAGTTTGTGGCCAGCAGCAGGCACTGGAGCAGTGTGCTCCTCAGCCTCCAGTAAGAAAACTGACAGTGCTCTAGTTGGTTCTGAGGGCATCACCGTGTCCTTGCAGGGTCTTGGTCTGAAAAACATGTTTTAAAACTTCCACCAATGCTTGTGTGCTGAGAAGTGATGGGCATCCTGGCCAGCCCAGCCCAGTAACTCCACTAACACCAGACCTGTTGCATTAGCTGTGCCAGCGGGTAGAGAGGGGAAGGGCTTTGTGGGGGGTTCAGAGAGCCTTCTGTGTGGCTGGGGAGATGGGAGTTTTCAGAAGGTGTTTTTGCTGACTGGGAAACAAAGCTAACAAGGTTTCCTTATGGTTTGGGTGCAGGTTCTGCCTCCAGAGTGGATGCTCACATGGGTCCTCTGCTGCCGACGCAAGTCGCCCGGGTAACTGCTGTGTCTGCACCGGCGGTGACGTTCATGGCAACCAACTTGGTGGATCAGGCATTAGCAGGTGTGTTTATGTTGCTGTAGCTGCTTCTGTTGCTGAAACATATGTGTATATTTGCACACTTCCACCCAAAGCAGTGTTTTCTGTGCTGCCTAGAGATGGGAACCCTGAACAGCCCGGCTCAGGCTTCATGACTGTTGCTGTAGCTAATTACTGGCGTAGTCAGGGTGTTTCGGGTCCGGCTGACTTAGTCTGGCAATTGCAGTAGCTTTGTGTTTGATGGTATGAAAGGCAAGTTCCTGAGGTGTCCTCAGGCTTTTGGTATTCACAAGCATTCCATGTGGTTAGCTGTGGGACAGTTGCTCCAGGAAGCCTTGTTGGCTGAAGCCTCCAAGGATGCCTGATGCTTTACCAGGTGATAAAAGCCATTTATTTGCTGTCACCTACACGTGTGTGGTGTTCTGAGAGGAGGGGCTGTGCTGTTCCCAGGGCCTGGAGGAAGTCTTGTTCCAATTCATGTATACGTGTTGCAAGTCATGATGTGAAAGAGACTGGGTTTTGGTTGGAAGTTGGGAATATCTTTCCTAATCCCATGAATGCCCTCTTGCAGTTCTGTTGTGAAGTCAGGAGCTCTGTTGATGGAGGTGAGATGGTGCTCTGGGACTCGGCAGGTCCTCTGCCTGGCCTGGGCACATGCAGCCATGGAGAAGGGGCACCAGCTGGCTGGGTGGCACCATGGGGTCCCCAATGCACCTTCCCAGCTGCTTTTCATGGAGAAAACTGGTGTTTATCAGGAACTACTAGGAGTCAGGAAGGCCAGCATACTCCTCCTTAAAGTCACCAAGGGTTGTGCTGATTTCCTTTCATGTCCAAAGCAGGAGAGATGGAGGAAGAGCTAAACCAGCCTGATGTTATCCCTCATGTTGAAGAAGAATTCCACTATTTAAAGCTTTTTGGTGACTGGGTGACTTCTGGTGACAAGATCAGCGTGATGTTTGGTCAATAGGTTGCCTGAATCACATGGCTGTGCTGTCAGGAGGCTGTCATTCTGTAAGACCGGTCCTTGCCTTGCCATATGCATACAAGTGATGTAAATAAGATGATCACTACAGTTTTGTTCCCAGCTTTCTCTTGGAAATACAAAATACCTTCATCTTCCTCTTTCTGTCACCTTCGATTTGCTGCCAGCTATATTGAAGAGAAAAATGGGAATTTCACTCAAGAATAGTATGGATTTTTCTTTAAGGGCTTTGAGGACATCCCACTCTTTTCTGTAGGTTGATACCAGCTGTCGTTGCCTTCAGTGGGAAACCAATCAAAGTAGGAGTCATAATTAAGAGCAAATGACTTCAATAAAGGTGTTTGCACACATCAATGCTCCCAAAAAGCAAATCTGTGCTTTGGGAAGCTGCTGGGGAACACTGGGGACCTGGCAAAGCTGCTGGGACCTTCCAGTGCCAGGGTGGCAAGTGGCAGCACGCCAGCTGAGATGGCTGAAGAAGATACCCTCCCCCCAGTTTGGGGGTTTTGGTGGGTTTGTTCTTTGCTTGGGGTTGGTTTTGTTCGGGGTTATTTTTCCAATTTAAAATCCCTGGACCATGAAAGTTGTATTCAGGGAGGGTGCCCAGCCCAGGAGCACCTGTGGTGGCACTTCTAGGCCAAGGTAGAGGCTTCTCACAGTGTTAGAGCTGTGCTTTCCCGTTGGGATGTAGATAAGCCTTTCTGTGCCTGTTTGGAAAGAGGAAATGGAGTGTTCAGCGAGGCTTGGCACAGACTCCTGACAAAGCCAAATCCCTTCCTCTGCAGATGAAAGGAATGGAGTTTTCTGTGTTTCTGGAGCAGGAGGAGTAAACTTTGCAAGGTGCCTGGCTTCTGGAAGGTGTTGGGGTTTGTACTGGAAGCTGGAGAAGTCCTGTCTTGAGTACAAATCTGACTTTCCTGCCTTTCAGTGGGTGCTGCACCAGTGTGGAGCTGTACCACCCTCAAAGAGCTCTGTATCCTTTTGTACCTGTGCAGGGCTCAGACCATTAGAAGCCTTGAAGTTCAGTGCTGAGTGCTTGGACTTGGTATTTAAAAAGCATCACATGTAAAGAGCTGAGGAATGAAGGAAGGGTCAGTGAAGGATTTTGACTCTGAGCCTGGCTTACCCTGGGCCAGCCTTGCAGAAGGCAGAAACAGCTGGAGAGAGGGGCTGGGAAGTGGTACAGAGGCTTAAACATGGCAGGGGGGAACGCAAAGCCGGGGGAAAGACCTTTGAGTGTGCAGCTGCCTTGTGCTTGAGGAGGGAGGAGGTGAATGAACAGGACCCCATGCTGTGCGTGGTGCTGGTGGGAGCTGGTGCTGCTCTGTGGGCAGTGATGCTCATAAGGATGCTCCTAGCGATGCTCATAGTGATGCTCAGTGATGCTCCTGCCCACGCAGCAACAGAGGGAACCAGCCTGGGAAGATGCTGATGGGGGTTTGTCACCTTTTCCTGCCATAACAAAGAAACTATTTTCAGGGTCGTGGCAAACAGTGTCTGTTGGGGAGTGTTGGCTGTGTGCCTGCAAAGCCAGGCAGTGAAAGGAGTTTGTCCTTGAGCTCTGCACCAGTGAACAGCCCACGGTGCAGTACAGGGACAGAGAGTTTGTCCTTGTTACTCTGCTGTGCCCATTACAAAGCTCCAAAAAAATGAAGGGGTGAGTGGGAAGAGATTGCTGCAGAAGGGAAAAACCACTCCTCAAGGGGAGTTGTTGAGGGAGGGAGGACAGAGCATTTGGCAGTGCATAGGGACACTGGTCAGAGCAGGAAAGGGACCTGACTCCAGGGGTGAAGTGCAGTGTGCAGGCAGAGGGGGGCTGAAGGTGGGGTCCCCACTGGCAGGAGCAGGGCTGGACCAGGCTGACGCAGCCAGCACTGAAATCCCACGTGTGGCTCAAGCCAGCAGCAGTGGAGGAGGACTGTGAGTCAGACAGGCAGGGATTTGGGGCTAATCTCCCAAAAGCAGTGAGGTGGTGAGGAGACCGATTACAGAGGGACAAATGAAAGCTGAGTGTTTAGGCGGGTGCACTTCAAGTAAATTCAATCCTCTGGAATGTTTAGAATCAAAATTTAAAACTTCCTTTGAATTTAATTGAGGTTTGGCTCTAAGTGCCTTTGCAAAACAAAGTGCTGCCAAGTCTTTTCCTTAGCTGCTTCTGGAATGAATCCTCCTTCCTCCTCCCTCCTTCCCTCTTCCCCCAGCCGTCTTTCCTCTTCCTAACTCTGCTTCTAATAGGATGTTTATGATCATCCACCTACATCATCTGTGATATACCCAAGATAATTTTGCTACTTCACCTTTCCTTTCCATAGTGTGAATTATTCATGTCTCTCTCCCTGCCGTGGAGCCCGAGCCAGGTCTCTCATCAGGCATCCCTATCCTCCCGTCTCGGGCGCCTCCTTGGCAGCACTGTGGCACGTGGGGAGCACATTGCTGAGCATCACCCTGCCAGGTTCAGGGGCGAAAGGAGCTGAGTGATTATCTTTGAAGTAAGTCACTGTGCCTTAATTGTCAGGCTGCAGTTTATTTTATGCACTTAAAGTGCAACCTTATACACCTGTGTATGTATCTGTGCAACTGTGTGTATATATCTACGGTGCACAAAACTTTAGATATAAAAATAAACAGCTCCTGACAGGCACAGTGACTTTTGGGACTTTTTTATCTGATTATTTTTATTATTTCCATCTTGTTTTCTGTGTGCTGACTGTGCAGGATGCTGTGAAAGTCTGTGTCAGGTGTGAGTGCCTAGTGAACTCCTCCTGCAGCAGGAGTTCCGCAGTGTGTTCCACAGCCCAGCAGAAGATGGAGCAGGAGAGTCCTTCCCTGGGCTGCACCTTCCTGCTGGGATGTGGGCTGGGGCAGAGCAGAGAGGGTGCCTGGGGCACTGGCAGCATGGAGCCTCTCCACGTGAAGACTCGAACAGGGGTGGGGTGGCTGCTTGTGCATGAGAGCCTCCCCACTTGCTCTGCACCCCTACGTCTGTGCTTCAAGCCAATCTTCGGTTATTAATGAGCTGGGTAATGAGCAGCCATGACAAGAGCAATCACACCGTGTGTTGGACCTTCCTGGGGCTGCGCTGGTGTGGTTTGGGTGCTCTTTCCTGTTTTGTTTCTTCAGCATCAGCTGTGGGAAGCTCCCCTGCCAAATCACACCTCTGTTGGAATCTGCCACTGGGTGTCTATATATGTGTATTAACACCAGTGAAGCCAGGGAAATGAGTCTCTTGTTCCTCCTGCCTTTGTCTGTTTGCATATACGTGAGCAGAAGATCTTGGCTGCATCCTAAACCAAGGTGGGAATGAAGAGTATGCAAAAAATCGCTCAGCCCCCCAGGGAAGTGGTGTAAGAGCAGAGGAAGGACAAGATGATGAAAAAAACCCCTTGAACTAAAAAATGAATGCCTTTTAAAGTGTATTTACTGTGCAAAGTACTTTTTTCTCACTATTACACTCGTGTCTCATACCTGCTGCTATTCTCACCTGTCCTTCCTGTCCCCTCTGGCCTCCCCACGGAGATGCACTCGTTCTGGAGCCAGCAGAGACCCTTCTTGGTGCTCAGCATCCCAGGATGGAGACAGCTGTTGGCAAAGGACAGGGCCATGTCCTTATAACTGCTTCCCATGGGAATGGAGCGAAACCCGGGGGGAAGTGCTGCTCCAAGGGGTGGCTGTGCCCTGGGGGGTAGGACATGTCCCAGGGGAATGGGCTGGGGTTCAGGGAAGGCAGGACAAAAAGCTCAGGGAAACAAAAGCCTCTCTCTAAAGGACATGACTGTGTCCCAGCAAACACAGCGTGGGGTTTAGGAGGGTGATGCAGTCCTGGGCACTGAGCTACGGGTGTAAATGCGGGGGGAGTGAGGAGGAGGAGTTCAGGAGAGGAGACTTGGAGCCACAGGGACTGGTTGGGTTTTCCTGTGCCGGTTTTGGCTTGTTGGGAATGTATTTATCACACACTAAAAGGAATCCTCTCCCCTCCCAGACAACAGCAAAGAACCGGGCAGGTCCCGCTGCCCCCCGACCTTGATCCTACGTGCGGAGAGGAAGAGTGCCCCCGTGGAGAGCGACGGCGACAAGGTCTGTGGTGGAGGTTCTTCCTTTCAAACCCTCTCTAGATGATTGAACTGCACAAATCAGAGTTGATACGAAGGCCTGTGCTCTGCCTGGAGCTGTGCTGGTCCCCAGTTGGTGCTGAGGAGCTGTCTGTTAGGCTTTGCTTGGTGCTCTGCCGGAGCTCTGTCACTGTAGTGTCCGGGTATCAGAGGAGGGATGTTCGTGGTGGGTTTCGACCCCATGCTGGGGGACAAGTGAGTCTGTGGGGTCCGTGTGCTTGTGCAAGTGCAGAGGTGTGACACAGCCTGGGGAAAAATTACTCTGTGTGTTGAGGGGCTGAGGAGCAGAACTGGGGCCTGTGATTTCCTCAGGCTCAGTGGTGGCTGGGACCTGTGGAGCTGGGCCAGGGTCAGCTTGCTGTGCTGTGAGCTACCAGGCACAAGGAGGAATATATTCATGGCCCTCGGGGTTACTGATGGAACTGCTGGGGGGTCTGTAGCACCTCCTCACAGATAACTGCAAGGTCCTTCAGTAGACCTGATTGGGGAGCATAAGCAGGTAGCATGAGTGGCTTATGGACAGGCAATACTCTGTGGGTGCAACTTCATTAGCTTGTTATTGGATGAAGGACAAGGACCTGTGTGATACAGGGTCAGATCAGCTGGGAGGGAAAAGTTCTTCCCTGGCGAGTTGTGGGGCTGTGGCACAGGCTGCCCAGGGAGGGGGCTGAGTCCCCATCCCTGAGTGTGTTTAACAGAGGGGAGATGAGGTGCTCAGGGATCTGGGGGTGACAGCTTTATCATTGCCCAGGTGTCTGGGCTGCTCTCAAGGTTGTCCACAAAGGCTCGTGGAAGAATGGCAAAGAGGGCAGTGCACTTCAGGGTGGCAGGAGAGGTTTGGGTAACAAGAAGAGTCTTCTGCATCCCCATGCTTTGTTGACCAATCTCTCTCTGTCTTTCAAGGATCACACTTTTAAACTAGTGAATGAGGATGATGGCACATCGAATGGCAACAAGCCAGTGGCATCCACTCCAGTGCCAGGATCACCATGGTAAGCAGATGCCCTCAGCCCTGCTACAGTTCGCTCCCCAGTGCTGTTTCCCCTGTCAAACATGCATCAGTGCTCTGGTATGGGGGGAAATACAGTACCCTGGCTGTTAAGAAGCAATTCCTGGATCCCTAAGAAATGTTTTTGCCTTTTAGGGCCAGATCCTCTGCTCTTAGTTATGTCATCAGTGGGGATGGCTCTTCCTGCCTTGCTGCACTGGGTCCGTTTCGGGTTGTATTGGTGAAAGTAGGTGGTGCCTCATGACCCAGGTTTCCTGACCACCCTCTTGCTCAGGGAGCTGCGTGCTGGGTCACTGAACCTCTTGTGTAGTTTTGCAGAGATAACTGTTCCTTCACTTTCTGTCCTGAACAGTTGAGAAGGGCTTCTTACCTCCTTTATGCATACCAGAATTGGTTTATACTCCATGGCTCATATCTGTGGGATCCTTGGCTAAAGCATGCCTTGCAGATATTGCAGAGCCCCAGGCTGGTTTGGGTGGGAAGGGCCCTTAGAGCCCCCCAGTGCCCTCCCACTACAGGCAAGGACACCCCTCTCCCCAGCCCAGGGTGCCCCAAGCCCTGTCCAACGATCAGCTGGTATTATTTACTGTGCTGTTCTGTCCCATGGTGTTGTAAGCACAGTCTGACGTCTCCCTTAATCTGGACATCACCAATACCTGGTGTCCAACCCTTGTGTCTCTTCCTGGGAGCTGCTGCTCTGTGCTGTGGAGCAGAGGCACTGTGTGAGTCTGGCGGTGCCACAGGCAGGTTTTGGTTCCCTCAGTGTGTTCTTGCAAAGATCCACAGGCAGTGGCACCCCAGGGGGACCTCACAGCGTCCCCCAGCTCTGGCAGTGTCTGCTCTGTAGCTAGGGTCTCCACCAAAGTGATCTACCTCACATCCAAACCAGGGACAGTTTAATCTCCAAGGAGAAGCCATTCACTTCTGGTCACCTGGGTGCAGAGCAATACACCCACGCCTGGCCCTGGGGATGGGCAGGAGGGGGCACAGTCTTCATGCTGGCAGCTGTCCCCTGCTCTGAGGTGACAGCATCTCATCTGGCTGGCCCATGGCTCGTGATGGAGCTTGGGTGCTTCAGTCACAATGTTCTAATTTGTCTGACAGGTCGAAACTAGAATGGTCTGGGTTGGAAGGGACCTCAAGGATAACAGAGTTCCAAAGCCCTGCCACAGGCAGAGCCACCAACCTCCAGGTCTGGATAATTCAACAGATTCTGAGTGTACACCAGCCCCTCTCCAGCCCTGGGTTGGCTCCCTGCTTCTGCAGGACCCATTGTTGAAGTGACATCACCAAGAAGCTGTCAAAAATAGCCAGACCATAATTTTTAATGGCAGAAAAGCCCCCAGGGATGTTACCAAACCTCACCTAATTTATGGGGAAGAAAAAAGCCAAGCCACTAGCTGTGCCCTTACTCATTCTTCAGGTAGAGTTTTCCAGGGGGAACCCTGAACATAACAACATCTGCATTTCCAGTTCCTACGCTGTGACTGGAACAAACTGCCAGGCATCCCCCGTGGGTAATTGGAGCTCTTATTGTACCAGGGAGCAGCAGGTGACGTGTAACGTGAGGAACGGGGCATTAGCTGTAAATTAAATGTCAGAAGAGATTAGTCATGGAAAAGGGGAGAGGTGTCACGAGGGAGTCCAGAGCTTCCAACCCGGGGTGGTGGCATGTGAGGACCTGGTGATGCTCGGTGGTTGGTGAGTGCTGTCAGCGTGTGCATGGCCAGGGAAGCAGTGAGTGTGGCCAGGGGAGCAGTGAGTGTGGCAGTGTGCCAGCAGAGATGGAGCACAATCTCTGAACATGTCACAACCCCTGTCAAGTGACGTCTTCCGTGGGCCCACGCATGTGGCAGCATCACTGCTCCCAGCCAGGGCTGGCTCCAGGTTGACCCTGTACTGGGCACTGGGGAGGCTGCACCTCGAGTGCTGGGTCCAGTTCTGGGCTCCTCAGCATCAGAAGGACACTGAGGTCCTGGAGAGAGTCCAGAGAAGGGCAACCAGGCTGGGGAAGGGGCTGGAGGGCAAATCCTCTGAGGAGCAGCTGAGGGAGCTGGGGGTGTTCAGCCTGGAGAAGAGGAGGCTGAGGGGAGACCTTCTCCCCATCCACCTCCCCTGCCCTGCCAGGAGGGTGCAGAGAGGTGGGCGATGGTCTCTGCAGCCAGGGGACAGGAGATGGGACAAGGGGCAATGGGCTCAAGCTGTGCCAGGGCAGGGTCAGCTCAGCTGGGAGGGCAAAGTTCTTCCCTGGCAGAGTTGTGGGGCTGTGGCACAGGCTGCCCAGGGAGGGGGCTGAGTCCCCACCCTGGGGGTGTTTAACAGAGGGGAGATGAGGTGCTCAGGGATCTGGGTCAGCACAGGACAGGGATGGCTGGACTGGATGAGCTTGAAGGGCTTTTCCAGCCTGGTGACTGTGATTCTGTGACCATCCTGTGTGACCAGCTCCCCGAGCAGGTCGAGTGCTGCAGCGTGCTCCGTGCTGAGGACAGCAGCTGTGACACGGGGTGTTTCAGAGCAGCATTGGGCCCGTGTCCACACTGTGGTTTGGGTATTTGATTAAAGGGGGACCGCAACCCATTCCTAGGAATGGGTTTAGTCTCCTCCTGTACATGTCTGGGTTTAGGCCTTTCCTTCTGGGAGGGCTGGTTTTGGGGAGCCCTGGTTTGGCAGTGCTCTCTGCAGAAGGGACTTGGGGCTGGTGGGTCTGTGTCCGTGGGGAGCAGAGGCTCCTGTAGCTCACAACACACCTCGTCACGGCCTGGCCAAGGATTTGAGCATCTGGCCAGGCTGAGGTGTGATCCAGAGTGTTGGTGCATTACAGCAAGCAGGGAGTTATTATTTATCTCACCTGTGTCACTGAATCCAGGGATTTTCTGTGTCTGCAGCCTTGTGCCCAGCCCAGGCTTGTCTGCAGACCAGTTTTGTTCCCTGATTTAATGCTGGGTAAGCAGCAGAGCTGCTGACAGCAAGACTTGTCCCTCCCAGGTGCTGGTGCTCCAGAGCCACCAGTGGTTTCCCATTTGAAGGGAGGAAGCTGGGGTGTGTGTGGGGGGTGTGTTTTCATTGCAATTCCCAGAGTGGGGGCATGAGTCGGATGCTCTGCTGGTTATTGACAGGATTGAGTGAAGGATCACCTCAGGGGGTTTGGTGCCCATGGAGGGTGGTGTGGTACTTACTCTCATAGAGTTTTACCTGATTTAAATAGAATGTCAGGACAAAGAGTTGAACTGTCATGTGGATTTTAGCTGGCCAGGTCAAGAAGCTGTGGTTTGCACCGGAGCTCTTGGTCACTGACTGGTGGGGGTTCCTGGAGATCAGCCCATCCAACCCCACCCAGAGCAGGGTTCCCTTGAGCAGGCTGCACAGGACAGTGTCCAGCATCATGGGGTTGGAATGTCTCCAGAGATGGAGACTCCCCAACCTCTCTGGGCAGCCTGGCCCAGGGCTCTGCCACCCTCCCAGCACCGAATTTCTTCCTCTGGGTGAGGGGGAACTTCCTCTGCTCCAGTCTGTGCCCATGGCCCCTTGTCCTGTCCCTGGGCACCACCTGAACACAGCCTGACCCCTCATCCTGAGCCCAGCCCTCAAGGGTTTCTCAGCACTGAGAAGATCCCCCTCGGGTTTCTCTTCTCTGAGCTGAGCAGCCCTGAGTCCCCCAGCCTCTCTGCATCAGAGAGATGTTCTGGTCCCCTCAGCATTGCATTTGAACACAGAGCCCCTAAAATTCAATCTAAACCTTCCTGTCAGACTTTGGCTGTGGCAGGTTGCACCTCTCCAGCACAGCAGCGCTGGCTGGGCTGCCCTGGGGAGCCTGGTTCCTCTTCTTCCACGATGGAGTATTTCACCTCTGGCCTTTTTGAGGTGTTGAGATGACATCTGTGACTACAGAGAGGGGCAGGTGGCCAGCCCAGGCACAGCCTCAGCCCCACGCTGCGAGCAGGGGTGCGACAGGCCAGCCCTGGGTTGGTGTGGTGTTCGCGGGTGTATCGGACATGCTCTAAGCCTAGTTTGTCGCTTGGAATAGGTGTGTAGTCTGGACTGGAGATGACCGGGTCTTCTTCTTCAACCCTACAATGCAGCTGTCAGTCTGGGAGAAGCCGGTGGACCTGAAGCACCGCGGCGACATAAACCGGCTCCTCGAGGACCCTCCTCACAAGCGCAAGCTGGAGGCCGCAGCAAGTAACTGAAGCCCTGTGATTATTTGCCTCTCTTTAACTCGAATGTCGAAAGAAACCGGGTGGCTGGATACTCCCAGTGAGGGGTGGATAGCTGTAACTAGAACAGGGGTTGCTGGTGAGCTGGCATTTCAGGTGTTGGGTTAAAACTCATGCGGTAGAGCTGCCTTGTCACCCGCAGCGAGGGAGCAGCCGGCTTCTTACACTGGGTGAAGCTTTGATGCACAAAGTGCATCCCAGCAGACACTGTCACTGTGTTTTATTGCTCTGTTTTCCAAAGTGCACATCAGGAAGGCAGTGTCAGTGCTTTACTCAGCCTGTACACAGGAGCAGATAGTCCATGGGTTCCCCAGCCGAGTTGTAGAGGGGCGGAGGATGCCTGTGGTGAATCTCTGCCCAGTGCTAAAGGGTTTGGTGGAAACGTGGGTGACTGCCCACCCCCTTCTGAATGCTATGTGTTCCCAGAGGGGAGAGTCATGGCTCCATTAGAGCTGCTGCTCAGCAGAAATCTACATGAAGGGGGCCAGAGCACAGTCAAAGGGCACACCTGGGACCGTCTCTGGTCTGAGGTGCTGCTGTCCCGTCCTTCCCAAGAGAGCCAGCTTACAGAGGCAGTTTTCCCAGCCTGACTTCCATGCCGTGCTCCTCGCCATGCCAGCTGTTTGGTCAGCCATCCATAGCCTCGTTGTTTGGTCCAGATTTTGGCTGAGCTGGTGACCAGCCCGATGTGCCAGTCTGTGCTTGCTGGTGGCTCCAGAGTCAGTTCCACCGCTTCGCTCCCACAGATTTGTTTTCACCAGTTGACATTGACTCCCTTTGCTCTGTTACTGGGAGCTGCCCTGTCAGCACCCCTTTGATTTCCTGACTACATAGCCTTTCAGGTGGGAGCTGTGGTGGTAGGACCTGCTGTTACTGGGAGGCCATCTGAATGCATGGCAGCTCTTGGTACCTCTTGGATGTTGTGCCGTACCGCAGTTTCACTGGACACCCTCCCCAGCTGATGCCTTTTCCTTAGTGGTGATGTTCAGAACAGTGAAGGGGGAAAATGAGGCTTTTGTCAGTCTTTTAAAGTGCAGTATTTTAAAATGTGGTGTTTTTATACCTGGAAATGTGACCTGCTGTGGGGGCTGCAGCCCATGCGCTGGTCCACGGGCCCAGCTCCCAGTTAACTGTGGCAAACTGGGCTGTGAGGCCTTTGAGGACCTGAATGCTATGCAGGTAGATGAAAGTGAGTGATAATCAGGATTTATATTATCATTATTAGGAGAAGTTTAGTGAAGGAAAGCTATGGAGAGTCGTTTTCTGTCTGTGCACCAGGGAAGAGCATAAGATGTGGGTTTTATTGCAGGATATATTGAAAGATCAATTATTTACTGACAAGGGGGAACAGTGGACAAAGACAAAGCTGAGGGCCATTGTTCGTGGTCTATAATTAATTAATGAGGAGAGCCTAAAGTCATTGTTGGTATGTGCCACTTCAAAAAACCTGATTTCTGCTGTGTGTTCCATCCTTTTTATTTATTGCCCGTGAGTCCCACCGAGACTTGAATCATGCACCAGCTTCTTTATGGCCACAACTTTCATTGCTGCTAATAGTCTTCATCTTCCTTGATATAATTGGGACCTGTGGTTGCTCAGTATCCGAGACAGCCCCGTTATAATTAGTATCTATTAGCTGCTGCGATGAAAGGAGTGATTCGTTACCATTGCTCTTAGCTTGTAATCTCCAGTAAATAAATAACCCAGATGAGCTGCGTGCTCGCAACAATGGGTGCCACATTTATTTAGCTTAGTTGCTGCTGCTGAGTTTTAATTAGAATTTTTAAATCAAAGGCACAAGGCAAGTTGGCAGGGGCAGTTATTCACGGGGCGCTGGAGGTGATGTGCGCAGCGCGCCGCTGCAAGATCAAGTGTGTTTATGATTTAGGCTGAAATGAAGAACTGTTCATTTACCAATTACTCCTCCTCAACAATGTGTCACTTGGGGAGATCACAGGATGGAATCGTGGAATCATCCAGGCTGGGAAAGACCGTCAAGGTCATGGAGTCATAGAATCCTAGAATGGCATGGGTTGGGAGGGACCCCAAGGGGCACAGAGCTCCAACCCCCTGCCACAGGCAGGGACACCAACCTCAGGCCTGGAGCTACACAAGGTTGCCCAGGGCCCCATCCAACCTGGCCTGGAACACCCCCAGACACGGGGCACCCACCCCCTCTCTGGGCAGCCTGTTCCAGCCCCTCACCACTCTCTCTGTAAAAAACTTCCCCTTAATATCTAATCTAACCCTTCCCTCCTCCAGCTTCACCCCATCCCCCTTGTCCTGCCAGTCTCTGCCCTTGAACAAGCTGATTCCCCTCCTGTTCCTCTGCTCCCTTCAGGCACTGGCAGGCTGCAATGAGGTCCCCCCACAGCCTTCTCTTCTCCAGGCTGACCCAGCCCAGCTCCCTCAGCCTCTCTCCAGAGGGGAGCTGCTCCAGCCCTCTGAGCATCTCCGTGGCTCCTCTGACCCCTCTCCAACAGCCCCACATCTTCCTTGTGTTGGGCCCCAGCTCTGGACACAGGATCCAGCTGGGGCCTCCCAGGGCAGAGCAGAGAGTCCAGTGTGTGGCTGCATGCCGGCTCTTTGCGGATGGGCTCCCTGGGGCAGGAGGCACAGCACCTCATCGCCTGGGCAGAGGGACCCGCTGCTGACCAGACACGGAGCCAGGATGGAGTTGGTGCTTCCAGGACTTTCATACCCCGATCCTCCACCTTCCCAAGGCAGCTGCCTGACTGCAGAGCGTGGCACTGGGTGACGGGTCTCTCTCCTTGTCCCTGGCTGCCACACTCCTCTGGACATCCCTGCTTTTCCTCAGAGATCCCTTAAAATATTTCTCTCTCAGAATCACAGTCACCAGGCTGGAAAAGCCCTTTAAGCCCATCCAGTCCAACCGTCCCTGTCCTGTGCTGACCCAGATCCCTGAGCACCTCATCTCCCCTCTGTTAAACACCCCCAGGGCTGGGGACTCAGCCCCCTCCCTGGGCAGCCTGGGCCACAGCCCCACAACTCTGTCAGGGAAGCACTTTCCCCTCCCAGCTGAGCTGCCCCTGCCCTGGGGCAGCTTGAGCCCATTGCCCCTTGTCCCATCTCCTGTCCCCTGGCTGCAGAGACCATCCCCCACCTCTCTGCACCCTCCTGGCAGGGCAGGGGAGGTGGATGGGGAGAAGGGCTCCCCTCAGCCTCCTCTTCTCCAGGCTCAACACCCCCAGCTCCCTCAGCTGCTCCTCAGAGGATTTGCCCTCCAGCCCCTTCCCCAGCCTGGTTGCCCTTCTCTGGACTCGCTCCAGGACCTCAGTGTCCTTCTGATGGTGAGGAGCCCAGAACTGGACTCAGCACTCGAGGTGCAGCCTCACCAATGTCTCACTGCAGTGGAGAAACCCCCTTCCCCACTTGCCAAATGGTTTGTCAGGATGTTTATGCTGAGGAAGTGATTGTTTTTTCAGCTCAGTAAGAGGAACCTGACATTCTGACTGCAGAATGGGGCATGGTGATGGATACTCGATGTGATCCCCATTCAAAACCAGTTGTGATTTGGTTTACTTGGTCCCCAGAAGTATTTTGGACCCTTGGGCATTCAGACAAGGATCTGAAGCCCCGTCCCTACAAGGGCATAGGAAGCTCTGAGGTTTACTTGTGGTCTGTGGGTGCCAGCTCTCTCTGCAAAAGGAATCACAACTGAGATTCTTGTGTGTGGCTGAAGCATTGACAAAGCTTCAGCTCACCTGGGGAGCGCTGGAGTTTCCTCTGTGCTCGGGAACATGAACTGGAATTTGTGGCATGGCTGGGATTAGCTGGATTATTTAATTAATCAGCACTAAGCTTGATAGACTGTCAGATTGGGGCAGCGCTCTGCTTCGTGATTTCATGGGAAGATTACTGCCAAGTAATGCTCTTCCTCAAAGCTTTAAATCAATTACTGGATCCTGTGCTCAGCTGCCTCTCTCCCCTTTCAAGGCAGCTGATGATCTTACCTGCGGTGCGATGTGATACGGCTGGTTCCTGAGTGAGAGCACAGACACTGTTTGGCATGTTCCCCTGGGCTTGCCATGCCACTGGACTCCTGCGTGGTGGTGCTGACTCTGATCTTGTCCCATTTATCCAAGGCCATCACTGAAGCAGGCAAAGCAAGGAGGATTCAGTGTCTCCCCACTCAGGGATGCTGTCAGTGCTCTTGGAGAACCAGGAATTGGGGATGGAAGCAAGGACTGACATCAGTGTTTGGCATCACTTCTCCTTTACTGGGAGGCCATATGGTAGCTGCAGTCTGGTGTTAGAAACACACAGCTCACCTGTTCCTCACAACACAATTTAAAAAGTATGTAGCCTTTCAGAGATCTCCAAAAGCTCTTCTTGTAAAATGAAAATGAAAGAGAAACAGGCTCAGGAGGGATGTTCTGCTGTGAGCCAAGACTGCTGAACCCTTGGGGCTGCCAGGGCTGAAATCATTCCACAGAAGTGAGTTTTTGTGGCAGTTGAGTTTTTAAGGGAAGGGAGGAGAAGAGCATCAGGTGAAATGATAGCAAGATTGCAGTAAAATCATGCCACAAATGAGCAATGAACAATTTTGATTCACAACACGAGCAACGAGCTGGTTTTGAGAATGAAAATGGCTGGGTCTATTGATGTGTGTGTTATTTGGGTGAAGGTGTTTCCCAGGATCTGATGAAATACGTGTTGTTTTCAAAAACACTCTGTGGAAAGTGAGAAACAGTCAATTCCTGAGCAGCTGCCAAGGGAGAGGAATCTCAGGAACTTGTATTCACGTTTATCTAGTTGGAATCTAATAACTATTTGTTTCTTTTTAGCAGATAAATGTGTTAGTTCTTGTCCAGGGGATGAAAATGATGATCTTAGCATCAAAACTAAGAGAAATAAGTAAGTTCTAAAGTTTACTTCTCTATCTGTAATGTTGGGGTGCTCACTGCTGGTAAAAGTCATGCAATGAGGAATACCTTCCTTTGTGTGGATAATGGCACCAAGAAGTCATCAGAGCCATTCCTGAGCTGTCCAGTCTTTGCTGATTCCCTAAAATGCCTGTTTCCCTTGAACAGCATCTGGTTTTGTCCAAGTAACCCTCATGCACTTGGGAATGGTTAAAAAAACCCTGTGTGGATGAGGGTTATTTCAAAGGCTTTTTTCCTCATTCATGTGAAGAGGATTGGGGTTTTTCCCACCAGTGGCAGGGTTTCCAGGCTACTGGCCTGGAAATATCCAGAGGTATTTCTGTCACTGTTCTTTTCTCTGCCCTTTATTGCCACCTGTGTTTCCAGCTCTCATGAGGTAACAGGCAAAAAAAAAAAACAACCTTAAAAAAATCCTGTGCCAAGTAAGCGACTCGCTGCCCCTGGGCCAAACCAGCTCCAAACTGGAGTGACTGTTGGGGCTTTAGGAAGTGCCCTGGAGACTTTTCCTTCTCTTAACCTCTCACCAGTGAGCTCACACAGCCTGGCCTGGCCCTGTGGGCTGGCTGGGGCTGGCACACAGCTCTGGACCCCTGCAGTAAACACCCCTGTAAAGTGAAGCTGTGCTTTGTGTGCTGTGGTTCTGAGGGTGAGGTGACCAGTCAGCGCAGCAGATTGCTGCAGCAAAGGGAATTGTGGTCCCTCTTATGCTGCCATTCCTGTCCTACTGTGCTGGGAGCTTCCTTGGCCCTCCCCCAGACCTTCTGTGGAGTGGTGTTGTGATGAAGGACGATGCTCCCAAGTTCAATACTCGGAGTGTTCAAGCGTTTCATGCCTGGTATAAAAGAGTGTATTTATACTGTATATTTGCTCAACACATGCTCTTACTGCTTGCATAGTATTTCGTGTTTATAAGCAGTGCAGGAGTTTTTATCCAGTATATTTTAGCATAAAGGAATCTAAGAATACTTCTTTTGCTGTGCTCTGCCCAGCATGGGCTGGCATTACACCTCTTCCCCTGCCTGCCTTTGCTCATCCCCACAACTTGCTCCCTCAAAACACCAGCTGTGGGGTTTTTGGTCTCTCTTTACGCTCAGAAGGACATTGTCAAAATTGTGAAAACCAAATGGGGACCAGCCTTTTATATCTTCACAGAATTTGTACTTCATCCTATGTATTTACTTGCAGAGATACTTCGTCATACAGTATTTCCCCCTCTTCCTCTCCCCAAAGGTGAATACAGCCCAAGGTGGGCAACCTCAGCCCCTCACAGAGCAGCTGCATCACCCTCCTGCCTTAATGCATGGCAGCATCTTCCTTGTGGTGTATCTTTATACATCCACAGACCCATATGTATGTATATCCAGGTACAAACACAAACCATTCATGGGTGGCAAAACAGCCAGCACTGCACGGGTATCTCACAGGGGAAGGAGTCAGCTTTGGGGTCAGAACAGGTCACCTGAGGCATGGGCAGCACAGACTAAGTTAAACAGTGCATCACAGTGACACGTGTCACTCACAGCTCAGCCTCAGGCTTTAGCTGGTGTTGTATTCATGTGTGGTGTAGCATATGATGCAGCCTTGATCATGCTTGGAATTCGTTGTGAGACACTAATGGTGAGGATGGTCAAAGCTCAGAGAACCCTACAGTAAGTTCTGCCTGCTCCTCTTTTAATCATTAGAGAAGGAGGAAGCAACTCTCCTTTGCCCACAGGGCAGTTAGTCCTGTGAAAGTCAAGGGCAGCTTTCTAATAAACAAGAGAGGTTTGGCTTGACAGTGTAGCACTGTCCCTGACTTCATGGGGGTGATCCCAGCTCCCCAGAAGTACCACCTGCCACCAGAACACCATAAAGTGTGTGTTCTTCTGTCAGCAGAACCTCTGTCCCCAAACCTCTGCATGATTTCTGCAGCTGCTTTGACTTGCAGACCCTCCTTTGTAGCACGGGAGAGGCATGGGTGCAGGAGAAGCACAGGGGTAACGTTGTTCACAGCCTGTCTAGCATGATGTGGTTCCTCTCTGGTGATGGCACAGCGGTGATGTAGGGCTACACCAGAGGAGAGCATCGCTCTGATGCTGCTGCCACTTCATGGCTGCAGCCCACAGTAAACTCCCCTCCTCTCCCGAAACACTGCTACGTGTGTGTTTTATCCCAGGGGTCTTGTGGGCAGAGGCACTGGGGCTGCACACAGTGAGTCTTTGCTCAAACACCTCTTTGTTTCAGTCAGCTGCAATCCCAGGGAAGGGCTCTCAGGACCAAGGGGGTCCTGCTGGCCCTGGCCATGGGCTGGCTCCTCTCTGGGCTCGGGCAGGTTTGTGCACATGATGCAATGCTGCATTACTCCCCTGGGCTGAGCTCATGGGGTACACAGGAGCATGAAATAAAGATCAGTGTTGGCTCCCAAGCTCGGGAGGAGCAGAACCAGGGAAGAGCAATAAAATGAGATGAGTCTCTGCAGTCGTTCTTTTCAACTCTCCACTCCTTGGCAAATTTTATATAAACCTGTCACTTCTCTGAGGCTTGAAATACAGCACAGTGCTGCTGCTGAGTGCCTCTCTGATGGCAGTGCCAGACCCTCCTTCCACATAACGAGCTGTGGAGCTCCCCTGGCAGGACCCACCAGCCCCATGCTTAATAAGGAACCCGGGCTCTGGGTCACGTCTGAGCCATCAGCACCCGCTGCTCCCGGCACGGGAAGGAGCCCTGGAGGCTTTTCTAGAGAGGGGTAAAACCCCCACCCCGAGTTGGCTATTGCTGAACTGTTTTCTCTCTTCCCTTGTTAAAGAACAGAAGATGCCCCAGCTGCTGGCGGGGGGAAGGCTGAGGCGGAGGAGGGAAGTGAGGAGAGCCCAGCCCCACAGGTCACGCCTCCCCTGGAAGAGCGCATCACTCACTTCCGAGATATGCTGCTGGAGAGAGGGGTAAGAAACCTGCTGGCTCCTCCAGGGGAACAGGGCACCCCACAGGGCCCCAGAAGTGCCCATTGCATGGAGCAACTGATGGAAGATGTGCCTGTGTGTCGCTGAAAGTGTCAGGCTCAGCAGCAGTCCCTCTTTGCTGGTTTTAGGCACGGGAGAGGCTTCACCCCCTCAAACCTCAGTGATCCCAGTGCTGGAAGCCAAATTCATGTACTGGATGTCTGAAATTTGCCTGCTCTGTTAGGAAAGGGTGTTTTGGGAGGGTTAAGGAAACCTGCCCTTTTCCCTGGCACTCCATGACTGGCCTTGGACATCCAGAGAAGAACGATGGTTCCCGCCCAGGCTCAGGGGCAGGAGTATGGGGTGCTCATGGCTTTGGGGTGAGAAGAGATGACCTCTCCACAAGCAGATAGGTGAGAGCACTGGGAGCATCCTTCCCTCCTGCATCCAGGCCAGCACAGAACGGTGGCTGCAAACTGGTACAGGTTACAGGACGGCTTGAAGTTACTGGTCTGGCACTGCACCAGTCTGCCCAGAGAGATGCTGGGATCACCATCCCTGGAGGGGTTCAAAACACACGTGGATGTGGCACTCCAGGACATGACTTAGTTGAAATGGTGGCATTAGACAGACAGTTGGACTTGCTGATCTTGGAGGTCTGTTCCACCCTTAGAGATTAAATATTCTATTGCAGCCATTTCACCCTGAGCTAACTGAGAGGATGAGTCCATAGATGGAGCCTAAATTCAGCCTGTAGATAGAACCCATCAGCCTTGTGACCAACAGTGACACACAAATTAAGGCCTCATGGCAGCATCTACTCACTGCTTTTGGGAAGAGCTCCAGCCTGCTTTTTGTTCCCCATGGTGGCACTTGTGAACCCAAGTTGAACTGGCTGCGTTGGGTTTGCCATCAGTCTGAGGAATCATAGAATGGCAAGGGTTGGAAGGGACCCCAAGGGTCACAGAGCTCCAACCCCCTGCCACAGGCAGGGACACCAACCTCAGGCCTGGAGCTACACAAGGTTGCCCAGGGCCCCATCCAACCTGGCCCTGAACACCCCCAGGGGTGGGGCACCCACCCCCTCTCTGGGCAGCCCCTCCCACCCCCTCACCACTCTCTCTGCAAAGAACTTCCCCCTAATATCCAATCTAACCCTTCCTTCCTTTAGCTTTAATTATGGATACCCCTGTTTATAAACATAAAATCACCTCCCCAGGAGTTCATCTCTCAGTGTCTCCCAGAGAAATTACTATTTGGAAGGTGAATGGGAGTAATTAGCATCCCAGGTTTAGGTCCTGGTCCTGCAGCTGTGGAGTGGATCAGTGTGTGCTGATGGCTTTGCCTCCTGCCAGCACCCTGCCAGTGTCTGTTCTGTTCCTTGTTCTGGAGAACTCGGTGTCATTTCTGTAAGGAAAAAAGTCCAAGGGATCTGGTTTTAGGCAGCAAAGTCTATAAAACTTGTCACTAGTAATCAGCAGGCTTTAAAGGCAGGTGATTGGGGTTTCAGAAGCATGGCCATAAATTATCTCCACGCCAGACCTGCTTTATTAATACATGTTGTTATTTATGCTTAAAAAAATGCAGAAGTGCCATGAATGAGCGCTGGCTGAAGGCTTCTGCTGGCATCCTTTAAGCCAGGAGGCAGTGAGTCAAAACTTGCAGTCATTAGGGATGCTCTGCCATGGGATTCCTCAAGTGTTTCCAGTGGCAGACCTGCTCATACAGGTCAGAAGTTCAGGGAAGGCACTGATTGGCTTTGCTGTTGGTTAGAACTGCACAGGTAATGGGTTACTTCACTCTCACCCTCAGCGTTTTTAAATGTCCAGGCAGCTGCTGGTTGGCACCAGCTGGTTGGTGTGGCTTGAAAGCCATTAGTGCTGCTTTAAGCTGATTATTTAATGAAAGTCTCCTGCCATTCTCCCCCTAATGTTGTTATTTCTCAAGGAATGACTAGCTGGCATTACAGAGATCTTGTTAGAGGGAGTTCTGAATCTTCCTACATAAATCATACGAGCAGAAGCATGTTTACTGCAACATGTTAAAAATAGATGGGATGTTTGGTGTAGCTCCAAGGTGGTGATGCTGTTCTGAAGTCTGCTGTGAGTTTCCTGATGGAAACTCTGCTCTCTCCTGGGAGTTGTAAAGTCTCCACACTGTGCTAACAGCAAGGGGGAAAATCCAAACCTCTGCCTGGCTCCCTCACAGCCACGGCACCACAATACCTGTGGTCTGTGTTCCTAGGAAGGTCGTCTCTCTGGGATGCTGTCAGGGAAACAAGGCTTTTTAAAGGATTCCAGATGTGTGGGGGCTTCAGGATTTTACCTTCTTAATCATGGTGTCAAAGGGGGTTTTGAGGATCCTAATCCCCACCGTCCTACCTCCAAATAACCCTTGCAGCCTTAGTGCTGTCCTAAAGAATAAACAAAAAAACCCCCAAATAAACAGGGAGTTTATTGCTTTTGTTCTTTTTTCCCCCAGCCTGTTTTTCAGACAGACCCAAAAAGTCCCTTTCTAGAAGGACAAGCTGCTGAGTCCCACTTCCTAACACCTTTTATTGGGGGGTGGTGGTGGGCTTGACTGCTGGGAGCACATCAGAGACCCAAGTGCCTTCCCCACTCCATCCTTCCTGCTGGTTTTTGCATGTCCATGTGTCCAGGATGGACGTTGTTCTCTACCAGAACAACGTCTCCTGAAAGCCAGGGATCCTTTGCTGGTGAAGGTAAATGCATCCCCTGGAAACACCAAGCTTAAATAAATCTTGCAGTCAAAGTCAGAATCTCAACCTACCATTGTTGCTGGGCTTCCAGGGTGAGTTAGAAGTAAGACCAGCTCTTCAGATGATGTCTCTTCACCTCCAAACGTTCTGCTCCAACTCAGTGCACTGAGGTTTTGTGAGGTTTTTTTCCCTTCTCTTTGGACTCTGCAAGCAGGAGCTGAGACCTGGAAAGGTGGGACAGGCTGGGATCTCATCCCTTCCACCTGAGCTGGTGATGAGGGTACAGAAGCCAGTACCTGGTCTGGAAAGAGATGCTACCCCTACCATCCCCACCCATGCATTCCCTGGTCAAATGTCCCCCAGAGCAGGATGTGGGACCTGCTGGGGATTAGGATTAGGGGATTAGGCAGAGCATTTCTGTTTCACACGAGCAGAGCTCCAAAACGAGCACCCTGAGCAGGGTGATGGGGAGCTAGGGTTAAATGGCAAAGATTGGTACCCAGCGTTGATGTTGGGTTATCATTGCTAAACCAGGAATTAACAGGAATGATTAAATGATAAATTAGTGTGATCTTAACTAGCTTTAAGTTCAGTCTGACCTTTGCACTGGGAACCAAGCTGATCTCCAAGAAAGAGGTTTCTATTACAAAAGATGCTGAAAACCAGGAATTCCTGCTGCTGGTCCCTCAGAAGGGGGAAAACCCCAAACCTCAGGACTTCATCTCTTGTGTGGTCCTGAAGCTTTCCTTCATCAGCGCTCTCCTGTTTGAGTGTTAATTACTTCATTTACATTCTGTGTGCTTAATTTTTTTCAGTGAATTTACTCTTTTTTTGTGAGAATATTGAATTGATTGGTGAGACTATTCTGTGCCACTCCAGAGTTCCCTGTAACAGAGTAATTAACTGCAGTGATGTAGGGGGTCCCAAGAGCAGGCTGTGGGTTTCAGCCCTGTGCTTCCAGACTGTCGTGTTGTAAAAGTCCTGGGCAAAGGGGCTGGGGCAAGTGAAGGACCTGCCCAAATACGGGGTGGTCCTTACAGCCCACACAGCATCAGGAGGCTCTGGAGAAGGTGGAGGAGACGTTTCCATCTGGCGAGGCTGTGGGATGCGAGTGATGGATGGGGTTTTGGTGGGCGTCCAGGTCCTGGGGAGGGGGAAGCCTGGTGGGGAGGGGACGTGACAGCCCTGCTGGTGGAGGGAAGCAGTGTGCCCCCTGCAAGCCCACGGTGCTTTGAAGATCTTCAGCCTGACGTGTGCTGACAGCCTCGTTTGGGTTATAATTTAAGTTCTGGGGAGGAGGGGAGCTGAGATAATTGCTTCAATGGAAATGGATGCTTCTGCTGTACAAAGGGGACGATAAAATGGCATTTTCCTTCCTGCTACAGAGCCTCACCATCAAAAAACCATGGAATGAGCATCTGCCAGATCCTCACTGAGATGTCCTAGAGCAAATCAATACTAATGGTGTGGGGGCGACCAAAGCATTGCCAGCAACAGATTAAAATTCAGCTTCCAACCGCTCTGGGGCAGCCTTTAGAGGGTTCATTAGCTTTCTGAGCTCCTCTTTGGCTTCACCTTGGAACATTTCCTTCTTTGGCATCCTTATTAACATTCCTTCATGTGGCTGTGTTTGTGTGCTTCACAGGTCTCAGCGTTCTCTACGTGGGAAAAAGAGTTACACAAAATAGTCTTTGATCCACGCTACCTTCTCCTGAACTCAGAAGAGCGTAAACAGGTGAGCCTTACCTCCAGCCTGGCTTCTGATCCGCAGCAGGCATCTCCCAGAGCAACCTGAACAGCAGAGTCATTGTCAGGGTGGGATGGAAAGAGCTGCATCAAATGAAAAAAGCCTCTTTTGGGGGTTTCTCAGTGGGACTCTTACTTCAGAGGGCTGTCTCCTTTGGAAAGCGAGTGGTGGCAAGGGACTTGGCACGTGGAGATGAGCTACAGGCTCTTGGGTGGTAGGAAGAGTGTCTGCAAGTCTGGGAAGCTGGGCTGTAGAAGGGAAAATGGCCATAAGGTGATTTTTCTGCTCGGAAGTATTTGGATATGGTGGAGAGACATTTTTGCTACTTAGATGATTTCCTAGGTGCTTGGCAATGTTTCCTGCTGCTCTTTGCTGTAACTGGGCTTGCTGGATGTAAATGGGGAGAGCAGCGTGGCTCTGCTGGGATCTATTTGGGTGCAAAGGGAGGAGGGGTTTTTGCAGCCTCGTTTGTTGGGTGTTAATTATCACCAGGGATCTGAAGGGACCCCAGGGCTGCAGATCAGCCTGAAAGATTCAGGAGAGACGCAAGGATGTTGCAGAGAAGGGGAACGCTTCTCCTGTGTAGTGATTTCTCTTCCTTGCTGGTCCTTTGTCATCCTGGAGGAGGAAGAATTTTGAATCTGGAATTGTCCAATTTTAAATAAACAGTGAAAAATGTGCTTGTTCCTATTGAATCACAGTGGGCCCCATGTCCTGGGATTCTCCAGAGGGCTTCCTGTAGGTGTTTGCTGGGGCACTGGGCACATACATCTTCATTTCCTCCCTTTCCAATATTTTCTTTCTGAAGGAAAAAAAGGTTAAATAAAATAATTATGAAAGCTGGGAATGAGAATGTAAGAGAAACTGCTAGAATGGGAAATATAGCTAAGCAAGGGTCTCAGGGAATCAGCAAGGACGAAGCTTGGGCCTGAGTGAGGCAGTCAAGATAGATTCCTCCTTTCATTTGATCAGCCCTGGGGAGGCTACAGTAGGAATGCATCATGAATGCCCATGATGGCACGTGCTGGAAGCCCTGCTGAGGGGACCCTGTTTGCAGCCTGTATTTAATCCACGGGGAAAGGGTTATGGAAAGCAAGGAGCTGGCCATGCAGGAGGTCAAAACCCATCGTCAGGAGCAATTGGCTCTGTGGGTGATGGCAATTGGGGCTGGGTGCTCAGGGGGAAGAGGATGATCGTTGGCTGCTCTTCTGCAAAATGGGGTTAAAAACCAGAAAGCTTGGGAGCACATGCCAGGTGTTCAGTATCTCTTAGATCCCACCCTTGAAGTGGAGGCTTGCAGACGTTCATTATGAGCAGCTCCATTTAATTAGAGCCCATTTTCCTCCAAGAAGCAGTTCAAGAAGAAAATTAGATTCGGACAAGAGTAGGTGCCTGATTTAATGAAAGTGCTTCTTGAAGAGCAGCTCAGATTAGGAGGAGACATCATTTAGGTTTATGGAAACATTTACCTTCACGGGTGCTGACTGTGCCATGAGCAGCAAGCCTGAGTGCTGCTTACACTGTGCACACGAGGTGAGACTGGAGGGGGGTAGAGGGGAAAAGTGTCTTGTGTGCAGAGTGAGGGATGAATGGGTGGAGGAGGGAACGGGCCAAGGAGGGAAAGGGGGAAGGAAGGAACAGAGGAAGGAAGGGTGAAGGAAGGAACAGAGGAAGGAAAGGGGGAAGGAAGGAAGGAAGGAAGGAAAGGAAGGAAAAGGTGAAGGAAGGAAGGAAAAGGTGAAGGAAGGAAGGAAAGAAGGTAGGAAAGGAAGGAAGGAAAGGGTGAAGGAAGGAAGAGATGGAGGAAAGGGTGAAGGAAGTAATGAGTGCCAGGGCATGGCTGGCTGTACCACCGGTGTCTACTCCTCCCAGCCAGGACAGCAGGTTGGAAAGGGCAGGGGAAGCATTTGGGCTGTGACCTGCAGGCATCTGAGGGAACTTCATCTTGACTGGAACGTGTGTTGAGGTGGGTTTGCCTTCCAGGGGTGCACACTCTGGGTGTCCTTCCTCAGCCCAGGGAGCATAACGATCTGTTATTGAACATCAGTGGTTTGCTCCACCCTCTTACCAATATCTTCCAGGGGATAGGAACAGTTGAACGATGCTGCTGTGTTTAAGCAAGGAACAGTGAAGGGTAAAGGAGGAGCTGTATTAAAATAATGAGCTGACGGTTAATTTTGATTTATCACCTTCATAAGAGCTTCCCTGATAGCAGAAAGGCAAGCAATAACAGTGTCACCTCCTTTGTTTGTCTCGTTTCTTTCCACCTCCTCTTCCACTGGCCTTCACAATCGCACACAGTGTAAGGTGTTCAGCATTCCTAGGGGTTTCAGGGTACTTCTCATGGCCATTTTTCAATCTCTGCTTTCCCAGAGCTGTTTCACATAGCCATACTACCTACCAGCTGTGATTGGGTTACTTCAGCTTCTGTGGAGTGTAGATTTGCCCCTGTGCATCCTCCTGGCTGATGAGAAAGCAGCCCTCGTACTACCCAAGCTCATCATATTAAATATACATCATTTGTGGTGGAAAGGATGGGGAATGTGGGAAGCTAATAGCATTGTGAGGAGCAGCTCCTTTTACTCCACAGCTTGGTGTGCCACTCTTCTTAGAGCATAAAACCAGCAGGGCCAGATTTTTGGTGTTAAAAACACAATTACAGCAGGTGGATGAATTGTGTGACTCTGTGGAGAACTTCACTCTTCTCTGAGACGCCAGAGCCCCTGATGCTGAGCACCCTGCTCCGTGCTCAGCTGCCAGGGACTGTTAGAGGAAGGCTGCTGACCCTTCCAAAGACGTTAAAGCTTTTGGGTATATGTGTACAGAGGACCCTGTGTAAGCTCCTGGGTTTTGACAACTGATTTGAAAGGTCTCCAGGCTTTTTTTTTTTTTGGGGGGGGGGTAACCCACAGAATATGGATGTTTATCATTACAGACATTTTTCAGGGACTCCAGTCAGTTGGGAAAGATGTGAGATCCAACCTGAATTAATAGAGTCTGTTTGTGCAGATGTAGATAACCAGTGCTATGGGCATGAAAATGCGAGCAGGATGCTGAAGTCAGGAAATCTGGCTTTATGTTGCAGTTGATGGTGGAATTGAGGTGTTATCTGTCCATATTGTACCTTTTCCCTGCTACTTATTTTGTGAGAACACGATCAGGGCTGCACAGAGCAGATTCAGCTGCCTGCAAGTCTGGGGGCAGCCTATCCTGAGGGCTGATAAGAACCACAGGTCGTGAGATTGACAGCCCTTTGCTCAAGCCCAGACGCCACAAAGGCTCTGTTAATAAATGCTGTGTCTTGTTTCCCTTTCTTGGAAAGATATTTGAACAGTTTGTCAAGACCAGGATCAGAGAAGAGTACAAAGAGAAGAAAAACAAACTGTTGTTAGCCAAAGAAGAATTTAAAAAGCTCCTTGAAGAATCCAAGTTATCACCAAGGTATGGCATTGCCTTACAGAGATTTGTTAAGATAAGCTTTCTTATCAGCCCAGGGACACTGTAACACTGACAGGCTCCTTATAGCCAGCTTGGACATCCAGTGATACAGTCCTGGGTTGGTGTTTCTTCCCCAGCACTCTACAATATTCTGTTAAATCACTGGGAAACGCACTGTGCCATTTCTCTCTCTGTTCCTTTCCCTTTTTCTTGCTGTCATTAAGACCGTGTAATATTTTGCCTGATACATTGATTTTGTAGGCACATGTGTGGTAGAGTTCCAGAACACACACACACACGTGGTGGCTATATGAGATTGGTACCTGAATGTTAAATCTCAGCTATATTAGGCATATGACTGTTAATTAGTGAAAAAGTGTATTTAGGTTTGGTTTCTGTTGGAAGAGAAGCACAATTTCACAAATCACAGAACCCCAGCCTGGTCTGGGTTGGAAGGGACCCCAAGGGTCCCAGAGCTCCAACCCCCTGCCACAGGCAGGGACACCAACCTCAGGCCTGGAGCTACACAAGGTTGCAGGGCCCCAGCCAACCTGGCCTGGAACACCCCCAGACACGGGGCACCCACCCCCTCTCTGGGCAGCCCCTTCCAGCCCCTCACCACTCGCTCTGCAAAGAACTTCCCCCCAATCTCTCCTCTCACCCTTCCCTCCTCCAGCTTCACTCCATCCCCCTTGTCCTGCCAGTCTCTGCCCTTGAACAAGCTGATTCCCCTCCTGTGTCTCTGCTCCCTTCAGGGACTGGCAGGCTGCAATGAGGTCCCCCCACAGCCTTCTCTTCTCCAGGCTGACCCAGCCCAGCTCCCTCAGCCTCTCCTCATAGGGGAGCTGCTCCAGCCCTCTGAGCATCTCCATGGCTGGTGCTAAAACCACATCACTAAGTGAAGCATGCAGGGCAGTGATGTATTTTCCTACATTGATTTTTGAGTTAGGGGCTCCAAGGCTGCGCGGTGGCGGGTGCGGTGTGTGGGAGAGCACTGGCTCCTTTGCATGTTACAGGATGGGTCAGATTTACAGGTTACAAGTCTGGTTAAAATGTTGGAACCAAGAAATTGCAGCTCCTCTAGTAAAATGTGCAGGTAACTGTGCAGCACTGTCTGCCTAGACACAGAGATCACAGAATCACAGACTCACAGGATAGCAGGGGTTGGAAGGGCCCCCCAGAGCCCATGGGGTCCCACCCCCTGCCAAAGCAGGGTCCCTAGGACAGGGCACACAGGTCGGTGTCCAGACGGGGCTGGAATCTCTCCAGAGAAGGAGACTCCACACCCCCTGGGCAGCCTGTCCCAGGGCTCCCTCACCCTCACTGGCAAGAAGTTCTTCCCCACATTGGGGGGAACTCCCTGTGCTCCAACTTGAGCCCATGGCCCCTTGTCCTGTCCCCACAGACACTGAGAAGAGGCTGCCCATGTCCCCCTGTGTCCCACCCTTCAGCTATTGATCCCCATTGATCAGATCCCCTCTCAGGCTGCTTCTCTCCAGCTGAACAGCCCCAGCTCTCTCAGCCTTTCCTCCCAGGGGATATGCTCCAGGCCCTTCATCATCTCCTCAGCCTCCTCTGGACTCTCTCCAGGAGATCCCTGGCTGTTTGATCCCAGGGAGCCCAGAACTGGACACAACACTCCAGGTGGGGCCTGACCAGGGCAGAGCAGAGGGGGAGGATCCCCTCCTGTGACCTGCTGCCCACACTCCTCCTGATGCCCCCAGGATCCCATTGTCTCTCTCAGCCTCAGGGCACACTGCTGGCTCATGGCCACCCTGTCACCCATCAGCACCCCCAGGTCCTTCTCCACAGAGCTCCTCTCCAGCAGCTCCCCCCAGCCTGTCCTGATTCCAGCAGTTATTCCTCCCCAGATGCCAGACTCCACACTCGTTCTTACTGAACCTCACCTGGTTTCTCCTTGCCCAGCTCTCCAGCGCCAGGCGCTGCGGAAGGGATAATTACAGAGTGTTTTACAGCAAAACTGAGAATATTCTGGGCTAATGCTGCAGCTAAATGTGGTTCCAACCCCGGTGCTTTCAGTCTGCAAGGGGAAAATCACCCTGGGCCATGGGACAAGGAGTGTTTTCCCAGGTAGTGTTTTTGTTGAGCTGACTGGAAGCACAGGGAAGCCCATCGGCCGGCGACTGGCTCTGGCTCGACTCTGACCTGCAGTCACACACCCTGTTAGTGTTGGGAGGTGCTGGCCCCGGTGATGAAGTCCTGAGGCAAAGCTGCCCCTGGATTTTCCTTGCTCTGTGCCTATCACTTCTCAGCTATTGTCAGAAAAGACCCGAGCTGGCCACGGGGTGAGGCGCGCGGCTGACAGCCGGGGCACTGCAATTAGGCACTGGTGAGATTCCCTGCTCCCTTATGGGCTAATTATTGAAATTACTGATTAAAAACACAGGAAGATACCGTGTTAATGGTTCAAAATGACATGTTAACGGTTCAGAATGGTCCTGTCAGCTGCCACCCAGGCGTTTCTGAACCAAGACATGAAGTTAGCAATGGGAGGCTGATAGCTGAGTCAGAAGCCTGGGCAGTTCCAGCACGGGCTGACCTCCCTTTCCTGGGGTTTACCGACGTCCCCAAAACACCCGTTTCCAGGGTCTGTGTGAGAAGTGAAGTGAGATCCAGGTCCAAGAGCCAGAAGCACTGAAATGTGTCTCTCTCCTGCAGAACAACATTCAAGGAATTTGCAGAGAAACACGGCAGAGACCAGCGGTTCCGCCTGGTGCAGAAGAAGAAAGACCAGGAGCATTTCTTCAACCAGTTCATACTTATTCTTAAAAAGAGGGACAAAGAAAACAGGATAAGGCTACGCAAAATGAGATAAAAGCTCCTGAGCCTGGCAATAAGTGCACGAGCCAGTGTTGTGGCTGCAGGAAGAAATTCAGGTGAAGGCTGGAGCGTTCGGGGTTCGTCGTGGAGCAACTGGAGGAGGAGGAGGAAGTTTGACATCCCTGAGAGGAACTTCCTCTGGATGGGGTTTATGGAGTGTGTGTTGAACTGCTGAAGGTCATTCTGCAGGAATCTGAAGGATATTTTGTTCTCAAAGAATTAATGTTTCATATTGAAGCTCTCTTTTGTACAACATCCCCAGTTTGATGCATTTCTAATTGCCATGATATGTCAATCCCTTAATTGTTTTAATTATGCAAATTACTTGTAATATACACAAATTATGAATCCGATGCAGATTTGTAATTAAGCAGAAGCAGATGCCATCCATAACAATCTCGAGATCCTTTCATCATTTAGGGGAATTATCTGAAGCAACCTCTTGCCAACTTCATGCATTACCACCAAGTGTTCCGGGGTGCAGTGGTACGCGGGGGCTCACCACCCGCTCTTCATACGTCTCTGTCCAGTTCTCTGAGTAGTAGTAACAAGATATTAATCGTTAATCTTAGTGAAGAGTGTGGAAATCTTGGCATATGTTCCATAGGAAAAAAAACTCTCTTAAGTGTCAGAAATTGCTGCCTACTTATACTGTGAGTGGTGCTTTCAGGCACATGCACAGCAACACTCCCTAGGAAGACGTTCCTTTGGAAAAACCCATCACCATTTGGTTTCAGTTAACGTTCCTGTACGTGAAAAGTCTGCATGAGATTTTTCTCATCATATTTGTATAAATAAATATTTAACTTTTTTAATTAATAAATATTTTAAACCAATTTCCTGGGTCGGGGGGGGGGGGGGTTAAGCTTCTAAACTTTCTGAACCGCCAGGTGCGATGGTGTGGGTGTTTCCTTGAGAGGTAGAAGACCAGAGAGAGCTCCTGCCACTCATGGTTTATATGCAAATTCTGCTAATATCAATGGGAGTTTGAGCACACTGAGAGCAAAAGTGTCTCTCTGACTGTGGAGTTAGGATATCATGGCTAGAGAAGATCACCCCAGCTCCGCTGCATGTCGATATATCCCTTCCTTTATGCTGAAGGAAAGGCATGCTCTCCTCTGTGACCAGCATCATTTTCTCAGTTGACCTAATTTTTAAGTTCTTACTCATTCTATTTATAGATCTCTATCAGATAGGAGTGGATTGGATGTTTTCCCTAACTAATGGTAATTCTTCCTTGGATGTGTGCTGGCTGGTTTTTATAACCAAGGAAATAAAGGTTATTTAATAGTACTTTGGAATAAACGAACTTGGGATAATCCAAAGACAAGTACTTAACATAAGACATGTTTTAGACAGTATGTGGAGTTCCAAACTCGGAAAAAAATTGGTCATTTATTTCTCTGAGAGCAAGATCTGACCCAAGGTTGCTGTTGGGGGGAGCGAGGAAACACGTGGCTGTGTTGGGACTGCCAGGTCAAAGAGGTGCTGCCCATTTTGTGTCCCCTCTGCACATGAGGGCTGGACTGGGACCACACAAGCTGGGGTGCAGGCTGGTGGGTGCAATGTGGTTTTACCCAGCTTGCCAGAGCTGTGGGAGCTGCTCCCAAGTTCACTTAATGGTTGTGTTTCCATGGCTGGAAGAGCCTGGCTTGCCCCTGTGAGCTCAGGAGTCCTGTGTGAGCTGGGTAGAGACAGATGGGGTTCACTTCTACGTGTGACCCAGGAAAACATGTGGGTCTTCCAGTGAACCCAAAGAGCTTCACAGGGTTTTTCACGAGGTTTTGTGAACTTTCCTGTTGAAATAAAAAGAAAGACAAAGTAAGGTGCATAAACCCAATGAGGTCTGGCTTTTATGGCTGAAAGCTCTTCTGTTTTGGTGCTTGTGCCCCTTGTGTTGTTCTCTGGTGTAAACATGTGCACATACCCAGACCCCATACTGCCATCCCCTATTTCCAATACCAATAAAGTGGGGTATTATCATCTTGGGGATGCTCCTTGCTTTTAGCTTTCTCTGGCAATGTCAGAAACCCCTGTCACAGTGTGTGATAGTGAATGGATAATGTGTTTCTTGTGACACCCTCTGAAACACGAGTGATGGGTGCTGGCAGTGGCCCATATCTGTTAGAAAACCTCCAAGTTTGGCTCTTGTTTCCTTGTATTTAAAATGGAGGAATACTGAAATAACTGCAGCTAGCCCCATCATAAACCAGAAGGAAGTGTGTAAGTTAAGTCCATAAAGGGAGGTGTCTGTTCTGCATGGTCAGGCTAGGAGGGGTGAGCACAGCAGGAGGTGATGTTCTCTAACCCTGAGCAGCTCCACAAGAACAAATCAGAATAAACTGATCTCCATGAGTGAGGAGGTAATTTCTGGGACTCTCTTTTTGCCTTCTAAAATGAGGACACTCATCCTTTTCTCTGGGTAACCAAGAGGAAAACCTAATTATTCTTGATTTGAGTAACCCACTGAGGATTGTCCAGCGTGGTCTCAAGAGCGTAGCACTCTGGGTGGGGTGCAACCAGGTTGTTGGAATTATTTTGTTATAAATTTTGTCCAGCTTGCCAGGAATTCCCACGTTTCCCAGCACCTGTCACATGAAAACAAGTGAAATCAATCACTGCAAGTCCTGGGCTTACCAGGATCACCTGACATGGGTAGATTGATGAGGGCAGTTCATTTATTCCCAGTCACTGCCTTGGTGTGGGAGGTTGTGTTTCCTCCTGTCTTTCCTTGACCTAAAGCAGTTTTTCCAACTGATTTATCACCTCCTGAGCTCCTGTGCCAAGGATTTCCCATCTCATGCTTGGGGGGGCTTTTTTAGCCCCTCTGGGAAGAACCTCCAACTGCTCCCCCAGCCTTTTGCAGCTATGTGTGTCTGGTAAACTGGAGGTGAGTCCTGGGGCTGGTCCTGTGAAGGTCTCTGCTGCTTCTCAGCTTCTGGGCTCAGGTGGGTCCAACCTGCCCTGCCTTCAGCGAGGCATCGCCTGGTCAGGGCTGGGCAAGAGGAGATGACTTGAGGGGTCTGGTGTCTGGTTCTCCTGAGCCTGTGATAAGCAAGGATAGTCTGGCTGCTGAAAGCATGAAAAGGTCAAGTACTGGATTTCTGAAAATGAAGAGGGGGTGGTGTGTTTGAGAGCTGGGTTGGGGTTGTTTTTGTTAAGTCAGAAAACAATTCTGGGGTGACCTTAAGTGATCCACAGCCAGTAAAGCTGTGTAATAGCCTTGAATTTGCTATTTCTACAGGGGAAAAAGAAAGGAAAAATGACTAAAATAGAACCTGCAGCAAGGTTTTTAATAAGTGTGGTTTTCCGGTGTCATAAAAGGAAGAAAACCTTTGCTAGGCTTGAGAGTACCAAGGCAATGAAATGCAGTCAGCAGCAGTGCCAAAGCCTGCTGCAGCAGCAAGGGACAGAGCTGAGAATGGGCTGGGAATGCTGGCAGCAAGGATGAGCTGGACACTGTCAGAAATAACCTGCTACCACTGGTGAAACACTCTGCATACTGAATTTCTTAGGGCCAGAAAATCTCTTACTGAAGTGAAAAGATTCTGATCCTACAGCGTTTGTCCAAGTCTTTTAGTTCAGGAAACCAGCTCCTGGGCTGCTTTGTTCTAATGCTCAAAGCATTCAAGGGTTACCCAGTCCCCCCAGCAGTCTATTCTCTAACCCATATCCTGGGGCTCAGCTGCCCCTCATCCAGGCCTTTGGCTACTGGGGTTCCCCACACCTGTGGGAATGGAGACATCGCGATCTGTTCCCCTGCCAGACTGTTTGGAGCGGGAGTTTTCCCCTTCCAGCACAGCCTTCTCTGGCTGCAGTTCAAGCCCCTTACTGACCCTTGGCTATACCTTTTATTTCCCCTGGAAGCTGTATCTGTTGGAGCTGGTTGGCTCTGTGAGCAGTACCCTGTCTTGGCATGGGAGAAGGAAACGGGTAGATCACACCTCATAGCCATGCTCAGCCCTGTGTGCTGGGCATGGGCAGCACCTGCCCTCTGCTCACACAGCGATGTTTGTACATGGTACTGGCTCTGTGCATCTCCTTGGAGTCTCCTCCAGCTGCTCCACATCTGCTGCCAGTTGCTCTATGATCTCATACCCACGCTGGGCTTGCTGTGCTTTGGCTCAAGTAAGTGCCCTGGGGGCTCTGGACATCAAACTTCTCGAGTTCAGAAGTGTCTCAGTTTGTAATGGGGAAAAAACCCAACATCACAAAGTATTTACTGGTTCCCAGCTCAAGAGTTCAGGCAGAACAGCCCCGACCCCCCAAACACTGCCCAGAGCAGGACACGTATAGCAGGTGTATTTGTAACTTGGTTGAGTTGTTGGGAAGCTGCTTGAGGAGGAAGAACGAATTGGAGCTGACCACAGGGAATGTATCCAGAGTGAGCTCTGGTTTCACCTCCCTTACAAACAAAGTGCTGGAAATTAAGGAAGTTGTGGCTTTATCTGTGGTGAAAGGGGCTGTCGGGGCTGGGGCTCGTGCCCTGGCTCTGTGTGCTGATGGAATACTCGCAGTCACGTAGCTGGAATGATGCTGTTTCAGGAGGAATTTGTTGGTTTGCATCTTTGGTGGGGTTATGTTTGGTTAAAATGAGATAAATAGCAAAACACAGAGGTGGTTATTGTATGGGTTGTTTATTTTTTTCTTTAGGAAAAATGAAAAGCAGGGAATAAATTCTGAGCAAGGACACCCAGCAGGCTGCGGGTGGCAGGTTTGAGGGGGTTTGGCTGGGGCTTGCTCCTCCTGCTTTTTGGTCTCCTGACGTGGTTATGCATTTTGAGATGGAAGTTGAGCAGCTCAGTGACAGCTAAAGTGATTTTTTTGTTTCACTTTCCCAAGTACTTTATGGCTCTTTGTCTTAAACTCCCTTCTTCCTACTCTGGTTCCTTCGCTCGGGTTTACTTGGGTAAATATTACTCTCATCCCATTCCTCTGGGAACACGTTTTTATATTGCTGTGATCATTGTTGGGAGAGCTAATCTCTAGCATAAATGAAGAGAAGTCAAAGAAATGAAAACAAATGATGGCAATGCTCCCCAGAGACCACGAATTTACTCCTCTAGATTCACAGCGAGATGCTTTGGGTTTGCTTCTGCCAGCAATTTAACTTGATTTATCCTTCCAACCGTCAATGAAATATCTATATATTGTATTTCTTCAGCAGTGGCTGTGACATCCAGAATTGTTGCCTCTCCACATGCTTTTCATAATGAATACACTTCTGGCAAGCTTGCTTGTAGCGGAGCTGTTTTGTATCCAGACAGTTTTTCATGGTTTTTCTTCCATTTACTTGTCTTGAGGTTGTTATATTTAATAATGTCTTTGTGTTGGGAAGGGAAACAGGGCAGCAACTAGAAATGTGGGGGGAAAAAATTGCTTACTCTCAGAAAGAGGGACTGAGCTTTGCACCTCTCTGCAGAGAGAGCGCTGAAGCTGATGGAGAGCGTTTAGCTTCTGGAGAGTTTGTGAAAGGCTGCCTTGAGGGAACTGGATACTGGCTTTACCCCTGCCCAAATGCTTTCTTGTTTGCCAAAATCCCTGTATGCTGGACTGTTTTTCCTCAAGCATCCTGTACTGGGTGGGAGATGTCAATGCAGAATGCTGCAGATGCCCCCCTGCAGTTCTGGTGTGCATATTAACCTGGATTTCCAGGACACAAGGTAAAATGTGTAGTGGGGTAAATGGCATGGGTGGATGTATGGAAAATGTGTTGGGAGCCCAGGCTCTGAGTGTCAGCACATGGGCACTGCAGCTGCTGTCTTGGCTGTGTGTACCTGTCCTGGAGAACAGGAGGGTTATGTTTTTCTGAGCATCCAAATCTCCTAATAACTGATAACCCTAAACTGATAACCCATAGCTAGAGAGTTTTACTGACGCTCCTGTTGACATCAGCAGAGTCGAGCTTCACCTTCTGGGTCATAAATGGTTTAAGTCTGGAGAACAGCAAAGCAAGAAGGGACTTTATTCTTCTTCTCAGGTCCCTCCTGTTCTCCTACATCCTCCCAGAGGTGCCTGGCACCTTCCCAGGCTTTAGTCCTTGCATGTTGATGTTATTGGTGGCCTGATTTCCACTCCAAACGCACCCATGGGTCACCCCAGGCACTTGTTCTCTCCCCCCTTTAGCAGGTCCCTTGCCCATCACTCACCCAGGGTCAGGCTGTCACCTCTCAGGGCAGACACTCCTGTCTGCAGTTGTCTCTCTGCTTTTCTTTCACTGTTCAGCTCCACAGAGGCTTTTGCCAGTGATCACAGCAACACATGGTAATGAGGTACAGTTGCTGTGCAGGTAGAAGGTAAATTCAAGCCTTTCATGTTCCTGCTTGATGATTGCTTTTGTTTCAGTGTAAATTAATCCCCAGGTACCTGATCTCACATTTGTAGCTGTTAAGCCTCTCCCATTGCTGTTCATCCCACCTTCCAGGTTATCAAGCCGCCTAAGGTGGAGTCAGGTTCGTTAGCACATCAGGGGGAGCATGTGGTGGAGGTCATGCAGAGCCTCAGAGATGATGCTGTGTGACCCCAGAGTTTCTCCTGCAGCACATCCCAGTGTTCCTGTCCTGTAATTCTTCCTTTCCCTTCCCACCACTGATGCACTGCAGCCCAGCACCTCCATCTCTCCTAGCAGCTGCTGGTGTGGCATCCTTCTCAAAAGCTCTTCTGAAGCCCAGTTGCATCACATGGACCATAAAGATGCTCAGAGGGCTGGAGCAGCTCCCCTCTGGAGAGAGGCTGAGGGAGCTGGGCTGGGTCAGCCTGGAGAAGAGAAGGCTGTGGGGGGACCTCATTGCAGCCTGCCAGTGCCTGAAGGGAGCAGAGACACAGGAGGGGAATCAGCTTGTTCAAGGGCAGAGACTGGCAGGACAAGGGGGATGGAGTGAAGCTGGAGGAGGGAAGGGTTAGAGGAGAGATTGGGGGGAAGTTCTTTGCAGAGAGAGTGGTGAGGGGCTGGAAGGGGCTGCCCAGAGAGGGGGTGGGTGCCCCGTGTCTGGGGGTGTTCAAGGCCAGGTTGGATGGGGCCCTGGGCAACCTTGTGTAGCTCCAGGCCTGAGGTTGGTGTCCCTGTCTGTGGCAGGGGGTTGGAGCTCTGTGACCCTTGGGGTCCCTTCCAACCCATGCCATTCTAGGATTCTATGACTGTGCCTACAAACTGCCTAAAAATATCAGTGCTCTGCCCCCCTTGAGTTGTGGGGCTGTGAGCTGCCCCCTCAGCTTGTTCTCTACCCCTCTGTGCCTGCTGCATTCCCTGCTGTTTCTCCCCTTTACAGATGTTGGGATGGTGAGTGTATCAGCTGTGTCTGGGTTTGCTTACAGCTCACTTCTCATCCGTGGTGTTTCCATACCAAGTGTTCAGCAGCACTTACCTTGTGGGAGAAAAATGCAGGAGTATTTAGTTTTAAGTATGGCTAGGGAGCTGTTCTGTCCTGTCATCCTTGCTGGAGATCACAGCACATCCTCCTTTTCTTCTCTCTCTGTCTCTGAAACGGAGTAATTTGTCAGCATTTAGCTCTGCAAACGATTTTCAAGGTCTATATCACAGCGTCTCCTGTAGCTGATTTCTTTTGAGCTGGCTTCTGACACACACAGGGCGCCTTTCTTTGCTGACTCAGCCCTTTTATTTGCAGGCTCTGAGCACTCCTGGTCTCTGTGAGCTTGTTATTTCTCCAGGGAGACACAGAGCCTGTCCTCATGAGCTCTCCTTCTGGCTTGAGATGTGAGTTTGAGGCATCTTGGCAATTCCTGAGTCTCCAGCTCTGCTCTACATACCAGTTGCTGTGCTGCAAGGACCAGGCTCTGTCTTGCTAAATTACATTTTCCACGTTTTCTTTGGGAACCTGTTTTTCTTTTGCCATCTTTTGTCTTGAACCAAACCACTTCAGGGTTCACCAGTCATGATGTGAGGTGTTTTCCCTTCTCTTATGCCATCCTGAGCACCTATTGAATCTCTTCTTGTCATAGTACCATCTCTTATCCCCTCTGCTGCTGCTCTCATGGCAGAACACAACTGCAGTGAGATTCAGATTCCAATATTGCCCTTCCCAATCCCAGAACTTCCCCTGACCCTTCCTCAAGCTCCTCCTGCAGTGTCTCCTCCTCAGATACATGCAGCAAAATACGACAGCTCCAAGGGTTGCTTGTGAGAGGTGATGCTCTTCACCACCTTCCTCCAATCTTGTGAGCAGTATTGATCCCTACTGATGCCACGTGAAGCCTTAACAACCCCAAAAGGCTTGACAAGGGAGGGGGAAGGAGGGGTGAGGGCTGGGAAACCCGGGGCTGGGGTGCTGAGGTCTGGAAAGCAGGCTGCAGGTGCGACAGTCCCATCTTCATAGGTCAGGCTTGATCTGATGAAGGGAAATATATACATATATATATATTTAAAAAGACATTTCTCCTTTTCCTCCTTTGAAGAGAAAAGCTTTTCCCTGGCATCACAGGAGAGCAGTGTTTCTGCTTGGAGCAGGCACCACATGGAAAACAGGAACAAATTCAACTTTAAAGAGCATTTTTAATACAGACCTCCTACCCCTGAGGAGGCTGCCATGGTGGGCACAGCAGGCTGAGCCTTGCAGGGCCAGGCTTTGCTTGTATTAAAAATAATTTTCCATAAGATGTGATATTTTCTCCTCCTAAAAGGACAAAACACGGGCTTTTAATAATTCAAGTATAGTCAACTGCAGGTTGGTACATCCACCCTGCCCCGGTCTTACGGGCTGCAGCAGCGTGTTTGGAGTGGGGAACAGCACCTGCCAGCGGTGATGTGGTGAAGGGGGGTTAATCCTCCTCTCTGCAGCCCCTCGGAGCGCCCCCCTGCGGAGGGGTGATGTGGTGGGCACAGTGCCCCCCCCCCGGGGCAGGGTGCTGGGCACAGCAGGGGGGCGATGCCTTGAAAAGCCAGGATCAAAACTGCCCAGCCTCTGTGGCTGTGACGCAGGGATCTGTACCTCAGCGCTGGGCACACAGGGCATCGCTCCTCCATGTGTGCCCCATTGAAGCCAAATTCCTTATATTTCTAGGGAGTGACTCTAGGTATTCATTATCCTTGCTAAGAAAAGGCAGGGTTATGCAAATTATCTCCAGAAGTTATTTACATTAACTCCCCCCAGCTACAGCATGCTCAGTGGCACTCAAGGGGTCTTCTGGTGGTCTTCAGGGATGAAGGCTGGACATCTCCCTCTCTCCCAGCCCATGCTCTTTACATTTCTTCTCCATAGTTTCCAAAACACGTTCCTGAGCTCAAAACCCCATTCCTGCACAAACCAGTTAGGAACCCCTTTTAGCTGAGAACAAAATAGACTCTTGTCTTTAATTGGTCATTGGTCTCCTTATTTATGACTCCCCATCTTCACTTTATCTCCAAGGCTGTCCCACTGTTGGGGTTCAACTTTGTAGCTGCTCTCACGAAACAGCTCACACAGCTACAGCCAGATTCTACTGAAATCCAAACCAAATCTATTCTCAAAACAAGCAAATTCTTACATTAAAGTTATTTTAATTGTCTCTTAAGCTACATCCACCTCAATCGCCTCAGCATTATTACGTTTCATTGAATCATCAGCACGGGGAGGGGCTGTGCCAAAGCTCATCCATGGTGTGAGGAGAGGGGTGTTGTCCAGGGAGGCCCTAACATGGCAAAACTGAAACTCCCCAGGAGCTCAAGCAATGGCAACAGGCTGGTTTTGGTGGCATGGTGCTGTGCAGTGTTCCTTCTTTGTGCTCTGTTGCTGTTTAATAGTGAGAATCCTGAAGGAGATTAAAGGTGGTTATTTCATTCAGAATTTTTTGTAAGTGGCCTGAGGTGAAATTCAGACCTTAATTAAAATGTATTATTTCCAGACCACTGGAGAGCTCTCTCTTCTCTTCCCTTTCCTCCTTTCATGCTTTCTGGAGGGAGTGTGGTTGCTGTCAGTGCCAGCCCTGCTCAGCCCGAAGAGGCAGCACGTGATGCTGGCAGGCACATCACAGCTCAAACCAGCCAGAAGTGATGATGGGTGATGCCTGGGAGGAAGGCATCAGACGTTGGTCTGAGCCCTGGCAATCTCCATGTGTTACTCTGGCCTCAAAGCTGTTGTTTATAGGGGATGCTGTAACTTCTTCCCCCAAGAGAACTTTCAGTCCATGCATTCATCCCACCGCCCTTGGGGGGTGGTGGGGGTGGTTCCAGACTGCAGGTGATGTGGCAGAGGGCCACTCTAAGTTTCCCTTTGCGAGGTGGTGTAGATGCTCAGCACGTCTGGATTTGCTGTGCAGCCTTTCTGCTGCATCCCTTGTGGCTCCAGCACAGGGTGGGTGTGCACAGTGGTACCCAGCATCCTGCCTGTGAGATCCCATTTCCACCCACCCACTCTGAGGCCGAGCCGCTGTGTCCTGCAGCACTGCAGGGACACTGTCCCTTTGCTGCAGCAGCCTGGTGCTGCTGACCCAAGCATGAGCTGCTTTGCATTGCCATCACTTAGGTGGGTGTTGGTTGGTTGAGGGATGAATGTCCCTGGTCAGTGAGCAACAGGAGGTCTCAGTGCAGCAGAACTGGCTGCCCAGGGAGGGGGCTGAGTCCCCAGCCCTGGGGGTGTTTAACAGAGGGGAGATGAGGTGCTCAGGGATCTGGGTCAGCACAGGACAGGGATGGTTGGACTGGATGAGCTTAAAGGGCTTTTCCAACCCTGTGATTCTGTGACTGTCCCTGTGCTGCTGATGCCTGGAGCCACCAGGCATGGATGAAGAGCTGAGGGGGCTTTGGCTTTCCCCCACAGGGAATTACAGGTGGCAGTGCAGATAATACTTTTGTCAGCCCAAATTTGCACAAATACTAGCTAATTAAAAATTACTAAATCTCCCCAATCTCTGCCATCACACTTTATGCTGCTAAAGCCTCTGCAGTTGCTATGGGTGAAGAGAGTTTTCTGGCACGTCAGCTTCCGAAATGCTTCCCTCAAACCTCTCTTGCCCTAGGATGCTTTGGAAAAAGCAGATCAGGGGACAGCTTTAAAATTAAGGTATTTCCTTTAGGCAATTCAAAAAACACCAGGTTTACTTTTTTTCCCAACTGCAAACTGAAAGTTTTGATATTGAAATCAAGAGCAGGAATATTCTGGTTGCCTTTTGCATAAGCTGCACGAGCCCTTTTTTTCTATAAATATATACTTTTTAAAAAAAAAAATTAGGCTAAAGCCTCCAAAATACAGTGAAGTAAAACAAAGTGACAGAACTGTAGGCTGCCAAAGGGTCTTCCTCATCCCTTGTGCTGGAGAGTTGGCGCTGATGTCAAAGCGGTTATGTGGGGCTCGGGTGCAATGCCAGGGGAGGGAGAGGCAGGCAACAACAGGCTGGCAAGGGGAATTCACTTGGCTAGGGACACATCAGCCCACCACAGAGTCTTTCCATTAAAAGAGGGGGTTGCTCCTTGCAGCAAGGGTCTGCAGCCTTGGCTGCACCCTGCTGCGATCAGGAGTTGGACTCCATGTTCCTGCTGGGTCCCTTCCCACTTGGGATATTCCCTGACTCATCCCAGTGTGGAGTTTCCTGGTGGTTGTTCTCTGAAGGGGAGCTTGGGAAGAGAAAAAGGAACTCTTTCCTCCCTGCTTGGCTGGTCTCTTTAGGTATTCTGTGCTTGTTCTCTGCCAGGAGAGAAGTTTTGCCACAGGAGAGATGCTGGGGAAAGGAAAACAAAAAGAAAAAGCCAGGGGATTGTGTACTTTATATGCTGGGAATTAGAACACACATTACACAGAGTGCTGAAAGCAAGCTAGGGTGTGCTGGGGAGGGAGAGACTCATGGTGTTACATCCCAGTGCTGATTTATTCACCCCAGTGCTGGTGGCTGCTGGCACCACCACTCATCCCAGACCCAGAGCATCCTGTCCAGGCAGGGCCCCACTGTCCCACATCTGCTCCCCATGGTTTGGGCAGGAGCTCTCATGGTGTGGAAGGCGTGTTTTGAGGTTCCCAGCTGTGTCTCTGGATGTCTTTATTCTTGGCTGTTTGGCTTTGTGCATGAGAAGGACTTTTCTTTCCCGTGGCCTTGTCAGCTATTTCTCAGGCTGTGTAAGGAGCTTGTGATTATCTTTCCATGATAGAGCCTTCATGGTGATAACCCTTCCTGCTGGGTAGTGTGAGGAGGAGGTGGGTTTCTTGGTGCTTCCCTGAGCATGTTTGTTTAGATACAGCAGGCAGGGTGATCCTGCTGGCTGGGCTGTAACACTCAGGAAGACGAGACATATTTCACATCTCACTCACTTTCTCACAGTGGCTCTTTGATGTGCATTTAGCAGGCTGCCTCCCAGTTCTGGGTCCTGTACCTGAAGGAAGAGGCAAACCACCCCCAGTGTATTCCTTTCCTGGGGCATGCTGTGGGATCAGCCCTGGAGCAGGTGGGCAGAGGGTGGGCACTGAGCTCCCTGCTCCCGTATCAGCATCCCCAAGTGCCACGGTGGGGACCCACTGCAGGAGACCCACCAAAAAGCTGATTTTTGGCCCAGCAGCGTTGCTTTTCAGTCCACCCTGCTCCGATCTGATTCCCAGTTACAGGCAAAAGAAACCAGCAAAGCACAAGGCAGTGGAGAACCTGTTGTGGCTGCTGCCTCTGATAACTTCAGTCACGCTGATGCGAACCCACAGGGAAGCTGATGGTTCGGTGCCTGGTGGTAACTCAGCTCCCTCTGACAGTAATGACAGAAGCAGATGGTTTTGCACATGGCTTTTATTTCTGTTTCTATAAACATTTATTCTGACTGCAGTGCTAAATATATATATATGCTTTATTAAATGGTCAGAGCTGCTACTGTGAGGAGCTGGGATTACCCAGCCCATGTGTGGGGTTTATAGTGAGGCTCTGCCACCTCCCTTACAGCAAGTGGGTGTGATGTATAGAGACGTCATTGGTAGATGTATGGGTATAGCAAAATCACTCCAAAGTTTTAAAAAAACAAATAATAATTGAGCCACTCTTAGTTGATGCTTCTCAGCCAGAATGATTTCTAAAGCAATCTTCATGGCTGCCTTGCATGCTGCTAGGGGTAGTCTCAGATGAGATATGGAGATTGCAGTAGCTCAAGCTCTTCCTTGTACGTTTGATATGACGCCTTTAATAAGAACATACACAGTGCTCCTTCACACCACACCCCTGCAGCTTCCCAGCAGTTTGGGGAGCTGTTCCCAGGTTTTCATCAAGCAGAAGATGCTCTTCTTTTCTATGCAGCTGCAGAAAATCAGCTCATCAGGGATTTGGAGGGAGAGCCAGCGCTTGGATGCACACTAGCCCTGAGGGACAGGCAGATGCACTAGCATCACTGCATCAGCAGGGCCTGGAACCCAAGGAGAAACCCAAGGATGGCTCCCCAGGCTTAGAGTGAGCATCCTTGGTGCTGGCTCGGTGGCTCCCGTAGCAGATGAAATCAGGGAGCACCTGCTGATTTGTTAAGCAAGTGGCTGGAGACCCTTTCTCATTTCCAAAATCTGTGGGAAGTCACAGTGCTGCTCTGCCCTTGCCCCTTGAGCCCTCAGATGTAGAGATCCCTCCCCACTTTTCAGTGTGGCCATTGGGCTGCACACTCATGTCTTGCCCATGCGTGTCTGACTCTTCCAGGCTTCTCTCTGGGGTGAGCTTTTTGGCCTTCAGGTGAATTATTTCACCTCATTTGGTAGCAGCACTGGCAGAAGACCCCGTGGCACAGAGTGTAGCCCCAGGCCACGAGCTGGCTGAGCCCTACCCAAGGACATGCATGTCCCACAGTGCTGCAGCAAGCAGAGCCCCTGGGCTGGTCCCTGAACGCTGCAGAGCTGCACTGCTCCTGCTTTCAGCTGAGATGGAGTTAATGTTCTCCCAGCAGCCAGCATCCTGCTGTGGTTTGCAGTCAGGGTGAGAATGATGCTGGGGACACGCTGATGCCCAGTTGCTGCTGGGAGCTGAGGTGCCCACACTGAGCCAGGGACTCTTCAGCTCCCCACACCCTGCCAGGGGCACAAGGAGCCGGGAGAGCGCGTCCGGGACGGCTGCCCCAGGGGATGTTCCATCCCATGGCACGTTGGGCTCCCTGCACAGGGAGCTGGGGGCTGGGAGGGGGCACTGCTCCAGAACAGGCTGGGCATGGGGCTCCCTGCACAGGGAGCTGGGGGCTGGGAGGGGGCACTGCTCCAAAACAGGCTGGGCATGGGGCTCCCTGCACAGGGAGCTGGGGGCTGGGAGGGGGCACTGCTCCAGAACAGGCTGGGCATGGGGCTCCCTGCACAGGGAGCTGGGGGCTGGGAGGGGGCACCGCTCCAAAACAGGCTGGGCATGGGGCTCCCTGCACAGGGAGCTGGGGGCTGGGAGGGGGCACTGCTCTGAAACAGGCTGGGCATGGGGCTCCCTGCACAGGCAGCTGGGGGGATGGGAGGGGGCACTGCTCCGAAACAGGCTGGGCATGGGGCTCCCTGCACAGGGAGCTGGGGGCTGGGAGGGGGCACTGCTCTGAAACAGGCTGGGCATGGGGCTCCCTGCACAGGGAGCTGGGGGCTGGGAGGGGGCACTGCTCCGAAATAGGCTGGGTGTTGAGCTGCTGTAGTGTCCTTCTGCATGGGCTGAGCAGCTGCCCCTCTGCATGACTCGTGGTGGAGCTGGTATTGTTATTACAAGCAGTGTTGCCATTCTCTCCCCTTGTTATCCTGTTAAACTGTACCTCAACCCCCAAGGTTTTTTCCATTCCCATCCCCTTGCAGGGAGAGGAATCTGGGGGGGTTGTACTGGAGAAGAGGGGCTGAGGGGAGACCTGCTCACTCTCTGCAGCTCCCTGGAGGGAGGGAGGGAGGGAGGAGTGAGGTGGGGGTCAGTCTCTTCTCCCCAATGGGACCAGAGGAACCAGCCTCCAGTTGTGCTGGGGAGGTTTGGGTGGGAGGGGAGGGCAATGCCTTCCCCCCAGGGCTGTGGGGTGCAGGGCCAGGCTGCCCAGGGCAGGGGGTCACCATCCCCAGGGGCAGTTAAAAGCTGTGGAGATGTGGTGCTCAGGGGCATGGGCGAGGGGTGGGCTGGGCAGTGCTGGGTCAGCGCTCGGGCTTGGTCATCTTTAAGGGCTGGAGTAGAGTGTTTGTAGTCAGAGAACAGCACTTTGCACAAATCCTGCTGGGATCAGGTTATCCTTGACTTGACTTTCCCCATCTTTTGGTATTCTGCTTGACAGATGTCCTTTAAACTCCACTGCTTATTTTTTCCCTTTAATTCCTGAGCTCCATTATCCCCTCTCCCCTGTGTTTACGCCAGTTTTGGTTCACTTACTTCACACTTATCTTCTCCAGAAAGTGTCTGTGTTTACTTTTTAGCTCATTTAACTTTTGTTTTCCCCTCTCTCTCTGCAATTATGTGTTATAACTGATAATTTATGCTTGGGGGATAAAAGGAGGGACACAGCCACGCTTTTTAGCGAAGCCAGCTCCTGCTGAAGGGCTCTCCACTGCTGGTAAATCTCCTGCAAATCCTGTTCACGTCCCTCAGCTGGGTTGATATCTGCAGCCCAGGCACAGGGAATCCTTTCTTACAGAAGGAATAACATGTTTTTCATTTTATCTGGGCTCGATTTAGAACTCACACCATGGTGATGGCAGTGCAAAGGGATGCTCAAGGGATGTCCGTTGCTGTACTCAACTGACAACAACAAATTATTGATGTTAACCCAAGGGAGCTGCTCTCCCTGCTTGCTTCCCTGTCCTGGGGAGTTATTCCTGCATCCCAGACATAGCTCATTATCACGGTATGGCTGCTTTGGTTTCCCTATTGGAGAATTTTTCAAAGTGTAGGCACTGAATTGCACTGGCAAATGAAAATACTTCTGGCAGTAAAGGAGTTCAGTGTCTGTAACAAAGAAATGTGGTGCAGGGTAGGAGGACACAGCTACGTCTCAAGGTGCACAGGCTTCAAAGGCTGCTCTGGGGGTGCTCATGATTTCTCAGCTCCTCCAGCATCCCCTCTCCCTGCCCACCGCATCCCTTGGTCAGGAGCACATCAGTGGGGCTGCCTGTCCCTTGGACTGAGATCTGCTGTCAATTTGGCTTCTGTTGTGTGCTGGAATTTCCCTTCACTCACTGAAGGGAGGATCTGTGCAAGGAGACTGGGGCTGGGCACGGCGTGGTGTCAGTGTGCTGGGGCTTCAGCTGGGCTGGGTTCCGTCGTGCTCACGTTGTCCTCTCTGCTCACACGCTCGTGAGCTCATCACTTGTTTCTCAACCACCCTGCAGACACCTTCAGTAGCTGTGGAAGCTGCAGTAGCACAGGCTTTGGGTCTGGTTCCCCTCCCTTGGCTGTGGCAGGAGGGGGTGAGCAGTTGGCATGAGTTAAGGAGCGAGCTGCTGCTGGCTGGAGAGGAAAGCATGTTTTTTGATGGCAGCTCTGGTGGAAATGACCTTAAAAATCTCTTTTCTAGAGGCTGTTACAGAGAGATGTTGGAGTTAGCTCTTTGAAACAGTTATGATGATTAATTCACCCAAATAAACCTGGGAGGAAGGAACACAGTCAGGGCACGTTACTCCCAAACCCATGGGTGAGCTGCCCAAACGTCAGTGGAGTTTCCCATTCCATCCCCAGCAACACTTGCTACATACAGCTTGTTGGAGGCTGAGACCAAGGGAGCTCCCTGTTGTGTAGGTTTAATACCCCACAAGCCCACAAAGCATCAAGCCTCAGAGATGGAGGTCTGCCCCAGTACCATGCTGCTGCTGCCCTGTGCTCCTGGCTTGCTGCAGTTGTCCCTGTCCCACTGTACATCCCCAGAAGACAGCAAAGCAGCTGATGAGTTTAGGGCCAATATAAATTCTCATCTACCAGATTCATTAAGCAGCCTGGTGTACTTTTACATATGAATAACCAACCGTTTCCAGCCAGTCCTTGTTCCTTTTATCTCCCCATGAAAAGGGAAGCGTTCAGTTAGCAAACAGAGGCTTTAAAAGGGTGATTAAACAGAGCTCGGGAATTAATAAACCCATTTAATGAGCAAGGTCTTTCTAGACTTGCTATTGAAGCTACTTTTGTTCTGTGAGAGAAAGGGACCTGTAGCCAAAACACCGTTCTCATGCTAACTGGGGGAGTCTGGGTCTCCCACGTGCCCTCACGGGGCCCTTTGAAGTTTTTGGCCCCCCAAACCCATCCTGTTTCCCCTGGGTGATGTGCCAGGGGAGCTGCTACAGCACAGCATCCTCTTGGCCACAGTGCTGAGGGTGTCGTACTGCAGTCTGCTGTGCAGAGGAGGGATCCCATCTCCTGTGGTGCTGCCTGAGCATGTCCCTGGTGTTGCTGTAGATAACTTATGCTTGGGAGCCTTGGGAACGGTGTGCTGAGACCTGTTCATCACATTGGTGAACACAACCGGTGTGGGTCTCGCATCTCTGGTGAGCAAGGGAGCACTGCTAGTTCAGAAGGGTTTAGCATGGTGGCATCAGGGCATGCCCCCTTTCCAACCAGGGTGATCTGAAGAGCTCCACTCACCAACAAGAGTTCCCCAGGGCCTCTGGGACATCTGCAGACACCAGCTGGTGGGATTTGGGGCTGCGTGGCTTGGAAATAGTTACGTGCCAAATCCAGGGGTGCTCAGGGAGAAGTTTGCAGCTGTTCAAGGAGGGCATTGGAGGTACAGAACAAATTGAATTTTGCTTTTAGACTCCTTTCCCATCGTGCTTCCAGAGCCTTTTTTTCCTGGCTGACGCTGGGAGGGTGAGCACAAAGCTGCTTCCACAGCACTGTCCCAGAAAAGTGACACCTCATTTATTCCAGACAAGAAATAACCAGCGTTACAGCCAATTAACCAGGGAGGTGGGTGAGGAGGGGTGGAGATGTGCTGCTTCCCACAGCTGCTGCCTGTGCTCTTCTCCATGCTGGCTCGGAGTGGGAAAGTGCCAGCTTCCCAGGGAAAAAACGCCCTGGCTTTAAGATGTTGCTTCTCACTTCAGTAGGGCTGTGGGTTCCAGTTGGGAATTTCAGCTTCCCTGTTCCTGACACAGCAAAGGGGTGAGCCAGGACCCTGCTCTCTCTGCACATAGCCTGTTATCCTCCAGCATCCACTTGAATTATTAGCTTTTACTTATTTCTCCCTGGCATAAATGGAAAGCCTCCTTGGCACAGGTACATCTCTTGGCCTCCCTCATCTTCCCATGGAGGCTGGTACCAGGAATTCCCACGGTGCCAGGCTGGAGAATCATCCCTATGGGCCAGGCAAGGGTTTTCCAACACTTTGGTGGTTAAAATTTGCATCGCTCTCCTGTAATTCCCACTTTCTCTGACATCATGTCACTTAACGAAGCAAAAGCCCCATTACCATCTGCATCTCTCCTATCAAACGTGCTCCTCCCCAGCTGAGCTGGCTCCCCAGAGTCTTTTACTCCTGCAATAACCTTGCCAAATTGATGCTTACCCCTCTCTGCAGTGCCTGTAAGCGTGTTTTAAGTGAAGCCATTTGTCCCTCATCACTCCTCCATAACCTGTTGTGGGAAGCCCTGCGGTTCCTCCGAATGTGTGTTAATTCTCCTTTAACCCTGGCAGCGTCTCTGCCAGCAGCATCCCCTCTGCTGGATGGGGCAGCGGCTCCTTCCCTCTCGGATCTGCACATTCAGGCTTCTCTTTGGTGCTCAGCCTCCTTTCTTCATCACTGAATCCCAGACTCACCAGGCTGGAAAAGCACTTTGAGCCTATGGAGTCCAACCATGCCCATCCTGTGCTGACCCAGATCCCTGAGCACCTCATCTCCCCTCTGTTAAACACCCCCAGGGCTGGGGACTCAGCCCCCTCCCTGGGCAGCCTGACAGCTCTCCTGTGTCCCCACTGGGCTGGCCAGCAGCCTGGCAATCACCTCAGAGGGGCAAACGAATGGCTGCAAGGTCTTTCCTCTCAGCAGTTCAGCAGATTGGTCAACTGATCAGGTGAATGATGGGGCTCAGTGGGCAAGGCAGGATCGTGCCTTTCCTCCCTGTGGGCAGAGGGGGGGTTCAGGCTGCAAGGACACCCCAGGCCATGTCTGGCAGCTCCCACGGGCTTTGCTCACCCCTGGTACACCCATAAGGAGGGCAGAGTGCCCCAGACCCCCACGTAGGCTGGTGCTCCGTGCAGGGAGGCACTGGGGATATCTGCAGGGGGGTGAAATGGTTCTCGGTGTGATTGGTGAGCTCTGGAATAGGCACCGCTTGATCCGCTCCTCGGGGAGGAGGTTAAATATGCCTTGGAAGGATTAGCTCCCCCGTACCAAATCTGCTTACACTGAACCTGGAAAAGGCTCTGTGAAGATACTCTGTGTCAGGACTTTATTTCTCCTGTCATGGGGGCTGCCTTTAGAACGGCATCTCCTGGAAACACAGCAGGGTGAGGGAGGGGGGGAGATGGGAAGAGGCTGCTCAGACAGGGGTTGGGATGGCTGAAGAACTGAGAAAAGGTTAAAATGGGACTTTTTGGGAAGCTCTTTTGCCCCCGTGCACGTGTGTGGCTGCACATGCTGCTTACACAGCATGACGTGTTCTTAACGTGATGACAAATCCCTTAAGGGGCAAAGCATTAGGGGTGTGATGGTGGGTTGGGGTGTGATGCTGGGTTGGGGTGGTGTGGCAAGTCCTGGTGTGATGTCACCACGCTGTGGTGGGTGACACACTGAAATGCTGGCCAGTGGCAGTGCTGCTGTCAGGAGCTGCAGAGAGCACCATGGCCTGCTGGAAGTGCTGCTCAGGCTGTGTTGAGTGCACTTACAGCCCTACCCCCTATTTCAGTATGAGTCTGGATCCCAGAGAAGCTGCCCAGGGGGTGTGGAGTCTCCTTCTCTGGAGAGATTCAAGCCCTGTCTGGACACCGACCTGTGTGCCCTGTCCTAGGGACCCTGCTTTGGCAGGGGGTTGGACCCCATGGGCTCTGGAGGGCCCTTCCCACCCCTGTGATTCTGTGAAATGAGATTGTTCTGGTGTAGCAGGGTTGTACCAAGCCTGTCAGCTAAGGCTTCGCTGCCGACCACCCCTGTAGCCGTGCCCTTCAGTCCATCAGCAGAACTTCACTGTGCTCTCTGGCACTCACCCATTGCCCCTGCTCCTCTCCCAGAAGTTGTGGGGTGCTGCTGGGCAGCGTGTGGAAGGCAGTCCAGCCTGCTTAAACACGTCCAGTTGGTAAATGCAGTGAGATGATTCCATCTGCCTCCGCAGACACACACTTAGCGCCCCTCCAGTAATAACGCATGCTCTTCCTAAATGATTAAATTGATGTAAATCTATTTCTAGTTAGAATAGGTTCCCTTACTGACAAATTGAGTGTTTAACTGCCCGTACAGTGCTCTACCAGCAGCAGCCACCCTGCATCCAGCTGGGGATGAGTATGGGCACAGCAAGATGCCTGCTCCCCACAGCCCCTGACAGCACGGTGACAGCCCACACTGCTTCTGCATCCCTGCACTGGGACAGGGACACTGCAGTGTTGAGGGATGCTCAGCAGGGCTTCTGTTTTCAAGGGAAAAGAATTTAAAAAGGGAAAAGCAGCACATAGTGAAGATGCAGGGGTAAATATGGAAAAGTTTGTTTCCAGTAACTGCCCTTGACAAGGGAGTTGGATGATGGCCATGGAGTCTTCAGTGGGAAGCACTGGTATCCCGGTAGCTGCCACAGGACCAGGGAAATCCAGATGTTCTACCAGGGTGAAACAGCCTGAGAATCACAGAGTCCCAGAGTGGTTTGGGTTGGCAGAGACCTTTGAAGGTCATCTAGTCTGACCCCGTGCCATGCCATTGCATCTTAGACATTAATCCTGAACCCCTGTCTTTGGGAGAGGTGAGAAGCTGTGTCCTCATCCATGGAGAGAGGGACTTTGGAGCATGACCACACTTCACCCACCCACAGCTCTGGGTACATGAGGGTGATGAGCTTGTGGGTCCCCCAGCCGTGCTTGTGGGGTGGTGAGGACCAAGGGAAGGGAGTGTGAGCAGGGAGCAGCACCATGGGCCAGCAGCTCACTCATCAAGCAGCCCTTGCTCTGCTGCATCCCCTCCATTGCTGGGGGAGCAGGGAGAAGGCTTCCCCCTGCTGCTGGGGCTGCTGAGCCCTGGCTGCAAACCACTGTGAGTGTTGCTGCAGGAGAACCACATGGCAGAAGCCACAATGGGGATAAATCTCTCAGATCAGCCAATTGATCAGTGGATTCACGGTTCCTAATTCAAAACAAGTGGAGTAATTATTGAAAGAAAGTCATTAATTGAAGTAAAGCACTCTATTGGACATGCTCCTGAGCCGTTCTTGCTGGTGCTTGGGTTGTGTTTGGAATGAAGGGAATCGCTGTGAGGTCTCTGGAAGGAGTTGGCTGTGGGGCCAACCCACCCCACGGGGCACGTGGATGTGGTGGAGATAGGCCAGTCTGGAGCTGCTGATCGCTCTTAGCACTGTGTGATGCGATGCCTGCTCCTCATCTGTGTCCTGCTCCCACCCCTCCCAGCATGGGGCTTTTCTAGCTTGTGGCTTCTGCCACATGCAGCTGTCAGTGGGATGCAGTGAGTCACAGAACCATAGGAAATGGGCTCAAGCTGCCCCAGGGCAGGGTCAGCTCAGCTGGGAGGGCAAAGTTCTTCCCTGGCAGAGTTGTGGGGCTGTGGCACAGGCTGCCCAGGGAGGGGGCTGAGTGCCCAGCCCTGGGGGTGTTTAACAGAGGGGAGATGAGGTGCTCAGGGATCTGGGTCAGCACAGGACCAGCCTTGTCCTGGCACTGCTCAGTTGGTGTGGCTGTCTGCTTTGGTCTTGATCTCTTCGAGCTCCAAAGCCTGTAGGCAGGGATACGCTCTCCCCTCAGCCTCCTCTTCTCAAGACTAAAGAGCTCTGGGGTCGGGCCAGGTTTTATTTTCAGTGGGGGCTGTATCAGGAAGTGCAGAACAATCCCTCAGCTCCTCGCTCTGCTCTTTCAAGTGCTACCAGTGCTGAACTTGGCTGGCTCGACGGCGTTTCCTTTGGTTGTTTTCAAAGCTCTAACTACCTCTCCTCGGAATCACTAATATGAATTGATTCCCCAAACTGAAAAGTTACAGAAAACATGAAGCAGACTGGCAATTTATTAGCAAAATGTATTTTGCCTGCGATCGGAAGATTGATCCAAGGACATTGGTAGCAGGGGAGCTGCCTGCCCGCCCCCTGTTATTACAGTAATCTGTTCTAAAAATGTGTAATCAAGAATGACAAGGGGAAACGAATGACTAGGGCTGGTAATGGCATGGGCAGCGGCGGGGCTGATTAACATATATATCCCATAGCTTCCAAGTGCAATGCTTTACTGGGAGCGCGGGCTGGAGAAATTAAATCATTTATTTGTGTGACTGTAGTAGATGGGGAAGTAATACTATAAGCAGAAACGGAGCGAACATCAGCACGGGGTGTAGCACGGAGTGTAGTGGTGCTGAGGTAGTTCTGATTCACGCGTCAGCGGATGGTGGCGTGGCCACCCCTTCCTGCTTCATGTCCTTTGGAGTTCAAGGGAGGGGTTTTGGGTAGTGAAGTGTGGGGCAGGGCTTTGCCTGGCACCCGTGGGACAGTGAATCTGCAGCGGTGCTGGATGGGTGCTCCCCTGGCATCCTGCTCCTCCTGGTGTGTTTGGTCCTTGGACTGCCAAGTAAACCAGCTCAGCAGCCACTGCTGCTTTCACCACGGCGTTTGGCCACCTTCAGGGTCAATCTTAGTTGTTGTGTCACAGACTCACAGGGGTTGGAAGGGCCCCCCAGAGCCCATGGGGCCCAACCCCCTGCCAAAGCAGGGTCCCTAGCACAGGGCACACAGGTCGGTGTCCAGACGGGGCTGGAATCTCTCCAGAGAAGGAGACTCCACACCCCCTGGGCAGCCTGTCCCAGGGCTCCCTCACTGGGAAGATGTTCTTCCCCAAATTGGTTTGAGTGAGGGTGTCTCTGCTTTTCATGTGTGTCACTCCCAAAGGCACCAGCCACATCATCCCTCCTCTTCTTTCTTTTGTTCAGCTTTTTGCAGGGGTTTTCAAAAGCACAAATAGAATTTAAAGAGACAGGTCTCTTATGGACCCAAAGTTTCCTCTCCCCTGATGGATGAGGGAGGCACAAGGGGGTTGTTGCTGACCTCTCCTAGCTGAGATATGTGCTGATGGGAAGTCCTGAGTGCATTTTCCCAGTCCAGTGACTATAGTTTAGAAAAAAACCATACATTTTGGATGGGACAAAGATTCTATGACAAGTAGGATAGTTTGATTCCTTTTTTTTTTTTGAGTTTGATTGAATCCTTCATATAGTTTGATTTCTACTCGGGTTTTACACTGCCTAGTGCTTTACTTGTAATGAGTAATACCACCCAGTGAGCAAATGACCTTACACTAGGGTGAGAAATCATCCAAAGTTTGTGCTAATGTGTCTTTGGTGAGATGTGGATCTCTCCTCCATCACCCTGCCAATTGACCTGGGCTTGTTTGGTACCCACTAAATGTCCTCACAGTCTGCTTGGGTTTTTGACCTTTGTCTGCTTTCAAGTAATTTGTGGCATCAGCAATTTCCCCATTGTATTTCTCAGCCTCTTTTCCCGAGTCCAGACAGCAAGAGACACCAATTTAAACTGCAGAAAGTCTTGGCCATTCATGCTCTGACCTTGATTTCTGTTGGTTTCTGAGTCGTGGCACATAAAAAGCCTGAACTTTGTGAGAAAAATCCCACAAGTTTCTTAAAAGCCTGCTGCAGTCATGGGTCTGAAAGCTGTGCAGGAAGCTCCCTGGGGAGCAGACGCTCCTCCTGCTGTGAAACCCAGCAGAAGGGGCCTCGAGCATTGCTCTCCTTTTCTCCAAATACCCAGAGATGTGGAGCCCTTTCTGTATGCCTGTGACACCCTTCTGCAGCTTCTCCCTGGGCAGCCGGGGTGTTGTACACTGCCTGGGGCCAGTGATGGCCAGGGAAGCATCAGTGTGTGCCAAGGGCAGCACAGTCTGCCACCTCACTTATTCTTAGCTCTGTGTTATTGTGACAAAGATTCCGTGCCTTGAGCTTGAGAGATCAGTCCAGAGCTTTACATTTCTGGTTATTTATTTATTTTTAGGGGTAGTGCCTATGTGTGGTGCAGAGATCTGAATCTGGAGAGAGTCCAAAGGAGCCTAGGAAGATGATGAAGGGCCTGGAGCATCTCCCCTGTGAGGTAAGGCTGAGTGAGCTGGGGCTCTTCAGCCTGGAGAGAAGAGACTGAGAGGGGATCTGATCAATGGGGATCAATAGCTGAAGGGTGGGACACAGGGGGACATGGGCAGCCTCTTCTCAGTGTCTGTGGGGACAGGACAAGGGGCAATGGGCTCAAGTTGGAGCACAGGGAGTTCCCCCCAATGTGGGGAAGAACTTCTTGCCAGTGAGGGTGAGGGAGCCCTGGGACAGGCTGCCCAGGGGGTGTGGAGTCTCCTTCTCTGGAGAGATTCCAGCCCCGTCTGGACACCGACCTGTGTGCCCTGTCCTAGGGACCCTGCTTTGGCAGGGGGTTGGGCCCCATGGGCTCTGGGGGGCCCTTCCAACCCCTACAGCTCTGTGAATCCTGGCCATGAGTATTCATTCACGCCCTGTCAGCAGCGTTCAATGCTCTTTAACATGATCCGACAGCTTCTTGGCACAGCAGGGTTGGCAGCCTCCATCCAGCTGCTAACACACTGGTGACAACCAGGAAAACAAAACCCCCATCCTCATGGTGCCTGCATCCCACTCGGTGGAGAGGCATCTCCCACGCAGGGCGGGAGGCTGGGGGGTCCCTACCCAGGGGTCCCCTGAGCAGGGATGAGACACAGCAGCCTTTTGCCCCGTTGTTCTGGAAAACCCACAGTCCGTGCTGGTCTGTGCCTTTTTACAGGAGCTTCAAAAATAAAATTATCCATGAGTTTTACCAGGGAGTCACATCCCATCAGCACTATGATCCATTTCACTTGTGATGCTTCTTACCACAGCACGACCTGCTGATCGGGGCACCTTGAACCTCCTGAGGCTGGAGTGGACAGTGGCTAATTCCTGATCCACACAAGTTAGAGCTGAATTAAAATCTTTCACCACTGCCTGTAAATTCCAAACTTACATCAGGCATGTGGGCATGTCTCCATTTGGGTTTTTTTTCAGGTCTAAACTCATCTCAAATCAAAAGGATTTTCCATGCCTATAGAAACTAGAATTAGGAAAACCCCACTAGATTTCCACAGGGGATAGAGAGGATGGCTCAGCCTTCCCTGAGGTACCTGCAGGCATTCCCAGGAGCTGGGCAGGCACAGCCTGAGCTCGCACAGCTTTTGCAAAACAACCCATCCCCACTGGACATGGCAGCAGCAGAGCTTTGCCTCCCTCAGGGGAGCTGCTCTGAGCATAAGTGGGTGCAGTAGACAAAACCAGAGCAGCCTCCAGCCCAGCATTGTCCCCGTGGTTCCCAGAGCCTGTGGCAGCTCCTCTGTGGGGCTCAGTTCCTAGGGACACCTTGGGATGAACCACCAGCATCAGCCCTGAAGCATCATGTTTCATGGGAGGGATGAGAGAGAAACTCTTTCAGATTAACCTTGGGGAGCTTCTGCCTTCGTATGATGCTCCATCCCTCCTCTGTGGGATATTCCTCTTTTCCTCCCACCCGTTGGCATTAAATTCAAGGATAACACAGAATTAATCAAAAAGCCATTTGATAGCTCATCTGAAGATTTATATTCTTTTTTCCCAAAGAAAAGAACACAGCCTTGTGCAGCTGAATAGCCATGAATCACATCAGTGTCACTGCCAGGACAGCGGAGGATTAATGTTTATTTTGCTTTTAAAATCTGATATTTGGGAAAGGAAATTCTTCATGCATTTTATAGTGTTATTTTTATTACACTTGTCACTCCAGCATTTAGCCAGAATTAGGTTTCTGAGGAAGAGAAATTTGGAGATGGAGTCAGGCTTTGCAGGTCTGTGTATCCAGGCTGTGCAAGGCACTGATTCCCTCCACGTAGCCAGGCTGGAGTGGCTGGAGTTTCTTTGCTCGTAGGTCAAAACCCTTTTCACCCACTGCTCGTCTCTATCTTTTCCTGCCTTTTTATTTCCCTGTTGCTGTGCACAGGGGATGCTGCCCATGCCCCCGTTGCTGGGCTGGTGTCTCCTGCCTGCCTCTCCCTCTGCTGAGTCTGCATCTCTTGGTGAGCCCTGCCGTGGCACACGAGGTGCTTCATGGGTACCACAGGTCATGGCCACGATGGGTGCAGGCGCTCAGGGTGGGATGCTGCTGCCATTTCAGCCCTATTTCAGCCAGGTAACAGCCTTGGTGGTGTTGTATTTGGGTTTTCACCAGCATGTGAGTGATGGGTGGCTCATACGCTGCCCTGCATCGAGACACTGCTTGACTTACCGGGGGTCTCCCTGATGCTTCTCACAGTGGCATTTCAGAAGGGTCTTGGGCCCCCACTTCACAGAAACCACTCCTGCAGTTGAGATGAGGGCTAGGCAGGAATCTCAGTGGGTTCCAGGTTCCCTGACACACACTGTCAGTCATCTCAGCAAGTTTAGGCTCGTTCAGAGTTTGATCTCTGGCAGGGTAGAAACCAGTTTGGTGCAGGAAGCTCAGCTCTGCTCTGAGGTTGATGTGACTGCTGGAAGGACTGGGGACATGAGAAGGCAGCCTGGAAATGCTGATCTTTTCAAGCAGATACTGAACCAAAGGAACCTTGTTGTTTTGCCTATACAGAAGGTACCACCAGCATCCTTCTGATGGTCTTATTCCTGGCCTGAGCCCTGACTGCTCCCCACGAGCAGTCCTGGACCTGTCCTTGACCTTGACCTGTCCCTGCTTCTGGGAGCTGTTCAGGGGGTAGTATGAGCAGGTTTGATGCCCAAAACTGTATATACCAGACCAGTTTATCCACAGCCTTGTATAATTTGCAGTACAAAGGTAGCATAAAGCTCAGGCAGTGAGCTCTAGGGCTTTGGTGAGTTCCTACAATCATAAACAAAGGGATTCAATAACAAGTTAATTCAGGGAAACTAATTTCCCTTGTCATTAAATGGTCTTTAGCAAATTGCTTTAAGTTTATTTCTTCAAATTTGAAATTAAAATTGTCATACCTTTGCATGGGGGTCGAGTTTCCCTTCGCTGCCATAACCAGGTTTTAGCTGTGCTGCTGAACTCCATCAGGGTGGCACGTCATGGTATTTAACGTAGCTTACCACGTTAATCTTTATGGACTCAGCAGAGACTTTCAATTTAGCAACCTGGACTGTCTTGGGAGTGATTTTAAGGTTGTGTGTGGAGCGGATATATTTCACAGCTATTGCCTTATTCAGTGATCAAATTTCTTGACCAGGCTTTATGATCTATGCATTTTTATTGTGATCCATATTAGAATAAGTACTTTGTCTTCTGTAGTCATAGCTGACGTGGTAAGTGTTATTGATGCTCGGAGTGCTCGTCTGTATCTGGCTGGCAGAGATCATTGTGCCTCTGGGTAAACCTTGAGCAGCGATTCATCTGCTTTGCAAAAAACTGGATAAGCCTCAACAAAAAGTATAAAAGAACATGAATAATGACTTGAACTTTAAAATTCCGAAGACTAATCCGTGTTGCTCATAAGTTTTCAGAATCCCTCTGTACAACGGGGGAGAGTAATGAATGCTGCTTTTTCCCTGCCCCTCCGCTCTGTGCAGCAGGCCCTTTTTGTTGCAAGAGCAGTCCAAGTTTCACGTGTGCCTTTGGGCACTGAAGAGCAGAGTTGATTCCAAATTGGCTCCATCCCGCGGGCCAGCCGTTGCTGAGCGTAGGGTGGGCAGGCCAAGCAGCTGCTCTTTGGATGAAGATGGAGGCGATGTATAATGAGTTGGCCCCTTCTATTGCTTTGGAGAAACAAAGATATGCAGTGCTGTCCTTTTTATATACCGTGGAAATGGCAGAAATCTGTCACCAGAAAAAGGTTGTTGGCTGATATTTCTTTTCTGCAGTGAGTCCAGAATTAATTGGCTTGTGTGTTGGCTGGTGAGTTACTCCTGGGTGGAGGCTGGAAGTCAAGGTTATTGAAAAATAGCTCCCCAGGGGGTTGTGTTTTTGGGGGTTGGTTTTTAATTCAGAAGGCAAATACTTGTGTTTTCTGTGGGTAATGCATGAGACTCACATCACCTGTCATCATCTCATCTCAAGGAGTTTGAGGGAAAACTCCTGATTGTTCTCTGCAAATAACCTTCCACGCTCGGGCTGCCCACAACAGTCATAAGCTGGTTTTCTAATGATTAATTAAGGTCTCTCAACACACACCAGGTATAGAAACTGTTTACTTTCCCCTCAAAGCTCTCTGAGGCTGTCTGTTTGACGAGAATTTTTGAGAAATCCTTCTATTGATTGTTGAAATTCTTGTGTTTCATATGTCTGGGTACAAACACAGCCTGTCTTTGCAGAAATCCTCCCTCAGACAAAGTCAAGTAGTGCGGAGTTTCCTCTTACTGTATTGAGCCAAGCAGCTTAATGCCTTGAAACTGTAAATCTAGAAGAGCTTGTTCATCAAGTGGGATCCAGCCCAGTAATGTCCTGAGCTGAAAAATGAGGTGTAATCAGCCAGAGATAAATAAACTGCCTCATCATCATCAACAGATTAGACATCTTTCCCTGGCCCCCCTCACTCCCCCCATTGTAAAAGCCAACTGCTGCTGAAAGGTTGGGAAATCCAGCAGAGGCTACAGAGATGATGAAGGGCCTGGAGCATATCCCCTGTGAGGTAAGGCTGAGTGAGCTGGGGCTGTTCAGCCTGGAGAGAAGCAGCCTGAGAGGGGATCTGATCAATGGGGATCAATAGCTGAAGGGTGGGACACAGGGGGACATGGGCAGCCTCTTCTCAGTATCTGTGGGGACAGGACAAGGGGCCATGGGCTCAAGTTGGAGCCCAGGGAGTTCCCCCCCAATGTGGGGAAGAACTTCTTGCCAGTGAGGGTGAGGGAGCCCTGGGACAGGCTGCCCAGGGGGTGTGGAGTCTCCTTCTCTGGAGATTCCAGCCCCGTCTGGACACCGACCTGTGTGCCCTGTGCTAGGGACCCTGCTTTGGCAGGGGTTGGACCCCATGGGCTCTGGAGGGCCCTTCCCACCCCTACAGCTCAGTGAGTCTGTGAAATGGGCACTCAATATAGATAACAGGGTAACTTTTGTAATGGAAATAACCAAAGGCTTCTGTTCTGCCCTTAATGATGAGCACAGCTCTGATGATTTAGGAGGTGTGAGATGATGAGGGGTACGTGTGAGATGAGCCTTGGTCTTGGGCTAATTTCTGGTAGAGAGATTTAAATGCTTTAGATAAAGAAAATCCCACAGCGGTCATGCTGACAGCATCAGGAGGAGGTAGCTGCATGGCACAGAGAAACCCTGCAAAAGGAGAGAGCAGCAGAGTTACAGAAACGTGGGGATTCTGTCCTAAACCCGTGTAAGTGGCTGTCAGGCTTTTATGTGGTTTTGAGTTGACCATGTGTGACTAAAGCCAAACGTGGGTTTGGGAAATGCTGAGGAGGGAACACGCTCACCCACTTCAGTGGGATTTGTAATCCCTTTTTTCATATTCAAATGAACATCCTTCCCTGGCTGTTTCCAAGGCTGGCAGTGGCGTAGCTCAGAGCTGAGATTTACTCGTGATTCGCTCTTCCATACTCAGCAGTCACCTGCAAAACTTGGGAGCGAGCTCTGGATCTTGCTGGGACTCCAGCTGAGGAGTTCTGCTGGGCACAAACCTGCCACAAATCTCTCCTGACTTAGGGAAAGAGGTGGGGTTTTTTTTAATTATTTGTATTTTACTTGTCTGACGCCCTCCTTCTAATCTAACTGCTGAATGCTGCCCTCTGAAACACACTTTCAGTTTCCATGTATTTCCCTCATGATTATTATCTGAGAAATGACTTTTCCTCAGCCTGACAAGAGCCTGGATGGAAGGCTCTCATTCTTACCTGCGCGGTACAAAGATGCTTTGCCTGCCCTCGGTGAGTCATTTCTCTGAAAGGCTTCCAATTCTCCTTTTACATTGTCCCAGTTATTCATCACTTGTTAACAATTGTGGTGCAGATGCACACGGTGGGGTGTTCTGAGATGTTATGGTCATCAACCCTAAAACCACGGTGGTTTGAGGAGGCTTTTCCCATGCCATGACGTGGGAGCATGCTCTGCAGGGGGGACTTGTGAGCAGAAGACCATGGATCAAATGGGAAGGAGATGGGTTCTGTTAAAAAATAAGCAGGAAACAGCAGTATTTTTACCTTTTTCATACAGCAACATTCATTCTCTAACCACACAGTGACCAGATGTGGGTAGCATGTGTTTTCAGCTCCCTCTTAGAGCAATGGGCTTGTCCTCTGAACAGCAGATGGATCTGAGCTTTTCAACCAAATCCTAAACGTTACTTGAACCTTTCCCTTCCGTTCTTTAGATCTCTTATTAACCTGTATCTTCAACTGTAATTTTTTCCCCCCAAATCACCGATGAGTTAATTAAAATGCCTTAAAACCAGCACGATCTGTAACAGCAGACAGAGCAGTGAAAATGAACAGAGAAGAAAGGTTCATGGAAACTTTGTTGGGTAATTCTCAAGGGTGCTCTGCTTTAGAGAAGACTATAGGGAAAAATAGCTATTGAAACTGATTTTAAAAATCAGAGGAGTGCAGAGGTCTTCTATGTTAATGTGAGTACTAAATATTAACATTTTCCCATCCAAGTATTTTAGTGCCTTGACCTTCTAAACTGCACTGCAGAGATTTAAAGCTGAGGCCTCAGGCTCGCAAGTGTTCGTGCACATCAGTAGCTCCATCAGAGTCCTTGAATGATGAAACCTGCTGATGGAAGCCGGAGTTTACTCGGGAAGGGTGGGAAGCTGTGCTGAGATGCAGGGCGAAGCAAGCAGCGGGGTGTAGATTTAAGCTGTTGGCTTTCTTTCAGCCTTGCAGCATCTCTGTAAACAACCTGAATTATAAATTAAATACCTCAAAAAACATTTTCAGTGAGAGAGGAGAGTTGCAGAGCACTAGTGTGAGGACCTCTCATCTGCCCAGGGGCAGGCTAGCCCCTGGGCACACCAGGATGCTGCAGGAGGGACCATGCTCTGCACTAAGATGCTGCAGAAGGAGCAACTGTTGCTCCAAAATCTCTTGGGGGAGTGCCCAAACTTTCACTGAAACAGGAAAAAACACACAAAACCTTTTCTGGCTTAAACCAGCACAGGTTTCTGTGTTATAAAACCTCTAATTTAGATGCAGTTTCCCAGCCCCTTTAGTTGTTGGTGGTGTAAGCACAGAGGATCAGCAGGTGCAGATGGAGGATGTAGAGCCTGAACCCACCGAACATAATTGCAGAAAGGAGGGAATGATTATTGGCATCAATCCTTTGAAGAGTTGTTATTCAGGTTGAATGACTCTGCTAAGTGAAAAAGTCTTATTAAATCTGATAAATAGTGGAAGAGTGAGTTGACTTCATTGAAGTCAAGGAAGTCAATTTGTACCTGCATAACTTAGGGAGGTCAGAGCCTGGCTGGATCAGCACTTCAAAGGAAACCTTCAAGGAAAACACATGAAAAGATCTCTTCCTTCTTAACTGATTAGTGAAGCTCTGGCTCAATATGTACCAGAGATGGGCCCAAGCCTTGTGGGGGTGGTCTCCCTGGGAATGGTTGGTGCATGCCTGTAGGTGTTCCTGCCCAAGCCCCCCATCATGGGGAGGCCAGGACACTGTGACTCCCCATAATATGACTGCCTTCAGACTTGATCCTTTAAAAATCTGCCCTCATGAAGTCTTTGGCCTCTCTTTGAATGTCAGTGGAGGAACAGTAGGTATTATTCCACTGACACCTATTTCTATTAGGCTATCGCTGCACCATATAAATTACTCAAAATAGAAAATCAATAGAAATTCTCAATACCCTAAAAAACTTGGGAAATGAATCCATCACGTTTAGAAGATAGAAATGTGGAGAGTTCAGTAAAGGTCTATGTAGAAAAACCAGATAGATTGGCTTATTCCAATTTTCTTCCTGTTATCGGTGGCTGTTTTGGCTAGAAAATTCCTGACTGTCTGACTAGAAAACTCACATTTTAGCAATTCAGAAATGTAACAGGATTATCTTATCAGCACCTCCTGAGATAGCAGAGTAATGGCTATGCTCACCTCCTAGGTGGCAGTGGCAGATACACTCTTATTCACCCTAAAGCCAGAAGGAAAAATAAAGGTAAGAACATCCTACGGGGAGGATCCTTCCCACAGCCCTCCCCTCTTCTGGGCTTTCTTCTCTCAAGTAGAGCCCATCACCCCCAGATTCTCTTAGCACCACCTGCTGCATCCATTTATTTTAATATCCTGTGCTGCATGGGATGTTTTCCTCCCATCTCCATTTGCTTTTCCAGCTCAGAGTGGTATTTGGGATGAAGAAAGCTGGCAGCTTTGATTCTTGCTACACCATGGACGACAGTAGGTTAAACATGCTCCAGTGGTGTGAGATGGTAGGGTGTACCTCTCCCAGTGATGATACCTCTGAGAACAAAGAGTCATCTGGGTTTTGGGAAATGGGGACAAAGAAAGGTGCCCATCCCCTGGAGCACTCAGGGGTCACACTGCCTTCACTGGTGATTGTGTCATGGGGGTTATTTATCTTCCATAGACAGCAGTAAGCTGTGCTGTAGTCGTGGGTTTTAAATATCAGGTTGGAAGTATTTTATACATACTTCTCACTTACATGGTGACTTTACCACATGATTCCTCCAGGCTCCAAAACTGCACTGATTTCAAACATTTTTGAGACTAAACCTTGACAAGTGAACTGCTCCAGAAAAGGTGGTGTGCTTCTGGAGAGGCTGTGGTGAGCCAAGTGTTTCCTCTGCCAGTCCCAAGCCCAGGCCACTGTCACTCCATCTACGCCCTGCTCCACAGAGCTGATGCTCACCTGCCCAAAACCTGCCTCTGCCTGGGAGATATGTGCCAAGCACAGAGTTTGCAATGGAGGTTGGCTCAAGCTGCTCACCCAGAGATGGCAGGTGAGTCCAGCTCCTCCTGTAGTGGTACTCTTGGAAGAAGCTAGTGGTGAGTGTTCACTGGCATTTAAAGAAAGCCACTGCTGTATGGCTTTGAGGGAGTTGTACTGGCTGGCTGTGCACCCAGGCAGGCGTGCTGGGGCTTGGATCTGGGTTCAGACCCCTGTGAATGTGCTCTGTGGTCCCTCCAGGCACCGTAGCCACTGAGTCCCATCCCAGGTGACAGCTGAAGTCTTCCTGGAGGTTTTCCTTCTAACATTTTAATAATTAATAATAATACAACAACCTATATAATATAATAACAGCACATATAATAACAATGTTATAATAACATGTTCAATAATAATAATAATAAAATTGACAGTATGAGAATTAATTCCTTATCATTTCATGCAGAGCAATGTTTCCTGGCTGTGACTACCAAACTTCTGATTCCCCCAAGTCTCAGTCACTGCTAACTCCCTGAGTATGAGTAAGACCATAAAGATGCCTGTATTGCCCTGTTTCATCCCATTTTGAAGCTAGAAGGACTGTTTTCCATTTCCTTCTGGCCCCCAACATGTCCCACACTTGTTGCTTGCCTGGAACAGAATTAGCACCTGATTATTTCAGAGCTGAAGGACCAGGTGACTCCGAGCCAATGATAAGACCAGGAAAAATAAACATTAAATCTTTCAGAATTAGCTGAACCCAAAGTTCCCAGCAACATCAAAGCATGGTCTATTAAAAAGAAGAATGTTACATTTTAGTCTGAGAAGATAAGAGGGAATAGGAATGAAATAGAAAACTATCAATCACCAGAGTTCCCTTCAGAGGCCACTAGTGAAATATTCCAGCATCATCTTTCCATTAGAGACAGCCAGTCACATGCTTAAACTGGCCAGAGCCATGGTTTAGTTTGAGCTGCACTTTGATTGAAGATTTCTTTTGAAGATCTGCTGCTTTATTTCAGCATATCAGAAGGAATAAGAAAGAAAGAGCATGGGTACAGCCCAGGAACTGCAGGGTGAGTGTCCTGGGGAGTGTGTGGAGCTGGGTGTGAAAATCAGATGAGCGAAACTGGTTCGAAACAGCAGCACAGAGTATGGAAGTGTTTAGAGGTGAATGTGAACATGCACTCTGGGTGTGGTGGAGAACAGAGACCAGATTAAATGTTACTTAGAAAAATTCTCGTCATGGTCCAGTTAATGAATAGATATTGAAGGTAATAGTGGGTCCTTCCAGTGACGCAGGCTGGAGCCTTGCGCAAAGCCAGCATCAGGATGTCATGCTGTGGACACTGGCAGGACAAGGGGGAAAGGATTAAAGCTAAAGGAAGGAAAGGTTAGGTGAGATATTGGGGGGAAGCTCTTCACAGAGAGAGTGGTGAGGGGCTGGAATGGGATGCCCAGAGAGGGGGTGGGTGCCCCATTGTTCAAGGCCAGGTTGGATGGGGCCCTGGGCAACCTTGTGTAACTCCAGGCCTGAGGTTGGTGTCCCTGTCTGTGGCAGGGGGTTGGAGCTCTGTGACCCTTGGGGTCCCTCCCAACCCATGCCATTCTATGATTCTATGATTTATGTGCTGTGTTCATGTTTCTGGCTAATGCATTTTGTATTCACGGTTTTAGCTATCCATGAGGAAGCCATTTGCTCTAGATTTCAAGAATGAAATATGCTCCTCTCTGTCCTTTGCTAGTGACCAATGGGTTTTGACCATTGCTATTGATATAGCTGCTTCTAGAGGTTAAGGAGACCCTGGGATGCAAATTTGGAGATGTATGGGAAGGACGACTTTTTTCCAGCTTCTTTTCCTTGCTCACATGTGTCATCTGTCCTTCCTGGGCATCTTCTGTGTGCTGGAAAAAACTTCCTAGATCAGAATTTCAGTTCAAAATCAGTGTTCATTACAGACAGGGTTTGGAATCGTTCTGGCTTTGCATGTGGTTTTAGCTGCCTGTCTTGTAACTTGGTGTTATCTTGAAGCTGATTGTAAAGCACAGACGAAACAAGACTTCTCAGAACTGTTAATCATAAATATTCATATTGCAGCTGCTGTTGGGCGATATCGATCGGATCTGTGACAATGGGGTGAATAATAAGAGCCACTAATCATCACAAGCCCAGGGCTTTGTCTGCTCACAAAGAGAGCAGCATGTATTAGTCCGCTCATGAACACAATTAATTACCTGGGTCGTCATTTCCTCTCCGCCTGCCGTTGCTGGTGCTACCTGTGCAGGGCTGGGTGTAGTGAGGGGGGTGTGCACTGACATGGATGATTAATGTCATCGTCAGGGCAAGCAGCAGAGAGTTTCTCCCTTATCTTCTGCTGCAGGACCAACGAGCAGAGCATGGAGCAGTGTACTCCTTGAAACACGTATTGATAGGGACACGTTTAATTACACAGACTCTGGAGAGGTATAAGCAGAAATCTTCTCCCAGTGAAGTCTTCCAGGCTGTGTTTTAAGGTAGCTCAGGGCTGGGTGAGAAGTGTCTGAGGCTTCCCAGTATGGCAGTTTGGAGCTGAGGAATCCACACCTCCACCATTCTCCCTGCTGCAGGTCGTCAATAATGATGCTGTTGGCCCCCGGCGCTGGGAGCTCCTCATGGCTGTGGGTACCACAAGCACATACAAGGCACCCTGGGAACCAGTCCTCCAAGGAAATAAATAGAATCAAAATCTATAGACATTCTCTATAAATACACTGCTCAAGCTCTGATGGGTTGGATTCGATTGAGGCAGCAGGAGAACCTCTCAGGGCTGGGTACCAGCTTCTGACAGCCTGGGAAATGAATTCTCATCTAGTAGGGCTCAGATGAAGCAAATTCTCCTGCTACCTATTGCACATAGTTCCTTTTGGGAGAATTAAGACCAATTGCAGACTTGTCACTCTATTGAGCTGTAGCAGGGCCAGGACCTAATAAATCTTCTACTATCACCTGAGATATGGCAAGCCTGACCTAAAAAGTTTAGTGCAGAAATTTAACCCACAAATGTATGCTGATCTCTTTTTGGGTTTTGGGATATCAGGACCTGGCAGCCCAGTAGAAACACATCCACACCCAGAAACCAAAAGGCCCCCAAACTTCTAAAATATGTTTGTATACTATCCTGTATCCTTAGCAGTAGCTCTAAGGTACTTCAGAGACCTGTTTGCAAAGATCTAACTGACTCCTAAACTGAGAATAGATGCTGTATGGAGAGCCTGTAATGTTACAATACGTTATGGGGCAGTATTTCAAGAGAGGTCCCATCTCCCAAAGAGGAAGGCGGATGGACCTTAGAGAAGTCAACTTGGGAACACCTTCTTTGGAGCTGAAGTGAACCCCACAGCTTCCCCTAGAAAGAGGGTCCCCTCAAGACCAGAAAGACAGCCAGGAAGTTTAATTTTCATAGAGCATGTCCCCCGCCCCCATTAAAATAGGTTAAAAGGCCTAATTGGTTTCCCTTGAAGAGAAATGAGCTCTGGCTGGTTACTAAGCAACTGGCGACAATTTGCCTTCTTCCCTTTTATTCAGGAGAACTGGATTCAAACTTTACAAGAGCACTTTCAATTGGTGTTTATATTCATCATAAAACAGCTCTCTGATACTGTTTTGTTAGCCTTAGAAAGCAAAAGCCCCCTGCTAAACCCTGCCTTAATAACTGGATGTATCACAGGCGCTTCCCACGGTGCGGAGCGTGTGGAGGGGCTGCTGGAAGGGATCTTTGCTACTCATTGCATTTGCACCAGCAGAGGAAATAACAGGTCTCCAGCTGGACAGAAATTGTAAATAAGCCCAGTTTTGGGCCATCCTCCCCACCCCTGCCTGAGGGCTTGGTCGCTCTGAGCGGATGAGAGCTTGGGAATGGATGTCACAGGAGGTGCTTCCTGGGCACCTGGCAGGTTTTATCCTCCTTTCCCTTGCAGGTAAATGCCTTTTCTAGAGGGTGGTGAAATTAGAGTGGTGTCCTGGCACCAGAAATAAGGCCCTCGGCATCTCCATCAGCCCAGCTCTTCCAGAGCTGGTGCCTGAACTTCCCTGGCTGACTCCATCCCTGCCCTGCAGCAGTGGCACATCACCTTGGGGCAGGGCTGCTGCAAGCCAGGGGCAAAGAGGGCAGGAGCCAGTAGGAGATGCCACGCTCAGAACTTGGGTCAGTGCTTCGGTCCCTCTGCTCAGACTTTCTCCCATGAACCTCTCTAAGCAGAGGGTTTCAGGTGGCAGCTTGCTTTCCAGTGGCGTTGGATGCCTGGGAGAGTCAGGCAGCAGGAGGGGCAGGGTGAGCAGCAGAGCAGTGGTGTGCTGCTAGTGGCTTGCCCCCAGACGTGGGAGTGGATCCTGGCACCGTTTAGTGGGCTAGGAGCTACATTTAGTTTCCCTGTAGAGAATGAACTCAGAGGAGGAGTGCATCAGATGCTGAGCTGGAAGCAGGACATCTGTGCTGGTGTAAGCTGTGAATCCTGCCCCAGCTGTACGGTGAGATAAAGCTGCTTCTCTGGGAAGCAAACTTCAGTGCATCACTATCCCCTTCTGCACACAGCTGTCACGACAGCAGAGGTGAGCAGGGTCTGCTCTGTTGCTGACACAGCAAATCCTCCTTTCACACGTACCACCCACCCTGCCTGCGCTGGCCACATCCCCACAGCACAGCCCTTCCTTCCAGCCTTTTTGGAGGGGGAACAGAAACTCTGCTGCACAGGAGAAGCAGTGATGGTCTGAGTAGAGTAATGCCACAACCTGAGTTGTCATCTTACATAAAGCAGCTCCTGCAGGGTGCAGCAGTAGTGATGGAAGGGGAGAGGTGATGCTCTGGTGAAGAGGATGGAGTACTCACTGCATGAGTCAAAGCTCTATTTCCTTAGGCAATGCTCACTGAAATAGAGAATATGTAAATGTGTGTGTGTGGTGGTTTATATGAAGAACCACGATGCTAGCCCCACAGATGGCTTCACTGGGGGGTAATGTAGGCTCCCTGAAGCAGACTTGTGATGATTTCAGCTCACTGGGTTGTCAGGTGCTCACAGGGAAGCAATAGCCATTTAGGTGCAGGCTCAGCATCTCTCAAACAGTCTTTGCCACCTCTAGAGATGCTGCTGGACTGAGACTGTGCCCCAGCATACAGCGAGGGGCTTTGAGGGGTGTGATGCCCAGAAATCATGATCTCAGTGTGGTGCCTGTGTGGGCAGACCCCTGTGTCCCCCCTGTTTCCCAAGGGAGCTGTCACAGGGCAGCCCACCAGACCAAACTCAGGGGAAGCAGAGCACCTCCCATCCTGGGATTAAACTGTAACAAACCAAATTCTCTCCATGAAGGATTTAAGCTTGTTTCTGTTCTGTCTGTTTTGACCTTCCATTGATAGTTCAGTGTGACCCTGTGCATGTCTGTAAAGGAGATGAACTCCTTGGGGCTCTGGAAACTCTTCTTTTCCAGCTCTTTTGCAGCATTTGACAGGATTGAAAGTATCCAAAATCTTTGAAAACAACAGGAGTTGGTAGGTTTTAGAGTAAGTCCTTTCTTTGTTATCCAGAGGAAACCTGAACAGGAGAGGGCCCTTCTTGGTTCCCTTCAGTTGCCTCCCCAAGGGCACGTTCCAGCAGCAGGACACTGTTGTGGTTTAGCCCAGCCAGCAGCTGAAACAACCACCCAGCCCTTTGCTCCTTCCCCACCAGTGGGATGGGGGACAGGACGGAGGAGGAAGAAGTAAAACCCCTGGGTTGAGATGCAGGTGGTTTGGTAGGACAGCAGAGGATGTTAAGGCTTTTGTTATCCCCCAGTTATACAATGAGCATCCTATGGCATGGAACAGGGACTGTCCTGGGGTCAGCCATCCTGGCCATGCCCCCTCCCAGCTCCCTGGGTGCCCCCAGCCTCCTCACTGCCGTGGGTCTGAGAAGCCCCTGAACTTAGTGTAAGCATCACTCAGCAACAACTAAACCCTCTGTGTGTCAGCAACATTGCCCTCAGCCTACAGCAAACCACAGCACTCCAGCAGCTACTAGGGAGAAAATTATCCCCATTCCAGCCTAAACTGGGACAGTGTGAGAGGGGGGTTGTTCCCAGGGCAGCACAATGTCTTTGCTGGGTACCTCATGAAGAGCAGTTGCACCAAATGACACTGCTGATGTATCACTTATATTGACTGCAACTTGCAAATTAATTCAATAAAACATACTTCAAATGATTCCTTTGCTCTAATGTAATAATGGTGAGGGTGGTTTTCCTCTGGCTGCACTTTACCTGAGCTTTACCCTGGAAGGTGTGGTTGGGTGCAGCCTGGCAGCTGTGGACATGAATATTTTTCTAAGACTGTCTCACACCTGACAGTTGTACTCATAGACAGGATTTGCATAATAATGAATCTGTTCCTCAGGAGGATGCCACAGCTCAGAGCAGGTGAACGCTAACTGGGGCTGGAAATTCAGAGAGAGGAACCTTCTCCATGCACAGGCCCGTTCTGATCCTCAGGAACAGGAATGCAGCACACAACAGACTCACGTTGGTGTTGGGGTACAGGCCCAAAAGGCTTTATTTACTATATCCAGACAAACAATGCCATGATGAGATTAGATTAGATATTAGGGGAAAGTTCTTTGCAGAGAGAGTGGTGAGGGGCTGGAAGGGGCTGCCCAGAGAGGGAGTGGGTGCCCCGTGTCTGGGGGTGTTCAAGGCCAGGTTGGCTGGGGCCCTGGGCAACCTTGTGTAGCTCCAGGCCTGAGGTTGGTGTCCCTGCCTGTGGCAGGGGGTTGGAGCTCTGTGACCCTTGGGGTCCCTCCCAACCCATGCCATTCTATGAAGAGGAACACAAGGCACTGCTTTGCTCGTGTATCTCTGATGAGTCAGGAAATGCATATGCCTGGGGAGGAGAGATGTATGCAGTACTGTGAGATTCACCTCTGGGAAGGTTTCCAGGAGCTGATGCCCTCGTGTTCATCCCTGCAGAGCAGCCACAGGTTAGTGGGAAGATCCCCAGCTTTGAGAGCTAGTCTTGTTCTTTGTCACCTATTAACTCCTTTCCATACAGTCATGGTTTCACTGCCCCTCTAGCTTACAAGCAAATGTTAACACCCTACAGGAAATGAAGGTACCTCAGAGAGGGTCTTGGTGTGTGAATCAGAATCACAGGGTTGGAAAAGCCCATGGAGTCCAACCATCCCTGTCCTGTGCTGACCCAGATCCCTGAGCACCTCATCTCCCCTCTTTTAAACACCCCCAGGGCTGGGGACTCAGCCCCCTCCCTGGGCAGCCTGTGCCACAGCCCCACAACTCTGCCAGGGAAGAACTTTGCCCTCCCAGCTGAGCTGCCCCTGAAGAAGGCTGTGATGTGATGTGGTTTGTCTGCCCATGTGTTTAAAGCCCTTCGTGCAACAGGCTTGTCAAGCTGCAGAGCTGTGAGGAGGTCTGAACACAGCAAAAGGCAAAAAAGAAAAGAAGATCCCTGTTTATCTGATGTGCATTTTGGTAGCTGAAAAAAATCAGTTGGCATCACAAGAAATGGCTGAACGTTACATGCCTCTGGTCCTGGAATAAAATGTTAATAAACTAATTTATTTTTCCAGACCTCCCTATTTTTTTTTCTTCTTTTTTCTTGTTACTTGATGACTTTGTTCCTACTCCACTGTGGTTTTTCACGTCTCATCCCCAGCTCTCCAGGTTTTCTTTTGATGTGGTGCTCCAGAAGCCTTCTATAGATGTCAGGTTCTTGAAAGAGAAAGAAGTTTTGCTTTCTGAAAGACATGCTCTGTTTGCAAAAGGCACTGTTGCTGCAGTACTGAAAAGCTCAAGTGACTGCTTTGCCTCTTGAAGACTCTGAAAAGTATTATTTATCTGCAGATGAAAAAGAACTTCTAGGGCCATGCATTGACTCTGGGTTTGCTCTTTCCCCCACTCATTAAGGCAATCATCTTCTGTAGTATGGAAGCTTCTAACACGTGGATTATAGTCAGGAAGACGTGATGCTATATATACATAAAGGTAAGCTCTGCCTTTGTGCACCTCAGAATCCTTCCACTGGTGTCCCTGGGAGTTTCCCAAAGGGTTTCAACAGGCTTTGGCTCAGAACATGAGGGATAAGACGGGGCCACCCACTGGCATGAACCTGGAGAGAATGAGGTATAGAGCAGAGGAGATGCGCTGTGATATAACACTAAGAGTTTGTAGAGAAAAGCCAGTTGTTATTCTCACTCAGAATGGGGAACACTGGAGAGCTGTGGCATCGAAGGCCTGGTGGAGGCAGCATGGTGGCTCCAGGAACCCTTCTTCGTCTGAGATGCTGGCCAGTGTTTTGTGCAGTTCCCACTCAAGCTGAAGCCTGTGGCACATGGCCAGAGCTTTACCTGTAGGATGTGAGAGGTCAGGGGAAGATCTGATGGTTCAACAAAAGGAACGCAGGGATAGAGCAATAAATATCTCCTGCCTCCCCTCCAAAGGCTCTTAATCTGTCATTAATCAATACCTTGTTGATGGACTTACAGTACAAAAATTCACTGATCTGATACACAAGAGGCTGCAGGAAAAGAGGTGAATTGCTTCCTGAAATAGCACTCCACAGCTTGGGTGAGATAACAGCTCCAAACACCACAGTTTGCTGTAGAGCTTTTCCAATATCTCTGATTTTTAGAAAAAAGTTACTTTTAAAATAATTTCTAACTTTTCCTAAAGCATGGTTAATTTCCTAATTAACCAGTGTTAATTAGGTCTGGCTCTGAAACTTCAATTAGTCATAGCAAATACGACATCATTTTATCATAGCTTGGATTTTTCTGGGGGCTGAGAGAGACAATGGGATCCTGGGGGCATCAGGAGGAGTGTGGGCAGCAGGTCACAGGAGGGGATCCTCCCCCTCTGCTCTGCCCTGGTCAGGCCCCTCCTGGAGGGTTGTGTCCAGTGCTGGGCTCCCTGGGGTAAAAAGGACAGGGATCTCCTGGAGAGAGTCCAGAGGAGGCTGAGGAGATGATGAAGGGCCTGGAGCATCTCCCCTGTGAGGAAAGGCTGAGTGAGCTGGGGCTGTTCAGCCTGGAGAGAAGCAGCCTGAGAGGGGATCTAATCAGTGGGGATCAATAGCTGAAGGGTGGGACACAGGGGGACATGGGCAGCCTCTTCTCAGTGTCTGTGGGGACAGAACAAGGGGCCATGGCCTCAAGTTGGAGCACAGGGAGTTCCCCCCCAATGTGGGGGGAGCTCCTTGCCAGTGAGGGTGAGGGAGCCCTGGGACAGGCTGCCCAGGGGGTGTGGAGTCTCCTTCTCTGGAGAGATTCCAGCCCCGTCTGGACACCGACCTGTGTGCCCTGTCCTAGGGACCCTGCTTTGGCAGGGGGTTGGACCCCATGGGCTCTGGAGGGCCCTTCCAACCCCTGTGAGTCTGTGATTTTTTCCCCCTAACTTCAGGAAAATGTGCTATCATTATCCCAGCTCAGAGTTCCAGAACTAGGCTGTGGAACTGCAGTGTGAATGTATATACACTCTCAGAGCTATTTTGGGAAGGGGGGAACTGTAATGTCATCAGAACTGTCAAGAATGTGACAGAGCTCTTTGCCAGACATGTATTATTTCGTGTGGGAACTCGGATTTCTTCCTTCCTATTGCACTCTGTTGCCATTTTTCGCTGATAAAAAAACCCTCAGATTTATTGCTCCATCTCTGTCGAGGTGGTGCTGAAGTTCCTTTATTAAATTGCCTTATTCAGATTGTAACCACTGCTCATTTCCAATCAAGAGTGTCTTAACTTGTGTGGGAATGAGCTTTAGACACCTAGATGTAAGCTCCTGATTAGGTAATTTTGTGGAAACAACCATGAACCAGGCACGTGTAATCCCCAAATGTACTTGTTACAGCTCAGACTTCTTTATTAGTCTAATTTTCAGCCTTTTCTGTGTCATTTGTCTGCTGACTGGTTTATATAACATCTTTACTAATCTGCTGTGTGTGGGGAAAGACCGTTGCTGGAGTGGGATTTCCCATTCCAGATAATGAACCATGGCTTTAGGCTGAGTGAGTCCACCAAATCACAGGCAGCTCCTAATAGAGCAGGGATTATGGTGTTCAGCTGTCATGGGAAGCATCAGCCATGGATCTCCATCCATGGGGCAGCTGGCTGGCTGTAAGTGTCCAGGAGAATGTTCCTGTGGGCAATCCAGCCAAAGCCACTCTGCTCAGACCCCAGAGGGAGGACTGGGAGATGACTGGTGCTTAACATGGAAAGTCTTTCTCATCTATACAAGGAAGATGTGGGGCTGTTGGAGAGGGGTCAGAGGAGCCACGGAGATGCTCAGAGGGCTGGAGCAGCTCCCCTCTGGAGAGAGGCTGAGGGAGCTGGGCTGGGTCAGCCTGGAGAAGAGAAGGCTGTGGGGGGACCTCATTGCAGCCTGCCAGTGCCTGGAGGGAGCAGAGACACAGGAGGGGAATCAGCTTGTTAAAGGACAGAGACTGGCAGGACAAGGGGGATGGAGTGAAGCTGGAGGAGGGAAGGGTGAGAGGAGAGATTGGGGGGGAGTTCTTTGCAGAGGGAGTGGTGAGGGGCTGGAAGGGGCTGCCCAGAGGTGCCCCATCCCTGGGGGTGTTCAGGGCCAGGTTGGATGGGGCCCTGGGCAACCTTGTGTAGCTCCAGGCCTGAGGTTGGTGTCCCTGCCTGTGGCAGGGGGTTGGAGCTCTGTGACCCTTGGGGTCCCTCCCAACCCAGCCCAGTCTGGGGTTCTATGATCTAAAATGTATAAATTTATAGTTGTCTGATGGTTGAGTTTGAGTACAAGATGTGTTACAGGTTCTCCCTGTCCTCCAGAGAGGCTGAAATAGCCATGCTTTGGGGCTAGCACTGCACATGAGGTAGCATGCACCCTCTGTCAGGGCGTCTGGGGCTCAGAGGGAGGATGGAGGGGGTTTGGGTCTGTGACAGCATGGTGTAAATCCATCTCTGTACATGATATACAAGTGCACTAGAGAACTAAAAAATAATTCCCTGCTGTTAGGCGGTATGGAAATGAAAGATAACATTTTCAAAAGCACTTAAGGACTAAATCCCTGAAGAGGGCTGGGCAGTAGTTTTCTAACCTGCTTAAGTTTTGTCTAAATCTCCCTTTGGTGTCTCCATCCATTTCAGACAGAGTCACTGGTGATTTAGGAAGGCACATCTCGTTTGCAGAGACCATTTGGGATACTTTGATTTATTTGAGGGCAATTCACACCTACTAACTGCAGAAGCCAAGTTCCCTGTTTGAGTGCAGCATCTGCTGAGACAGTTTGAGTTTTAGGACCCTGGTCCTTTGCACATTAATATGCATGAGGCAGATGAGCCTGGAGCTGTGCCAGGGCCAGGAGGAGCTGCCCTGCACATCTCTATCACCTGCCCTGTGCTCCTACCTGTGGTATTTAATAGAGCTGTCTGGAAAGGCTTCTGAGGGAAACATGTTGCTGCTTGGGTTGGGGGGGGGGGTTCTCTTAGTCAGGAGGGCTGTTTGTTGAGACTAGACCCTGCCCTGAAATGCATTGGGGTTTATGGACGTTCCCAAGGAGGAAGGATGCTCCCTGTGCATGCCCGGGGGGTTGGGATGAGCTCATCCACAGGGGTACCACCTGAATGCTTAGGCCTCAGTTTTGGTTAATCACAACCACCTCCCAGGGTGTCCCAGAGCCTCCGACTCTCCTGAACGTGCACCAGGCACAAGGATTCTCACTGCTGAATTCAGGTTTTTGCTCTTCTGGTGCCACACTGAACCCTCTGCTGAGTTTCCTGGTGTGGGTCACAGTGTGCAGCACCTTGGGGGACATGACACAGTGTCTTTAAGGCAGATGCAAGCCGAAGTTTGTGCTGTGGAGAGGCCAGAGTGAGCAGGATGATCCAGAGCAGCTGGATGAGCGAGCAGGCACAGGCACCCTGCCCGGCAGGAGCTGCACCAGGAAGGGCTGCTGAGAGGACTACCCTGCTTCCCCAGCCTAGGGTGACAGGGTCACTGGGTGACAGGGCTGATGACAGGGTGTTTTGTAGGAGGAGCTCAGGTCCTGGGGGGATTTGGGCTTGGAACACTCAGCTGTGCTGGTTTGAAGCCATCAAAACCTCCTGGGATTCCAGGGTGTGTTTGGGGGAAACACCATTCCCATGGGGTAAGATCTGGGGGAGGGAGAGATTGCTGGGTTGAAAATAAAACATTTATCATGGAAACTGCTGGTGTGATCTTTCCCTGACAGGCACCAAGCTAATCCTGGGGCAGGAGGTGTTCCTTGTGCTGATGCTGCTGGATTGCTCTGCTCACAGTGCTGCTCCCATGCCTGGCCCATGGGTCCAGCCCAGCTCCAGCCAATGGATGTGGGCAGAAAGTCTGACTGCTTGAGTGAAAATATTTCTTGTTTAGTTCTTTTTAAGGGATTAAAAAACTTCCTTAGTATCCATGCAAATGTGATCCAGAAAATGGTGAGAGGGAAGGGGTGTTGCTTCCAGATTCGCACATTCCAGATCATATATCCTGGCAGAAGAAAAAGCCTTGGACCTTTTAAACACTTGAATTTATTGACTGACGACCTCCCAAACAGCCCAAAGTTTAATTTGGAAGCTGTCAGGGCATATGGCTCAATTCCTCAGCGTTCATCACAGGCACAAGCTGGCAGCCTGTCAGGAGTTACAGATTTCTTTTAAAATTAATTCTTTTAGTTGCAAAGCATCAGACTCCACTGCACAACTGCCACCCAAGCACAGCCCTGGGTGCAGGCAGATGTCTGCAATTTGATCTGTGCCCAGACACAACTCCCTTCTTGCTTGGGGCTTGGGTTCTGGGGATGAGTTTAATGGAACAGGAACTCCAGAGCAGGGGCATCCCAAGGTCTGGGCTGGCCCTGACCCATGGGGTTCAGTGGGCAGATGTGAGAGTGGGGGCAAAGGTGGCCATGGGACTTTCCAGTGGCACTGGGTGGGCACTGACCAAAACCCATCCCAGTGACACCCCACTCAGCAGCTTCCTTCAGAAGGAGACAGAGCTGTTTATACTTTGGCTGCAGGTTCTTCCTTTGCTCAGACTCTGCACCTGCTAACGAGGCCTGGGAGGAATATTTTGGCTTTGTTTTGTCAGGCAGGGAGGCTTTGATAGATACTGAAGCACTTCAGCTGCAGCAAAAATCCGAAGTGTTGATGGGAACACTGTTGTGACAGATCACTTTCCAGGGGGGGAAACCTGTAGGTGCTAATAAACACTCCTTAACCACACTCAGCAGCACTCCGGGCTGATTGCCCTTAACCTGCAGTGAGGGATGGGATGGACATGACCTCCTCTCAGTGCTCTGGCTTCTTGCTGGGTGCCAGACCCTCCTGTGCTTGTTGCTGTCACCAGGTAAGGGCACTGCTCTGGTGTCCTGCCCCTCAGAGCCGTGGCACTAGCCATTTGCTAAGGCAGTGAGATGGGTGCTGTCAGTGACCTGTGTCAGATGGGCACCACGTGAGCCATGCAGGTGAAGAGCTGTATCCCAATGGCTGAGGGGCAGGGGCAGCCCATGGGTTGGCTTATTCTCCCCAGATGGCCAACAGGAGATTTACAGAGCAGGAGACACCCTCTGTTATTTTATAAACTCATCCTCCACAGGCCACCATACAACATCTCCCTTCCGCTGTGTTTAGTTCCCAATAGATTCTGTGGAACCATTTCTCCACCTCTGCATCCCAGAGGTTTCCTGTCCAGGGTCAGCCCTGAGAAAAGCACTGGTCATCCAATGCATCACATCTTGGGGGAAGGGGTCAGCCAGGAGGAGAAGTGGTTTTGGGGATGGGTGGTTTTTAGGTGCCTGGCTCTGCCTCTGGCCAATGCTGCCCTGGATCAAGCTCCAAGCTTTTGAGCAGTTAACCTTAGGAGAAAGGATGTGAAGTCTCTAACCAGAGAGCTCTGGGCAATGCAGAAAACTTTGATTTCTCTTATGGAGAACCTACAATATGTTTCTATCTGAGTAACTCTAATCTGCTACAAAGGGTCCCATAAATCCTCCCCTGAAGATAATATGACCTGGTGGAATACAAGTGTGTCACAGTTCCTGCACATGAGCTGTTTTCCATGTGGAATGCCACAAAAAGCAGAGTTCTGTTTTTTATGGGCAGGTTTCTGCCATTTAACAAAGGATAACCAGAGCTAATCCATAGGGGTGGGACTCAGGCAGTTTGCTGTGTAATGTAAATTACCGAGTTGGCTGGGTAATTACCTAAATTACCTGCACAGTAGAAATTACCTGGCATGATTTATGCCTTTTAGCCTAATGAATCCCATTTATTTATGATAAATGCAGCATCCTTGTTGATTCGTCTCACATGGGGCCCTGTCAGCCTGCACTGTGCCGAAGCAGGGCCGCGAGCTCTCGGCTATGGATGGGCCTGTGGCCACTGCCCAGAGCCAGGAGCAACTCAGAGCAGCTTCTCCTGTCTCCCTTTTGTGCCCTCGTGGCTCCGTTCCTTGTTGCTCTAAGGTCATTTTCCTTCTGCTGTGAGTTTGGGCTGGGTGGGCAGGGAGAAGAGCAAGTGTTCTGAATCCTTCCCCTCTGCTCTGCCCTGGTCAGGCCCCTCCTGGAGGGTTGTGTCCAGTGCTGGGCTCCCTGGGATCAGACAGCCAGGGATAAGACAGCCAGGGATCTCCTGGAGAGAGTCCAGAGGAGGCTGAGGAGATGATGAAGGGCCTGGAGCATCTCCCCTGGGAGGAAAGGCTGTGTGAGCTGGGGCTGTTCAGCCTGGAGAGAAGCAGCCTGAGAGGGGATCTGATCAATGGGGATCAATAGCTGAAGGGTGGGACACAGGGGGACATGGGCAGCCTCTTCTCAGTGTCTGTGGGGACAGGACAAGGGGCAATGGGCTCAAGTTGGAGCCCAGGGAGTTCCCCCCCAATGTGGGGAAGAACTTCTTGCCAATGAGGGTGAGGGAGCCCTGGGACAGGCTGCTTCTCTAATTAGCCCTCTTAAATGGTGTCAGCTTTTTCCTATCAGTCAAACCTTGGGTCTTCTATAAGCTACGTATCTTCTGCCAGCTGCTGGGGCTAACACTGGCTATCAGGCAGGGCTGGAGCTTTTTAACTGTAGATGGTGTTTTAATTAACCTTGTTTATATAAAAAGAGTAGGAAAGAGCCAGGAGTCATTTGTTGGGACAGAGGTAAGTGGGCAGAGCTTGTCTCAGCAGTTGTTTTGCCTGAACTCAGCAGGTGAGGTTGCACCTAAGGAGCATTGCAGGTAGACCTGTATGACTTCTGACAAGAAAGCATGCTGCTGATGTGCTTGGTGGGGCAGAGGGAAGAAATCGGTGTTGAAGAGAAAGGAAACAATGAATTATTTACTTCTGCTTCAGATTGTGTTGACTGTGCTCAGCGTGCAGCAAACAGCTTTAACGTTTGTTTATATTTAGAGGTGCTATACAAGATGTGTTTGCTTTGAAGGCAGGCAATATTAGGGAGGGGAAATCTTGCTCCTTAAGTAGCTTCATCTTCAGTGTTTACCTTGTTGGGCTTTTTAAACAAGCTGGCAGCAGGAGAGGTGGCTGTGGCACCATGGCAGTTGGTGGTAATCCCATCGTGCCTGTACGTGCTCTGGATGGTCTCTGCTGGGCTCTGGCTGGCACCAGATCTCTGGATGCAGCAGGGGACCCTGGGCAACCCATAGTGATGTACCACTGCTGTTTTGGGGTCTTCTGCTTGCAGCTTTGTTGGTCAGGGAGAAAAGAAGATGCCAGCCCAAGCGCAGCACGTGATGGGAGATGGGATGGGATGGGGTGAGCCTGGATGCAGCAGGATGCACAGGGACGCAGTGGAATGCACAGGGACACAGGGCTCTCCGTGTCTTGCAATGCTTGGAGGAGCCTGTGTTCCTCTTCAGGAGAGCAAAGGTACCTGAGAGGTCTAGTTACCCTGTGAGATGATCAGTGAAATGCTATTTCAAGCCTGTGCATCACTGGTTTGACTCAGAGCCCATAAAGGGTCAAGCCAAATCCTTAAGTGGCTGGATGAGTATTTTCTCAAGTCCTCTGGAGAGGAGTAGCTACAGTCTGAAGCAGGTGGCTCATTTTGGATGATGAAGCTGCAGTAGAGTTTAAAATCATCTATCTCACACATCACGTAGCCTGCAAGGCTGTTGTGTGCTGCTGGGCTTCATTTCCCAGCTCTGGCTTCTAAGGAAAGCAGAGCTGGGGCTTTTAAAAGGGAAAAGAAAAACCCAAAGTACCATCATATGGTGCTGGTACTTCCAACTGAAAGTAATTGTTACTTACCACTTAAATAAGCTAGTAATAGGCTGCCCAGGGGGTGTGGAGTCTCCTTCTCTGGAGAGATTCCAGCCCTGTCTGGACACCGACCTGTGTGCCCTGTCCTAGGGACCCTGCTTTGGCAGGGGGTGGGACCCCATGGGCCCTGGAGGGCCCTTCCAACCCCTGTGATTCTATGAGAACACTGAATTTGTTCCAGGTATGCAGTGCTGTCCCTGGGCAAGCTGGGATGATGTGGCTTCTCCTGTCTGGAATTGTCCCAGCTGTGGCAGTTGGGTCCTGCCTGTCAATGCTGACCAGGAATGATCTGTTCCCTGTGTAGTTATCCCCTGTAAGCTCAAAGCCTTGTGCAGATGTCTATATATACACACATACATGCTATCCCCTAGCTGGTTGTTATCTCTGCTAGTAACTGTGTAATGTCAAAGTGAGTTTAACACTCAAGGGCACAGGAAATGCAGAGGAGAGACCTTCCCAGCCTCAGTGTGTCTATCTTCATTACACTTCCTCTTGGACAATGCTTCTTGGCATGTATAGCAGGTCCTCACAGGTCTCTCCCTGTCACTACCTGCCTCTTTGAGGTTTATTTGGCAGGTGATGCTGTGGGCTCTATAAACAAGCCTCCCTGGAGAGGGCTCCTGCATCACCTGAGAATGAAGGGTGAGCTGGCTGGACCCCTGGCTGTGCCTTTGGTGCCTTCTGCAGGTGCTTGTCCCAGTCTGCTTCTCCAGATGCCGCGTTTCATACGCCAGCAGGTGGGTTTATTAATGAGGCTGTGGCCTGGGCTGTGGGGCTCAGGCCCTGAGGGTGGGTTACCTGCTTGGGTGTACACTGTTTAGGGGAACAATCAAAGTGGTCTTTCTAGCTGTCCCACCCTCAGCTTTCTTCCCAGCCCCTGATGGGGCCATCCCTGCTGCTGGACTTCAAGCTGCCAGAGTGAGGACTGCTGTCACTTGAGGACAAACCAGACAGTGCCTCACAATACACGTTCTTCTTCCTGGAGGATGCCCTGTGAGGCAGTGAATGCCTGCCTGCCTGGGGCTGGCTCTGCTGGGAGTATGATAACGTCACAGAATCACAGGGATGGAATGTCTAGCAGAAGTTTTTAGCTTGCTGCATGAGTTGCCTCTGAAGGTAATTTGATTTAAGAGATTTGGGGCTTGAGGATGTTGGTTGGACTTTGGTTTTGGTGGGTTTCTTGCTTGACTCTTAAATCTCCTTTGGAGTTTCCTTAAAAACCCAGAAATGCCATGCTGCCTGTGCACCATGGTGTGTCTCTGGACTCTCACAGAGTTACAGAGCAGACTGAAATACCAAAGAAACTTATGAAAGGAGAGAGCTAATGGTACTGATCTGGAACACTTCCTGTAGCTCTCTCTTTTTTTAAAGTGCCATTATGTTTTTTCAGGTAACAACAAAATACTGACAGGAAACATATTTCAGCCCCTCAGTACAAAATGAGCTTCTGGAAAGAGTTAGGAAGGAAGAACACCTCCTTGGAGAGGAGCCAGAAGTACATAACAGAGCACATTCTCCTCTTCAGACTTTCTCCTGGGGCTGAACTCCTCCATTAAAGGTGCCCAGAAATAGCAGTGCCTGTGCCCCATGCGTGGGGAGCTGCTGGGTTAGCTCTAGGTATGGCCAACAAACACAACAAGCAATGTAGAGATAAATCATGGTTTAGGATCATGTTTTTACCCTTTGAAAGCTTCAGGCTGGCGTGGACTAGCAATGAGAGCAGTGTGCCAGGAGAAGTCATGTTTCTGGGGGGGGATTTGGGGCTCTGGTGGCTCCAGCTTCTCCCTGCCTGGGGCATCTCTGCAGCACAGCAACGGGGCACCTCTTCCCCTCACTAACTGCTACAACCTCCAAGCAAGTGACATGGTTTTTGCTCCTGGATCCAAGTCCCTGGATAACCTGGAAGCTCATCTAACCACCACACAACAAACCAGCACGTGCTGTGGAGCTACACTGCATCAAACCCTGACAGCCTGACCGAGCCCAAGAGCCCTGGGGAGACGTGTCCCTTTTGGACAAGTTCCCCCTGGAATAAACCAAGGCTCTGAAGGGAACCTGTGTGTCTCCTCCCTTGGCAGCCCAGCCTGCTCCCAGGGCAGAGACCCTTCCTCTTCTGAAATTATGGGGGGGGAGAAGTTTAGTAGGAAGCTGCAGATAATCTGCTATAACCCTCTGCTCAGCAGAAAGCCAACTTCTAGGGCAGAGGAGGTTCTTCAGGACCCGGTCCCACTGCCCTTTTTGAAAGTCTTGAAAAATACTGGGTTTGCCCTGAGTAACCTCTTCCCGTATTTGATTGCTGTAATTGTCAAGAGTTTGGGGTTTTTCCCTCCCATCCACTTAGAATTCACTTGGAAGCTTTTGACTACTGCCTCTTGTCCCCCTTGTAAGCTTGTTCTCTCCTTTTATTTTGTGGGGATACATGTCTGAGTGCAGTAATTCATAACCCAGAGTGAAAACACGTATGGAAATACAAAATTAAGAAATACAAAGCTCCTCCATGAAATAAATCTGATTTAAAGTCACATTCAAAAGCAAAGTCTGTGGGCTGTGTGTGCCCATGTGTATCCAGTCAGCCTTTTGGGCTCTCAGAGGGCTTCTGGCATGAGCATCAGGGCTTGTTCTGGTGAGTGGGGCTGCAGGAATAGTTCAGGGATCATAAAATGTTATCAGAACGTGCATATCAAATAATAATTCATAATAAACTTCTGATTCCTTCAAATAAAATTCCATTTACATCCTTTATTTTCTGTTGGGAAATTAAGGATTTCTAGTACTAAAAACCTGTATTCTTGGGAGCCCTGGCATTTGCAGGGCTCTGATCTTGGAACCTGTGTAGCAGAACAAGGAAGGGAGACAAGGAAGTCCTGACCATGTTCTTGGAGATTAAAGAGCCTCATCAGCTGGAGCTCCAGACCAGGTTACACTGACGTGGGGTGAATGTGAATGGGGCACCCTGGCTGTGAGCAGCTCTCAGCAGGATGCTGCAGGGGCTTGGAGCACCAGCCAGGTTTATTTTGCAAGGAGGCAATAAAGCTTCCATATGGAAAGCTTGGGTAATGAGCAGTGACTGGAAAATGGGGATGGTTTGGAGGCAGAGGTAGCAAATGGGTAGGGAGTTCTGTGAGTATTAGTAGTTCTGGAAAAAAATCCAGAATCTCTCATCCTGTGGTAATATCAAGAGCCACCAGTAGAAGCCAATGTGCAGTGACAGAGGTACAGCAGATCCCAGAGCCACAGCACAAAGGTTTGGGGGGGTTTTCTGTATCCTAGGTGACAGTGATGATTTTTCTTTAGCTGCTTCTGGAAGTACTGCAAAGGCAATTCTTCTTTGCCCCTGCATTGCTGGGGGTGCAGAGAGGTGATTAATGTCTGTGCCAGGGGAAGGATGGGTGGCCACACCACCTGGTGATGTCCAGGACAGGTGAGGGGTCCCTGAGGCACCTGTCACTGCAGGTGATGCACAGCACCGAAGCCAAGGCCCTCCCTGCTCTGGCTGATGCTGCTGTTTGCAAGTCAGGATGCTGCTGGCCCTGGCTTTGTTATGGGGATGCTTTGAACTGGCCAACAACTGCACATCCCCTCTGAGAGCTTGAATGTGCTCTGTCTGGGTGGCAGGGGGGGTCCAGCATGCTGGCTTTGGTCAGAGTCACTGAGAAGTTGACGTGGGCACTGGGGTGGGGTGGGGGTGAGGCTGGAGCTCTGTCACTGCTCTGTCTGTCTTGGAGGAATCTCAGGGATGGTGAGGTGACTGGCAAAAATACAGCCTGAGATGTTTTAAAGGTGAGAAATGCTCCCAGCTGACATCTCCATCACCGATTCTGATGAGACTTTAAGGGGGTTTGATCAGAACATTCTGTGGTGGGACTTAAACTGTCCATGGGCTGTACCCTGGGTGCACACTCATGCACCAGCTCCCTTAAGGTCTGTCTCTATTTTGCAAGCTATTGCCAGCTATAAATAATATTAAATTTAATCCTGAAACTGTTATCCTTACTTTGCTCCCTCCCTCCCCTCAGTGAGAGGGAGCACACTGCTTGTTTTCCCCCAGACAGAGGCTTGTGAGCTGAAGCACTCTGAGCGGGGTGATGGATGTGTTTCATCTCTCAGCTCTGTAATCTGTCTTGTCACCATCTGTAGGAAGATTTCTTTGCAGTATTACAGTTTACTCTCTCCATGGGCCAGGGTGCAGGTGAGTGCAGTGCCCTGCTGGGGAGGGGAGGGCTGGGATTGATCCCTGAGGAGAGCCAGGACTCTCACCCCACCCCGCTGGTCACCACCAAAGGGTGAGCCCAGTCCTTTGGCTGTGGCTGGATTAGCATCCTGGCAGAAAATGCCCGCCTAGGCTTATAGCCAGCAACTTTCCTACACCAGAGGATGAAAATAACATGCTGGAGAAGAAATGCAGCCTTGGAAAAGTGATGGGGGAGCAGAGCTTGGGATCTGAGCAGGCTGGAGAAGGAGACATCACCCGGGTGGGGCCATTGCTTGGTTCATTTTGCTTTGGGTATTTATTGCAATGCACCTCTAGGTTTAATTGTTGGCAGTAATTAACTATGTAGGCAGCTGTCTTTAATTATCCCTTTTAATGAGTCAGCCTGCACTGCAGCCGGCTGCTCCGCATCACGCTGTGTGTCTGCGGCTTCTCTGGGTAGCCTCTCCTCCACCACAAGGTCGGTGCACTGCTCCTGCTTTGCTCTCTTGCTGCAGGCAACGATCCCATTGCTCTTCCCAAAAGTCTTCCCCAAGGCCTGAGAGACTCCCCCTGAGCTGCCTGGGAGGCTGGAATGCTGTGGGCTACGTTTCAGGTAAGTTGAGGAGCAGAGATGGAAGCAGAGCCCTGCCAAGGGAAGGGTCAGGCTTGGCAGCTGGCAATATGAATTGCTGAGCCTCTGATGCTAAGCGCTTGTGTTCCTTTCCCTAAAAGCTTTCTCATGCTCTTAACACTTCCCTCTTTGCTCTCTCCGAAGCTTTTTATCAGTGTAATTGCTCTTTAAACACTACTGATCTTTCACTCCTGCAATGTGTTGCCATCCTGTCCTGTGGGGTTCTGGCTAGACCTTCTTGTAAAGCACTGAACAATAAAGATATTTCACTCCTGGAATTTATTTGGCCATGCATCCACATGTACCCTCCCTTAGGTAAGCCTTTCACAGAAGTGGGGAGATACATTCTCACCCCTTTACAGAACAGCTGTGAGAGATAATGGGCTGGTGTGCATCAGTGAGGTACTCGCTGTCCTCAAAATGGTAATTCTCCTAAAAAAATAGGTTTGTGTACGTTGAATAGGTGCAACTAAGCATAGAGAAAATAAGAGAGCAGAGAGGAGAATCCATCAAGCCTCCCGATCTGTGAGGATGCTAAGCAGCAGTCACTCCATCAAATTAAAAGAAAGGTATTTTCACAACAGGGTAATAGGAGATTATTTTATTTACTGCAATAAATGATTGCCCATCTCCTCTTGGATGATGGGAAAGTAATATTGTGTTGTAGAACACACACAAAAAAATGCAGTGATACAATCACATTACTGGGGGTTATCGTAACATTTGTTCAAATAAAACCAGAGCAGGGTTGCAATCTATCATACAGCTCACAGTGCTCTGACACAGCCTATTACCCTTCTTTTCTGTCACCTTTAGGCAGACCAAATAAACTCCAAGTAACTGGTATTCATCCCAGTAACTAGTATTTGGTCTTCATTAGATCTGGGTTTGAGCAGGAGTCACATTTCTGATGGCTGGGTTCTGAGCCTGGAGTCAATTAATTGTCTGCAGTTCAGAACTTGAAAATTAATTCCAAGTGTTGGGAAGTGCTTGGAGACAGCTGCACATTGATCTGCTGGTGAGGAGAACTCTCTGGATTCATCAAAGCCCCAGTTGTCTTCCTGGAGTTGCAGTTTTGACAACCGGGCTGTGTTCCATCACTGTTCAGTTAAGGCTGACACCTCCAGGGACTGACAGGAGGGGAAGGTCATCAGCCTTTGACTCTGCTAATTGGGCAATAACACTTGTTGCCTGTGCTGGGAGCACCTCTGATGGCTGTGTGCTGGTGCACACCCAGGCTGCTATGGATGTGGGGTGGGTGTAGGTGCCTCCCAGGTCCTGCCTCCAGCTGTCCATCAGAAGTTTTCACTCTCACCTTGAGATGTTCCCATCAGCTCCCTGTGGCTGTGCTGCAGCTCTTGAGATGTGCTGTTCTGTTCACACAGAGCCACATCCTTCTGCTGGGGGAGATGCTGCCACACTCAAGAGGAGTGTGGGCAGCAGGTCACAGGAGGGGATCCTCCCCCTCTGCTCTGCCCTGGTGTGTTGTGTCCAGTGCTGGGCTCCATGGGATAGAGAATCTCCTGCAGAGAGTCCAGAGGAGGCTGAGGAGATGCTGAAGGGCCTGGAGCATCTCCCCTGGGAGGAAAGGCTGAGAGAGCTGGGGCTGTTCAGCCTGGAGAGAAGAGACTGAGAGGGGACCTGATCAATGGGGATCAATAGCTGAAGGGTGGGACACAGGGGGACATGGGCAGCCTCTTCTCAGTGTCTATGGGGACAGGACAAGGGGCCATGGGCTCAAGTTGGAGCACAGGGAGTTCCCCCCAATGTGGGGAAGAACTTCTTGCCAGTGAGGGTGAGGGAGCCCTGGGACAGGCTGCCCAGGGGGTGTGGAGTCTCCTTCTCTGGAGAGATTCCAGCCCCGTCTGGACACCGACCTGTGTGCCCTGTCCTAGGGACCCTGCTTTGGCAGGGGGTTGGACCCATGGGCTCTGGAGGGCCCTTCCCACCCCTACAGCTCTGTGATTCTGTGACCTGTGTGCTCCTCAGCACGAGAATTAACAGCTGGGTAAGTAATTAAGAACTGAGATGTAACTCAGTCAATGGAAATCCCCTTCCTCAGCTGGTTCAGGGAGCTATGTCTCTATTCTCCAGTGTTCTCTCTCCCTCCCCATTCCCTGCTGCTTCTGCCTCCTCTGTAGCTCCAAGAACACCCCGTGGAAGTGAGCTGTCTGCATGGTGCTCCCTCTTTCTCCATGGCTGTTTCAACACCAGGCCTGCCCCCCTTACCTGCCCTTGCTGAGGCAACAATGAGAGCCTCAAAATAACATTTTAAAAAGCCCTGAGAGCTCTTCAGTGCTTTAATTGCTTTTATCAGACAGCTTCTCTTGAAAGGACAGGTTATTACCAACGGCAGAAGAACATAAACTGGAGCTGAATAAGGTACTTGGGTTTAAATGTTACAGAGAGTCTGTGAGAGAGCTTACAGATGTGTTTGTGTGGCCTGAGCTTCAGTGCTCTGAGAACAAGCACCGTAGCCAGGCTGGATTGAGAGCCCCCTTCACCCCATGGTGGGAGGGAGAAGAGCTTGTACAAAGCTGCTGTGATGAGATGGAAGGGAAATGGTTTGGGTGGAGGATGCTGCCAGCATCTTCCTGCTCCTGAGGCTGGCCACGAGCCCTGCTGCAGTGGGGTTTCCTCGCCCTCATCTCTGCATCACCTTCAGCTCTGCCAGTCCCCACCCCTGCACACCCAGAGCAGACTGTAACCTGTACCTGGGCAGGAGAGCTGCTTCCCAGGGAACAGGTAGGAACCTGCACTGCCTTTACAGAGTGGGGTGCTGCAAGAAAGCAGCCCCCAGCCCCTGAGCTCTGTACTCTGCTTTGCAAAGGAAGGAAACAAGATCTCTATGGTTAAACAGGTTTGCACCTTCATTGCTAGAAATTCAGCTTTGGCAGTGTTTATCAATAAATGTAATATATAAATGTCTATAAATATTCTGGCCAAACCCCCACATCACAATAGGATTTCCTCTTCTGCTGCTCAAGAGCCTTTCTCCTGGAAAACGTGCTGGCCCTCCCTGTGACAGCTGGAGCATGGTGCAGGCACACAGTCTCTTTGGTTCATCAACCTTTTCATGTGGAATAGGGAAAAAAACCCCTCCCAAACCATGTTATCATTATATATGTCATCTGCTTTAATGTGTGAACGCTGTTGTGTGTCATGTGTTTCAATGCTAGCTTTCAGGCTAGTGTGAGGCTTCCTGGTGGTATTCAGTACCCAGAGTCAGCTGTGAAGATTCATTTCACCATGCCCATGGTAAGTGTGTGTTTAAGGTCAATGAGACGCTGACACCCTGCACACTGGGTAACACCACAGCTTCCTGAACCCCACCCCAGCACAACTTCACCCTTCCACCATCCACCTTCCTTCCCCTAACCACCCATCCACTCATCCCAGCACAACTTCACCCTTCCACCGTGCCCCTTCCTGCCCTTAACATCCATCCATCCACCTGTTCAGCTCTGCTTCAGTGTGGCACAGAGTGACTGAGATTCCTGACACTGGGGAGGGGGAAATCCATGGAAAACAAGATGCCTAGTGAAGGCTGACCCATTCTGTTTGAATGGGTGGTAGGAAACTGGCACCACTCCTTACTCTGTGCCCCAGGGATGCGCCTGCCCATCCAGAGCCTGTCTTGGCTTGAGGAAAGCCTTCCTGGAGCCAGAGGTGTGGGATCTAATGCACCATGCAGTGTTGTATCCTAGAAAGTCAGCTTTGCACATGAGTTCCTGAGGATTGTGGCAGGGGGTGCATTTGCATGGTCACTGTTTTCAGTTTGGGGTTGAGAAGCTCAGCCCAGTAACGATACCAGCCTTTGAGATCTGTTCAATTCTTAGTTGTGTTTTATAGATAAAAGCAATATCCATGTCAATATAGTCTAATAGCATTGATTTCAGCGTGGAGTTATCAGCTGCTATTCAGGATTCTCTGTTATCTTGCTGCAGTTCCAGAGCTGCAGCAGGTAATTCAATGTTCCATGTGATAACCTGTAACTAACATCAGTGTTGGGAGGGAATTCCTGGGTGGAATCCCTGTTCTTTCAGGGAGTGCTTCCTGGGTAATTAAGGCATTTGTTGCGTTGTTGTGGCTGGTGATGCACTGAGAATACTTTCACTTACAATGCTGTGTTTGCACATACAGCTGATGCATAAGGAAGGCAATGAGTCAGGCAGGCAGGGAGCTGTTTCCTGGGGGTGCAGAAGTGACTGTAGTTATCCTATTGTATGGAGGGATAGGATGAGGGGGGATGGGTTAAACTGGAAAAGGGGAGATTTAGGTTGGATATTAGGAAAAAATTCATCACTCAGAGTGGTGGATCCCTGGCCCAGGGTGCCCAGAGAGGTGGTGGAGGCCCCATCCCTGGAGACATTCAGTGTCAGGCTGGATGGGGCTCTGAGTGACCTGCTCTGGTGAAGATGTCCCTGCTCACTGCAGAGAGGGACTAGATGGGCTCTAAAGATCCCTTCCAACCGAATCCATTCTATGATCACACAGCAAAGGAGCTATCCCATTGCACATAAAGTCAAGGCTGAGGAATAACGAAGTGATGACTGTATGAACTTCAGTCTGCCTACCTAGGTATGTGCTCCGTTCTGTGTCTACTCAGCAGCAAGGAGATGCTTTATGAGGAGCCAGATGTCAGGGATGGCTGGCAGTGACAGCAGAGGGGTTCCTTGGTACCATTTCTGTACCATCACTTCTTTCTCAAGCTGCTTTGCAGGCTTCCCATGTATCACCTCTCTCCAGCCCATCTCCCTCTGCGCTGCTGGAGATAACGTCTCTCAGCCTTTGGAGGAGTTCTTGAGCCTTTCTTCTTCTGACATTTCCCATCATCTTAAATCCCCATCTCTATTCTTAGACACCTGTCTCTGGGATTATTTGCTGCCTATCAGGTGGTGGAAAGGCAGCCTGGATCCTCAAGTACATCTTGGAAGCAGGAGGACTGCTCCCTGGCCTTGGAGACTCCTTCCGTCCTAGGAGAATCGATCACAAGTGGTATCAAATAGTAACATGATTCTGTTTAGTCTTAGTGAACAGCGTGTGCTTCTCTAATAACCTCAGTCTGCCTGTTTCCAATGCCTTTGACACACCTTTCTGAGTCAGTAAAGCCAAAGCACGCTTATTTCTCATCTCTATGACTCCAGGTGGGTTCCTCCAGCTCCTGCTGTTAGAGGCATCCAGAGCAGGCTCTGGTGTTCTTTGCGCTCCCCTTAGCAAGCCTTCCAGACCAGGGATTACCAGGGCTCAGGGAATAAATTCCTGGAAGCACTGGTATGCAAGCACAAGGCCATGTGAAAACTCCCAGCCCTGTTTCCTACAGAGTGTCGGACTCTCTTACTCTGCCAGCAGCGCTGTCCCTCTGACTGCATGGAGGTTGCTAGAGGATGTGAGTGGGAATGTCACCCTTGGGAATGTCACAGGGATCTGTGAGGGCTGCACCCTCTGCTGCCTCTTCTATTTCAGTTTTGTTTTTAATTTCAGCCATTGGGCTGTTCTGAAACCCCCAGCTGCTGCAGAGTTTCTGTGCTTTGAGCTGGGCTCAGAAGAGAGCACAGTGATTATCCACACACCTCCCATGATCAATAGTGTTCTTGAACCTCTCTTCTTCTGACATTTCCCATCTCTAATATATATATTATATATATATATATTATTATTGTTATTATTATATCATGTGTAAGAGAATTGTGTAACTTGCATTCATGCTTAATAATAAGTTCTACAGAGAGCCATATTTCTTAATCACTGAGAGCAGGCATCACAGTTCAATCTGACCCAGACAAAGCATGCTGAAACTTTAAGGCTGCTTCACCTAAACCTAAAGAACATCTCTGTCCAGAACCATTGATGAGCATTTTCATATACAATGTCAAGACACAACTTTGAAGAGCAGATTTTTCTGGCCACTCTTCAGAAACTGGTTTTTAACTGCTACATGGTGATGAAACCTCTGCTCTGGCTCCAGAGGTAGGGATACATTCCTGCCTCCACATTAAGGAGGAAAACTGCTAGTTCACTAAAGCTAATAATGCCTTCAAGGCATCAATTCTTCTTTTAGTATTTTATAATCAAAGTATTAAAGCTGGAGGTTTATACCCAGGTGATGTGCTGCTCACAGCTGATGCAGGTAAATCAGGAATCACTCATATGATTTGGCTTATGAGAAGAGCCCAGGGAGGGAACGTACACAAGGCAGTTATTTCCCACCTGGATAAATATGCAATTGCTTCTTCTAATATAGCTATCTTAAAAAATGTCCATGTTGTATGAGGAGAGGGACCTGAGGCTTTCATCTTAAAGGTGCTTCAGATCCCACTTTGTCTACAAGAAGGACACTGAGGTCCTGGAGCGAGTCCAGAGAAGGGCAACCAGGCTGGGGAAGGGGCTGGAGGGCAAATCCTCTGAGGAGCAGCTGAGGGAGCTGGGGGTGTTCAGCCTGGAGAAGAGGAGGCTGAGGGGAGACCTTCTCCCCATCCACCTCCCCTGCCCTGCCAGGAGGGTGCAGAGAGGTGGGGGATGGTCTCTGCAGCCAGGGGACAGGAGATGGGACAAGGGGCAGTGGGCTCAAGCTGCCCCAGGGCAGGGTCAGCTCAGCTGGGAGGGCAAAGTTCTTCCCTGGCAGAGTTGTGGGGCTGTGGCACAGGCTGCCCAGGGAGGGGGCTGAGTCCCCAGCCCTGGGGGTGTTTACCAGAGGGGAGATGAGGTGCTCAGGGGTCTGGGTCAGCACAGGACAGGGATGGCTGGACTGGATGGGCTTAAAGGGCTTTTCCCACCCTGTGATCCTGTGACTTTTTCCTCTTCTGGCCATCTGTCTTTACAGGCAGAGATCTCCAGGTGCTGCTGGGACTACAAAGGATGAGAAGTAAGAGCAGGATGGCAGCACAGGGGTGGTGTTAGGGCTGGATGTATTCCCCAGCAGCGTCTGGCTGCAGGGAATGGGCAGTTTCTAAAGTAAGTATTATCTGTACTAAGCACCAGTGAAAAACTAGGTGCTTGAAAACACCAACGAAGGGACAATCCATAACTTCCTTGTTTGTTTGGAGCTTTATATTCCTTGCTCTTTCTGAAAGAAATGTTTTATGATAGAAGCAAGTTTTGTGCTTTTTTTCTTTCCATTGGGAGGTTTAGCAGAGTTGGCCTCTTGGTTTGTCACAGAATTCCCAGGTGGTTTGTGGATAATGACTTTTAACTGATGGGCTCTGGAAGGAGAAGTCAGAACCAAAGTGCTGTCTAGATTTTTAGCCTCCAAGGAAACATGTGGGGAGAAGCGTATTAGTTATTTTTAGGCTGGAAGTTCTGGGATCCCTGGGCAGGGGCAATTTTTCTGATGTTTTCTTAAAACTGTGTGGAGTGAGCTGTGGGTTTGAAATTCACCTGTAGTACAGGCATAGAGAGCGGTGTCTGTGTGCCTGTAAATCGGGGTATCGCTGAGCATCATGGCTTACTTGGGAAGAAGGGAACTGATGCCCAGGAGTCCCCTGAGGAACCAGTGAGATCCTGTCTCCTGGGCTTTGCAGAAGGTCCCTCTTGCTGGTCCAAATGACCCACTTGCAAGGGTGGAGCTATTTAAACAGGTATTGTGCTTGAGCACAGGGAACCTGTGTGGGTTTGTGCTGCTGGCACAGGGGATGCTGGGGAGAACACCCTGCACTGTCTGCTTCCTGTGGGAAAAAAACAAGTAGACTGTTCGTTGCTGGAATTGCAAGGGAAGGTTTAACCATAACCAGGAGCTGCTATGAGAAATCTCCTCTATTTACCACCTTTCTGTTGCAACAGCAAAGGTGGGACCTGGATGCGCAGCAGCGGGCGCTTGCCATGCAGGAACCCCCCACCAGGGACAGGCTGTGGATAATACCTGGCATGCAGCAGCAGGTCCTGGCAGGAATTAAACTGTTCTGCAACTCCCAGGGGACTCTGTGCTCTGGAAATGGCTCTGGAAGTGTGGGGGCATGTCACTCAGCCAAGGGTTGGTTAAGGTGGCAAAGAAAGGCAGTGGGTGCTCGGGCAGGGATGGTGAGTGTGGGACCAGAGGGACCTGCTACATCCCTGGCTCCAGCATCTCTCCCCAGCAGCTGTGTGTGGGGATTCAGGGAGGACAATGTGGCCAGCAGTACCCCAGCAGCTTGGGCACTGAGTGTGGGTACCACACTGTGCAAACATCACCTGCTGGTAGCTGGGGGACAAGGCTGCTGCTGCAGCGCTGATAATGCAGCTGTGATTCTATAGGGCTTGATCTGAAACACCCTATAGGTGAGAATAAGGTCACACAAGCTCTGCTAATGTCTGTTTAACCTGCCACTTGAAAGGGGTGTATAATCAGGGCTGGGCATAGAAACATTTTAAAATGATGATGCCTTCCACACACAGAATAGCCTGAGATGTTAATGGCACAGGTGTTAAGAGTGCTGCAGGGTGTTACAGCTAAATGGATCAGGTCAAATTTTCCCTAAGGTAAATAAGTGGGGAGTAAAATACAGCTAAAATAGTTGCCTTAATTATATTTTTTAAGTTTTGATAAGATAATTCGTGATGTAACACTGGGAACAGATATGGCAAGTTGTTTAAAGGTAATTTCATTCAAAAAACACCCTTCCCACCTGAAAAACTAATGGAGCCTGTGCATAAAATCCAGTAGGCAGTGCTCTTTTTTCCCTTTTTTCCCCACTCCAATTTGGCATGTGGCAAAAGGGAGGGGAAATGAGGAGCCACTCGTGGCTGGGTGGACACTCAGCTGCTCCCTGGCCGTGCCAGAGGTCCTGCATGCTGCCCTGGCTCTCAGACACGGCTTGGGGATTGGCAGAGTGATGTTTCTCTCTCCTGGGGAAAGGAGAGTGGATGGAAGGGCAGAACAAGTGTAAGGCATTACTGCCTTTTCAAACACGTGCAACAGCACAATTGCTTTGGAAACAAGCAGTGCTGGTGAGAGTGTTCCTGAGGGTGTGAGTCTGCAACAGCCGCCTCCGTGCTGCACCTTCCCGGCTGGATTCCAGCCCCAGGGAGCAGGGAACACTCGGGTTGGCCATGCTGTGCTGTGGGCAAGGGACTGACCCCTGGGCCCTCGCTGCAGGAAGGACATGGGGGCTGGAGAGGGTCCAGGGAAGGGCAACAAAGCAGGACAGGGCTGGAGCACAGGTCTGATGGGAGCAGCTCAGGGGGCTGGTCTGGAGAATAGGGGCTGAGGGGAGACCTGCTCGCTCTCTGCAGCTCCCTGGAGGGAGGGAGGAGTGAGGTGGGGGTCAGTCTCTTCTCCCCAATGGGACCAGAGGAACCAGGCTCCAGTTGTGCTGGGGAGGTTTGGGTGGGAGGTGAGGGAAATGCCTTCCCCCCCCATGGCTGTGGGGCGCAGGGCCAGGCTGCCCAGGGCAGGGGCTCACCATCCCAGGGCAGTTAAAAGCTGTGGAGATGTGGTGCTCAGGGACATGGGCGAGGGGTGGGCTGGGCAGTGCTGGGGCAGTGCTTGGGCTGGGCCCTGTAAAGGGCTTTGCCAACCAAAAATGGTTCTGTGACTGATTCCTGGGAGTCTCTAGTACTGTGCCCTGCCCCACTGCACTGCCCCTCTGCTGCTGGGACCAATCATGGATGGTGATGTCCTTCTCTGAACCATCAGGCACCACATCCATCACCTGCCTGGGACCCATCTGATCTGTAACACCCAACCCAAGGGGGTGTCCTTCACCACACTCCCATCTGGCAGGAATAGCCCTTCAGCAAGAGGCATAACCCACCCCCTGTGCTGGTAAGTGCTTCCCAGGGGACATCTGTGTCCATCCCTCCCAGCAGCATTGCTGCCTGGCATGAGGAGGGAAGGGGAAGGTGATGAAGGATACAGAAGGTGATGAAGCTATGCTCTTCAGTTGCAGTAAAGCCATGGAAGCTTCTGGCTTCACTGTTAACCCTCAGTCTGGCAGCACAGGAGGGATGGGATGGGGGATGAGCCTTTGGCCCTGGGCTTCTCCCAGCCAGCCTGGGCACCTACAGAATATGTTTCAGAGCATCCCAACATCAGAGTTGCTTTTTCATGCGTGGTATTTATGTCCCAGCCCCTGTAGCTGGAGGTCAGCAATGAGCTGGTCAGCCCAGCAACAGGAGGATGTAGGCAAAGCCAGAGAGCAGTTAAATCTGTGCTAACCCTGCTGCCTTCAGGAGCAGCCTGTATGCTCCCAGACCCAGGAGCAACCAGGTTTCCCCTCTGAGATGCTCAGCACTGAGGGCACAGAGCTGATCCAGGCACTGGGTAGCAGAAGCTGCTTGTGTTCCTGCACAAAACCAGCTCCAGCCTGATGTTAAACTTCATTCTAATTCCTACATCAGCCTCAAACAGTTTTCATGTTTGACACAAGCTACCAGTGCCACTGCCTATTCATTTGTGCTGGCTGTTAGTGATGGTAATAGAATGTTGACAATGCCTTAGGGTAATGCTTTCAAAAAGGCTTTTTAATAAACTGTGAAAACTGTTGTTTCAGCGATTGGAAAATAATTAAGAAGCAATTATAGGAGCAAACAGAAATCCTGAGCATCTAGTCAAGCTATTAAAATATGTTCTCTAAGAAATTATTGCAATCACACTGGAAAGAAAAGCTAAATTTAAATAAAGTTATGGTTATAAAAAATGAAAAGGAAGGGGAGAAAAAGGGAAGCAATTCATAGTGGAAAGAGTAACTCCTCATCTGTGTGCCTGCCCCTGCAAGCAGGCAGTTCATCCTTGGTAGCTTTCCCTCCCTTTATTTCCTTATGCAGGAAGAGCTGCACATTTTTGAGCTCTTTTCTATCTTGTAGCTGAGTATTTGCTGGATGCCACCACACTGTGGGCACGTGCTGCTCTGGGCCCAGGGAAGAACTGGGGGGTTATTTATTTAGTTTTATTTTTCACAGATGAAGCTCAGGAGGTGCCACCTCAGCACTGATGCAGAGCAGAGGAACAAGCCCTGGTGTCCTGTGGCAGGACCCAGCTGAAGCCCTGGCCTGTCTCAGCTCCAGACTCCCACACAAGGAAGTGGTACAGAAAGGAACTTCTGCACCAGCAGAGTCCAGGGATGCTCTCAGGTGGCACCCTCACAAGTGGACATTATCCTTCCTGGGCATCACCTCCACAAAGAAACATTGACTAGTGTCAAACTCCAAGCATCCCTCCAGCTTCCTTCCTCCAGCATGCCAACAAATGGACACTTACAGCCCACATTCAGCACTTCTTTCCTATTTTTTATGCTGTGTTAACAGAGTCAGATGGGCATAAAAACTGCTCTGAAAGTCACAGGCAATCAAGCTGCAAAATGGTTCTGGGAAGTTAAATCATGAGTGTATGGCTATGGGAAAACTTCTCCTTCCAGGTAAGGCAAAATGAGCAGCCTTGCTCCTGGAGCAGAGTGCTGTATTGCCAAATCAATACATCACTGCTGCAGGAACAGCCCTGCCCGCTCCCCGTGCCAACAGGGGAGGCTGTTGCTGGGGATCAATCCTCTATGCAAAGTGCCCGTTAGCTCAGCTGAAAAGTAAAAATCGATGGGACCAAGCAGCCCTCAGCCACCGCCCCTGGGAGCAGCCTGGAGTCTGGCCTGTGGGCTGTGTCCTAATGAATAGGTGATGAATAGAGACTAGGCAGCAGGGATGGGTGCAGACCCCCCTGTGAAAGCAGCCTGCTTTCACAAGTACAGCTTTCACAAAGCAAGTGATAGTTGGGTTTTTTGAATGAGGCCTCTTCTCAGTGCCAAGGGGTGATCGGACTCCCCAGTGGCCACACAGCGCTCCCTGGGGATCAGGGTATGATCAGTGATCAATACCAGTGCTGTGTCGTGTCCCTCAGGGCGAGGTGGAGGGGCACAGTGTGAGCAGCACCCCCTCCATGGGTGGGAGCCACAGGCCCTGGTGCCCCCAGGATTTGGTCCTTGGATGCTGGCTGTGCCAGGTACCCAGCATCTCTCCTGGGACAAGCTCCCTCTTTGCCCACCCCAGTTCCATTGTAAGGAGTCAGGCTGAGGAGTAAAGCAGGTTTACAGCTCAAGCTAAGGATCACAGAATCCCAGACTGGTCTGGGTTGGGAGGGACCCCAAGGGTCCCAGAGCTCCAACCCCCTGCCACAGGCAGGGACACCAACCTCAGGCCTGGAGCTACACAAGGTTGCCCAGGGCCCCATCCAACCTGGCCTTGAACATCCCCAGGGATGGGGCACGTGTAAGTCTTCCCAAGGGTGAAAGGTGAAGGGCAAGCAAGGGAAACTGCCCATCAGTGCTTGAAAGCTGCAGGGGAGGTATTTGGGGTGGGACTATTTTAGAGGTAGTTTGTTTAAACCTGCATGGGATTGGATTAAGGAGAAAATTAATTGAATTAGAGACTGTAATTATGTTTCTAAGTATTATAACTATTTGAAAAACTAATCTGCTGTATAGAGAACAAAATATGCCTTTTTTTTTTAACTACTGAAAAAATAAAGGGGTTTGAATTGGGCAGCATATCCTTATCAGTCAGGACAGGCTCTTCCCCCTCCGAGGTAGCTATGCCAGTAATAGCCTTAGTAGAGATGCTCATGCAATGGAACCAAATTGTTCTGCTATTAAAACTCAGATGGTGCTGGGGAAATTGCAGCCAATTTACCACTGCAAGCGCTGTGCTGGAGTGAAGGCTGCTTTTACCCAGCTGGGGAGATGCTGCTCCTGTTACAGCAGCTCTTCTGGGCCTGCAAACATGCTGGTATGGATTCGCTCTTGGGAAGGGGATGCTCTGCTCCCCCCTGCCCCAGCACAGGGTGCTGGAGGGCAGCCACAGCGAGAGGTGCCTGGGAAAGGGGGGGGGTTTCACCCAGACAGTGTTCCCACTGCCCTGCCTGCCCATGGCCAGACCCCTCTCCATGGGGAGGGACATGTCTCTGCAGCGTGGGATGTTACACCAGTACAACCCTTGCAGCCATCAGCTGAGTGGGTCACTTGCATGATGTCCCCACTTAATGCACCCCATTGTTTTGGGTGTAACTTTGCCATTTTTAAGCATTTAACCATTTACTGCTTCTCCCACACTCCTATGGAGCTCAAGCTGGTTTTTTATATAACTTTCAGCAAAATTTGGTTACAGAAAATCTCCAGCTGTCCCAGAGGGCTGCTGCAGCCCAGCTGAGCAATGTTGGAGGCACATCATAGCTTTAATATGCTTTAGTTACCTTGGTAAAAGGAAATTATACCCATTTTTTTTCCCCTACTTCTTTGACCCCATGAAAGGTGCCTGTGTGCCTGTGCTCAGCCCCCAGGTAATGCCTGGGGGGGGTCAGTGGGTGCTGGCTATGCTTGGGGCACGGGGCACTGGTCTATAACCCCACTGAGGTGATGGTTAAAAGGTGGAAGAAGTGGGTGAGGGAAGCAGAAGATCTCAGCCATCAGCCTGGATGGCACCAGGTCACCATGGCAGTGTTTGTAGCACAGGCAGTGAATCACAGACTCACAGGATCACAGGGGGTGGCAGGGGCCTCCAGAGCCCATGGGGTCCAACCCCCTGCCAAAGCAGGGTCCCTAGGACAGGGCACACAGATCGGTGTCCAGACGGGGCTGGAATCTCTCCAGAGAAGGAGACTCCACACCCCCTGGGCAGCCTGTCCCAGGGCTCCCTCACCCTCACTGGCAAGAAGTTCTTCCCCACATTGGGGGGAACTCCCTGTGCTCCAACTTGAGCCCATGGCCCCTTGTCCTGTCCCCACAGACACTGAAAAGGCCATTTCCACTTGAGATATTGATAAACATTCGTAAGGTCCCCCCTGAGTCTTCTTCTCTCCAGGCTGAACAGCCCCAGCTCACTCAGCCTTTCCTCCCAGGGGAGATGCTCCAGGCCCTTCAGCATCTCCTCAGCCTCCTCTGGACTCTCTCCAGGAGATCCCTGGCTTTTTTTATACTAGTAGCCCAGTCAGACAACAGGAGTACAACTGGGTTAAACCAAGGGCTAGATGTGCACAAGCTGGTAGGAGGTGGGAGGGGACTGGCACCTAAAGAGGCAACTGTGGCAAAGTCAATTCTGTCAGCTCAAGTCTGGTCCTGGCACAGGACAGGTCCTACTCTGCCCAGGTAGGACACCGCATCCTGCTCCAGTAGCCAGAGGGTACCCGCAGCATCTCCCACTTACACCCCGTTCCTCATGCTGGGCTTTAGGGGCTGCCTGTTGGCACACAAACCAGCACCTGCCCATCCATTAAACACTCACATCCTCTTAATGCAGGGGAGATAAAAGCCTTGGTTCTTTTTTTCCCCCACTCTTTGCCATATCTTCTATTAAATGATATGCAGGCAGCGAGTTTATTTGTTAAATGCACTTGTGCTGAGTCAGCACCCTGGTTATCTGTTAGGCATTAAATTCCAAATCCACACAGAGCCTTTTTCGTTCCCCCTGGTGAATAAATTACAAATGCTAATTTCTGTTCAGCAGAAGAGAAGATTAAGGCAACATAACAGACAGCCATGCCAAAATATTTATTGACTAAGTTGCAAGAGCGAAACAAGAAGCCTGTATATTCCCAACTGAACAGGGAGCAGGACTCCACTGCTGAACTGAAGATCAACTCCTTTATTCACCCACAATCCAATTCAGTGCAAATATATTACATCCAACATCTGTATCTTGCAATCCACTGCCCAATAAGCTCTGAAAATCCTATTTCCTGCAGACTCTGTGTACAAACACACACATATGTTTCCTGCTAAATCACAGTAATGACCCTAATTCCACGTGAAGGGATGAAACCAAATGGTGCCCCTGAGCTGATACCCCACCTACTCCACAGCTGCTGAACAAGGTTATCACTCATTTCCTTCCCTAATTTCATCCAGGCTCTGGTAAAGTGGGTAGGGAAAACAGGCAACTTCCAGCCATTATAAAAACATTTGAACTCTCTTGCCTGTGTTAATGCCTGTGTTGGTGCTGAGGAGTTCCAGCTCGGGGCCCAGAGATCCTCTGAGATGTCCTGGGTGAGTGCAGGAACCGTGCTGAGGTAGGTGGGTAAGGCAGGGGTGGGTTAATCCTGGACCAACAGTTGGTTACCAATTTGTTGTGTGTCTCAGGAATGTGGAGAGAGACACAAATTCAAAGTTCTTTTAAAAACAGCAACGTTATTTTTTTTAAAGTAAGCTTGTCGCTGCCTTTAATGGAGGCATGGAAGAGAGCATTTAGTTATTTATTTTTACTGCATCTGCAGAGGATCAACATCACAGTTAGACAGGCATTTTCAAGAGGAACTCCAGTGCTGGCTTGGGGAGCTGCTCCCCACCACCCGCTCTTCATCCCTCCTTACTGCAGGCCTGGTGTGCATCACTGGTGGTGTAGGATACACTGGTCTTCATCCTGCACAGCCAATTTGAGGAGTCTCAGACCATCAGGAGGTCATTTCATCCCCACCAAGAGGGAAGGAGGGCAAACCTGTCCTGGGGCACCCAGCAGCACTGCCTAGCTCAGGACCTGCAGCTCCCATGACTTGAACACCATGGGACAGTCTGAACTAATTCAACTTGATCCCACAGGCCTTGTATAACTTTTTTCTTTGCCAATTCTCACATATCTTCAATTATATTTAGAGCTGCTTATCACAGAACCTTAACAGCATCTTAGGGGTTGGAAGGGACCTCAAGACATCATCAGGTCCAACCCCCAAATAGAATATATATAGAAGCACCTGGATTTTTATAATACAGAAAAGCTATGTGAGTTTTATTTTGATCTTAAAGAATGTCTTCTATAGGATCAGATTCCTTTTTGCAGGCATCAAAGGCTTGAGCTTACTCTTTAAAATAATCTGTTATGCCCTATGGGCATTAAAGAACAAATATCTGCATTAAAGAGCAAATATATGTATTAAATAACAACTATCTGTGTTAGTGGTTCTGTGTCAGCCCTTGTGTTAGAGCAAATAAAGACCCTCAGGAGGGTGGGGGCTTCCTGCCATGACAATGCCACACATCCAGCAGGTTAATATCCATCGATGTCCTGGGCTTCATAAGCTTGTCTAAATGCTAGGGGTTTAGCTGTTCCACAAGTCAGGCTACTGGAAAGGAGATGTGATGGAAACTGAAGTAATAGGAGATAGTATTCACTGAAATTAAATGTTTAACTTGGCCATTTCAGCAGGTATTGAATCCAGGAGCAGCAAGTATGAGAAAACCCCCTTATTTACCCTTGGTACCAAGTAACAAGAATTGCAGAGTTCTCACTTGTGGATTCTGGAGATAAGTTAAATTGGATAATAAAGAAACCTCAGGAAATAATGATCAGCCTGCAGACAGCTGCTGAAATTACATGAATAAATCACTGAGCATGATTCCAGTCTGCCAATTGATAAGATCCAGGTTGTAACATCAAAGTTATAAGCAAATGAAGCCTCGGTATCCATTGGCATCCTGCAGTCAGAAGTCAACAGTTTGATGGCATGCCAAGGAAAAGAGCTCCTCTGCCTTTCACTGGGGCTGGGCATGTCCCTGGGACTCGTGAAGCTGGCGGTATCTCTCATCCATGGCCAGGGGTCAGCCCTTGCCCTTTCTCTCACATCCTGCTCTTGCACTTTGTCCCCACACCCTTTTTTAAACTTTTGTTGTTGTAGTTCAAAAATTGACTTAATTCGTGGGATTAGCAGCCTGAAATAGCAACATTAAAGGCACAAAATTTCACTGGAAGATTTAGCCACCATCTGGATGCCCTGTTGGTGTCTTTCCTTGGCACAGGGAGTGACAAAACCAGAGGCTGACATTCTCCTTGCCCTGCACTTTGCTTTTACCCCCCTGTGAGCCACTACTTAGCAATGACTGAAATGCTCCTGTCCTCTTTCCTAGAAGTCTCATCTCCTCCAGCATCCCATGAACCGCCCTGGTCCCCAGTGCTTTGGGCAGAAAACTGCAGCTCTGTTCACACCTAGGCCTGCAGCTGCACAGACTCCTGGAGCCAAAGCAAAGCTGAGGTGCAAAGATGAGTAACAACGTCTCCCAAATGCTGCTTAAAATCCCCAGGCATCCATGAGGTCTCCAGAGGTTTGTTAGGCAGAGCTCAGCTCTGACCATGTGCCAGCACTCACTGCTCAGCCTCCAGTCTCTCCAAAAAGCTGTACGATGACCCAGCTTCTTCTGGAAGCACAAACTGCATCACACAGTGACCCAGCCCAAGTGTCACCTCTGTGTGATGGACAGGACCTTCAGCCACCCTTGGTGGCCCAGACACAGGAGATGGCTCTGCAGTACCCATGTCTGTGGGGCTCGCTGATAAATCTGTGTGCCTTCTGCTCTGGGCAATCAGTCCCTGCAGCTCATGGTGCTGGAAGATGACATTCCCTCTAATCAGCATCAAAGCAGAAGTGCTCGCTGGTGCCCACCAGGACAGTGGGATGTGCAGGGGCAGGTCAGACACCTCCTTGGACACAGGCCTTCTTATCACTGTGCCAGGCAACAGCAGAAAGAGCCCTCAGCTGCACGATTGCCTCAGTGCTGTTTTACACAGGGCATGAAGATTGAAGTGATTTTGCATATATACATAAATAAGAAGTAAGCCTTTCTGTCCAGGTTGAAAAACAAGGTGATGCCATTCCCATCTCTGCTCCAGACATCCCGCTGTGCACTTCCACTCACCAGCAATGGGATGTGCTTGTCACTTAGGGAGCAATCCTGCTGAGTTCCATACCTATGTACCTGTACATGGAACTTCAGTGTGGACACGGGTATAATCCCATGTGTAAGTGCACATGTGAATTAGCTCTCAGGTCTGGGGATGCTGGCTGTCTCTACCCGTTCCCTGGCGCAGTTCTCAAGTGGAAAAGTTCCTTGTGCCCAAGCTGAAAAGCACGTGCCCAGCTTTCTGCTTCTCCCACTGACCAATGTTTAACAGCTGCATTTACACAGTGCTCAAATCACAAACCATATACTACTTTTTTTCCCCGTGAAAAGCAAAGTTGTCATGGCAACAGAGCAGCCTGATATTTAATGCCACTTAAGCACCCCACAGACGATAAGGGTGGAGGGGCTCTGCAAGGTCAATGAGCCCTGTCCCTCCCCTCCCTTTCATAACTTCAACACAACGTCTATCAGGTAAACTGAGGTAACTCAGTGTGCATAAAGAAAACCAGACGTTTCCCTCATTATCCACCCAGGCTTGCTCCTGATGAGAGGGAACTCGTCACTTATAGAGTCGTTCGGCTCAGGGTATGTGACTGGCATTAAGGAGAGAACCATGACATTCTTCTGACAAGTGCTATCAACATTAATTGGCTTCATTTCTCTTTCAGTGTCTGCATCGTTAATGAGATTTGTGATCTAATCTCTCATATCTTTGTCATATCAGCTGGGAATAATTTTTCTAACAAACATTTATGGCCATCATACACACACATTCATCGCACACGTCCTTCCCAAGCCAGGGGTCTCCAGAAAGCCTTTCTATTCTGACAGATGAGTTTAATAAAAAAACCTGGGAGCTGAGCATTCAGCAACATAAGGATTCAATAATAATCATCAGAACATACTCTGCCCCAAATCAAAGCAGCCTTTCTAAAGAGGAGTAAGCATCCTCCTGGTTAGGTCTTGTAAACCTGTTTCAGTCCCCTGCTGTGAAATGCTGACACATATGTTAGTCCCATTTTACAAAGGAGGCTACTAAGCACACAGGAGCAAAGTGAATTGGCAAATTTAGCTGTCAGTTATCTGTAATTTACTTACAGTTCCTTACAGAGCACGTAGGAGACCCTCTTCTGAGCTGGAGTTTCGGTCTACATCAACATCACACCTCTGTAAGGAGCCAGGTGAGGTGCAGAGGCTGAGCCCAAGCCTTTTCTGGGCGAGATCCAGCCCAAACCCCTCAGATGGAGCAGGCTGCTGCTCCCTGCTGTGCTGGCTCAAAGACTAAATAGCTGGTGAAAATCATCCTGGGGAGAAAAGAAGCACGTAGCTGATGCTTCAGAGGCAAAACTGAGTTCATCAAGCAACACAATCCACGTGGCGTGAGGGACATGTCACAACTCCTGCAAATATTATTGAGGCAGAAAAATAAATGTCCCTGGAAAAACTCACACAGACCTTTCTTACAGCAGCACCAAGGGAGTAACAGCTTTAATCTAAAACACAAATAATGGTTTAACTCACTTGACATAGGCAAATCTCTTCAGCGAACCAGGAGTGTTGTTAGTCCATCAAAATCCATCAACAACTTGGGCCTTGAGTGGAGATAAAAATAGTCTGGTTAAAATGTGCATGCTAATATGAATAGTAATTAACGATAGGAATAATAATATGGAAAGGAGACTGATGATTCGACCTGCTTCTACTCTTGTGGCATGGCAGCAGGAACTGGGACATCATGGAAGGTCTCATGCTGGTGTTTGGTGCCATGGCAGATACCCAACTGGCATCAGAGAGACGGGCACACGTCAGCTGAGTGTGGGTGTGTTTGTGAGTCCCTGTGGGGAGCTGAAAAGAAACAGGAAGCAGGGGAAGAAGGAACAAGACACCCTCAGTTCAAAAGCCGTGGAACAGCATGTGCAGCTTGGCACTCACAGCAGCGTTTGTTCATCCCAGAAAGGACAGCATGCTGTGATGGGCACCTCCATGGGGAAGAGGTACGTTGCTCCAGATGGATTTCACGTGTCAAGCAAGTATGTCAGAGCTTCAAGAAGTGGTCTGTGTGCACCCCAGGGATTGGGAGTCACACAGGGTCACACGTGCATCGAAAAGGCTGACAAAACATGTGCCTTTTATGTATATTTATGCATATATGTATACAAAAGAAAACAGCAGGATATTTTTAGGATCAGTATACAAATGAGTTTTAGATCTCGTTATGTGGGGTTTTATCATTCTTAAGCTGAGAATGGTTCTCATTGAGAAGAAGGTATTGGTAATTAGCTCTATGAATTTGTGGCTAATCTGCCATTGGTGTCTTTTTCCCTATGCATCCCCAGGCACCCCTATGCATTCCCCCCCTTCCTCTCCAATCACCCCTCCACTGGTTCTGCCAGGGAGCACTAACCTGTCTCTTGCATCCTCACTTCTGTTTCATATCCCATGTTGTGGGGGGCATCCTGGAGGGCTGTCGCTCCTGCTGCATCCCCACAGAGCCCAGGGCAGACCTGTGTTGTGCACTGGTCAACCAGCTGCAGCTGAACTAGAAACTGGAGTTTAAAACTCAAGCTCAGTCAGAGAATGGACAGATAAAGCAGAGGCTGTTGCACAGGGTGTGATGCTCTTCAGCTGCCCACAGCAGCAGAAAGGTAACCAGCCTGTGAGGACATGCTTAGGAGAGGAAAAAGAAGCCCACAGAATTCCCACAGTTGTTCCATTGCTGCTGCCCATGGCCCTTAATATCAGCTCTGATCAGCAGGAACTGACTGGGGCTGCTTTGGTGTGTGAGATAACAGCCCCATGCACCAGAGCATCCCCACACCCCGGCACACACACCCTCCTCAGATGCTCTCCCCACACTCCTGCTCCTCATTAGGGTCATTAGATCAGTGAAAGGGGCTCCCAAGGTGGGGCAGGCAGTGAGCAACCTCTTGGTGGGGAATGCCCAGGCAGAGGTTTTATTCGGTCTGATGCTGGCAGTGAACATCAGAGCCTGCTCCCAGGAGACCAAAGAATTGGAATTTATTTTTTAGAGTTTCTCTATCCCTACAGAGCCTGCAGCTCCTGAACATTGATAGAGATTTCTGAAAGAGCTGTTTCTTTTCCCTTTCCACCCAGACCCTTCCAGACCTGTGTCCTCAGAAGCACAGGAGCCTCCTTCTTCAGTCGCTTGTCTTGTCTTTCCCCTGTGAAAGCACTCGCAGCACCATAAATTGATACCAGCCACCCTTAAGTAAGGGGCTCCATACAGACAGTGGAGTCCCCTGCAGATGGGATGACAAAGCACCTCGATGTGCACTCAACAAAGGATTTCCTGCAGTCACTGGGGGAAAACACGCTGGAAATCTGAGAAGAGCTTTTGTGCTCTTCACTTCTCCGGCTCATGGCAAATCTCACCATCTAAGGAGCACACATTGCTCAAAGGATATATGGTTTGATAAGAGACAGTTACCTACACAAACCTGCTCATGGGAGTGAAAGAATATGCTTTGAGGGCTTTATTTCATCCCTGTTGATCTTTCTCTAAAGCAGAATGAACCTGGCAATTCACGGTCAACATCCTTCCGCTGTCTCCAGCCCTTCCAATTTACAGACCTAAACACAGCGGCTCAGCACCATCCCCTGATCCAGGCAGCTTTAGAGGAATTAAAAGCTTCTGTAAACCTTCTTGAACTTGCTCAGTTTCTACCTGTAGCTGTGAAAGGCTCCCGCTGCGTAGTGCAGAGTCTGCTTTGAGGTGAGTCTCCACCCTGCCCATCCACCATGCCGGGACCCTGCGTGGAGCCGCGTGCTCGTGCCCATCTCTGCCTGAGATGGTCCTTTGCCTGAAGCCTCTGGTTGTGAGACAACAGGCAGAGGTGCAGCCAGGGGGATGGAGGGCCACCAACTGCACTGAGATGTTTGGGTAAGCCCTGTGGGCAGGAGTGGGAAGGGAGACGATGGCTCACAGCCCCTGCAGCTGCTTCCTGCACAGTCCCGTGTGATTCTGGCAAAGGGTCTCTTTGGTCCAGCGGCGTGCAAGGAGAATGCCGATGAGCAGGAGAGTCGTGATGGCTTCAGGGTAAGAATTCCTCACTTAACATGCAGCAGGAATTTCACTTGGCAAAGGGGACTTCAACGCCGAGCCGGTGCAGTGTGGGTGGACGGCCTGAAGGTCCCCTGGCTCGCCAGCTTGTTAAAAATATTTTAATTCAAGCACGGTGCCTGGCCCCTCCTGTGAGCAGTGGGAAGTGCTGACTCTGACTTGCTGCTCTGCCAAGCAGGGCTGTGCATTAAGCCCCGTGCACATGCCTGTCATGTACATCAGCTATAAGATGTTTTTTTTTCTTTGAGAGCCATTTACAGTAATCAAAAAGGCTTTCTGGTTCCTAAATTGCTTCTAACGAGACGGGGATATTTTCTCATGTGATAGATTATTCCTCAGATACATTGAGTTTAAAATAATTTCTAATTCTAGGATGCTAAGCTAGAGTTAACCTTATAATCATTTTCTCTAGGAAATCACTTCCACAATCCACATACACTTCTATCTCCGTGCCGTTCCAGCCTCCCTATGAATCACGCATAATTACTTGGAAAAGGAGATTTGACCTATCTGTTTAGTTTTTATTCTCAATTACCCTGCAATTACAGCAAATGGAGTCTAACACAACTTCTCCAAACCATGCTTTGCCACTCCATGAAGAAGCTGGCACTCTTCCCACCCAACAGAGAGGAAACTTCATGGGAACACAGTGCCGAGGCAGCTCCGGGACTGAAACAACGTTTGGGGCTGATACAGCACAGCACCGTGATGGGAGTGTGGGGAAGTGCTTCAAGCTGCTACTGCTGAAGTAACAAAGAAAGGGTGTTGCTGAAGTTTCTGCTGTATCACAGAATCATAGGTGTTGGACAGGCCCTCCAGAGCCCACTGGGTCCAACCCCCTGCCAAAGCAGGGTCCCTAGGACAGGGCACACAGGTCGGTGTCCAGACGGGGCTGGAATCTCTCCAGAGAAGGAGACTCCACACCCCCTGGGCAGCCTGTCCCAGGGCTCCCTCACCCTCACTGGCAAGAAGTTCTTCCCCACATTGGGGGGGAACTCCCTGTGCTCCAACTTGAGCCCATGGCCCCTTGTCCTGTCCCCACAGACACTGAGAAGAGGCTGCCCATGTCCCCCTGTGTCCCACCCTTCAGCTATTGATCCCCATGCTCCACTCCTCTAATCATCCTTGTAGCCTCTACTGGGTTCTCTCCAGGAGATCCCTGTCCCTTTTATACCAGGATGCCCAGCACTGGACACAACACTCCAGGTGGGGCCTGAGCAGGGCAGAGCAGAGGGGGAGGATCCCCTCCTGTCACCTGCTGCCCACACTCCTCCTGATGCCCCCAGGATCCCATTGTCTTTCTCAGCCCCAGGGCACACTGCTGGCTCATAGCCACCCTGTCACCCACCAGGATCCCCAGGTCCTTGCCCACAGAACTCCTCTCCAGCAGGTCCCCCCAGCCTGTGCTGACCCATGCTGTAGATGTACACCCCGGTGCCTCTTGCCAGTCGTGCTGAAGCGGAGCTGTCGTGGTAACGCCGAGGTCTGGTGATGTGCTGTGCCATAACCCCATTGTCGCTACGTGAGCTCATGGGATCACCCACCCAGTTGCACAGCAGTAAGGTTCCTGATAATAAATATTTCACTCCCAATCTTTACACAACTGCATTTGTGGCTTCTGTGTGTCATCTGCGTACTCTGAATTCACTCCCTCAGCACCCCCAAGAGCCAGGGTTGAGGTGCCTGGCAGTGCTGACAAGAAAACGATAGCTTTATATCTACTACAAAGAAAACACTGGGCATCATCTTAAAACCCCACTCATATTTTCAAGAACACATTTCAAGCATGTATTTCAAAGATCTACAGAGTAGATCCATGAATTGTTCCTCCTTTGCATCACTTCAATACCATCTCCTGCCACTAGTAAACCTGTCAGGTCCTATTAGTTGCTTACTAATTGAAGTTTTCATAGGTGATTAAAATACAGAAACCACGTAGCAGATGTCTCCTTTGCTTTGTGTAATAAAAGGAGAGAAATGGCTAAATTAATAAAATAAATATTTTAGAGCCTGGTAAATACGGTGTAAATGGATGTTTTTCTTTTTAGGCATCTCAGCAGGATGCAGTGAGCAAGGAAGGCACATTCCAGTTTAAATGTGGCAGGCAGAAGTCAGTTGCACTGGTGGGGCAGGACACAGGCTGTCCCATCCTCACACAGATTAGTAGACACAGCTGCAGCTCTGGTTGGAGGGCTGTGACAATCCTCACCCTGCCCAGACCTCGATTCGAGGTCAGAAGACAGCCCTTGGGTTTCCAAGGGAGAAGGAGCAAGTGCTGTGCCCAGAAACTGCTCCTCCGAGGATGAGAGCAACACTAACAGCTAACAGCCTCATCCTTAACCAAGACAAATAACCCCAGGGTTCCTTTAGTGGCCTCAGGTAGCCCAGCGCTCCCATTCCCCTCACCACCCACACAGCACGGCTGGCTCTGACTCTGAGGGAGGAAAGCCATCCATTTGGTCAGTGGTTCCTCAGAGACACAACCAGTTATCCACTAGCATTTCCCATACAAATAGTCACTACTGTCTGAGGAAACTCAGATGAAGCCCAGCTCAAGACTGTGCAGCTAGAATCTTCTATCACAACTACTACTGGACATAACCAGTATTTTCCTCAGGCATGATTAGTCCCAACAGCAAAGGATTAGTATATTTAAGCATCTATTGTTATTTTTCTTGTGTTACACAAGTATTCTGCAGTGGGGGAGGTGAGGTTGGAAATGGTGTGGAGCAGGACCAAAACCCAAGAAGATTCTGAATCTTCTCCTGTGGCGCAGACCTGTAAGGACATTTCTTCTTTGTAATCTCACCACAGCTCAACCTAGTGCAGATATTACCTGTCGCTGCCCTGAAACATCTCCATCTCCAGGGCTTTAAGGTGAGCTGCACATCTTTTGTCAGTGGGTGTCCTGGAAGGCATCATCCTAGAGACCTTCTCACAACTGGTTTGCACGGTGTCTCTCTAAGTTGCCTCTTATTTTATGTCATGTAACCCAGATGTGTGGTGTGCTGTGCTTCTCTTTCCTCCGTGAGGATCTCAGGAGAGTGTGGGTAGGAAGGAGCGTGCAGCAGAGAGTGATACCATCAGCCATGCTGGGAGGTGGAGTGGTGACCCACCACGAGACAAAGAACTGCTCATAGAATCATAGAATGGTCTGGGTTGGGTGTGACCCCAAGGGTCCCAGAGCTCCAACCCCCTGCCACAGGCAGGGACACCAACCTCAGGCCTGGAGCTACACAAGGTTGCCCAGGGCCCCAGCCAACCTGGCCTTCAACACCCCCAGACACGGGGCACCCACCCCCTCTCTGGGCAGCCCCTTCCAGCCCCTCACCACTCTCTCTGCACAGAACTTCCCCCCAGTCTCTCCTCTCACCCTTCCCTCCTCCAGCTTCACTCCATCCCCCTTGTCCTGCCAGTCTCTGCCCTTGAACAAGCTGATTCCCCTCCTGTTTCTCTGCTCCCTTCAGGCACTGGCAGGCTGCAATGAGGTCCCCCCACAGCCTTCTCTTCTCCAGGCTGAACAACCATCTCTACCTTGGCTGGCACTGCTGCCTGTCTTCTGGTGGTGCTTCATAAAGGATGCAGGAGGTGATGTAGAACTTGTGTGCATTCCTCCTGCAGGCTGACCCAATGGCTGTAAGCTCCTTTATTCAGCTGAGGAGATAACCTGTAAGTCCATGAGGCTTCTGTGACTCTCTGTACACCATAAACTCAAAACCAAGGTGGGAGCTGACTCCCAGACCAACAGCCATGCTCTGCTGCCTGAGCATTTACAACCAGCCATCTAGCCAAACAACCTGGCAGTAATTTGGGCTGTTAAAGTGAAATCTGTTGAAGGATCAGTGTAAAACCCTTGAATGCTGGTGGGATGCTGCAGAGTGTTCCCCACGCCGCAGTAAAGTTTACAGTGAAACGCAGCAAAAGGTACCTGTGCCCTGAAGAAAAGGACTCCTCCAAAACCAAGCTGAAGTGTACTGTGAGAATTTAGCTTCTTTTCACTGATTACTGAATTAGCACAGACTCACAGAGCTGTAGGGGTGGGAAGGGCCCTCCAGAGCCCATGGGGTCCCACCCCCTGCCAAAGCAGGGTCCCTAGGACAGGGCACACAGGTCGGTGTCCAGACAGGGCTGGAATCTCTCCAGAGAAGGAGACTCCACACCCCCTGGGCACCCTGTCCCAGGGCTCCCTCACCCTCACTGGCAAGAAGTTCTTCCCCACATTGGGGGGGAACTCCCTGTGCTCCAACTTGAGCCCATGGCCCCTTGTCCTGTCCCCACAGACACTGAGAAGAGGCTGCCCATGTCCCCCTGTGTCCCACCCTTCAGCTATTGATCCCCATTGATCAGATCCCCTCTCAGGCTGCTTCTCTCCAGCTGAACAGCCCCAGCTCACTCAGCCTTTAAGGTTTGATGATGATAATAATAATAATAATAATAACAATGATAATAATAATAATAATAATAATAATAATAATAATAATAATGTGGTCCTTGAACTTAGGCTCCTGATCCCCACTGAAAAAAACAGAAGCCAAGTGCTGAAGTAGTTACAACCCCCTCTTTATCCCCTAAGATGGGATGTGACATAACGAAAGGCACCCCTGTGCCCTGCAGCACTGACTGTGGAATGGCCATAATTTAATTAGCTTCATTTTTTCCAGCATACTTTTGATGACACGCCGGGCCAGCGCCCTTATTGATGCTCAGCAATGTTATTAACAGCCCACCATGTGCATGTTACCGATAAGAGTGCTGATGTCTTTGTTGCACTGCCCACAAAAAAGGCTTATTTGTGAGTCACAAAAATGCATTTACATTTTTTTGTCTCTTCTGTGCATTGCCAGAATGCACTGAATATTAGCCAGGCTTTGCTGATGGTAATAAAGACAAATTAGGTACATGCAACAAGCAACTGCAGGAATGATAGAATGCCCTAGATAGAAAATGACAGTATGAGGTATGGTGGCTTTCCCTGGGCTTTACCCATTTTTTTACAGCAATAAAGACAAGAGAATGTTACCCACATAGCACAGCACCTCACTTTGCCAAGCGAAGGAGGGTTCCTGCAGCTCTGCATTGAGATTTCTTACAGGAGGTGATGGAGGAAGCAAAACATCATCCCTTTGTGGTGGGCACATGCAACTTGATGTTCTAGAGAAGTGCTCAACCAAGGACTTCTTAAACAAGCTCACAGATTTTCAGCCAAAACCAGCGGCCACAATGGGATGCCGGAGCACCCCGGCCAGATGCAGTCTCCATCGATGTGCTCGACCTGTACCTTAGGGTTCTTCAACCCACTAAGCAGCTTTGGAAGCTCTGCTTCCCCTTCTTTCAATAAATGGTCTCCCAAAGCCTGCTTTGTCCGTTTTCCTTGCACATTGCTGTATATTTTATTTAGTACAATGACAGAAATGAAGCAAAGATATGCAGAAGAGGGTTTCAGGTGTGATGGGAAGTGCTGCGTAGCTCTGTGTGTTAGTGCCAAGCAGGTTATCAGCATTACCATACAGTGCTCAAAGGTGATGACCCTGCCTGAGCTTTCTGAGAATTTGTGCACAGAGAGACTGGAAAGGGCTGAAATAGCAGAAACAGCATAAAATCATAATGACCTGAGGGCAAAGCCCTGCGATGGACAGGGGTAAAATTAGGCTGAATGCTAGATGCAGGCTATTTAAGGAGGTAAGGAGATCAGACTGGCTGGCAGGGCTGGAAAGCAACAAGAAAAGCAGCAAAGGATGGAGATCCTGATGACTCAGAGACTGCAGCATAACATGGTGGCTTGGGGTGTCCAGGGTCTGGCAGGGAACTTTTTGGGGCAAAGGAAGTGTCGGTCCTGCAGTTGGAATACCCTGAATGTCTTCAGAGAGAGGGAAATGAGCATGGCAGAAGTGGAGCATGAGGGTGGAGCAGAGTTGGCAGAGGGACCATGACCATGACCACATCGGTGGCTAACAGTCAGTTCAGTGCCACAGCATCCCAGGACCTGGCAGAGGGAACAAAAGACAGCCTGACTCTGAGCATCGATCACTCGCTAGTTACAGGAGTAAAAGGAGACTGTGACTGGGAGCAGGTCACATCCAACCCCTTCTTTTGCCTTTTTGCTCCTTCTGAAGCCTGCGGTGCTTGATTAGGTATTGAACAAGATGTTAGACTGGTTGCAGCACAGCATGAGACAGCAAGGCAGCATCTGCTGAGATGTCAGAGTCCTAACGAAGCGGCCGTCATTAGGAGGGAAGCCAGAACAGCTACAGAGACATCACCAAACACAGAGTGTGCTGGCCCAATGAGCAGACTGCAGAAACCTCTTGATCTTTTGCTAATTTCCCCTAAGATCATGGGCAGATCAGACACCTCACTGCTCCTCTAATCCGAGGGGATGCACAGCTGAGGTTGGCTTCCCGCGGCAGGCACAGCCCTGCTCCACGGGTGTGATGAAAGGACACGTGCTTAAAAGCTCCTCTGTACCACCCACACCAACTCCTCTCACCGAGCAGACACTGCTAAAGTCTGTGCACTGAGGAAAGAGCCTTTTAAATGCTCGTCTGTAGAATTATAATTTAATAAATATACTAAGCAACCTCTGTGATTTGTGGTGTAGTCTGTGGAGGCAGCTCTCCTTCCTCCGAGAACCTGCTCAGAGGCATTGGGAAGGCAAGGGTTAAAGTCAGTGCTTCTCCACTCATGAACTGGTTTAGGACTTTCCATGTACCAGTTGGAATAAAATAAATTTATGGCCTGGTGGCCAGCTTTTTAATGGAGCAGTAATGAACCTGAGGCAGCAATTCTTGGCACACAGTGTCTGTGATAATCAAGCAAGGTGCTGAGCGGCATGACCCGCCTGTGGTCCTGCTGTGGGCAGGACTTTGATTTCATGTCCGGACATGCCACCCAGCCTGAGACTTTATAGTTCTTTTTTACTGATTGTCATAATGTTATTTGAGGAATCATCAAAACAAACTTGCACTTCAGAAACACAGAATAAGAGCTAAAGTGCAAAACCTTGCCATGTAAACCGTGGAAAGGTGATGGCTGGGTGATTTTTGTGCTTGTAATGGGGAGGTGGCTCCTGTGCTGGAGGCGACGCAGAGGGAGCAGTGAGGGGTGAAGGCTGAACCCTCCCCAGCTCAGAGGCTCCAGGATTTCCACAGCCTTTTCCATACAGGTTCATGGAGACATTTCCATGGCTTCAGCTGCCCTAAGAGGCTTCTCCTTCCCCACCGCATTGTACTGCAGAGCAGGATCACTGCGTCTGAACCACCACTGTGGCATCCTAATGCTCCAGTTGCATCTTCTGATCCAAGCTGTTATACACCCAAACCTTTTGCTGCTTGCTTTTATTGTGAGCTGCTGCCTACTCAGCAGATATTTTTATTAACTCCCCACAGAGATGCCCAGGCCTTTTTCATGACGTTTAAAGCTAATTTAGAACTCTACAGTGAGCAGCAGTTCCTGTTTTCCTCCACATGATGCGCACTGTTTGACGTTTATCAGCAGAGCTGTCCTCCTTCCTACCTTTGTCAAATCCTTTGGATGTTTCCCTTGCTCTTCCTGCTCAGCCTAATGGGAACAACTTGCCACGGGCACACTGGGCAACCTCCCCTTGGTAATTAAGGACACGTCAAATAACTCTGCTCCTGGTTCATGTCCTGGCACCCACTGCCAAGCTCCTGCCGTGCTGGCAGGCAGCATCTGCTCCTTTCTCTGCCTTCTGCCTTGGCAAGCATCAAAGTACCACACCTCCTGCCCAGGTACTGCCCAATTCCTAACCAGCAGCGTTTTGTGCGAGGCTCCCAGCTATCTAAACAGCTAAATCAAGTGCTTTGTGCCTTGTTGATTCACTGTTTCTTCCCACGGAGAGACCAGCCAAAGAGCACATTCTCACTCACCGCTCGTTTCTCATGCACAGCCCAACTCAGACTTTGCTCCAGGAAGAATCCAGCAGACAGCAGCGTCAGTGTGTGTCAGGAGATGTGGAGCACATGGGGACGAGGGTACAGCAAGCAGCAGATTTCCCCCCAGCGGATTCTGGGGGGGGAAACATACAAATCACAGAGTCACCAGGTTGGAAAAGCCCTTTAAGCTCATCCAGTCCAACCATCCCTATCCTGTGCTGACCCAGATCCCTGAGCACCTCATCTCCCCTCTGTTAAACACCCCCAGGGCTGGGGACTCAGACAGCACTTTGGTTCTGACTTCTCCTTCCAGAGCCCATCAGTTAAAAGTCATTATCCACAAACCATCTGGGAATTCTGTGACAAACCAAGAGGCTAACTCTGCTAAACCTCCTAATGGAAAGGAAAAAAGCACAAAACTTGCTTCTATCATAAAACATTTCTTTCAGAAAGAGTAAGGAATACAAAGCTCCAAACAAACAAGGAAGTTATGGATTGTCCCTTCGTTGGTGTTTTCAAGCACCTAGTTTTTCACTGGTGCTTAGTACAGATAATACTTACTTTAGAAACTGCCCATCCCCTGCAGCCAAACGCTGCTGGGGAATACATCCAGCCCTAACACCACCTCTGTGCTGCCATCCTGCTCTTACTTCTCATCCTTTGTAGTCCCAGCAGCACCTGGAGATCTCTGCCTGTAAAGACAGATGGCCAGAAGAGGAACAAGTCACAGGATCACAGGGTGGGAAAAGCCCTTTAAGCCCATCAAGTCCAGCCATCCCTGTCCTGTGCTGACCCAGAGCCCTGAGCACCTCATCTCCCCTCTGTTAAACACCCCCAGGGCTGGGGACTCAGCCCCCTCCCTGGGCAGCCTGTGCCACAGCCCCACAACTCTGCCAGGGAAGAACTTTGCCCTCCCAGCTGAGCTGACCCTGCCCTGGGGCAGCTTGAGCCCATTGCCCCTTGTCCCATCTCCTGTCCCCTGGCTGCAGAGACCATCTCCCACCTCTCTGCACCCTCCTGGCAGGGCAGGGGAGGTGGATGGGGAGAAGGTCTCCCCTCAGCCTCCTCTTCTCCAGGCTCAACACCCCCAGCCCCCTCAGCTGCTCCTCAGAGGATTTGCCCTCCAGCCCCTTCCCCAGCCTGGTTGCCCTTCTCTGGACTCACTCCAGGACCTCAGTGTCCTTCTGATGGTGAGGTGCCCAGAACTGGACCCAGTACTCGAGGTGCAGCCTCCCCAGTGCCCAGCACAGGGGCACAATCCCCTCCCCAGACCTACTGGCTACACTGTGTCTGACACAAGCCAGGATGCCATTGGCCTTTTTGGGGACCTGGGCACACTGCTGGCTCCTGTTCAGTCTGCAGTCACCCAACACCCCCAGGTCCTTCTCTGCCTGACAGAGAATTACTAATATAATATTAATATTCATTATTAAATATTAATCATTAAATATTATTAATGAAGATTCATAACTCACAGGCCTGAGGAGGGCAAAGCTTTGGCAAAACTTTCTCATATTTGAGAAGCTGGAAATGAAAGCCAGAGGGACTCTCTGTCTATACACAGACCCCCCCCGTGTAAGGCAGCCACCTCCTCATGCCTGCGTGGGGCTGGCAGCTCCACATGCACACTGTGGGTGTTGGGTGTGTGTTGGGCTCCTTAAAGAGGGGAAGAAACAGCTACAAACCCAAGAGACACATGCTTTGTTGATGAAAGTCCTGTTCAGACAAACACGACTCTTGATAATGAAATCTGCCTATCCATCAAGTTGGGAAAGGTGCAGAACAGAGACTTAGAGGTGGCAGAGGGAATCTAAAATTAGACTCTTGCTCTGAGCTGCGTTACTTAGGGAAAGCAGAATGTATTTTCTCCAGTTGTAGTCACTAATATTCCCAGGGAGAGACTTTCTCCTGCAGTCGGCAGAGGAGATGTATCATGTTTTAATCCTCCCAAGGTATCTGGGGCAAGGTGCTCTGCCAGGGAATAGCAAACATCTCAAAATGAGGGATTTACCTGCTGTTTGAGTTGTTGACATTGTATAAACCACAGGTAGCTAACTCAAAACTCAGCCAGGCACCAGAGCTTCTTCCCTCTCTCCAAATACCTGTCTTCAGCTGCCTAAAATATCAATCTTTTTCCCTTCCCCCCCTTTCCAATGCTGCACGGGGCAAACCACATTCATTCCCTGCCTTAACCACCCAAATGTTTCTGCCTCACTCACTGGGGGTGGCAGATGTCATGAAGCAGAGCTTGAAAAAAGGGAGTCACTCCTAATTGCACAGCTCCCATGAAAAGCAGAGCTGCAGCTCAGCATCCTGCACACCAGAAGGACAAACATTCTGTCCCAGGTGATGACCGGTTGTTTTTGGATAGACACAGCACCTGGTTGACCCCCCCATCCCATGCCCAGAGAAGAGGGAAACCAGGCTGGAGTGAAAACAGCAAAGCCTCATCGAGCCCCAGATGTTTTAATGTCTCTCATCTGCCCAGCACACTTCCTGCCTTATAAATAGAAGTGTCTTGCAGCACTCCCAGGAAGGCAGTCATCCCTCTGGAACCTCTGGCAGGTAATCAGCTGCCTAATGCACCGTTCTTGGCTGCTCAGTTTACAATTATGATCAGTTAAAGATGTGCCCTGTCCCAGCATTACCTTGATGAAAGGAGTTTTCTCACTGCAATCTGAGTTTACACAGTTTTCTACTCTAAGTGAACACAACGGCAGACTTGGGCTTTACCTGCTATGAATGAGGTAAACAGCAAAGCTGAAGAAAAGAAGGAAATATGGCCACAGCCAATTGAGCTTTTAATTAATGCATCTTTTACCTGAGCTTCATCTGCTTTTCCCCCACTATTTCCTCTTCTGCAAGTGCTGCTCGCTGTGACAGGAAATTAATTAGACTCCGAGCTCTCATCAGCCAAGAAAAAGAATCATTAATTTTGGTACTTAAGAACCTGAGATCCTGACTCACAGCATTTCCAGGCAGCACAGTTTAATATCTGATGATGGACAGTGTCAGCCACAGCCACTTCCTTCACCTGCAGCCACCACCACAATCCATCAGCAGAGGAGCGCAGGTAAACGAGGGCTGGGTGATGCAAATCGAGGTGATGAGGAATGACATGCTCTCACAGTGCCCTCAGCTCCTCAGCCTGCCTGTGGAGCCTCACAAAGCTGGGCCATGCCAAGAAAAAAAAATATTACAAATATCCTAACTGGACCTGACTTTTTTGTATGGGATCGTTCAGCCCAGAATCCATACTTAATTAACAGTAATTGAAATTTACTTTGACATCATGACAACAGGAGAAAGGAACAGCTATCTGTGGTGTTATCGACAGGTTTCAGCCCATCAACCTGATTTTCTGGCATGGTAAGGGTTTTTCTTTACCATCTCCCATTTTACCAGAGTGTTTTTAAGCACAGGATGAAGCTGAGCTTGTCTGACCTTCATTTAGACAGTGAGGCTCGGTGGCTGCAGTCAGAAGAGAAATTTCTGGAAGTGACTTGAAGTGGTGAGGATCAATCCAGCTTTTTTTTCCTGGCTTAAATCTGCAGTGGAGCAAGTGGATTTGGGGAGCCTTCACCTTCAATTTCACATCTCAGATGTGCCTGCAGACCCTCCTGAAAGTCTGCCAGCTGCCTTGACAGCCTCTTGGCACTGGCCCATCTTTGGTCCTTACTGAGCAGGGTTTTCCCCAGAGCATCCCCAGCAGGGCTGAGGAGCTGGAGAGCTCTGGGGAATGGTCCCAAAAGAGTCTTGCCCCACTGCTGCCCTGGCATGGAGGTAGCAGAGGTCTGTCTGTGTGGGCTGGACAGCACCAGCCCAGATTTCTGCCTTCAAAATAAGTGCTTTTTCCAGACAAAGCCTTCCAGTTCTATCCCCATCTCTGTTAGCATGCTGGGAGTGCCCCCCTATGCCGTCAGCCTGCACGTGAGAAACATTCCTATGAGCATTCCCATTCAACATGCTCCTGGCTTCATTCATTTAGTTCTCTAGGTAAGGACATCTACTCAAAAGGAAGTTTTCTTCTTGCTCCAAGGCAAAACAGGGGCTTCTCCCTCCAGGCAAAACGTAGCTCGTGGGACAGAGCTGGTGGACAAAGCGACAGATCTCAGGAACCAAGATGAAGTTACAAGAAACTGGGGGGAACTTTTTCTTTTAAACCATTTTAGTCTCATTAGTGGGTGCCATAGCTTGACTAACTGGGCCTTTTAAACATCCTGTTGGGGTTTTTTAACTTAAATATAGCCTCAGTACTTCTAAATGTACACAATCATTGAACCTAAGCACTTAACCAGTGGAGGAATCTTTCTCCATTCAGAGCGTGAACTGAAAGTCTTTGATGCCTGAGTCTGGGAGAATGGAAACATCATACCTCATCACAGCCCCTGGCAAAAGCTGTGTTCAGTAATTAGCTAACTAATTGCTTCAGATAAAATGGAAGAAAAAAAAAATCTAATTATTTTCATTTCAACTTTTCAGAAGTATTTCCCCATAAAGAATAATTAGAAAAAGTTAAGAAAACACCTTCCTGAATTGCACACAAAGGAATTGCTTTCCATTAGCTCAGACTTCACAGCAAACAGACTCCATTGTCCAGGGATTAAACATCAGCTTAACTCTAGATCTAAACTCAGTGACAATAGACCACCTGGCCAGAGGTACAAATAAGGCTTTGCCCCATGCAATAAATTCTGCATTCTTCTTTTCAACTGAGGTTCTGCCACAAGGAAAGGAAGGAAGGGGAAATAAAAGGAAGGAAGACAGGCACAAGTGAGACTGCCTGTGTTTCAGCACTCCCTGAACCAACCAAACTGGAAAAACTCTGGTTCCAGCTCAAAAGAGGATTACATAGCAAGACAAGAAACTAGTGAAAGCTTTTCCATGCTCAGCTCAGCAACACATGTAAAAAAAATGTGGTATGTAGTGGGGAATAAATAATTCATCCACCCCCTGCCTGCTGTCCTTGCAGTTAGACTGCACAAGGTTCTGTCAAGGCACAAATGATCCATTCTTGCCAAAACACGTTCTAATTCTCTTTCTTTTATCTGAATTCTAATCCAGTTCTGTTGGTGTATGCAAATGTTAGACAACAGGAGAGGTGGATATATTTAGGAGTTGTGTGGGGAGCTGTTCAGGCAGGAAGCCTAACGTTTGCATCCTTCCCATGGATGGAAAGAAAACCAGGCAGCTGATGGCAGGCTGGATCCTGAGACAGCAAACATCTCTCATAGCACATACAACCAGCCTGGAGACTAAAGCACATGTAATCGAGAAAATCCATGAGCTATTTCAAGACAATTTGGGAACAAAAGGATCAAAAATAGCTAAAACTAAGGAATCTGCATTAAAAGATTCACCCACTGCTTACATCTGCTTTTCCCAGCTGGATTCTTCTGTCTTTTCTCAAACACGACACCTTAGTCGGCGGCTGGTTCAACTGATTGCAAGATAATATTTTCCTACTTGATAGCAGTCAATTTTCATGGAAAATAATTTTATTTTTCCACATATCTGAATTTTTCTCCAGGGTATGCTGTGGATTTCCAAATGGTAACAGCACAGCAGCATCGGAGCCACGGGGCAATCAGGCTTTGCTGCTGTTAAATCCCATCTCGCCCACCTGTGTTGGCTGCTATCCTGTGGCTACCTCTCTTAACAAATGCATTTTATTATCAATGTGTGATAATATGGAAGAGATTAAATTTTAAACTCAACAAAATTACAGGTATTTGACCTGTGGTATGTTAATATTCGTATTTCTAGAAAAGCCTCTTTTTTTTAATCCTTCAAAGGCAGCTGCTGTTGCATAAGGGTATTGTCATTATCTTGTAAAATACATTAGTCAAATCTTGATCCAGCCAATGTTCAAATGTAATACACAACCAGACTGTAATAAACCTCTGAGCTGTTCCTTATCATGGATGTGTTATCTCATGCACTGCAGCAGGACTCTCGAGAGCCAGTTCATGTACACACACCCTGACCAAACCTCCCACAGTGCTCACCGGGGCCATGCCTCTGTCCCTTCCTTACAGACATTGTTTTTCCACATTTAATAATACCTGGTGACCCAACCACACATCCCATAACCTAGAAAATAGGGATCTACTGAGTGGCACACAAAACAGGGCTCCTGCATTTGCTCCCTGAAGCCCAGGAGAGACGATGGATGGAGAAGGATCACAGAATCACAATCACAATCACAGAATCACAGAATCGGAGAGTTGTAGGGGTTGGAAGGGACCTCAAGAGCTCATGGGGTCCAACCCCCCTGCTAAAGCAGCTCCCCAGCTCATAGGCATCCAGATAGGGCTGGAATCTCTCCAGAGAAGGAGACTCCACACCCCCTGGGCAGACTGTCCCAGGGCTCCCTCACCCTCACTGGGGAAAAGCTTTTCCCCATGTTGGTGTGGAACTCCCTGTGCTCCAACTTGAGGCCATTGCCCCTTGTCCTGTCCCCACAGACACTGAAAAGGGGCTGGACAATTCCCCCTGCATCCCATGCTTAAGATAATTGTAAACACCAATTAGGTCTCCCCTTAATCTTCTTTTCTCTAGACTGAACAGTCCCAGCTTATTCAGCCTCTCCTCACAGGGGAGATGCTCCAGGCCTTTCATCATCTTCATAGCCCTTCTCTGGACTCTCTCCAGGAGATCCCTGTCCTTTTTACACCAGGGAGCCCAGCACTGGACACAATACTCCAGGTGGGGCCTGACCAGGGCAGAGCAGAGGGGGAGGATCACCTCCTTCGACCTGCACCACGGAGCAGATGTGGCTGCTGGGACATCCCATGACTCACGTCCCAGGAGGCAGGAATAACCCCTGTCTGTATCCCAGGCTCAGTATTCAGGACAGATCTTGTGCCAGCAAGGCATGATGAACATGATGAACACACTGAGGATGTGTTCTGCTGTGGCAGCAAGAGCGAAACACAAGTTGGAGACGTCAGAAAAACATCAAGGCATGAATTTGCTTGACACAACACTTAAACCTGAGTATAGGTTGCTCTGGACAGATGTTAAATGACAAGGATAGCTCTTGATAGATAAAGAAATCCATTACCAAAGTGAGAGGAGGTGAACTTTGAAAGTACAAATCAATCATCTTGTGTTCTGACTGTTTCATCTTTTTTTAAAAGAAAGCAGGCAATAGAGGCCTTGTTTGAAGCAGACAATGGTACTGTAATTTCTTTAGCTATATATATAATGGCATCATGAATATGCATCTTTGGAGATTAAAGACTCAGACTCCGACATACAAAACACTCTGAATTTGATTATTTAAATCATACTAAATTATCAATGCAATTATCTCACAGACAAAACAAGTAGATTATTATTCTGTGCAGTTCTCATTGAAATGAATAGGGGAGAAACAATGGGAAAGGGAAAACCGTCCTAACCTTCAAAAACGAGCTCCCAGTGCTTCTCCTCTTCTTCAACATTCATCCCTTTCTTCCAAGGTGAAAAGTCTTTTGTCCCTGTGCTGGTTTGGCCCTGGCTGGAGGCTGGATGCCCACCAAAGCTGCTCCATCACTCCCCCTTTTCAGCTGGACAGGGGAGCAAATAGATATTGAGAGGCTCAGGAGTGGAGATAAGGCCAGGGAGAGATCATTCCACAGTCAGTGTCATGGGCAGAACAGACTCAGCACTGAATAAAGGACAGAAAATTCTCCAATTGAAGGTCCTGCCCTGCACCCCAGTGACACCAGAGTGATGAGAAGTGCAGCCAGATATTAAAGCACCTTCCCACACTCCCCCTCCTTAGCAGACTGCATTTTAGTCAGGGTTTGGCTCCCTTCTTCCCCCCATCGTGGCACAGGCAGGGGCAGGGACTGGGGGAATGGGTCAGTTCCCCACGAGCTGTTTACCTTCTTGGCTGGGGGGGCATTCCTCACCCCCTTCACAGGTGTACACCCATCACAGGACTGCAGCTGCCCCGTGCAGGGAAGATGCACACAGTGGGAGCATCCTCTTCCTCCCCCTCCTCAGGTCACAGCGTGTGATGCAGCAGAGGCAGAGCCAGGGGCACAGCACGTTGCTCATGTGCACGGGGCTGTTATGAAGTTGAGCAGGTTTCAAGTCTAGGAGGGGAATTAATGGGAATTAATGACCATGGGAATGCTGGTGGGATCCACTTTTCACCTTTAAAACTCTGCATGCATTAGAAACTGCCTCTCTTCAGTGCTGCCACCTCCAACAGCCCCACTGCTCATAGGTAACAGGCATGAGATGCTGAGCAAGATATTCCCCACGAAGACACTGTAGCTTACAACCTTCCAAGCCACAGCACCTCTTCCTTCACCCCCAGATGAGCCCCAGGCAGGTGAGATCCCAGTGCTGCTGTGCCTGAGCTCCTTTCCCAGCAGCGACAGCAGGAGAGAGAAAGAGAAGGGGAGCCATGGGCTTTGAGGTGTGACGCCTGCTGTCTTGTTGAAGGTGAGTTATCTCACGCTCCACCACCACGAGTGGGAAGTATTTTCCTGCTGTGTTGGGGACATCAAGAGCACAGAGCTATCAACCGCTTTTAACTTCTCTGTAGATCCAGAGCTAAACTAACCCAGTGTAAAGGAACATTAAAGGCCGCTCTTCAAAACGTTATATGTACAGTGGGAGATGAAACCTGTCAGGATTCACTCTGGGTGACCATTAACTGTGATGTAGAACCCAGTATCTTGTCATTGCTCATCTCTCACTTCACTTTGCGGCGTCGGCGCGGGCCACGTGAAGGCTCCGAGGGACACATTTTAATTTGAGCTTTATGGTGTGTGAGGCTGAAGCCTCACAGTGTTAAGAAAAGGTGTTGTAAATAAGGACAGCTGCCCAGTGCACATGGAAAAGCCCACAGCAATTCACAGGATTCCCTTGGGACAGCTGAGGGTGAACAAACACGGCATGGAGTTTGTCAGGCTCCCCCATGGCACCGCCACAGCCATCCCCATTACTGTGTTTGAGCTGGTGCGTGCTGGGGGCCAGGAACCAGCTTGTTTGGGAAGGCTGCACAGACATGGATCACAGAATCACCAGGTTGGAAAAGACCTTTAAGCTCATCCAGTCCAACCATCCCTGTCCTGTGCTGACCCAGATCCCTGAGCACCTCATCTCCCCTCTGTTAAACACCCCCAGGGGCTCTACCACTTCCCTGGGCAGCCTGTGCCAAGCCCTGACAACAGGTGACCTGGAAACAGGAGAGGTGGAAGTACTGTGACCCTGGTATTTTGTCTGAAATTGTCGTGGCTGATTGGGCCCTGAGAGCTGTGTTCTGCACCCTCTGGTGCTGCGTTCAGCCAAACACAACCCTGGCTGCAGGTCAGCACACGAGCAAAGGCTGCTGGGCTGTTGTGTGGGCTGGACAGGGTCCGTAACTGATCCACCATCAGAATGGGGCTGAAACTGCTCAGCTCACCCATTTCTAACAGGAAACTAGGAGTTTACTGTAAAATACTTTCGCAGATTTGTGGGGTCCCAAAAACCCACACAAACCCCACATCCATCCTAACGAGCATGCCTGTCTTCTGTAAAGTGCATCGACTGCAATGACAGCAGAGCAGGAAATACTCCTCGGTGCAGATAGCACGTACTGGGAGAGATACTTTGCCCATGGAACAGAGAAAATCAGTTCATTTCACTGCTCTGACCTCAGTCACGGGCAGTTCCAAGCCCTGGCTTTGAGGCTGGCCATGAGTGTGCTCTTGCCCTTCTCCAGGAATGGGGGAAAGGTTTCTGCAGAGCCTGTGCCAAGCTGTCCTGCAGCATGAAGTAATCCCACCAGTCTCCATGCATGAGGGCTCTGTCCTGTCCTACACTGACTCTGGTAAATCTGCTTCTAGAAGGGGACAAGACACTGAAGCCCCCTGGAAATGAGCAAACGTGAGCTGGCAGGGGGTCAGGCCACCTCAGCCTTGGGAAACAAATGGAGCATTTCCATCTCCAATGCTGAAATGAATTTCAGAGTGTATAAGGGATCTTCCAGTCTGGCCTGGACCCCAAAGCTGGACCAAACGCTCTCTCTGTCACCCCTGGCAGATGTGTGCCCAATCTGGTTTCACAAACCCATCCACAGCTGTTCCACACTGCCTCAGCCCTGCCAACACCCCTTCCCAGTGCTCGCCTGCTTTCTCCAGAGCTGCTTCTCTTCCAGCCAGCCATCCCCTCTGTAAGCTATCCCCAGTCCATTTCCATCTTGGCTGGGGAGTGCAAAACTCCTTTTTCATTGTTGAAACACTAATGAAATCTTTGTGTATACTCATGGAACATAAAGAGAGTATAAAGCTCTATTTGCTACATCTACTACAGCAATTCTCCTCTTCATGAGTGAATTTCATGCCTCTGCCAAGCAAAAGGTGTTTCATAATGTTTACTGAGAAGGAGGGAACAAAATCCATCCTGTGCAGGTCTGTAGTACACAGAGGTGTCTGACAGCCTGGTCTCCTCCTGTGAGTTGCTGGGGATGCTGTACTAATAGTGTGGAGGTTTAGGATTATAGAATGGGTAAGGTTGGAAGGGACCTTTAGAGCCCATCTAGTCCCACCCTGCAGTGAGCAGGGACATCTTCACTAGATGAGGTCACTCAGAGCCCCATCCAGCCTGACTTTGAATGTCTCCAGGGATGGGGCATCCACCATCTCTCTGGGCAACCTGTGCCAGTGTCTCACCACCCTCAGACTGAAGATTTTTTTCCTAATACTCAACCTAAATCTCCTCTTTTCTAGTTTAACCCATCACCCTTCTTCCTACCGCTCCATGCTCTCAGCAATAGTTCTTCCCCAGCTTCCTACAGGCACCTTCCAGGGATCAGAAAGCTGATGAAGTTCCCCTGGAGCCTTCTGCAGTCAGCTTCCCATTTTCCAGGACTTTGATAGAAAACTGAAAGGGTGCCAAGGCAAAAAACTTTGATGTTTGTTGGGGAAGTCCTGGGGGGACCAAACCACAGGAGCAAACTGCAGCAGCGCTCCTTGCACAAGGGTTTTGTGCTCTTGAGCTACCTGGAGGCACCAGGGACCTGCTGCTGAGCCACAGGCAGGATGGACCCCAGCAAGGGCTGGTGCTCCAGGCACAGCAGGTCGGTTGGGAGCTCCATGTGAACACTCAGCACCCTGCAGTGTGCTGGGGAAGGCTTGTGGAGGCATACAGGCGTCTGCAGTTTTGGCAAGACGTTTGCAGTGTATACACAAGGTAAACTGTGCAAACCCAGGTGTGAGCACGGGGACCTTGCACCCACAGTGTGATGGGACCAGCTGGTGGTGGTGACTTACTGCTTGGGAGGAGAAGCAAGTGATGGTGCTGAGCCAGAGTATCCTTGGGGCTCTCCTGCCATGCCCAGCTCTCCCCTGCGCTGCCAAGGACAGGGCTTACCTCAAAACAAAACACTTGCTTCTCAATATTCCATAGCTAATTACGCTCATTACGCCTGCATCTTCCACAGCCACACCTTGACACAGTGGTAACACCCAGGACACACACTACATAACACTGTACTGATCCAATGGGGACACAGACCTGTGTGCAAACCTTCTGGAACCCTTCCCAAAACAGTTCTCAGGTGCCAGTAACTGAGTATCCCCGGGGATGGGAATGACAGACTGCCAGCCTGGCAGCCAAATGGGCTTCATGACAATGCAAAGGTCATGAGCTCACATTGCTTAGGAAATTTCTATTAACTCTTCTTCACATCAAATCAATTGGAACCGAACTTATTTGTGTCATTGGCCTAAAGCAAAAGCCCAAGCTGCCAAGCAGCTGCAGCAGCTTTTTGAAATTGTTATTTATATGGAAACAAAACCAACCAAAAGAAGAGAAAGCAAACCCCAACATTAGCTACAGCAAGCTTATTAACAAATTCATTAGCAAATTCATTTCACTGATTGAACCCAATAATAGGCATTCAATAGAAACCCAGAGATAACAGCAGAAACTAATTATTGCTAGCCCATTGCTTCACACGAGGCGGCTTCTACATCAGAGTGTTGCTGCAGAGGCTGGACCTGTGAACATCTCTGGGCCATACCCCTTGCTGGGAGAATTTGGGAAGATTTGGGCAGGAGAGCATCTCACCCAAAGGGAGGATCTGGTGCACTGCTTCTGTCACCAGGACAGGGGGTTTAACCTTCACATCCCAGCCTTAGGAAACGGCAGGCATGGCTTCATGTGTCTGGGCAGTGCCACAGCAAGCAGGTGGGAGCCCAGCAAAGGTCTGGAGTAGGAGCCTGGAGACACGTGTCCTCCCTCTGCTCCTTTTGCATTTGTAGGAACAGATGGGACCTGAGCACTTAGTTTCTTGCACCTTGGATTACGTTACTGCCTTTATTTCAGAGGAAGAAGGGAGCCGCTGATAGCACTGCTCAAAAAATAAACCCAACCTGCTGCGTCCTCCTACACACCCATGTCTCAAATAGCTTCTATGTCACAGCTCCTCATCCTCCGGGCATCTTCCTGGGGGTTTTTTCTGAAGGCCAGTTTTATCAGGGAAATAAGCACAGGCTGCACTAGGTGTGACTGGGGCCACCCTGGTAAAAAGTCCTATCAATCAGTGGCCTTGCTTACCTCCTCTTCCATGTTGTCTACGTCGGCCGTCAGCACAAGGATTTATCGGGGCTGCTGGAGAAGCTGGAAAGGGATAGCACAGTAAGTTATTAGTCCAACTTTCCTCTTCCAAAGCCCAGCATCACTACAAAACACCCTGTCTCCAGCTCCAGCAGGTTCCTGCTGCCTGGAGCCTCTGCACGTGGCAGAGCAGCTTCTGCTCCAGGTGCTGGCAGCAGCTACGTGCAAGCTGGAGGCTCTCACCCACTCGCTGTGCTGATGGCAGGTGAGGAGCTGAAAGCACCAGCTCTGCAGGACATGCGTGCCCTTTGCCAGGGGCCATCAGCCCACCATGAGAAATGATGCTGGCCTGCCTTAGGTTCTGCTCTGCACGTGGTTCTGCAGGCTATGGCTTGTTTGCAAACTCTTCATTTCAGCTGCCTTGGGTTTCTAATTGGCTTTTTCTGTCTCTTTCCGTGATTAGATGGCTGATGTTAAGTAACTTATTGTGAAAGTGAAGGACCAATAACTGTCCCCATTCTGAGTGTACTTCAGTGGTTTAAACCATGTTAAAAATGAAAAACACTTCAGGTCACTAACCTGAGCACTTCAGAGTCACGTCCACCTTAAAGTGCTTTAATGGCCTGTTAATGTATTACTGCAAGTACATCGACAGCCCTGTTTATTATAACATTAATTCCCAGTGCATTAAGATACATGGATTTTTTCACATTTACCTTAAAAAGATCATCGAGTCATAGAACAGTCTGGCTTGGAAGGGACCCCAAGGATCAGAGTTCCAACCCCCCTGCCACAATGATTTATAATCACTGTCACACCACACTCAGAGCTCCTCAAGCAAAGCCCTTCCCAGACACTTTAGGTAGTTCTCAACACACCCCCAAGCTGAGTCGCTGTGCCAGGCAGGAGTAAGTCTTTGTGTTTAACAGAAAGGAGAAACTGAGGCAGCGCTCAGTTGACTTGCTCAGGCAAAGGACCCCCCAGCTCATGCAAAGGCAGGGCCTCCCCAAGCAGCACCCAGGTGCAGAGATTGGTGATGGGCAACACACAATTCACTATGAATTTTAGGTGAAGCCATTTATTGGGTGAAATCACACAGATTCTATACATTTGTTACTGCAAGCGTGGCAAGCTAAAACCCTGCTAATGGGTTACATACGCTGTTTACACCCCACTGATTGGCTAGTGATTATAACAAGTTCTGATCAACATATAGCTAAGTATCATTAGTTTACCTTTGATGCCTAAAAGCATCCACACACCTGCTGTTTGACCATCTTACTATGGCTGGTTCTTGACATGTTCTGTTACTCCCAAGTACCTTCCCATGACTCCTCCTTGGTTTAGGGCAGCCTGTACCCCTGTCATCAAGGCCGCTGTGTTTGGAGAATGTGATTATCAAAATGCTCTCATCCTGAGGAACTGTTCCTGCCTCACAGGAACATGAGGATACTGTCAGGGCCTGTGTCTTCGGTGAAGAGAGCTAGGCCGCTGTCCTGCCCAACACCCAGGGGCTCCTGCAGCACCCCTCCCCTGTGGCTGTGCTCCAAAACCAGCTGCACAGACAGAGACACACCAGTATTTACCATCCCCTGTGTAAACATGACGTACACACAGCACGCTGATAGTAAATCAGATGCGGGTGCTGACGGTGCCCATCATTTCTGCAGCACTGTCAGGTTTTCCAGCAGGCGCCTTGCAATAAACTGATTATTGCTGTTATTACAAGCACACTCTGCTTCATTCAGGGAATGTCTTCAAACATATTTGAGGTTGGGTTCCTCCAGCAATTTCAGCCCTAACAGTCTTTACCAATGAACCGTGCACAGTAAATAAGATGGGGGGAAAGAAACTTCTCCCAGCGATAATGTGTGGCCCATTCCCCAGCTGAAATTCTAACAGCAATCAGCATATTTGCATTACACCAGCAGCCTTGTGCCGTAGCTGTCTGCTCAGGGAAGGTCTAATATTTACAGTGTGCACGGCACTGTCTGTTGTTAAACTCATGAACAGACTCAATGACCCAACAAACTGGGAAAGGTATGAACTGGAATAAAAAGAGGATGGAACGAGTGTGTACTATGTTATCACAGGCAGCACAGAATCAAAAACCCAGTTCCTACTGAAATGAATGTCAGCGTGCCCCGAGTCCCACCAGACCTTTCCCCAACAGACTCTATTCTGCACCCACATCATTCAGAACTCTTCCCTAAAGTTTCATCCTCTTTGAGACAGTGGGGAAGGCAGGCCCAGTATGGCTGCTTCTGAGGCTTGCCTTGCACAGAGGAGGTCTCCAGGACCTGGCTGTTCTTTGCCTGATGATTCACCTGGAGGTGAAGCTGCCTTAGGGTTGGAGGTGAAGCTGCCTAGGGTTGTCCCATTCAGGAAGCGGATGGCCTGCACAGTGCTAATATCACAGAGAAGGTGGTTCTGTTTGACCCCAGAAATTGCAATCTTGGGGGAAAAAACCAGCTCCCGGTGTGATTCCATGTAATCTGACTTGGTTTTGCTCCCTCAGGCTCCTTCCCATCCATGCCTGGGATGAGGGTTAGGTGGGAAGGTGATACATCTGTCATGGGTCAGCCAGCTGGCTGCCCCTTGGACCTGGACACAGGTCCTATTGCAACATGAAGGCTTCCAAAGAGCTTAAAACCCCACTTTGTTTGCTGTGTCAAGGACCAGAGCCTGTTTTTCAGAGGGGCAAAAAGCGGTAAGGTGGTGTTCCTGTGAAGGTGGTATCCCTGGGTGGTGTCCAGGGAGAGGAAGCACCATGTAAAGGAGAAGAGTTGAGGCTTCAGCCTTGCAGACAGGGAGAGGACTCAGAGCAAGTGAGTCCAGACACCCAGGAAGTGTTTTCTTTACCTTGTTTGTCATTAAGGGATTCTTTCTTCCCTCCACGCATATGAGTTTTGTTAGAGGATGAAATATCTTATTGAATTAAATCAAGAAAAAGGATAATTTTAAATTAGAAGTTTTGTTTTCCTCTCTCTCTAGAAAATATCTATTCTTCAGACCTATAAATGTTTCCTTAGATAATAGCATACATAACAATATACCATAACAGTTCCCAAAGCTTTTATGAGAAGATGCTTTTATATTGACAGATATTTCAGTTCACTGAGCAGAGTATTACAGTCTATAGAGCTTTGATAGAAGAAGGAGTGATAAAGCTAGGGAAGAAATATATTAAATTTCTTGCAAGCAAATGACAAAGCTGCAGAAAATTAACACTGCTGGTGTTAGATCCTCAACTTTCTAATTTTCCTTTCTGCTCATATCCATTCATCAGAAAACACATAACACTTGTGGAAGTACTGTGTCAGTCATTTTGATCTGAGAATGGTCATCCCAATACTTACACGGGTTATGGAGTCTTTTATAACTGAGAAATGGAGGGTTATAGATATTTAACTTATTTCCTGTTTTCTAGAGAATGGATTGTATGATATATAAACACGTGTTATTTCCATCTGTAATTTCCACCAGTACATAATTCACTCCTGTAGTTAGAGATGTGCAAAAATCCTGGGGATAAATAAGTAACTGGTGGGAAGAAGGGAAGAAAAAGAGAACATTATAACATCATCTCCTGTTCCACTGTACTGCTTGTAAAACTACTCTGCAGGTGACAGATGATGGTTTGATACAGCCACCGTGGTGTTAGCTGAGGATGGGGGAGATGCTTCCTTGCTGTCCCTGGCCCTCTCCCAGGTCTCCTTCCCCAGCCAAACCTCTCCCATCAAATGAACTCACTGGGAATTTTCCTTAGCATAAGGTAGAAGACAAGAGCATCTCTCTACCTCCCAGAAATGGCTCACACAAGGATCTTCTCAACTGCCCATGACTTCACCAGGCACTGAGGGGAGCTCTGAGGGCCCCTCCATCCAAACTGGTGTGGGATTCAGTGACACGCCAAGAGATGAGCTGCAAGAACTAACCAGACCATCCAAACTACTAAGGAAAAACCCAGGGGAGGGAGCTGGCTGGGTACAGTGATCCCAAATTAGACCACTTGTGTATCCATTTGCCTTTGAAAAGCTGGCTGTGACTTTAGCAGTTAAAAGAAAAGCACCAAGCTGCTTTTAACTGGGCATTTGTTCGATGCCACAGTGACTCGTGGCTATTTGATCACACTGCAGAGCCCCAGTGTTGTTATTTACACAAGACTGGCTTCCAATTTAAGGAAGATCAAGGCTTTTAGTCATATTCCTGTGTGAGACAAGTCAGAAAGCGAGCTGGGTTTTTACCAATCCCTGCCCTGGTGATGAGTATCTGTTACAGCCAGCAAAGCAGAGAGCAAACCTGAGACGGTGTGACTGAATCTGCTTCAGATTCTGTCCTGTTCTTAACCCTGAAGAGCTAAACTATGTGACTTCAGTGGAGAACTGTGCTCTTGAAGCTACACTCCTTGATGCATGGACTGCCTGGGAGGTCACAGCGCAGCACAGATGCCCTTGGGTGTGCAGCACTGGACTTACTCTCATGTTTGGCTATGTGTGAGAGTGTGTGTATGGGACTAATCCACCATAAGGACTGCTCATTTGCAGAGGTAAAAATAATACAGAAAAGGTCAGAAGTGCTGGTAGTGAAACATTAGATAACAGAGGAATAAAAGGGACTGAATCCTTGGGGGGGAAGGGAAGGGGGAGGGAGTGAGAGGGAAGCACCAGAAGAATATGGAAATTGCAGACTCTGACCTTTAAAAAAATGATGCCTTTTGCAGTGCCAGAGTAAAGCCATGAGGGAGGAGACCCAGCAGCCCGTTTCAGCATGATTAAATATTTTGCCAGTGCGCAGCTTATTGTGATTTGCTGGCATAAGCTCAGACTTTCTGTTTACCTTTTTAGTGGTTGAGAATGCAGAGTGCATAACAGCAGAATGAGTCCCAGGACTGAAAAAAAAAGGAGGATTCATGCCCAAGCTGGATGTGCTCAGCAGCCTGCTTAACGCTGGAGGCAAACGGCAGGGAAAGAGATCCTCAAAGTCAGATACAAATCAACACATCACTTTTAATCTCTGCTTTAATAAGTTATGCAGAAAAGCTCAGTTTCTGTCAAAACCAGGAAATAAATCTCGTTTAGAAATCAAATCTGTAAGGCTGACTGCATCAAGTTAAAAAACTGGGTGATCAAGAGGTTTTTGGCAGCACACAAAACAAGGATCATCCAGGTATCGTAATTGGTATGAACAGCGGAGCTGTAACCTGTCACTCTGCTTTTCAGTAGCTGTAGGTGCCCTAAAACCGTGGTGACCTGACAGACTCATGTACAGTTCTTCAGGCAGAACATCAGCACTGCAGGAACATTTCCCTTAGCTCAGCTCAGGGTACCGGTGGGTGGACCAGGCTCTGTTTTTCATGCCCAGAGGGATGTTTTCCTCCACCCCAGGACCCATCAGAGGAGAGCAGAGGAGCCCTAACAACTTCATCGAGCTGCTCCACCACTGAAGTGCCCTGAGAGATGGTGGTGCTTGGTTCCCTGGGGGCTTGTTTAAGAGTAAACATTTAGTCTGACAACAACTGAATTAGGAAGTGGAAGGGCAGTTGGTACACTCTGTGTCAGTAAGGATGCATTTATAACACTGTTTGGAAAGGAGTGCCCTTTCCATGTGCATAGCAAAAAAGCACACAAAGCTGAGCTGTCTGAGATGCCCAATTCCTTCTCTTCCAGCAAAGACTTTCCTGGTTTTACTGGGTAACCTAAGGTTGCAGTTCTGTGATACAACAAGCTTTTACAGTTCCCACCACCTGGACAGAAAGGGTTTTTTATGAATTAATGGTAAAACTGACCTTTTCCTTCATCTACTGTTATGTGCAGGATAGAAGTCTTTTGGCCTCAGTTTTGTGTAGAATAATGAACATTTATAACCTGCAAGGCTTTCTCCTGTCTCCAGGGGCTGGGAAGATTTCACCTCTTCCTTCCAAGCCGTGATCTAGAGAGGAGGATGAGGTGGGCAAGACCAGAAACACAGAGCAATGGTTCAGTCGCGCTCTGAGGAAGGGAATTGCTAGGCTGTGTGATCAGGTTGCACTATGTTGTTACTTGCTAAAAGGGGATAGAAAACTGGGCAGCAAAGGGCAGGAGGCAAATGGAAGGAAGGGAATTCAAGGGACTCAAACAGGCAAGAAAGGAGAATGAATCAAAGTCACACACACAGAAATCACACAGAATCATTAAGCTTGGAAAAGACCTCCAAGAACATCTAGTCTAAACATCCCCCTACCACTATAACACTCACTGAAATGTGTCTCTAAGTACCTCATCCAACATTTCCTTGAAAACCCTGAGGGATGGTGACTCCACCACCTCCCAGGGCAACCTGTCTGGATGTCCAACCACTCCTTCTGAGAGGACATTTCTCCTCATTTCCAACCTGAACCTCTCCTGGCACAACTGGCAGCCCTTGTCGTTCTGTTCACCACGCACCTGCTTTGGAAGAAGATGGCAACAGATGTCTTAATCTTTTATCACACTCCCCGCTGTTCAAAATCAGATTGACTGGGTGTAAATAATCTTGAAGCCTGAGCTTCCTTGCGAGAGATCAGACGCACTGCCTGTGGCTTTCACCTCCCCTCCTGGAAGAGGGGGAGAGGAGGAAGTTGGAGAGCTAACACAGATCCAAAGGACTTTAAAAAAGGACATAAATCTGACCTGAAGAATTGAAGTGACTTTAGCAGAAATAATTCAAGTCAGCAACAAGAGAGTCCCACTGGTGTGTGGCATACTTGATAAAATAACCTCAAGGATGGGTAAAAATATTCAGGACGTGTATTTAAACAGGCACAGATGTAACACTTGTAATATGATCGCATGGAGATGCTTAAATAATTATCATAATTATAAATAATAATTATAATTAAAATTGCAACGGCAATAATTGTAATCTTTTAGATGCTGAGCAGGGTTATCTCAACATTTCTCTGCCATTAATATTATCTAATAGCTACGATGGTGCCAAAGACAAACTGCTTTTCCCAAGTATGTGCACAGTGGGGAGCAGGGGGAAAAGAGGGGAAGAAAGCTGGTTTGAAGTATAAAACTACCGGGTTTTGGGACATTAATGTAAATAAAGGAAATAGTTACCTAGATGAATGTGTTTGTCCAACATCCTGGTCCTGGTCTGGTCCTGCCGTGCCTGTGGGGCTCTCAGACTCATCATCCTGCATCACCAGCCTGGCAGTTACCTGTGATGGTGTGAGGCACTGCTCTGTGATGCTTGAAAAAACAACCAAATTTCCTTGTTGGCATGGAGAAAAGCAACCACAAAGTTACCAGAAAAGTGCTAAGCTATCTAAGTTACCTAATGCCTAGGAGAAACTGCCTGGAAATTCTCTGACAACATTTTAATTGTGAAGAATAGCAACTTACTGAGTGAGAAAGCCCAGCCCAAGGTGTCCAAGCCATCCAGTTAAAGCCCGTGTCGATGCTCGACGAGATCATTTCTTTCCTTTATGTCTCTCACTCTTTTTAGGGGGTTTGGTTTGTTGCTGGTTTTGTTGTTTGGGTGTGTTTTTTTTTAAAAAAAAACCCCTACAAATCAATTTCTGGTTATTTATTTGGTATTTTATATTTATACAAGAAAGAAATATTTCTCCCCTAAAGCAAATCAAGGATAGAATAACAATCTCAGAAAGGTCAGCATCTATCCGGTTTGTTAATTGAATCTGTCTTCAGAGCCACAATGCCAATACTTCAAGGGCAAGAAAGGGCAGGGATATAATAATAATGGGAGCAAATGTCTTTGTATGAACTGGAATTGATAGCGGAGAGGCTCAAGCCCAGTGCAGCCTCCAAGCTTCAAATCTTTGCTCAAGGAACCATCAGTCCTTGGAAATTTTGTCATTTTTCTCAAGGTAAACGCCTCCAGGAGGTTGTAATCCTCGATGGCTGGTCCCAAGGGTGTAAATTATCATTAATGCCTCAATTCTTTACAGCCCGCTCCGCTCCCAACACACAGATCCTCCCAGAGTGCCAAAGGTTTTATTAAAATCCTCTTTTCCCCCGCATAAAATACCTCATATCCCTGTGTGGACTGGCCAGCCAAAGAACCTCTGAAGGAAAAACAAGGAGGAAGAGCCACCTGGTTCTTTTGGAGCAAACCGGGGAGTTAATCCGGGTTAATCCCACCCAGCTCCTTGCTGCTGGGTACCTCCCTGTGCCCCACGTCAGTGCAGGCCTCTGTGCCTTGTGTTAGTGCAGGCCTCTGTGCCCGCCATGTTTCTAACAGGCGGGGGGAAGGGTTCAGGGCACAGAGCGAACCAGCACGGGTTTGCTGCTGGGAGACTTACGATGTTAGTTGCTAATGCTGCGAGGCCAGGGAGGGTGGGAGGTCAGTGGGACCAGGCAGAATCATAGAATTATAAGGTTGGAAAAGCCCTTTAAGCTCATCCAGTCCAACCGTCCCTGTCCTGTGCTGACCCAGATCCCTGAGCACCTCATCTCCCCTCTGGTAAACACCCCCAGGGCTGGGGACTCAGCCCCCTCCCTGGGCAGCCTGTGCCACAGCCCCACAACTCTGCCAGGGAAGAACTTTGCCCTCCCAGCTGAGCTGACCCTGCCCTGGCACAGCTTGAGCCCATTGCCCCTTGTCCCATCTCCTGTGCCCTGGCTGAAGAGACCATCCCCCACCTCTCTGCACCCTCCTGGCAGGGCAGGGGAGGTGGATGGGGAGAAGGTCTCCCCTCAGCCTCCTCTTCTCCAGGCTCAACACCCCCAGCTCCCTCAGCTGCTCCTCAGAGGATTTGCCCTCCAGCCCCTTCCCCAGCCTGGTTGCCCTTCTCTGGACTCGCTCCAGGACCTCAGTGTCCTTCTGATGCTGAGGAGCCCAGAACTGGACCCAGTACTCGAGGTGCAGCCTCACCAATGCTGAGTACAGGGGCACAATCTCCCCCCCCAGACCTACTGGCCACACTATTTTTGATACAAGCCAGGATGGGGGGGTGGGGGGGGATTCTGAAAGGACCCACTGAAGGTACCTAGGGAGAGCCGCAGGAAATAACTTGTGTAGTGCCTGTTGCTACACCCCATGCCACTGGTGATCCTCATACAACCCAGTACCAACACACATTCTTCCCAAGGGCTTGTGAAGCGGATTAAAAACGAGGATTTTTATAGACCTGCCTTCAGTCACTGGCTGCTGGGGGTGGGAAAGGGGCAGCCAGGGTGCTTCCCATCTGCTGCAGCTCACATTACAATCTCAGCCATCATTTCTCCCCACCATGTTCTTTGCTGCACGAAGAGCTTGATGAGAGATCTCTGCAAAACAGAGTGACTATTTAAGCTGGAATTAGCAGTTCTCTGACTGCAGCAGAAGAGCCGTGCTTCATGTTAAGTCTCTAATTGTAACTAACTTTTGCTAAGTCAATGCAAATTATTTGGGGATGTTGACAAAAGAATTTGATTATTTGGGGGATATCAAGGGAGTTTTCACGTTAATGTATTTGGACAAGTTATTACTCTTAGGGGCTCAGAATGGCAAACATCTCATAAATAATCTGAGCTGGTTAAATAAATCCATTGATGGAAAGACATTGCTCTCATTTACAGCTTGTTGAAGGACGGCCACTGGATTAAGATAACACTTGTGCAACAAATACATTAATCCTGGAAAAATAAAACCTAAATATTCCCCTCTTGCTTTATTCGGTGTGGACACTCACGGGCGGCTGGTTTCTTGCATAACAATGAAATGTTTACTTTAGAGAGATGAGCAGAGACCTCTAGGTAAGAAATTGGACAAATTTGTGTTTACTCAGCTCCAAGTGTGGTGTTTGAAACAGCATTTAGATGAACTGGAGCCGTGTGAAACACACTGTTCATGCCCCTGGCACCACTGGTTGCTGGGTCCTTCTGCGCTGTTCAGAGCCAGAATGTAAATTGAAGTGCTGGTACCCCATGGCACTTGTAAAAACAGACACTTTCTTCTGGATCAAACCCTCTCCAGCTGTCAGAGGGCACATAAGAAACCTTGAACTTAGATAATAAATGATAAAAGGCAAGGAGAACAGTAAATGACGTCATAAAAATTGTAGATAATGACATGATTATTTTCAGTTCCCTAATTTCTGCCAGTGCAAACTCAGCGCATTTCTCTTCAAAGAAGAGCTGATGTGTTCCCTTCCTTTGCACTGACACCAAACACAAGGGACTGAGCATCACCTGAGCTCCTCCCGTGGAGATGCCAGCTGAGCAGGAGACAACCCCCCCAAAAGTCTCTCTGCCAGCAATCCTCCCTCATCGCTGCTGCCATCTCCTCGTCCACCTGGGCAGAGCAGCACAAAGGCTCTTCTAGCTCTGATTCAAAACCTTGTTGCTCATTTAATTTCCCCCAGCAGCCAACATGGGGGGGTCTGCACCAGGTAAATGTCATTCTGGTTATAGCAACTCCTCGTTCAGACCCATTCCCCCTTCAAACAGAAACATTAGAATCCTTGGATTGAACTAGGCTAAGAAACAATCACCCAACCTTAAAATCAGGAATTTATTAAAAACAACCAAACCCACAACCAACTGACTGGGTTTGGAATTCAGAGTGATGGAAACCACATTAAACTGGGGAAAAAACCCTCACTGTGGGTTTCTGTACTGGTTAGGCAAAAGAGAACCTTCAAGGGGTTTCCTCTCCTTGGTGGCTTTAGACCAGCTGAGCTCAGCAGTGCCTGTAAAGTTTTCCTACCTTTCACACGAGAGGCCTGAGAGCAGCTTGGACAATGTATTTACTATCGGTGTCACAGAATCACAGGGTTGGAAAAGACCTTTGAAGATCATCAAGTCCAACCATTCTCATCCTAACTAAACCATATCGTTAAGTACCTCATCTACCCTTTTTTTGAACACACCCAGGGAAGGTGACTCAGCCCCCTCCCTGGGCAGCCTGTGCCAGGCCCTGACAACTCTTTCAGTAAAAGATTTTTTTCTAATGTCCAATCTAAACCTGCCCTGGCACAGCTTGAGCCCATTGCCCCTTGTCCTATCCACTCGACTCATCATTCCAATGCCACCAGCTTGATTTGGGGACACACACACACACACACACACTCAGCAGCTGCTATTTACCTTAGTTGAAGTTTTCTCATTCCTGTGGAAATGGGATGGTGTCTCACTGCCCAGATGTGTATTTCTGTGCCCAAATCTCACACCACAGTGGGTGTTTCTGCCGAGGGCTTGCTGCATCCCGCACCATCGGGCTGCTCTGCAGCCGAGCAACACGAAGACCGATGGGTGTTTTAGTGTGCAATCACTGCCTTATTCTGACGGCTTCACTGTCCTAAATCAATAAAAACAGGTGTTTAGAAATCAATGTGCAGCGGAGTAATAGAGTCAACTGAAATTAAAATAAACCCAATTGAAAGCACTGGTGAGCACAGGCGTTGGGAGAGCAAGAGTGAAGGGCTGGGGAGCGGCTCCCCCACGAGCAGACGTCCTTCCCCATTTCCCAACACAATACAAACCCGCAGTTATTGTCAGGGTAGCCTGTGTCTGGACCAGTAGCGAGCCCAGGAATGAAATCTCTCATTCCAATGGGCTCCCAGAGTGATGGCCCTGGCTCTGCAATGCGCAGGAACACAACATTAAGCGCTCGATGGGTTTTGCTACAAGTCGACGCATAAACAAGAGAAGCACTCGGATACCCTTTATTGCAAATATCTGCAGGTAAAATGTAATCTTCCAAAACAGTTTGGCCTTCAGATGCAAAACGAAGCAGCCACACTGCGGTGCTTTGATGATGATTGTTTCTTTCTGACAATAAAAAAGCCCATCACGGAGCTTTACTTTTAACGCGGCTGATCTCCAGCTCCACAGTTGAAGCACAGAGATTAATAAGCTTGTGGTATTTGCATGGTGAGTAAAAACATGGTCCTTTGAACTGAAACAGCTGAGCTTCCATCCTGAAAGTTTCCCTTTTATAGAACTGTGCTTTTTAAGGAGAAAAAGGTTGATTTTTGTGAGTGTGCATGTGTTGCTCAAAAGCGTGTGCCTGGAAACCCACAGAGGACATAAAGTAGTTTTTTAATAAGGAGAGACCCGAATTCAAAGATGGCCAGAGCCACCCTTGAAAGTGGAGTCCGGAGTACAAAAATCCCACCATTTCCTTTCAAAATAATGATGTTCATCCTGGGAAATTCGTTCTCTTTCTGAACACTGTGCTTGAGCTACCAAGCTTCTGTTGAGGGTTTATGCATTGATGGCCAGGCGACATGAGAGTAAACAATTCAGAAATGCTCAGAGTCAGACAGACAAGTAGAGAGAATTAACATGATTTTGTACCTTTTAGATAGTGATCTTTTTTCTTAATACCATTTTAATGTAGCCTAGAGGTCATACGCTTCCATTTCCACTCAAATCTTTCTATTGTGGAACATAAAAATGATCTATAGACTTTGTACATTGCCAGGTCTAACGTGCAGGGCTAATGGCACGCTGATAAATTGTTAATGCTTTTCCTATTGTCATCTTGACAGTTCCCCAAGAGTTGTTTTCAATGTCAAGCTTTCACTGGGTTTGGTGAAATAACCCTACCCTGTATTAAGAAGATGCATTGCATCTCCTTCCCCCCATCCATTATGCAGGCACTGCTCACAGACAGGAAGAATACTATTTATTTGGTGTACCTTTAATAATTAGGGATTACCTGAAAGGCCAAGGTAATGTATTTTACAAGCTGTGAAAACCAGCTCACTGAAGATACCCAGTGTGTATGTACCCTTCCTAAGCAGGGCCCAGGTGGATGCAGACAATTTAGCCTAAATAAAGAGAGTGATGCTTAAAGAAAAGGCAAAATATATGAGCTCTGTTCACTGTGAGGACTCACAAGGGCTGGAGTACTTGGGTTGCAGCTGATTTAAGCAACACAATTTTTTACTTTGTCCAGCGAAGAACAGGGTACACACAGCAGACACTGATGCTCTCATTATAGCTGTGGTGCTAATTAAACTAATTACACACATGAGGCTGGCAAATTGCCGGCGTCTCGCAGTAAAAAGAGCCTCACATAATTCAAAAGGGCAATGACTTTTTAAGCATAAAATTTGGGGAAAGGATATGTAAATTAAATGTTACAATCCATTAGCAAAAAGATTATACCCTTACTTCACTTAATACAAGACGTGTTTTAATGTCAGGCTGATAATTTTTCAGTTGGAGGAAAAGGAACATAAATGTGGCACTAGAATCGTTAGAGTTCATAAACAAGTCTCTACTGACCCATCATCCCCCCTTCCCTTTGGGAGAGGGGTGACTACCACCTCGTTTGACAAGGGCCAGTCCTCCCTTGGAGAGCAGGAGATGTACAAGCCCTATAGCACTGGGCAGTAACAGTGTGACAAAACACCTGATATCACCAAAAAATGAGTGATGATAGAAAGAATATATTAGTTACACACTCAAAGAACTGGGAGAATTTAAAAATACTGGCTGTTTGTTTGCTCCTGATGCCTCCTGTCACCCAGGTCCCCTCTGCCTGTGGCAAGGGACTGTGCCCACATCACGCTGCAGCAAGTGCCTGAGAACTGAGTTTTGCTGCCCTGTGCAAACTGTAACACATGAGCAAAGCCCCATGTAAAACTACAAGGACAATCTACTCCTGGGTAGACACTTGTACCAGAATCCCATTTGCTTACCTGCTGCTGCTGGATTACCATCCCAGTATGCCCAGGAATTACTCCCTACAGAGTAGCTCCATCAGTTACAAAGCCCAATTCGCCTCTTTTCCCTCAGTTCTAATACTTCAAGCACAGAATCATAGCATCATTTAGACTGGAAGAGACCTTTAAGATCCCCGAGCCCAACCACAGCCTCCCCCTGCCCAGCCGCCTGCAGACCATGTCCTCAAGCACAGCATCCACACGCCTTCTAAGACCCCTCCAGGGATGGTGACCCCACCACCTCCCTGGGCAGCCTGTTCCCATGCCTGACAGCCCTTTCAGTACAGAAATTCTCCTGATATCTGACCTAAATCTCCCCCGGGGCAGTTTGAAACCATTCCCTCTCCTCCTGTTGCTTGTGACTTGAGAGAAGAGACAGACCCCCAGACCCCCACCTCCCTTATCCTTCCTTGCACCTACCTGTAGAGAGCAACGAGGTCTCTTCTCAGTCTCCTCTTCTCCAGGCTGAACACCCCCAGGTTCCTCAGCTGCTCCTCAGAGGATTTGCCCTCCAGCCCCTTCCCCAGCCTGGTTGCCCTTCTCTGGACTCGCTCCAGCATCTCAGCATCCTTCCTGCAGTGAGGGGCCCAAAACTGGACCCAGCACTCGAGGTGCAGCCTCACCAGAGCTGAGTACAATGGAACAATCTCTGCCCTGCTCCTGCTGCTCACACCATTCCTGGTACAGGCCAGGACACTGTTGGCCTTCCTGGCCACCTGGGCACACTGCTGGCTCATGTCAACCTGCCCACCAACACCCCCAGGCCCCTCTCCATGGAGCTCTCCAGCCGCTCTGCCCCAGGTCAGTAGCGCTGCCTGGGGTTACTGTGACCAAAGTGCAGGACCTAGCACTGGGCCTTGTTGAACCCCATCGATGGCCTCTGCCCATCACTCCAGCCTGTCTCCTTTCACTTCAGCTACTGTCAACGCTATGTATTTCTTAATGACTGCAATGTATTAGTTTCATGTCCAGCACAGAGGCCCGTTTGTTTCTGCAAAGAGCGTGAATCCTACACTGAGAATATTGCAGGTTCACAGATGCATACCACGTACATTTATTTTGCAGGGAGGAGATTTCCATTTTGCTATTGCTAACAAGCCTGTTTCTGTTTACAAGAATGTCTGTAAAGGAAGGTGGAGTTAGAAAATAAGCATGCAGGCTTCAGCTTTCTATCCATTCCTACTAATTCCTACTTGCTGGGTAAGCCTCAACATATCAGATCTCCTCAGGGTAGGTCTCCACAGTGGAGAGACAGCTCCAGAGCAACTCAGAGATAAAACTGGCCCAATTCACCCATCGAGTGCCCCTGGGGAAGGAGGGAATCCTCTGTGAGAGGAGGGGAGGCAAGCGGGGAGCAAAACATGGTGCCCACAGCTTTTTTTTCCTTCATCGGTGCCAGTGTACTGGGCCCAGAGCGTTTAGGGAGACGTGATCTGTATTGTCCCTCCAAGAGAGAGCTCTGGAAAGGAGTTTCGGAGTTTCAGTGTGAGCGCCCCTAGTAAAGCCAGAGAGCTGTGGGCCCTGCGAGCCAGCCTTGGCGTTTGGCACCCCGAGGTGTGGTAGCAGCACATCAGTGGCACGGTGCGTGTTGTGACCTAGAAAAACTGTTGTGTTAAGCACTAACCAGGTCCTCAGAGGCTGGACAATTATTTCTGCAGTGATATAAGCCCTGACAGCTTTCGCAACGCTGCTGTATCCAACATGGCAATAGAAGGCCCATCAAGCACCCCGGGTACCTCCAGAATACGAGGTGAATGCACATGTGATGCTGCAGCTGCAGCTGTGCAATTAGGCTCTGACAGGCTGATAACAAGGTAATATGTGCCTTTCCCACCTGCTTGGCATGTCACTGTTGAGTCCGGATGCTGCAATACCTCTGGTACTCCAGATGTTCCCAGATGCCTGCTCCTTCCCTGCTCCATTCTCCTTAGGAATGGGGAACTGAATTCAATCCACTGAGGTGAAATGAGTCTGGTCCTGACCTGTAAATTTCCACACAAAGTTTCACCCTGGGCAAAGGTACCAGACAAATTATCAGCAGCTGGAAAAAGAAACCAACCCAGGAAGGGAAATGATGGAAAAGCCGATAGGTCCCTTAAATAAGTGTAACAGCACCACTGGGCCTCCCTGTAATGATCCCTGCACTTGCAGGTTGTATTTTCCCCTCCTTTGCCCAGTGATACATTAGGTTAAGCACGGCATAGATGACACTCAACAGTTCTCAGGAAGACAAATAAACAAAAATTCCCTTGTAACCCATTTTTCTTTCTCCTATCAGAGAAAGCAAAGACAAGGCAGTCTGCTGGAAACAGAATTTCATCCTGGGTACATACGATTGCAAGTGTTTAAAGATATTTTGTAGTTATAACTGTAGCAGAAATTGCCCCACTCTCTTTCCATTTCTCCCTGACATGCATCCAAAAGAACATCAATATTTCTGTTAAGACATCGTGAGGCTTGACTGCTGTGATGCTGCTATTACTCTTCCCTTTCCTTTAATTATTTTCTTCTGTATATAGCAATTTGTTTTCCCAACTGATAAATATCATCAATTTAAGGAATGTTACTATAATGTAACTCCATGAATATATTTAGCATATAGAGAGCGTGCTCTTCCTTCGTCACCATAATAGAAATACAACTTGATTTATCATATTATTCTCTCCTACGATCAATTCATTTTTCCTATGAAAAATCTGCAGGTGTTGGAAAGAGAAGAGAGAGGGTTTGCCAGTGGCTTGGGGTTTTTTTCTATCTTTTCTTGTTCAAGCTTGCCCTCGTGGCTATTTTGGAAGGGTGAGGCAGGCTGGCTCTGAGGTACCCCTTGCAGCCCAACCTCTGAATCCAGAGCAAGACTTCAACCATGGCTTTTGGGCATTACTCTTAGGATGGATGGGAGACATGTCCTGCACACCCACAGACCTGTGGGTATCTGAGCATCTTCCCAGGACATCACCAAGCCTTTCCCAATGGAGGGGTGGCAGTGGGTCAGGAGATGTTCAGCCTGGAGAAGAGGAGGCTGAGGGGAGACCTTCTCCCCATCCACCTCCCCTGCCCTGCCAGGAGGGTGCAGAGAGGTGGGGGATGGTCTCTGCAGCCAGGGGACAGGAGATGGGACAAGGGGCAATGGGCTCAAGCTGCCCCAGGGCAGGGGCAGCTCAGCTGGGAGGGCAAAGTTCTTCCCTGGCAGAGTTGTGGGGCTGTGGCACAGGCTGCCCAGGGAGGGGGCTGAGTCCCCAGCCCTGGGGGTGTTTAACAGAGGGGAGATGAGGTGCTCATGGATCTGGGTCAGCACAGGACAGGGATGATTGGACTTGATGGTCTTAAAGGTCTTTTCCAACCTGGTGATTCTGTGAGATGTCCCTCTCCAGCCTTTCCCATCCATCCACCCACCCACCCACCCATCCACCCATCCATCCATCCATCCATCCATCCATCCATCCATCCATCCATCCATCCATCCATCCGGGTGCAGGAACCCACCTTCCCTCCTCCTCTGTTGCAAAGCAGATGGGATTAGCTCAAAGGGCTGCTGAACAGGGTTTATGTCAATCTGCTTTACCCCACGGAAACAGCAACAAGTGGTAGCAAGCTCCTTAGTCATGGTGGCTCAGCTGAGGGTTGCAAACGAATAGCTGAGAGGCACTAAGTGCCATTTCTACATCTGTTCCACCAGCGAGCTCCCAACTGTGCCTTATTTGCAACCGCTAACGTTCACATCTCAACTGCTCTATGAGCAGGACCAAGTGATGGCATTATTCATGGCAAGCTGCACGTTCCCACTCCTTTCCTGGGCTGGCACTTGTCAGAAGAGCAAGGTAACTATTTAAAAAGCTTTTCACTGTCTTTCTGGACACAGGTAAATTTTGTTCCCTGACAAGGATGCTCAAGTGCCTGCTGCGTTTGACATAACGAATTGAAAGCCGGATCGGGAACTCTCTGAAAGAGACACCTATAATTTCTGGTGCATTTGTCTCTGCTGCTCAGAGAGTTATTCACGCTGAGGAAATTTCTGTCTGCCTCTAATGCTGCTGCTCACAAGGCATTTTTCTCTTTGCCAGGTCTCTCCATCAGCTTAAATCATCAGATTTTATTGCCGCTGCCCAAACATTTTGGAAATCCTCAGTTGGTTTTGGTTTTCTTTCCATAACACCTCTTGTTCCTCTTAAAAGGTTGCTCAGAAATACACCCAGTCGTGTCTGTCCATGTCATGCCTTCCCCCCCTATCTATCATACATAAAGGAAGTATTAATTTAATGAGATGTTGATGGCTCTCAGCTGCCAAGCGGCACAGTGGGTTGCACACTTTCAACAGGAGCCTTTGTTCTCAGCCTACAGTATCCCAGCCCTCAGCTGACACGACACTCAACGCTAACGCCATCGCCTGAACTACAGCAACTTCTGCCTCTCATCTTGCAAAGGCTTTTAATATCCTTGGAGATGCTGACAACTCAACAGGGCAAGACTACATGACCTGGCCCTGTTGGACTGGAGGAGCTCCTGAGACCCGTGTCCACCCCCATCATCCCACCATTCCCTCTTTCCTTAACAAACAATAAAACTTCTCTCTCAACTGCTAATTTTTTTTTAAACAGACACGGTTGATATTACCACTTGCTGCATCTTGAATACTCAGAGGGGATTTTAAAGTGCTTTTCCATGTTATTATTGTTATTATTTCTTGACTAGAGGCCTTTTTGCATTGACTGTGTCCTGGAGTAATCTGTATGTGCCAGGCAGCAGGTACTGCACGATGCTGTCAAAGTGTACAAGCTACTATAATTTTTGCTAAAGAAGTTAAAATCTTAGTGGGTTTTATGTATCCCCAATCTATTTCCTATTAAAATAAACACCTCCCAGACATGATTTCTCCTTGTTGTAGGCACTCAGGGAAGTGCTGCTCCCCTGCCTGCCCCGCTCCCCCTCGTGACTATGAATTTTTGCTTCCAGAAATGAGCCCCAAGTGATGGGGATACAGACCCCAGCCTGGGACTACAGCCTGGGACAGCACCGTGCTAATGTCACCAGCCCAGGGTGACAGGCACAGAGCCCTAAAGGTGCTTCAGCTGTAGAGGGTGATTTACACCCACACCTGGGTGGAGAGCTTTGCAGAACATGGGCTTGAAACTCCTTTTCTTCCATCTATATGACAATGAATCACAGCTGTAACAGTTATCTTCTACACTCCTTCCCAATTAGAAATTACAATCAAACTCCCCACCTACATAGACCTTTCGATTTTTGTTCCAGTCTCTCCTATTCCTGGATTTATGTACTATCAGTTATTAAAAAATCCTTCCCTTTCTGATATAAATATTCACTAGATGCAGTTTCTTTTGTCTGCACGATAAATATTGCTGCGAAGCTCTCCAGGAAATTAAAGCAGAGCCTGAAGCTGACTGTCCTTGGATGATGTACTGCGTATGAACTGTGTCCTGTGGGGATTATTCCAGTCCCAGAACATCATACTTCTTGTATCTAAGCATCAAAATATGTTTTCTTCCAACTTCCAAACAGCAGTACACACATAAATTTTCTAATGGATTTTCTGTTTAGCTGTCACTTCAGCTGATCCAGGAGACAGAAATACAGCAGCGACATCCACTCACTCTGAAAGTGCCTCAACATTCCCAAAGTTGCTTTCAATTGGGCTTGGTAGACTGAGACTTTAAGTAACAGAGGAAATTGCATAAATAAGCACTTTCTTTGACATTCCTTCCTGTTTTCTATTGTGAGAATTATCAGTGCTGGGCGGGGGTTAAGCAAAGCTATTAAAGCCCTTCTCCCAAGCTGGGCTTTCAGATTTAGTGAGAACAAAGCCACACAGTTGGAGAAGTCTATTTCCCCATCCCCTCACGCTCCTTTCAGCGCTGGATGAGCCATCAATCCCCCAGAATTGCTGTTTGCTTCCTCTCCATTGTGTTCTTAGGGAACCTGTGGAAACCAACACGTGTTCGGCACTCACCTGCCGTCCTGTGAATAATAAAGCCCCCAGCGTTACAGCCAGCGTGTCCTCGGGTCACCGCTGCAGCCTCCTGCTAGGGAACCCGGGCTGCTCTCTGCAGCCTTGAGCTGGCCCTTTCCTAGGACAGAATCACAGAGTCACAGGGCTGGAAAAGCCCTTTGAACATCATCCAGTCCAACCATCCCTGTCCTGTGCTGACCCAGATCCCTGAGCACCTCATCTCCCCTCTGGTAAACACCCCCAGGGTGGGGACTCAGCCCCCTCCCTGGGCAGCCTGTGCCACAGCCCCACAACTCTGCCAGGGAAGAACTTTGCCCTCCCAGCTGAGCTGACCCTGCCCTGGGGCAGCTTGAGCCCATTGCCCCTTGTCCCATCTCCTGTCCCCTGGCTGCAGAGACCATCCCCCACCTCTCTGCACCCTCCTGGCAGGGCAGGGGAGGTGGATGGGGAGAAGGTCTCCCCTCAGCCTCCTCTTCTCCAGGCTCAACACCCCCAGCTCCCTCAGCTGCTCCTCAGAGGATTTGCCCTCCAGCCCCTTCCCCAGCCTGGTTGCCCTTCTCTGGACTCGCTCCAGGACCTCAGTGTCCTTCTGATGGTGAGGAGCCCAGAACTGGACCCAGTACTCGAGCTGCAGCCTCACTGATGCTGAGACAGAACTACCTTTACAGGTCAGGATGTTTTAAAGAGAGCACACAGGATATTCAAGCTCTGCAGCTCTGCATCCTGCACTGGGGCTGGGTCTTGCCCAGCAACATGGTCAGCCCCCAGTAGCAGAAATGCAAGTTTCTGCCATCACTTCTTGGGAAACAAGTTCAAAACGTATTAGCAAGTTCCTGAGTGTTTTGTCTTTACTTCCAGGCCGGGTAGTGGTATGGGAATGAATGCCAGAGTGGTCTGGAAGGATAAAAGGGGATGTCTGTTCTCCATCTATCAGCAGGTAAACCGCATTAGTCAGTGCCATGCAAGCTGTTCGTGGCTTCCATCCTGGCCTGAGTCCAGCTTGTGCTGGGACTGGAGTATTGGTTTTGGATAGATTAGCTCTCAGTCAGTCTTTAGCTGTCTTGCTTAGGGAATTATTGCACTATAATACAGTCTGTAATTACATGCTCACATGATATCTTTTCCATTCAATGCACAGGGTGGAAATGTATGGAGAAGCATTAAGGTTGCAGGGACAAGTATGAATTTGACCTTGAAGTGCTTGCCTTTACAATCTAAAAAAACCTTCCTTTCAGCACAGCCTTTCAAAAGCTATGTTAATTCTGTCGTGGCCTGATTTGCCAGGCTGCATCAAGCAGGGAGAGTTTCTGCTCTGACTAGTGCATAGTCAAACCCAGACAAAGGAGAAGAGAAGTGAAATTCGGTCACAGACATGTGCAGGCAAGAGCAATGCCTCAACAGCCATGCAGAGAGGGGACACCTCACTTTAAACTTGAAAAGGGGAGATTTAGGTTAGATATTGGGAAAAAGTTCTCCACTCCGAGGGTGCTGAGACCCTGGCTCAGCTTGCCCAGAGAGGTGGTGGAGGCCCCGTCCTTGGAGACATTCAAGGTCAGGCTGGATGGGCAACCTGCTCTGGTGAAGATGTTCCTGCTCACTGCTGGGTGGGACTGGATGGGGTCTGAAAGGTCCCTTCCAACCTAACTCAGTCTGTAAGCGTATGATTCTACAGCCCCCAAGCCCATTTCTGGCCTTCCTCACCCCTCCATTATTTGGAGCATCAGTCTCAGTGATGATGTGAGTGGGAACAGCATCCCTGAGACACTGGCTGTGTGGGGTGAGCCTGCAGCCCACCGTATCTGACTTGTGCAGTAAACAGAGATGCAAATCAGTCCCCCAACGATGCTGCTGTAGCTCCTTATGCTGAAATCCCATTTTCAGAGCCATTATCTTCACCTTGATCGTTCAGAGCTGATTAAAGCTGGTCTCAGATTTTAATGTCCAAGTGGGAAGATGGACTGTGGCATGGAAAACCATAGTGCAGCCGTGCCAAAGGCTTCGGAATGACCGGCATTCACAGGCTGGACCTTCACGTGTTCCCTCCATGTGCAACAACTCACTGCTGAGGGTACTGAGAAAGCTCTAAATGGGCCATCAATAACAACGGGCTGAGGTCTGTAAAATCTCTTTTGCTGGGGGAAGAAGTGATTAAACCATCCACTGGAAACTGTTAATATGTCCTGTAATTACCAGCAGACAGGCAGTGATGCTGTTCTTCCGCCACCGCCGCCTCAGCAGGTGTAACACCGTAACCACACACTGGTACTAGCATTGGCCTGAGCAATTCTGCTTCCTGATTCAAGCAGAATATTCCCTCCCTCATCAGCTGCTATTGCTGGCAACATGTGCACATCTCCTCCAAGGCTGTGCAGTCTCTTTAACCTCACTGTGGAAGGAAAGATGGGCTCAGGTGACTGCAGAGCCTGAGGGCTGTCCACACCAGTAACACCAGTTGACACTGGCAGGACAAAGGGGGATGGATTAAAGCTGAAGGAAGGAAGGGTTAGAGGAGATCTTAGGGGGAAGTTTTTCACAAGGTGGTGAGGGGCTGGAAGGGGCTGCCCAGAGAGGGGGTGGGTGCCCCGTCCCTGGGGGTGTTCAAGGCCAGGTTGGATGGGGTCCTGGGCAACCTTGTGTAGCTCCAGGCCTGAGGTTGGTGTCCCTGCCTGTGGCAGGGGGTTGGAGCTCTGTGACCCTTGGGGTCCCTTCCAACCCAGACCAGTCTGGGATTCTATGACATCAGGATGCACCACAACTGAAACCTTCCCTATGGCAGAGCAATAAGGAAACAGAATTTGTGCCAAAAATAGAGTTCCCTTTGGTGCAGGCCCCTTAAAGGGCAAGAAGGGACTAAGCTCATGAGTTTGGTTCTTCTGGTCTTTTCTACTCTTCTCAATGCAGATGATGTTCCCTGTCTTGCAGTGCCAAGTAATAAACATGTCTTAAATTAAAACAACTTTTTGGTTTTGGTGCTCCCCATTCAACTCTGTTTCTGTTGCACTAAATGGGTCATGGGTCCAGGTCACATTTTAGGACTGATTTAGAACTAATTTTAGGACTAACAGAAGTTAGTTTAGGACTAACTAACTAATTAACTAAATAATTTCAGGTTGGTTTAGGACTAAAATTTTAGGGGCTGCCTTAGGTCCGCTTAGGTCTTTGTTTTGGAATATCAGCACTAACTTTCATCTCAAGGGACCTGCTTGCATATGGTGGGTTTCAGCAGCAGTTTGAGAATAGTGCCCCTTTGTCTTTGAGATTTTTACAGAGATTTTTTTATCCTTTCTTAGCCCTGCTTACTCCTGTTTGGTAGTTTATGGGTTTTTTCCTAATTTTTAGTTTAAACTAAACCCAAGGGATTGAATCCTGTATGGCCAGACATTGTCATTGACATTACCATGACAGCAGCTTTCACCTACATCTGCTTTTTATGTGTTCCCCAGGATGAAGCCACAGTACTCCCTTCAGACACCGTCCCATCATGAAGCTCGTGCTGAGTTGTGCCCTGCAGCCTTGGAGCAGGGGAAATACACAGTCCTGTGGCAGATCCAGAGACGTCAATGGGATGGAAAGAATACATGGAATTACCCAGCTGCCAAGTCAGAGCAGCCCATGTCTGAGGGAAATGGATGTAAACAAGCTTCTGCATCTGTCTGGTGGGCATTTTCTGATAGAGGTATTCAAAACAGATTCACTTTCCACAAGAGAGGCTTCCCTCAGGACTCTTCCATCCCTTGGCAGATAACTCCTCTATCTCTGAGTCAATGAGTATTGAAACACAACAAAAACAGCCCCCCTCTGATCCTCCAGGCCTGGAACACGTGGGACAGAAATGGGTATGGGGGAGAAAGGGTGATTATATTTTTATTCAATTTGTTTTTTTGACTTGCCCTATCCTGCCAGGAGGGATATCTGCACACAGATGGATCTGTTGAACAACACAGCTAGCAGTAATAGGGAAATATGTCTAAAAATCGACTTCAGAGACATCCCTGGTTCCACAGCCTTGAATGTTTAAGTCCAAGGCGTGACTATACCAGGGTCACAATAACAGTACTGCCATTTTCCCCCTTCTAATTCTTCAGAAATGTAAAAAGAGAGTAAAAAACTTATTTTTCCACAATCCCCCCCCAAAAAAAAACCCATTTCCTATATCTTAAAAGAGCAGCACTAGAAAATCCATCCATGCACTAGAATCTCTCTATAAATTCCTAGTTAGGAACAGTCCCACAAAGCATAATTCAGCCTCTCAGAGGTAGGGCAGAGGTGGGAGCAAAAGCTCTGGCACTCACGTGTGGTGCTAGCAGTGAGGTGGAGGGGTCCTATGCTTCTTCTCAGGTGTGGGGCAAATTGCCTCTCCAAGCAGCCTGCAAAGGTGCTTCATGTGGTCAGTCACATCAGAGGAAGTCTCTGGAAGCAGCAGCATCAGCAGAGGGGAGAAAGGGCTTTGGGGATTTCAGTGGAGTGGGAACAAAAGGAACTGTAGGAATCATGGAAGCCCATCAGTGGATGGGGCTTACACAAGCCTTAGCAGTGATGGGGGGAAATCAAGGCTGCTGAGGGAATGTTTTCCTCCTGGATGATCTCCTTGTACTACTCCAAGAGGAGGCTGAAGTATTTTCTAGTTTGTTCATGGCCAATGAAAGGAGTAATGTCCTTCTGCCAAGGAAGGGGAGAGCTGGGACAGGTGGTGCTCAGGGATGGTGGAGGTGACACACAAGGTCTCTTTTCTAACACAGCACTGAGTCAAACCCTCTCCCTCTGCCCCTCAAGGACTCTCCCTTTTCCAAAGCAGGAAGCAGGCTCCATCGGACAAGCGCTTGCTAGTTGTCACTCACCATGGTGATGACTCCTGAGGTGTTCAGGCTGGCCCCCATCCACCTGTCCTGAGCCCCAAAACGCTGTGCCACCTCCTCCTCGTGAAGGTCACGGCTCCTGGAGACACCTAGGAGGGTCTTCAGTGGGGCTACTGGAAGAAAACCAATCCGTGATGTGTTGCCCATTGCAAACAGAAAACAAGAAACATGCAGTATGTTTTGGGGCATTTTCAAGACTCAGGAAGGTTCAAGATCAATTACTTTCCATCTTTCAAAGGATGGTGCATCTTGAACTATCAGGACCAGTGCACACATGCACACACTTTCAATGCAACCATGACTTTTACCACTTCATCTTTCCATCTCTTCTGTTTAGATGATATTAAACAGACCTTTCCTTCCCCCTTCAAAAGCAAGATAAAATACTGAATGATGGCTCTGCAGCTTTTTGTTTACTGATTTCTATGATCAACTCAGTATTAATCAGCAAAGTGACAACACCGCGTTTTCACCAGCACTCACAGAGTCACAGAGCTGTAGGGATTGGAGGAGACCTCAAGAGACCACTGAGCCCAACCCCCTGCCAAAGCAGGGTCCCTAGGACAGGGCACGCAGGTCTGGAATCACGGAATCACAAGGTTGGAAAAGACCTTTGAAGATCATCAAGTCCAACCAATCCCATCCTAAGCTGATCCATATCCCTAAGTACCTCATCTACCCTTTTTCTGAACACATCCAGGGAAGGTGACACAACCACATCCCTGGGAAATCCTCCCCCCTGGAATCTCTCCAGAGAAGGAGACTCCACACCCCCTGGGCAGCCTGTCCCAGGGCTCCCTCACCCTCACTGGCAAGAAGTTCTTCCCCACATTGGGGGGGAACTCCCTGTGCTCCAACTTGAGCCCATGGCCCCTTGTCCTGTCCCCACAGACACTGAGAAGAGGCTGCCCATGTCCCCCTGTGTCCCACCCTTCAGCTATTGATCCCCATTGATCAGATCCCCTCTCAGGCTTCTTTTCTATGCCCAGAGTTGGTCAAGCTCAGTGTGTATAATGGACTCATGCTGCACATGTTTTCCACCAGCAGATCCCTTACTGGAGATGATGGCATCTCTTCCTGGTGTAGCAGCCCCAGAAAGGCTGATCCCCTCCAGCATGCCAAACCTGACTGAGGCTCAGGAAGCACCAAACCTTCAGAGAGCTGCATGTTGCTGGGAGTGCTGCATGTGTCTATGTGCAGTGGGAGAAGCTCCTGAGGAAAACACCCACTTAGGGAGTAATTAATGTAAATCACAGCTCCACACATTCATATAGACACTTGTTCTGCTTCAACAACCTTGCTGTATGGAACAGGAAAACTGCACATGGAGACAGTCAGCAGGAGTAAACCCACTGTGCATCAAGCCTGGGACCTGCAAGACCTTAAGGGAAGGCAGGGGTTATGCTGCATGCCCAGGAAAGCTGCACCTTCTCTCTACAACATATATTTGCTTGGAAATGCTTTAGCCCTAAACTAATGGCTATCTATATTTCTTATTTTCAAATCTGCTGAGGATTCATAATTGCCATTGCCTGGGAGACAGACAAGACAGGACCAGCATCACATCGATCCACACTGGGAGGAGAGCAGCCTGGGTTGCTGCTCTGAGGTGTGAAACCTTCCCTGCCATGCTCCCACAGAGCCCAGCAGCAGTGGGGCGTGCTGCAGCCTCAAAGTACTGGGTGGTTTGGGTACTTGGGGAGAAGGGGGTGCCACCATGAGCACACTTGTGTTAATTCAGGGCCCATCCCCTGTGTCAGTATTTATAAATCCCCAGATCACCTCGATAAGCTGAAGCCTCCCAGGGCCTCTGTGCTCACCCTACAGCCACGTGCAATGGCAGGGGTCAGCAGCTGCTCCTGGCACAGGGCAAACAGAGGTCCCAAGGAAGCAGGAGCCTCACTCCATCCCCTGGGCTGGGACAGCTCCGAGCAGAAAGCAGCCTTGGGTGATTTATTAACACATCTGATTATAAAGCTGCAGGAGAGTTGTAGAAGCAAAAAGAAGTTGGAGCCAGTCCAGAGAAGGGCAACCAGGCTGGGGAAGGGGCTGGAGGGCAAATCCTCTGAGGAGCAGCTGAGGGAGCTGGGGGTGTTGAGCCTGGAGAAGAGGAGGCTGAGGGGAGACCTTCTCCCCATCCACCTCCCCTGCCCTGCCAGGAGGGTGCAGAGAGGTGGGGGATGGTCTCTGCAGCCAGGGGACAGGAGATGGGACAAGGGGCAATGGGCTCAAGCTGTGCCAGGGCAGGGTCAGCTCAGCTGGGAGGGCAAAGTTCTTCCCTGGCAGAGTTGTGGGGCTGTGGCACAGGCTGCCCAGGGAGGGGGCTGAGTCCCCACCCTGGGGGTGTTTAACAGAGGGGAGATGAGGTGCTCAGGGATCTGGGTTAGCACAGGACAGGGACGGTTGGACTGGATGGTCTTACAGGCCTTTGCCAACCTGGGCTCTCAGCATGTTTTCTGTGGTGACTCGTGTGTCCATCAGTTGTTATAACCCATGTTCCATCTCCCTGCCCCATCTGACAGCCTGAGCTAATCTGCACCCCATCAGGTGAAGTTAAAACAGCAGAAATGGTTAAAGATTCTGCTGGATACAAATCTTTAGGCAAGACACGCTGGAAAGGAAGAAATCTCTGAAATCATTCACTTGACATTTCTCTCCAGTCCATTTCCTTCACTTTCATTTTACCAGCATCTCATTTTCCCTGCAAATTCTCCCATCCAGGCTGTAAATTCTGCAGAATGGGAGAGCAGTTAAAGATGACCCTTTAGAAACCACGTGGGCCACACAAAACCCCACGACTCAGTCTCAGAGATGAGTTACAACGCTCCACTGAGGCTCTGTTCAGGCTTCTGACCTGGTTGGCTGCTTCTGAAGATTTGCCCAGCCTCTTGCCTTCCCACAGATGTGTTCAGAACATTCCCTCTCTCTTGAACTCCTTCTACATGGTCTGTAGTGTTGAGTAGCTTCTACACAGCCCAGCCACACCATGCCTCAGTGGTCTGCAGATGATGCAAGGCCAGGAGGAGAGGCCAACGCTGCCAGCTGGAGGGACCTGGACCAGCCAGAGGGACCTAGATCAGCCTGAGGGACCTGGACCAGCCAGAGCCAAGGGCTGGAAGGAACAACCTGAGGCTCAGTGGAGAGACATGCTGAGTCCTGGGAAGGAAACCCCCCCACACCAGGACATGCTGGGGACTCACTGGCTGGAAAGCAGCTCTGCAGAAAACAACCTGGGGGTCTCAGTGGGCAACAAACTGACCATGAGCCAGCAAAGCAGCAAAAGCCACTATCACCCTGGGCTGCACAAGGCAAACTGTGTCCAGTGTGTCGGGGGGGCAATTCTTTTCTGCTCAGCATCTGGAGCACTGGGACCAGTTCTGGGCTCCCCAGGACAATAGAGACAAAGACTTACTGGAGTTAGCATGGCAAAGACCATGAAGAAGATGATGAAAGGAGGAGCAGGGAGAGAGCTCAGGTGGTTCTGCTTGGAGATGAGGGGTCTTACTGGTGTCTATGAATACCTGATGGAGGAGTGTAAAGAAGATGGAGCCAGACCCCTCTCAGTGTCCCCCAGTGACAGGACAGGGTGCAGAAGACACAAAGTCAGCTCCTGAAACAGTTTAAATCTAAGCAAAACTTCTGGCTGTGAGGATGGTCAGACACTGGACAGATGGTCCAGAGGGGTCATGGGGTCCCCATCCCTGAGATGCTCAAATCTGTCTGGACACTTTCCTGAGCAACCTCAGGGGGGTGCTGGGACAGACACCCCAGAGCTCCTGCCAGCCCCAGCCTCCCCAGGGTCTGGGTGTTACTGCTCTTCATATAACTGACAAATAAATCCAGTTAAACTGGATCCTTCAAGACAAAAATGATAAAAATAAACCCCACCTCACTTGGTATGAAAAATTCATGTACATCCAGGAATCTGCTTCAGAAAGTGACTGCCATTACCAGAGCTCCAGAGATGTTATCTACCAGGGGTTTGCAACCCTTCCCTCCCCCCAGTGAACTAAGCCTACAAACCAGCTCTGTAAAAGCCTCTTGCAAAACCACATTGTCATTTTTTTTCTCCTCCTCAAATGACTATGAACTAGATGACAAATAAGATAATATCTGGAGCTCTGTAGCACACAGGCAATTTCTAATTGTTCCTGGAACACAGGAAGCCAGCTGATGCTCCCCATGACTTTGAGCTTTCCTTTCATACCCAGCTCTGTCCTTTCCTGTGCAGCAGAAACTTGATTGCAAACAGCAAAAAAAGAGTAACACCAGAACAAAACCAGAGCGTAAATCAGTGCAGCCCAGTCCAGCCCCTTGCAATTGCCAGGCAGCAGATTTGAGGGGGGAATTTCTCACTCAGCCTTCAATTATGTGCCTTGCCTCAGCTTTTTAGGCTTTTCAGCAGAAGTACTGCCCAACAGGAGTGGTTACTTGGTGGTGCCCCTGTCCCACAGTGTCCTGTCTCCATTGCCAGCTGGGTCCAGCCCTGGAGCCCTCAGCACAAGAAGGACAGGGACCTGCTGGAGTGTGTCCAGAGGAGGCCATGAAAATGATCCAAGGGCTGGAGCACCTCTCCTGGAGCACCTCTCCTGTGAAGCCAGGCTGAGAGAGTTGGGGTTGTGCAGCCTGGAGAAGAGAAGGATCCAGGGGGACCTTAGAGCAGCCTTGCAGTACCTGAAAGATGCCTGTAGGAAGCTGGGGAAGAACTGTCCCTGAGGGCATGGAGTGGCAGGATGAGGGGGAATGGGTTAAACTAGAAAAGGGAGATTTAGGTTGGATATTAGGAAAAAAATCTTCCTTCTGAGGGTGGTGGATCCCTGATCCAGGTTGCCCAGAGAGGTGATGGAGGCCCCATCCCTGGAGATATTCAAGGTCAGGCTTGATGGGGCCCTGAGCAACCTGCTCTGGTGAAGATGTCCCTGCTCACTGCAGGGTGGGACTGGATGGGCTCTAAAGGTCCCTTCAAGAGACATTTGGGGGACTGGAACGCAATTCAACCCCAACCAAGAGCTTCCTCACTGGGGGATTTCTGTTTTGCCTCAGCAACTGCTATTTCCCAAACAATGCACACACCTTCCATTGGGAAGGCTCCTTGCAATCCTATTAAGACACTTTTCAGCTTTCCAAAACTGCAAGGACTTAAAATAGAAGCTTAAGCAGTTGGCTTGACATAATTAAACCATTCAGCCATGGGTGGCTCATAGAAGGGCAAATGCAACCGTGGTGCTTTTGTCAGAGCATTTCAGTTGTTTGGTAAAACTGGCTCCCATATTAATTAAGATCAAGGTTAACTAACACTAATAATAGCATAACTATGGTAATAAACTACTGCATGGTGGTGAGAGACTGACAAGAACATACATTAGCAATTCATATAGTCAATATGAATACATACATTTATCCAGAGTATAAGGCACCTGTCTAGCAGTGGGGGAAAGTTTGGGCAAGTTAAAGAGACAGAAATATGGTCTCAAAGGCTTCTTTGGGAACCTTTGTATTATTTTCACCACACTATCCTTTTACCACATAACATTAATTGGAATTGGGTTGAAATAAAGCTGTGAGTTTCTGTGACAGTCTCAGTGTGGATGTGAAATCCTGAGGAAGGAAGGAATATTGTGTGGTGTCTAAACTCAGCCTAATGGAACAATCCTTTATATTTTAAAAGATTGGGGGTTTTTTTCTCCATTAAAAGTAATTTTGATTGGTCCTCATGGGTCCATCCTACCAGTGGTATGCCAGTATGCATTTACATATCCCTGCTCTGTTGTCACCCTTGTAAATCACTGGATTCAATAGCAAACCTCAGTACCTGGTGCTATTTTTCTGCCCAGTGAACCCCAGATTTGTGCACTGGGGGAGGAAAAACAAACTGATGGAGGGAAAATGAACTGATGGAAAACTTGTCCTGCTTAACCAACCTGAGGTGCCACTCAGATGAGAGAAGCCAAGACTCAAGACTAAAGAAATGCCCTTTTGTTTGCTGTGGCATCTTCCCTCTCTCCTCCATCCATCACCACCTCTCCCCGAGGACTGCTGCAGCAGACGGGGGTATGGAACCTCCACAGAAAGCTCCATTCGCATCCCCCCGGCCGGGTGGCTTATTAGCAAAGGTTAAAACTCAGGATGGTGGTGGAGGATAATGCTCCTTGCTTCCCATGAGTGCCTGACTTGAGGTCTGGGGCCTGGTACTCATCTGGATACAAAACTAGTCAGAGTACGATGCGGGTACCGCACCTCTAAGGGGGTTTGGCTGGGGCTGTGGAAGCTCTTATGGGTGCAGAAGCTCAGTATTAGCTGTGTCCCAGGAAAAACACTCTGTTCAGAGAGAAAAGGCCTCAAATTACCACCTGGGATTACTGCTGGAACTTCAGGAAAGCAGAGTGGTAAAGAGGAGAGAGAGAAAAGGCTCCAGGGCAGGCTCCTCACAGGGGAGCACAGACACTGCTGCAGACCCTTCATCCTGGCACTCACTCATCCTGGTCACCCCATGGGCTCAGCTGGGCTCTCAGCACCCAGCTCTTCCCTAAACCCTTAGACCCTGCCCTGCGACTTCACTTTAGCCTCAGCTAAACCGAATGCAACATGGTTCTCTTAAACTCTACACCAAACCTTACCATGAACAGCAGAAGACTGCAGCCCTCTCATCAGCTCCATACACAGCCTGGTTCCCTGGGACATAAACCAGAGCATGGACTGCAAACACTGCTTAAAAATCCCTTCTCCTTTTAAGTAGCAAAGCTGGTGACCCAGGTGATGCCTTTAAACCACCCTTAAGAGTAAATTAGTATCTGATTATGAGGGAACAAGCAATGAAGTTACAGGCTGGCCTGGAACTCATCAGAAAGCAATCAGAAAGCTAGGAAAAAGTGCTTTTGGGCAAGCTCAGGACACAAAGAGTTATTTTAGAGTAATTAACAGTGTTCCATCTCTAAAGTTTTGGGGTTTTTTTCTCTTATTTTTCCCCCACCAAGTCAATCAGCCCTCTGGTACACTGCCCTGGCCAATGGCTGCCCCAGCCTCTCAGGCTGTAGGGCTGCTCCTGGCCAGCCCTTGCAGGCTCCTGTGTTGCATAAACATTTAATAACTTCATTTCCAAACCCCTTTTCAGTAAGCAAGATGCTGGATGCACCAAAACCCCCGCACTGAGTGAAAAGCAAAAGCAGAGGCATCCTTTACTTGATGCAGCAATAACTAACGAGGGCTTCATCTTCCCATCAAGCATCTGCTATGCTGTAACAGGGCCCAGTTACCCCACACAGAGCAGCTACCCACACCCCCCAGCAGGCCATACCCAGCCCCCAAAAGGCGTGGGAAAATCCTCATTTGCTCATAGAATATTAATTGGAAAGAAGAAGATGTGTTTTGCAGACGCCAGCCTCAGAGCAGCTCTGGTTAGCAGACACGTATTAAACACCAGGGTCTCTGGATGATCAAGGTCTAAACGCCTGCAATAAATAATTTGAGTAGCTTTACTTTTTATGATTCCCCTCTCCCTGTTACTAATTGCAGGCTTTCCATTAACTTTAATTACAGCTACCAAGCATTCAGCAGTCATACAATATTTATCAATCCAGCCTCAATGACCCCTAGATCTTTTTCCTGCGATATGGCTCATTTTGTGCAGCACTGAGACCAAATAATGTGCCTTTTCAGTGTGAGGAATATGGGAGAAATCATTAAAAGACTGGGAAATGAGTAACCCAACAATAAACACGCTTAGGAAGTTCTCTGGAAGAACGAGCCAGCAAGTGTGCTGTGCTCCAAGCAATGCCACCTTGGGTCCTCCTCAAGTCCTTGCCCTGACAGTGAGATCTCTCCAACACAGAAGGCACTATTTAGCACGAATTGCCCTTTGTCTCATTATCTGCAGGCATTAATTAACTCTAACCCTGTTCTGCTCTGCTGCACCTCTCCATGTGGCTTGTGCCAGGACGGAGATCCCGTGGAGTCACAGCCCTGCCACCCAGAGAAGTGCTACCCACTCTATCGGCATTTGGAACCAAACATGTGTGACAGGGATGACAATCCCTGCCAGGAGGATGAGGGAAGCAGGCAGAGCATTTAAAGGCAGCTCCTGTGTGATCTCTCACCAGCTCTCCTCCTTAGCAGTGTTTGCACTTGGAGCAGGAGCTGCAACACCACTAAAGAGTCATTAACACGTGCTGTGGGTGAGACAGGCTCCATCAGCAGCATGATGGGAAATGAGTGGATATTCTGAGGATTATCCCACTTATTTCATCCTCTGAGAACCCCACGACAGGAGCGACTCGGGGCCACAGCCTCACCTCCCAAATCATAGAATCCCAGCCTGGGCTGGAAGGGACCCCAAGGGTCACAGAGCTCCAACCCCCCTGCCACAGGCAGGGACACCAACCTCAGGCCTGGAGCTACACAAGGTTGCCCAGGGCCCCAGCCAACCTGGCCTGGAACATCCCCAGGGATGGGGCACCCACCCCCTCTCTGGGCAGCCCCTTCCAGCCCCTCACCACTCTCTCTGCACAGAACTTCCCCCCAATCTCTCCTCTCACCCTTCCCTCCTCCAGCTTCACTCCATCCCCCTTGTCCTGCCAGTCTCTGCCCTTGAACAAGCTGATTCCCCTCCTGTGTCTCTGCTCCCTTCAGGCACTGGCAGGCTGCAATGAGGTCCCCCCACAGCCTTCTCTTCTCCAGGCTGACCCAGCCCAGCTCCCTCAGCCTCTCTCCAGAGGGGAGCTGCTCCAGCCCTCTGAGCATCTCCGTAGCTCCTCTGACCCCTCTCCAACAGCCCCACATCTTTCTTGTCCTGGGGCCCCAGCTCTGGACACAGGATCCAGCTGGGGGAGGGCAGAGCAGAGAGGGAGGATGCAGGATGCTGAGCACCCAAGTGAAGCACAGGGGCCCATCTCACACAACTTCTGCCCCCACTGGAAGCACCGGAGCTCACTGGGTTCCTCCCTCGTCAGTAAGACCCCCGGCTCATTTTCTTGCCCAGCACCTCCAGGAAACACCAGTTTCCAACAAACGCATCCCAAAGAAGAAACACTTGCCAGAGACCTTAAAGGATTGTTCCACATGTGGTAATGAGCACTGTAAATGATTCTCCTGGGGTGGTTTTTTCACACATAAGGGCATATATCACAGTTACGAGCTCTAATAGCCTTTAAAATGTTCTTATAGCAAGCAGTGGCTTTTTAATGGGAGGTGCTATATAAAAAAGAAAACATTTATGATGTACACAACCATTATTTTGCATAAAAGCTGATCTTTTTCATTTTAATTTATCCACTACAATTTGCCCACTATAATTTATTAATTTTTTCTTCTGTAGTCTTTTTTCTAGCCTACTGAAGAACTTTGTCCTCACTGAAATTACCACCACGCTCCCTTTAAATCAGCTGGTTAAATTCATTGTGTTCCATTATGGATCAAGACAGTGGTGTTAATCATATTTTCCAGCCTGAAGATAAATATAGTTACCACCCTCCCCTCCCCAAAAAAAAGCCCAAAGGCATGTAGAAAGCATGTGTGTAAGCTGCTGGGTTTGAAGTGGGAGACAGGGGGGAAATAAATAAATAAAAAAGAGAAGAATGCTGGAATCACAGGGAAAGCTCCACAAAAGAATTTTTGAGCTGAGCCTTGACCCAAAGCAGGCCTCAGAAGTGGGAGAAAACACACTCTTTCTTTTTTCATTCTTCAAGAAAAGTATGACTTTTACGTTCTCCTTAATAAAGAGACTTTTCTGCTGGAAATGCTGGATGCTGTGAGCAGCTTCTGGTGCTGATTGCAAGCAGCTCTCCAGAACCCCATTCACACCCAGAGAGGGCATGCTGCATCTCTGGGATATACATAAATTCTTGCTGTCACCTTTTGCTGCTAATTAAGCCTGGATTTTGCCTAAATGAACATGCTTTAAGGGTGCCAACGTGGTTTCAAAGTTCAAGTTCAAATGGTTTTGAAGAGCTGTGGGACAGGCTCAGCAGCACAAGTTGCTGGGATTTAAGGCTAGCTCACACCAGGCTAGCTACTGCTTGTTGCTGGTTATACCTTGATCGACACTGAGGGCTCACCTACCCCAGCTAGGTCGCAAAATAAACCCAGCTGGGGTGTTGGGTACATCAGACACTTCAGAGGGGATTCCCTGCCCTGCTGCCTGGAGGGGAACTTGGGCAGGGCATCAGCAGACACCCCACTCCCTGGGAAGTCACTGGGTTCTGGGGTTTAGAGCTGATTTTAAGCCAGGGGCCAAAGTGCTCATAGAGGAGTGGGCACAGAGAGTCTTTTATTGTGTGGAGTGCTGACTTTTGCTCACAGCTAAGCCTGCCTTGATGGTCTCCAGCCCTTTTGTGGGAGTTCAGGTGCTTTTCCTTACTTTAGCAGGGACAAGGCCAGCACAGTCACTCACATAAATAAGGAGCTCCCTGGTGAAAACAGGCATTTCCTCAGTGACCAAGCAGGCACAGCTCAAAGACAAGGGAAACATCCTTCCCTCATCATAAGTGATAACTTCTGAAAACATCCACGGCAGGTATGACAGTACTTTCTGCCTGAAGATTTACCCTAGGTAAGTAGGTTGGAGGCAGAAAGTGAAGGAGATTATACAAAGGGACAAACCTTATGGTAATTAAGATAATGGGCTTTAAGTATCTAATAAGGACACTCTAATTAGCTGCAGCTTCCTAATCATTAGGTACCCAGCAACCAGTGTGCTCAGGAACCAGCAGGGTGGAACCCCAGCTGTGGAAGAGGTTTGGTAGAGACCCTTTCTCAGGTTCTCATTTCCTGAGGCTGCTTGGCCTGATTTGCAGGAATATATTGTACTGGTCTTGCTCTCACAGCCAGCTAAGGGTTTTTTCCACCTGCAAAGCATGAAACTTGCTCTATTACAGTATTTAAATCAGGCAAGAAAACAGACCTGGTTGATGTAGTTGTTATTACTTCCTGAACTTTCCTTGCCCAGGGAAGGGGCATTAAGATATGTATCTTAAATAAACCCCTATAAAAACTGTCTCTGGTACAGAGCATGACAGCCAAGTGGACACGGTTCATAAACATTGGGGATGTATTAATCAAACCTGGGCTGTCTTCCCTCCAAACACACAGGTAAGCACATAAACCATGCTGGCAGCACCAACGTAAAAATGTATGATTTACTGGTTATTAATGGGGGTGAATTGCCCTGGTTAAGCTGACTGTTAAACACACAATAAATACGAGATGTGCTTTATAGAATCATAGACTGGGCTGGGAGGGACCCCAAGGGTCACATAGCTCCAACCCCCTGCCACAGGCAGGGACACCAACCTCAGGCCTGGAGCTACACAAGGTTGCCCAGGGCCCCATCCAACCTGGCCTTGAACACCCCCAGACACGGGGCACCCACCCCCTCTCTGGGCAGCCCCTTCCAGCCCCTCACCACTCTCTCTGCAAAGAACTTCCCCCCAATCTCTCCTCTCACCCTTCCCTCCTCCAGCTTCACCCCATCCCCCTTGTCCTGCCAGTCTCTGCCCTTGAACAAGCTGATTCCCCTCCTGTTCCTCTGCTCCCTTCAGGCACTGGCAGGCTGCAATGAGGTCCCCCCACAGCCTTCTCTTCTCCAGGCTGACCCAGCCCAGCTCCCTCAGCCTCTCTCCAGAGGGGAGCTGCTCCAGCCCTCTGAGCATCTCCGTGGCTCCTCTGACCCCTCTCCAACAGCCCCACATCTCTCTTGTGTTGGGCCCCAGCTCTGGACACAGGATCCAGCTGGGGCCTCCCCAGGGCAGAGCAGAGAGGGACAATCCCCTCCCTGTCCCTGCTGCCACCCCTCTGCTGATGGAACCCAGGATCCCATCACCCTTCCCAGCTGCAAAAGCCACTGCTGCCTCATGTGAAGCTTCCTCTACCATACCCAGTTGCAATACCAGCTGGGTGTGGGAACTGTACATGTGCATATATGTAGCTGGTGAATTAAAGATTGCATCCCAGATCAGTGCCATTTGTATAAGGACAAGAATAGCACTGCCAAATGGGTATATCAGGGAGAAAACCCATCAGGAATTATTGAAAGTCAGGGTGCCTCCTCCAGCTAAGAAAAGTTATTAGTCTGACAAATGTCAAGTGCTAATCTAGAACTAACAGGATTGGATTTTATGAATTGTTTTCATAAATATTCCAAAACGTCTTCAGAGAGACACCGCCTGTTCTTTCATATCTTTTGAACTCATACAAATAATTTAGCATAGGGTATCAGTAATTCATTCCTATAATTTAGATTTAGGCAGGGCAATGGTGTTGCACTTGTTTGTGTGTTCCACCACAGCGTCTAGAGCTCTCTGCTTGCCACGGCTTGTGGGAGGCGAGCGAAGTGGGGGCAGTCAAAGTACTGCTGCAAGGAACCCCCTGCCTTAGCTAATGCACATCAGACTGGGTTATTCTATCTCTGCTTAGGGCTGTCGCTTCAGAAGATGCATTGCCTGCTTTGCTGTGGTGTAGGCGTGCTGGGGAGGGGAGTGCAGGGTTTCCCATGCCGTTCATACAAGCTGCCTGCTCTCAACAAGTGACTTCTCTCTCTCTCTCTCTGTCTCTCTCTTCCCTTTTCCTCCTTCCACTGATTCCATCAATAAAATAAAGTTCGGAGGTGAGTTTGGAAAGATATGAAAAGAGCCTCAGAAGGCAGAGGAGGGGGAAGCAAGAGGCCAGGACTCCTTTATTTATTTGATGATTTGGTTTGTTCCTGCTTTCAGCTGAGATGGAGTTAATGTTCTCCCAGCAGCCAGCATCCTGCTGTGGTTTGCAGTCAGGGTGAGAATGATGCTGGGGACACGCTGATGCCCAGTTGCTGCTGGGAGCTGAGGTGCCCACACTGAGCCAGGGACTCTTCAGCTCCCCACACCCTGCCAGGGGCACAAGGAGCCGGGAGAGCGCGGCCGGGACGGCTGCCCCAGGGGATGTTCCATCCCATGGCACGTTGGGCTCCCTGCACAGGGAGCTGGGGGCTGGGAGGGGGCACTGCTCCAAAACAGGCTGGGCATGGGGCTCCCTGCACAGGGAGCTGGGGGCTGGGAGGGGGCACTGCTCCAAAATAGGCTGGGCATGGGGCTCCCTGCACAGGGAGCTGGGGGCTGGGAGGGGGCACTGCTCCAGAACAGGCTGGGCATGGGGCTCCCTGCACAGGGAGCTGGGGGCTGGGAGGGGGCACTGCTCCAAAACAGGCTGGGCATGGGGCTCCCTGCACAGGGAGCTGGGGGCTGGGAGGGGGCACTGCTCCAGAACAGGCTGGGCATGGGGCTCCCTGCACAGGGAGCTGGGGGCTGGGAGGGGGCACTGCTCTGAAACAGGCTGGGTGTTGAGCTGCTGTAGTGTCCTTCTGCATGGGCTGAGCAGCCACCCCTGTGCCTCACTTGTACTATAATAATAATTATTATTATTGCTATTATTACTATCACTATGATTACTATTATTATTACTACTACTACTATTATTATCATAATATTCCTTCTTTTGACCTATTAAACCATCTTTATGTCAACTGTCAAGTTTCTCCCATTCTCCTCCCCATCCCCTGGGGGAGCAGGCAGCTGTGTGGTGCTCAGTTACCACCCGGGGTGACACCATCACAGCTCCTAAGATCATATTTGAGGGACCTAAAAAAGCTGTTTCCCAGCTGCCCCTGGGGTGCAGGGAAAGAGCCTGGAGGAACCTGCCTGCCTGGCCTTGTGCCACCCTTCCTGAATCCCATCCTTTCAGTAAGACTTGTCGATCTTTTTCAAAGCTCCTGTGTATAGAAAGCAGCTCTGAGTGTGGAAAGCATCTGACAGGAGCTCATCTCTTAGTGGGAGGGGAAAAGCTCCTGTCTTAGAGTACCATTCCTCAATCACTTCTTGCATCCTTATGAAAGAAGCCTTAGGTACTCCGGAGCGAGGTGTTTCAGCAGTGAATCAGATAGTACTGACCTGAATTTATCCCTGATTTCAACAGGATCTGGAGTGTCAGCTGAGCACTGCATCCCAGCTCTCCATCAGCCTGGAGGCGGCAGCGCGATGCTGCTGTGGTGTAATGGCCTTTGTCATCGGCTCTGGCGTGCTGTCCAGCAGCTCGTTCCCCTCTTACACCTGTCAGAGAGCAGGAGAGAACCAAGCATTCTACCCACAGCAGATCAGCTGGTGTTTTCTAAGGGGAAGAGCCTGTTATTTTATAGCAGGAGCTGCTGCAAAGCCAGTTTGGCTTCTCCCTGTTTAATTGTGCGGGCGTGAGATGCACAGTGGGACTGACCCACTCCCATTGTTGTCAGCAGAGGTGGCTTCTGCCACTTCTCTCTCCCTCATCATAGAAGAAAAACCACACTCCTAACGACATACACGTGCTGAAAGTTCAAACCCCACGCTTTAGAAATGGGAAGACACCACAGCAAGAACCCCTTCAACAACTGAGGAATCTTTGCTAAAATTCAATCATGTGAGGAATCACTGTGCCTGCATAGCAGCTTTCTGATGCACACCCAGACCCTGGAGCATACCCAGACCCCAGTGCACACCCAGACCCTGATGAACACTCAGACTCTGATGCACATCCAGACCCCGATGCACACCCAGACCCTGGAGCACACCCAGAGTCTGACGCATATCCAGAGCCTGATGTACACCCAGCCCTGATGCATATTGAGACCCTGATGCACGTCCAGCCCTGATGCACGTCCAGCCCTGATGCACGTCCAGCCCCAATGCACATCCAGCTCTGATGCACATCCAGCCCTGATGCACACCCAGACCCTGGTGCAAACACAAAGAGGTACTTTTCTGAGCTCCTCTGCCTGCATCCCTGGTGCACAGGGACCTTCCCTTTGGCTCATCCCAAAACCGAGCCCTGAGCCAGCAGGGTTTGAGTCCTTGCTGGTCCTCTAAGGCCTTTCCTGATGACATGGACACAAAATCCTTTCTGCAAGACAAAACTAGACATAATTTCCCTACCTGGAGGAGATAGGACCAGCATCCTACTGTGTCTCAAAGCCTCACATCCCACAGATTATTTTTCTAGTTCCTAAAGGTTTGTCCTTTCTGGTTTCCCCATGAGAACACAGAGCTTTAAATCAGTTTAACTTAAAATGCAGCCACGATATGACAGGTTAGTACTTTCATTAATTATATTGGCTCAAATTCACTTTTATAGCTTTGACCCTTGAGTCCTAACGTAGCATCCCTGCACCACCTCCACACTTAAACATTAATACCCTGGCCAGCGTGTCAGGAGAGGGAGGGCTTGGCATTTTGGTATCATTACAGCTAGTTTATTTTCCAGGTGAAAACACCAGCACCTGCTCAATGTGTGGGAGTTACCTTCACACCATGGGAGAGATGGCCACCAGTATCCAAATTATCCCAAGAACCCTGAATATTTGCTGCTGTCAGCTGAACACACACAACAAGATTGGCATTGGAAAGGGATGTGCTTGGCAGCTCAAACCTCTTGTCTGGCTTTGGCTCCTCTGGGTTTAGAGAGCAACTGAAGGGATAAAAACTGGGAATACCCCTGTGAGAGTACAGGTGGTTTTCATTTTCCCATGTTGCTTGCTGTTTTTTCTTCCCCCACAGTTGCCCACTGTTAGATCTCAGAGACATGGGAAAAAAAAACAAAAAAGAAAGGTCTAGGCCAATCAGAATAATCTTCAGTCTTAACTTCCCAACTAAGTGATGCTGAAGAGCAGCTTTTCCTGGAGCTGCACTCTCCCCTCTCCCCTGCTCTGCCACACACAGGCAGACAGCTTCACTGATGCAGAGCTTTCCCTATGAAAACTCTGATTTTCACAGAATCACACAGCTGGAAAAGCCCTTTAAGCCCATCGAGTCCAACCGTCCCTGTGCTGTGCTGACCCAGAGCCCTGAGCACCTCATCTCCCCTCTGTTAAACACCGCCAGGGCTGGGGACTCAGCCCCCTCCCTGGGCAGCCTGTGCCACAGCCCCACAACTCTGCCAGGGAAGAACTTTGCCCTCCCAGCTGAGCTGCCCCTGCCCTGGGGCAGCTTGAGCCCATTGCCCCTTGTCCCATCTCCTGTCCCCTGGCTGCAGAGACCATCCCCCACCTCTCTGCACCCTCCTGGCAGGGCAGGGGAGGCAGGTCTCCCCTCAGCCTCCTCTTTGAACTAACCAGCTTCCTCCTCCCTCCACAAAAGTTCAGCCAAACAATGCCAGGTCACGTCTCCATTTCTGGGTCAGCTCTCAAGCACCAGCTAATCAATCCACGGTGGTTTTTCTACCTGCACCCAAGACCTTAACCCCACACAGCAGCACGCACAGTGGAGTATTTCCCAAGCCATCCTTCAATCTCCTCCTGCATAAGACCCATTTCCTCCCAAAGCGTTCACTTTGGAGGGACTGAAGCTGCAGAGAGCTCCTGCTGCTGGGGATATCACTGCTGTCTGTCACAGCAGAGCCCTGTCCAGGGAAATCTCTCTCTGTCCCCCAGACGCCGGCGAGGCGTGTGCGGGATGCGCGGGTTCTGGGTCTCAGGGAAGCAGGGTGAGTGCCAGCTGGGGAAGTGGTTTGTATACATCTCTGGCTTTGAATGATGAGTGTAAAGTACTTCACCTCCTCAGGAAGGGCAGGGAAGAAATCAAGAGCTGAACACCATCTCCATGGCAAGCAATTTGTAGTGCAATTACCAGACAGGGGTGTCTCTGTCACCGGGAGCCAGTGGATTGCAGAGCTTTAATTCACCAGCTGCTGGAGGCAGGGCACTGTATTACCACTGACAACCACGGGTTCCTTTCACACCCTGCAGCAAATTAAAGAGCCCACCTTTGCCCACGTGCCTTTCTTCACCCAAGGCCCCTCTGCAGGTAAGAATTAGGGCAGGTTGGAGAGCTGGGCAGGGAGACACCACGTGAAATTCAACAACAGCAAGTGGAGAGTCTGGCCCCTGGGGAGGAACAACTGCTGGAATCAGGACAGGCTGGGGGGGAGCTGCTGGAGAGGAGCTCTGTGGAGAAGGACCTGGGGGTGCTGGGGGGTGACAGGGTGGCCATGAGCCAGCAGTGTGCCCTGGGGCTGAGAGAGACAATGGGATCCTGGGGGCATCAGGAGGAGTGTGGGCAGCAGGTCACAGGAGGGGATCCTCCCCCTCTGCTCTGCCCTGCTCAGGCCCCACCTGGAGTGTTGTGTCCAGTGCTGGGCTCCCTGGGATCAAACAGCCAGGGATCTCCTGGAGAGAGTCCAGAGGAGGCTGAGGAGATGATGAAGGGCCTGGAACATCTCCCCTGTGAGGAAAGGCTGAGAGAGCTGGGGCTGTTCAGCCTGGAGAGAAGCAGACTGAGGGGGGACTTTATGAATGCCTCTCAATATCTGAAGGATGGGCTGCAGGGGGAATCAGCCAGCCCCTTCTCAGTGTCTGTGGGGACAGGACAAGGGGTGATGGCTGCAAGTTGGAGCACAGGAAGTTCCACACCAACATGGGGAAGAACTTTTCCCCAGTGAGGGGCACCAGCCTCTCTCCATAGGGTTGCTGCTCCAGCCTCTCTCCATAGGGTTGCTGCTCCAGCCTCTCTCCATAGGGTTGCTGCTCCAGCCTCTGCTCCTTAATGCTGGGAGTGAACAGGGGCTTGCTTTACCTTTTCTGAACTGCTCAACAAGCCCCACCCAGAAGAAGCCCTATGAAATCATTAAGGCTTTGCTATATAATTGGTGCATTAAAGCCCTAAACCCACTCTGCTGTTACCTGGAGCTTGGTGGGGAAACTCATAAAGAGTCTCTGCCAGGTTATTTTTCCTGTGCTGTCAGCACATTGCTAGTTAATGACTTCTAGAGTAGGTCAACTGAAAAGTGGTTTCCTTCACACTTATATGTTACTATCAAGCTTTTATTTCCTTTGTCAGCTGTTATTTCTAAACCGTGGGAGCTGTGGACATGGGGGTTTTTTATTTATTGTGAAAAATTACTGTTTTTCCCTCCCAATGCAGCTGGTTTTCAGAAGTTATCCTTTTTTTTTAGGGCTGCACTGTCCTATCGTACATCTCAAACACGGTAGCAAAGGAAAGCTGCTTTCTAATTACAAACCCAGTATATCCTGGCTTTTCTTTTGCCAGCTTTCATTAAAAGGGCTTTTTTTTTTCTCAGATACATGAACCTGAAAACATGCTGTTGTGTGAGCAGCCTTGCCAGGGGAATGGCTAATGTTCTGTGAATTATACCCCAAAAAATACTGCTCCCATGGGGGCTGGCAGTGATGGTGGTGAGAGGCCAGCTGGCAGCACCAGCCCCACCAGCATCCCACATGTTCTGAGGTCAGCATGCTGGATACAGGCTCTGTGGGGTCAGCCACCTTCACTAGGGGGGGAAAAGCAGTAAAAACCAAACTTATCTCTCATCAAGTCACCGTGGCAACGTGCTGAGGAAAGGAAAATGTTCTATTTCATCCTGTCCTCAGCCTAAAGCAAAGCTTTCTTTGTATCTCAGTCCCAATAATCCATCTCTCACTTCGGGCTCCAGCAGGACCTGGTTTGGGCTCCACCATCATCAGGCCAGGGTGAAGCAGAGACATGGGTAAAGCATCAGGAGCAGAGGTTACACACCCCCAAGGCAAATTACCAGGACTACACCTCCAAAGGTGGTAAGAGGCCCTCCCCCAGCTGGATCCTGTGTCCAGAGCTGGGGCCCAACACAAGGAAGATGTGGGGCTGTTGGAGAGGGGTCAGAGGAGCCACGGAGATGCTCAGAGGGCTGGAGCAGCTCCCCTCTGGAGAGAGGCTGAGGGAGCTGGGCTGGGTCAGCCTGGAGAAGAGAAGGCTCTGGGGGGACCTCATTGCAGCCTGCCAGTCCCTGAAGGGAGCAAAGACACAGGAGGGGAATCAGCTTGTTCAAGGGGGGAGACTGGCAGGACAAGGGGGATGGAGTGAAGCTGAAGGAAGGAAGGTTTAGATTGGATATTAGGGGGAAGTTCTTTGCAGAGAGAGTGGTGAGGGGCTGGAAGGGGCTGCCCAGAGAGGGGGTGGGTGCCCCGTGTCTGGGGGTGTTCAGGGCCAGGTTGGATGGGGCCCTGGGCAACCTTGTGTAGCTCCAGGCCTGAGGTTGGTGTCCCTGCCACTCTGTGACCCTTGGGGGCCTTTCCAACCCATGCCATTCTATGATTCTATGAAAGGGAGAGCACATGGCACTGATCCCTTCCAACATGCTGGCTAAAAACCTTCTCCATGGCTTCCATGACTTCTTTTCTCACTGGAAACAAGCAAGAGCCTGATCTGACAGCAAACCACAGCCCATACCACCAGCTCTGCTGCTCTCCCAATGGCAATATTAGCAACCCAAGTTCTGCTTCTAAAATAGCTCTATAAAAGCCATGGCTGAAGCTGCTCTCACATACTGTCATCACAGCAGCCTTGAAGGGAAATGGCCCAAACAAGCTGTACACTGTCCCAGAAAGCAATCCACACAGGGCTTCGTTTCCCCTCAAGGAACCTGAACTAAACTGCAATGAACTTCCAATGAAACTTTCATAGTTATGTATGTTCTATGTGTAAGTGATGGCAGGGTTGGGATCTCTGCCCATCCTTTTAAAAGCAGAGACCTGAATACTGCATGGCAGGTAGGGATTGAACAGTCATCTTCTCTAGGAGGAAGATGGAGCTGCACTTTCACACTCCTTTAGTTTCTTAGTCATTAGATTTACAATCAGCTCCTCACTAGCTCATGAATATTAGAAGAATATGACAGTGAAATATATTGTAATTGAAAGCATATTAATTAGGGTTCATCTCAAATTCTACGGGGCTCTGTAATATCATCTGAAAAAGAGTCATTATACAAAGCTGGAAAGTCATGCTTTATTCAGGACACTGTTATCTTTTTAAGCAGATGTGAAGTTATTAATTTAAAGCAGTAAAACAGTTCAAAACCTGCATCCTTCATTGTTTCAGATATTAGGGAAAGCTGTTACTCACTTAAGCAATGGAGATTTCACTTGACTGATTTCCTTGCCAGCCAACAGGAGCTGTGGGCTCGGTGTGATTACAACTTTCCTCCCAACAAATCAGTGCAGAGAGCAGGACCTGTGAATTCTCTCTCCAGCTGCCACCCTACAGGGGGGGATGGGTGCCCCATGCCCCCATCTCCCGTAGCACCCCTGGCCCCTTTTATTCCAGCCCAGCCAGTTTGTCACTCCAGCACCAGCCCACACTCACAGCAAACCAGCACTGCTGGAGAAGCTGCACAATTCATTCCTTCTGGTTCTCTTTGCTCACACATGCCTGTTTCAATGCTCTCAGGATCACCCAGCCTAGCACAGCAGCAAGCTGCAGGTGTCCTTGTTTCCCAGCCTGGTAGCAATACCTGGGCAGCCTGTGCCACAGCCCCACAACTCTGCCAGGGAAGAACTTTGCCCTCCCAGCTGAGCTGACCCTGCCCTGGGGCAGCTTGAGCCCATTGCCCCCTGTCCCATCTCCTGTCCCCTGGCTGCAGAGACCATCCCCCACCTCTCTGCACCCTCCTGGCAGGGCAGGGGAGGTGGATGGGGAGAAGGTCTCCCCTCAGCCTCCTCTTCTCCAGGCTCAACACCCCCAGCTCCCTCAGCTGCTCCTCAGAGGATTTGCCCTCCAGCCCCTTCCCCAGCCTGGTTGCCCTTCTCTGGACTCGCTCCAGGACCTCAGTGTCCTTCTGATGGTGAGGAGCCCAGAACTGGACCCAGCACTGGTGCAGCCTCCCCAGTGCCCAGCACAGGGGCACAATTACTTCCCTAGACCTACTGAGTTAAGAACACTTTGAAAAGCTTATTTATGAATAAACCTTTTTCCAATTTAGCATCTGCAAATGAAGAGAAGTCAATAACCTCACTGGACAAGCTCTCCCCGTTCTGAGGGGTGCATTGATCCCTGAGATCCATGAACAGGGTGCCAGTCTGAGCATGCAGACTTGTTTCCTGTGTCTCCCTACCAAAAGGATAGCATACATCAAAACCCAACTCACCTTTTTGCAGCTACTGCAGGGTCTGCTGCTCACCCTCCCTGGGTCTCACAGGCCAGCAGGCAGGAGTAAATTCTACTGCAAAATCACCCAAGTTTAGACAACGCTCAGCCAATGTCACCACGACTTGCAGGGCTTTGTCTGCTTCTCTGCTCTGATTTGACAGGAAATAAAAGGGTTGGATTTTGTTGAAAATGTCTTATCTTTAAACCTTTATTAGCTAGCATTACTGCAGATCTGTTCTTGAAATTCTGGATGTAACAATTAGCAGCAGAAATATACCCATTCTACAGGGAACCTCACACTGACCCACGTTGGGATGAAGGTGTTTTCTGCCACACACAGGCTGCAGAATTCCCTTCAGTGTTAGTTCTGGTTCTGTTCATGGAACCACCATGAATTAGTGGCCTATCAACTGAATAAATAAGGCTGGGCTCACTAGTCTGTGAATAAATAACACAGTCTACAGTAGCATCATCATCATCACCATCCCAGTTTTGGTGCAGTCTATGAAGTGCTGTCAGGGTTGAAAGAGCCTGGAAACACTGCAATTGTTTGAGTTGTTCCCTCTGTTCCCCCACCCTAAGTAGTTCCAAACCCCAACAAAATTTGCAGGAGGGTGTGTGAGACCCTACAGCTTACTTCACCAAACTCCAGGCATGGCTTTCCTTGCTGATTTCTGTCCAGCTGTACTTTGGTCCTTCTGCAAACCATTTGGGCTTCAGATTAAAGAAGCCTGTGAAGACAGGCAAATAGGAAAGTAACAGGGTGGAGTGCTACTGAGCTAAGGCTACCTGTGTCCCTGTACACCCATGTGCACCTCTGCAGTTCAGGTGAGGCCAGGACACAGTGGGACAGCACAGCCCAGGCCAACAAGACAAACATCACTGGATTCCAGCAGTTTTCTAGGGGTCCAGTAGAAAATGGGACCCCAAAACCTTCCTGGATGGAGGTAGTAGAAGTTTGTTGGGAAAAAACCCACACTAGTCAGCAAGGATGAGTTTGAGATACCATGGAGCAAGACCCTCATGTACCAGACATGAAGCTAAACCAGTGCTGGGACACTGCACCTGCTGCAGCCACAGCCAGACTCAGCCCAGACCCAGCTGGTGGCACTGGTGAGGCTCCAGCCTTATTCATTTCCATCCCTTCCGAGGATAAACCCCTTCAGCAAAGTTATCCTCAGATGAAAACATGAATGAGCCTGTCCCTCCAAGGACCCCTCCATTTCTACCAGCTAGCTCACATCCCAAACCCATCCAGCTCTGCTGCACACCCAGTTTGACTGCTGTTCCCAGGCACACAGCAGAGAGGCAACCAGGCAGAGAATCCCACCACAGCCAGGTCACGATTCCTTCAGTTCCTCCTCTGGATCTGAACAGTGATTCAACCTGCTTCGCTTCCTTGCTTTTACCTGTAAATGTTTGCCTTCCAAATAATTTATTGCTTGCATGAAAAAGGGTCAAAATACTAACTCACTGTTGAGAAATAATAGCCTCGTAGATAGTGCTTAAGTAATTCTAATTAAAGCAGAGAAACTGGGAAAGCGTCTTAAAACCCCATCAGGATTCTTATATTCTACTATATAGATATAATTACTACCCACTTAAACATACCCTGAAAGTAATGATCAAGTCTTAAATGAGCAAAGTTAAAGTTCAATTAAATCTGATGAAGGGAAAGCTGAAAACCAGCCAACTTATTAAAATGCGTGTAATTTGACAGCACACACTATCTAGATGTGCTGTGTGGAGTCAGCTGATGTTAATGGTAACAACGATGCTGTCTCATCTGAGCTCTGCCAGACTCTGGTGTCCCCAGTGCTGGAGGCAGGGAGCAAGCCAGCCATGAGCCAGGGAGAGGAGGAGCACAGGGCTGCGACAGCAGATGGGATGCGGCACAGTAACTTCTGGACACCCACTGAAGTACTGACCCTGCATTCTTTTCCCTTCAGTCTCCACTGAGCACAAGCAGCTCTGGGACACCAAGAGCTGGACCCTGCCTTGGTTGGGCTCAAAGATCTTCACACAGAGTCACCAGGCTGGAAAAGCCCTTTGGGCCCATCGAGTCCAACCGTCCCCATCCTGTGCTGACCCAGAGCCCTGAGCACCTCATCTCCCCTCTGGTAAACACCCCCAGGGCTGGGGACTCAGCCCCCTCCCTGGGCAGCCTGTGCCACAGCCCCACAACTCTGCCAGGGAAGAACTTTGCCCTCCCAGCTGAGCTGACCCTGCCCTGGGGCAGCTTGAGCCCATTGCCCCTTGTCCCATCTCCTGTCCCCTGGCTGCAGAGACCATCCCCCACCTCTCTGCACCCTCCTGGCAGGGCAAGGGAGGTGGATGGGGAGAAGGTCTCCCCTCAGCCTCCTCTTCTCCAGGCTGAACACCCCCAGCTCCCTCAGCTGCTCCTCAGAGGATTTGCCCTCCAGCCCCTAAGGTTTTCCCACCTTTCTCCCATGGGATTAAGGAGAATCCCATGATTCTCTTGCCACCATTGAAACTCTTGAGACACATCTCTGACAGTACACAGACATGCCCTGAGGAAAGATGCAATTGCAAGACTGACCTCAGCAATTAAATGAGGCTGACTTCTCTGCCCAGGTGCCAAACAGTGCTCTGGGCCATTTGGTGAGACCCAGTAAAATAAAACCGTTGCCAAATATGCACAATGATGAGAACAGCAATCTTAAAGCCACATCTGTTTCCTTCTGTTCCTCTCTTTGTCTGCAGGATGTGTACCTGTTGTGTAGAATCACTGCAGCAAGCTGGAAATGATGTATGAAATGAAACCCCCTTGTTCAGCCACTGCAGAGGGAAATTGCAGGCCAGGCTCCTCAGTCACTTTTGAACTGTGCTATTTGCTCTGTTATTGAGCACAGCCATACTAAGAAAGGCCACCAAACATGCACACAGACCCCCCCAGAAAACCCACTGAGTCTGTACGTGCTGCCCACAGCAGCACTGCTCAGCAAGGAAACCCATGCCAGCGCTTAGAGGGGTGCTAATCTGAAGGGAACCTTTGCTGTGACAAGATTGTAAGCAAATTATCTGCCTGCTGTTGTGTCTGTGAGAATTCTGTAGCCATTTGACCCAGCTGACCACTGAGAGATACACAGCACATCTGTTTCTATCCTGACTCCTTGCCTTGAACCAACGTGCATCCTTTGCATACCTCATCTCCATCCAAAAGAGAATTAAACCCACAGCTCTCAGGCTTGGGTTAAGATTTGTTTCCTCTTGCTCTTCCAAGTCCTCAAGGGTTTCCACGTTTTCTGTTTTCAGTGATTCCCCTTGGTGTAACTGCAGAAACTGGGAGAACAGAGTACAGCAAGTTGGGCCACCATTTCCTGTGATGTTCTGCTGGAGACATGAGCATCACAGTGCAGAGCTTCTGGTTCCTTTCAAATAGCAACGTCTCCCAGTTTACATAACTGGTATTTCCTTTCCTGAAGGCAGAGATTTAAGTCAGATTACTTCATGGTAGAAACGAGGTGGAGGGGCACAACACCAAGTCCTGTGCTAAGGGGATACCCTGGGGGACTGCAAATGCCAACAAGGCAAAGCAGTGCCTGGACTGGACGCTGGAGAGGCTGGTCCAGTTCTGGGCTCCTCACCATCAGAAGGACACTGAGGTCCTGGAGCGAGTCCAGAGAAGGGCAACCAGGCTGGGGAAGGGGCTGGAGGGCAAATCCTCTGAGGAGCAGCTGAGGGAGCTGGGGGTGTTGAGCCTGGAGAAGAGGAGGCTGAGGGGAGACCTTCTCCCCATCCACCTCCCCTGCCCTGCCAGGAGGGTGCAGAGAGGTGGGGGATGGTCTCTGCAGCCAGGGGACAGGAGATGGGACAAGGGGCAATAGGCTCATGTTTGTTAATGAAGTACACATTTTTAAGACCCCAATTAGGAAGCCCTTAAGGCAGTCTGAAAGCAGAAGCACCCCCAAATCCCCATGAACGGGAGCCACCCCGTGCACACAGAGGGGGTGTGGGTGCTCAAGTGTATTCTTACAGCCCCAGAACGTCTGTGATCTCATGTCTGCCACACACCACATCCACACCCCAAACTCCATCTACTCATAAGGCTTTCCTCAGAGGAGAGAGGATTAAATGCAGTTTCATTACAGTCAGGGTTTTGCCCCTCAGTTCTCAGACTAAACAACATTTCTGTCTCTAAAGACACACCGTTTAAATGAATGGAAGCAATTAGGAAGAGCCAGGCTAATCTCTGCTAATGAGGCTATCTGATCAGGGCATTATGCAGCCCGTAAATCTCAGCTTTAGTTTGGTTTTACATTTTGGTCAACGGTGGAGAAGTTAATAAAGGCAACTGTGAGTTACCTCAGTGAGCTTCTGAACTCTGTCCCTGTGTCAGATAAAGGGGCTTTTCTGCTTTTATTTGCTAATTACACATGAATGCAAACTCTGTTTGTGCCCGAGCCAACCATCCAGTGAAGTGCTGCTCCCATTTTCAACATTATCTATCATATATCCCAGGGAAAAGCTCGCTGACATGGGAGCATGAAGGGGAACGGGCTCTGCAGAGCTCAGCATCACCCTGCACGGGCTCCAGAGCCCCCCTGGGAGGAGCTTGAGGGGTTAATGGACATCTCAGAGCTGGGCTGACACCGTTCCCCCCCCCCCAGCAAAACTTCCCTCACCTACAGAAATCCTGAGGAATTACAGCTTCACCCTGCTGGCTTTCTTCAGATCTGGGGTTTATTCCTTATTAGCTGCAGCCTGTTTGCTGAACTTCAGGGAACCTCAGGATTTTAACAACTATTTCTGATATTAACAACCCTCCTTTTGAGCTCTTGTCCTTTTGTTCCAGATCTGCTCCCTCCCATTTCTCTTGGAGAACAGTTACTGCTGCTACAGCACCGACTGTATTTCACTTCCCCCTGTCTTTCCCTCTCTGTAATTAATTTACCCAATGCACTGCCACTTCATAATTAATCAATTAGGGGGAAAGGCTTGCCTGTTAATTCAAACACGCTGGGACAGTCGATACACACTCTCTTCTGCAGTTAGTGCTCCAGGGACTGGCATACCTACACAGGGCTCTGTGCAGAGGCTTCCGTGATGGGAGGTGGCTGGGGTTTGCTCCCAGGCTTCCCAGGGACTATTCTCCCTTTCCCATGTGGATTCCTCTCACAAAGCAGGATGCAGCACTGATCAAACTGGCTGTGTCCAAATCCCCTCATTTCACAGCAGCAGAAGGAGCTATCAGTGGGTTTCTGATTGCAAACCACTGCTGCCTGGAAGAAGCTGGTTCCTCCAGACACCCCGCAGCCAGGCATCTCTTGCAGTGCTTGCACAGCTCTCCTGAGAGCATCTCCCACCTTTGCTGGCTCTGGATAACAAAACCTCACTGGGGACAAGCTCTCAATAGACCACAGCAAGAAACCTTCCTCATTTCAGCCTTCCACAGTGTGCTTCCACTCCAAAAGAAAGGCATTTTGGTTCCCCTCAGTATATTCCCTCTGCTTAATGAATAACTGAATATTCCTACTACCCACATAAATAGTTAATCCTCTGCAAAGCTCCCTAAGTCCTTAGAGTCTGGAATATTGGTGTCAGTGACCTGCACTGGCTAACTATGGCTGATGCAAGAAATGGAGGGGCTTATTGCTTCTCTGGAATGAGACTGGACCATCTTCATGTTTTCATTCAGCCAGAACAACCAGAGGATCTCCACGACCCACTTCCTATGTTCTTCAAAAGAAAAAAACCTCAACAGCTGCATTCCCTCCCTCCCTCCCTCCCTCCCTCCCTCCCTCCCTCCCTCCCTCCTTCCTTCCTTCCTTCCTTCCTTCCTTCCTTCCTTCCTTCCTTCCTTCCTTCCTTCCTTCCTTCCTTCCTTCCTTCCTTCCTTCCTTCCTTCCTTCCTTCCTTCCTTCCTTCCTTCCCAACTTCCCAACTTCCCAACTTCCCAACTTCCCAACTTCCTTCCCAACTTCCTTCAATTCCCTTCCCTCCCTTTCCCTCCTTCCTTTCTTTCCCTTCCCTCCTTCCCTCCCTACCTCCTGGTTTCACACTGGGTTTTGGGAAGACCCAGAGGCAGAAGCTACTTTGGGTGCCCCAACCCTGCTGCTCCCCAAGTTTGCCCTTGCAAATGGCATCTGTGCCAGGCACATCTCTGCTTGTGTGCTTGGCCAGGCAGGGGGGCTGAAGCAGGGCTGCAGAGCCATGTGAAGGAAGGGGCAGGCAGGATCCTGCCTCTCCTTGCTCCTGCCCCTCTCTGAACCTGAGTATCTGGGAGCACAGCGCTGCCATGGTGCTGACCCAGCGCTCAGCACCACCAGCCACATGAGAAAACCCCTTTGGCTGGTGAAAAGCAGCCTGGGCTGAAGGAGCCCAGAGGGGAACACAGGCTCAAGCTGGTTATTCCACCTCCAGTGGGCTGTTGAAGTGCTCAGCCCCAGAGCTACTGTGGGACACGTTGGTATGAAGTGGTGCTTTTCAGCATTCAGTCCCCTCTGCCCTCAGTGTGGTGGAGGAACCCTCTCTCCAGAGAGGATGCTCAGACTGGCCCCTGGGACAGTGCTCAGGAGAGACTCACCAGCAGGGTTTAATAGTAACCTCTAATGTCATTAACTCACTGGTTGGCTTTAATGGTTTAATAGCTGGAATATTACTATAGGAGAGCACTTTCAGGGAAGGAAGGCAGAGCTGCAAATCAAATCACAGCACAGGAAAACAGCTTCAGGGAGGTGGCTCCCCACAGCCCCCCGGATTCCTGCAGAGTCACCAGTGCAGCCATGGTCACAGAATAGCATCCCTGGGGACATACAGCATCCTTGGGGATGTCCAGCATCCTTGGGGATGTATAGAATCACAGAATCACAGAATTGTAGGGGTTGGAAGGGACCTCAAGAGATCATCGGGTCCAACCCCCCTGCCAAAGCAGCTCCCCAGCTCATATTGCACAGCATCCCTGGGTGCTGGGACAGGCTGCCCAGGGGTGTGGAGTCTCCTTCTCTGGAGAGATTCCAGCCCCGTCTGGACACCGACCTGTGTGCCCTGTCCTAGGGACCCTGCTTTGGCAGGGGGTGGGACCCCATGGGCTCTGGACGCCCCTGCCAACCCCTACAGCTCTGTGATTCTGTGATTCTGGGGATGTCCAGCACCCCTGGGGACGTACAGCTCATGTTCACCCCAGGCAGCCAAAACACACAACAAAGGTTGGCAATAATATCTCATTTATGGTCAGTCCTTAAACACTAAGAGACATTTCCAGGACGCTGGGTGCTGCCTTTCTGCACAGCCACACTTCCCTGCTAAAAGACTAGCTCAGAAACAAATGGGAAGCACTGTTTTCCTGCCCCTAAGCCAAGGCCTGCCATCCCCTCCCAGAGATGCTGGCTGGACCAAGCAAAGCTCACACTGAGCATGTTGGCACTTATTTTCCCTGCTTTTAATAAACCTGCATCTTCCCCCAAACACATTGAGCCCCGAGCCAGCAGTCAATATGTAATTACTGCCAAAGAAAAGAGCATTTTTATGATGACAACAAAAAAAGGAATAAAAATCAAAGTGTGATTTTGAGGCCAGTTAAAGGGATACAGGAATTCTATCAGCAGGGATCTTTAGATGTTTTTTAAGTCCCTCCTAATAAAATACAGCAGCTTGAAATTGTTTGTCAGGACAGGAAAGCATTTATTTCATTGTCTTGGTGCTGGAAACTCATCTATCTGTGAGAGCCCAGCACCATGCTTTCCTCCTCAATAGCCACAATCGATCAGAAATGATAAAATTATCTTTGATATATAAATAAAGTAGAAATTACAGTAGGAAAGGAAGCCCAAATAGCTGGAATTATTTTTAGCCTGTGCTAAGGGGCTCTCTGGAACGCTGAAGATGACAAGAGCAGCATCACAGTGAAGCTCCCTCAAGCTTTGGTGAACAAAGTCACTCACCTCACGTGCAGTGGGGTTCAACAAGGGTCTCTGGACCTACTGGAGCCCTGTGCAGGAGGTGGGTGCCCAGGCTCAGGGGGTGCAAATCCCCATAATGACTGCTGTGTCCAGCTGCTGGCACTGCTCCTGGACATGTAGACCACTTGGAGAGTCTGGAGAGAAAGGAAAGATTGCTTAGGGGTGTGGAAAACCAGCCCCAAGAATCACAGATCACAGGGCTGTAGGGGATGGAAGGGACCCCCAGAGCTCATGGGGTCCAACCCCCTGCCAAAGCAGGGTCCCTAGGACAGGGCACACAGGTCAGTGTCCAGATGGGGCTGGAATCTCTCCAGAGAAGGAGACTCCACACCCCCTGGGCAGCCTGTCCCAGGGCTCCCTCATCCTCACTGGCAAGAAGTTCTTCCCCACATTGGGGGGGAACTCCCTGTGCTCCAACTTGAGTCCATGGCCCCTTGTCCTGTCCCCACAGACACTGAGAAGAGGCTGCCCATGTCCCCCTGTGTCCCACCCTTCAGCTATTGATCCCCATTGATCAGATCCCCTCTCAGGCTGCTTCTCTCCAGGCTGAACAGCCCCAGCTCACCCAGCCTTGAAAAGAGCAAGGTTTGACAGCAGCAAGGGGTTTAAGAAGAAGCAGTCAGAGCACCATGGGACAGCAGAACCTCCCCACCATGGTGGTGGTGCTTCCCATGAGGCCCCAAGGACCTCACCATTAACCACAACCACCGCCCCACCATCACTTCTTCAGACAGCCCAAGATATCTCTCTTCTCACTACATGCCCCACATGCTAGGGTGAGACTTTCCCAAATCCTCCTCTTCTCTCCCTACAACATTCCTCCCCCTGCCATGTGGCTCTTCCCCCAGTTCCGTTCCTGTGCTCCCCACCCTCTGACCACTCATCCCCATCAAGCATCCTGTTCTGTGGAGATAAATTTTATCCCCCTATCTCTTGCAGTCACTTTTAGCCTCTACACAGTCACTGACTTCCTCCTTTCCTCCACTCTCCAACGTCCTTACCAGACAACCACAGCCTCCTCCAGGCTCTGCCATGACTTCCTGCATTCCAAGAACAAGAAGTGGTTTCAGTGCCACATCAGCCTGCAGTGTGAGGTGTTTGATCCAAGGACTTCCCTGCTGTGTGGGACCTGTCCTGCTCACCCTGGAAGGAATCAGACAGTTGAACTGCAACCTCACTAGAGTCGACACACTACCACTGGGAAATCCCCACAACTTTTGTCTTTCCTCTCTTTCCAAAGACACTTGTGGACTTCATAAGCCATATTTATGACATGGTGATTGCATAATCTGCATGCTGAACTTGTGTTTGATGTTGGTTAACTGTTGTTTTTTCATCTCTGTCTAGTATAGATTGAGTAATCCTTCCTCAGGCAAGGATCACAGTGCTTCTCCAACCACTGCCCTGCGTCTTCAGACTACAGAAAATCAATGGCACTCCTCCTCTGCTTGGCTGCTCAATTAAGTCTGCTCCATGCTGGGAAGCACTGCAAGCACCTTTGGTCTCCAGCTAATGCACACACACACGGAGCAGCTACACTCTGGATAGGAGGGGATTAGAATCCTGGGGTGGTTTGAGTTGGGAGGGACCTCAGAGACCTCCTAGTTCCAACCCCCAAGCTGTGGTCTGGAGCAGTGCTCCTCGCTAAAACTGCCCTTCCCTCTGAAGAAGCTTTTCTCACCTCCTGATCTCCCCACTTCACACCAATGTGTAAATTCTGGGAAACACTGAATTTTCCTCTTTGTGTTCTCCTGGTAAGGCCAGAAGCTGGGGTGGATTTGGTGAGGGGTACAAGGAACAGTCCCTGGCAAAAAGCCAACAGGCACAGCTAACTTCATGCATCCCTGATCTGCCAGAAATTCACTGGTTTTTTCAGAGCTGCTGATGGCATCTTTAAAGCAGGAGGCTTAACACCTCTGTGGTAATGGCCAGGATGCTTCAGACCTTCAGCCTGACGCACTGCACCATTTCTAATGGTCCAAACATCACCATCTCCCCCCTGGGGATGGTTGCCTCAGTGTCTGCCAGGTTGTGCCAGGGTAAACAGGTTGGTATAACCCACCCTGGGTCCAGGGGAGCAGCACTCAGCAGGTACATCAGGGCACTCCAAGAAGAGGGGATGGGGTTTTTTTGGGGGGAAGGCATTTCCTTTGTTGTAAAACTCCTGGAACAGAATTTTCTCTGATGCTGGAACTCATCATCTCACTGTTAATTGTTAATTGCACCGTGTCTCTGAGCAGCCAAAGGTGGGGCATGAGTCACACATGCAGGACTGGTGCATGCTCCTGTATGCTTCACAAAGCAGCTCCTGGGCTTCCCAGCACTTAGATTGGAAAGAACAATAATGCAGGTGAGACTTAAAAAGAGTCCTCAAGCTGTGCAACAAAATCAGCAGCTCCAGAATCCCAGAATCCCCAGGCTGGAAAAGCCCTTTGGGCCCATCGAGTCCAACTGTCCCTGTGCTGTGCTGACCCAGATCCCTGAGCACCTCATCTCCCCTCTGTTAAACACCCCCAGGGTGGGGACTCAGCCCCCTCCCTGGGCAGCCTGTGCCACAGCCCCACAACTCTGCCAGGGAAGAACTTTGCCCTCCCAGCTGAGCTGCCCCTGCCCTGGCACAGCTTGAGCCCATTGCCCCTTGTCCCATCTCCTGTCCCCTGGCTGCAGAGACCATCCCCCACCTCTCTGCACCCTCCTGGCAGGGCAGGGGAGGTGGATGGGGAGAAGGTCTCCCCTCAGCCTCCTCTTCTCCAGGCTCAACACCCCCAGCTCCCTCAGCTGCTCCTCAGAGGATTTGCCCTCCAGCCCCTTCCCCAGCCTGGCTGCCCTTCTCTGGACTCGCTCCAGGACCTCAGTGTCCTTCTGATGCTGAGGAGCCCAGAACTGGACCCAGCACTCGAGCTGCAGCCTTCCCAGTGCCCAGTCCAGGGGCACAATCCCCTCCCCAGACCTACTGGCCACACTGTGTCTGAGACAAGCCAGGATGCCATTGGCTTTCCTGGCCCCCTGGGCACACTGCTGGCTCATATTCAGCCTGCAGTCACCCAACACCCCCAGGTCCATCTCTGCCTGACAGCTCTCCAGCCAGTCTCCCTTAGGCCTGTTTCACCAGGGACAGGGGTTTCACTGGGGATAGGTGTTTCAGCAGGGATAGGGGTAGGTGTGATGCCACAGCACAGCAGTGTGCAGATGGCAGCTGCCTGCACACACCAAACCCTGATGCTCTGCTCACCTGGCACCACTGGCAGAGCAGTCGAGTCTCTTACATGCTCCATGCTCCTCATGAAGCACATTTAAAGCAGAGAAACCACTTATTTCTGCAGTTCAACAGAGATGGCAGCTGGGTGACAGTCTCTGAACTGAGGTGCCATCCCCTCCCTCACACCCCTTAGGTATCTGTGGGGACATGCCAGTGCTGCTAACAGAGAGGCACTGGGCAAAAACAACCTGGTGCAAACCAGGTGACCCAAATGAAAGAGGACAACTTGACCAAGCTGGTTAGCTATTTGTGATTAAATATTTCTGTGGTCAAAGAAGGAAGGTCAGAGCCATCATGATGCTAGCTTTGGTCCTTCACCAGGCAGCTTTTGGAAGTGGGGTGCTCCTGGGGTCTGCAGCGTGCCCATTCAGCTCCCCTCATCTGTGGCTAATCCCACCCCTCACACCCTTGTAGGGCTATCCAGGAAAAACAGTGGGACCTTCTGCTCACCCCAAGAGCTGTGCCAAGCTGAGGAGCATGGAAGTGAGATTTCAAGGGTCTAGGAAAACCTGAGGAGCTGAACTCCTCCCAACCCTCCCTGCTCTGTCCTGGCCCTCCTCAGGCTGGGATGGGATGGGGCCACGCAGCATCCCGGTGAGACAAGGGATGGCAAGGGGTATCTCCCTGCTGATGGTGCTGATGCTTCCTCTTCAGGTTACAGTTTGTGAACCCAAGCCCTCTCATGCTGGGAAAATCAAGGAGAAAACACATACCAGATTTTTCCACCCTGAACAGCTAATCAGGCTCCAACTCAGGTTCACAGCAAAGCCCAGTCCCTGTTAGTTTTCAGCACGTGCTGGGTCAGCTCTTGGATAACACTAAGGTTCCCTCAAGGAACAGACTCTTTTTTGCCAGGCTGCTGGCTCCATCTCTAGCAGAAAGGCTGCTGGGTTTTCACTGCTGACTTCACAGTGTTTTAGTGACCAAACCAGCAGCAAAGAATCGCTGTCTGCTGCCTTTCAGCCACAGACACAATGTGCCATGACATGATCCCCCATTATGCCATAATGAAGGGGGCAATTTGTGCTCCTGCTCACATGCTTCACTTACCTGAGCCTTTGGTGTCACTTGAAAGGGATTTGGGGACAACTTGTATCTAGCCTAATATTCTTCTGGATAATAAATTAAGCTCCTAAATTAGCATGTCTCTATAGAAACAGCCAAAAGAGAAATATTCAATTAAAAAAAGCAATTTTCTTTATGATGTGATGATTTAGCAAGGATTCCACTCTGCCACATGAATTACAGCCTGCTGCTTGTTCAGCACATTATAATAAATATTGGAGAATCAACCTTTGGATCTGGATTCCTCCAACCCATTGCTTGGCCATGGTTAGAAATAACCATTGAGTGGCTCAGATTCTCTCCTCCCTGAGAGAAAGGTTTGGCACAGAGCTCGAAACCTTAATTAGAAACGTTACTATCTCCCATGTTTTATAGCATTAGACACAGATGAGAGCAAAGGTCTACATGAAGGGGGGGGAAACCAGCTGGGTTTGGAAACTTGCCCTGGAGGTGGGGGTCTTTGTTTTAAAGGCTGAGAAACCTACAGGGTAGGAAACATTTCAAGTTCCCCCCCCATTTGTTTCATTTTTAGTTACTTTGAATGAATCTCAAGCTGTTGGCCCTTATGCTGGCTCAGCACAGTGCTCCTACCTGCCCCTCAGCCTGCAGCATCTTTCCTGATACCTGCTGCTTCACTCCGAACCGGAGCCATCCCCCTCCCCAAGTTGCCTTGGCAACTCCTCAAGGGCTTGATGGGCTTTTCCCCTTGCCTTTTCCTTTCCCAGGTTTCAGGCTTTTGCCTTAATTTCCATGAGCCAGGAGTAAACATTGAAGTTACATGGCAAAGGAGGGGATGGTGTTAAATGAGCCTTAAGGATTCACATTGAGGAGGGGTGCGCGGAGCAGCGGGACACGTTGGGAAGGGCTATAGAGGCCAGGAAAGCAGAACTGGATGGGCTGATGTGACTGCCTGGGGGTTCACAGAGAAATCACCCCTCCTGCTTGCAGTTTACAAGGGCAAAGCTGTGAAAGCAGGGAATATTTGGTAGTTTAAATCACTTCCCCGGGCTCTGCCCACCTTAAATGAGAGGAGGGTTTGCTGCCACGTTTGCCTCTTGCAGGAGGGCAGGGGAGGGGAAGTGTTGCTCTCCCCAGGGGTAACGAAGGCAAAGGACAAATTGCAGAAGAGCAGCTGGGAAATCAAACCTCTCCCTGGTCACAGCATGCAAGGAGCAGAAATTCATCTAGCCACAGATTCCTTAGGCTTACAGAGCACGTATGGAAGTGAGAAACCATCGTGCACTCAGCAGCAACACTTCCAGAGAGCAGCATCTGTTCGAGCATCTCAGACTCCTAGAGAGGTGAATAGAGAGACTGAAACACCCCCACGTTGGGGCAGAGGCAGGAATGCAGCCCTGATAACCCCAGCAAGGGCTCTGCCCTCCTGCAGGTGATGTACCCCTGAGCCCAGCATGAAGCACCTTCCAGCCTTCCACACCCCCAGAGCTCAGGAATGCTGCTGCCTCCCCCTCCCTCTTTCCCAAACCATGCTCCAGCCACTTCTGCACTCCCCAATTCCCCCAGCCCTTCCCAGCTCCCTTCCCTTCCACCTCCCTTTTATTGTCCCTCTCTGGTCTCTCTGCTTAAGTCACTCCTCTGTCTCATAAAGAAAGAAGTATCTTTCACCTGTTCATTGGTGACTCAGATTGCTGCCCATGCACATCCCCATGTAGCTCCCTCTTGGTATGATACTTCCTCTAGAAGTTTTCTTCACTGTCTCTGCTTCCTACACTGTATTTATTATCAATTAGATAAGAAATTAAGTCTCCAACTGTGTTACTTGAATGGAGTTCACACAGTGACTCCTGAAGACTCCAACAGAAGTTAATCCACCCTGGGCAGTCCTGTTTGCTCCCTTCAGATGCCACCCAAGGGACTGGTGTTAATTGGAATTTCTGATCAAACCCAAACAGAGGCTGGGGTAGAACAGAGGGGAAAGGACAAAATGGGGATCTTGCCTAATAGAGACTTCTACAGAGCAGTTCTGAGTTTAATGTTTATTAATTTATTAATGGTTATCAATAGCTGAAGGGTGGGACCCAGGGGGACATGGGCAGCCTCTTCTCAGTGTCTGTGGGGACAGGACAAGGGGCCATGGCCTCAAGTTGGAGCACAGGGAGTTCCCCCCCAATGTGGGGAAGAACTTCTTCCCAGTGAGGGTGAGGGAGCCCTGGGACAGGCTGCCCAGGGGGTGTGGAGTCTCCTTCTCTGGAGAGATTCCAGCCCCGTCTGGACACCGACCTGTGTGCCCTGTCCTAGGGACCCTGCTTTGGCAGGGGGTTGGACCCCATGGGCTCTGGAGGGCCCCTTCCAACCCCTACAGCTCTGTGATTCTGTGAATCCCAGACAAATCACAGCATCTTCCCAATGTTTTCCCTATAAACCCCTCATTTTTCCCACCAGCAGCCAAGCCAAAGTCTCTCAAAGCCAAGTAAAAAGCCATTGCGTGGCAAGGTGATGTCACAGCGCTCACCACCAGAGACCAACGCCATCCAGCTTCCTCCTGACCCTGGTTTTCCTTTCCCTTCAGAGGAGCAGGCTCTGCACTTGCCCCTGCAGCCACATGCTCCCTAAAATTATGCATCTGTCCCTTTTCCCACCTTCCCCCTGCAACAGCTCCCTGGCTCACAGGTTATAAATACCTGGGACAATCGCTGATGCTCACGGTGGTGAGGCTCAGGATACAGTGAGATGGTCCTGAGATTAAAAGCAGTTTGCTACTGATGTTTCACACACACACACACACAGACAGAGCTTTTTCAGGAGACAAAACTGTCTGAATGTGTGTTTTCCTTCTGCCTCCCAGCTCTGTGGAGCAGGGTTGGATCACATCGCCCTGCTGCTGCTCTCCACCGTGCTGGGCAGCCTGGGATGGAGAAATTAAAGCTTCCAGAGCAAATTGCAGTTGTAACAATTCTGATGTGGAAAATGCTTGCTCTCTCTGGAGATGTAGAAACAGGAGGAGGAGGTAAACAGAGAGAGCCGATGGGAAAACACTGGCAACTGCCAAGGTGCTTTAAAGACCACCCCAGTGCATCCCCTCTGATGAAATAACTTGTACCAAAGACAAGTTTGTGGTAGCAAAGGACATTCCCTGGCTGATAACTCTACTAAAAATTCAGAGTCTGAACTTTTATCCTCTCTGATGTATCTCTGGACATTCCTTGTCCCCAGCTCCTCCATCCCTGAAGGAGGAGGTCTGTGTGTGGGTGGGAAGATGAGGCTGGGGTGGGCTGACAGGCATCACTGGACATGGTCCACGCACCTGGGAGCAAAGCCACTTTAACAGGATGTTTTCAGAGGGTGGCATGACAGAATACCAGTGGTTATACTACAGAATAGAAACTCCTGAGTATGTTCCTGAGCACCAAGCAGACCCAACTCAGCCTCTCCTTGTCTCCAGGAGACAGGGTGGTCAGTCAGTCACACAGCCATGGGGCAGTCCATCACCACACAGCAAACCCACCCTTTGCTCAGCACACCCTGGGGCACGGCCACGTTGTTCCATTGATCACTCCATGCAGAGGGTGTGATGAAAAGGGGTGATGTGGGACCTGTGGGCACCAACACAGGGCATCCCTCTGCAGCACTTAACCTGACTCCACCCTTAACCTGCACAAGCAGAGCAATGATCGCTCCATTTAGAGAGAATAAAGGTCGTTTCTGTGCTGGGGGGGGGGGGGCAAACTCCTCCCTCTCCCCCCAAAATACCCACCCCACACCTTGACATACTCAGAACATACTACACTGCACTGAAAATATCACTTAAAGGAAAATGAGTTTAGTAAATGTGATAAAATTAATGAATGGCTATCAGAGCAGCTGATGTAAAACAGCACCTGAGGGGAGAAAACCTTCATTGCCACTTCAGTGGGTTTATTCACCAGCTTAAAAGGCCAGGAGAAATAATTCTGTTTACCTTGGGGCACTTTTTACATGCATCTCATGCCCTCAGGGGTACTCTGCATTCACCAGACAGCCCCACTTCACCAGCTGTTCAAGCACCAGGCTCCATCCCCTGATGGAGTCCTGCATAAGCACTGCCAGGAGGCTGTCAGAGCAATCCCTGGTGCTGGGTGCTCACCTGCCTCCCTTCACTGCACTCAGCACAGGCAGTTTCTTTTTGGTGTCTAAATCGCCCTGTGACAGCCTGGCCAGGCAGAGGCTGTGCTCCAAGGGCAGCTCTGGATCCCTCACTGCTGCCTGCCCTTCCCTGCTGATCTCGTGTCTCTCCTAAGGGAAAAGAAAGGAAAAACCCAAACCCAAAGACCTCAGTGGAGAGGGAGCATCCCTCCCAGTGAGGGAGGTGACCTGCACAAAACCCCTTCTGGACAAGAAGCCCAGAACTCATGGTGTCAGTAAACAAGCTTTCCTGCCACATCCTTTCCCCCACCTGGAAATCCAGGTAACTCTAAAAATCAGCAAATATTTTGGCTTTAAATCACTATGGGTTTTCCACAAGTACCTTGTTCTGAAAGCCCTTTGAAGGAAGCCTCATGGGCTGCCACTCCTGTGGAAAACAAGGCAATACCAAAATTCTGCTCTTCACCAAGAAAACCTGTGTGCAGCTGAAGCAGAACACAGGGCTGGCCCAGCACACAAGGCAGGCTGACTCGTGACAGCTCAGGAAGCTACACCCCTACAACAGCTGTTTCAGCTGGGCTGGGGGGCCCTGTGCACTGAAATACAGGTCAGGACACCACACCTCAGGCCCATGGGTTCCCCAGCTCACACCGGTCTGCAAGAGGCTGCTGACCCCTTGATGCTAACAGCAGCAGCTCTGCCAGGCTCAGCCTTGCCTGGGGACAACCCACCAAGGGTAAAGAGTCTGACCCAGCCTTGGTGACCACGACCACCCTGGATCTTCACTCTGCACACAGTTCACAGTGCCACACTGCCAGTTCCCAGTAGGACGGGCCTTTCTAATGATGCTGTGCCCTTCCTCCCACCACCTCATGCCTGGTCACTTACTGTGCCCATCCAGCAAGAAACTTTGGTGGGGATAACTTCACACCCCATCACTCACAAAACTGCCTTTGCTTCTGGGCTTGGTGGGGTCTTTTCACTCTCTTTCAGTCCCTAACAAACACTCAGTTAATAATTAGGCCTTATTAAAAACCTCAAGAGATAGTAAACCCCAGCAGATTCAACCAAGCAAGGCAATTACTGCTTAGAGGTCTCCTTCTAAAAAGAAAGAAACAAATCTAGGTGAGAAACCAGTCCCACTGTTGGAATGGAGGGCTTTCAGATGCCACACTGACAAGAAAAAATATGAGGAGAATTATACAAAGACTTGAGAACAAAGCAATAAAAGGATCATTTGCTTAATTCCATCATTACCAGAGGCAGCTGTGCCCAGGTTTAATCAGAATATCAATTTCTGGCTTGTTTTGGGTTTTTTTAATCATTTCAAGTGGGGGAAGAAAGACAATAAAGCAAGCATCTTTTCTGTGCTGTTGTATTCTTAGCAGCCTGACACTGTCAGGGGGTTTGTTGCTAGCACCCTCCCCGTGCTGAAGCCCTCACCCCAGTTCTGCCCACAGGATTCTGCAAGCCCTAAGCACTCACCTTTGCTCTTGACTTCCTTGGTCAGCTTGGTTCAGGTCCCTGACAGGTGATTGCTTCTGTTAACTCACACTTTCCACATCTGCAGCCATTTGTGACTTTGAAACTGCAGTTTTGGGGCACAGATTTCCAAAAAAATGGGGGAAAAAAAGTATATATAAACAAAAAGAACTGAATGACCACTGAAATCCTGGGGTCTTGTTGAAAGAAAGACTTTAGAGAAAGACCTGTTTAGAGAAAGACTGACCAATTGAGGTCAGCTGAAGAAGTTTGTGCCAGGGTATTGGCTGAAAAATCTGGAATAGCCTTTTGTTTTGAAGACTTTCCTCCCATAAAACTAATGTTACATTTGAATTGCCCCTTGTGTGCATCTGAAACCAACTCTAAGGTAGCCATGGGGCCTGGCACAGGCTGCCCAGGGAGGGGGCTGAGTCCCCACCCCTGGATGTGTTTAAAAAAGGGGAGAGGAGGTGCTCAGGGATCTGGGTCAGCTCAGGATGGGAATGGTTGGACTGGATAATCTTAAAGGTCTTTTCCAACCTGGTGATTCTGTGATTTATCAGGTAATTTGTTTATCTGAAGATGAGCTCTGTGAGGTGCACGATTCCAGGGCAGGCTCAGGTTTCAGTTTCTTTCTCCCAGGCCTGCTCTAAGTGAGGGGATTTCAGTCTTTCTGACCCATTTTCCACCTGCTGGCCCTGAGCTTTGGCAGCACACTCGATGGAAACTATCTGCATCACTGTGAAACATCAAAGAAAAGGGTTTCCAGGGGTGATCAGGAACCACTGAATATTAAGAAAATTGAGAAAGCATTGCCTGAATACCTGATGTGTCCCTCCCTTCAGTGCTGGGTTTCTCCTGCCAGTGAGGGAAAAGGCTGGGATGACACCAACATGTTTCTTTAGACTCCAGCTGCAAGAATTAAAGCTCAGTGCAGATATTAATAGCTCACTCACTCTCTGCGAGCATCTCTGGTTCCCAGCAGGAGGAGCTGGGATGTTGTAAGGCCCATTAGCTGCAGCTATGTGCTGATCTTTAGGCTGTTTCTGATGTCACCAGCTGCTTTGATAAGATGACTTCTCTGAGGTTCATCTCTCCCTTTGGCCTCCACAGAGCTCAGAAATAGCCACTTTCTTGGCTCTGCCAGGGTAACCAACCAGCTTCTGCACAGAAGAGGGGAAAAAAAGCCCCCCAGGGAATTAAGACCTGTTTCACCAGAGGATAGAGTAGCCTTTCTGTTCCCTCCAAAGCAAGACTACAGAGAACAAGCTGTCTTTAGCACAGCTGAACTGTCAGGAGCTCTTACAGAAAACCTCTCCACATCCCTCCTATTAAAACTTTGGTGCTCCCCTCTTACTGCTTCTGATCAGAGAGTGGTGAGGGGCTGGAAGGAGCTGCCCAGAGAGGGGGTGGGTGCCCCGTGTCTCGGGGTGTTCAAGGCCAGGTTGGATGGGGCCCTGGGCAACCTTGTGTCGCTCCAGGCCTGAGGTTGGTGTCCCTGCCTGTGGCAGGGGGTTGGAGCTCTGTGACCCTTGGGGTCCCTTCCCACCCAGCCCAGGCTGGGATTCCACGATCAGCCTTCCCCACATTGCTAGCATGTTAAATGCTCAGTGGAAGGAAAATCAGCCTGGGGTAAGAGGCTCAGATTATTAGGTCTGTGTGGAACCTAGCCATGGAACCTCCAAGATTAACACTGAATAGAATTGCCTTCTGGACACCCAGCTGGGACGTTATGTGTGTCAGTCAGTGAGTGAATACAAACAGCATCCAAACTCAGAGACTCCCACATACAACAAGCAGCCCCAAATTCCATAACTTGCTGCTCCTGACATAGTTTCTCTCTCACAGCCTTGACATTTAAGAATCCATGCAGCTCCATGCTTCCTTCTTTGCCAACCTGTTGTAGCATAAGAAGAAGGGGCATCACCATATTGACTTCCTCTCAACCTCTCCACCAGAGGAATTGCTCCCTCCTGCATATGAATAATAATTTAACTCCAACAGAGCCACATAAATAACAATGTTAGCAATGTATAGAAGAGGAAAGAGTCACAAGACAGGTACAACTCATTTCCCAGCTCTGCTGCTAGGGAGAAGCAGGGATTACCTTCCAGTGTTTTGATTCATGGTGTCTGCAACTCAAACCCCCACCAAACCCCCTGAGAAACTTTGGATTTCTCCTTTCTTTTTCTTTTAATACACTTCCTGATGGCTTGCTATGAAATGAACCATCTGTCAATGAAAGATACAAACAGTTTAGGCTCCTGTACTGCGTGCTAACAGCTCAGCATCCTGTACCAGATACCCATAGTAGAGTTAAACTGGAGAAATCACTCTTCGAACCAGGCACTTTCAAGCACTTCTGGCACCTCTACAATAGCATTTCTCTCAGCTCCTAATCTGCATAGCTAAGAAATTAGTTTTGACTGAGGTTTTTAAGGCTCCATGGAGGAGATGATTTTCCCACCCCACTCAGGTGAGTAACTGCTGCCACACACTCCCCCCGCAGTGACAGGCACAGCTCTGATGCGCAGCAATTTGCAGCACGGTGATTTTATTTCCTCTCAGAAAAAAGCAGTGTCCCTCAGGTGGTCACAGGATCAAGCCCTCAAGACAGTACTTGGAAATCTTGATTTCTGGCATTTCAAATTGCCCAGGAACTTACAGGCTCTGCTTTGCCACTCGGTTAAGTTTTAAGCCCACATTTATGGCAGCCCATGGGCACGCGCTTTCCTTGATCCTCATCAGTACAGCAAGCTGCAAACAGCCAAGAAAGAAATGAGGGGCAGAAAGGCACGATCCCAGGGAGAGGATATGTCTTTCCATGGGAGATGAGAGGCATTTTTGGTTCTACTCTCACTCCACTGGGAGATTAATAGACAAATAATGGGTATGTTTTCCTTGTGCTCTTTACACACCCACCCTGCTCCCAGCATCATCGCTCCCCTTGTCCTACCTGACACTTCAACAAATCCTGCTGCCATGTGTTCATGTGGCGACCAGCAGAGAGCAACATGCAATTCGATATGAATTTCAGGTGAAGCCAGGAAGCCATTTATTGGGTGAAATCACCCAGATTCTAGACCTTTCTTACTGCAAACGTGGCAAGCTAAACAACTGCTAATTGGTTACACACACTGTTCACACCATATCGATTGGTTAGTGATTATAACGAGTTCTGATAAACCTATCTTATAGTTAAACATCCTTAGTTTACCTTTGATGCCTAAAAGCATCCACACACCTGCTGTTTGACCGTCTTGTTATGGTTGGTTCCTGACATGTTCTGTTACTCCCAAATCCCTTCCCATAGCTGCTTCTTGGTTTAGGGCAGCCTGTACCCCTATCAACAAGGCCGCTGTGTTTTGAGAATGTGATGATTAGGATCCTCTCAGCATGAGGAACTTTTCCTTTCTCATGGGAACAGAAGAACATTGTCAGGGCCTAAATCTTGAGAGAAGAGAGCTAGGCCGCTAGCAGGCCTGCTGTCTTCCCCGACATGTTCACACTGTGCTGTTAGGATGACATATGGAATCCCAACACTCTGACACCCAGCAGCACCACCAGACGGATGCCACACACCACAGAGAGCCCGCAGGAGCCCGCACCGCTCCTGGGAGTGACAGCCACCTGCCACCAGGCTCGAGCGATGGCCCAGCCAGCGAGATGGAGAAGTCACAGGGAAGATTACAAACAAGCTTGACAAGGGCTTGATTGTGACAGAGTACCTCTGCTTAGTGTCGGCACGGCACACAAACCCGTGCCAGGAGCACAATTTCTGTGACAGCCCTTTCTGTGCCATCACTTGGACAGTACTGGCACCTTCCTGAGGGAGAGCTGCAGCCATCACAGAATCACAGGGGTTGGAAGGGACCTTGAGAGCTCATCGGGTCCAACCCCCTGCCAAAGCAGGGTCCCTAGCTCTTATTGCACAGACAGGCATCCAGACAGGGCTGGAATATCTCCAGAGATGGAGACAAGCTCATCAGGTGAGCTTTCTGCAGGTGATACACTGCTTGCCAGAGGACTTTTGTCACCAACAAATGGCAGGTGTAGAGGTCTCCATCTCCTGCATTTTGCTCCACTCTTTATTTTCCCATTTTCAATGAAAGTTCAGGTTTTGCTTCAAATGCCACACTGCAAAACCCCAAATAACTATGTGAAATTGACAATCCATTTGATCCACTGATTCCTCCCACTGCTCGATTCAGGAGGAACCCTTGCTCAGCCCCCAGCTGACTGATGCCACCCAGGGCTGGTGCTCAGACCCTCGATCATCCCCTTTTGAAGCACCAGCAGCATGATGTAACACCAGTTCCACCTAAAGGAGGTACCTTGATCACCTTAACCACTGGGATCCCCAGACTGGAACAGTCCCCTCATGAATGTTGACACTATAATTTTCCATAAAGAAGCTGGGAATGACAGATTCTAAGCCAGCTCACCAGCCACCACACCACAAATACCACAGCTTGGGCAGGGGCCAGCTATTCCACCTCTCTTCCACAGTGAGATCCATAGTAAGAATGGATTAATTAATGTTTCTACAACAACACTTTGAAAACATGCATTTCTGTGGAAGTAAAAAGCAGATAAGGTCGGCATTTTGATAGCCCAGATTCAAATTAAAAGTAGAGCTAAAGGCAAAGGCAGGCAACATCTTGGGAAAGGAATCACGGCTGGTGATTTCAGCAGAGGAGTTGTTATCACCAGCTGCCCTCTTTGCTCAAAAGCTGCATTTGATCATATATTCCTCTGAATTATCTACCACGCTACGTGAATGCTAAGGCAGAAATAAACACAGGGTAAATACTGGAAGGTCCATCTCAGATGGCACTGGTGCTTGAAGCCTGCAGTCAGTAATTCAGCAGGAATTAATTATTCAGTGTTGTAGGGGAAATTAATACAAGTCACTCAGAAAGTGCATATGAACAAAAGATTGAATACTATTTTATATATATATATATATATATATATATATCTCACTGGTACATTTTGCCCACAAATAACTTGTCAGGGTTCTTTTGCTTGTGTACAATATTTATAGCTGTGTCTGTCTCTGGCTTACGAGGCAGAAATGCTGTGTGTCACCAGCATGACAGGGCTTCTCCTTCCCATCACCCGCCTCCGAAGCCAGCTCCCAGCTCCGCTGGAGCCTGACTTGCTAAACGTGATAACAGTTTATCCAGATGCAGCTTGTGAATCCTAAACACAGGAGGAGGTACAGGCCCACACAGGGCAGGAGGGGCGGGGGGGGAGACGGGACCTGGGAGGCACACGACACACCTGCTCCTGCAGTTGCGCACAGGGTCCCTCTGCAATGGGTCAGGGCTCATTTTAGGAGCTTTTTTGTTGTGTTTATTTTGTTTGTTTTAAACCCAAACCTCTCAGAGAAATACATCTTCCCATCACCCCCTTCCCAGGCTGCCCAGTCGCTCCCACAAGGCGCCGGGCTGGACCAGGGCAAGGCAGGAGCGGTGCCTTTCCCCTCTGCCTGCCATTCGGCACAGCGCACACCTCACTCCATAAGACATCTTTAATTTCCAGGGAATTATAGCTGCTCATCATTCCCCAGCAATTTCCAAGCTCTCAGAAAGAATTACCACATTTATTCCTCATGATAGGAGCAAATTTCCTCCTAAATTGCTAACTAGTCCAACTCAGTGAGAGGATCAGCTTCTCCAGTGCCTCTGAGATTCATAGAAATAAAATAATAAAATAATAATAAGAGCCCTGTCAGGACCAGGGAAAATCCATATATATGCTATATATTTTCCATCTTCTCTCCTCAGCATTCTTTTATACCCACTGTGATCGCCCCGAGAAGCCGTGAATGCATCTGACAGCCTCTCTACGTTGTGAGCATTGCCCATGAAATATCCCCAAATCAATGCAAGCTGAGGAAAGCCTGTGATTCCTAAGCTGTAAAACAAGTTCCTTTGCTATTTTCCCCATCACTTTGCACGCAGGGCGAGAGGATCCTCCTCTGCCCCAACAAAGGGCAAGCTCAGCAAAACTACCACAAGCAGTGAAAAAACACAGAGGAATAGAGTGTTCCTGTAAAATCAGGATAAACCTGGACTTGAAGTAAGAGAGGGATACACTGAATATTTGATTTCTTCAGATTCCTGAGTCATTTACAGCCTGCTCATTGTCCTGAGAGAAAACACACCGAGTTCATCATCTGCCTTCCTCTTCAACCAAAGTAACAGGGGTGTAAACACTACTATGCTCATTGCTACTCATCTCAAGAATTAGCCATAGCATCTCTGAGCTATTATCCCATTGCTTACGTTGGTAGGTTTGCCTGGCTGCTTGTGAGCGAGCACCATGTTAAATACGAGTCAATTAGCCTAACTGTATAATAATTGCAGCGTGTTCCTGTCGGTAATCTGAAAGAAACCCTGGAAATTAACTTTTCCCTGGCACATCTTAATTAGAGCAGTCTCTGGGTGCTCTTCCCTCAGCCCACCCGCAGAAAGGAGCTTGCAGCAAGTGCAGCAGCAGATGAAAGAGCCGTTTGCTCGCATGAGAGATGAAGCAGCACAGCTCCTGCAGAAACAGGTGATTAACTGATGGGAAAAGGAAGGGCTCCTGCCTCAGGCTTCCTTGTGCAGGGCTTCATGTGGGATACCTGCCAGCATCAGGGAGCAGGAGCAAGCTGGTCCAGGACTCACCTGCAATTTCTCATCACTTGCTTCTTCTGAGAGAACATTTTTATAGGAGTTTGAGATTTTCATAAACACAGCCATTCATTTTTTTCCCCAGGCTCATTTGTGAGCACTGTTGTAGAGCCTCCAGCACCAGCCAAGGTCATAGAATCATGGAATCATAGACTGGGTTGGGAGGGACCCCAAGGGTCACAGAGCTCCAACCCCCTGCCACAGGCAGGGACACCAACCTCAGGCCTGGAGCTACACAAGGTTGCCCAGGGCCCCATCCAACCTGGCCTTGAACACCCCCAGACACGGGGCACCCACCCCCTCTCTGGGCAGCCCCTTCCAGCCCCTCACCACTCTCTCTGCAAAAAACTTCCCCCCAATCTCTCCTCTAACCCTTCCCTCCTCCAGCTTCACTCCATCCCCCTTGTCCTGCTAGTCTCTGCCCTTTAACAAGTTGATTCCCCTCCTGTTCCTCTGCTCCCTTCAGGGTCTGGCAGGCTGCAATGAGGTCCCCCCACAGCCTTCTCTTCTCCAGGCTGACCCAGCCCAGCTCCCTCAGCCTCTCTCCGTAAGGGAGCTGCTCCAGCCCTCTAATCATCCTCAGCAGCACCAAGATCCACCCATCACTGAGCCCTGGTTGCTCCCCCAGCTCTCAGGAGCCATCTCACAGTACATTGGGTCTGACTGACCCACACGACAGGAACCTCTCCTTCCCAGCTGGCTTAAGAGTGCTGCTACTAAGTTAGAGCATCTACCATGGCTCACAAACCCCCTGCTCCATGGTAAAAGCCTAAATGCAGATAGATAATGAAGCCCATGAGTTGAGATGCTTGGAAAGAGAATCTTATACAGCCAATATTTAAAGAGTTCTTCTCATAGGACCACACCTAACCAGCAAATCAAATCATGTTGATGCTTTGGCAGGGGGGTTGGACTCCTGAGGTCCCTTCCAACCCCAATGATTCTGTGGTTCTGTGATATAAGGAGGTATAGCACATCCCTCCAAATCGGTGCCACACAAGCACTCTCATGCACAGCTGATGCTGAAGCTGATGCGAATCAGCTGATGCTGACCCTGCACCTGAAGAGCCCCGTGCCCCCATTTGACAACCCCCCACCTCACACAGGTGAAATGGGGTGATAGGGTGATGGGGGGACAGGGTGAAAGAAGCCCAGGTTCCCCCAGCATCCTTGGAACTGACATTTCCCACTCAGACCTCCCCCAACCAGCCCATCCAGGCAGCCCTAATCATTGGCCACCGTATTGCTTGCCAGGGGCAATGGCTAGACAGGAGCTTAACCTTCACTTGAAGGCTATGTAATCTGTGTACACAAAACACATAGCAATTATATATCAATTAGTAATCAACACAGCCATTAACATACTTCAGATGTCTCATGGTACTGGACTCTGCCTTCAGAAACACGCGTGGGACGAAGCCACAAAGGCTTCTTTTGCCCTCAGACACTCACAAATCACTTTATAACTCTTTTCTTCTTCCAGAAAGGTGAGCACTTTCCAATTCCATCATGGAGGGGACAGCCCAGGGGGTCACAGCCCAGGGTGTCCCAGCCCAGGGTGTCCCAGCAGCTCTGGGAACTGCTCAGCTGGGACCTGGCCACAGCCTGCAAGAAAAAAGGGAAGGAAAACTGCATTGATCTTTATTGCTGTTCACAGACTAGTATTTCTACTCCTCTCCATTAAGGATGTGTGGGAACAAATACTGTGGGGTTACCTGAGGTCAGAGCCACAATCTAACAACTACAATCTAACGATGTCTAATGAGAAATCGGAGGGAGCTTGGGAGACAGCTGGGAGGGAAAGGTGAAATCCCATAGCTACTGTTAAAATAATAACACACACACACACACCCTCCCAAACCCATCTTTGACCAGCTCCTCTGATTATTCCTAAAACTGCTGTTAAATCACTGTGTTCACTCTGAATTTGCCAGGGAAAAAAAACAACAAACCCCCAACAAACCCACCTAAGAGCTGTGTTCATGAACTTGCAACAAGCCTAATTGGTTAAATACTAATTATCTTCCAACTCTTCAGCCTGCATCCGAGACACTGCAGTGGTAAAGACTAATTAGCACATTATTGTTAGATTATCTCTCAGCAGTTCAGACCACAGGCAATAAGGTATTGATAGTAAGAAATTATTGTTTTAATTGAAAAAAGATAAGACTGTTATTATTATTAGGGTTATTGCTATTAATAATACTAATATTGTCATTGTTAACAATAATTAACAATAAAAGTGAATGCTAACAAAACATGTGTGTTTATTTCTGCTCCTGTGTCCAGAAAAGACTTGGGGAGGTCCTCAGCTATGAACAGTGTCCATCTGATGAAGGGAACCCATGTGCCCTAATCCTTCTTCCAGCAGTGAAGCCTCAGCCTGTCCAAGGCTGTATTTCTAGTGCAAGACCCCTAAGGTGTGCTCCAATGGGAGCTAATATGACGTTTTCTATTTGAGATAGTCTGCAATTAATGTCTTTAACTTCACTTTTTAAAAAGAAGTTGCATTAGAGCCCCCCTCTAATGGCAGTGAAGGGTAATTAGCCAGTTGAGGAAGCTTTGGAAGCAGCCTACCAAAGTTGGCAAGTCCCTCAGGTGAGGAAGGAGTCACAGCAGCTGAAAACTCACCTTGCCACGTACTTTTTTTGCTATTAAAAACTTAATTTGAACCATACTGGGAAAAGGGTCTCTGGGCAAGAAGGACCAGTGAGGTCCCCAGGGCTACAGCGCTCCCCAGGGGCCTGGCTTAAAGCACGGCAGTTTATCTCTGCATATGCTCCTCAGATGCTGGTGACAGGGCTGCTGAGACACTTCCACCTCTCAAGAAGGATTCAGAGGGAAAAACGCTGCCAGGAGAAGTTCTCTATTTGCACTCTGGGGTCAGCCAGAAGGCTCCAGGGAGCTCAGCCCCGACGCGTCCCTCAAGCATCAAGGGTCTTCCAGTACCCACACGGATTGAGGAGCGCTGACATTAGGCCTTTTCCCTCCAAACCCAGCCCAGCAGCTCCCCTCCTGACATTTCCTGCCGTTAAGTAGTCATTTCTTCCCCCTGTTGTTTCACACCTTGAAGAAACAGGACGGGAGTTTATCAGCTAGCGCTGCAGCCAGCACCCCTTTGCTGCTCCTCCTCAGAGGCCTATCTTAATTAAATCACAGGATTGAGGAGATGGGGCCATATTTTCCTAACCTGTGTGCGTTCGCATGCAGAACAAGCACGCTGCTGATTTAAGTAGCCCCTTTTCCCCTTCTTTGCAGAAAGACAAAAGCAAATCCCATTAATCCTTCATTATATTCACTTGCAGCAGTTTGGAGCGCAAGAGCAATTTGAAATTAATTTCATCCTCTCCCTGACCATCATTCAAAGAGCTCAGCCAATTTCACTTTGGCTTGGTGCTTTATTTCTCTGGGTTTGTTTCACATTAGGGTTCACTGTTTTCTAAATGTTTTCTAGAATTGACTTTATTTTCCCAGATTATTTTCCTTTTCCCCATGTGCTGCATGATAAAGCAATATTAGATGCAGCAAGATGTACCATCTGTGACCTCTTGTGCAGAAAACTCTTCTAAGAATCAAGGGACAACATCCCACCCCCAAACAGCACATATCTGTTCCCCAAATATTTGCAGTTGTTGCCTGGGAGAGGCCCACAGGTTATGGAATCATAGGATGCGTTAGGTTGGAAGGAACCTTTCAAAGACCATCTAGTCCAATCACCCGCTCTGAGCAGGGACATCTTCACTACATCAAGCCTGACCTGGAATATCTCATTTTCCTTCTTTTATTTCTGTGAAGCCTTGTAAATAGGGAAAACTTTGGAAGCCTGCAGCATCAGACCTAGGGGGAGATGTGGAACAGTGGTGAGGGGCCCTATAGCCAGCCACCAGCAGGCTTACAAATTCAGACCAAAAACCCTAAGATAAGCCCATAAAACAAGGCTGCAATTTTCCTTCTTTAGGAGTTATTTAATATTTATATGTGGCTGTTGTGTAACCTGGAAAGGAAAGAACCTGTAACCTGTGAGCCAACGCCACCAGAGATGGGACTGGGCAATGCTGGGGGAGCATGGCTTTCCACCCATTCCCCTCCAAACACATAGACAGCATTTCCAGCATGGAGGAGGGAAATATTAACAGCTGGGTATCTGCTTCTTCCCACCCCCATACTCTGAGCTTGATAAACCCCATGAGGTGCAGCTGGTCTGCTTTAAACACTGTGCTCACCCCAAATCCCTTGTGAATGGTGATGGCAATGCTGGGCTGCTCCTCCTGGGCTCCCAAGGCAGGAGGCAGCGGCTTGGAGAGTGCTTTGGACCTGGGCAGCACCCGAGACCCCGTGGTGCAAGGGAAGGCTTTTCTATTACCCTTTCTCTGGGAAATGCCACCAATTACTCCCCGCCTACCTGAAGGCTTGTTCCCTTTATTATACCCAAGGTTGTCATCCTTATCGAGTGGCAAGAAGCTGGAAGGAGGCAGTAACAACTGCCAAGATGTTGTACAGCTTTTTCCACGCCGCTGAACAGCTATAGTTTAGGAGAGAGACAAGCACAGGGACTCCCAAATGCAGCTGTAGAGCTGAGGTGCTCTCCAGAACAGAATAACCCCCGTAAATAAATACCCTACACCAAAGTTGTGATTAACTCCCCTAAAACATAATCATAAGGGTGGGGGCAGAGCTGGAGTTGAGGAAAACCTCTCCTTGCTCTCCCTCTACCTGCCAGAGGAGGATGATTTCTTATATATCTCATCCCTTCATCTCTGCCAACATTAAAACAGAAAAGAAAATCAGGCAAAAGAAGTTTATCAGTTTCCTTCTAATGAGGTTTATAATGCATTTTCTTCCATTTGAATAATTGGGACGGCTGGTGGGGTAGGTCATCAGATATCCCATCCACCTCCAAAGGCTCCCTGCAACAGCCTCGAGCCATATCTGTTAAAAACTTAATCAAGCTGAAATGTCATGGGATTTATTAACTACCACAGGAGAGGTTTTAAGTTCAGCATACCCCTAACGATGTTATTCTCCAACAGGAAATATGTCTTACAGTAATTAGACCAAGTACCCTTTCCAGTTATACTTGGGGATTTATTGTTGTTTATCCCAGTACTGCTCCTTCCCCAGTTTGGGAACAGCTCTAAAATGAAGCAAGCCCTGAACACTGATGAAATTACATCACTCACAGCTTTGCCTCGGGTGTTCCCATGCTTCCTCGCTCCTCCAAATTCCTCCTTCATTCTGAGACTTTACCTCCACCCCAGAAATGTCCCGTGGGTGGAATATCTCTTACCATTCGATGTGACATCTCAGACAGACAGCTAAAGGCAGCCACTGACATTTATAAGCATTTACCAGGAAGATATTTGAATAAAAGCAAAGCGTGAGCACACAGACAGACAGACAGCAGCAGCTTTGAGGCAGCAGACATCACAAGGTGTCACTCCCAGCGCTGTCACTACCACACAGGAACAGGCATAAATGGCTTCTGGCAGCTTCAATCCACCAGAGGAAGGTTTCTCCGTGCACACACTCCTAATAGCAGCCAGCTATTCGGGTCCTGTGTGGGCTGCGGGTCCTAAAGGCCTACAACTGGGGCTGGGAGCAGAGGCAGGCCTAACACTGAGCACCCGCAGCACGGGCATGGAATACAGGGCAGGGAAGGACACAAAATCTATAGCTCATCGATTGGAGTTTCTCTGTTAAATGTGTTATTCCAAAGCGCAGCACAACAAAGCTGTACCTTCCTCTTCTTAAAAACCCAACCACCCCAGTGCACAGCATGGCATCCAGTTTGGGCAGGCGTCGGGGGGGTGCGGGCAGGCCATAGGGCTCTACCGACTGCAGAAACACAGTAAGTTATGTCATAGGGGCTATTGCTGCTTAAATTAAGCAGTAAGGACAACATGGGAGAGAAGCCCTAAGGCAATAAACAGTTTTCCTCAGTGGAACCAGTCTGAGAGCAAAGCAGCCCTTCCTCCAGCCTGCAAGATCTACAGAGCCTGCCTGCTGCAGGGACATGAGCAGCAGTGGGTACTGCGCCCAGGGCAGCCTATGGCCGTGGGACTGGGGACAGAGATTTTCATAGAATCATAGAATCCCAGACTGGTCAGGGTTGGGAGAGACCCCAAGGGTCACAGGGCTCCAACCCCCTGCCACAGGCAGGAACACCAGCCTCCAGGCCTGGAGCTACATAAGGTTGCCCAGAGCCCACTCTCCCACAGGGGAAAGTTTCCTTCACAAAGTTTGGCTCCCTTGCTGTGGGAGCAAAAATGGTATCACTGATAAATGCCCAGGCCTGAGCGGGTGAGTCAGTTCTGTCAGCAGCTTCACCTGCCTTTTCATTCAAAAAGAAAACAAGAAAACAGGTGAGCTTTACCTGGGGAGCTGGTCCAGGTGAATCTGAATTGCTCCAAGCATTTCCCAGGGGGTGAAAGTCCCTCCCAGATGAGCAGGACCCCAGAGCTAAGCAGGGATTGCATCCTCTCGGCTCCTTCCCTTTTCAGGACCAATGCATTACGCAAGACAAACCTTCAAGTACATCTAAAAGTAGCTAGAAGCAATACCAGAAGAATATTCCTCAACATCTTGGGATCTGCCTACATTTTTAAGGGGTTTTCTGTAACTCAAGCATGCTTGTGTTATAGGAATTAATTTCATTTCTTTCTTAAGCTGGACAGACCCACTCCAAAGGATCAGCAAAAACAGCTCCAATTTGTTCAGTAGCTAATGAGGATGCTACCACTTAGCATGAGCTGAACACCACGGCTCAAGGGTCAAGTGATGGATCAATAGGATGGTCATGAGCCGCGGTCTCTCGGTAATTGCCAGGTGAGAACAAATCTGACCCAGCCCCAAATGCCAGCAGGAGCCTATCCATCTCCCCAGGCTGCCAGCAAGAGCTTTCCACTGGCAGGCAGTTTTCAAAGTCGCTGAAATTTGGGGTGAAGCAGCTTTGCAAACACGCTTCCAAGGAAAAACACACCCATCCACTAACTTCAGCAAAGGGAATTACCACTCCTGTCCTCTGGAGTTTATTGGACATTAATTATCCCAAGCACAGAAGGAATTCTCAATGAGCAGGTTACGAAGCTCTGAGAAAACTCATGAAGTAATTTGCAACACAGAGGAGAGTCTGCTAGCAAAGAATGAGGATTGTTTTCTAAGAAATTTGTTATTTCCTTCAAGAAACATATTAACTTATATTCAAATTAGCTGCCACACTGGGAATCTCAGCGAGCACCGACTGCCAAAACTCCCAGGGCTGTTGCTAATTCATCAAGCTGAAAAGCTTTGTATTTTACATATAGACATGGGATTGCTGAGCAGCAACAAATTAACAGGCCAGCGTGGATTTGATATATCTATCTCTATGTTCTGACATAAATCTAGCACTGACACACAATCACAGAGTCACAGAACCATAGGGGATGGAAGGGACCCCCAGAGCCCATGGGGTCCCACCCCCTGCCAAAGCAGGGTCCCTAGGACAGGGCACACAGGTCGGTGTCCAGACGGGGCTGGAATCTCTCCAGAGAAGGAGACTCCACACCCCCTGGGCAGCCTGTCCCAGGGCTCCCTCACCCTCACTGGCAAGAAGTTCTTCCCCAGACTGGGAGGAACTCCCTGTGCTCCAACTTGAGCCCATGGACCCTTGTCCTGTCCCCACAGACACTGAGAAGAGGCTGCCCATGTCCCCCTGTGTCCCACCCTTCAGCTATTGATCCCCATTGATCAGATCCCCTCTCAGGCTGCTTCTCTCCAGGCTGAACAGCCCCAGCTCACTCAGCCTTTCCTCCCAGGGGAGATGCTCCAGGCCCTTCAGCATCTCCTCAGCCTCCTCTGTACTTCCTCCAGGAGATCCCTGGCTTTTTTGTACCAAGGAGCCCAGCACTGGACACAACACTCCAGGTGGGGAGTATTTTAGTCTGGCAGTGCATTGAAGGGAGGCATCTATAACTGCTTTTATCTTGTGGGCTTCAAGCTCAAGGACAAAATACTCCAGCCTTACCACTCCCTCGCCGGACTTCCCCCAGTTTCTTGGCACATCAGCTTTCCTGCTTCTCCCCCTGAGTATCCAGATGAGCAAAGAGGAACCAGCAGCACGTTCATAAAGAGAAAAGGGAATTTTTAAATGAAGTGATGGACGATGGATGTCTGCACAGAGACAGTGGAGGGAAAGCAAAGAGCCAGCTGAGCATCCACTGAACCCAGCAGCAGCCTTCCCCTCGCCTCCAGGAGGGTTTTACATCACCTCCTAAGTGCCCTGTGCCAAAGGTTATTTCACTGCTTGCAAACTCTAATAAAGATTTACCTCAAGCTGTAAAGCAAAAAAATGTTAGTGTGTGATTATTATCCCCTTTGCACAGTGTGACAGGAGCCTGTACTGCCAGTATCTACATGGGAAAAAGCTGCTGCAAGTGGGAACCAGTAAGATGCCAAATGGCTTCATGATGGGGGCGATTTCATGCCCAGGAATCCCATGGGGGATTTTAAAGGCCAGGGGGTGAAGCTGTGGATTTGCAAGGAGAAAGTATTAACAACATCACTGTTCTTTTAAAAAGTGTTTTAAGCTGCAGATGAGGATTTCTCCAGAATCTTTTAGGCTCAGCTGAAGTTCCAAGGTTAAACAGCCTCCTCATCCCTTGCGTGCCCGACTCCACGTGCTCAGCACAGACCTGCTCAGCTGCCCCCTGTGGAAGTGCCCCAGAGCTTCACGTACAGCAAGCCTGGGCATCGAAGCTGGGGGACACAGCAGGTCTCTCCCTGGGACCAAACTATCCTAGAAGGGGTGTGCACCAGGCTCACCCAGACCCCGGAATGCCCACAGGCTCAGGGAGACAGAAACAAATTCCTTTACTGAGAGGTGAGGGTGGCCATCCTGCATCAGAGGGTGCTGGGTGCAAGGACCTTACCTTCCATCCCTGGGGAGCACCTTTGCACCCTGACACAGCCCTGGTTCTTCTCCCAGTGCCATGGTGGTGGCACTGCACTGGTACAAATGGGAGCAGCAGTGAGTCTGCAGTAAATTTAACTGAGACCCTGAGGGGCATCAGGAGGAGTGTGGGCAGCAGGTCACAGGAGGGGATCCTCCCCCTCTGCTCTGCCCTGCTCAGGCCCCACCTGGAGTGTTGTGTCCAGTGCTGGGCTCCCTGGATAGAAAAGCCATGGATCTCCTGGAGATAGTCCAGAGGAGGCTGTGGAGATGCTGAAGGGCCTGGAGCATCTCCCCTGTGAGGAAAGGCTGAGAATGCTGGGGCTGTTCAGCCTGGAGAGAAGCAGCCTGAGAGGGGATCTGATTAATGGGGATCAATAGCTGAAGGGTGGGACACAGGGGGACATGGGCAGCCACTTCTCAGTGTCTGTGGGGACAGGACAAGGGGCCATGGGCTCAAGTTGGAGCACAGGGAGTTCCCCCCAATGTGGGGAAGAACTTCTTGCCAGTGAGGGTGAGGGAGCCCTGGGACAGGCTGCCCAGGGGGTGTGGAGTCTCCTTCTCTGGAGAGATTCCAGCCCCGTCTGGACACCGACCTGTGTGCGCTGTCCTAGGGACCCTGCTTTGGCAGGGGGTGGGACCCCATGGGCTCTGGAGGGCCCTTCCAACCCCTACAGCTCTGTGACTCTGACCTGCCTTCATGAACAGCACTAATGCAACAAGACCACATCAGGAGACGCAGTGTGTCTCTGCTGTCCCACACAAGGGGCAGGGGGGGAATTAACAGACCCTTTCTGCACATTTTTCCAGCAGTGTTGATTAAGGCCACCGTGTCACACCAGGGTGCTGAGGCCCCACCAGCCTGGTGCTACAACCTCCCACTGCCCAGCACAGAGCTGGGGGTGAGAGCTGTTGGGTGGCAGTGACCCCAAGGCTTCCAGACAGCCCAAAGCAGCCAGGAGAGACCTCTGTTCTCCAGGAGAAGAGACGTTTAAACTCCAGTCTTGAATTTCAGTGGATTTTTGGCTGCCTCCTCCTTACTCACCCCGCACATCTGTCATGTATATTTTATGAACACTTCATTAGAATTTCAGGGAGCTTTTCTCCAGCCTGCAGTGCAGGATTCCACGCTTGGCTTTATGTGGTGTTAGGAAAACTTAAGCATTTACACCGTGGCTTTACGTTCAGAAACTGCATTTTTAATGGGACTTTCCTTGGACAGGCAACATTTACTCTCATGCAATCTTTTAAAGGTTTATTTTCAGCTCTGAGATATTTTGCCACCTTATAACAAGCAGCAGCATTGCTCTGATATGCCAGGGTTTTTTTTCTACATGATGCTGCAAGGGGGGGGGGTGTACTTATTAGGAGGCTTTTGCTGGAATTATGGGTATTTTGTACAATTTTTTTTCAATCTTTTATGAATATTTCCATGAAAATCTCTGAAAACATCCTGGAAAGGTTTAATTACCATTTTTAGTGTTTTAAATGCAAGGATAGCATCTGCAAGGCTCAGGGACTGGTTTGGTGGAGCTCATATTTGATGGAGCCACACGATGGGATTTTCAAAGCATGCTCTTCCCCAAAAGTACAAAATATGACTTGAGTTACTTGTATATTCACCTATAATGTGGGGTTTAATATTCCAGATTGCAAAGAGCCTTTGTTTGAGGGGGGAGAAGGAGAGGTCCACTGCCTTGACTCACCAAACCTTTACTGTCCCACCCAAATTCAGAGAAAAGAGCCATTTGTGGTCCATTGGCAAACATTTCCCAGTAAAGCCAGGACATTTTCAACCATTATCTGCTTTCCCTACCTGTGCTTCAGAGGCAGGAGTTGGGCAGACCTGTAATGATGGCCATGGGTTCCTCTCCCAGCTGGGCAGGTTGAGGTTTCAGCAGCAGCAGGACTCTAGGAAAAGGGTGAGTTACTGTGTCTGACCAGCTGTGGCCACTGCCTATGGCTCTGCTATGGGAGCTCTTTGGGCCAGAAGATGATGCCTGGATACTGCAGAACCTCTTTGAAGCTGCCTTGATGAAGGACTGGGGATGGCATTTGGGTGGCAGGTGGACTGTACAGAGCCAGGAAACGCTGTGCTGTCAGTGCCAGGAAAACAATGGCCCCAAACAGGGCACTGATGGAGCTGGAGATGGTTTAACTGACACACAGCCCGCTGTTACACACTGCCAGCTTAGGACAGAGCTCAGCTTTGGAAGGGAGAAGAAAGGGACAGGCCTTTGGTGATCCAGGGCCAGGTTGGCCGGCGCCCTGGGCAACCTTGTGTAGCTCCAGGCCTGAGGTTGGTGTCCCTGCCTGTGGCAGGGGGTTGGAGCTCTGTGATCCTTGGGGTCCCTCCCAACCCAGACCAGGCTGGGATTCTATGATTCCTGGAGAACCTCTCAGTTCCCACCAAGGCAACACTTCAGATGGTTTCCCACCCTTACTCCAGTGGCATGAACAGTGCCCAGAGGATGTGAGGAGATGACCCTGTGCCCAGGTTCACCTGTGATCACCAACACCATGCTTGGGAACTCGCTGCCTTTCCAGCTGTGGCTTCTGGCCAGCAAAGATGCACAGCAAATCCCATCCCATGGATACAGGCCCACACATCTGCTGCTCGGTGCAGCCAGCGCCACCACAGATGGTGAGGCTGTGTTTGGATGCAGAGGCTGTGTTTGGATGCACTGCCTGGCATAACAAAGCTTCATATTCCACTTGGGGCCCCCAAATCCCTTTGTTCTTTAATTTCCATAGTGTGTCAGCTTGGTGGGCCAGTGCTGCCCACAGGAGAAAGAGAAGTGAAACCAGCCTGGGCAGGGATCTGTGACCCACACAGGCTGCAGTAACCCCCATGGTTACACCTGGTGAGGGACAGCCTGTCCAGGTTTTCACCTACTGCAGGTACCACTCCTTTCTTTGCATAACTGAATTTGCATAATTCACTTTAGGTGTGAGTCTCCTTCTCTGGAGAGATTCCAGCCCCGTCTGGACACCGACCTGTGTGCCCTGTCCTGGGGACCCTGCTTTGGCAGGGGGTTGGACCCCATGGGCTCTGGAGGCCCCTGCCAACCCCTACAGCTCTGTGATTCTGGGATAATTCACTTTCTGTTGCAGCCTTCTCCTGGTGTAGGTGTCAAAACCCCATCATCCCTCTCACAAACACCAAGGTGGAACCAATGCCCAGGGATCCTACCAGATCAGACAACTTTTCTCCCCCAAGCTGGTAACTATCAGGAGCAGTTGGATCTTTATCACATACTGGAGTTTAGGTTTTAAATTTTAAACAACTGAACACTGAATTGAATTCTGCATTTAGCAGAGATAAAACCCCCCATAACCAGCAGTGTTCAGCCTACAGAGCTTTGTCTCTATTGCTTTAAAGAACCGAAAGACAATTATTGGCAAAAAGTCATTTCAGCTTTAGCGCTCCCCAGTTACACAGGGCTGGGGGGTTATTGGTTTCCTCTTACCTATTGAAATTCTCTACAGCCACAGGTTTTATGGCATAATGTTTAATATCCAACACACATGAAACAAAATAATTTAAAGAGGTGATGTGATACATCATTCTGTTCCTGCTCCCGTTGCCAGAGCAGGGTTTGCTGGCGGTGTAGAGCGATTTAATCAGACAATAACAGGGCTGCTCTGACCTCCTAGGATTGCAGCATGCTTGGATTTTGAGAGGGATTGGAGTAACAGCCCCAGTGAGGAAATGCTGACCACAAAACACTGCAGCTGCCCTTCCATGGCCCTTCCTTTCCTTCAGAGCAATAGGAAAATGGACCATGGATGAGTCAGACTGGGAGCAGTGCAATGAATTGTAGAATCCCAGATTGGGCTGGGTTGGAAGGGACCCCAAGGGTCACAGAGCTCCAACCCCCTGCCACAGGCAGGGACACCAACCTCAGGCCTGGAGCTACACAAGGTTGCCCAGGGCCCCAGCCAACCTGGCCTTGAACACCCCCAGACACGGGGCACCCACCCCCTCTCTGGGCAGCCCCTTCCAGCCCCTCACCACTCTCTCTGCACAGAACTTCCCCCCAATCTCTCCTCTCCCCCTTCCCTCCTCCAGCTTCACCCCATCCCCCTTGTCCTGCCAGTCTCTGCCCTTTAACAAGCTGATTCCCCTCCTGTGTCTCTGCTCCCTTCAGGGACTGGCAGGCTGCAATGAGGTTCCCCCACAGCCTTCTCTTCTCCAGGCTGACCCAGCCCAGCTCCCTCAGCCTCTCTCCAGAGGGGAGCTGCTCCAGCCCTCTGAGCATCTCCGTGGCTCCTCTGACCCCTCTCCAACAGCCCCACATCTTTCTTGTGTTGGGGAATAAAAGGGCAGAGCAGAGAGGGACAATCCCCTCCCTGTCCCTGCTGCCACCCCTCTGCTGATGGAGCCCATGAACCTGCATCCTTGATGGGATGCCTTGCTCCACCACACACTTAGTGAAAAGCACCAAGTTGATCAAATTTACTTCAATAAAGCTGGCAACCAAAACCCTCCCTGTATGATAACAATTTCTCCAACCCCTTATTACACACACTGCACCCCTGACCCATTCTCTTTCTATACAGATCTCCTCCCTGCAGCAGCACTGGCAATTTTATTTTTTGTTTACAACAATTGTTTCAACAGGAAAAAGAAATGTGAGAAGATTGCTTACGTCACCTGTGGAAGTTTTGGAGATGGCAGCACGTGGAGTTGCAGTGCTGAGCTGGTTGCTGCAGCTTTCCAGCATCCCTGGCACTGCTGAGCTCAGCAACAGGCGGTGGGAGCCCGACCAGGAGCTGCATCCTCTCAGCTTCACAAGGAACTGGGAGCTCACACTGGGGAAGAACTGGTCCTGCAGAAGAAAACAAAAACTGTCATACAACAACATTTAGATTTAGCTGAGCAACACAACACATGCCTCACAGGTAACCTGACTTCTCTCTCTATCTTTTCTTTTCCCAGCTAAGTAGAGATGGATTCAAATCAAGGAATGAGCACACACCTTTGGGCTGCTGAAGAGAAATAAGCTCAGGATCCAAATCTGGGCACAAGTTTTATTACTGAGGCTTATTTCTAGCTCTAAACCCTTCCTTCAGCACCCACCCAAGACCAGATGGAGTGTGCAGGGCTGCCAGGCAGGGAGGCTCTTTTACAGGGATGGACAAAAGAAAGGCTAAGGATAAACCTTAAATATATTGTCAGGTGATGTTCTGCCTCCCACACTCGTTCCTTACACCCTGTGACTCCAGCAGAGGGGCACTGTTAAACAGCAAGGAAAGGAGAAGCCTTCCAGGCAGAGCTTCCTGCAGCTACAGACAGAATCGATGATGGGTGAGGAGACCCAGCACCACAACAGCCACAGCAGGGATGGAGGAACCCAGGGTACACTCCTCTACCACTTCCTCACCCAGGACAGGGTGTGATCCATACACAGCCACAGGATTTATCAGTGTTCAGTGATGGAGAGGGTGAAGTGCACACCAATCTCAAGGGTGTTTCACAGAAACTATTTCCTTACAGCCCCAGAAAACCCTGTTTTTAAGCCCCCAGTAACCTGCAGAGGAGGGTGGCTGTTTGGGGCATCCATTGGGTTGCAATTTGTATGCACTCAGGAGAACTCCCTGAGATGAGGCAGGTTGAGTGGCACATGCCAGTGGTGAAGGTGGAAAGGAAAACCAGCAACGAAGGTGAACACTCCGGCGGGCCTGAAAACAAATCCCTTGCAGAAACGGCACTTCCAGCCAACTTCAAAGGCATTTTTCACTCACTCTGCATTCCAGGGAGTACTTTGATTACATCATTGCACAGTGTAGGGCTGTCAGCACATGCAGGAACAAATCAGGAGCTTTGCTGGCTGAGAGATGTTGGCCTTTCCCATGCTGAGGATGCTCCGAGTGTCTCCCTGGGTCCAGGTCCCCCCACACTTTGCCATGTGCTGTGCATCATGTGAAGCTGTTTAGCTGCACTTTTGGTGCAGGAACCACGAAACCCCAACCTGCAGCAGCACAGAACCAGCCCTGCTTGATCCCAGGGGGCAGGGGCAGCGTGCCCCCACCTCTCTTGCACATCATGCCATGCATGAGAGCTCGTTGCAAGAGGAAAAGCTGCTGCCCATAGACCCAAAGGGTTTTTACTCCTCCTTAGCATCCATGGCTAGAGCTGGACTGTCTCTAGTTGTGTCCTGCACCCCTGGATGCTTTGTGGTGCCCCAGGTATCCCCTGTGCCATGCCACAGTCCCCACAGCCCCCAGAGCCCTGCATCCTACCCAGCCCCACTCACCTTTGGAGCTGGAGTTGTGGCAGCCGGTAAGAAGTTACCTGCTGGGCTTCACACTCAGACAGGAACATGCCAACCTCCAGCTTCACAGAGGCAGGCAGGATGGCTCTCATTAAACCTACAGAAAGGCAGTTCTCAGCTTTCAGGGGTGACTCATCGCGCCGCGGTGGCGAGATGCTTAAAGAGAAGGCTCTTCAAAGGATCTCTGTGATGCTTCTAATTGGATTTTTGAGACCAGAGGCATTACAAGATCTTCTGTTCCCCCAGAAAGTGCAGGTCTGCTACTCCCTGGCTCCAGGTCTCTCCAAAACCACTCTGCAGAACGAGACGTGGGGAAAGAAGAAAGCCACAGGCACTGCGCCGAGCTAGGCGCCGAGCTGGGCCAGCCAAGGGGTAGGGAACAGCGAGGAGCAGCAGTTTGCTCCATCACTACTGGAGATCTAATTGCTTTAAGGGAATTGATGCTTCCCCTCCCTGCCTGCAGTCCCAGCCGCGTCCCGAGGGATGCGCCCCTGTGCAGAACGACCTGAGGATGCTCTCGGTGCGTGTTCCTCCAGCCAGATCCTGCAGTGATTTCAAACAGGGGTTCTTCTTGGGGAACTCACTTCTGAACCACGAGCAGCACAGCTCCCCGTTGTGCCACCAGCACCTGCTCCCAGCAGATGCTTTTGTCAGAGCTGTCTGCAGTGGATTGTACTGGGAGAGATCCCCAGAACAACCACGCTGCCTGGACAGGAGCATCTCCTGCAGCCAACATGACCCTAGCACATGCTTCCTGACCCTGCCTAATTAGCTGCTTTCACCAAAGGAGTGACAAGGCTCCAAAGGTAAACTCCTCAAAACTCACAAGAGAGGCTGACAACCCCCTGCATCCAGGAGGTAACACACCACCTCACCGTCCGATGGCACCACATAGGATGCCCACCCCACCCTGAGCACCATCTTTCAGCCACCTCTGCTCTCTCCATCCTGGTCATATGAAGATGACCTCTGAAGGTGTCTGTAACCTCTGAAGGCATCTGCCACCGAGCATGGGGCTGGCAGGACTGCCCATGGCACTTCCACCATCCCATCACTGACTCTAAGTAGCAAAGACTTGTGTTCCACAAGTCACGGATGCACAAGCACTACAGACACAAAGCATGCAGCCTCCTGCAGCACTGAGGAATTAATATTGCTGGTTCTAGGGAAACATTTGAGTAAGTATTTCCCTCCCATTAAAATAAGATCGATTTTTAATTTTCTTAGTTGTATTTTACAGGGAAATTTACAGTGCTCCCAAGTCTTAAAACTCATCTATCACTGGAACAGAGGAGTAAAGCGCACGCAGCCCCTCACTGGCACTGTGAAGAAAAGCACTGTGTGCACTGCCAGGGTGCAGACCACCACCACATTATCACTCCTAACGCTGCCTGAGCCATCTCTAAATGAAGGTACATAATGATGGAAGCCTGCTGCCATAGGCTGTCTGTCACAGGAACATTTTGCAACGCTGTGGGCAGCGGCATCAAATTAAAACCTCGCACTAAATTCTATTATCTGGCAGTTTATTTAGCAATTTGCAGGCTGCAAACACAGCCTGCTTGTAATTCGTTAGGGTGAACATGGCAAAAACCCAAACAGCTCTTCATTCCCAATTGTGCTTTAAAGGCAACACCCCCCAAAACAATTTCTCATGGAAAATGAAGCCCTTTGCCCACTCTCCCAGGGAGAGTCAAGGATGGGGAAAATTTTGTTCCATGCAAAAAATTTCCAAAGAGCTTTGGATGCCTTCATTTCTGATGCTGTCACTGTCCCCTAGGCTGCAAGTAGCTTTAGACCAACCCACCCAGAGCACGAGCAGCAGTTTTCTCCAAGCCAGGTACTTGCAGAGACTCAGAGATCTTGGCTCAGTGACCTGCCCCTTTGTTTTCCAAGGTGGTGGAAGCTAAAATGGGAGCAAGTGGGAGAGAGCTACTGAGGAAAAGGTCCAAAAAGTACTCCTTTTTAAAAAATCATCTAGCTTTCCTCAGTATTTTTCCCATTCCCAGTTCTAGCAAAGCCAGTCCCACCACCTTGGTCTCTCCACCCACCTTGGGACAAGTGCAGATGCTGATGTAGAGCTGGACCCGGTGGTCTCCTGGTGCAGTGATACATATGATAATTTGTTAATTCCTCCCCACCAACTAACAAAACATGAATGCTAAGTTACCCAAAGCAATCACCTCTCCTTCTTCCCTATTACTCCATGTTCACTGCCCTGATCTCTGTGGAACAGGCGCTCGGAAGGCACGATGCTTTGTTTGGACCTGGTGACCCACCGACCACGTTTGTCACACTGAAATAACATCAATAAACACATCCAAACAGCTCTGGCACTGTGCTGCTCGAGCAGGGTTCAGGCTTGGCACTGTTTGTCTTTCAGGGTGCACACTCAGCACATCCTGCATGGAGCTGCAGCAGAACCTGGTGCCGTTTCAGTCCCTTCACCACGGGGCTTTACTCCCAATTTATGTGGCAGCTCCTTGACCCCAAAGTGATTGCTGCAGCCAATAAGGCCATATGATTGGAGTAAGTGTCTGCCTTGTTCAGGATCTGGCAAATACACAGTTTGGCAGCTGTCCAAATTGCACCTAGGTATTTTGGCAAGGTGCTGCCCAGCAGCTGCTCAGCCCGGCGCCTTGAAGTCTCACTATCCATGCACATTAAAACCCTTCCAGTTTATTTCTGCTCTAATTAAAGCACCAGGACTCATCTTGGATTTCACAGACCTTGGCCACCACCGTGCACGGAGCTGCAGAGAACCCAGGCACAGCCTCACATCCTATTTACTCTTACCTTGAAAACAAGGAGTCGCCCCTTCCATTGGCAAAGGGCAGGAGCTCAGGGACCCTCAGCCAGCCAATTCATGAATGACCAGTGAAAAGCCCGATCACTGGGGCAGCAGTCCAGCAATGACAGGCCAGGAGCTGAGGAGCCTTTGGCTCTGAAGCCTCAGGGCTCTGTTGTGACAGTGGCTCATGTGACCTGCATGCCTCTGCTGCGCTCTCGGCATGGGGGTGGGTGGGTTTGGGTAGGTCTTTCTGCCTTCACAGCCCCTCTTCTCACTTCCACCTGCAGTAGGATCCACATGAAAAGTCAGCATCACTGGAGGTAGTGATGACTGCTGGAAGAGAGCTCCAGTCACCCATCGATACCCAAAGCCCTCAGATCCCTGGCCCCTTGAGGGAGCCCTGGCCAGCTCAGCCCCACAAACACCCCTCCTGACCTGTCCTCCCAAACCAAATCCTCCCCAGCCAAGCATCCCACAGAGCCCTGTCCCCCCTTGCCCCCCTTGCACCACTGTTACAGCCACAGAGACCTGTTCCCTAGGAAAAACCAGCAGTGGTTTCATCCTTGGGTGGGTTTTACTGAGCAGAGATGACTCATGGTCTAAGAATGGACCACATCATGATTGCTTTTACTGCTGCTCCAGGCTACGAGTGTTCATTAGAAAACAAGAAACAGCAAGAAATGCACAATCTGCAGCATATTAGGAATATACACATTTTAATGGCCCCTTGATAATGCCCTTCTGGCTCCTGCTGGTAAATATTTGCTGTTTTCCTCTATCAGTTGAACAGCAGGAAAGAGCCCAGGGCTGAGCCAGTGCCTCTCCGAGGAAAGCTTTGTAAAGCACCCTCCTGAGCTTTCTGGGGTGTGGGGGGAGCCCACAAGCTGGGTGCAGCCTCGCAAACATTAAGTCCCTTAAGCGGGCAGACACTTTGTACCCTTCCTCCTTAGGGCTCTTCCTTCCTTGAAAGAGTCAGAACTCTGCCAGAAATATCCAAAGTCACTGTTTTTCCAAGGTAATTTCATTCCTTTCCTCATCTGAAGTACCACAGGCTCAGACTCTGATTTTCTGCAATGACACTCTAGTCTGAGACCATCACCTTCTTCCCTCTCAACCCCACCTCATCATTCTCTGGTCTGATCAATTAACCTTTTGGAAAACAAAATAGATCAGCGGAGGGGTGGGGAACTGACTCTCAGTGTGGAGATCTTTGTGCAGATTTGTAGCACCTCCAGATGCCAAGAGAAGGATTTTCAGATTTATACACAGGATTTTTTTTCTGAATCAGTTTTTTCAGCTGCCCAGAGAGGGGGTGGGTACCCCGTGTCTGGGGGTGTTCAAGGCCAGGTTGGATGGGGCCCTGGGCAACCTTGTGTAGCTCCAGGCCTGAGGTTGGTGTCCCTGCCTGTGGCAGGGGGTTGGAGCCCTGTGACCCTTGGGGTCCCTTCCAACCCAGGCCAGGCTGGGATTCTATGATAATATTTGGAGTTTGGCCAGAAAACTTTTACTGCTAGGAATTCAAAAAGTTCATGTTACAAGAGCTAATATCTGCAACACATCAAACACCCTAAAATCCTCCCCTCAGCTGAGCTTTTCTTTAGCGATTCCACAAACAGCCTGTCCTAAAAATAACCTGACAAGGAGAAGTCAAACGGATCCCAGCCATCACACACCTGAGATCAATACCACTGAAACACCAAACAATTCCAAACACATCACCTCCATCCTGCTCCTCTTTATCCATCAGCAAACCAACAGAACACTGATAATCCTGCCGCTGCAGAAGACAGAATAGCACGCAGCCAGCAGCCCTGAGTCCTGGCATGAGAGCAAATAGGAGGGGCTGGGTTTGGATAGACATGTGTTCTTTGAAAGATATCACAGAATCACAGGGGTTGGGGGGGCCCTCCAGAGCCCATGGGGTCCACCCCCCTGCCAAAGCAGGGTCCCTAGGACAGGGCACACAGGTCGGTGTCCAGACGGGGCTGGAATCTCTCCAGAGAAGGAGACTCCACACCCCCTGGGCAGCCTGTCCCAGGGCTCCCTCACCCTCACTGTGTGTATATATATATATATATACTTTCATAAAAGTGTGTGTATATCTATATACATATATAATTAAAAGAATATAATCATGTCTCCCTTTTAGCTCCTGTAATTACAACATGAATTCACTTCAATAATGGCACAGGAATGCCTGCCTGACCCCCTGCACTTACCACCTCCATGGCCAAAACCCTGTATCAGAAGCAGACTCAGAAATCAAACCACCTCTCTGGGTGTGGATGAGATCCCTCACGCTCCTCTGTCCCCTGCTCTGCGCCCTGAGCAGCACTGATTTATCTGGGCTCTTCATCTTGCACGAAGCTGTTGCAGCTCCAGGGAGGCCTCTCCCTCTCCGAGCACGCACAGCAGTTACTGCACAGATTACCAGGGTCAGGATAAACACAACCACTATCACTCCAATCTCACAGGAACATAACCCAGCACTCTATAAAAAGTGCCACATCCAGCAGGGCCGTTCCTAACGCTGCTGTCCTCTAACGATGGCTTCAGTTAAGAAGACTGTTTGCAACCTCTTCTTCAGACACGGATAAATCTCCAAAAGAAGGAACAAAAAGGCATCCTTTGGGGCCCCAGAACATTGCTTTTTGTTGGATTTGGATGATCTTAAAGGGCTTTTCCAACCTTGTGATTCTGTGATTCACTCTATTATACTGCAAATATCACTCTGCACGGAAAACTCCTGCTTACCCACAGTCCAACAGCCAGTTTCCCACCCAGCCTGCTGCTGTGCCCCCTCCCCATGCCAGGCTCCCCCCTCCTAGACTCTTTTCCCATCTCCATGGTAACAAACACACTTCAAAGGGACAGAGTGAGTGGGGTGATGTGCAAAGCCTGGCGATGAGGCAGTCAAAATAAGGAGCAGGTGCACGAGCTGGAGTGACCCCAGAGACGCTTGTGCAAGGCAGGAGAATCATAGAATCACAGAATCCCAGCCTGGGCTGGGTTGGGAGGGACCCCAAGGGTCACAGAGCTCCAACCCCCTGCCACAGGCAGGGACACCAACCTCAGGCCTGGAGCTACACAAGGTTGCCCAGGGCCCCATCCAACCTGGCCTTGGACACCTTGAGAATGGCCCATCACGCTCTGGTATCCTTCTTTCCCCTCCCCATTTCTCACTATTTTAATCACTGTAACAAGCACTTCTGCTGCACTCAGCACCCCTCTATCACCACATCATATTGGCATATGAAATGAAACCAGTGCTGCTGCCCAGGCCCATGCCCACAGCCCCCCAATTTCAAACACCCATTGGATAAACCACACGAGTTCTGCAGCAGAATTCACTACAGACACAATCCTGAAGTGCTGAAAATGCTTCCATAAAACATGAGGACAGACTCTGCCTCTCCGGAAAAATTAAAATCCAAGCGTATCATGACATTTAACAAACCCTGGATTTGGAAAAGCCAAAAGCTGTGGAACAGGGCATGTGTTACCCAGCTGCACACAGTACCAAAAGACCTTTTTTTTTTGCTCCCTTTTGTACCAGGAGCCCTTGACACAGCAGTTTGGGTGGGCTGCTGGGACTGGTCCCTCCAGCCATGCTGTTATCCCAGGCTGTAACAACTCCCCCTCTTTAAAAAATTGCTCTAGAATGAGGAATCACTTAGATAGGTAAAATAAATGTGTCTGCAGATCTCTGCATGATGCTGGCTTTAACATCCAGCCTTGCAATTGAGTTGTGCTACTGTGTGATTTGTGAGGTACTTTTCATCCTTACACAGCCTGAAGGGATGTGCTACAAACAATGTCCATCCTTATAACCAAGGATCCAGGAAATATTCTCAAAGCAACCTTTTCCAATCCCTTTTTATAATGTTTAAGGGAATTTGAGGCAAAGAGGAAGATACATTCTTATCTGCTGTACGGACAAGCTGCTTCCCCCCAAGTACCAGGAATATCTCAGTATCTGAAATATTTTCACTTAGCAGTAAAGAGAAAATGTTTCTCCCTGAAAAAAAGTGACACCCTGTCAGAGAACCAGCTCTAAAGATGTTACCTGGTGAAATCCAAGACTTCTTTAAAACTGCACTAAGAGAAGGACCGCTGCCTTAATCTAAGAGCAGATGGCTTTGCTCATGCCTGGGAGGCAGACATCTCCTCCCCTGCCACCATCAGTGCAGGCTGGCTAAAGAGGTCCTGTCCTGCTCCCCAGGTCTCCAGCATCCCTGTCTGAGCTGTGCTGTTGTGGGCAGCGTTATGGTGAACCCCCTGTAGTGCCTGTTGGGAACCAACACCAGTGGTCCCACCGTTCCATGGCCCAGGGATGGTTAAGCTGTTGATATGGTAGCCTGAGCTCATTCAGGTTGAAGTTTCAGAGATACTTCATGAGCTTTTAAGTGCCAGGAGCAGAGGGGGATGATGGACAGAGGAGAAGCCTGAGCTGCTGCTGAATCCAAAGCCTGCATTCGTAGCAGTAGGAGGAAAGAATGAATTTACCCCCCAAATAAAATTAACTATTTCTTGGAGATTATTCCACTGGCAGCAGGAACGAGCTGAACCCAACATCTCATCTGCCAGATGCAGAAGTGTTCTCCCCTGGGCTGGGAAGAGCCCTTGGATATCCTCCCTGGCCACGAAACAAGCCAGAGAACCAGGAGGTACCAACTGGGCTTCTCTCTACTGCTTCCCACACAGCACTGTATTTCTGTGCATCAGAGCCAAGAGCTAAACTCCCCAGGGCCCTTAGGTTGAGCAGTAATGGCCACTATCATAAAAACTTTGTCATTCAGGAAATACACTTTAATATCACCTGTCTCTCTTGTAAAGATGCTTCCCCACTCTGGCCTGGCTCAAGTTAGTCTCTAAGTATCTGTTGGAGGCTGGGAAGGAAACCCATCTTTTACATCTATTGAACCTCTCATTGCAAGAATCACTCATTCCCTGGTTCCTGGCAGAAAAGATCCACATGCAAAACCAGAGAGCATTTAAGGAGGAAAGATCAGCTCCCTGGGCCTGACACATCCCACTCCTCCTGTCTCAGAGCTGCCCCAGGACCAGCTCCATCCCTCACAGGGCGTGAAGGGAAACAGGCTGTTTGCCCCCCCTCTAGAAACAAGCTTCTTAAGAGTGTCCCCAGGCAGAGCCCATGGCCATGGAGCCAGCCAAACTGCCCGGCCAGAGCAAGCACCACTCAAACCCCAAACCAGGCTCCTCTTGCTTTTCAAACCATCTGCTGTTCCCTTGGGGAAAAAAAGGGGGAAATGCAATCAGAAACCACAGGTCTGTCCCTTGCAGGAAAAACAACCTGCTTCTTATTTGTTCTCTTTCTTCTGGGAGGGGACAGACCACCACTTGCCCACTCTCAAGCCTCCATGGGATAGGAGAAGACTCTCCTCTTTGCCCACCATGAAATTGTATGGGCTGAACTCGATTCCAAAGCCCAACTCTAATGCCTCATGAATGAAAACGCTCGGGATGAGCTAACAAACAGCATCTGTTCCTTCTGATGGGATATCATCTTGGTGGGTTGGGGTTTTTTTTCATGTTGCTGGTGTTTTATTTCTCTCTTAAAAGAACCTGTACCTCAAGCAGGTCTGTATTCTCCTTCTCAGAGACTCACTGCACAAAGGACTAAACATCAGGGACTCTAAGAAGTACTTGTTGAATAACCCATCAGAATTATCTCCTAAAGAGCCTTCTGCAAGCACAGTGAGCTCCTTGGTTTGGACACTGTGTTCCATGCAGGCTCTGACAGCTACAAAAGGAATAGCTGAGGTTCCTGGAACACTGCTCCTTCAGAGCGACCAATGCAACACCCAGAGCTCCAATATCCGAAAAGCAAACAACATTCAAAAGCCAAAAGAGTGTCTTTGGGACCACCTGAAGCATGAAATGTTTGCAGGGAAGTAAAAGAGCAGAGCATCCTAAAATCCTGTCCTGCTGCAGCGACAAATGCCCAGGCCAGCGTGCAGCAGCTCCCACACCACACAGTGCTGCTGGGGATCTCGTCCCTGATTCCCATGAAAAATTCCATGTAGTCGTTGGCAACAGCTGCCATCGTGACCACAGCACCAGGGATCCTCTCTGGACGGCCCAGAAGAGAAAGCACAGGCACCCAACACGGCGGTGCTTTACCCACACAGCAGGAGGCAGCACCACAGGCTCTGCTGTAGGAACAGGCATCTCCGGTTACATCACTGAATCGGCCCCAGTTAGGGTTGATTAAATCTTAACTTCTGCATACTACAGCCCCAAACCTTGAGCTGTGAGGAGCTGCAGCTTCAGGAGTGAGCAACCACAGCAAGGTCACAGAGTCACCAGGCTGGAAAAGCCCTTTGGGCCCATCCAGTCCAGCCATCCCTGTCCTGTGCTGACCCAGAGCCCTGAGCACCTCATCTCCCCTGTGTTAAACACCCCCAGGGCTGGGGACTCAGCCCCCTCCCTGGGCAGCCTGTGCCACAGCCCCACAACTCTGCCAGGGAAGAACTTTGCCCTCCCAGCTGAGCTGACCCTGCCCTGGGGCAGCTTGAGCCCATTGCCCCTTGTCCCATCTCCTGTCCCCTGGCTGCAGAGACCATCCCCCACCTCTCTGCACCCTCCTGGCAGGGCAGGGGAGGTGGATGGGGAGAAGGTCTCCCCTCAGCCTCCTCTTCTCCAGGCTCAACACCCCCAGCTCCCTCAGCTGCTCCTCAGAGGATTTGCCCTCCAGGTCCCACTGCAGTTTAGCAGTAGCATCATCTTATAGGCTACAGGGTTGTGGGGGGTGCAAGAGCTTCATCTTAATATGCAGCCAAGCAGAAGTGTGTTTTTTTGTGAAGAAAGCCAACGCAAGGAATCTTCATGGCCATTCCTGAACCATAAGAAGTGAAGCCTGTTTAAATTAGATGGGAGTTGGGAAACATGTTTAATTACAGCATTGATAAGCTCTAGCTTTCACCAGAATGAATTAGAGGGACTTTCTGGACCATTTTGCATTTTCCTTCGTGGCTGGCCTGTTTCACTGGTAATTCACAAGGCTCAGGAGCACCCCCACAAACCCACCTCCTCTGCTTCTCAAAAGCATCTGACAAAAAGGACAACCCCATCCACTGATGTGAGCTAGCTTTGCTAAGCCTACTGGAACTGCCCTGGTCTAGACCAGCTAAATAGCCAGCTGTTTCTGCTTCCTGAATTTCCTCAGACGTTGTAGTTTCCAGGAACTGATGGCTGATCTAATCCCCATCCAGTGGTGAGACCCTTCAGCTCCCAATCACAGCAGTGAAACCCAGCGAAAGCCTTGTCAGAGCCAGAGACCAATTGCCTGCAGAAGTGCTGCTGTTAGCTAAAATTGATCATAAAATACTTATTGAATTCCTAAAAGGTGCCTAGCTAATCCTTTCTAACTTTATAAGCATATTTCTTGCTGGAGAGAGAATCTTTATGGTGTTGGCAAATTGGACTACAAAGCCAGGGAAGATTTGTTGGCTGCAGATGTGCTGCCCACAGCCTCTGTCAGGAGGGGTGCTGGAGCCAAGGGGAGCTGCAGAGGAAAACACAGCTGGTGGGACCTTGCCCAAGGGCAGGACCAACTGGCCCCAGGGGATTTCCACCAGGTTTCCATCCAACTCATCCCCCCCACCGTGGTGGAGATCCCACCAGCACCCTTGGGTCACCCAACTCCTGCTGCCAGAGGGATTGAGCACTCTGAAAGGCTGATGCACAGAATCACAGACTCACCAGGTTGGAAAAGCCCTTTAAGCTCATCCAGTCCAACTGTCCCTGTCCTGTGCTGACCCAGATCCCTGAGCACCTCATCTCCCCCCTGTTAAACACCCCCAGGGGTAGGGACTCAGCCCCCTCCCTGGGCAGCCTGTGCCACAGCCCCACAACTCTGCCAGGGAAGAACTTTGCCCTCCCAGCTGAGCTGAACCACTCCTTTAAGATCAAAGTCATATTCTAAACTAAAATCAAAATAACCTGGCATTTAGTAAGATGACCATAACAAGGTGATGCCAGCTCTCCCTGGCAGAGGGCACTGTGGATACTCACTGTTCCCAGGGCTGATGAGCGCTCCCAGCTTGAGCAGAGATTGCAGCAGATTCCAGGCTGCTTGGATTTATCCTGGAGGTTGAGGCTCCTTGTGGGAATACATCATCTATGGCAGCTCAGCAGCATGGCAGCTCCTCCTGGCCCAAGGAGCTCATTAGTGTTTGCATCAGGGCTGCTCTGGGGGAGCCCAGGGGCCACGCTGTGCTTAGCACTGTGGACACACAGCAGTGCCAACCCTCTCCCAGCAAGGGACAAGAAGAAAATGGCCTGGGACCAGTTGCCTGTGCACTGTGGGGCTGTGGCTGTGCAGAAGTGGTTTCTCCCAGCTAAAGCCCTCTTCTGTGAGGGAAATCTCTGCTGAGCACTCATGGGCACGAGCAGGAGCTCAGAAAGAAGCAGCAGAAGGCCAAGCATGTTGGGTGTGCTTTGTTTGAAAAGAAATACCCCCCCAAGGAGAACAGGACCTGCACTGTCATGTTTGGGCACTGCCATAAATTGTGATTCTTGGATTGCTGAGGAAACTTCATGGAAGAAAAGTTTCCCTTCCCTCAGATTGGGGGCCAGGACTAAGCAGACCTGAGGAGGATTTCATCTGAAAACTTGCAGGCACTCGTTCAACATTGCTAGCTGGGTTCCAGGCACCAGAAGGGGAATACTTTCTCCTTTGAATACAAACATCTAGCAGGCTTCCTTTGTAATCTGTGCTTTTCTCTGGGCCTTTTGAAGCTTAACTTTAGGCTGAGTTCAAGCAAGCCGCCTTTATTTCTGCTTCCTCACAGCATTTTCACTCTGGGGCTCACTGGTGCTTTGTTTGCTTGGGAAGGAGGATAAAAAACAACGAGCAGATAGAAACCCCCCTCTGAAGCGATGCTTGGCAGGCCTGCAGTTGGCCAAGAAAGGGGTTGATTTATTAAAAATGTGAAAATCCCTGCTCCCATCCCACACCTCCATCTTCACTAAGGAGAGAGAGATAGATAACCATGGTCCTGGAAGAGGAGCAGCTGGTGCTTGGGAGTAGAAGAAATGGGTATTTGGAGATGGTGGGTATTTTATAATGCAGACAGAGAGGGAGGAGAGCCTGAAATACAGCCTTTCAAGCCCCTTCATCCACACAGCAGCACTTTCCCCATTTGCCTGGCAGCTGTAAAAGATGAGCTGGTTCCAGCAAAAGGAGAACACAGGTATTTGCCACGTGAGGGCACTGGCTATTTTACCCCACCGTTTAGGTTTGATGCTGGACAGGTCGACCCCTGACTCCTTCAGAAATCAGAAGCAGCTTGTGACAGGCAGCAGAGGAGGGAGGATGTGCAAAGAGCTGACCCACCCTACCCCATCTAATGCATTTTGCTTGGATCAGGCATTGCCCTTCCACCACTATTTTCTTATTTATTTTGGTATAAATACACACTTATTTGGCTGTCTTCCATACGTGGGACAGCAGCACTCTCATGTTAATCCATTCCATTTAGTGAAATTAATGCTCTGTGATGGCTTTTCGCTAGTTCTGGGTGGGAAAATTCCCATTTTTAACTCTTTCTACTTAATTTTTAAATAATTTTTCCCATTTTATCTTTTAAAAATAATCTTCCTTGGCACAAAACAGAGAGTTTTGCTTTTAGTTTATGGAATTTGCCAGTTGAAGCACCATCAGCAGCAAAGCAAGCAGCTACACAGGCAACAACGCTGGGCTCGATCCTCACTTCTCTGAACAGCCCTTTTCCTATCAGAGAGCCAGGATTTTGCTACAGGGGTTCCTCACCTCACTTGAGAGACTCAGCCAACAGCCCCATCCACCTTCCTGCTGGCTCTCCACCAGGATTTCAGTAGATCTGGGGTCATCACTCTGGAAAAGCAGAGAGTTGGGAAGAGCCTCTAGTCCTGTGTGGAGAAAGCAGCCATGAGAAGGTGTTCCTTAAAGAGCAGCACCTGAGCTGTGCCTAGGCTGGGTGAGGAGAGGAAACAGCTCGAGTAATTTATGCCTGGTGAACCTCTACAGACAAGCAGGGAATTTATCCAAAGGGATGTGGCTGTCTGAGCTTGGCTGGGAAGGGCTCCTAACGAGCTTCAGGAAGGTTAAATCTCCTTATCCCATGGAATTTTAACACAGAGATGGGTCCATCTCTCAAGGAATCATCCCACGCTGCTGCCTGAGAGAGGTGAGGAGGCTGCAGCAAACACTGGCCTCTTGTCCTGTGGCATCTCTGGAGAACCAAGGAGGCACCATTGTCTCCAGGACATTAACAAAATGAATATCACAGTGTGAGTGAGCCCCAGCCACGAGCAAGCTGCAGCGATTCAACACGTTTATTGAAAGCCAAATTTTCCACGTTTTCAGCAAGTTCTTGTGCCCTTTGGGATACATGGTGTAGCTCAAACATCCAGTTACTGTCCCCTCCAGCAATAAAACGTTAATAGACTGAAACTTTTCAATTGCATTACTATGAATGGGATGCAATTCAATTTTAGAAGGTGCCATCAATAATACATAAAAAAATATTGTAAAACATAATGTGATGATTTTAATTCCTCAGAGCGAGCCTGGAGAAACAGCAGAGGAAGTGCAGTACTAAGCAGGTGCCAAACACAATTATTTACTCCTGTTAAACTCCACGTGCCCAGAGCAGGCCAGACCATGCCTGTGCAAACACCTTGCTCTGCCAGCCCCCTCTCGTTAGCTCCCTTAATTAAATCACAGTCCTCAAAGACTACTACTGCCCAGCAAAGTGCACAAGGCTTTGGTTTTGAAGGTTAATTAACTGTGTGGGAAATAGGTTGTGAAAAGTGTTCCTTTCAGCAAGCCAAGTGCCTGTTTGCTGTTTGGGCAGATGCTCTGCTTGGCACAGAGGGGATGTTTCCCTCTTCCCCACCCGGGCTCTGATCTCTGGCCTGGAGACACAATGGGAACACGCCACGGACTTGTCACTGGGGACAGTCACAAGGAGCAAGTGTAAAGAGAAAGAGCTTCTTAAAAGACATTTTCAGCTCTGGAAGGGTCTGATCCTTGGTGACAGAAGTGGGACAGCAGAGACCTACCGTCAGCAGAGCTGTGAAAACACATCCTGCAGAACTGCTGTCCTATTTTCCCCATGCCCACGACTCCCAGGGATGAGATCAGCCTTTTTTCACCTGATGGGATGAGGTGAACAACCAGATGTGAGGGACCTGGTTGCACCAGATGTGCAGCAGCCTTTGCCTCTGCAGCGACCCTCTACCTCCTCCTGGGGACCTACTGCATAAGTCTCAAACGCACTGAAAGGTCAGCAGGTAATAAAAGGGAAGGAGAGAGATGAGGAGGAGACTCTGAACCAGCGTGGGATTTCATTGCAAGGCGGATCTCTGATAGAAAGTGTAAATGTAGAAGGTGGCTCTCCCACGTGTGCCTTGTGACACAGGGTCACTACCAGCTCTTAGTTTACTTTTTAACTAAAAGAATAAATAACTGGTTATCTGATACATGCATATGTAATTAGCACAGCACCTTTATCTCAGCTTCTGTAGGAAGCTCAGTCCAGGTGGCAGCACTGCTCCCCTTCCATTAAAGCTATTTATTTGGTATTTAATGCGATGCGAATGCACATGATAAAGCTCATACGACATGAGGGGAGAGATGGGCTTTACCACTGCAAAGCAGAGCCCAGATAACCACTGAGCCCAAACTGCATTCCAGACCTCACAGTACGGTCAGGAGGAGACGGTTCTGTGTTGAGACAAGGCCAACGTATCCTCCAGTCATGTACAGCAGCGAGAAACACTTTGCCAGCAAGGCTCAATGCCAGATCAGCATTTTTCCTTGGCATAAACTTGCCCAAGTGGATTATTGACAGGCAGCTCAGCTCCAAGAGCAGCTCTGGGACAGGTCCTCAGGCAATATAAGCAGCCTGCCTGGACTGAAAGTGCTGGGTTTGCTCACAGTGAATTTCGGGTCTGGCACGGACACGGCAAATGCTTTTACTGCAGAAGAACACCTGATATTCCCACCTGCAGAGCCTGCCAAGCCAGTGTGTCCCAGAAGCACAGGACAGAATCAAGGCTGGGAAAGGCCTTCAAGATCATCCTACACCACCACAACCACTAACCCACCTCCCAAAACACCACGTCTACCTGCTTTTTTGAACACCCCCAGAGACGGTGACCCCACCGCCTCCCTGGGCAGCCTGTCCCAACGCTTCACCACTCTTCCAGTGAAGAAATATTTCCTAATATCCAATCTGAACCTCCCTTGGTGCAACCTGAGGCCATTAAGGGTCCTAAGCACCGACAAGATGCTGCACAGGGACCAGGCTGGTGGCTGGCACAGGAGGAAGCGACAGCTGGAGACAAACCAGACGTAAAAGAGAGCAGACATTAGCCTTGTACTTGAAACAGCCTTGTGTGATGCAGCTATCTACAGGCCTATTCTCACCTAAGAAGGCTTTTAGAAGAGGAGCCTGGTCTGAAACACTCTGTGAGAAGTGGCTGCAAAAATAAAAGCTCTTCCCATAAGCTGCTCTGAACAAGCCTCACATGAAGAGCAAGCCTGGCAGATTTGAGGCTGACACACTGGGTTGTGACATCCCAAGTCAGACTGTAACTTGACATGAGAGACCCGGTGTGACACCATGCATCAGCTTAAGATGCAGCAACCAGAGTCTTAAAAATATGGGTTTTTTTTCTCTTTACTCTGCAGTTTTGACAAAAGCTCCACTCACCAAAATTGCCCATCAGGTTACTCCCTGCCTCAAGTCGTGGCTGAACTGAACTGGCAGGCTGGGACACAGCCCCCTGGACTGTTCTTCCCAGAGAACCACATCTCACAATGTCTGTTCCTATTTCAATGCCCAGATCACTGGCTACATTTTCCAGGGGGGAATACATCCAAATTAAAATAACCCCTCTGGAAATGACAAATCAAAGGTCTTGGGGTGTGATAAACCAGCACCATTCCCTCACCCTTTCAAGCTGGTTTGGAATGCTTAGGGTAATGGATGTTACCTGTGGAGAGCAGCCCCGTTCCTGCACCTTTGTTCAGGCTCCTTCCTGCAGCGATGCCACACACCCTCATCTCACTGAAGCATCACCAAATTACCTTCTCCATCCCCAGCACAGGAACCTTTACACGGAGCACGAAGCATCCTCTTTAAATCAAACTATTTCACAACGTCCCTCACGTTCTCTCACAGAGCCTCTTCCACTCTGTCAATATGTGAGGGAGACTAAACAGACCCAATCTGCATCCCAAAGACTCACAGGCTGAGCTAAATCAGAGACATCTATACGACAACTTGCAGCCAGTTAAATGCTTTTCATTAGAACAGCACAGATCCCCACTGACTTCCCCCTTAGTATATGAGGTGTAATTATGTCAAGAGAAAAGTAGATGAAAGTACAACCTCCTGACAAGCAATTTACAGCAGCTCGCTTGTTAGCATCAGGATTTGGGCTGGGAAGCCTGGAAGCTCAAGATGCCTTAACCACCTGCTAATTTGCTGTTGGCCATCAGCTAGGAGGGAAACTTTCCCCTCAGGAACTCTCAGTCTAGCCCCTGAAAAAGAAAAAGAAAAGAGAGAAAAGACCCAAACCAGCCCCTAAATCAAAACATTTAAAAATCTGACCGAGGGCTCTGATCAGTTCCAGGTATCAACTGCCCCATTTTTCAGGTTTTTGGAAGACAAAATCACAGAGTCACAGAACCATAGAGGATGGAAGGGCCCCCCAGAGCCCATGGGGTCCATCCCCCTGCCAAAGCAGGGTCCCTAGGACAGGGCACACAGGGCGGTGTCCAGATGGGGCTGGAATCTCTCCAGAGAAGGAGACTCCACACCCCCTGGGCAGCCTGTCCCAGGGCTCCCTCACCCTCACTGGCAAGAAGTTCTTCCCCACATTGGGGGGGAACTCCCTGTGCTCCAACTTGAGGCCATGGCCCCTTGTCCTGTCCCCACAGACACTGAGAAGAGGCTGCCCATGTCCCCCTGTGTCCCACCCTTCAGCTATTGATCCCCATTGATCAGATCCCCTCTCAGGCTGCTTCTCTCCAGGCTGAACAGCCCCAGCTCTCTCAGCCTTTCCTCACAGGGGAGATGCTCCAGGCCTTTAATCATCTTTGTTTTTCTCTACTGGACTGTCTCCAGGAGATCCCTGTCTTTTTTATCCTAGGGAGCCTGCTTTGGCAGGGGGTTGGATCCGATGAGCTCTGGAGGTCCCTCCCAACCCCTACGGTTCTGTGATTCTAGCCCAGGTGAGGACAGTGAACTTCTTGGCTTTGAAAGGACCAGTTGGAAGATTGGATGTTGCTGAAGAACGAGCCCTGTGAATATCAAGTAGCCAAGTCCCTGAGGATGTGCAGTTTCCCAAGGAAACCTCCATGCATCTTGCCAAGCACAGGGTATGAATCATTCCTGAAACAATTACCAGGTGCAGTAAACAGGTGGCTCAACAATTGCACGTACGTGCCTGTGAGGGTGAAGGTCTCATTGCAGGAGACAGACCCCAGCCAGGTGCCACGCCACAGAGTTCAGTGGCATCTTACCAGGGGGCAAGATGCCCGTCCCATGGGGACACAGGGAGCGAGATACCCCAGCAGCAGACCCCCAGCCTCCCACCATCAAGCCCCACCACTCCCCCAAGCCAAGGCTGGCTGTTTGGTGACATGACATAGTGACTTTGAGGCGCTGGTGGCACACTAAAACCCGCTCAAAACTCACAAGACCTAACACATCATTTAGCACTAATGATAATTGGGCTGTGCCTGCACTTTGTCACCCTCAGAAGGGACAAGAGAAGTGATTCCTCCCCAGTTGTCCAGGGAAGGAAGGATCTGAGGAGCAAGGGCTTCCCTAAAGTCTGCTGAGATGGTTGTAATTTCCTGAACAAGAATTGCCAGGGAAATGACTTTTGTATCAAAGATGCTCAGGGATTTATAAATATTTATGTAAAACTTACAAAAATCACACAGTTCTGCCTAAATAAAATCATTTTTTAAAGAGTGGAGAAACGACAAGTGCTTTGTGACCAGCACGTGGGAATTATGGGGTGTTTTTCCCTGACCTTAGAAGCGTTCATGCAGACCTGGCCCTGCAGTGCTGTACTTGAGAGCGGTACTGGAGAGGGAACAGAGGCCCAGGTTAAAGAGCTGTGTTAAGTGCTTCCCTCCCACCGTGCTCTACAGATCTCTCTGCTCCCTGTCCGACCTCCCAGCAGGTCCTCACACGCACTGAGCTTCTCCACTGACATCAAGAGAGAGAGCACACATCGCCTCAGCACGTTCAGCTCTCCAAAAGGGAAGTACTGCACGTCATGTCAGGCTGAAGCAGGAGGCCTGAGTCACCTTGTCCTGCTCTGAGCACCCAGGAAGGGCCCTGCGGCCTTCGGTGTTGCGTTTCTGGGCAGAATCACAGACTCACAGGGGTTGGAAGGGCCCTCCAGAGCCCCTGGGGTCCCACCCCCTGCCAAAGCAGGGTCCCTAGGACAGGGCACACAGGTCGGTGTCCAGACGGGGCTGGAATCTCTCCAGAGAAGGAGACTCCACACCCCCTGGGCAGCCTGTCCCAGGGCTCCCTCACCCTCACTGGGGAAAAGTTCTTCCCCACATTGGGGAGGAACTCCCTGTGCTCCAACTTGAGCCCATGGCCCCTTGTCCTGTCTCCACAGATCATCGATAAGGGGCTGCCCATGTCCCCTGTGTCCCACCCTTCAGCTATTGATCCCCATTGATCAGATCCCCTCTCAGGCTGCTTCTCTCCAGGCTGAACAGCCCCAGCTCACCCAGCCTTTCCTCACAGGGGAGATGCTCCAGGCCCTTCATCATCTCCTCAGCCTCCTCTGGACTCTCTCCAGGAGATCCCTGGCTGTTTGATCCCAGGGAGCCCAGCACTGGACACAACACTCCAGGTCGGGCCTGACCAGGGCAGAGCAGAGGGGGAAAAGAGCCTCTCTCCTGCAAAATGTCCTCCTTCGAAGGTCAGGTACGTGGGCTACTAACAGCTCCAGCATGCAATGAATCCAGGCAGAACTCTGCTGTGTGCACATCAGTGCTGGTTTGTGGGGCAGAGATGGGGGGAGGCATCCCACACCCCTCTCCCCCTCGGGTGGCCACACAATGAGCTCCTGAGCAAACATGAGCTTCCCCATGGCGAATGTTCCCACGTCCCCTCCCTTCCTTCTCCTCCCACTTCTCCACATTTCAGTCCCCTTAAAATTTGCCAGCTGAAGCAATTTGGTGACTGTGAGCTCTCTCTTTGCCAGAAACACAGGAATCAGAGTAACAGAAACCAGAGGAAGGCCAGCAGCATCCTGGCTTGTGTCAGACACAGTGTGGCCAGTAGGTCTGGGGAGGGGATTGTGCCCCTGTACTGGGCACTGGGGAGGCTGCACCTCAAGTACTGGGTCCAGTTCTGGGCTCCTCAGCATCAGAAGGACACTGAGGTCCTGGAGCGAGTCCAGAGAAGGGCAACCAGGCTGGGGAAGGGGCTGGAGGGCAAATCCTCTGAGGAGCAGCTGAGGGAGCTGGGGGTGTTCAGCCTGGAGAAGAGGAGGCTGAGGGGAGACCTTCTCCCCATCCACCTCCCCTGCCCTGCCAGGAGGGTGCAGAGAGGTGGGGGATGGTCTCTGCAGCCAGGGGACAGGAGATGGGACAAGGGGCAATGGGCTCAAGCTGTGCCAGGGCAGGGTCAGCTCAGCTGGGAGGGCAAAGTTCTTCCCTGGCAGAGTTGTGGGGCTGTGGCACAGGCTGCCCAGGGAGGGGGCTGAGTCCCCACCCTGGGGGTGTTTAACAGAGGGGAGATGAGGTGCTCAGGGCTCTGGGTCAGCACAGGACAGGGACGGTTGGACTGGATGAGCTTAAAGGGCTTTTCCAGCCCTGTGACTGTGATTCTGTGGGTTTTTTACTGACAGCTGACACATTCCTAGAAATGTAGAAGCTCAGACAACGAAGGGGCCCATGCTCAGTCCCACAGAATAATTTGGCAGCTGTCCCTCACCTTTCACTCGAGCTCTGTGGTGCATTTCCAACCTCAGTGAGAACCCCTGTGAAGCATCCCAGCACCAGCAGCTGTGTAAGAGCTGTCTCCTCTCCGAGCTCTTCTCCTGACAGGACACCCATTTGTATTTAAAAACAAAACAAAACAAATGTTATTAATAATTTTTGCCAAAGTACTTGACTGAGGTGCAGTGGTCTGGTCTGGTCCTGGGCTGCTGGGGAAGAAGTACAGGGGGAAAACAATACCAAAGCAGACAGCTGCTCTGAAAACAGGGATCTGAGTGGTTCTGAGCCAAAACCCCCAAGTTTCTGAGCCCTTGGCCAAGAACCTGGCCACTGCCATGTACCTAAAGGTACCAAGCAGGGGCCTGGGGGCAGAATTTATATATAAATGTATATTACATACAAAAACCAGTTCCAAAAGAAATGCCTGTCAGCACTGAGCTCTGAGAACACAAAGGAAAGGAGAACCAAGCCTTTGTGTCCCTCCTTAGGGCTGAGCAAGGCGTTCAGCTTTAAACTCAGCTTTCCTTCCCAGAATCAGTGCACAGATAGGTGAGTGAAATAATCTATAAATTAAATGGTTATTATCATCTGGATGTCATTAGGAGGCTTGGAATGACTTTGTGCCAGAGATGTAACTTATCACAGATCATCTGGGACAGATGTTATTTGAGATACATATCAGCTATAATCACATGGGTTAAAATTAAGAGAGGGTCTAATGAGCTGCCTAAATCACAGGGAGTGTCACTGTGGGAAATAATCTGGTTATTTTTTTTTAAGTAGCCCAGCTGCCTGACTCAGGAGTTCACAACACCCCACCAACACAGCTCATCCTTCCACACATCATTACTCTCAGCCTTTGCTACATTTAAAAATATATATAATCTCTTCTATTCTACCATTATGGGGACATCATTAAGTGTGCAGCTCATTAGGCTGCGTAGCTTCATGCCCATAATAAAGCTATTAGGCAGAAATTGCTGTTTCCACAAGTGGTCTGTGCTTGCATCCTAACTTCTGGGATATAAAAAAGCAGGAGGAGGGCTCATTTCTGTGGAGGATCAAGGGAAGAGCTCTCTTCCATGAGAGCTCCTAACTCTGAGAGGATCAGCAGCATGGCATGAGGGTGAGCCACCACCAGCCAGCCACTCACGAGTGGAGAGGGGCTGTTTGATAACCTAGGGGCCTGCTGTGTTTTAAAACCAGGGCAAGGAAACACAAATTTTCTGCAAAAATCTACTTAAGACAAGTGTCATTTTACACCTAAGAGGGCTAACAGTCCGAGGTACCACCCATGATAGCCCTGTGAAGCCCAGCTTACTGCAGAACAGACACACATGTTGTTTGACCACTGCAGTTACAAGGAGTAGCTCCTGCCCAGCTAAGGACAGTGGTTGGAAAACATCAGTTACTCTTTAGATATGAGCTGGGGATGCCTGGAGTTCTCAACAGGGATAGAAGCAGAACCTAAGTCTCTAGTGACTGTATTAGTTCCCATCTTCCCATTAATTCCTCTATTCATGGAATCTAGATTAAATTTAATCAGACATGTGAGAGGCTTGGGAAGGAATGTAAACTGAAAAGGAATGCCAGAATCACACAGTAGGAAAAGCCCTTTAAGATCATCCAGTCCAACCATTCCTGTCCTGTGCTGACCCAGATCTCCAAGTACCTCACCTAGCCATCTGTTAAACACAGCCTGACAGCTGTCAAGCCTGGATCACTGCTCTGGGTTGTTGTTGTGTCCCATGTGCAGGACTCTGCACTTGGCATTGGTTAAACCTTTTGCATTGGAAAACACAACCAGGGATGATTTGTGAGGAGAAACCCCCTCCTGTGATGGAGGTTGGGTTGGTGGCCTCTGCAGCATCCCCCTCTCACCACAGACACCACTGTGCTAGTGGCTCATCCCCACAGCAGAGAGACATGGGCTTCCTCAGGGCTTTTCCCAAATCCTTTACCCAGCCTCACCTTATTTTTCCACAGCCCTGTGGCCTTCTAGACCTCATGTTTGAAGAGGCACCTCCCCACGTGTGAGGGGAAGGAGGGCAGCAAGGGTGAAGCAAAGCCATCCTCATCGTCAGCCCAGCCTGTCCGCTCCCGTCCCAGGCAATCCCAAGGTGCCTGCTTGGCCAGGACTCTCTGCCTTTGTTTGGGCTAGAGCCACAGGCATCTTCCCAGGGATCCTGTGCTGCTCCCTCTGGAAGGCAATGCAGAAGAACGAAATGCTTATTGTGGCTTTAATGGCTATTTATTTCCTTACATTCAGTCACACAGTCCCTGGGGCGGTGTGGTGAAGAACACACATCCCTGGTAAGGAGGAGGGATTAGGAAAAGCAGGTAGCACCATCTCTGAGGTCTCTCTTTTAATCAGGAGAGTGGCGCTGAGTTCATGGTGCTCCCCTTAGCAATGCCTGGGGGCTTGGTCCCAGGGGTGGGGATGCCCTAGCCCTGCTCCAAGGCCTTGGCTCAGTGCCTGAACCAAAGAGCGTTGTTCCTTCCCTCTCCTTTCAAACAGCTACTGGTTTGATGTGGGTTATTCACATAAACACAGGTATGCAGGAAGTAACTGTGGAGTAAGCTCTACACCAGCCCAGAAGTGCTTGTGACCTCATCATTGCTGTAATAAGAGTTACAATTCCTTGCTGGGATAAACCAGCAGCAGGGAAAAACCAGCAGCAGGGGTGTTGTTAGTGATTGGAAAGAGGCAGCAAAGGAGAACAGGGCAAGTGAAGCCCCTGCCAACCCAATTATGGGACCACAGTGGCTCAGCTAAAAGTAAGTTAAAACTTCTTCCCTTCTCCTGTAATGTCACTGTGCCTGAGGGCCTCTGTGAGGTGCAGCTGTAGGCATGCAGGATCTCTAAGCATTGCCCCAGCACCAGCCTTTTAGAGCAGGGGCTGTTTGAAGGAGTCTCTCTGGGCAACCCGTTAGCAGCAGCTCCTGGCTTCAGATTCACACGAGCACCCCTCAGCAGCAGCTCCAGCTGCAGACAACTCCTTCCTCACACTGTATTAGTGTCCAACCCCATGAGCCCCTTGTTGGGGCCAGAGTCCCACACTGATAAATCCAGTGACAGCAAGCTGGATGCATCTGCTGTGCATTCCTGACCAGAAGAACCACGTCAGCATGATCATGACCTTTTGAAATCAGCTGTTTGTTACTAGAGGAGGAGCACCTGCTCCCCCAGCCCTGTCAATGCTCCTGCTGTGCTCTGTACACCCCATGAGAGATAGCCACAGTGGGCAGCACATCCCTCCCCTTCAGCACCAGCAGCATCCCTTGGCCTGAAGCTCCTCTGGAGGAACCACCTCTACATTTATCAGCTGAAGCATCCAATTTAAATCTCTCCCTGTTCTGCTGTAAGAAAAAAAAATAATAGGAGATTGAAAGTGTCCTGTCTGACTTACCTGAGGCTGTATTCATTTACTGCTCCTGCCTCCTCTTGGAAAAGTCAATCTCAGCCCCACGGAGCAGCTCAGCCTGGTGCACAAAGAGATGAGGTGGCCAGGTACAGCACGATGGGCTCTTCCACCAGAGCTGACCTCTGCTGTATCCAGGGCCCTGCTCTTGCTGCTATCTCTTTTTTTTCTTTAATTGTACTGCTTCTGGAAATCAGGGGTGTTTCTGCATCATGGCTCACTGAATGCCAAGCAACACATCTTTTGGGGAGCTCCTCAGGCAACGTCTAGCTGAGCAAGGAAAAACCCTAACCCAGCCTGGACCTGACATGTCTATATTCTCAATAAACAGCAATCATAGAATCCCAGCCTGGGCTGGGTTGGGAGGGACCCCAAGGGTCACAGAGCTCCAACCCCCTGCCACAGGCAGGGACACCAACCTCAGGCCTGGAGCTACACAAGGTTGCCCAGGGCCCCATCCAACCTGGCCTTCAACACCCCCAGAGACGGGGCACCCACCCCCTCTCTGGGCAGCCCCTTCCAGCCCCTCACCACTCTCTCTGCACAGAACTTCCCCCTAATATCTGATCTAACCCTTCCTTCCTTTAGCTTTAATCCACCCCCCTTGTCCTGCCAGTGTCTATCCTTCCTCTAAATCCACACAGACACCTGGGCTCCCCAGGAAGAAGGGAAACCCAGCTTTCCAGGGGAGCCAAGTGCTTAGGACTTTGATTTCACTCGTGCCATGGGAAATGACCCCCCCTAAAAGGCAGCTTCAGGTGACTAAGCTCAGCTTTGACAAGCTGAGTGCAGCTCTGTGTGCCCGTGTGGCTCAAGATGTGACTCATATTTGGCAGAAACACCAGAGATGTGTTACAAAAAACCCCAAAGCATTAGTTAATTAGCTGCTGGTACTGCAGGCTCGTTCCCAGAAGGATGGTGCTCACAGCAGACTCCTCCCTGCCTCCCAGCAGCGTGTGGAACAGCAGACAGCTCAATCCTGACAGCAGACAGCCGATGCGCTGCGCTCGCACAGCCTGTCAGGCACCAGCCTTCAGCAGACAGCCAGCCTTGCAGGCTGAGCTGGGAGAGGATGGATTACCTCACAGGACGGGGAAGGGCTGCCACCCACCAAAGGACAATGATCTTTTGATAAACAGAGCTGGAGGGACTTCATGAGCCCAGGACTGGGTCTCATCATAGGTCTGTTACAACGGGACCTGCCAAAGTTTGCCAGCAGCTGTGTGGTGCTCTCTGAGCCCTCTTCCTTTCTAGTTTCATGGAGAAAATGATGTTTTCCCCCTGTTGGTGATTGGGATTTTGTTTTAATCAGAGAAAACGTCTTTTTCTTTAAAAAAAAAAAAAAGAATCAATATTTTTGTAACCACTTCTCCATGGTGTAGGAGCACTACAGGGGCCTCCTGAGGTTATCAGCTTCACACACATCTGTGCAAGCCTTTGGTAGTAAAATTAACTGCTCTAAGCAATTAATTCCTGGCCACTTAAGAATAATGACCATCCCTCTGCAAGGACCATTTCAGAACCGAATTGAACTGATGCTCCTTGAGCTCAGGCTCCAGCACGTCCCTGGGCTTTCTGTGAGCTCTAAAGGGCAAAGAGAAATTCCAACTTACTTATTGGGAGAGGGAGGGAATCCTAGAATCCCAGACTGAGCTGGGTTGGGAGGGACCCCAAGGGTCACAGAGCTCCAACCCCCTGCCACAGGCAGGGACACCAACCTCAGGCCTGGAGCTACACAAGGTTGCCCAGGGCCCCATCCAACCTGGCCTTGAAGCTCGCACAAACTTGGATGATCTGCATTTCATCAGTTCTTGATCTCTCTTTTGGGAATTACCAGAGAAACACCAGCCCCTCAGAACCCATCACCAGGCTCTTTGTCATCTCTCAGTGTGGGAGAGGAGCAGGCAGGAGCTGCCTGGTCTGGCTGGAGCCCCGTGCCAGCAGCAGGCTTTGGGGTTGGAGACCAGGAACAAGACCTGTGCTACTTCAGTTCAGGAGCCCCAGAGTAAGTCTGTGCTTTGGTTACCTGTAACTTTGTGCTGCTGCTTGGTCACCACAGGAATCCTCAGCACAATAAAGTTTATCCAGTCTGATTTCCTGAACCCTGCTGAAGAAAAGAGAGTGTGAAGGTTTCAGGCTCCACAGCTTTGCTCTGATGCTTATTACTTCGTGCTGTCCCCACAAATCACTCATAACACCAGCACTTAGAGACCAGGGTGTGAACACTGAGTGATTAATCCTCCCAAAGACCCCAGGAGATCTGTAAACAGATCTTAGTTTCCCTATCTAAAGAGAGGGAAATTGAGATAGTGAGGATTAGACAATAAACTGACCCAGGGGCCAAACTGATGCCCTGCTCTGTTTGCTAATCCTTTATCATCTGGGCTCCAAGATTTGGGCTGATGTCAATATCTTAAGCCTCCCTTTAAAAGGCAGGTCCAGAGCTGGGGAACAGCTGTTGGTATGACCAACATGAACACTAACAGCTCCTCTCAGCAGCAAAAACTGGCTTGATGGAAGTCCTGAAGGCTGGTCATGGCACAAGGAGGGCAGCAGCACCGTCCTGACTCCAGTTTTGGGATGAGCCAGGCATCTCCAGGCACCTCCTATGACTCTGCTCCAACTGCTGCCCACGCTGGTACTGAGCAGCATGCGACTCCCAAGCACCACCACACTGATATCTAGGGACAGCCCTGTGCCCTGCACATCTCTGGGCACCCAGCAAAGCCCACACTCCATCCAGGGATCTCCTGGAGAGAGTCCAGAGGAGGCTGAGGAGATGATGAAGGGCCTGGAGCATCTCCCCTGTGAGGAAAGGCTGAGTGAGCTGGGGCTGTTCAGCCTGGAGAGAAGCAGCCTGAGAGGGGATCTGATCAATGGGGATCAATAGCTGAAGGGTGGGACACAGGGGGACATGGGCAGCCTCTTCTCAGTGTCTGTGGGGACAGGACAAGGGGCCATGGGCTCAAGTTGGAGCACAGGGAGTTCCCCCCAATGTGGGGAAGAACTTCTTGCCAGTGAGGGTGAGGGAGCCCTGGGACAGGCTGCCCAGGGGGTGTGGAGTCTCCTTCTCTGGAGAGATTCCAGCCCCGTCTGGACACCGACCTGTGTGCCCTGTCCTAGGGACCCTGCTTTGGCAGGGGGTTGCACCCCACGGGCTCTGGAGGGCCCTTCCCACCCCTGTGACTCTGTGACTTTCCTTTCCCCATGTTAAAACATCCACCCCAGCTGCACGTAGCATCCCACATGAACTCCAGCATACACCCCGATCATTCACACAGCAGTTTCTCCAGGAGAATCCCCAGAGGAGGAGATAAATTACATGATTTTCATGTGCAGGATCTAAACCAAACTCTTTTGATTAATCATAAGCCATTAATGGTAATGGTAATGAGTATGCCACTAAGCATACTATAAAATATGTAAAGCCTGGCTGCCTCTCAATAGATCTTGGCAAGTGCCTCATTTAACCTTCACAGCTCATGAAAAACTGTTGGAACTTCTTCGTTTCAGACATGGAAACTATTGATTGTTTACAGCCTGGTATGACCTTTCCTGACAAGTGGGGGAAACGATGAGATATTGGGCTGTAATTCAATCATGCAATATGCTCTAAATTATCTGGGGTTTCAAAATGCCCCTGCTGGTTCTGCACATTTATTTCAGCTCTGAGCCTCACCTAAGCCTTTGGAGAAGGTGTGCACGAAGCTATTGCAGCCTGCAGTGCTCCCTGAATGGCCCCAAGTCTGGATAAGCCCTTAATATCTGTAAGGCAGCACATCTGAAAAGTTAGTCTAACCTACAACAAATAATAACTAATTTTTAAAACGTCAACAAGATGAGGCTTAGCAGTTTTTTATATATATATATATTTTATATATAAATTATATGTATTTCATATATAAATGATATCTATAAATATATCATATATTTTTATAAATTATATATTTATAACATATGAATTATATATTATATTTCTACTATAAATAGGTAATATATTTATATATACATATATTTATAAATATAAATATATATAATTTATATATAGAAATAATATATTAGATATAGAGAGATATATATAATTTCTATATATAAAACCAGACTGTGAATCCCATGAACCAAGATCCTGTTTTGCAAACCCTCTGCAAAGACATACCCAGACTCAAACCACTAAATGTCTCACAAGCATAAAGTCTTCTTAGTCTAAGAGCATCCACAGAGGTCCACCTGGACCCGCTCTCCTGAGCTTGACCCTCCAGTGGCATCTTTCTTCACACAGGGCTTCAAGAGTTAAAAATAGAATGTGACAGCAACTTTTCCTCTCCTATGGGATCTCATTTATCTTCCTCCTAACCATATTTTCACTGTTTATTTAAACTCCAAAGCCTCCTACCCTTTCATCACCAGAACTACTCCTCCAACCACGTCTTCTCTTATTAGAGACCTGCAATTACCAGGGATGGGTGACCACCGACAGGGATGTTTGGGAGCACAGTGGTAAATAAACATTTAGAAATTGGGCTGTGTTAGGAAAAGCTGCTGTTCTGTATCAGCATGTCAGTTCTGTGATCAGAATCATAGCTAGCCAGCAGCAGCACCTCTGTCAGCTGCAGGTCAGTGGTGTAGATCCTGCAGCTGACAGAGGTGTTGCTGATGGCTGTCTGTGACTCTCTGAAAGATAAACTGTCTCCTCTACATCAGCAGGATGCTCTTGCTAGAAGGAGATGGCATCTCTGCCAACACTAGCAGCTGAAAGAAGGAAAAGCCATGAGCCACATTCACTAGTGGCCTCTCACACAGGTCAGTAAACTTTGCAGAAGTCCAGCTCGACCACCCAGGCTCCTTGGCAAGCATCCCCCCAGAGACCACTCCCCATGTACAGATCCCAGCTTCATCAATTCTGTGGACTGCTCAGACCAGTTCAAATATTCTGACTTGACTCCTTGCAACTAATGAGATTTAAACATTTTCTACACAGAGCAAGGTTTTTAATATGCCCATTCCCATGAAGGGAGCTCATCCTACCCTGAAAGGCTGCAGAGAGGGGGCAGGTTTTATTCTGCTTGCTCAGGCCTTTAGCTCTCCATCTGGGACTTTTCCCAAGCCCATCCCTGCTGCACCAAACTTTGCCCTGCCATGAGCCACTCCAACACTCCAACTGGAGGAGAAAGGATGAAGTAAGTGCATGTAGTGGGATAGGAATAATGGGAAGAGCTGGGGTTTGGGGCACTGGAGTGACTCTAATGGGAAGAGCTGGGGTTTGGGGCACTGGAGTGACTCATCAGAGCAGCAGCTGTTCAGAGGCAATGATGGGCAGGACACATCTTCTGGGCTAATTGAGTTGGCACATCCCCATCCACACCCAGGGCTGTCAGTGTGACAGCTCTGCTGTGTAGACCTAAAGTAGGACTGGGACTGGCTTCCTGCAATGGCCATTAAAGGGTTTGGCCTGCTGGAAAACAGCAAGGGGTTTGGTCTGTAAAGAAGCTGAGTGAAGGCATGTCTTTTCACAGCTGATAGTTTAAGAGTAACTGGTGTCCATCAGTCTCACCCATTTCAGGCATTGAGATTCCTGACCATCCTGCTGTATAATTCAGGGCTGGTTTATAGGAAGAAGGACAAGACATCACCAGTCTCAGTGGTAACATACTTCTACTTGAACTGGAAAGTTCAAATCTGTTGGAAAGAGGTCATTCAAGTTTGTACTCCTGTGCTCTGTGCCCTCAGATTCAGCCTGCTCTTTCCAGAGGGCAGCTCCAGGAGGAATCTCACCTCCTGAAATATTGAGGAGACCTCAAGCCACTGTGAGGAGCACAGATTTAATAGGAAGAGCCAGCCTTGCCTCCACACTGCTCAAACCCACCTCACCAGGTCCTCTGAGGAGCTCAAATGAGCATGGTGTTTAAAAAGGAGCTGTGGAAGTCAATCTTACCCAAAACCCAACAGCTCTCTGACATCAGGTACAGGGTTCAAGGCCAGTCCTGTACAGAGACATTCCTGACAGTGACTGTTTGGTAAGTCACTGAGTTGCTGAGAAACTGGTTTAGGGATGCCTTAGCTCCAGACACTCCACACTGGGCAAGGACACATCTCAACCACATGCATAATCACCTCCTATATACAGAGGTATACATATATATATATTCATATTTTTCCCCTGGAAAATGAGACAAAAGCCATCCAAACATGTATCCACCAAGCAACTCAAGCCAGGACTGAATGGTTACTTAAACCAGACTGGAGCTCACTTAAGCATCTCCTTGTGGAGGCTAGGCAAGCATTTGGAAAGGGATCAGCCTTGCAGAGTGCTCATCCATCACATAAAAAGGAGATTATCAGAATTCTGCCCAAAACAGGTTACAGCCAAGCACTGGCAAAGCATTAGAGTTGGTGCAGGAAGGCTTTGACCCAAGACTGCCAATTAAGGGCTGGGCTGATGGGCTCTGCCACAGCAAGCAAGTTCCCTTTGCTTTCTTAGCCCACTCCCAACCCAAAGGCACATCAGAACCCACAGCACAACTGGAAATACACGTGCAGGGCTTGGCAGAGGGGCTGGCAGGGGGTCATTTACAGCTGCCTGGGGTAATCACTCCATGGGTATCAAATTCTGATGTTTCTTAAGGCAGATACAGCTGTCAGCTTCTCCTGAAGGTGCAAAGGAGATAAAACAGGTGGAATGGAGACATCCCTAAGGCAATACAGGAGAAGTTTAGAGGCAGAAGCTATTTCTACTTCACGTTTTGAGATTCCCAGCATCCCCAGCCTGCACACACGCTCCAGGGGATGCTATGCAGCTCTGCCTCTCTACAACTCTTAGATCTTCTCAAACCTTTTCTTCACGCTTAGGGGTTGGGGGGGGCTGAGTGTATCTTCAGGTCTGATTGCTTTAAAACAAAGAAATCCAGCCCCTGAACTATTGATCTGCTCCCATGTCAAAGGTTATCATATTTACTACCAGGCTGCACAGCCCAGCAATCAATTTCCTAATTAGCAGAGGGTTCTCATGTATTTCTGCCTTCAGACTGGGGGAGGCTAAGCAGCTAATCACAGCTCAATTAAAAGGTCCTGCTCTCAGCAGGGAGGGGTTGGGTGGACACATCTACCCCATTTAAAATAAGAGACAAGCCAGACTCTTTGAACACCCACCAAAAAGTCATGATGGGAGTGTCAACCCATAAAGAGCATCTGGGACCCTCAGAAGGAGGTGCCTGTGCTGGACACACCATCTCTAACAGCCTTCAGTGAGTTCCAGTGCAGGGCAGAGCTCTGAGCCACTTAGCTGTACAACAGGGATAATGGAGAGACACTGAGATTGGGATTTTACCTGAGATATTGGGGGGAAGCCTTATTGAAGTAAATCTGAGCAACTTGGTGCTTTTCACTGAGTGTGTGGTGGAGCAAGGCATCCCATCAAGGATGCAGGTTCGTGGGCTCCATCAGCAGAGGGGTGGCAGCAGGGACAGGGAGGGGATTGTCCCTCTCTGCTCTGCCCTCCCCCAGCTGGATCCTGTGTCCAGAGCTGGGGCCCAACACAAGGAAGATGTGGGGCTGTTGGAGAGGGGTCAGAGGAGCCACGGAGATGCTCAGAGGGCTGGAGCAGCTCCCCTCTGGAGAGAGGCTGAGGGAGCTGGGCTGGGTCAGCCTGGAGAAGAGAAGGCTGTGGGGGGGACCTCATTGCAGCCTGCCAGTGCCTGGAGGGAGCAGAGACACAGGAGGGGAATCAGCTTGTTCAAGGGCAGAGACTGGCAGGACAAGGGGGATGGAGTGAAGCTGGAGGAGGGAAGGGGGAGAGGAGATATTAGGGGGAAGTTCTGTGCAGAGAGAGTGGTGAGGGGCTGGAAGGGGCTGCCCAGAGAGGGGGTGGGTGCCCCGTGTCTGGGGGTGTTCAAGGCCAGGTTGGATGGGGCCCTGGGCAACCTTGTGTAGCTCCAGGCCTGAGGTTGGTGTCCCTGCCTGTGGCAGGGGGTTGGAGCTCTGTGATCCTTGGGGTCCCCCCCAACACAGACCAGTCTGGGGTTCTCTGATTCTATGAAATCATTTTAAATACTCTGTGCTTTGGTTCTAACATGGGAAACAGAAAAACATTCACCTGTCACTTTCTGGTGGGTAGGTAAATCAGAGCAGTGGGATGCATTGCACAAGCTGCTCTGAGGATTCCTACCCTGGGTTTGGAGCACCTCAAACACTCTCCAAGCCCGTGGCAACCTGCCCTTTGTTACACAGAGCTCCTGGGCTGCCCCTCTGTGCTGCTGGGGCAGGCAGAGGATGGCTGCAGGAGGCAAAGTTGCCTATTTTAGGGCTCTCAAATTCACTACCAGGAAATTGCAGCTGTTGCCCTTGGCAACGTGGGGAGCTCAGCCTGGCAGCATCCCTTCCTGGCATGGAGAGGGCATGGGGACCGTGACCTGCAGAGCACCCACACTGCTGCCCAGCTTGGTTCTTGCCATGATACCTTCTCAGCATCTCAATCACCCAGGAAATAAAGCAGCTTATTTTCTTCAGCCAAAAGACTGAAGTAACTGATTCTCCAGTGGGAAAAAAAAAAACCTTCATACTTTTCCCCCTGCATGCAGAAGTGAGTGCCTGTGTGCCAGAGCTCATTCCTCCACACCTGGGCTGAGACATCTGCTCAGAGAGGAAGCAGCCAAAAAGCAGGGAACAGACTCACAGAGCTGTAGGGGTTGGAAGGGCCCCCCAGAGCCCATGGGGTCCAACCCCCTGCCAAAGCAGGGTCCCTAGGACAGGGCACACAGGTCGGTGTCCAGATGGGGCTGGAATCTCTCCAGAGAAGGAGACTCCACACCCCCTGGCCAGCCTGTCCCAGGGCTCCCTCACCCTCACTGGCAAGAAGTTCTTCCCCACATTGGGGGGGAACTCCCTGTGCTCCAACTTGAGCCCATGGCCCCTTGTCCTGTCCCCACAGACACTGAGAAGAGGCTGCCCATGTCCCCCTGTGTCCCACCCTTCAGCTATTGATCCCCATTGATCAGATCCCCTCTCAGGCTGCTTCTCTCCAGGCTGAACAGCCCCAGCTCACTCAGCCTTTCCTCCCAGGGGAGATGCTCCAGGCCCTTCAGCATCTCCTCAGCCTCCTCTGGACTCTCTCCAGGAGATTCCTGGCTGTTTGATCCCAGGGAGCCCAGCACTGGACACAACACTCCAGGAGGGACCTGACCAGAGCAGAGCAGAGGGAGAGGAAGGCTTCAGGTCAGTAACTATTAACAAATGCAGACAGGAATCCAGTATATGTCAGAAAAAATTTTGACAGGCTTCTAAAAAAGGCTGTAACAGGCATTTTATCTAAGATATATTCTGGTGATAATGACACATGTATATATTTATATATAAATAAAACTTATGGTGCCTTTTCCACAGGCGTAGCTCACATAACATCTGATGAACTTTACAGATGTCACAAGCTGAGCTCAGGTTTTTTCCAGCTGTATCTTTTACACTGGTTCCTGCTGTAAAACAGAACGTTTCATAGCAGAGAAGCAAACTTAATCTCTTTCTGGAGATGAGATTGCTGTGCCCTGCACCTCAACGCCATGGAAGAACAAGGCAAGGGCAGTGCCAGCAGTGAGATCTTCAGCCCAGCTCCCTCCCCTTGGAGAAAGTGCCTTTGCACCTCCAGAGGCTGTGAGCAATTTGCTCCTCACACCTTGCTCTCCCTTACTAAAAGCACACTTTGAGGAGCAGGGTGACTCACAGGGTGAATCACAGAACCCCAGCTCCAACCCCCTGCCACAGGCAGGGACACCAACCTCAGGCCTGGAGCTACACAAGGTTGCCCAGGGCCCCATCCAACCTGGCCTGGAACACCCCCAGACACGGGGCACCCACCCCCTCTCTGGGCAGCCCCTTCCAGCCCCTCACCACTCTCTCTGCACAGAACTTCCCCCCAATCTCTCCTCTCCCCCTTCCCTCCTCCAGCTTCACTCCATCCCCCTTGTCCTGCCAGTCTCTGCCCTTGAACAAGCTGATTCCCCTCCTGTGTCTCTGCTCCCTTCAGGGACTGGCAGGCTGCAATGAGGTCCCCCCACAGCCTTCTCTTCTCCAGGCTGACCCAGCCCAGCTCCCTCAGCCTCTCTCCAGAGGGGAGCTGCTCCAGCCCTCTGAGCATCTCCGTGGCTCCTCTGACCCCTCTCCAACAGCCCCACATCTTCCTTGTGTTGGGCCCCAGCTCTGGACACAGGATCCAGCTGGGGCCTCACAGGGCAGAGCAGAGAGGGACAATCCCCTCCCTGTCCCTGCTGCCACCCCTCTGCTGATGGAGCCCAGGATCCCATTGGCCTTGGGAGCTGCCAGAGCCACTGCTGGCTCATGTTCAGTTTCCCATCCCCCAGAATCCCCAGGTCCTTCTCACAGGGCTGCTCTCAAGAAGCTGTTCTCCCAGTCTGTATCTATGGCTGGGATTCTTCCCAGATGGAGAAGGATTCTCCCTCTTGGCCACAACTAACATCTAGAGAGGTTCAGCCACACCAAGCAACAGGACTTTTGGAAGCCTTCCTTCCACCCTCAGCCAGCTCTCCCACAAATAGATGCTGCTCTTGTTCTTATTTCCACAGTGCTCCTGACACAACTTGCTGCTAAATGACTGAAGACATCAGCTCCTCCACTGCCAGAGCAGAACAAATCCCAAGGTGAGGAATTAAACGGGATTGCATAGCCTGAGTGTCAGAGAAGCTTTGTCATGACAAGGGTTTGCAGCTCAGTGACAATGGGCTCTCTGAACCTTTTCTCCCAGAACCTGATGCAAATTTTAAGCCTGAAGAGAGTCCAGAGTTGCAGAGAGGTGTGTCTTTCTGGACAAGTCTAATTAGTGACATCTTAGGCAAGAGTAAATGACAACCCCATGAGGAAAGGGGTCACACACTCCCATTGCTGCAGTGCAGAGCAGCAGTTTAGGATGAGTGCCCCTTTATTTAGGGTCTGTTCCAAAATATTCCTGAGCCAACAGGGGATTTATGTTAACCTGAGGAGGCTCCATCCACCTCTCCTGATCAGAGCAAGGGCAAGCAAGGCAAAGGAAGGGTTAGAAGCTGAATGTACCCACCTGAGACATGGGAAGTCAGAGCCCAGGTCTCTCTGGGCCCCCTGTGGAGAGTTGTTTAAGCTTCTAATGTGGTGTCATTACTTAATGAACAGGAATCACACTTAGCAGGGTTACTACAGCAGAGATGCATCAACAGAACTACCTGGGAAAGAGGAAACCATTCAGCTTAGGTTATTTTAATAGCTCATTAGCATTCCTAACAGAATCTCCCACACATGGAAAATAAAAATAGCCTCAGTTCAAGGCAAATCACACACAAAAACCTGCCCCAAAGCAGCTTCAGCAGAGATCTGGAATGTCTCTGACCACAGACCACTGACATTCACCCCCTTTGCTTGGCAAACGTGTCCCTAGCTGCTATTCCAACACATTGTGTTATAACAGACTCCAGTGACCCAACACTCTGTGGGGGTACCAGCCAGAAAAACTAGGCACCTGAGTAACACTGTGTGTAGCTGGGCTTTACCTCTCCAAGGAAATCAGAGAGATGCACAGGGAGAGAGAGGAGGAGGGAGAGGAGGAGGAGGAGGGAGGGAAGGAGGAGGGAGGGAAGGAGGAGGGAGGGAAGGAGGAGGGAGGGAAGGAGGAGGGAGGGAAGGAGGAGGGAGAGGAGGAGGAGGGAGAGGAGGAGGAGGGAGAGGAGGAGGAGGGAGAGGAGGAGGAGGGAGAGGAGGAGGAGGGAGAGGAGGAGGAGGGAGAGGAGGAGGAGGGAGAGGAGGAGGAGGGAGGGGAGGAGGAGGGAGGGGAGGAGGAGGGAGGGGAGGAGGAGGGAGGGGAGGAGGAGGGAGGGGAGGAGGAGGGAGGGGAGGAGGAGGGAGGGGAGGAGGAGGGAGGGGAGGAGGAGGGAGGGAAGGAGGAGGGAGGGAAGGAGGAGGGAGGGAAGGAGGAGGGAGGGAAGGAGGAGGGAGGGAAGGAGGAGGGAGGGAAGGAGGAGGGAGGGAAGGAGGAGGGAGGGAAGGAGGAGGGAGGGAAGGAGGAGGGAGGGAAGGAGGAGGGAGGGAAGGAGGAGGGAGGGAAGGAGGAGGGAGGGAAGGAGGAGGGAGGGAAGGAGGAGGGAGGGAAGGAGGAGGGAGGGAAGGAGGAGGGAGAGGAGGAGGAGGGCGAGGAGGAGGAGGGCGAGGAGGAGGAGGGCGAGTCTTTCAGTGGGAACCCTTGCAGAGAGAAGCCCAGGCACCAACCTTGTTTTGAAGATGCCCCAAATGAGCCTCCTTTAGTACGTGTGGTGACACCCCTGCTCTGCAGGGAGCCCAGCTCAGCACCCTCACAGGCAGCAGCTCCCCCAGAGCCCACAGGAATAAAACCAGTTCAAGAAGCAGAAACGTGAGTGCTAATGGTTGACGGGTAGAGCTGCAGGCAGTTATGTAAGTATCAATGGGCAGCTCTGACAGGTACATGGCAGTCAGGCAGAGGGGTGACAGGATGACAGGATGCAGGGCCAAACCTGACAAGAGTCTCCTCTCAGTCCCCAGGGGACTCACACCTCTCATGTCCATGTACATCCGAGGCACCAGGGAAGTGCAATACAGAAGGATGCTCCAGCCCCAGGACAGGAACTCACTGTGACGTGCCTTCTGCTTCCAGGCATCCCTTCCACAGTTCCTTTCAACCTCTGGCATCTGGGTGGCACAGATGAAGTGCATGAACATTGGAAATTAATGTGTTGAAAGCCAAGAACCTATCTGCTTTCTTTCCATTTCCTTCTGCACTTAAAACCTTGGTCAGAGCAGGAGCTTTCCAGTCCATCCAGCTGAGCTCCAGCCCTGCCTCTGCTGGTGACCCTTCATTGCATTCACCCTGCCTCCTCACCAACAGCATCACCTCAGCACTGACTGTAGCTGCCCCAAATCCACTGCCAGGGCTTTTCTATGCACATGGTGAAGGAATTTGGCTTGTTCTCCCCAGCAAATCTCTGTCACCCTGGGGCATAAATGAAGCCAAGCAAGAACATCTCAGAAGGAGAGGAGACCTCTCCTCCATGTCCTCCTCCATGCCCTCCCCTCCTTCACTGCTCACCCCTTGCAGGACAGCTGTGGCTTGCTGGGAGGTTACCCAAGGGCAGATTCTCTCAGGCTGCTCATGGGTAGAGCCTCTGCTTGAAGCAGCAGGAAAACTGCCATCTCAAAGTGTAAGAGAGAGAACCCAGGATATCCTAAATACTCTAAATGTGGGAATTCTGTGTGGAAGAAAACGGTGGGTTGTGGAACAAGAAGAGGCACTTGTCAGGGTCAAGTGGAGTCTGAACACAGAGCTGACTTTCTGCTCTGGAGATCACAGAATCACTGGGGTTGGAAGGGCCCTCCAGAGCCCATGGGGTCCAACCCCCTGCCAAAGCAGGGTCCCTAGGACAGGGCACACAGGGCGGTGTCCAGACGGGGCTGGAATCTCTCCAGAGAAGGAGACTCCACACCCCCTGGGCAGCCTGTCCCAGGGCTCCCTCACCCTCACTGGCAAGAAGTTCTTCTCCACATTGGGGGGAACTCCCTGGGCTCCAACTTGAGCCCATGGCCCCTTGTCCTGTCCCCACAGACACTGAGAAGAGGCTGCCCATGTCCCCCTGTGTCCCCCCCTTCAGCTATTGATCCCCATTGATCAGATCCCCTCTCAGGCTGCTTCTCTCCAGGCTGAACAGCCCCAGCTCACTCAGCCTTTCCTCACAGGGGAGATGCTCCAGTGGAACGTTTGACAAGAGGGGCTAAGCCATGCACTCACACCCACCTCCAGCACAGCAGCAATAAGTTGGTCACTTCCCACCAATATTTCTAAATTCCAGCCCTAAGGTGCCAGGAAACATCGAGTTGAAGAATGGAAAGAGCACTGCCAGGGCATGCTGCTCCCAGAGGGACAGGGTACTGCTCAAGGGGCCGGGATGCTCGGCTCAGGTGGTGAGGTTTGCTCTCACTCCAGACTTCTAGCTGCCTGTGCTGGAGGCTGTAAGCATCAGCTAGGCAAGTCTTGCTGCCAGCACTGCTGGTTGCTATTCCTATTCATTCAAAAAAAGAAAAGGTAGTGACCCTGAAAACAAATCTTTTCACCCAATCCCACTGCAGATGTTTCATCCAGCCTTGGCCACCACTCCAAACGCCTCTCAGACACATCACAACGCTTTAGTATAATAGCTGCAAGCAAACTACTTAGAGAAGCTCATATTTATATTGTCTCAGTATTCATTATCTTCCTGCTCATCTTTCTCTTCACTTTTGCCACTGTGATATAAAGGAGGAAACTCTCTGAACAGTTCAATAAACCCCTCTGCTGCTCTAAAAACCTGCCCAGATCAGTCTTTAGAACTACCTGGGAATAAAAAGCACTTGCTGCGTGCTCATTCAAATATCTAAAGTGCAAACAGAAATAAAACCCCACCCCTAAACCCACCCCTATCTCCAAGAAGAAGAGATCTGCAGCAGCAGACACTTGCTCTTTGTGCCAAGCAGAAGCCTTGCCTGCTCTGGGCTGTCAGGAAATCAGAGCTAACCTTTGAGCTCCCAAAGCCAACAGCCACGTGCTGCCCTGATCCTGGCACTCCTGAAATGTCAAGGATAATCTCATTTCCATTCTGATGAATAATGTACAGAGCAGCAGAGCCCTCTGCCTGTGCCTGGGGGGGGGGATCCAGCCCTGAGAGCTCAGTGGGTTGTGTGGGAATGGAGGCAGGAGGAGCGGAGGTGCCCCCAGGGTCAAGGAGCCTGATGCCTTCCAGTGCTGCAGTCATTCAATCTCCCTTTATCTTAGAAGATAATGGGCTGAAATAGCTGATTTGAGTCCCTGTCCCCGTGGTTATCCTGTCTCCTGCAACAGAGGGGAGACGTGGCATCACAGGGCAGCAGCAGTGTGGGTGATGCAGGGCTGGAGGCACCGGCTGTCAGTCACCCACCCTGCAGAGCTCTGTCCAGCACCCAGCTCTGCAGGGAGCCTTCACTTCACATCCCTCTCAACCCCAGGCTCAGAGCAGGAATAAATCCTCTCTTCCACAAGCCCTCTGTCCCAAAAGGGGCAGGGATAAATAAACACAGCCCATCCTCCAAAGGCCAAACATTCCTCTGCATGCAGGAGCTCAAGCTGGCAGCCCTCAAACAGCCACTGGCCAGGGCATGTTCTGCCCCTCACAATTATATCCCAGGGGGAAAAGAGAAAGAAAAGAGAACTCCACAGAGCCAGAGTCCCTCAGGAGCAGCATTGTGCCTGCAATTTCCCAGTGCCCCGGTGAAACAGCATGAGGTGCCTGGAAGAACAGCCCAAGCTGTGCTTTCCTCCAGCTGATTTTCCTTTGCCTGACCCTGTCCTGCTCACTCTAAGAGGAAATGGGCAGCAATGGCCCAGGGATGGTTACCAGGAATGTCCTGCTGTGGGGGCTGAGCTTCCAAAGTTGGTTTTTTAAAACTCTAAAAAGACTTCCATGCCAACCTCTATCTTAAAATGAACAAAGTAAAGGGTAGTTTTAGGTGTGTCACAAGGAGACACAAAAGAAACCCCTTTTTCCTTACAGAGTTACCTGGTTTCAGCAAAAGTTAGAATTAGAAAGGGGCAAGTGATGAGCAAGACCTCCTGTCCTGCCTATGATGGTAGTTTAACACCCCTCAGGAACAGTGGCTGTCACCAGAGAAACCAGAATTACAAGGGTTTGGTGGGTTTGTTCCATATATTCTCATTCCTGTGAGCTTCTGCTGGTACAGACAGCAGCATGCAGGCTGTGATTGCTGCTCCCCTGAAGTACACTTCATCACAGCCCGCTGTATGGCAGCGACTGGCAAGATGGGGAGGGGGGGGTGTTCTTGATTTGATCAATCATCAGAATCTCATCACATTATCTTTCCAAGTTGTTTACTCAGTGCTGCCCACAACACAAACATCCCTCCAGCCCTCAGCTCCACAGCTAGCTCTGAGCTCAAACGCCCATCTCCTTACCTGCATCAACGTGAAGCTGGCACAGGAGCGTGGTGACCCTCGACAGGCAGATGGCTCTTCGTTTGGCAGGCTTTAATGAAGCTGGAAGGGATGCCTGCATGCTCAGCAGGTGTTCATCTCCTTCAGGTGGCTGGTTTTGAGGCAAGCTGAATGGTATCAGTGATCACACGATCTTTACCAAAGCCCCTTGGATATGATAATCCTGAATCCAGAGCAGGGGGCTCACTGAATTTGATGGGTTTGGGTAAAATCTGTAATCAAGTGAAACCCTGACTAGGGAACCAAGTGGCACCAAATGACCTCCTCTAACTTCCTTACATTGAGGGACCTTATCACCCCCACACTGCCCTGCCAGGAGGGTGCAGAGAGGTGGGGGATGGTCTCTGCAGCCAGGGGACAGGAGATGGGACAAGGGGCAGTGGGCTCAAGCTGCCCCAGGGCAGGGTCAGCTCAGCTGGGAGGGCAAAGTTCTTCCCTGGCAGAGTTGTGGGGCTGTGGCACAGGCTGCCCAGGGAGGGGGCTGAGTCCCCAGCCCTGGGGGTGTTTAACAGAGGGGAGATGAGGTGCTCAGGGCTCTGGGTCAGCACAGGATGGGGACGGTTGGACTGGATGAGCTTAAAGGGCTTTTCCAACCTGGGAATTCTGTGGCATTTTGCCTGCAAACACAGCACCTGACACCTGTTTTTCTAACAGTAGGCTCTGGATTTAAAAGGCTTGGATTAAGTCCTGCTAGCAATGCACTGCTATACAACCAGGCCAGGTCTGACTGACTGCTTCTCACACTGGGAACAGGATGCTGGAATCACTTTGTTAGTCTGATTATCTCAGCACACACTGGATCAGAAGGGATTTGGTCTTCCACAGAACACACTCAGTGTTCTTTTTGCTGCTTTGGTCCTTTGGTCTCACTCTCTTTCTCTGTGGCAGGGGGTTGGAGCTCTGTGATCCTTGGGATCCCTTCCAACCCTTGCCATTCTATGATTCTATTCTATGATGACCCTGATGACATCCTCACTCAGCCAGGGTCCATCAGACCCCACAGCTGTTCCTCAGGGGTGGCCAGTGGCACAGAAGCTGATATGTAGGGAGAGAAGAAACATCTCCCATGCAGACAGCTCCCTGTCTGTTAGCGATGCCAGAGGTCCCAGCAATCCTGACTGGAGGCTGTCGTGCTCCATAACCACAGGTAAACGCATCCTTCATCATCCCAACCCTTATGCAACCTCTAACCCTCCACAGAACCTTCTGGCAATCAGTTTTGCAATGTATTTATGAGAAAAAGTCCTTGGACTTTCTCTCATCTGCAGCCAAGTGCAGGAATAAGAGAGAGGCTGCCTGGGATGGAGGTGCTGCTCACTGTGTTCATGCCTCTGTGTGCTCGCTTCTCCCCTCTGGCTCCTGGCCAGCTCCTAATGAGCTGGTTTTTGGAGAGGCACTCTGGTACCACATACTGGAAAGCGGCATAAAACTCTGGGATAATTAATATTTGGAGTACATTCCCTTTTCAATGCAGAGATGTAAGAGCATGTTAGGAACAAAGGCTATGAGAGCTGTTTGATGGATGCAGGAAGACACAGAGTTACCCACATCGCTCAGCCAGCCCCTGGGTAAAGCCAAGAAAAGCCCTAAATCCACTGCTGCAGGTAATGTCATCTTCAGTAGGTGAATTCCTGTGTCACAGGGAAGGGACATGAGCTCACATTATCCTGCTTGAGGTACTTACTGCATCATTGGGGGACTGTACTGGGCAGAAGCACAGAGCTGCGTTTTACAGAGAAGGTCTTAAGTAAGCCATTTACTTAAGGAGGGTGAAAAGCCCTTCATTTGTAATACAGGCATAGATTTAATGATGAAATGGATTTTCATCAGAAGTTTCTGAAGATTCCTAAAAGGCTTTGAGCATTAAAGAGAATGTGCAATAAGCTTGGAGCTTTGCCTAGTGTTTTTAGCCCATTTCTCTCCCCTTCCCCTATCCCAGGCAGGAGGGGGTAATCAGAGCACATTACCTCCCCTCCAGAAAGTGTATGTCATTGTGAGAGAGGCTGGGAAGAAGGAAGAGTTCTGTGTAGCCCATATAAGTAATCATATATTTCATACAAGTCATCTCCTAAAAGTACAGCCCGTGGTAGAGCAATAGAAGAGACTCAGCCTAAAGCATCCCAGAGCTCAGCCTTGATTTAGGGGTAACTAATGCCATAGTGCGGTGACCTTTAAAACCCTCCTGATGAGAGCTTTTTATGTACAAAGACAGGAAAATGGAGCCCATGAAGCCAGCAGAGAGACACGTGCTGTTGGTGAGGCTCTGTGGCAGTAATCAAGAGCAGGCAGCTGCTCCTTTGAAGGAAGGTTCAGCACTGCTGAGGTCCCACCATTTCCTAACACCCTAAAAGCTTTCCTGACTGAAAAAAGGCTCTTGAACTGGAGATAAACCATCTCAGTCAGAACCACTGATCGCTCCTGAAAGAGTTTATTTGGTAAAAGGGTCTCACAGGACTGCTGCTGAAATATTAACTAAGGCTTCATTTCTTCATGTATCTGTCTTAATGAAGTCTGATCCAGAGCTCAGAAAACGTACCCCACCAGTGGGATCTCTTTCCCTGTGTCTGATGAACTGAGGGTTACTCAGGTCTAAAGCACCCAGCTTTCTGGTGTTCCCACCACAAGCACTTTTGTGCAGCCACTTATGAGGCAGGTGTAATTACAGCATCCTGCAAACTCAGCTTGCAGCCCCTGGGTGACATAACACAGCTTTAAATGAGTGGACTTGGACAGAAGAATTTGAGACTGTGACAAAATTCAAGAGAATAAAGTATAAATTTATCTCTCCAAACACATTCTCACGACATGCAAATCTGCAAAGCATTAGGAAGCAAACGAGGGCTCTGTCTGATCTCTGCACAACATCAAGCCAGTTACATAGAACCCCAGACTGGGCTGGGTTGGGAGGGACCCCAAGGGTCACAGAGCTCCAACCCCCTGCCACAGGCAGGGACACCAACCTCAGGCCTGGAGCTACACAAGGTTGCCCAGGGCCCCATCCAACCTGGCCTTCAACACCCCCAGACACGGGGCACCCACCCCCTCTCTGGGCAGCCCCTTCCAGCCCCTCACCACTCTCTCTGCAAAGAACTTCCCCCCAATCTCTCCTCTCACCCTTCCCTCCTCCAGCTTCACTCCACCCCCCTTGTCCTGCCAGTCTCTGCCCTTGAACAAGCTGATTCCCCTCCTGTGTCTCTGCTCCCTTCAGGCACTGGCAGGCTGCAATGAGGTCCCCCCACAGCCTTCTCTTCTCCAGGCTGACCCAGCCCAGCTCCCTCAGCCTCTCTCCAGAGGGAGCTGCTCCAGCCCTCTGAGCATCCTGGTGATACAAAGACTAAAGGTCCATTTCAGCTGTGCATTTTATCTGCCAAAGTCCTCAGCAGCAGAAGGGCAGCAGAGCAGAGGGAGAGGGGCTGTGCAGGCTCCATCCCTGGGCTTTGGTGACCCACCCCAAGGGAGCAGCCCCGGCCATGGGTGGGAGCTGGGATGAGAGACTCCCTGGGGTCCCTCTCCTGCATCCTCCATACACAGCCCATTCTGCCAGACAGACCCTGCAAACCCACAGGCCCTTTTAAAGACCAAAAACCTCATCTCAGAAAGAAATTAAATGGAGAAAACTGTTGATAACATGAGATCCCAGAAGAAATGCCAAGTTAAATGGTAGTTTACCAAAAAAGAAAATGCTTTTATTTGATTAATAGCACTTTCTTCAGGGGAAAAAAATATATGTCTGAAGAAATTCATATCAGAACAAGAAACCTTATCTTCATTTCCAAAGCCTTTATGCATCCATCTGGGGCAAAGCTCCCTGCTGGAACACATTTTTCAAAACTGGGGGGGAAGATTCAAGCCATTCAAAGCACAGACCTGCAATGTCAGCCAGCTTAATTGTCCACCACCAGCATAATGAAGCCTTCTCACGCTCCCAATGCACCCTGATCCCAACACAGTCAGCAAGGACAGTATTTCACAGCAGATCCATCCCCCAACACACTGCAGAGAAGCTTTCAAAGTAAAGCTTGAGGGTCACATGGTTGAAGAAGAGATGAAGAGAGGGGTGCAACCAGAGCACCTCTGCTGATGGTCAAGTGCTTTGGAAATTCCCAATGCTCTTGCCCAGATAGAGCATGCATGGAGGACTGTCTAAGGGTGGTTAGGGACAAAGAAACCAACCCACAATCACAGACACACAGGGGATGGAAGGGCCCCCAGAGCCCATGGGGTCCCACCCCCTGCCAAAGCAGGGTCCCTAGGACAGGGCACACAGGTCGGTGTCCAGACGGGGCTGGAATCTCTCCAGAGAAGGAGACTCCACACCCCCTGGGCAGCCTGTCCCAGGGCTCCCTCACCCTCACTGGCAACAAGTTCTTCCCCACATTGGGGGGGGAACTCCCTGTGCTCCAACTTGAGCCCATGGCCCCTTGTCCTGTCCCCAGAGACACTGAGAAGAGGCTGCCCATGGCCCCCTGGGTCCCACCCTTCAGCTATTGATCCCCATTGATCAGATCCCCTCTCAGGCTGCTTCTCTCCAGGCTGAACAGCCCCAGCTCACTCAGCCTTTCCTCACAGGGGAGATGCTCCAGGCCCTTCATCATCTCCTCAGCCTCCTCTGGACTCTCTCCAGGAGATCCCTGGCTTTTCTATCCCAGGGAGCCCAGCACTGGACACAGCACTCAGGTAAATCAGGCTGAACAGCCCCAGTTCATTGAGCTGTTGTGAAAAGGAGATTGGTTTGGGTGTCTTAGCTTGGCCCTTCACTTCTCCCTTACTCTTTGCTGGTGGTTCTGTGACTCTCTGTGTCAGTCCCTGCAACAGACTTGGGTGCCAGGGAATAAACACAGGATCCCACACACCACATGCACATGGGTGCTGGTATCAGGTGTTGGGTGTAAGACAGGGGTGCATCCTCTCTGGGAAGGGACTAAGGAATGCAAACACCTGCCTAACACCAGCACCTCATGGTGTTGACACGTGGGCAGGGGTACACCCCAGCTCCCTGTGAGGGGGTGTGGTGCTGAAGCAGCTTTCCTGCACAGACCAGAGGAGTCACACTGTATTTTTCAAGTTAATGATAATGCTGTGCAAGCTGGTGATGGGCTAAGGCTGGGGTGCCCCAAGCTTAATGTGTACTGACTGAATAAGGCTTTTAAAAGGCAGGATGTACATCACTTCAGCTGACAAAGAGGACAAGCCAAATGAAGCAGTTCTCATGCTTCAGAGAGCCAGCATCCAAATTAAAGCCCCACGACCCAGCTCGCTTCTCTTGGTCCTGACTGCTACAGACCCCAGGGGGGCTGCCCAGGGGAGGTGGGCTGGGATGTTATGAGCACCACTGACAGCATTTGTCCCTCCCCTCTTCAGACAGGGCTGCCTCCTGGTTCGGGACCTGCAGCCTCTCAGGAGGTGGAAGCAGGTCAGGTCAGAGGAGCAGTGCTTGGATTTACAGGCACTCACCCCCCCTCACCTCTCCCTGCCCTCCTGGCTCTTGCCAGGGGCACTACAGACCCCAGACACAGTGGGTATAACGAAGAGGACCCCAGGTAGTGGCAGGGAGGGATTTCTCCAGAGCTGCCTTATGCAGAGCACTGGGGTGGGCAATTAGCTGCACAGAGGAATGGACTCGACAGGTAATTAAATTACCAGAGGGGTCAGACCATTAACATATCACACTGTACCTCACAGGCTGCCAGGGAAAATGAATCCAGATTCCTGGCTGTTTAGGAAGAGTTTAAAAGAAAACCAAATGTGCTGTAAAATGAATTAAGAGAGCATGAGGAGCTCTGCAGCACAACGCCTGGGGTGGGGTGGGTGGGAAGTTTCTGGTACTGGTGTTTTCAGCTGGCAGAAGTGGCACACCCATTTGCCAATTGGTTCTTCACCCCAGCAAACAGAAGGGATGCTCAGGTGAGCTAAAGAAACCCAGGTGGGAAACAGCAAAGGGAAGTCTTACCTTCTCTGTATTTCCTTATGTTACCTAAGGAGACCCTGTCCCAAAATCCCTCTGCAAAGCCCAAGCCCTCAGCTTGCCTGGGAGCCCTGTGCAGTGGGGTACACAGGGACCCTCATCCAGCAAGCCACAGGGACCAGAGGAACTTGCCTGGGGGAGCCAACAGCTGCCCCAGGTCTCAGGGTGTGGGACAGGGTCTGTTCCAGCAGCTGCCCCAGATCTCAGGGTGTGGGACAGGGTCTGTACCAACAACTGCCCCAGGTCCCAGGGTGTGGGACAGGGTCTGTTCCAGCAGCTTCCCTAGGTCTCAGGGTGTGGGACAGGGTCAGTACCGCCCCAGAGCAGCCTCAGGGCTCTGTTGGGACAGGAGGTTCAGAGCACAGCTCGAGTTTGCCCTGCAGAGCCCAAGACCACAGGTAAGTGCCTCCAGGGATACCACTCCTCAGGTCTCTGCAGGAGCACAGCCTCTAACCAGGAAGCTGTGTTCCTTGGTACCTGATTTCCAGTGACATCACCCTGAGGAACACAGCCACTGGCTCTTCCTTGGTACCTGATTTCCACCCTGAGGAACACAGCCACTGGCTCTTTCAGCAAGCCACATTTGCTGTGCCAGAAAAGTCCTGTGACAGTAGCTACCCTGTGTTCAGGGCACCAGCACCTGATTTATGTGGCCCCTCACTGCCAGCTACAAACCCACATCACAGAGAATAGGCTCAGGTCCCTCATGGGTCCTAGGGAGGCTTTACCTCTAGAAGAGATAGTCTGAGCAATCAGGCCAAGCCATGCTGCACAAAAGGTGAAGCTGTAGAAGCTCTTGTCTCAGATGCAGAGAAAGAACTCACCTGTTTCAAGCTGTAGAGACAAATCAGAGATGGTTTTGAACTGACACATTAGGGAAGGTATCTCAGCATCCAGGAGCAGCATGGCTCACTGGAAACAAGGGGTCCTGCTTCAACACCTCTCCAATATTTAAAGCCTACACTATTCCTGTTCGCTTCCAATTACTGGGTAGCTTAATGATCTTCATTAGAAATATAAATCCCAGGGGCTGGAAAGATGAATGAAAAGCCCCAAAAGCAAACAAAACAAAGGAAATATTCCTCAACATTTAGTTAATCAGCAAGGTGGGATCCTGGGTATGGCTGTGTTGGGATCACCTGGAAATAATGGGTTTTGACATCAAAATGCAAAGATTAATTTCCCAAACCTAAAAATACAGGGCTCCCACCATAAATAATTAATTAAAACAAGTGCCATTAGAAATGCAAACAACGAATGAAAAAAAAAAAGAGGAACCCAGAGAACCAGAAAAATGTATGCCTGGAATGCAAAAAAATATTGTCTAGGTTTTAATTACATGCTTCCCTTTAACTGGAAAGACTTTGATTAGACTTTCATTAAAGTGGAATTCAGTGAAGCACCAAAACACAGCCTGGGAATGGAGAAGCACCCAGCACATCACAGCAGGTTCTGGGTTGTTCTGGGCTCCAGCTCCTGGCACTTGGATTTCAGGTTGGGTTGGATATGAATTTCATAGCAAAACCATCCCCTTTTTCAGGTGTAAGAGAGGATTAGCTTGCTTAATAGGTGCCCTTCTGCCAGCTGGATTTGAAATGCATTTGAGGCCAGCTTCCTTGTGTCCTCAGCAGAGTTTTATCTGTGGCAGAGCTGCTCCCAGCAGTCAGGCAGGAGGGGCAGCGCTGGGGAAAGTGGACTGGTTTAAAATGTCATTGCCTGGGAAAGCAGAACAAAGTAAATTGCTGAGGTTAATGCTGGCTTTCAATGGATTGTCAGCAGCACCAGAGCACCCACCTCTCACAGTGACAGCAAAGGCAGATGCTGTTGGGGGGGGTGTGGTGGCACAGAGGGGGGTGCTGGGGCTGGGTGATGGGTGCCCCCCACGCAGAGGGGACAGCTCAGTGCAGTCCATTCCCAGCCTGACTGCCCAAATCCACCTGGTGCAATGTGGGAGCAAAGTCCTGGTAAGGCAGGAAGAGAAACCAACACAGTGGAAAAGAAGAAGCAGAAGCAGAGCTGTGGAGCAGGAGTAAGGCATCAGACTGCACTGGCAGAGGAGCCCCCTTTGGGGGCAAGTCAGGATCACAATAAAAGCTGTGCAACTACAGGAATCTTCTATTTCTAAGTACCCAGGGATTGGCTCTGCCAGATTTATGTGCATGTGGAAATACCCACAGAGAGCCAGCCTGCCCCAAACCACTGCACCAGGTTTAGATTCTTGGATACTCACTGAAAACACACTTTCTGGTTTGGTTTGTGTCAGGGTCCTTTGGGGTTTGTTCTGGGGGGCCTCCTGGGGTTTTTTGCTGATGCAGCTGATACAGCAGGATACTGCATCCTCCAGCCCTGAGCTCCCACAGCGCTGCCAGTCTCCAGGCAAGACACATTTCCCTTCATCACGCTCCAGAAAAGCCCAGTCAGCACCCCCAGGTGCCCCCAAGGGTGCTGGGCACAGCACTGTTCCCCCCCTTCCACCTCCCTCCAGATATGCTGCCACAGGAGTGCCCATCCCCTGTTTCTTTTGGGGAGGGGAACATCAGATTCCTCAGACTTGGCAAGGCACCCACTAACAGGATCCGTAGTTATCTCCCGTTTCCCCAGCCATGGCCACCTCCCATGGAGCATCACACCACACAGCTGACAGAATCACAGAGCTGTAGGGGTTGGAAGGGCCTTCCAGAGCCCATGGGGTCCAACCCCCTGCCAAAGCAGGGTCCCTAGGACAGGGCACACAGGTCGGTGTCCAAATGGGGCTGGAATCTCTCCAGAGAAGGAGACTCCACACCCCCTGGGCAGCCTGTCCCAGGGCTCCCTCACCCTCACTGGGGAAAAGTTCCTCCCCAGGTCGGTGTGGAACTTCCTGGGCTCCAATTTGCAGCCATTGCCCCTTGTCCTGTCCCCACAGACACTGAAAAGGGGCTGGCCAATTCCCCCTGCATCCCATGTTTAAGATATTGATAGACATTCATAAGGTCCCCCCTGAGTCTTCTTTTCTCCAGGCTGAACAGCCCCAGCTCACTCAGCCTTTCCTCCCAGGGGAGATGCTCCAGGCCCTTCAGCATCTCCTCAGCCTCCTCTAGACTCTCTCCAGGAGATCCCTGGCTGTTTGATCCCAGGGAGCCCAGCACTGGACACAACACTGCAGGTGGGGCCTGAGCAGGGCAGAGCAGAGGGGGAGGATCCCCTCCTGTGACCTGCTGCCCACACTCCTCCTGATGCCCCCAGGATCCCATTGTCTCTCTCAGCCCCAGGGCACACAGCTGGCTCATGGCCACCCTGTCACCCACCAGCACCCCCAGGTCCTTCTCCACAGAGCTCCTCTCCAGCAGCTCCCCCCCAGCCTGTCCTGATTCCAGCAGTTATTCCTCCCCAGGTGCCAGACTCTCCACTTGCTTTTATTGAACCCCATCTGGTCTCTCCCTGCCCAGCTCTGCAGCCTGGCCAGGGCTCTGGATGGCAGCACAGTGTACTGCCTGTCAGTCACAACCCACAGGAACCAGGTGTGACAAGGAACAACAGCCCCATGAATGATGGAACAGCATTGGGAATCACAGCCCCCCAAACCCAACACACACATTGTTTGCTGGATCACATGTTTAAAAGGCACATCTCCCTCCCTCTCCCTCACTCATGTACTATTCATGTGCTGGATGGCTAAATAAATATTGCAACAAATGATTTTTTTCCCCTCCCTGTGCTATGAAACTCTGCTCTTTCTGCCATACCTGGAGCTTTTATTTCTCCTTCTCCAAGAAGTCTATAAAAGAGTCCCCTCAAATGAGCAATTAGACTTACCTCACTTGTCCCATTTAGGATCTCACTATGATTGTTCTCACTATGAAGCAGTTTGGCTGCATAAAACTTTACAGCCAGGTAGATTTGTTTGGTTTATAACGTGCAAATATAGACAGTAACAGGGAGGAGGGTGATCACAGTGAGGAGCTGGAACGACTGCAGGATTTTTCAGGCTTTTCCCCAGAATTATTCCCTCTCTGTAAAATGAAGGGAGCATTGCCATCTGCCAGCAGAGCCCTCTCCTTTCCCACCCCTGATATGCCAGAGCCATTGGTTTGCTGCTAGTCTTCATCCATCTCGGATTGGGAGGGAAAGCAGGGGCACCAAAAACGTTCCATAAAGGTGGGAGAGGTCACCACAGGCTGGAGGCCACCCCCAAAGCTGGAACAAACTGGCCAGTACCCACCTGTTTCCTGGCACACAGGCACCAAGGGGCAGACAACACTCCCAACATCATCTTCCTCTTAAAGCAGAGCTGTTCTCTCTGTTCTTCCTAAGTATTACCATATTCCTGAGGCAACCACAGGGTGAACACTCACTGTTACTGCCACAGTTGGGCCTGGTCTTTGGTTGATCTGAAGACATTATCTGGCTTAGTCACTGTCTCTGACTCTGTCCTGTACTTTTCCTGTGGAGGAAGCAAATTCCACTCCAAACTGCCAATCTGCATCACCAGCTGTGGTCATGCAGCAGGAGGAACTGAACTGACAGCGCTGGTTTCTGATAAACACATGATCTGATGCAGCAAACCCCAAATTTCATTTCCTTTCAAGACAAGTTAGGACCTCCTGGGTGCCACCCATCACCCTGCTGACTCTCCATGGGGCACTGGCACATTGCCACAGAGCACAAGGGACGAGGAGGTCCCTGCTTGCCAGAGGCATGATACCTAAGCTGAGACACCTGCAAGATGTCCCAGTTAAACTGAGCCAAGACACCTGCAAGATGTCCCCAGTTAAACTGGGTCTGGACCAGAAGCAACATAATGCTCCTTTGGAGTGACCAGAACCTACTGGGACCTGGAAGAGGAGTTACACAAACCCACCTGGGCAGAACAGGCACCCTTGGCTTTGGAAATACTAAACCTACCCCTGGAAGTCCCCACACTGCCTCCCTGCTCACACCTGGGACATGGCCTGGGGAGGAGGGGAATAACAGAGGATGGAGAGGGGAGAAAAATACCACGTAGGCTGCCTGGGAAAGTGCCCCACATTGTCTGGGAAAAGATATTTGGGTTTTTTTTTTAATTATTCTTTTTCATGTTGCACTGAGGGATAGCTGCAGTTAATGAATGGTCTAGAAATGTGCCTGGAGTTAATGACTTGTGCTGTTGATTGCTGCACTGTAATCAAAGCGAGCTGTTTGCCAGATGGGATGGTAAATGTCACAAACCAAAGAGCAATGGTTTGGGGCATTATAATAGCCAAAAAATGCCCCAAAGAGCTCCATGCAAGCTGGGACCAGCACAAGGAGGACACAGCTACTCCAGTGTATGCCCAGAAACACCCACAGCTGCAGGGCTCAGAGCTTTTCCTGCTGCTGAGGAAAGACTGCCTTTACATCACCATGAAATACCAGCTGTGTGACACTCATTCTACATTTGGAATGTGATAAGGAACTGGCACAGATTGCTTCCCTTGGGTTACCCAGCTCCCTCTGGCACAGGGCAGCACCTCAGTGTGACTTTAGCTCACCACAGCGAGCCCTCCCCCCATCAGTCAGGATTTGGGGCATCTCCTGGAATGGGTGATGCTAAACAGAACACACCTTTTTGGCAGGGCTGTGTCACTTGGGTTTGGCAACTTCTCCACAAACCATCATTCTTCCTGGGCTTACAGGAACAAGGAAAAGCCCCTCAGTTATTCCATGAACCACCCATCCTAATACTCCAATGCCAGACATGTTTCTGTCCTGTCTTCTTGTTGCTACCTCACTCAATACAGACCCTTAAGGGTTCACAGACCCTTAAAAAATGACCAAGGATTCATATTTGCCTTAAAAAGTCACATGGGCCCAGTGCATTCTCCCCTTACCTGACCAATCCAGCATCTGCTTCTCCCTGCTCTGCTCCCAAGCTGAGAAACACCTTAAATTCACAGCTACAGCTCACCCTGCTCCCAAAAAGAGCCTCAGTCCCTCTGACAGTCTAGATTGCTTCTCAGAATGAGCAGTGTTAAGTTTATCACTTGATTGTTTTACACTCTAGAAACAGTGCAGAGAAGCCACTTGAAGCTGAACTAAACACAGCCTGGACAGCTCAGCAGCCTCAGCCCAAGGAAATCTTACAGACAAGAAAGATCGAGGGTTATCCAGGTTGTTGGAGAGGTCTGCATGGCTTTACTGGAGTACAGGAGCCCATGGTGCCCAAGTAGCTCTGAAGGCTAGAGTTCCTGACCCACAACCCCTAAAGAATCCCAGCCTGGGCTGGGCTGGGAGGGACCCCAAGGGTCACAGAGCTCCAACCCCCTGCCACAGGCAGGGACACCAACCTCAGGCCTGGAGCTACACAAGGTTGCCCAGGGCCCCATCCAACCTGGCCTGGAACACCCCCAGGGACGGGGCACCCACCCCCTCTCTGGGCAGCCCCTTCCAGCCCCTCACCACTCTCTCTGCACAGAACTTCCCCCCAATCTCTCCTCTCACCCTTCCCTCCTCCAGCTTCACTCCATCCCCCTTGTCCTGCCAGTCTCTGCCCTTGAACAAGCTGATTCCCCTCCTGTGTCTCTGCTCCCTTCAGGGACTGGCAGGCTGCAATGAGGTCCCCCCACAGCCTTCTCTTCTCCAGGCTGACCCAGCCCAGCTCCCTCAGCCTCTCTCCAGAGGGGAGCTGCTCCAGCCCTCTGAGCATCTCCGTGGCTCCTCTGACCCCTCTCCAACAGCCCCACATCTTCCTTGTGTTGGGCCCCAGCTCTGGACACAGGATCCAGCTGGGGGAGGGCAGAGCAGAGAGGGACAATCCCCTCCCTGTCCCTGCTGCCACCCCTCTGCTGATGGAGCCCAGGATCCCATTGCCCTTCCCAGCTCCCAAAGCCACTGCTGCCTCATGTTAGAGAATAGCATTTACTGTAAAAAATATGATTTTTAAAAATTCAAACCCCCAAACCAAGTAAATTCCAAGCCCCTTTGCTCTTCCATCAGCTAAAAGCCAGAGTCCTTCACCCAAAGCCCACAGTTCTGATCCACGTACTCTCAAACACAGAAGGGAGAACTATTTGGAGAGCCTGATGTCCTTACAGAAACCCCACGTGCTGCAGTGGCCCCGTTTCAGCTCCTGTATTACAGAAATCTGCTTGCAATTATTAGGCTTAGTTCACATTTTAATGTAATTATGTTTGGCCTTTGCTCTAATAAATCCTTGAACCAGAACTGGAAGAGAAGAAATTCAAATACTCTAAGCCTGCTAAAGATAAAGCGCTGAAAGAAAGGTGATGCTGCTTAAATAGCTTTGCTCAGAAAATCAATACAGAATGCATTCATAAATTAACAATCACTCCAGACTACAACATTCATTGCTGGAGGAACACTGCATAATTAAAATATGGGAATGAATAACAAATTAAAAATTAATTACAATTTTTGGGGTCCTTTTTAAAGCCTTTGGTTAAAAAAAATTAACTTGGCTAGACCTGAGTTTAAGTCTAGCAGAGATTCTGTGTGTTGGCTGGTCGTGATGCCAAAACCTGTGTGTTCTTTGGAGAGAGCTTTAAGCAGATCTGTGCCAAATTTCAGAGGTGCTCAGGGACAGGGTAACTGGCATAGTCCAAAAAAAAGGAAAATAAGAAATTAAATTTAAAAGAGGAGGGGAAAAAATGGGAAATACTGCATTTGTGATCCCTCCCAAAAGGGAAAATTCAGATTAACCAAAGCATTTAAATCGTACTCACACCTGAGCTTGTGAACCTCCGTGTCGAGCAGAGCTGGTGCTGACAGCCAGTTCAGCACTGGGGTTTCCTTATCACATCTGCTTTTGGATGAGGTGCACTGAGGGGCCCTTGGCAGCTGGACCACCACATCTGCTCTGGAGGTGACATCTGTCCCAGCTCACCCCAGGCTGGATGGGGCTGCAGGCCAGCACTTCACGCTGCAAACCAGAGCGTTGTCAGCGGGGAACATCAGCAGGTTTGTGCTTCTGAAGTCCTTCCAGAGTGAAGCTCCAGCATGGGAGAGGAGCCCACTGTATAAGATCCAGCGTGGCCAGTAGGACCAGTGCAGGGACTGTGCCCCTGTGCTGGGCACTGGGGAGGCTGCACCTCGAGTGCTGGGTCCAGTTCTGGGCTCCTCACCATCAGAAGGACACTGAGGTGCTGGAGCGAGTCCAGAGAAGGGCAACCAGGCTGGGGAAGGGGCTGGAGGGCAAATCCTCTGAGGAGCAGCTGAGGGAGCTGGGGGTGTTCAGCCTGGAGAAGAGGAGGCTGAGGGGAGACCTTCTCCCCATCCACCTCCCCTGCCCTGCCAGGAGGGTGCAGAGAGGTGGGGGATGGTCTCTGCAGCCAGGGGACAGGAGATGGGACAAAGGACAATTAACTCCAATAAAATAATCCAAGAGTTTCTTACAAACCCCTAGGCTGTTCTGCTGGTTTCCTTGGATGAATCATGACTGAGGCACCTTCTCTTTAACCACCTGTCTCTTTGCATGAGCCCGTTATCAGTCACACAGCGGCGAGCGAGCGCTGAGTGACCTCGCAGAGATCATTTCCACTAGCAGACCTGCTGGGGGGCTGCCCCACAGGAATGGAGTCCTTTGGGAAATACAGGGTAGTTCCACACTGTAAATGCAGTTTAGATATTTGGGGCAGTGTCGATCTGGGAGCATCAAAAGGGAAACAGCACTCCTCTTCAGCTTAGGAAGGTATCGGTAAAGGACAAGGATGCCTGTATCACGAAGGTCACACTAAAGAGCATCATTAATAAATCACTTGACCTTTCCTTCAAGGGTCAATTCTGTCAATCGAATTTTCCTCAGTATTAAACATTTGTTGTGCTTAAAAATACCTTTTCACCAGAGGAACAGTAGTAAGCAAAGGAAGCCACCCCTCTCCTCACAGACGTAGCAGGGGGACAAAGGTGTGTGCGTTATTTGGGGGATCCTCTCTTGATGCAAAAGGCTGATGTCAGGAGAGAGAAGGACAGTTGGAAATGTCTTAGTGTGGGTTTGGGGGGGGGGTCTGCCTGAGCAGACAAGGAACAACCCACTTGTCTAGTCCGGGTTTGCAGTGCTAATGATGACAAGCCCTGGATGGGTTTTGGTGCATCCCAAAATCACCTCAAACAGGTAACACCTCCCCAGATGCATGCTCTGCCCAGCCAGCAGGAAATTAGAAATATTTTGAGCACAAATCAACAGTAAGATAACGAATCTCCTCCAATGAATTGCCTTCAACCTCTGCTGGAAACACAATTCCTTACGCTGGTCCAGCCCAACACATCTGGTTGGTTCCTGCTCGTCCCCACCGCAGTGCTGAACCTCAGGGAAATCCTCCTGGAGCTTTTGCACTCATTAAATTAGATGAGGCTTTCAAAGATTCATAGACTTTGGGGCCAGGTGAGACCATTATGGTCTGTTCAAACTCAAGCACCACCCCAGCTGTAAGTTTCACTACCTGATTCCCACATGAAGCCCATAATCCATCACTGAACAAGAACGTATTTTAAAGAAACCAAAGTTCTCTATGAACAGGTCAGTTACTGCACATAGGATGAATGACAGATGGGACCTCACAGAATAAATACACACAGCACCTTTTTGATACCAAAGTACTCCCCAGAACGTGTTTTTTCACCACACACTGATTTTCCTGTTACAAAACAGAAAGCATGGTGCAAGTGCAGCCCTGGAGAAGGAATCCTGCCCCTCCAAACCCAACTGCTTCTTTTCTCCTAATGCATGCTAGAAAGTACTTTATATGGAAAGCCAGAAGGCAACTGTGATTGAACATGAGCAAAACAGCTGATCATCAAATCCATACAACTGGAAAACAATCCTTCCTTCTCTATGAAAGTACAGTTTGGCTTGAGATTTTGCCAGCACTTTGCCAAATAGGCAGGACAGGCTCTTCGTGCACATGAGAAGGACCATAATTCACTGAATCTCATGGCTGGAAAAGACCTTTAAGATCATCAAGTTCAACCAATACCATCCTAAGCTAAACCATATCATTAAATACCTCATCTCCCCTCTGTTACACACCCCCAGGGTGGGGACTCAGCCCCCTCCCTGGGCAGCCTGTGCCACAGCCCCACAACTCTGCCAGGGAAGAACTTTGCCCTCCCAGCTGAGCTGACCCTGCCCTGGCACAGCTTGAGCCCATTGCCCCTTGTCCCATCTCCTGGCCCCTGGCTGCAGAGACCATCCCCCACCTCTCTGCACCCTCCTGGCAGGGCAGGGGAGGTGGATGGGGAGAAGGTCTCCCCTCAGCCTCCTCTTCTCCAGGCTCAACACCCCCAGCTCCCTCAGCTGCTCCTCAGAGGATTTGCCCTCCAGCCCCTTCCCCAGCCTGGCTGCCCTTCTCTGGACTCGCTCCAGGACCTCAGTGTCCTTCTGATGGTGAGGAGCCCAGAACTGGACCCAGCATATTATTTCATCTCAAAGCATTTGCACCCTCTGGAACCAGCAGTACATGAGGGCACATTAACCAGTACGTGCTGCAAGGGATGGAAGCAGAGCATGAGCCTGACCTGCAGACACAGGAGGTTCATCCCTACAGTTGTCATCTATTAATGACAAAAGAAAAGAAGTAAATTTGCTGATAAACCATATAGGAAGGGGCCTTGAGAGCCAAAGGGGAAGGGTAGTTCCTCTCTGGGTGACATGCAGATGCCTGGAACATCCAGCAACACCACCCCAGCTACTCAAGGGACAATCCAGGCACAATTTCAGTGATGCTTAGGTTATAAGGAGCCTCAATTCTCTAAAAGCCTCTGGCAAAACAGGGAGATGCTCTCAGAAATATCTAAATTAGACAGTCCATAAGAGAGCAGGAACCCTTTTCGTATTTTGTCTCAGATGTGTAATGGCACATTTTTAGGGACAAGATAGCCCTTCAGAAGGTCTCTATTGTACCACGGGGCTCATCACAAGACATCTGGCATCACTTATTTAGATTGCACTGAGGCTGAGTAGCTTTTAGCACTCATCTCTCCATAAGGAAAATACACCGAGTCCTGGGGAACAGTTCTTGGAATGGGCCCAGAAAGAGAACTGAGCAGGGGAGGAGGAAAGAGAAAAGGCAGATGTGTTTTCCTCTCTATTCCCCCCCTCCAGGGTCCAGGCACCATTTTGGATCTCACAGACACCTCTGCAAACCATGTGGGAAGCTTTCCTTCCCACAAGCTGAAGGGGAGACTCACAGCAGGACTAAGAGCATCGTCAGGGGCTCACAGTGAAACACAGGAATGAAGCCTCCCCTGCCTCCAGAGCTGCCTGCAGAGCCAGCACCCCAAAGGCATCGCAGGCTGTACATGCTGGGGTGGTTATTAGAGGGGAGGGATTCTCCCTCCAGCACCACCCGTCCCACCACAGCCACCCAAAGGCCAACTGCATGGAGCCAAGGACAGCTCAACAGCGCCTGCAGAGCTGATAACCACCAAAACTCCTGTCTGCAGCTAAAAGGTGCCTGTCTGGGAAGGTACCCCTATCCAAATTGCTATCACACGCAACCACCACGATGGTGCCCTGTTAGTAAAACCCACCACCCTTCAGACAGCTCTCACACCTCTCAACATCACTTACGTGCTTCACACTGGATGCGTTTCCAAGGGCAAGGAGAGGTTACCGTGGCACGTCTGTCCCACCATCACACAGCACCCCCTCTCCTTTGGCAGCTGGCACAGATGCTCGTGAAGGGAAACCTCCCAGAGCAAGCAGTGGTTTTCTGTAGCACAAGTGGGTGATTTTCCCCAAAACCCCACAGAGAATGGCAGTTCGTGTGGGGTTCCAGATGGCTGCAGCCAAGACTGATGGTAACAGAGACATTGCTCGTCCCAGCCTTGCATGTGCACAAAGCAGCAGGTGTTTTGGCATCCTGTGTCTTCCTTGCTTGGAAAAAGAAGTCAGGAGGAGTTAAAACGTGTGTGCAGTGGTTAGTGCAGCAGCTCGTGCCTTGGAATGGAGACATGAACCATACACAGACAGACAACACTTCTAAAGGTGATGCTGGGCTTGTCCAGCCCTGAACTGAGGTACGATCCAGCTCTTGGCTGCTAAAAATAATACTTAAAGAGAAAAAAATATATGACTAAATGAAGACCTTTGGTTTTCTGACAAAACACCAGCCAAGCTCCAAGCCATTTAACAAAACAAAAACCAGCTCATTTGTTTTCCAGCACAAAATATTCAGCAAATAGAGTGGAATTCTTCCCCTATTGCAAGCAATTAAGCAGTCTCAAAATGGGCATTGGGTAAGGGCCTGTGAGCAGCCTCACTTTTTAAACTTAACCAGTTAATTATCGATCTGTTTGATTGCAATCAGTATTTTGGGATTGCCTGCCCCCTGCATATGTCTGTCTCTATATCCACACCTCTGCCTGATGTGAAACAAACCCTTTGAAGGGAAAATTTTCCATCCTCACAAAACAGCTACACAGGTCAGCAAACTAAAGTCAGCAGCAAACTAAAGCATGGGATAACTTCTGGTATCTCTTAGGTGCTTTTCCTCCCCTGGTAGAAAAGGAACAGCTTAGAAAAGTATATATAAAAGTATATATATATAATATTTTAATAGCATGTGAGTGGCAAAAGTAGCAGAGCGCTGCCCACCCCCAATAGATCAATCAATCAATCAATCAGTGCACCTCTGTGCCCCACATTGGGTCAGTGGACATGATGACAACAACAAAATCCTTTGTGGAGGCCATACTGCTAACAGGAAGAGTCACCTAGAAATCCTCTCTCTCCCTGCCCTGAGTCACAGCCAGCTTCTCCAACCCACCTCCCACCACGTCTATACCAGGTTTACACTGTAACATGAAGCACAGCATTAAAACACCACACAGTTTTCCTTAAGATCATTATCCAGTTGAAAATGAGTCAAAAGACATAAAAGAAAAGCCCACAGAGCCAGACACCAGTGTGACACACCACAAGCAGGATGGAACCAGAGCCTAGGAGCTGTGGATGCTATTATCCTGCACTCAGCAACTTGGTAAAATAAATCACTGCACCTCTGTTCCCCCCATTAGGTCAGTGGAGATGATGACAACAATAAAATCCTTTGAGATTTACTGTTCCCAAGCAATCTAGGTGTACTATTCAAAGCTAGGTATACTATTCTCCTGCTGAGGCTAATTTTTATTGCTATTCTTATCAATTTAACTCAAGTAGTGAATTACAGAGAGTTGGTAAAAAAATAGGTGCAGCTGTGTGGCTATAAAGGAAATCACTCCAGGCAATTAGCTATATCCTACAAGTGCAATTGAAAAATTCCATTTAAAGACTTTGCAGAGCAGTGTAGCAGTGCAAAAGCTGTGAGGCATTAATCACACAAAGAAAAGATACCTTAGCTCTGCAGAGTGACCAAGCCACCCTTCATGGAAGGTGGCCCAAGAGAGGGAGTGCCAGCATCTCTTCTGAAGAGTGCCATGGTTTACTGAGGATGCTCCATCTCATACAAGAGCCATGGAGTTTGAAATTAAACTCTTAAAATTCAGGTGCCTTCAGACAGAATAATGGTCACAGAATCACAGCATCACAGGGGATGGGAGGGACCTCATCAGGTCCAACCCCCCTGCCAGAGCAGGAAATGATGCCAGCATCAGCTGGGAAACAACCCAGGGCACTTTGCAAATGGGCAAGAAGGGAAAGTTAAGGTTGTTCTTTACATAAACTGCCTTTATCATAAACAGGATGGATGTGTTTTCACAGGGAGAAAGCTGGTTAGTTCAACTGAGCTGACACAGGAGTTTTTATAGAGATAATAGAAAGGAACTCTCAAGAAAAAAGGCAAGACAGATGCTTGCCAGAATCAATCAGAAAGCCTTGAAGAGAACAGAAGACAAGCCACACGAGCATGCCCACCAACCCCAAAGCCTGAGAGAAGGCAGAAAAATGTAATTCAGTTAATGCAATAATAAAAAATCACTGAACAATCCAAAAGCTGTGTAAAAACAGGCACTGAGAGATGGAAATAGCCAAACCTGAACTAACACCTAAGGAAAAAATAAGCTCGATAAAGACAACATGATTGAGAAGTAATTACACAATGGGAGAACCCAACGGCTTATGAATGAGTTTGGCAGAGCTGAACAGCCAGGGTTTTGCAGGGATGTTTTCTTCTGAGGGGAAAAAAGTAGATATAAAGGGCAAAAAGAGCAAGGCTGGAAGTGAAGAAACAAGGAGATGATTATACATTCTTGCAGCTGGGAAGGCGATGGGATCCTGGGCTCCATCAGCAGAGGGGTGGCAGCAGGGACAGGGAGGGGATTGTCCCTCTCTGCTCTGCCCTCCCCCAGCTGGATCCTGTGTCCAGAGCTGGGGCCCAACACAAGAAAGATGTGGGGCTGTTGGAGAGGGGTCAGAGGAGCCACGGAGATGCTCAGAGGGCTGGAGCAGCTCCCCTCTGGAGAGAGGCTGAGGGAGCTGGGCTGGTTCAGCCTGGAGAAGAGAAGGCTGTGGGGGGACCTCATTGCAGCCTGCCAGTCCCTGAAGGGAGCAGAGACACAGGAGGGGAATCAACTTGTTAAAGGGCAGAGACTGGCAGGACAAGGGGGATGGAGTGAAGCTGGAGGAGGGAAGGGGGAGAGGAGAGATTGGGGGGAAGTTCTGTGCAGAGAGAGTGGGGAGGGGCTGGAAGGGGCTGCCCAGAGAGGGGGTGGGTGCCCCGTGTCTGGGGGTGTTCCAGGCCAGGTTGGCTGGGGCCCTGGGCAACCTTGTGTAGCTCCAGGCCTGAGGTTGGTGTCCCTGCCTGTGGCAGGGGGTTGGAGCTCTGTGACCCTTGGGGTCCCTCCCAACCCAGCCCAGTCTGGGATTCTATGATTCTATATAGGGATACTGTTAGCACGGGAATGGGAGATGGGCCTGATGGGAAGCAGCTTTAAGTGTGAAGAGGGCAAAGGAAAGGAAAGGTGAAGTTATAAATCAGGCTGGGAATTAATGAGAATTAACAGGAGACTAATTGCCCATCTTTACCTCGGATAGCAAAATATTAACATGCAGGAAGATTTACAGGAATGGACAAACTGGAAGTTTTCACAGAGGATGAGGGATTCTTCCCTCCTGGGACTGGCACAAAGGCAACTCTCCATGTCCTTCAGCCCACCTTCAGCATCTCCTCTTCCTCTCAGGGCTTTATGCTCGAAGGAGTTCCCCCCACACTCCCGTTGGTTGCTGATGGGATGGTTTGAGCAGCATCTAAACATGAATCAGCCCTAGAAAACAACTGAACTCTGGCCAAGTTGTTGCTGCTTGATGAGGCAAAATGAAATCGTCTGAGGAGCCCGAAAAGATCAAGTTCAAAGTCAGAGTTTGGAGGTGTAAACCCACAAAGAAGGGGAACAGAGAAGCTCTTCAGGTGCCCAGGAATTCCTCTGGCTGTATGGCACCAGAGAAATCGACTGTTTTACCTGACTTTTGTACCAGCAGTTTGCTCTCTGCCTTTCAGTACTTGGGGTAGGTCAGTAAAATGACTGGTTTTTCCTGTGCATTGGCTCAAACTTCAGGTGCACAGAACAACCTGCCACCCGTTCCACTGGTGTGTGAACTCACTGAGTTCATTAAGCCCAGCGATTGCCTCGGAGCAGCCCTGCAGAAGCACCCCGTTTAGCTCCTGAATTCCCTCAGCTCAGACTGACCACACCTTTCTCCAGCAAAGCCAGCCTGGATGTGGCCATAAAGGTTCATCTGCTGATGTAACAGGAACAAACAGAGTCACCAGGTTGGGACAGACAGTGTGAGGGTCTGGAATCTCTCCAGAGAAGGAGACTCCACACCCCCTGGGCAGCCTGTCCCAGGGCTCCCTCACCCTCACTGGCAAGAAGTTCTTCCCCACATTGGGGGGGAACTCCCTGTGCTCCAACTTGAGCCCATGGCCCCTTGTCCTGTCCCCACAGACACTGAGAAGAGGCTGCCCATGTCCCCCTGTGTCCCACCCTTCAGCTATTGATCCCCACTGATCAGATCCCCTCTCAGTCTCTTCTTGCTTATCTCCACTCCCTACATCAAGGGGACAAGTCCCAGTCCTGAACACGAGGTTGTTCACCCAGCCTCCACCCTTACACCTCCCTCTTCAGCCAACCTGACATTCCCCAGCTAATCCTGTGGTCCCAGCATCCCTCCTTCCCACCCAGCTCACCTCATCCTTATGTGAAAGTGAGGCAGGAATTTTTTCATCCATAATTAGATGCCAGATTGAGAAAGACAACTTACACAGAAAATTCCAGCTCAAGCAACTTCGGATTTAGTTAAAGGATACACAGCTGGAAGGAAAAAACAATCTTACAATGAAAAATCTGACAGAGATCCCAGGAACAGGTACATCAGCCCTGCTTTGTTTTCCAGTTTTGTTTCATGATATTCAGTATTTGGAATAGCAAATATATTTATTTCATTGATGACAAAGCCATCCCTAACCAGCTGGGCTGAACAGCACTGCTGTGATTTAAGAAGCACGTTTCCACACTGGCTTGTACCTCACTGCCTTAACAGCACCTGCCAGAGCTGAAACTTTACATTGAGAGTAATGAAAATCTGGCTAGGCTAACTTAAGGCAATTCTCAGTTGTTAAATTCAATTTCCCATCAATAAATCTAATTATCTAATTCAATTTCTGATTCTTAATAAAACCAGTTTCCTATGTCATTACAGCCACAATCTCTAACATCGTGGGCTCAATGGGATTAGGGGCTGTGTAAATACAGTTTCTGCAGACAGATGGATTTTCCATGCAGATGGAGAAACACAAAGTGGTAGCAGCAGCCGTGGCAGCTTCAGACACCTATCATTTTGAAAAAAGACAAACAATAGAATTACTGGGTGTTTTTTTCTCTGAGGAGAGAGCAGGATCTGTGGTTGTGCCTGCTTTCATCTGACAAGCCCATGGATGTTCCCTCTTGGGAACTGAATTACCTTAAATAGACCCCAGCCAGAATAATTAGGAGTGTTGTCGAGGTGACCTGACACTCTGCAAACACTGGAAGCCTTGGTCTGGAATGGGGAAATCCCTGCAGAATGTCTCAATCAGCCCACCAGCACTTCAAGGGGTCCTACAGGAACAGGGAGAGGGGCTGCTCACCAGGGAGGGCAGGGACAGGACAGGGGTGATGGCTTCAAGCTGAAGGAGGGCAGGGTTAGGTGAGATGTGAGGAGGGAATTCTTCTCTCTGAGGGTGGGGAGGCCCTGGCACAGGGTGCCCAGAGAGGCTGTGGGAGCCCCTGCATCCCTGGCAGGGTTCAAGGCCAGGTTGGATGGGGATTGGGGCACCCTGGGCTGGTGAGGGTGTCCCTGCCCATGGCAGGGGGGTGGAACTAGATGGGCTTTGAGGTCTTTTCCTACCCAAAGCTCTCTGTGATTCTATGATTTAACTAACCCACTCCACCACAGTTCTGGCAGCTGTGAGATGGTTTTTCATAATACATTTCCCTGCCAGAGCGTTACTGTGCCCAAGCAAAGTCCCTGCTATGAGCAGGGTGAGCCCAGCTCCCCTTGCAGCCACATGACGCTCCTCCAGCTGCACAGACAGATACCCCAACAGAAGGACAGATTCCTCTCTGGCCACAGTTTGCTCTCTGTGGAGTATCAAAGTTCAGGGATTGGTTTGGAGCATGGGGTTGGGAATGGCACCAAAGTTCAGGGTGACTGAAAGGGTCTGAGCCAGAGTTAAGTTGAAAATCCATCACTGTCAGCAGCTGCCAGTTACCATCCTCCCCGTGCACACGAGCTGGGAGCAGAGGAAAGGAACCAGAGGAGGCCTTAATAAACCTAAAGAACAGACACAAGAATAAACCTAAAGAACAGACACAAGAATAAACCTAAAGAACAGACACAGGGAGGAAACTTTACTGAATACAAATCAGCACCGAGCCGCAGCTGGTGTGGCTGCTAATTGTTTCCAAGGGAAGTTAATCCCCACGGGCTCTGATGATGGGACAGCTTTGGGTTTGGAGTAATTTCCCAAGTATATTGTTCAGAGGTGCCCTCAGGCAAAATCACTTTTCCATTTGTTTGGCTTTTCTTCTTTTTTTAATATTATTTAGCTGTGGGAAGCATCATTAGATCCAGCCTGGCACTTTGCAATTGTCTTTGTTTTTCTTGCAATTAGGCCAGCTCTGGGATGGAGCTGAGGAGGATACTCACAGCCAGGCTGTGCTGGTGGCCTGGGCTGCACAGGAACAGAGGCAGGACGTTGTCCATCACACCACCAAACTCCAGCTGCAGGACCCTTCGACCTCTCAGGCTCCTCAGCTCCACCTGCACGTCCCAGGAATGTATTTTCTAGGTGAGAGCAGCAATACTTGTCATGGAATGGTTTCTGACATCAAACCAAACACCTCACAACCTGGAAGGAAGGCTGGCTCTAAGGTTTATCTAACCCAACCTTGTATCTCGACATGCCAAGCAACCAGTAAGTCAGAAAGACACCAGGACAGCACAGGAGAACATCCCTCAGAAATACCCTGACTCACAAGTTCACTGTTTGATGGAGACTACAATATCAGCATCTTTGTGTGCTTTAATAGCCATTAATAGCTTATTTTCCAGAACTTTTACTAATTAACCCCTTTACTCCTTTCCACTTCACGTATCCTTTACCAGTTCCACACTTACTTCTCTCTCTAGGGGATGGTGGGTTGGGTTTCTCTTCATTTTTTTCCCCATCAGGAATTTAATCGTACAAAACACAGCACCCCTGCATGGTTTCTGTGGTGGAAGGGAGCCAGCTGTCATTCCCAATCCCCTTCCTTCCAGCTATCCAGGATGTTATTTATCCACATTAGCACCTTCTTTGAACCCCCTCTCTCACAGCCTGAGCCCAAGCCTGTTCTGTTCTTGGAGCTGGTGATCACAGAGCTGTTGTCAACAGCCCCAAGATCTCTCTCCTGAGCAGTAGCTTGGAGATTTCCTGGCATAGGCAGGGCTAGAAATAAACATCCCTGTTTGCGTTATCCCAGAGTTTCACCTTTCTATCTCATGATGGATTTATCACCTAGTCACTGTGGTCCTTTTGCCAGGCCCTAATAACTTCTCTCCTTTGTGCAATATGATTTATATGGGTGGGGGGGATGTAGTAGAGAACCCCTAACCTCAGTTCAGTGATCAACAACAGCTTTGCTGGATCGTGGTAGAAGAAGAATGGAGTGGCCTCCTCTCTGTAGTCCCAACCTGCAGAGAGCTGAGCTACAAAATACTGTACAGAAAAAGGGTTAACAGAGAAATAAAGAGAACAGTTCAGCAGAGCAGCAGAGAGGCGTGTGCTAAATAGTCTTAAGTGTCTTTATACTAAGTCCAGTTCTGGGTTCTCTGGTATACAAAAGCCAGGGATCTCCTGGAGAGAGTCCAGAGTAGGCTACGAAGGGGTCTGCTGGAGCATCTCCCCTGTGAGGAAAGGCTGAGTGAGCTGGGAATGTTCAGCCTGGAGAAAAGAAGACTCAGAGGGGACCTTATTAATGTCTATAAATATCTTAAGCATGGGATGCAGGGGGAGGTGGCCAGCCCCTTTTCAGTGTCTGTGGGGACAGGACAAGGGGTGATGGGCTCAAGTTGGAGCACAGGGAGTTCCCCCCCAACCTGGGGAGGAACTTCTTGCCAGTGAGGGTGAGGGAGCCCTGGGACAGGCTGCCCAGGGGGTGTGGAGTCTCCTTCTCTGGAGATTCCAGCCCCGTCTGGACACCGACCTGTGTGCCCTGTCCTAGGGACCCTGATTTGGCAGGGGGTTGGACCCCATGGGCTCTGGAGGCCCCTTCAACCCCTGTGAGTCTGTGAAACGTGTGCCTCAACCACTGCACGTATATAAACACCACACCCAGAGAGACTCGATGTTTATCGAGCTCTTCAGTTCACTTAGCAGCTTTCCCAAGGAAAAGGAGGTGTTTCCAGAAGCACCTGCCCGATGCTGACACAGCACCCTGCCCTCACACAGCTTACCTTGGCCAGGCTGGGAACTGGCTCCAAGCAGGTCAGGAAGGAGCAGGTCTGGACTCAGAGCCTTGACACTGGATCACAGGGATTTATTCACACCCACAAGCCAGGCTCTGGGTGAATGGTTTGAGATGCCCCTCATTACAGCCCCAGCCAGGTTATCCCCTGTTATGATGCTATTTCCTCTGGCTTTGAAAACTCTGGAGATTTCATAGGATGTGCCAGGTGTTACAGGAGGGGTCAGGCTGCACAAGTCACTTCCTTGGGCAGGTAATTCCCATTTTAAGCAGCAAAGTGACCCCTGCAGCCACGAAGAAATGTGACTGACATCTCCAACTCCAAGATGAATCCTTCTAACTCAAAAAGCTTCATTTCACCAAGAACATAGAGTTCCCCCTTGTTTCTAGCTTGAGAGTTTAAGTAGGTAGTAAATAATTGCATTCATTTAAGAATTTAGCTGAATATGGGGCTAAGTTGGTTACAGATACTCGGGATCCATGAGTACAAGCATCAGGGAAGGCTGTAACAGGCAGAACTCCCTGAACACACACTTGTGAGTAAAACTGAGCACAGCTCAGAGCATTTCTCCTCCAGAGCTGATTTCTTTCTCTTCTGCAACATTATTTGGATACTGCAAAGACACAGTTCAGTTAAAAAAGAAAAAAAAACCCAAAACCAAACCCCAAAAAAATCACTGGAGTTTAAATTTCATCTATATTTTTTGGCAGGGAACAAATGTGTTAAGCAACCTAAATAAAACCACAGCAGTTTCTGAAGTGAGAGAGAAATAAACAAACACTACTTTTTAAAAAACTTAAAAACAGAGTAGTATAGATCCCAAAGATATATACTGCAAATGTATATATATACATATATACATATGTGTGTATATATATATATATATAAGGGAAAAAAATATTCTCAGCTCAGAAGGATACGTATAGTGCTTAGTGTATGGTCTGATATACAAAAAGGCTAAGAGTTATACAAGGGCAGCTGAGCTCAGGAGCTCTCTGCCTTCCCAACGCTGTGCACTTGCTGCCATCCCTCCTAGGTGAGCAAATAAAGGTTTAACAGCCTGGGCAGAGGTCCCTGGAGCTGAGCACAGAACATTGGCCACAGAAGTGCCCTCCCTTCCCTGAAATAGAAGTTGAAGCTCCCAGAACACCTCCTGAGGACAGACTCACTTTCCAGAGCTGCACAGCAGAGTGAACCAAGATCAGCTTGGGGACAGGTCTTGGGAAGGTTCTGTCCATGGTGCTGAAAGGAAAGCTTCAGCTAAATCAGACCTTCACCTTGGCCAGCTCCATCCTGTACAGGTCATTTCTAACTGGAGAGCTTCAAGAAGCCCATGGCAGCAGAATCCCACCCTAACAGCACACAAACTGGAGGGGAATCAGCTTGTTCAAGGGCAGAGACTGGCAGGACAAAGGGGGATGGAGTGAAGCTGGAGGAGGGAAGGGTGAGATTGGATATTAGGGGGAAGTTCTTTACAGAGAGAGTGGTGAGGGGCTGGAAGGGGCTGCCCAGAGAGGGGGTGGGTGCCCCGTGTCTGGGGGTGTTCAAGGCCAGGTTGGATGGGGCCCTGGGCAACCTTGTGTAGCTCCAGTCCTGAGGTTGGTGTCCCTGCCTGTGGCAGGGGGTTGGAGCTCTGTGACCCTTGGGGTCCCTTCCAACCCAGAACAGGCTGGGATTCTGTGATTCTAACACTTCAGAAGCAGTGATCACTGGAAAAGCCAATGGCACCAGCCTCCCCAGGGAAGCTGAACCTCCCTCACTTCAGGATGCTGACAAACCTCCACCCACACCTCTGGCTTCCCTGTCTGTTTGTTATTCCAGCAGCAAGCATGGGACTGCATCTTAAAGTATTCCTGATGTGTTGGGGGGGGATTTCTCTTAATGTCTGCCTCTAGACTTTGGGCAGGGGGGGTTGTGTGGGATTTCTTTTGCTCTTTTAATGTCTACCTCTAGGCTTAAAGACCCAAACTTCACATTGCTCTTTACAAAGTGTTTCACTGTTGAACTATTGCTGCTTCTAAACAGAGAAAACCCCAGCTGAAGTTATCTATGGGAACAAGGCAGGTCGTTTCAGGGCAGCTTTTGGATACTGCATGAGTACATATGCAATCACTGGGTGTGGGATCTGCCCGTTCCACCACTCCAATACAAAGGAACAACAGCAAAAGAGAAAGCAGGAGTGGTAAATGGTCTCTCCAACAGTTTCTAGAGGGCTTCCAAAAGCCCACGTAGTCCTATGAGCATTTAGAACATTTCTGGTATTTACCACAGTATCTCAGGCTGGTATCTCATCTCACCCAGTTTTCTGCAGAAAGGGGCAAGAAAACCCCCACTAACCTGCCCCTAGAGAACATGGGCTCAGAAATACCAATCAGAAGAGCTCCTGCCTATATATAACAGTTGTTTTGAGCCATCTCAAGTTAACAAACCCTGTTTCAGCCTGAGTGACCTTACCTGTCTGGAGCTGATGTCTCACTGAGATCATTGCAACGCGGACCGAAATCTGAACAACTCCCCTTCTCTTCCATCAGCTCCTCCATCCAGCTCCCAGAATTCAGATCTCATTTTCTCTGGATGTTTTGTCACTCCAAAGGATGAGCAAAACAGTGCAATTAGGTCCAAAAGCCTTGGAGCTCAGCACAGAAAGAGACAGCAGCATCTGATTCGCTAATGCAGCCTTATAAATGCTTTCCACTGCAACTTTGGCAGACAAAACAAGAACTCAGCCCAAGATCTCCAGCAGAGCTGTAGGAATAATTGATTTTTCAGTTCAGTAGCCAAATTGGAAAAGAAAATAGTTTGAAATTACCCAGAATGGTTTTTGTTGTTTTTCTCATTGAAGTGAAACACAGGGTGAGGATATGCTGCTTCTCCTTCCCCCCACAGCCTGGCCAGAAGGGGGTTTTTGGCCAACACATAGGTGACCTGCTTTGAGCCCCCTGAAGTCTCTGCCCCTGGGAAAGGAGGGTTCTTACCGTCACCTTACAGAGTATTCGGAAGGAGGCTGCTCTCATTCTCTCTGCTCCTGTTCCCATGGGTTATTTCACCACCCATTAGGGGAGAAAAGCAGGTGCCCTCTTCCCAGGGCAAGAGACATCTCCCAAATACCAGGTGATTGACTGAATGACACTTGGCATTCAAGGGCTCAGCAACAGGAGAGGCACAACAAATGATAGGAGAGCTGACCACTGCAGATGACCACAGACACCTTGGTTGGGATCCTCCCCTGAGACTGGGGGGATAGATTCCAATCCCCTGATGCTGAACCTTTGTTTCCCAAGTGAAAATGGGGGCTGCTTTTGTCTGAGGCAGCAGTGGATGTCTATAGGAAGCTGCAAGAACAGAGAAAGCACATACTTCTCTCTCTAGATTCTCTCCCAGATTCCAGCAATTGCCAAAGAGTTTGCAGCTTGCTTAGCAGCCTTGGAGGGATACTTTTTACAGGGCTTTAACTATTTCACAATGCCTTAACCACCTGCTAATTGTTGGCCATCAGCTAGGAGGGAAACTTTCCCCTCAGGAACTCTGAGTCTAGCCCCTGAAAAAGAAGAAGAAAAGAAAGAAAAGACCCAAACCAGCCCCTAAATCAAAACATTTTAAAATCTGACCGAGGGCTCTGATCAGTTCCAGGTATCAACTGCCCCATTTTTCAGGTTTTTGGAAGACAGAATCACAGACTCACAGAATCACAGGGGTTGGAAGGGCCCCCCAGAGCCCATGGGGTCCAACCCCCTGCCAAAGCAGGGTCCCTAGGACAGGGCACACAGGTCGGTGTCCAGACGGGGCTGGAATCTCTCCAGAGAAGGAGACTCCACACCCCCTGGGCAGCCTGTCCCAGGACTCCCTCACCCTCACTGGGAACAAGTTCTTCCCCACATTGGGGGGGAACTCCCTGTGCTCCAACTTGAGCCCATGGCCCCTTGTCCTGTCCCCACAGACACTGTGCAGAGGCTGCCCATGTCCCCCTGTGTCCCACCCTTCAGCTATTGATCCCCATTGATCAGATCCCCTCTCAGGCTGCTTCTCTCCAGGCTGAACAGCCCCAGCTCTCTCAGCCTTTCCTCACAGGGGAGATGCTCCAGGCCCTTCATCATCTCCTCAGCCTCCTCTGGACTCTCTCCAGGAGATCCCTGTCCTTTTTACACCAGGGAGCCCAGCACTGGACACAACACTCCAGCCAACATACACTAGAGCTGAAATCATACCTCTACAGCTGGAGATGCAGCAAACCCCAGCCTTTGGTTGGTTGGTCCAGGAGGGAACTCTGTTTACACAGTCACCAGCCAGTCCCTGGCACGTGTGTGAGCATCAGCTTCCCAGGAACAGTCGCACAGGCTGGCATGGAGGCAGAGTGAGGATGTTGTGTGGACAGGCAGACTGGGAGGAAGCAGCATGAAGGGACCACTCAGAGGGAAGGGCTTCTTCCTGCTGAGCTCAGACAGGCAGCAGCTGAAGGCAGCTCCTCGTTGGAAGCCAGTCACACCATTTAACTGCAAACAGTGAAAGATTAGCAAAAATTATCTCTGCTTTGAATTAGAAATTCAAGGGATGTGAATTCTTCTTTATAATATATTTATTTAGAAAGATAATTATCTAATAAATAGAAATGCCTTACAAAATGCTTGAATATTTTCATTTGTGGATTTTCTAAGAACTAATTGAGTTAGAAATCCCTACTTTGCTTTTATAAACAAGGTCATAAAATGCCTTAAAAATCTCTCAGGAAATTCATGAGAATTTATTCAGTATGGTTTGGAAGAGTAAATCTCTGTTATGCTCATGGATACTTCCCAAACACATGTACATTTTAATTAATGCCATTAATTTTACAGGATTGCTTGCTTGTTTAACCTCTAAAGAAAGCAGCTTTCTTCATTTCTTAATGGAAATTAAACTCTGAGCTTCGAATTATGGCTTGCTGGGTTTGGTTTTTTTTTACAATAACCAACACTGGGAAACACAAAGCATTTCTTGCTGCACAGAAAGCTTGATTTGCTTTTCCCAGCAACAGCCACCAGTAACGTAGCACTCTTGCTTGTTGTGTATAATGCTATGCAGGACATGAAATAATTAGTCATTTTATTATAGGTCTACTGAGGGAGCTACATTGTCATATTAACCTGAAAGTCCAATCCAGATGAACAGTATTTCCAGCTTCTTGTAACTTTGGGATAACAGTTCCTTCCAGCTGGTGGTTGTATCTCTAGTCTGAGACTGGAGGCTCCAAACAGTACTCACCTCTGGCACTGTGTCCTGCTCAGGAGGGAAAATATAAATCAATATGGATTCCTCAACTTTCCTTATAAATGGCCTTGCTTATTTTAACAGCTGAGTTTAAGAATGAGATTTATTAGTCCTTTAGCATTTGCCCAGAGAGGGGGTGGGTGCCCCGTGTCTGGGGGTGTTCAAGGCCAGGTTGGATGGGGCCCTGGGCAACCTTGTGTAGCTCCAGGCCTGGAGGTCAGTGTCCCTGCCTGTGGCAGGGGGTTGGAGCTCTGTGACCCTTGGGGTCCTTTCCAACCCATGCCATTCTATGATTAAATGTTTTTTCCTATCTGAAAACATCCACCATCTCCAAGGTTACTGTGTCACCTTATGCAGACACCTTCAGCCCAAAACAAAACTCATCTCCAACTCAGCCAATCACTAAACCAAGAGTCATCATCTGAAAATCCAGATGTTTCCCCAAGCTCAGTGCCACTCCTAAAGATGCTCACCAAAGGCACATCCCCGTTCCAGAAACAACGTAGGAGGTTGTAGGAGGCAAATCCACATGTGGTACCTTGCAGGTCAAATTTTCCACATCTCTTCTCATAACTCGCCTGGTTTCATGCCTTGTAGCAACCACTCTAAGTTAGACATCATATTTTATCTCAATCTTTACCAGCACTCAGGAATTCAAGGCCAATTAAGACATCCAAAGGGAAAATTGGGTATTTAGTGTCACGATTCCTCTTCATTTTTCACTGCTTGACAGATTCAGCGGGCTCAGTGCACTCATTAGTGCTCCTTTCAACCTAATAAGCAAATAATCCCGAAGTTTTGGTCAATTAAGTGATTACTTGTATCTCATAAATAAGCTTTCACACATACAGGAGTTGTACTGAGAGGCACGACTGGTTAAAGAGCATCTTCCCAGGCAGAAAGGTGCAAGAGCCTCACACGATGTGTGTGTGTGTGTGTGTAAATATTCCTTCTCTCAGCTCACCACTCACCAGGGAACACACACAGATTAAAACAGAAGGCATAACTTTCCCTCAACTATCATTTTCACTGTTTTCAACACAAATGAACACACAACCCTTAACACTAGGCAGTTTAAGTAAGCTGGACTTTAAAACCCACCCATGCTGCAATGGGAGTGCTGTGCCCCTGAGCAAGCTTACTCTGGGGTGGTTGGAGGGCAAATCCTCTAAGGGAGCTGGGGGTGTTGAGCCTGGAGAAGAGGAGGCTGAGGGGAGACCTTCTCCCCATCCACCTCCCCTGCCCTGCCAGGAGGGTGCAGAGAGGTGGGCAATGGTCTCTGCAGCCAGGGGACAGGAGATGGGACAAGGGGCAATGGGCTCAAGCTGCCCCAGGGCAGGGTCAGCTCAGCTGGGAGGGCAAAGTTCTTCCCTGGCAGAGTTGTGGGGCTGTGGCACAGGCTGCCCAGGGAGGGGGCTGAGTCCCCACCCTGCGGGTGTTTAACAGAGGGGAGATGAGGTGCTCAGGGATCTGGGTCAGCACAGGACAGGGACGGTTGGACTGGATGATCTCAAAGGGCTTTTCCAGCCTGGTGACTCTGTGATTTAAACTGTCAAGAGAAATCCTCACATCTTTGTAAAGGCAGCATAAATCACAGCAAAAAAAATCATTATACATGCAACAGAACAAGCACTTTCTCTAATCTTTTTTTTTTTCTCCAGGCTGCCTCCAGAACCTGTCTCTGGCTGTCTGAAGAAAATCATAATCCATGCAGCATGTTATGAAACTGAGTTTAGTTTAAAACATCTGTAAGTTGATTGTATATATTTGCTAGCAAAAAGGCAAGAAAAAGCTAACAAGAAAAAAATGCAAACACTTTCCATTTGTTTTTGTTGGGTTTTTTTTTTCCCTGCTAAATGTGCTGGGAGCATTTGACAAATGCTGATAATAAACTAACATCTCCAGGTGGAATGAAAGGGAAACTTGTTCAAGGCTGCAGGAAAGTGGCAGCATCATGTATCAGGGAAAACATCTAACGGCGCAGGTAACAAGAACAACACGGGCTGTCATCTGTAATTAGGTGCTATGAATCATAGGCTGTGTTTCCCTTTGAACAGAAGCGTGGAGACTGACTCTTTCCTTGAACAGGAGAGTAATAATAACAGGGAATGGATGATCAGGGGGCTGGAGCACCTCTGCTCTGGAGCCTGGCTGGGAAGGCTGGGCTGGTTCAGCCTGGAGAGGAGAAGGTTGCAGGGAGAGCTAATTGTGGTGTGCCAGCACTTCAAGGGGTCCTACAGGAACAGGGAGAGGGGCTGCTCACCAGGGAGGGCAGGGACAGGACAGGGGTGATGGCTTCGAGCTGAACGAGGGCAGGGTTAGGTGAGATGTGAGGAGGGAATTCTTCCCTCTGAGGGTGGGGAGGCCCTGGCACAGGGTGCCCAGAGAGGCTGTGGGAGCCCCAGCATCCCTGGCAGGGTTCAAGGACAAATTGGATGGGGATTGGGGCACCCTGGGCTGGTGAGGGTGTCCCTGCCCATGGCAGGGGGGTGGAACTTGGAATCTTTGAGGTCCCTTCCAACCCAAAGCTTTCTGTGATTCTATGACTTGTGAAGTTTCTCCCCTGTCAGGCAATAGCATGGCTCCTGGGGAACCAGGAGCGAGGACTCCTCCACTGCTGGACCCAGGACTCATGCTGCAGCCGGTGACAGCCCACACAGGGCAGGGCCGGCAGAGGGAAGCAGCTGCCAAGGCAGAGCTAGGATGCAGTGGCCCCGATGGGGCTGTGTGATGCTCCATCCTGAGCTGGTAATGAATTTGCAGGCGAGGATGGTGCTGGACTGGGACCAGGGAAGCAGCTTTCAGTGCAATTAGATTACTCTGTAACTCCAAACCCCAGCAATCTCTCCGTGCTGTTCAGCTACTCGAGGATTATGTAGCAATCTCTTGGCATTCTTCTACTTCTGTCACTTGAGCAGCACAAGGGCAGGAGCAGGCAGGCTGGGAAGGGCTCAGCCAGCCTGCAGAAGGCACGCTGGGCACTTCCATGCCAAGCCTGAGAGTGCCAAGAGCAACAGACTGGGCACCAGCCCTGAACCAGCAGCGCAGGCACACGTACTGGGAACACACTGGGGGAACTTGGTGCTCCCACCCTGGGGACAAACTGACATCAGCTCTAGGAACAAGCCTGGGCTGTACTTACAGAGAGGTGCAGAGGAGCCAGCACAGGCTTCCAGCCTGGTGCTGCCACCCTAAAACCCCCTGAGCTCCAGCAGCACCTGCCAGCCCCAAGGCTGCTCCCAAGCTCACACCACCTCCCTGCTCCACCTTGCTCAGCTTCAGGAGGGCTGGGAGCAAAACCTTAAGGGGAAAGAGGGCCGCTTCTGCCAACAGTGAGGTAGAAAACATCCCTCCCATAGCCTGTGAAGAAACCTGCATCTCCCATGCAGGATATGCTTTTTTTCTTGCTTTTCTTAAAGCCAACATGATCTGATAACAGCCATACCCTCCCATGGGTGCTACAACATCCCTGCCATAAAGACAGACGAATTTTAGGGGAGCTCAAGAAAGCAGAAGCACATTTTCATGAGGAAACATGTCTCTCTGCCTTCTCCTCCCTCTGCCTTGGCAGAGGCTGACAGCCCATGGACACCAGATGGCCAGCAGTTCTGTAACAGCCTGGCAGGCCTGGCTCAATACCTGCTGGGAGAGGGTCTGTGGCAAGAAGATAAACACCGACTGCGTAACAGACAGGAGAAGTCTGTACATGCATGTATGCTTCCAGAGCAGCTAATTCAATCTTAAATTATCAAAACTCTTGAAATTGAAGTCTTTTCGGACCCTAGGCATACAGGGAAATCGCCACCAGCAAGTAATGTGATTTACACCCGTGCCAGAAACTCCTCAGCCCGCACTGTTTTGACAGCAGTGGGGAAACAAGAACAAAAGCAGCACAAACAATATTCAGATAAAGCTCATTACGAAGCCAGAATAAAGCCAAGCATCCCTAATAATCCAGCATGCTTTTAAAATGAATGGAGAAGGCCACCCTGGGCTGAAGCACACAAAGGAATGGCAGAAAGAAGGAAGGGCAAAACAGGCCGAGAGGAAAGCACGTCAAGGGGGAGGAAATCAGACAAAGCAGCCAACCTGGAGATAAAATAACCTCAACGCTGGAACAGTAACAAGTGATAGCAGTGTTACAGAAGGCAAAATGCATTTTCTTGCCTTAGATAAAGAGCTGCAGAGCTGAGAGCTCACTAGGCAAGGGGTGAGGGGCCATGTGCCCCCCACACCCTGAGCCAAGAGAGCGGCTGTGCTCAGCATCTCCTCTGATCCGCCGCCAACCGCAGGGCTGCATCACTCGCACCAGGGATTATTATTCCCCCACCCCCAAGCTGAGACTCTCACACGTGTTCCTCAGTCTCATAGTTCTTATCTGGAGGCTTTGGCAGTGCTGAGGCTTTCATTCCTTTGCTGTGCAGTACAGAACACAGACTGCCACAGCCAGGGGAGGTGGGAGCTCTGGATATCACATCTCCAGGCAGCAGCTCCAGCCTCAGCCAGGCTCCGTGCCCAGGCACACGCGGAGGGTTCAGCTGAGCAGCAGTTAACAAGACATTTGAAGACGAACCTGCCACGAGTCGAAGCTCTTGCCTATCCCGGCTCCCCGAGCCGCTGCGGATGGCCAAACCCCCTCACAGATGTTCCTGGCAGCTGAGCAGTGTGGCAGACCCTCGGCTTTAGCACCCCCAGCCCCCGAGGGGGCACGACTGTGGTGGGAGGGATGGGGTCTGTCTGGGAGGACAGCAGGCCTGCCAGCGGCCTAGCTCTCTTCCCTCAAGACATAGCACGCCACAGGGTGCTACCCAGCCCTGCCTGGGGCGATGCCTTGGCATCCCTGGCAAGCTGGCACTCCAGGCCTTCATCAATGGACTCTATTCCCTACGGAGAAGCATCACTGAAGAACCTGCCCATGAATTTACTGTGCTCTATAAAAGTCATACTCATCAGCAGCGAGGGAGCCGCTCACCTCCTGCAATGCACGGCGTGGGGCAGGGCAGCAGACCCTAACAGCTCAGCCAGGAGAGGAGTTCCACCTTTCACTGAACCTGAGGAAATGCAGGATTTATGCCATGGGTGTGGGACCAAGTAAGAGAGATCCAGGAAGCAGACGGTATTGGCAGAGGTGAATTAAATGCCTGGTTGATACAGTTGGAGAGTCTGAAACCACTCTGCAAAGAGCTGTTTAAATCACAGCCCTGTGTACCAGCAGCCCAGCTCTCTCCTTCGCTGGGGTTGGGGGGGGGGGAGCTGCCTGGTACAACAGGCTAATGGTGAGAGAGCTGCTGCTGGGAAGAGAGCCCATAAAATAAAGCAGAGACAGCGCTGAAGGAGAATGTAATATTTATGAGACTGAAGAGGCAGAAGGAGGGAGCCTGGCTCCACAGCTTGGTTGGATGGGGCTCAGGGATGGGGATGCTGGCTGGAGCACTCCCCTCGAGGAGGGTGGGATGTGATACTCCCCCCCCATCGAGGACAGCGCTGAACCCACACCTGTTTCCAGGTGGATGCTCCTTCCACTAGCTCACTGCAGAACAACAGCACACGAGCATAAATTTTTATGCATTATAGACACATAAATTATAGATGAGCATAATTCTAAACAAAATATTCTAAAATAAATACACATTTATCTCTATATATTTATACAGAAATTAAGCACTGCTTGGAATGACACTCAGTGCAGTCCTCAGAGCTGCTGGGGTGCAGCAAATCCACCACATCTGGAAACAAAAACTTCCACAACACCTTCACCTTGATGCAGGTGCAGTATTTGCTCAACCACACAGCACCTGGACATCAAGCCCTCGAGAGCTGAGAAATCTCCCAGCCCCTCAGAGTCTCCTGTCTCCTTGGGCACAGAATGAGAGCAACCCAGCATCGGGCAGTCCAGCCTTAGTCTATAAAGCAATAGTCCTGCCTTGCACATCGGGCTTTAGCTCCCACCACGTGCACATCACCTGTGCCTGACGGCTTCTCAGTCCCACTTCTAACATGCCCAAGTTGTCCAAAGTCCCTTGCCTTGGTTCTCATCTTTCCTTCACCACAGAAAATCATTGTTTCACTCAATCTGCACCAGAACAACGACACCAACAAGGCTAAACCGAACCTCAGGGAGGTTTTCTCCACCCTGGGGAATGAATGTAATATTTGGAAGGCAAAAATCTCAGTTCTTTGAGGGTGAGTATCCCAGCTCTTCCTTCCAGCCTCACTCAAACCCTAACAATTGCTACTCTCCTCGTTCAGTTCTTCGCCCAAGGCTCCTAAAAAACATCATAGGGGGATTTGGGAGCCCCATTTGAAACAAATTGTTTTAATTAAACTAGTAATTTTCAGCCCCGAGAGATGTAAACTATTAAAGAGTTGCCAGGAGGGAGATCTGCTAATGGAGAGCAGTGAGCAATTACAGCCAGTGTGCTGCAGGTTGGCTGCAAACCCGGAGCAGCCGCTCGCCAACCGGCCATTCCTCACTCCCGACAGCGTCTCACGGCGCACAGGTTTCTCCTTCCACACAGGCTCAGCGACTGCACTTCATTTGCTCATGTGTCATCCAGTCATTTTGATCTAAGAGGGGAGATCAGCAACGGGAAATGGGAGAAACAAATCTCCCCTCCGCTAGCCAGCTCGGGCCCCTGGAACAACGGGGGTGTGAGACAGCAAAAGGAGGGAGATGAAAATGTTTCTCCTCCTGGAAGCGAATCTCTGCCTCAGTCAGTCCTGCCTGGTTTCTCCCAGATCCCTGGATTTTAGGCATTTTCTCCTGGGACCTACCAAATTTTAGGAGTATTTGGAAGCCCCAACCTAGTCCATGTCTCCATTCTCTGATGCAGAGTCAAAAGTGAACGTTATCCCACTCAAAACTAAACACTTGGGTGCTTCCCAAGAGTGGTGAGGGGCTGGAAGGGGCTGCTCAGAGAGGGGGTGGGTGCCCCGTCCCTGGGGGTGTTCAAGGCCAGGTTGGATGGGACCCTGGGCAACCTTGTGTAGCTCCAGGCCTGAGGTTGGTGTCCCTGCCTGTGGCAGGGGGGTTGGAGTTCTGTGACCCTTGGGGTCTCTTACAGCCCAGCCCAGGCTGGGATTCTATGATTCAAGGCCACTGCTGCTCACAGACCTTGTAGCCTAAAGGGAACACGATCAGCTGGAAATCATTCCAACAGAAGACATCTAAAACCAAGAACATTCCCACTGATCTGGTCTGATCTGGAAACGTATCTGCTGCAGTCTGTTTCAGCATACAGCAGCACTGTGGTCCCCCTGGAGATGCGAGCAGACAACATGGGTTGTCTGCACACAGGTACACGTCTGTGTACCTACTTCCACACTGAGATACGTGTATACACACTGACCCAGCGTACATCTCCAAAATCTCATAGTCTTACCACATCCCACTGATCTGAAGAAAAACATCCCTCTTTAGAAGCCAGGAAATCAAGTTTTCCCTTTTAGGTGGCATCAGCTCTACTGAAATCATCCAGGACAACCTATGCTTGGAAACAAAAAAATAAAACCAAATTTAAAGTCATTTTGGATATGTGGATTGCTAGTGTGGAAGCCAGTTAAACACTGAAAAGGAAAGCATGGTAGCAATCTCAATGGGAAAAAAACCCCCCACTTTTTCAAAATAAATGCATATCTTTTTATTTTTGGTAAATAAGATTCAGTTATTCCTTGTTTTTCTGTTCAGGAACCACAGAGCATCTGCCTCTGCCACCCACAGACACAGCAGAGCAGCACATTACTCCAAAGAATAAGCTGTTCGTGTCAGCACGGTGACCTACCAGAGCTGGCACCAAGATGAAAAGTAGTATTCTGGTTTATAATTCCCTTCCTCCTCCATTCAGACCTCATTAAATCACCAGAAATGTTAACCACACGTTCAAGCACGTGTTGCATGAGGCCCTTTTTTTGGAAACACAGGCATTGTTTATTGCTAACAGCATCATCCAGCTCTCTTAGGTAACGAACACCACCAGGTGACACTGTATTTCACCCATGGCTGTGCTGTAACCATTAAATAATATTAAGTAGAAGTACTAGGGGTGGGATTACTGGAGAAATCAAGACTCTTAAAAAGAATTCCACTGAAGGATGTTTAAACAGACATTCCACAAGGGCAAATAGATAAATTAAGTTTTCCCTGAGCAATCTCTGCGACAACAGGAGAATACTAACTAGAGAGCACAAGGGACGTGTTGGAGCAAAATGATTTGCCTCTTTTTTTACTTTTTTTTCTTTTTTTTTTTTTAAATTTAAATGTAGTTATATAGATGAAGAGCCCGGAGGCATCAAGCATTGCCAATCAAAGCTTACATAATGAAGTCTTTATAAGTATAGTGAAATCACCACTGCCCAGAATCGCTCCAGTCATCTGAGGATGAATTTTTCCTGTACAGACATGTATAAAGTCTTTTCTTTTTTTTAAGAGTATTTTCAAAAAACATGATTTCTCTCTGGCAAAGCAACTCTTTGAAGCAGTCCAAATGGCCTTTGAAGTTAAAATAGGGAAGTCATTTTGTATTCATACCCCCATTTTGCCTCCCCCACCCTAAAAAAAAAAAAAGGAGGAATACAGCTTAGTGAAAAATTTATATAATGAAATAGGCAGCCTCATCTCCTGACATCAGGAGCATTCCAGCAAACAAAACACCTTTAAAACGGAAGCCTACACATCTCTGGGTGCAAAACAAAGACACTGGGAGCCAAACTATATAGGGGAGGGGAAATCAAAGCTTCACTATTTCAGATCAAGAGATGCCACCTGTAAGTCAGAACTCTGCAATGTGTATAGAAAAGTGTATGAAGCATCAACAGACTGGTAAATACATATTTGCTTTGAGGAGTTGTCCTCACTTAGCAACCTAAACCAGATTTATTAAGGCTAAGTGCTTGTTTCTCTGGCTAAGGCATGGAAGCATAGGGGTTGGAAGGGACCCTCGAGAGCTCATCAGGTCCAACCCCCCTGCCAAAGCAGGTTCCCTAGCTCATACTGCACAGACAGGCATCCAGATGGGTCTAGAATATCTCCAGAGATGGAGACTCCACCACCTCCACACAGGAGTCACAATGGCTATTAAAACTCATGGAAGCGGAGGATGCCACACACTCCATTAGTTGCAGGATTTTAACACTGCTCTTTTCCTCATTCCATTCCTCTAAATGTATTTCTCTCCTTTAAACTATTTCCTTAGAGTCTCCTATGTCAGAGATTTTCCCATGTACATCTTTCCAGAGCCCTAGAAAAAAAAAAATAATGAGCAGGGCTGATTTCACTTGAAAACTAAAAAGCTTTGGGAGAGTCCTCTGTGGAATGATGAAAAGTCCCCCAGGTTGCAGAAAACAATCGGTAAATAGAGGCTTCTGCTGCCATAAAACACAATTTGTTAAATACAAACGCTCGCTAATGGAAAGTGTTTTACTGCTGCAAATACAAGGCTGCTGCAAAGACACAACCAGTCGATAGGCAGGCAGTAAAAGCAGCAGCAGCAGCACACACGTGTCTGGGGACAGGGATGCACAGAAGGCAGGTTTTGCCATTTCTGGTGCCTCCTTCAAGAGTTCCATCACTGCTGTTTATCCATCTCTGGGGCTGTTCAGCCTGGAGAAAAGAAGACTGAGGGGGGACCTAATTAATGTTTATAAATATCTTAAGTGTGGGATGCAGGGGGAATTGGCCAGCCCCTTTTCAGTGTCTGTGGGGACAGGACAAGGGGCCATGGCCTCAAGTTGGAGCACAGGGAGTTTCCCCCCAATGTGGGGAAGAACTTCTTCCCAGTGAGGGTGAGGGAGCCCTGGGACAGGCTGCCCAGGGGGTGTGGAGTCTCCTTCTCTGGAGAGATTCCAGCCCCGTCTGGACACCGACCTGTGTGCCCTGTCCTAGGGACCCTGCTTTGGCAGGGGGTTGGATTCAATGAGCTCTCAAGGTCCCTTCCAACCCCTGTGATTCTGTGATTTTGTGATCTCTTGACCCTGACAAGTGCCTCTTCTTGTTCCACAACCCACCGTTTTCTTCCACACAGAATTCCCATCAGCCCAAATTTTTGACCTGAGCTTTCCAGGTCACTGTTGCTTTCACTGATTTATTTGATTTTTAATACTTCCTCGCTACTTTAATCCCTTCATATGTACACTGGATGTTTGAGCAGAGGGCAATAGTCTTCTTGGGCAGGGGGGGTAGGCAAATAAATCATGTAACAGGAATGCTCATAAATCTGTATTTATATTGGAAGTCAAAGTAAACTCTCCAAAGATGATTTACTGCCTCTTATAATAAATGTGACTATTAGGTCCTTAGCTTTTATTAGCACTGTGAAAGAACATATTTTATGTTCAAATATTTAAATACTCATCAAAAGCAAACGCAAAAATATTGTCAATATTAAGCATTCAATTACTTCCAGTTACGTAAAATTAATTGGGAAATGATTTCCTGCCTGACAAACAATATATTGCCCAAAAAATCTGAAATTTGTACTTTATGGGCAAACACAATGAATTTGGCAGCTCCCCTTGGAGTGGTGATGAAGCACAGGGCACACTCCTCACCCAAATGGGCAGGATGGGAGCTGGCATTGGGAGCTTTGGCCACAGGACAGATTCACAGACTCACAGGGGTTGGCAGGGCCCTCCAGAGCCCATGGGGTCCAACCTCCTGCCAAAGCAGGGTCCCTAGGACAGGGCACACAGGTTGGTGTCCAGACGGGGCTGGAATCTCTCCAGAGAAGGAGACTCCACACCCCCTGGGCAGCCTGTCCCAGGGCTCCCTCACCCTCACTGGCAAGAAGTTCTTCCCCACATTGGGGGGAACTCCCTGGGCTCCAACTTGAGGCCATGACCCCTTGTCCTGTCCCCACAGACACTGAGAAGAGGCTGCCCATGTCCCCCTGTGTCCCACCCTTCAGCTATTGATCCCCATTGATCAGATCCCCTCTCAGGCTGCTTCTCTCCAGGATGAACAGCCCCAGCTCACTCAGCCTTTCCTCCCAGGGGAGATGCTCACAGCTTCAGAGATCAACAATGAATCCCTAACAGAGGAGGGGAATAGAAAAGCACCAACTCCACCAATGAGGCTCTCCAAGACCTTTCTTGGAAGACACTTCTTGGCTATTTTCATGCTAACCAAGCCTCCAGCAAAGACTGCCACCCCCCATTGAACTTCGCCCTGAAAATGACTTTCCAACCCCTTAGAGCAGCCCTTGGCTTTGAAACAGCCACAGAATTTTGAGATAAAACCATAATTTCTGCATTGCCCAGGTAGCAGCCAGCCAGGGGGTGGGATTGGTACTGACTCCTTCTGCAGAGAGGAGGAGGAAGATGCAGGAAAGTAAAAGATGATCAATGCCTTCCTCAAAACGAGGGGAAGCATGGGCTCACTGATGGCTTGCAGGGGAGAGGAGAGGTAAAGATTTCTTATGCTAAGTGATCACAGTTTTGTTCTTTCCTAATGGATGCTGAGGCACTGGAACAGGGTGGTGAGGCCCTGGCACAGGGTGCCCAGGGAGGTGGTGGCTGCCCCCTCCCTGAAGGTGTTCAGTGCCAGGTTGGATGTGGCCTTGAGCAGCCTGGGCAGGGGAGAGGTGTCCCTGCCCGTGGCAGGGGTTGGGACGAGATGGGCTTCGAGGTCCCCCCCAGCCCTGACCATTCTGTGAGAGCAGAAGATGAAAGTAACCTAGAGACAACACAAGCTGCTGCAGTGAGCACACGAAAAATCAAACAAACAGAAATAGTCATGAGGGTACTGAAGCAAGAGGATGCAAGTTCACACAGTACTCTGCAAAACAAAGCAGGAAACCTACCAATGTACCATGTACCATCTCCCAAGTTCCACCTACCACAGCTGCCAGGACACCAGGAGAGCTTTCTCCTCCTGCACGAGGAGTTCTGGTGATTCTGAACAGTTCTGGGTTTAGCTCAATCCAAAAATAATGGTAATGGCAATAAAACTTCAGCTCTTCAACCTGCATTGATCTGTGGGGTTGCACAGGAGGATGGGAGAGCATCCTTGCTGATTTGATGTTCTTTGGATCGATCACTGTCTGCCTGCTTGCCTTACATGGCCAGCTGCAACACTGCTTTATTCTTCAGGGCTTCAAGAAAGAAGACGCTTCCCTCTTGTAAATCAGAGCCCTGCCATTGACAGCACTGCTTGGAACTGTGGTTAGCTCTTGCTTAAATCAAATCAGAGCTGTATGTTAATGGCAAACCTGACATGCTTCATGCAAGCCTCCAAATCTGAAAGGAAAGCAAGCTAATCAGTGGGCAGTACTGTGTATCACAGAGGTTATGGGCAACTGCTTGTAGCTCAGGGAAATTTTGCCTTCCCTGATTAGGAAAAAAACCAACAAAGTGGGATGTTTGTTGTAAAACACTGTCAGGAATTCCCCCAGCTAATCCTCCTTGGCTTCTCTCTGGAAACTTTTAGAAAGACAAAGGTTTGCTTTTGGAATGGGTGTAGTTAGCACCCTGTAGCTCAGAAAAGCACATCTCTTACTGAAGTCTAGGAGAAGACTCTGACCTTACTGCAGAGACACCTACGGCAGAGCATCAGGCTACAGCTGGTTTTCCTGCAGCCCTCCCTGAGGACCTGGTAATGAAGCCCATCAGTCAGGCAAAGGGTGGGCAGGTTTCTATATCCAGACCTATGGGGAGTTCCTATCACTTCCCACTCCCCAGGTACCTTGTTCCACACCGTGAAGACCAGTGACTCCATTTAATTAGTTCCATGCTTCATAACCCCTCTAACAGGCTTCTAGCCATGGGCTCAAGAGTAAAACATTTTCAACTGTGCAAGTTTAACCCAGTGGTGTAAAACCTTGTGAAAGGGCAAAGACCTACCAAGCCTGGAGAGCTCAGGAAGATACTTCAAGTTTTGAGCTTAACCGTGCTGCAGGTGAACAAACATCATCATCTGCAAGGTTTTCCTGGTTTACTACTTACTGCTTACTGTCTACTATTTACTGTTTACTATTTACTACTTACTATTTACTGAGAGGTTAGCAGCAGCCAACTTTGATTCAAGGAACAGCCACAGAATTCACGTGTCTGTAGGTTCCCTACCAACATCCAGGTAAAGCAGATTCCACAAGCAGACCTTCTAGAGATAGAACTCTGGTTATACCTCTGGTTTGCTGGGGAGGAAAAAGAGAAACTCAGTCTCCATGTTTTCCTCTCTCTGGCTCTTCCCTGTCTCCCTTTATGGTGGGGCATTTTCTTGGCTGTGAACGAATGCAGAATCACCGGGTGTTGAGGGGGGCATGGTGACAGAAGGACACTTTTTTCCCTAGTAAAAAGGATTTTTCACCAGAGGAAAAAGAAAAGGGAAAAACTAAACCAATCAAAACCCCCAACCCTATTTCATAATGTATCTGCTAAAGGAAACTTCCAACTCTGTCACATTATTATTATGTCCAGTGACAGGACAAGGGGCAGCGGGTGCAGCTGTAGCAGAGGAAGCTCCATGGGAATAGAAGGAGGAACTTTGTCACTGTGAGGGTGACAGAGCCCTGAGACAGGCTGTCCATACAGGCTGGGGAGTCTCCTTCTCTGGAGACATTCAAACCCTCCTGGGTGTGTTCCTGTGGGATTTAGTCTGGGTGATGCTGCTCAGGCCGGGGGGTTGGACTAGATAATCTTTCGAGGTCCCTTCCAACTCCTAACGCTCTGTGAGTCTGTGATTCTGTATTAAAGACTCTCCCCATCCCATCCATGCTTCCCTGGAACTCTGGGATTTCCTTACAGCTTTTTTCCCCACTGATGAATCTGTCTAAGCCCTGCTCAGCCAGGAGGGACTCACACTCTGTGGGCCAGCCTGACCAGGCTGCCTTTCACCAGCCAGACACCTCCTCATCAGCCTGTTCTTCATCAAAGACCTGCTGCCTCTGTCTTTTCCTTCCTGCCATGAGAAAAAACATACAGGTCTTCCTTGGGAACTACCAGGAATCTTTGCTACCACACAACCTACTTGTAACCACAACGGTGATGCTGGTAAGATCAACCAAGGGATGTACCAGCCTTCACTAAGCAAGGTTTCCTTTCTCCTGAGGGGTAGAAGTGCCTCCTCCAACCAAGAACTTCCCAGCAATTTATAGATGCATTTCCTACTCCTACATAAGCCTTTATGCAGCCAAAAACTATCAGGATTGCTGTTCCTTGGTAACAAATGCAGCTGTAGAAAATGCCCCTTTCATTTAGTAGCCCTGCTGAGAAGGACCTGGGTGTCATAGAGGATGGGAAACTGAACATAAGCAGCAGTGGCTCTGGCAGCTCCCAAGGCCAATGGGATCCTGGGCTCCATCAGCAGAGGGGTGGCAGCAGGGACAGGGAGGGGATTGTCCCTCTCTGCTCTGCCCTGTGAGGCCCCAGCTGGATCCTGTGTCCAGAGCTGGGGCCCAACACAAGGAAGATGTGGGGCTGTTGGAGAGGGGTCAGAGGAGCCACGGAGATGCTCAGAGGGCTGGAGCAGCTCCCCTCTGGAGAGAGGCTGAGGGAGCTGGGCTGGGTCAGCCTGGAGAAGAGAAGGCTGTGGGGGGACCTCATTGCAGCCTGCCAGTCCCTGAAGGGAGCAGAGACACAGGAGGGGAATCAGCTTGTTCAAGGGCAGAGACTGGCAGGACAAGGGGGATGGAGTGAAGCTGGAGGAGGGAAGGGGGAGAGGAGAGATTGGGGGGAAGTTCTGTGCAGAGAGAGTGGTGAGGGGCTGGAAGGGGCTGCCCAGAGAGGGGGTGGGTGCCCCGTGTCTGGGGGTGTTCCAGGCCAGGTTGGCTGGGGCCCTGGGCAACCTTGTGTAGCTCCAGGCCTGAGGTTGGTTTCCCTGCCTGTGGCAGGGGGTTGGAGCTCTGTGACCCTTGGGGTCCCTTCCAACCCATGTCATTCTATGATTCTATGTTTTTAGTTCTGAACAATGAATTTGAAGCCTAAAACTAACTCCCACCGAGTCTCTGGCAGCTCACGAGCACGTCACTCCACTTAAAATGCTGCCTGGGTATGGACTACTCATAGCTGGGAGTATCTGCAGTGAACCTCAGGGTTTCTGCTCCCCTTCCTATCAAATGACACAGGGAACCTAACTCAGATTAATGCATGTTTATACATTTTAATTGTACATTAAAGCGTGTTTTGTGGGTACATAAGAAACGTCAACGGCATATTAACTTATATTAGCTTTACCCAAACAAACCCCAACACTGACACAGTTGCAATTATTCTGCAATTATATGGGAATTACATTACACACTAATTGCTCTGGCAGGTGCCTAATAGCTTCTCTAAATAGGGGGAGGAGGGGGAGAAATTACCCATGGGTATTCTCAATTATTTTTGCTTGACCACCTATTGCCTCTCCTTAAAGCAATGGGACCTGGAGCAGCACCAGCAAGTTCTGCTCTGTAGGTTTTTTTGGGGGGGATTTCCAACACAAAGCAGCGTGCCCCTCCCTCCATGCCTGCGACCCCCAGCTCCGTGCCTCTCCAGGGAAAGGCCTTCTGCCTCCCGCAGCACTTCCAGGCCTCTGAAAGCTTTCTCCTGGTTTGCTCCTCAAGCATCTACAGTCAAAACTTGAGCAGCTTTTCCCAGCAAGCTGGGCGTGGGGAGGGGTCCTCACTGCATGGTCCTCAGTATGATTGTCTGAGCACAGCTAATGCTTAGCAAAACCTCCCACACACACTCCAGATACAACTTACCTCAGTCCAAGTACAAACAACCCACCCTCTCTTCTTGCCTGTGGTTTATCTCTGTTGATTTGAAGACTCTCTTTACCAGCCAGCCACAATGAATCCCAGACTGGGCTGGGTTGGGAGGGACCCCAAGGGTCACAGAGCTCCAACCCCCTGCCACAGGCAGGGACACCAACCTCAGGCCTGGAGCTACACAAGGTTGCCCAGGGCCCCATCCAACCTGGCCTGGAACACCCCCTGACACGGGGCACCCATCATAAGGAAGAGGTGAGGGCTGTGTTTCTGAGGGGTACTGGACACTGACTGGTCAGAGCAGTGAAGCCAGCAGGCTGTAGAAACAGTGACATTGCTGGAGAATGCTGCCCAGGCAACCCACGAGGCTGTGTGAAATATGGTGTTACCCTGCTGACAGGTTTCCCACAGGGGGTCTAGACAGGAGGATCCCATTTCACATCCCAACGGCCAGAGCCACAGCCCTCCCCAGGGGGGCAGCAGGACAGGCTCTGGGGTTGGCTCCCCAGGCTACTGCAAAAGCACTTTGCCTGCCTGAAGGCAGAGTGCAACCAAACAGGGCAAGGTGCACCAGGTTTCTGTGCTGTCAGACCCCAAACGAGCTGCTGCAGAGCAGTGCCCAGCCCTGCAGGAGAGGCACCAAGCGCTGTGGCTCCAGCACCCCTCGCTCTCACTGTTCAGAGCAGCCTGTGCACGTCTCCAGATTCCTTTTTCCTCCTTAGGCTTATGCCACAGGGAGGGGATTGTCCCTCTCTGCTCTGCCCTGGGAGGCCCCAGCTGGATCCTGTGTCCAGAGCTGGGGCCCAACACAAGGAAGATGTGGGGCTGTTGGAGAGGGGTCAGAGGAGCCACGGAGATGCTCAGAGGGCTGGAGAGAGGCTGAGGGAGCTGGGCTGGGTCAGCCTGGAGAAGAGAAGGCTGTGGGGGGACCTCATTGCAGCCTGCCCGTCCCTGAAGGGAGCAGAGACACAGGAGGGGAATCAGCTTGTTCAAGGGCAGAGACTGGCAGGACAAGGGGGATGGGGTGAAGCTGGAGGAGGGAAGGGGGAGAGGAGAGATTGGGGGGGAGTTCTTTGCAGAGAGAGTGGTGAGGGGCTGGAAGGGGCTGCCCAGAGAGGGGGTGGGTGCCCCGTGTCTGGGGGTGTTCAAGGCCAGGTTGGATGGGGCCCTGGGCAACCTTGTGTAGCTCCAGGCCTGAGGTTGGTGTCCCTGCCTGTGGCAGGGGGTTGGAGCTCTGGGACCCTTGGGGTCCCTCCCAACCCAGCCCAGGCTGGGATTCTATGATTCTATGCTACAGTGCTGTGACAGGTGTAAGCTAAACACTCACTGACCCATCACCCATGAACCATGCATCTGCAAAAAGCCAAACCCAGAAGAAATAGCATCTCCTACCAGTAAAAACCAGCATGTGCCTTTCAGGTGCTGCCAAGAGCTCTGCCACCCTTCCTGGTGATGCAGTCTCCCCAGTACTTCACCTCTGCGAGCTGAAATCCGATCGAAGCCTTGAAAAGCCTGAATCAAAACTCACCAGCCTGGGTGCCTCTGAAGCAGGTATCCTTCCATCACTGAATCAGGGTGCCCCTGCTGCAATCCAGCCCCCGCCTTTAATACAGTCTCATTGTGCAAAGTGCTTTCCAGGCTTGTTTGCAAACACTATGGCACTGCAAAACAAATGCCAACTCTTGCATTCAGATGAGAGCACTGCCTGCAAGACTGTGACCTTTGTTTTATATATAGGCACCCACAGCTGTTAGCCAGGATTATCTATACATCCCAAGGTGTGCTTCATCTGAAATGCAAAGCATTGCTTTATTGCACGTATGGTTGACTGGGAATAAAATGAGTTTGTTTCCCTGTGACTGAAAGCCATTTGCATGACTTTCAGATATTTAGAGGTGATTTACAACTTCTGCATTCACATGGTGGGAAGATAAACAGGAAAACTGTACTGCCTGTGACAATTACTGTGCTCAACATCTGTTTTACCCTAAAAATAACATCATGAAAAAGAATTTCTGCTTCCATTATTGGGGCTGACCTACCATTAATGATTGCTTCCAATGGCACACGACTCATTGCTGGTGTCAGGAAGGGGCAGACTCCATGAGATAGCTGTTGAGTGCTCAGGAGGATGGACAGGAAGGATTATATGGACACACATCATAGAATCATAGAATCCCAGCCTGGTCTGGGCTGGGAGGGACCCCAAGGGTCACAGAGCTCCAACCCCCTGCCACAGGCAGGGACACCAACCTCAGGCCTGGAGCTACACAAGGTTGCCCAGGGCCCCATCCAACCTGGCCCTGAACACCCCCAGACACGGGGCACCCACCCCCTCTCTGGGCAGCCCCTTCCAGCCCCTCACCACTCTCTCTGCACAGAACCTCCCCCCAATCTCTCCTCTCACCCTTCCTTCCTTCAGTTTTAGTCCCTTGCCTTTCTTAAAGAGAAGGTAGCTGCTGACTGCTGTTCTCTTACAACAAACAGGAATTTTATGGATAGTTTGGCCTGTGAAATGCAACTCAACACATACCTGCACCTCAGTTAAGCAGGGCAAGAGCAGCTCTGTCATTCATGTAATGTAGCCAGCTGGAGCAGAGGGAGAGGGGAGGCACAGCTGCTTCCATGTGTGCTGCACACTGAAGTCCTCACCACCCAGACCTCATCCCATGAGGAAGCGTGCCCTGAGCGAGCCAGGTGAGGCTGGCCAGGCTTTGTCAGTGCAGGCAGAGCTCAGGCACAGGGCTGTGACAGAGCAGTGCCAGGCAGCAGCTCACTCACCTCCAGCTCCCTAAGCAGAAGCACTACTCCCTGTCAGCATGGCCAACCTGCAGCGAGAAGCCTCAGCACAACCACTGGCTCCTGCTGCCCAGCTTCTTCACTTCGGGAGGGGCTTGGGTTAGGAGGATGCAGGTGAAAACAGGAAAAGGGCCACAGGATCCCCAGCCCTCCCCAACTGCCTTGAAGCACTTCTTGTGTTTGGAAATAATCCAGGCTCCCTTCAGCACTTGTACTGCTATCCAGGATTAATTACAGTGCTTTATGAACACACTTGAGCAGCACTTGTGATGACAAAGCCTTCCTCTCCACAGAGAACATCTACAGTGGGCAAAGGCTGGGACAAGCAATCCACTCATTTCTGCAGCTGAGGAGTCTGAAAGCTGAGAGACCCCACGTTCTTTGTGTTAAGCACATCTGAAACAGGCTCCTTCAGTTCCCATCCTTTCCTGCTTGGGGAGCTTTCTCACTCTGCAGTGCTGCCTGGCACTGTTCAGACCAGGTCAGTCTGCATCCTACGGGAGCAGAACTGCAAGGCGTTGTGATTGCACTGAGCTCAGAACATTTTGTTCCCAATCTCCTCCTCGCAGCCTTGCTTGTTCTCTGGGTACCAGCACAGCAGCTGAGCCAAGCACCCTCCAGGGACCTCTGCTGGCTCCTGCTCTCTGTTCCTAACACACTACCAGACAAGCTCTGTGGGGCAGCCTGTGCCTCAGCACTGACTAAAGATGTATCTCAAAGATCTCTCTTTAAGAGAGCCAATGGGATCCTGGGATGCATCAGGAAGAGTGTGTCCAGCAGGTCGAAGGAAGTGATCCTCCCCCTCTACTCTGCGTTGGTCAGGCCCCACCTGGAATACTGTGTCCAGTGCTGGGCTCCCTGGGATAAAACAGACAGGGACCTTCTGGAGAGAGTCCAGAGAAGGGCGACAAAGATGATTAGGGGTCTGGAACATCTCCCCTATGAGGAAAGGTTGAGTGAGCTGGGTCTGTTCAGCCTGGAGAAAAGAAGACTTAGGGGGGACCTAATTAGTGTTTACAAGTATCTTAGACATGGGTGGCAGGGGGAATTGGCCAGCCCCTTTTCAGTGGTCAGTGGGGACAGGACTAGGGGCAATGGCTGTAAGCTGGAGCACAGGAAGTTCTGCACCAACATGCGGAAGAACTTTTTCCCAGTGAGGGTGAGGGAGCAGTGGAATAGGCTGCCCAGGGAGGTGGTGGAGTCTCCTTCTCTGGAGATATTCAAGTCTCGTCTGGACGCCTATCTATGTAATATGAGATAGGGAGCCTGCTTTGGCAGGGGGGTTGGACCCGATGATCTCTTGAGGTCCCTTCCAACCCCTAAGATTCTGTGATTCTGTGATTCAAAGCCTTGCTCCCAGCTCAGCTCTCCTACACACCCGCAGAGGGCACTGAACCTGGTTAAAAACCAGCTGAGGTGCATCCTCCTCCCAACATGGCAGCAACACAGCCCCAAACACTACCCCATCTTCCCTGGCTGGTTGTACAGACAATGCCAACATCCAGGGCACTTCCAGTGGGACCAGCCTGCCAGAACCCAACGTGTGCCCAAGTGGCTGCAGTGACCGTGGGGCACGTGCTCCCAAATCCCAAAGCTCGTGAGGAGGGATGGCAGTACAAGTGCTGTTGGCTGCTGGGGCAGTGAAGCAGTGGTGATGCAGCAGATGGGAGCTGCTCACTCCTGCTGTCACATGCAGGGCTGACTTGGCTCCTGCTATCCAAGCTTGGGAAGGACGGTATGGTGACAGCAAGCCTGAGCTGGGCAATAAGCAGAGTGTCCTTTCTTCAAGCTTGCTGCAACCTTTGATTTGATATTTAGGTTCCAGGGCTACTGGTGCTTCCTACCACCTTCTGCCGAATGCTGGAGGGAGGTGGCAAATCCTAGAAGTTTTTCAGGGGAAGCCAAGCCTCCCTCCTCCAGTGAAACAATTCCCCAGGCCTTAAGCCAGCTTCAGCGACTTCAGAAGACCTGTTTTACTCCTTCATCTATAAATCTGCACTTTTACTCTGCTTTCCACCACCTGTGCTCAAGCTGGTTTGTTCCCTGTGAAATGGCTCCACTCAACAGGTGTAGCAGGACTGTCTTCATCCAGCCACCACGTAGACAAGCGGGCACACACATCCTCTGACAGCGACTGAGAGGTGCTGGCAAGATCAAGAGTGCAGGAGTTATGAGGAGGAGAGGAGGGAGGGGACAGACACTCATTAGCATCATTGTCCCAGAGCATGCCTTTCTTCAAGACAAAGTTAGCAGCAGTTGGGAACTCACCCACACCAAGCCATCCCACTCAGCAGTTTGAACTGGAGAGACCTTCATTTGAAGGGGAGACCTTATCACTGCCTACAGCTGCTTGGAGGGAGGGTGCAGAGAGGTGGGGGATGGTCTCTGCAGCCAGGGGACAGGAGGTGGGACAGGGGGCAATGGGCTCAAGCTGCCCCAGGGCAGGGGCAGCTCAGATGGGAGGGCAAAGTTCTTCCCTGGCAGAGTTGTGGGGCTGTGGCACAGGCTGCCCAGGGAGGGGGCTGAGTCCCCAGCCCTGGGGGTGTTTAACAGAGGGGAGATGAGGTGCTCAGGGATCTGGGTCAGCACAGGACAGGGATGGTTGGAATGGATGATCTCAAAGGGCTTTTCCAACCTGGTGATGCTGTGATTCTGTGATATGTGTCCCCAGAAAATGTGAGAGGAGGGGAGAAGGAAATTAAATCTGCTCGGATCGTTCATTATTTCAGAGGAGTAGCTTTGATTTCTTTCCATATGCCTCTCATATACAATACCCTGCGATTAATTAAAGCAAACAGAGTGCATTAAAAGTAAAAAGCACCATATGCACGCTTACATTTCAATACACATGAGAAATTACGTCTGCATGAGAAAAAGCCCTGGAAGCTCCTGTTTCACTCAGGCTTTGAATCCACGAACGCTGACGAAAACTCTTCAGGCACTGCCAACACTTACATGGCTTTTTCAGCCTCCCTTGGATGTATTTCAATACCCAAAAAATTAAGATGTGCAGCTTGATACAGAGAAGAACCTAATGAAAAGAGACTGTGAAGTTACTGGGTTTTACTGCAACCACATCGCAATGAGCTACGAGGAAAAGCAAATGTTGGGGTGCTACAGGTCTTCCTAGGTGTCAGATATGGCTTCTGAACCCACAGTTCCTCATTACAAAATCACAGGGGTGGGAAGGGCCCTCCAGAGCCCATGGGGTCCCACCCCCTGCCAAAGCAGGGTCCCTAGGACAGGGCACACAGGTCGGTGTCCAGACGGGGCTGGAATCTCTCCAGAGAAGGAGACTCCACACCCCCTGGGCAGCCTGTCCCAGGGCTCCCTCACCCTCACTGGGGAGAGGTTCCTCCCCATTCCAGTTGGTGTGGAACTCCCTGTGCTCCAACTTGCAGCCATTGCCCCTTGTCCTGTCCCCACAGACACTGAAAAGGGGCTGGCCATTTCCCCTGCATCCCATGCTTAAGATAATTGTAAACACCAATTAGGTCCCCCCTTAATCTTCTTTTCTCTAGACTGAACAGCCCCAGCTCACTCAGCCTTTCCTCACAGGGGAGATGCTCCAGGCCCTTCATCATCTCCTCAGCCTCCTCTGGACTCTCTCCAGGAGATCCCTGGCTGTTTGATCCCAGGGAGCCCAGCACTGGACACAACACTCCAGGTGGGGCCTGACCAGAGCAGAGGGGGAGGATCCCCTCCTGTGACCTGCTGCCCACACTCCTCCTGATGCCCCCCAGGATCCCTGTCATCCCTGGGCAACCTTGTGTAGCTCCAGGCCTGAGGTTGGTGTCCCTGCCTGTGGCAGGGGAGTTGGAGCTCTGTGACCCTTGGGGTCCCTTCCAACCCAGACCAGTCTGGGATTCTATGATCAGAGCATCTCCAAACCCACAAAACACTCACCAGCCAGGGACTGATATGTGTCACCTTCCAGAACTCACTGAGGTGTCTCAGGCATGGATCTCCTCTGGATTGCAGTACTTCCCTTCCCTCAGCAGATCAGCAAGCTTGAGAGGAGGCAGAGGTTTGGTGTGTAACGTGGAGACACAGAACTCTCATGGAAACTATGGAGCCACTTTCCAAACCAAACAAACCCATCACTGCCCTCCCCAAAACACAACACTCACGCTCTCTAAAACCTGCATTGACCAAGACCCAGCACTCCTGGCAGGACAGTTTGATATCCCACCACTCCAAGAGGATGCCTACAGTGCCAGGCTACAGCCCTGCCTACAGCCAGGCTACAGTGCCTCTACAGCCCCCTACAGCTCAAGTGGAACCCAACATAGGCCATATATCTGTCCATTTATACCAAACAGACCATATCTGATCATAAGGGCTACAACTAGAAGTAAGTTGTCCATGGAGAAGCATGGGAGTGCTGGTACATAGAGTAAGTAGAGTCATTAGGAGGCACTGAAAGGTAACTGCCTGCTCCTGAGCTTGTGAAAGAAATAAAGGCAACTTTGGAAGTAGGAAAAAATCAGATGTAACTTGAGGATCAGTAGAAAGGCAAAGACTTGAATTAGCAAGCCTGTGACACTAATGAAGGATAACACTGTCTCCAGCCCTCAACTGGGAGAAGGGGAACTCTAGGATGCTGGTAATCAGATGCACAGGATGGAAATCTAAACTTCCCACGTGGGGGTAGCAGCAATCAAGGATGGCTCTGAAGAATAAATTCATGTCAGAGGGAAAATAAATCAAAAAGCATTAATGAGAAAATTAGAGGATTTGAAGGAACTGGCTGCAAGGCATTCAGATTTCTCCTTTGTGTTACAAGAGCAGCCTTGTAGGGACGTCAAAGAGTAAATAACATCGTGAAGTATCACTGCAGTAAAGCTCATTTAATGCTACATTACAGTATATCTAGTTTGACTATTGTAAATCCCCTTCTGTGCTTCCTTGCAGCTACTTAAAGAAACACAAGAAGAGAGGTGGGTGTTGCTCCCCAACACACTCCTCCTGCACCCAGAAAGCCCAGTGCTGCCACAGGAACTGTCACCCAAACAGGACGATGCTGTTTCTGCACTCAAGGGGGAATGATTCTCATCAGCCCTAAAACTACAGAATTTTTGATTTTTACAGCAAATACACAGAGTCACCAGGCTGGAAAAGCCCTTTAAGCTCATCCAGTCAAACCATCCCTATCCTGTGCTGACCCAGATCCCTGAGCACCTCATCTCCCCTCTGTTAAACACCCCCAGGGCTGGGGACTCAGCCCCCTCCCTGGGCAGCCTGTGCCACAGCCCCACAACTCTGCCAGGGAAGAACTTTGCCCTCCCATCTGAGCTGACCCTGCCCTGGCACAGCTTGAGCCCATTGCCCCTTGTCCCATCTCCTGTCCCCTGGCTGCAGAGACCATCCCCCACCTCTCTGCACCCTCCTGGCAGGGCAGGGGAGGTGGATGGGGAGAAGGCCTCCCCTCAGCCTCCTCTTCTCCAGGCTGAACACCCCCAGCTCCCTCAGCTGCTCCTCAGAGGATCTGCCCTCCAGCCCCTTCCCCAGCCTGGTTGCCCTTCTCTGGACTCGCTCCAGGACCTCAGTGTCCTTCTGATGGTGAGGAGCCCAGAACTGGACCCAGCACTCGAGGTGCAGCCTCCCCAGCGCCCAGCACAGGGGCACAATCCCCTCCCTAGCTATGCTGCTGAATTACTCTCTTCTATGCACAAAATATCCAGCACGCTCCATGTCAAATCAAGCATCAGCACGGCGAGTTATGCCTCCCTACACAACAGCAGGAGCAGGAGATGTGTTTATACTTTCCCCAGCCAGCAAACAATCCATTACTGGATTATTTTTTTTCCTGTGCAGTTTGTCAAGTATCTCAAATGAAGCTGCACAGACAATGTTCAATTTTCACACATCAGACCGAGCAACTCGCCTGCAACGCGGCTTTTAATTACAGCATCCCTGTGCATGCAGGGCTCTGCTGATGGAAAAGGGAAATTAATAACCAAAAACACACGAGCAAACAAAAGCTAGGAGGTACTGGACACCAGTTTGGAGACAATGGTGATCTCTTGAAGGGAAAAAAAAAAAAGACTCAATGGAGAGTCACTGAACCACCAACAAAGAGTAAGGGAGAAGTGAAGAGCCAAGCTAAGACATCCAAACCAATCTCCTTTTCACAACAGCTCAATGAACTGGGGCTGTTCAGCCTGATTTACCTGAGTGTTGTGTCCAGTGCTGGGCTCCCTGGGATAGAAAAGCCAGGGATCTCCTGGAGAGAGTCCAGAGGAGGCTGAGGAGATGATGAAGGGCCTGGAGCATCTCCCCTGGGAGGAAAGGCTGAGTGAGCTGGGGCTGTTCAGCCTGGAGAGAAGCAGCCTGAGAGGGGATCTGATCAGTGGGGATCAATAGCTGAAGGGTGGGACACAGGGGGAAATGGGCAGCCTCTTCTCAGTGTCTGTGGGGACAGGACAAGGGGCCATGGCCTCAAGTTGGAGCACAGGGAGTTCCCCCTCAGTGTGGGGAAGAACTTCTTGCCAGTGAGGGTGAGGGAGCCCTGGGACAGGCTGCCCAGGGGGTGTGGAGTCTCCTTCTCTGGAGAGATTCCAGCCCCGTCTGGACACCGACCTGTGTGCCCTGTCCTAGGGACCCTGCTTTGGCAGGGGGTGGGACCCCATGGGCTCTGGAGGGCCCTTCCATCCCCTACAGCTCTGTGACTGTGAACAGGCTCATCCTCCCTCTCCCAAATGAATAAAGCAGGCTGCACAAAGCATTGCACGTGGGGTGCAGCAGCTGCCTCCCTGCTCTGGACAAGCTAGAAAGCTCCCAACAGGAACAACCTGGGTCATGATAGCAAAGTTCCTTGAGGAGATAACACAGCCCCACTCACATGCAGGCTGCTGGACATCTGCTCCAGAGCCAGGAAGCCCCAGGTGTCAGACAGAGATGGCTGTTACCTCCACAGACTGCACACAGGGTTGCCAGGAGCTGTAAGGCAGCTCACAGACAATCGCTTGGATGCACTGAGCGTAGGCTAATTAAAATGCATCTCAAACTATTAAGAATGATTAGATGGAGGTCCACACAACCTTAGAGGTGATGTGAGTCCCACCAGAATCTCTCACCATCCAGGAGGTGCTTCGGGGGCATTCAGCTCAGGCTGGAGTAACAGGTTCAGAACAGTCCCAGAAAGGAGTCCCTCTGCATCGAAAGCAGTTTATAGAGGTGAACACTGCCCACAGCTGCAGGTCAAAACATCTAACTTCATCTGAGAAAAGGACAAAAGCATTTCATTTAGAGTTTCAACAAACCTGCCTTTTAAACACCCAAAATTCAGTTAACTGCACGTTGAATGACACGTACCTGGGCACAAGGTACTGAAAATGATCACTGCAAGTGTCTTGGTGAAGATAAAGTCCTTTGGCAATTGAATGACAGGTCCAGGACAGACAGAGGGACTGATGTTTCACCTTCCATCGCTGAAAACACTGAAGGGTCTGGGCAGTTCTCAGCTCTTAAGAAAAGGCCATGTGAAAGGTTTCTGTGAGCAGTGCACCCCAGTTCAGAACTGGGGAGCATCCAGGGAAAAGCTACAAAGATGCTCAGAGGGCTGGAGCAGCTCCCCTCTGGAGAGAGGCTGAGGGAGCTGGGCTGGGTCAGCCTGGAGAAGAGAAGGCTGTGGGGGGACCTCATTGCAGCCTGCCAGTCCCTGAAGGGAGCAGAGACACAGGAGGGGAATCAGCTTGTTCAAGGGCAGAGACTGGCAGGACAAGGGGGATGGAGTGAAGCTGGAGGAGGGAAGGGGGAGAGGAGAGATTGGGGGGAAGTTCTTTGCAGAGAGAGTGGTGAGGGGCTGGAAGGGGCTGCCCAGAGAGGGGGTGGGTGCCCCGTGTCTGGGGGTGTTCCAGGCCAGGTAGGATGGGGCCCTGGGCAACCTTGTGTAGCTCCAGGCCTGAGGTTGGTGTCCCTGCCTGTGGCAGGGGGTTGGAGCTCTGTGACCCTTGGGGTCCCTTCCAACCCTTGCCATTCTATGATTCTATGAAAAGCTACAAACCCATATTAGAGGATTAGAAAGTAGGACCACAAAGAAAGATCTGCAGAGGTCAAACTACTTAGTTTATCAAAGAGAAGGTGAAAGGGGAACTTTGATCACAGTTTAAGAACCTAAAAGGACAGTGAAAATCTACTAAGAGCAAGCACTTCAGCTAGAGAGGAGTGGGTATCAGTTCCCAGGAGCTACCAGGGGGAAAGTGCCAGAATCCCACAGGAGAAGAAGGAATTCTGGAGGTAATGGTGTGGATAATTAGTGACTGAAGAAAACTACCAAAGGTTCTCAAGGACTCTCCCATTGCCAGAAGTCTTTCACACAAGACTGAGTGATTCTCTGCAGGAAATATTCCAGGCCAACCTGAGTTACTGGATCTGAATACAGCCCAGAGAAACCCCACAGCCCATGCTGTGCACTGCTCAGATTTGATGGACCCCAGCTTTGATGGGCCCCAGTTTTGATAGACTCCAGCTTAAACCATGGAAGTACATTTGCATCATTTTTTCTCCCCAGACACTGTTAGAAAGGGCACAGGAACACTGCAGGGACGGAGTGTTTCCATTACCATGCCTGCTCTGGCTAACGAGATAAAGAGGGCTCAGCAGCAAGCAGGCAAACGTGGTTGCTGCTGCTACAGGAGCCACATTACTCCTTTCCAAAGGGATTCTGAGAGAAGCATCTGCTGGCAAATTTCTGTGCCTCAACAGCCATCTCTGCTCTTTCTGGAGGCTCAGGGCCCAGATCTGATCCAACCTCAGTAACTAAGAGAATCACAAGGTTCAGGAACACGCAGGTTACCAAATCATGCCCCTGTCCCACCACCAGCTTCCTTGCCTTCTTCACCTCCCCAAACCACGACGATGGGCTGGCTGAGATCCCATATGGTTTGCTAAGCAGCTCTCCCAGTGGAGGCTGCACAGTTGGCCATCACCAGCTCCATCCAACTCAAATTGCTTTGCACTTAATTGATTCATTAAGGCAATCACTGCTGTGATATCGCCTGCTCATTGCAAACAACAGCAAATTACTCAAAATATGTTTTCCCTTCTGGGGAGCAGAAACAAAGAGATTAATCAAAAGTTGGTTGGCTGTTTCAGCTGCTTGTTATCTGTGTGCCATTTACACAACACAAAGCAAATGAAGAAGCAACTTGCTAAGAGAGACAATGGGATCCTGGGGGCATCAGGAGGAGTGTGGGCAGCAGGTCACAGGAGGGGATCCTCCCCCTCTGCTCTGCCCTGCTCAGGCCCCACCTGGAGTGTTATGTCCAGTGCTGGGCTCCCTGGGATAAAAAAGCCAGGGATCTCCTGGAGAGAGTCCAGAGGAGGCTGAGGAGATGATGAAGGGCCTGGAGCATCTCCCCTGTGAGGAAAGGCTGAGAGAGCTGGGGCTGTTCAGCCTGGAGAGAGAAGACTGAGGGGGGACCTTATTAAAGTCTATAAATATCTTCAGTGGAAATGGCCAGCCCCTTTTCAGTGTCTGTGGGGACAGGACAAGGGGCCATGGGCTCAAGTTGGAGCACAGGGAGTTCCTCCCCAACATGGGGAAGAACTTCTTGCCAGTGAGGGTGAGGGAGCCCTGGGACAGGCTGCCCAGGGGGTGTGGAGTCTCCTTCTCTGGAGAGATTCCAGCCCCGTCTGGACACCGACCTGTGTGCCCTGTCCTAGGGACCCTGCTTTGGCAGGGGGTTGGGCCCCATGGGCTCTGGGGGTCCCTTCCAACCCCTGTGATTCTATGATCAGTTGGTTATGCTGTGTTTCCCTGATGAGTTCTAAAATTTGGAAATTAAACAAGCAGGGCACTCCTGAGTTATGTTTTTGGTCATAAAGCTTCCTCACATACCTCATCCATGGGCAAATCTGCTTTATGTCCAACAACATGTCAGGTTTCAAAACCTCTGCCAAAGGCTATGACTGATGGTGGAAGGCAAAACTGGCATGGAGAAGCCAAAATTTTCACGTTATACACAAGAAACATCCCACTGGCCATAACAAAGTTGTTATCTAAGAGTGGAAAATGCTGGAGACAAACTTGGTCTGCACTCAAAACACACCCTGTGCCCAAAGCAGCACTTCATCCACCACATCAAGTAGGTGCAAAACTAGCACCTAAGTGTTTTGTATGAAATTTCTCTATGCTGCAGCCTGGGTTTGGCCTCCTCTATGAGCACAGCAGGTGATTAAGGTCTGCAGACTTCGTAACAAGGCAGCAAGGCAATGCCACAGTAGTTTATCTCAGAGCAGCTGTGAGTAATTCCCATCATGTCAGCTCCGTGTTTCTGGCAGCTGATGTACCATCATCCTGGTCTCCAATTGCATGTCAGCATCCTCATTTCAAACCCACCCAAGAGATTCAGCTAGATACCCACAGAAATGTCTTAACTGACAGCGATTCCCTCTGTTCTGCAGCTTAGCAAATTAAAAGGGTTGTGTGAGTGACTATTGCCTCTACAGAGGAAACATTCATTCTTTGCAGAACAAAGTCAATGCATTATTTATTTCTTGCTATGTTACTCTCTGTGTTTCCTCAAAATGGGATTCGGGGCAGGGGATGCTCTGAAAAGCCCACCAGGACAGCATCACTTGCTGCAGGGGTTCATTGTATTATGCAGGTTATTCTATGCTGACCTTTGATTAGTCACAACAAGTTACCTCCAGTGCAGAGGTGATGTTCTTTGGTTCCTCAGGAAGCACCAGAATACAGATTTCCAGTTCTCTTTGGCCTTCTAGAGCCAGTTGCATGAGCAAGCAGAGGCTGTGGCATCACTTCAGATAGCCCAGCATACTCTGGGTTGATGAGGCTCTCCTGATGTGCCAAGGGGCAAGACAGTGACTGTCCAGCAGCCACATGCCATCCCATGCATGAGGACCACACCAGCAGGCCAGAATCACAGAACCATAGGGGTTGGAAGGGGCCTCCAGAGCCCATGGGGTCCAACCCCCTGCCAAAGCAGGGTCCCTAGGACAGGGCACACAGGTCGGTGTCCAGACGGGGCTGGAATCTCTCCAGAGAAGGAGACTCCACACCCCCTGGGCAGCCTGTCCCAGGGCTCCCTCACCCTCACTGGCAAGAAGTTCTTCCCCACATTGGGGGGAACTCCCTGTGCTCCAACTTGAGCCCATGGCCCCTTGTCCTGTCCCCACAGACACTGAGAAGAGGCTGCCCATGTCCCCCTGTGTCCCACCCTTCAGCTATTGATCCCCATTGATCAGATCCCCTCTCAGTCTCTTTTCTCCAGGCTGAACAGCCCCAGCTCTCTCAGCCTTTCCTCCCAGGGGAGATGTTCCAGGCCCTTCATCATCTCCTCAGCCTCCTCTGGACTCTCTCCAGGAGATCCCTGTCCTTTTTACACCAGGGAGCCCAGCACTGGACACAATCCTCCAGGAGGGGCCTGAGCAGGGCAGAGCAGAGGTCTGCAGGTCAGCTGAGGGTTTGCAGGCTCTGCTCAGCCATGGGGCTGGCACTCTGCTCGCTCAGTGTCCCTGGGAAGATGCAGCACACCGTCTGCATGCCTGCCCGCACGGGCAGAGTGCCACTTTGGGGCTTTAAATGATGCCACGTTGCCATTTTCCCAATTTTTGAGGCAATCTACAGAGCAGCAGAGTTCGAGTGAGGGAGAGGAAGTCAAGAGGGCGAGCGTGAAGCTACTGCAATAGAGAGGGATGAAATGAAGGCTAAAGGAGATGGCCCGACGTGATGGATTGGCTGTCCGATCAGCGATGATAGCTCTTCTACAAATCATCACAGCTCCTGCCTTGAAGACAGATTGTCCAATTCAGCTCCATGGGAGCACCACCGAGGCTCTGGGGGAAGAGCAGAGGCAGCCAGATGTGGGGCCAAGGAGCCAGGATGGGAAACAACAGTTGTGCCCTCTTGGCACCCATGATGTCTGCAAAACAGTTCTGGCAAATGGTTATCTTCTACTACCATGTCATCAGCCTCTCACATCCAATACACTAATCATTTGAGGGAAATTAATTACAGCAAGAACCAGGGCTGATAATCACATCAGTGGCTCTGCTAAGTGCACAATGGTGTTGCTGGGATTGGCAGTGGAAAGCGTGGAAAACAGACTGGCTTGTCACCCAGCTGGTCCTACCTGCAGTCATAATTCTGTGCCTTTTAAGACAAATTTCTTGTTTTCCAGGGTTACCTGTGAAGCAACAGAACTCTATTAACTACACCTGACACAGGGTTTATCAGAGGGGCTGAAAACTTCAGCCCTTCTTATTGAGTGCTTCCTTGGAGAAAGAAAGGCTCAAAGAGCTGTAAAGTCAAGTAATTACTGTAAATTAAAATACCAGGCCATAAAGACTATCCTAACACTGTCTGTATTGCTCAGAGGAAGAGAATGACAGAGCAGCAAAGCTTTGTTGAAGCTTTGTTTTCTGACAGAATCCAAGGAAATCCCACCCCATCGCCAGGGCTGTGACATCACACCAGGCAGTGCTGACCAACACCCCAGGCAGGCTGAGTTGTACCATGAGATGCCAAAGGCAAAGGGGATTTTCTACAAATAGATGGGAAAACAGGACTCTCTGGGGATACAAAGAAAGGTATTTTGGGGGAAGAGGCATGTTGAATTGAGTAACATGATATCATGCATTATAACAGGGCACAGAATCACCAGGCTGGAAAAGACCTTTCAAGATCATCCAGTCCAGCCATTCCCATCCTGTGCTGACCCAGAGCCCTGAGCACTTCATCTCCCCACTGTTAAACACCCCCAGGGCTGGGGACTCAGCCCCCTCCCTGGGCAGCCTGTGCCACAGCCCCACAACTCTGCCAGGGAAGAACTTTGCCCTCCCAGCTGAGCTGACCCTGCCCTGGCACAGCTTGAGCCCATTGCCCCTTGTCCCATCTCCTGTCCCCTGGCTGCAGAGACCATCCCCCACCTCTCTGCACCCTCCTGGCAGGGCAGGGGAGGTGGATGGGGAGAAGGTCTCCCCTCAGCCTCTTCTCAAGAGAGGCTCCTCTGGAGCAGTTTATACAGCTGGCTGCAGCTGCCAGGATGGATTGTCACCACTTTTTGCACCAGTATTTAACATGTGTGCACATCTGGGGTCCCACTCAGGCTTGCTCAGGTACTGCAACCAGGAGAGAGGCACCAGCACCAGCTCATGGTGTGACATCCAGCTACACAAACGAGATAAACTGGGAGGACCACCACCACTTCATCTTCAAGCTGAAGGGCCAAATGAAAACCAACACTTTGTAAGAAATTACTGTCAATGGACTCAGAAAAGAGCTGGAACTAGAAGCTCTCCTGCCCCCACGCAGGCAGAGCCAAGTACTGGAGGCAGACACAGGTGTTCTTCAAACAGAGGGCACACACGTGCCAGGTCAGTGGTGGAAAGAAGGGAAGAGTCAAGAACAGCTAAGCAGAAGTACAGAGGCAAGAAGTTCAAACAGGGACACTTCCTTTTGCCTCCAACAGCTAGAAAGTACATGTGAAAGAGCAGCAGGTGAAAAGACTTGGAAGTCTTCAGCAACGGAAGCGTGTCCCTGGGTGTGCTTAGCTGGAGCCACGCCACTGGCACAGCGGGGTGGTCTTAGAACAAGGCACCTTCTCACCTGCTGGGAAACTGCTTGGGGGAGAAGGGGCAATCTTCTCAAAGCCTCCTCGTCATGCTGCACCCAGATGATTTCAGGCAGCCACATCCTGCTTCCAGCTGGCTTAACTCAGCCCTTTCTGCTGCTCTTGGCCTGAGTTCTGGACTTACTTCAGTGGGAGAGGTGTCAGCAGCGTGGCAGCTCACTCCAGTAGTGCAGCCAGTGCTTCCCACAGAGTCTGAAATGATCAGCCTCTGGTGAAGACACCCACCACAGAATGACCCTTCAGCAGCCAGATCAAAAGATGGCTATACCAAGCAAAGCCAGGCCATATCCTTCTCATCCAGAATCATCCCAGCAGCCTCAGAGCAGTTACTCAGTGTAAGAGGGTTTCACATCATCCTTGGCCCTAACATTTAGGTGGGAGGGCAAAGTTCTTCCCTGGCAGAGTTGTGGGGCTGTGGCACAGGCTGCCCAGGGAGGGAGCTGAGTCTCCAGCCCTGGGGGTGTTTAACAGAGGGGAGATGAGGTGCTCAGGGCTCTGGGTCAGCACAGGACAGGGATGGTTGGACTCAATTTTAAAGGTCTCTTCCAGCCTGGTGAGTCTGTGATTGTCCCACCCTGGTGCAAGTGCCCCCCTTGCCCACATGCCTCCCACTGGGAACCATCCTGGACTTCCAGCTTTGAAGCTTCTTCTGAATTACACTTCCCAACATTTTTAGAGGAAAAAACATCTTTTGTGTATAAGCACACAGCAGTTCCCAGCACACTGTCTGCTGGCAGCAACCACCATAATATAAAATCAATTATTACATGAATCAAACCTCTTCCAGCCTGGGACACTCCTGACACCATTGCCTCCTGTCACCTGCCCTCTGTTTCCCTCTTTCTCTTCTTCCCCTGTTCCCCAGCAACATGATCTGCTTAGGTTACGTTTTGCCTCTTTCATCTGCAGTCTGCTTGTTTAAGATGATTTCTGGACAGACACACAGACATCTATACACACGTGCTTGTTTGCTATCCTCTCTTTCCCTCTGGACTCATGGCTGTATTGTTCTTTTTGATGACCTTCTCTCCTTTCCACCTCTGCTTTCACTTTTCCTTCTCTCTGTTTCCTTGCACTGCACTTTCATCCCCTCCTTATTCTCTCCCAGTTGTCTCCAAAAAATACTCTCTTCTGACAGCCACAGGCAACAAGAGCAGGAAGGCAAGAGCAGAGAGACTGCTCATGGCATGGGCTGCAAGGGTGACTGCCTAAGAGGTGACCCTATAAAACACTATAAAATATACTTGTTTCCTCTGGCTCTCTCCCTTTGCTACTTCACATTTGGTGGAATAGGAGGGTATTGGGGAAAAAATAATCAAAATAATGCAAGTATTCTCCTGGTTTAGAAAATCTTTGCATGGAGCTGTCTCAGAGCTCGTCCAGATGTCAGCCCTGCTAAGAGCCATCATCACGGGACCAGCACACCAGACTGATGTGGTGTAATAACACCATCAGGTTGTGATAAATAAACTGGACTCAGGGCTATCTAAAGTAAATGTTCAGCCTCCAGAAAAACACTGAATCAGGCAGAGGGAGGTAACATCAGCCACACAGGAGGTGGTGAGCTGCTATTTGAGTTAGCACTGGGCAAAGGGCCATCGCACATGTATGTTTTCCCCATGTAATATTCCTGCTGGGGAGAACTTTGGGTCTGTCAGTGGTTATTAAGCTATTACACTAATTATAGCTTTTAGCCAGAGAGTTCCAGACTGACTTTTGAGCCAGCTCCAACTCAACATCGTGTGTTGTGTCAGTTGAAGAAGCCATTCTTTTCTCTGTTTCTCTCCAAATCACAGACTCACAGAGCTGTAGGGGATGGAAGGGACCTCCAGAGCCCATGGGGTCCAACCCCCTGCCAAAGCAGGGTCCCTAGGACAGGGCACACAGGTCGGTGTCCAGACGGGGCTGGAATCTCTCCAGAGAAGGAGACTCCACACCCCCTGGGCAGCCTGTCCCAGGGCTCCCTCACCCTCACTGGCAAGAAGTTCTTCCCCACATTGGGGGGGAACTCCCTGTGCTCCAAATACTACACTTTATCATCCAGGTAAACCTCACAGCATGCCAGTGAGAAAAACAGCTTTTTTAAGCAGAGAGCAAGCCCAGTCATGAGCTGCTGAGCATCACCAGCCTGGGCAGAGTCACGGCATTGTCTACATCACCTGTACCTCCTTCTGCCTTTCTCCTCAAGCCTTTCAGTAGGAAAGCATGGATAATTTAGCTCTTAGGTGGTTTCTAGGTATCATTTGGTAGAAGCAACCTGGGAGACATCTGATGTCAGCTTTTTCAGGTCTCAGAAAGCAGCAGCAGGGCCTGACCAGTCCTGTCTGGTGAATCAATGACACGTTCAGTCCTGAGAAAGGAGCTTGTCCTGCAAGTCATAACTCATCAGATAAACTGCTCCTTCAGGATCTAAATGAAATGTAGACCGGAAAGCACATTTGAAACCTCTCTCTTCCACAGGGCAAAGATTTCCTGAGCAGAACTATTATCTGAAACAAGAAATGAGTGTGCTATCCTGCTCTACTGCAGGGCAGTGTTTCCAATAGCAGCAAGCTCCTGAATGGGTTGTTTTTTCTGTGTAAACATAGAACCATAGAATGGCGTGGGTTGGAAGGGACCCCAAGGGTCACAGAGCTCCAACCCCCTGCCACAGGCAGGGACACCAACCTCAGGCCTGGAGCTACACAAGGTTGCCCACCAGCATTAGGCAAGAGAACCTCAGCGAATCACCCCTGGACACTCTCCTGAAGACAAAAGGAGCAGCACCACTGTGAGAACTGCTATGGAAAGCAAGGACAAGATCTCTTTGAAGAGACTCATTAATCCCCATCTCCTGACCCGTGTCAGGGCAGGCTCTGCAGCGGGGCCATGGAGCAAGGAGACACTGCCCACACCTTCCAGCGATCCACGCATCCTGCCTTTGGGCCTGGCAGGACCAGGACACACAGTTACTTCCTGACTTTGTGCTACTTAAGTTAACAATTATTACTGAAGTAATTTCCTGAGGTGTTGAGGTCAGCAAAGCACTAGGAAGCATCCCAGCTAATGAGCGAGCTGCTGCTACTGTAAAGTGAGCAGGGCCGTGAGGCAGCGGAGAGGAGCACATTGAAATGGGCCATAAATTTACAGCTGCCAAGCAGCATCTCATTAAGGGCAGGGGGCTTTGGTTTAGTAGCTTTTAAAGGACTAAAGGCAGCCAGCTTTTGAACCTGGTCTAATCACCTGCACACGCATTCCGAGCTCGTGGTGTAGCAAAGAGAACAAAAGCAACAAGAAGGGCTTAGAGCTTCACTTCCCTGAGCTTCCAGCTCTTAAACAAGGTTGATAACGTGTTTCGGTGAGTTATGCCCAAGTCTGAGCTCTCCAGCAATGATTTCTCAGAGGGAAACAGGGTAGCAGGGCTCCAGGTGGGCAGTTTGGTGGTTTGCACATTCATAATTGCACTTAAAAGCAAATTTTTATGGCCACACATAATCCAAGAGTGATCTGGCCTAGGGGTGTAAGGAAAAGGGGCTCTGACTGCCAGGAGAGCTCAGTCTGTTGGGCATTCACATCACCCCTGCAGGGCTTGTGCTGGGGAGCTGTGGTCTCTCCAGCCCAGCCGGGCAGTTGGGAGCTCATCAGAGGGAGATGACATCAGGCCCCTCCTGGAGTGTTGTGTCCAGTGCTGGGCTCCCTGGGATAGAAAAGCCAGGGATCTCCTGGAGAGAGTCCAGAGGAGGCTGAGGAGATGATGAAGGGCCTGGAGCATCTCCCCTGTGAGGAAAGGCTGAGTGAGCTGGGGCTGTTCAGCCTGGAGAGGAGCAGCCTGAGAGGGGATCGGATCAATAGCTGAAGGGTGGGACACAGGGGGACATGGGCAGCCTCTTCCCAGTGTCTGTGGGGACAGGACAAGGGGCCATGGGCTCAAGTTGGAGCACAGGGAGTTCCCCCCCAATGTGGGGAAAAACTTCTTCCCAGTGAGGGTGAGGGAGCCCTGGGACAGGCTGCCCAGGGGGTGTGGAGTCTCCTTCTCTGGAGAGATTCCAGCCCCGTCTGGACACCGACCTGTGTGCCCTGTCCTAGGGACCCTGCTTTGGCAGGGGGTGGGACCCCATGGGCTCTGGAGGGCCCTGCCACCCCTGTGATTCTGTGATCACCAGAGACACACAAGTAGCCAAGAACCCCAACCTTTCTCTGAAAATAGCAAGAGATGATGTCGAGCAGGTGGCTCCAGTTCTTGCTCTCTCCCTACCTCCTAAGGAAATACCCACAGAGGTTCATGGTCAGTTCTGAAGCCTAGTCTTGAGTGCCACAAACTGACAGGATTTTCCTTGTATTTTCATCCCTGATAACCTAGAGTCAGTGCACTCCAGCCCCAAAACGCTGCCCCTCTCCCACCAGCCTCCCCAAAACACACCCAGCCTATTTCATGGAATAAGCCAAGCAGGGACCTCACGATGCAGCTTGTCACTCCCATCAACAATGCAAGTTCAGCTGGTGGCATCTATAAACAGTAATAGTAGCCATAAAGGGGGAAACACAACTGACATTTAAAAGACTTTTGATGGATGCTAAAGCCTGTGGGGAAAGAGCCATGGAGCTTCAGGAGGGGTGGGAATGCTGCCTGCTGAAATAAAGACTTTGAGACTGAAAGGTCTTAATCCTGGGTGGGTGGGGAAGGAAAAAAAACCCCAAAAAGATGAAAACACTTGCTAGGACTTTTGTTCCTACAGGGAAAACAATGAAATTAAATTAAATTTGAAAGAGAAAAAAAAAGTAATGCTATTGAGGGTGCAGTTTCCAAATGGTGAGAAATCCCAACAGCCATAATGCATCCTGGCTAGAGAACAAATTGCCTCCCCAGCATTACAGGATTTAAACCAAGCAGGTTTTGTCAGTGGATTTAGCATGATGAATCAGGTAAATTGGAGGCTGAATCATCCCTGTATCCCCAGGCATCAGCAGCGAAACAGAAAGGCAAGGGAAATGAAAAACCAGAGAAGCACCTGGAGGATGCTCAGGAAATCACAGGCATGGGCAGCACTGAGTGGGGAAAACTGTGGATGGGGAATGTTTGCATGGGGGGGGGGTTAGTGAGAGGCAGGGTTGGCAGCTAGGAGAGCCCCAGCAGAGATGGGGCACCTGAATGTCACAGAGCAAACCCAGCGAGAGCCACACCACCACGAAAGCCAGTGGAGACTGGAGGAACAGAGGGGACCCCTGGGGAAGTGCTTGGGCAGAAGCAACAAACTGAACTCTTTGGAAATGATGGAGGAAAAACCCAAACTAAGGCTATGAGCAGCTGCAGGGCTGTGCTCCATCACCCAGGCTTTAGGATGGGTGAGGCCACTCTCACCCTCAGTGCAGGAACGCTTCCCTGCCTGCAGTGCAGATACTTCCCTCACAGTTGGAACCAGCTCAGCAGTAACCCCCTCTCCTGGCACCCTCCCTCTGCCTCAGACACAGCTCTGCTGCCTGCCCTGGGGAGCCAGGAGCAGCCAAGCAGCCCCCCTGAGCCGACTGCTCCCTTTCACCACCCCACATTAGTGCCACCCAGGCAGATGTTGCCCCTGAGGCACTGAAGAGAGCCACTCCAGCAATGCAAACCACCACCACCACCACTCCTGGCTGTGCCACACACCGATGCCCAGCAGCTCCAGGACAGAGAGCTGCAAGAGCCATCCCTTGGTGGACTCTCAGAGCTCACTTCAGCGCTCACAGGGAAGGCACAACAGGGCTTTTCCTTCCCCCCTTTCCAGACAAACCCAACCCACACGCTGAGGAATGGGCAGTACCTGTTGTAGAGCCTGGCTGGGCTCCTCCAGCAAGCAGCAAGAGCCACTTTCAGTGCCAGGCAGGGCTTCTTCTGCACGTGTCACACGTGGCCAAAGGTCAGTGCCACACAGCAGCAGGGCCAGGGGTATCCAGCTGGAGCTCTGACTCACTTCAGCAGTGCCTCAGTATTTCTTTGGGTCATTTCAAGACTCACCATTGGAATCTGTCACCTGTATTTTAGGTCTGTACATCCTCAGTTCTTTAGAGCTGACGTGCCCAGAACAGCACACCCAGGACTTCCAACCATGCTCTGGGGGGAGATGACAGCCCCTCCTTGCAGTCAGGGGTCCTGGGGGGAAATGACAAGCCCCTCCTTGCAGTCAGGGGTCCTGGGGGGAGATGACAAGCCCCTCCTTGCAGTCAGGGGTCCTGGGGGAGATGACAAGCCCCTCCTTGCAGCCAGGGGTCCTGGGGGAGATGACAAGCCCCTCCTTGCAGTCAGGGGTCCTGGGGGAGATGACAAGCCCCTCCTTGCAGCCAGGGGTCCTGGGGGGGAGATGACAAGCCCCTCCTTGCAGCCAGGGGTCCTGGAGGGAGACAACAAGCCCTCCTTGCAGCCAGGGGTCCTGGGAAGAGATGACAGCCCCTCCTTGCAGCCAGGGGTCCTGGGGGGAAATGACAAGCCCCTCCTTGCAGCCAGGGGTCCTGGGGGGGAGATGACAAGCCCCTCCTTGCAGCCAGGGGTCCTGGGGGGAGATGACAAGCCCCTCCTTGCAGTCAGGGGTCCTGGGTGGAGATGACAGACCCTCCTTGCAGCCAGGGGTCCTGCTGAGAACACAGAGCATCAGCTTCAAAAGTGATGGTCCAGAACTGTGTTGATCCCAGGGCTGGAGCTCCACAAGTCTGTGCCACCTGCATAACAGAGAGCAGGGGGGAAACTTGCTCAGCTCCTGTGTGTCTGCACGTGGTTTCAGCACAAGACTGAAAAGGTGACCTGAGATTGCAGAAGCACTTGAGACAGCAAAGCAAGCTGAAAGGCCAAGCAGAGCTCAGTCCCCAGGACTGGGTGAGTGGTGGGACAGGGGACGTGTCCTCAGCCCACTGCCCAGGTAACCCTCACACATCCCCAGCAAAGCAGCAGAAACACATAATTACTTTGGTTGAAAACTTCTCTGGAGAAGCCTTTCAACCTTCAGCTGCACATCAGCTCATTAGCAGTAGGTCAAAGCCACATGGTATTTAACTTTGGATTAAATATCACTCTCACTCTCAGTGGGAAGCCAGGGCATTAACATATGTCTGGCCATGTATTTTTCCCTTCCTGCTACATCTGATTAATTATGCCCCTTTCCAAAATCTTTTCTTGCATTTCATGTGAAATGAAAACTCATGTCAACGGGGAGAGGACAAGCCTCAGGACAGGGAGGGCAGTGGGGGGGAAATAATTCCTCCTCCTCCTCCCCAGGGCTCTGCCCATCTTTATTTAGAGTGCAGCAAAACCAAGGGGAGGATTTTTCTCTTGGTTGGATGTACTTGTCATGCTCCTAAAGACTTCACTGGTGGCAAGGCTTCGTTAGTGCTACTATGGGCTGGGGCATTTCCCCAGAGACTGGTCGGTACTGGTCTCAGTCATGGACTAGCAAAGCATACCCCAGTAATGATACACACCTCCCAGGGCAGTGGACATCTAATCCCTATCAGCAGTTCCACTTGCCACTCCCTCAGCCTTTCCAGGTCCTTTTTACATTTCACCATAACTGTTGGGGCAGAACAGTCCAAAGCATCTCAAGGGAAACCAACTCTTTCCCCAGGTCACAGCACAGAAGCAGCAAAGCCCTTTCACACCACGTTGAAAGCACCCAGACCAACACTCCCACTGATTCTGCTCCTCAACAGGGAGCAGCATCACAGAAGCAGCAGCTGATGCTCTGATAAAAAGGACAGGGATCTCCTGGAGAGAGTCCAGAGAAGGGCTACGAAGATGATGAAGGGCCTGGAGCATCTCCCCTGTGAGGGAAGGCTGAGTGAGCTGGGGCTGTTCAGCCTGGAGAGAAGATAACTGAGGGGGGACCTAATCAATGTTTATCAATATCTTAAGTATGGGGTGCAGGGGGAATTGGCCAGCCCCTTTTCTTTGGTCAGTGGGGACAGAACAAGGGGCAATGGCTGCAAATTGGAGCACAGGGAGTTCCACCCCAACGTGGGGAAGAACTTCTTGCCAGTGAGGGTGAGGGAGCCCTGGGACAGGCTGCCCAGGGGGTGTGGAGTCTCCTTCTCTGGAGAGATTCCAGCCCCGTCTGGACACCGACCTGTGTGCCCTGTCCTAGGGACCCTGCTTTGGCAGGGGGTTGGACCCCATGGGCTCTGGAGGGCCCTTCCCACCCCTACAGCTCTGTGATTCTGTAATAGCTGAGCAGAGCTCTGCAGCAGACAGAAATACTCCAGAGATTATCCAGCTCCAAGGGCTTTCTGGAGCAGTTTGCCTTCGTGTTGAAGTGATAAATAGGGAGAGAAGTCAAGCAGCATCTGGGAGAAACAAAAAAGCCTTTCAGACCAAAGGCAGAGCAACCTGAGGAAGGGTGCAGGAGCCACCAGCCGTGCCCAAATTCACACACACCCAGGCACAAGCTGCTCCACATCCCTCACTCAGGGGGGCTATAGGGTCCAGGGCAGGAGGGATGGTCCCCAGAACATAAAGAGCCCGCTGTAATTAGCTGATTAATGCTCTCCCCTCCTGCCTGGCAAAAGGCAGGTGTAGAGCTGCTGTCTCTGGAAAGGGGAAGGGAAAAAAAGCCACAAAACACACATGAAGCTGGAAAAGGAAACATGAAAAAAGAACATACCTAACAAATCCACACTATATAGTACAATATAGATCACATATTGCATATCACAGAATCACAGGGGTTGGCAGGGCCCTCCAGAGCCCATGGGGTCCCACCTCCTGCCAAAGCAGGGTCCCTAGGACAGGGCACACAGGGCGGTGTCCAGACGGGGCTGGAATCTCTCCAGAGGTGGAGATACTATATATTGCTACTACTAATATACTACTGCCTGGATGTATTACTATATTAATCATGCTATACTCATTTTATAATACATGACTACATTCAAGATGGGATGTGTATCTATATAGTAGCACATGCAGCAGCAGCATTACTGTACAAACCAGGGGAAAATGGGCAGCTGGCTCAAAGTTAGGAAATCACTGCTTCCCCAAAATAAATAAATTAATTAATTCCACCACAAAACTTGCATGAAAACCCCTCGGGGTTCACCAAAGTCCTCTTTGAGTATGGACACAACAGAATCACAGACTCACCAGGTTGGAAAAGCCCTTTAAGCTCATCCAGTCCAACCATCCCTGTCCTGTGCTGACCCAGATCCCTGAGCACCTCATCTCCCCTCTGTTAAACACCCCCAGGGCTGGGGACTCAGCCCCCTCCCTGGGCAGCCTGTGCCACAGCCCCACAACTCTGCGAGGGAAGAACTTTGCCCTCCCAGCTGAGCTGACCCTGCCCTGGGGCAGCTTGAGCCCATTGCCCCTTGTCCCATCTCCTGTCCCCTGGCTGCAGAGACCATCCCCCACCTCTCTGCACCCTCCTGGCAGGGCAGGGGAGGTGGATGGGGAGAAGGTCTCCCCTCAGCCTCCTCTTCTCCAGGCTGAACACCCCCAGCTCCCTCAGCTGCTCCTCAGAGGATTTGCCCTCCAGCCCCTTCCCCAGCCTGGTTGCCCTTCTCTGGACTCGCTCCAGGACCTCAGTGTCCTTCTGATGCTGAGGAGCCCAGAACTGGACCCAGCACTCGAGGTGCAGCCTCACCTCCAGGATTTCATGGGGTGAAGAATTTTATGGAAATGAAGGATTTGTGCATTTTGCAATGGGGTTTGCTACTCCAGTGAACCATCAAACACAGGAGTAGGAGATAAAAGAGATTCTTGGCTTGTTGGGAAGCTATTTCAGGTTTTCCCGCATGGAGCAGGGAGCAGTTCACAGCCAGAGAGAGGAGGTAAGAGGGGATCCTGTCCACAGCAACACACCATGCAAAGCAGTATTGAAATTCCTCAGTGTAAGTGGCTGTGTCTTATCCCAAGCCTACCACAACACCTGACAACACTCTGGGCTTCACAACCATCCCATGCTATTAGAGTTTCCCTTTTAATTTTAACTACAAACAATCCTGGAAGGTCTCTGATTACACTAATGGCTCTCATCTATCACTTAAACACCCAGCCACTTTCCATCATCTCTGTGATCAGGGAGTAAATGATCCTGACAAAACAACTTGAGTTTTGATGTCTTTCTAATCACTTTGTTATTATTCAGCTCTGGGTTCGGTGGAGACTCTGTGATTTACAGGTTATAGTACTGGTTAGGATATGCTACCTTCAGCAGCAACCAGTATGATATGTACCTGTCATCGAGCACATGCCTGGGGTGGTGTGTATGTGCACACACAGAGCATTCTGGGCAGAGGCATGTGCTGTATGGAGGAATGCTGCATCTAGAAAGGAACCTGTTCCATAAGAAAGAGAGTCCCCTGGGAAAAACAGGTTTCCTTACCCACTGGAGCCCCAGCTGCCCAGGGGATGCCTGCAGATCAAGGAGGCACAGAGTGAAGAGAGCAGGGGATGCTTCACAGAGAAACGTGCCTCCTGGGCATTTCAGGCCCCTAACACACTAAAATATGGTGATTACTAATCATCACCAGACGGGGCTGGAGTCTCTCCAGAGAAGGAGATTCCACAGCCCCTGGGCAGCCTGTCCCAGGGCTCCCTCACCCTCACTGGCAAGAAGTTCTTCCCCACATTGGGGGGAACTCCCTGTGCTCCAACTTGAGCCCATGGCCCCTTGTCCTGTCCCCACAGACACTGAGAAGAGGCTGCCCATGTCCCCCTGTGTCCCACCCTTCAGCTATTGATCCCCATTGATCAGATCCCCTCTCAGGCTGCTCCTCTCCAGGCTGAACAGCCCCAGCTCACCCAGCCTGTCCTCACAGGGGAGATGCTCCAGGCCTTTTATCATCTTCCTAGCTCTCTGCTGGACTGTCTGCAGGAGATCCCTGGCTTTTCTAACCAGAAAAGTCTCTGGACTCACTCCAGGACCTCCATGTCCTTCTGATGGTGAGGAGCCCAGAACTGGACCCAGCACTCGAGGTGCAGCCTCCCCAGTGCCCAGCACAGGGGCACAATCCCCTCCCCAGACCTACTGGCCACACTGTGTCTGACACAAGCCAGGATGCCATTGGCCTTCCTGGCCCCCTGGGCACACTGCTGGCTCATGTTCAGTCACAGCCACCCAACACCCCCAGGTCCTTCTCTGCCTGACAGCTCTCCAGCCAGTCTCCCAGAGCCTCCAGACCTGCAGCCCCAGGCGTGGAGCTGCCTCTCAGCTGCTGGGAAGTCCCACCTCACACAGGCTTTTGAAGCAGGTGAACACAGTGTAAGCTCCTGACAGGTGAGCTGTGCCTGCAGGGCTTGTAGCTGTGGGGTGAGGTGTGGGAGTAAACGAGGTGAAGATGATATAACAGAACATCTCAGCCTCTGTTCACATTCACATATTCACCACCTTATTTTCTAAAAACCTGAGAGCTTCCACACCACAGACCCAGGAAGGGGCCAGAAGCCCAGAGATGCCCACCTCCCACCACCCATGGGAGAAGCCAACGGAGAGGTGCCAGCTCCCTTCAGCCATCCCCCCCTCTGTACCTACAACCTCTGGCCCCTGATGCACAGAGGCAGGAGGGATACAAGGAAATTTGGCCAGTTAAACCCCCACCCAGTGGGTTTGCCAGGGGGACCGGTGACAAGGGTGGCAGATGGTGTGGCAGCACCCAGAGACACGACGATTTGAATATCCTCCCATTGCCAGTTTACACTCCCATGCCAATAGCACACCTCCCCAGCTCAACAAGGAGTATTTCTGATAACCAAAAGCTCAGCCTTTACTCCACAGACTCACAGTGATGCTGTAACCTCAGCACTGGCACTGCTATCACATGTCTTACCTGGGGAAGTGTCTTTTTCAGGCCAGTACAGCTCCCACTGCCTCATCAGATGGCCCTATCATAAAAGGGGGAAAATACTGTTTAAATGGTAAAATAACAAGCTGTACTCTAGCTTGATTATTCACTCAGATTGGGCTTTTCACATCCAGCAGCACTGAAAGAATCTTTCTGTTGGAGCTATAAAACCCAGCAAACAAGCACAGCTCTGAAAACCTCACCATGGGGCACCACTAAGTGGTACTTCATCACTTGCCTTCTCTTCCAGAAGCACGAAGAGATGAACCACTCTCAGTTTTAGCAAAGGACTGGAACGAAGCACAGACCCCTGGGGATGCTGGGGCTGGCAGGAGCCTGGGGGGTCTCTGTCCCACCCTGCCCCCAGCAGGTTCCCCCAGTGGGGATGTCTCCAGGGTTTGAGCATTTCCAAGGGCATCTTTAGAAGTGTGAGCTAATCTTGATCTTTCTGTGTTTACATCCCACCTCTGCCCTGTCCCTGGGGCCAGGCTCTGCATTCCCAACCCAAACTAAACAGGGGGTTGATGAGCACTCAGCTCCCCAGAGCACAGCCCCTAGGTTGGGTGATGCTTACCCCACAGGTCCAGCCTCCATGCACCTCCTTCCAGGGACCAACAGCAAACATTTCATCAGTGCACAAGGCACTGCTGGGTTTGGGTTTATTTTTCCTCTTCCATCTAAATCATTCCCTCTGTACTTCCACAGCCCAGAAATAAGAGGAACCTTATGCTGGTTTGGGCTTTTCCCTTCAATTTTAAAATTACTTCTAAATTGTGACCTTGAATACCAAGGGTTTGCCCTGAAGCAAGGTTTTACTGCCATGTTACCAACTCCAGAAAATAAAACCTTCACATTAGAAAAAGAAACAGACCTTTAATTAACTGTAATGATAGTTCTGGGGACCATTATCACACATCTTAGCTACAAGAAAAAGCTTTTAAAGAGAGTTGACAGCAAGTTCAGCCCATATTTTTCCCTCCTTCCCAGCACCCAGACTCAAGGAAGGAGGGAAATTCTCAGCTCCCTCTGCAGAGAGGAAAACCTGGGAGCATCATGGGATGGATGAGTGGGCAGTGAGGTGGGTTGAGAACTGGCTGTTGGACCGAGCTCAGAGGGTGTGATCAGTGGAGCAGAGTCTGACTGGAGGCCTGTGACCAGTGGTGTTCCCAGGGCTCAGTGTGGGGTCCAGTCCTCTTCAATATCTTCATTGACACCTTGATGAGGGAACAGCACCCACCCTCAGCAAGTGCTGCTGATCCAGATCTGGGAGGGGTGGCTGCCAGGCAGGACACTGCGCTGCCATCCAGAGCCCTGGCCAGGCTGGAGAGCTGGGCAGGGAGAGACCAGATGGGGTTCAACAACAGCAAGTGGAGAGTCTGGCACCTGGGGAGGAATAACTGCTGGAATCAGGACAGGCTGGGGGTGACCTGCTGGAGAGGAGCTCTGTGGAGAAGGACCTGGGGGTGCTGGGGGGTGACAGGCTCTGCTGATGAAATAACGCCCATTCTGAGGCAAGCTGAGCTGTTAGAACAGGTAATACCCAGTGACATGCAACGACCATCCACCTTAGAGGCTCATTATCTGTGCTTTGGATATGCCAGGAGTCTTTGCAGACACAAGGGAACCAAACCCTCCTCTGAGGAACATGCCACCTGCCCCATGCTGCTGCCACAGTCCCCCAGATTTGGGATCCCTGCCTGAAGGGCCCCACCTGCCCTGCAGCATCCCTAGGTTCCACACACTCAGTTGGGGCCCTATTTCCACACCTTGCTGCTGGTGAGCAGCTTAAAAACACAAATATTTAATGGCCAGACCCATGAAATCCAATTTTGGTCCCAACTAATTTTGTCAGCCAGTTTGGCCCATAGGTGAGGTGTCTTCACCTAGCAGCGGTGTAAAAAGTCCAAGAAGAAGGGAGGGGAAAGCCAAAATGCCAGGTCTTCCCTCTCCCACGTTTTTCTGACTCCTCCACCAGAGCAGGAGGGCCACGAGGTTCCTCCACCTCTCATACACCTTCTCCAAGGTTCCTAGATTTGTAAGCTCCAGCCAAACCTTTCAGTGAGCGTGCCCTGGCTGAGGCTGCTTCAACTTTTTCTAGAAGCTGCCACAGAAGACACATGGACTTCAGAAAGCATATCTTGTCCTCATAGCCCCATTTTCTGTGATTTTCCTGCTTTGGTTAGAAGGAAACTTGCCCTTGCAGCTGATAATTAAAGCCACAAAGCAAGAAACCAATACTTGTTCTTCCTGATGTTAGAGATCCCCTGCGCCCTGGTAATTTGTTTTAAATTAAAAGAAACTGCAGGCTGGAATATTGATGTATTGCTCAAACCTGGCCTGGCTTTCCCCAGGTGCTCCCTGCCAAGGAATCATTATTACTTACCTACTTTCCTAATCAACTGGTGGAATAATCTACACAATAACTGCAGGTAGGCAGTGGTGGGAGGGGTGATGCTTTGGTGAGCTGTGATGCTTTGGTGCTCCACAGATGCTACAGAATCACCAGGTTGGAAAAGCCCTTTGAGCCCATGGAGTCCATCTGTCCCTGTCCTGTGCTGACCCAGATCCCTGAGCACCTCATCTCCCCTCTGTTAAACACCCCCAGGGTGGGGACTCAGCCCCCTCCCTGGGCAGCCTGTGCCACAGCCCCACAACTCTGCCAGGGAAGAACTTTGCCCTCCCAGCTGAGCTGCCCCTGCCCTGGGGCAGCTTGAGCCCATTGCCCCTTGTCCCATCTCCTGTCCCCTGGCTGCAGAGACCATCCCCCACCTCTCTGCACCCTCCTGGCAGGGCAGGGGAGGTGGATGGGGAGAAGGTCTCCCCTCAGCCTCCTCTTCTCCAGGCTCAACACCCCCAGCTCCCTCAGCTGCTCCTCAGAGGATTTACCCTCCAGCCCCTTCCCCAGCCTGGTTGCCCTTCTCTGGACTCGCTCCAGGACCTCAGTGTCCTTCTGATGGTGAGGAGCCCAGAACTGGACCCAGCACTCGAGGTGCAGCCTCCCCAGTGCCCAGTCCAGGGGCACAATCCCCTCCCCAGACCTACTGGCCACACTGTGTCTGACAGAAGCCAGGATGCCATTGGCTTTCCTGAGCACACTGCTGGCTCATGTTCAGCCTGCAGCCACCCAACACCCCCAGGTCCTTCTCTGCCTGACAGCTCTCCAGCCAGTCTCTCCCAGCCTGTGTGTAACCCAGCTGAGGGGCCCCAGCCCCATGCTCTGCCATGTAACACCTATAACCATGGGGAAGACAGAGGCTACATCAGCCCCAGCTGCAGCTCCTCTGGAGCTGATCTCTGTTATTGCTGCCATCAGAGGGGGAGGTATCACTAGGAATTTATTTTCTTAATCTACAACGAAGCCTTTCAAACCAGAAAGAATGAAGGTAGATTGGTTTAGCTCTCCAAGAGTGGGCCAGCATCAGGAAGGAGCAAAACCCTGCTACCCTGGAAATTAATGCTCCTGTTCTCTAGCAACCTCAGGCAGGGGAAACGAGAGGCATTAATATAAAACACACTGCTTGACCAGAAGGAAAGCATTTCAGTGTTACATAGGAAAGTCTCTCAAAGGGCACACTGTGATATAAGTATATATATATATATGGTTAAGAATTGTACTTTAGTATGTTAACCAGAAGCAGAAAAATCAATAGCAACAATTTAAGTTTGCAGCCAAGAGGAGAAGAGGTGGCTGAGGGACTGCTCGGGATGCTCCACGTGCTGCTCAGAGCATCTCAGCAGGTGTTGTCCTATGCTTCATCTGATACAGAATTTCATATGGATGGGGAGAACCCAGGGCTGTGCTGACCCCTTTGATCAACCTTGCTTAGCCCATAGCTAAGCCCATGGCTAAGCAAGCCACCACCCCTGGGGGTGTTGAACAGAGGGGAGATGAGGTGCTCAGGGATCTGGGTCAGCACAGGACAGGGATGGTTGGACTGGATGAGGTTAAAGGGCTTTTCCAACCTGGTGACTCTGAAATAAAAGGCCAAGACACAATGAGCAGTGCTGTTTGAGTACCTTCATGAGGGATGCAAGGGGTTTGCTCTGCAGACCAACGATGAGTAGCTACAAAGCATTTCAGGAGCTGCAAGGGAAGAAAGAGCATCACATGAAATGGAGTGGGCAGGGAGGAAACCTTTAACTGCTGCTGCAAGAACTGAGCACACAACGATCCCAAGCATCTTCTAGGTCTGTTCCTTCGGGGGGGGGGGTGTCTTTCTTCAGTGGTTTAGTCTTTCTACTTGTCTTTTGTACTTCTTCCTTTTCATCACACCATCTGTGTGCCACCACAAGTCCCAGCTACACACACATCTTGGCTTTAAACCAGTCTGAGTTAAAGGAGGACCTACTGCAGCATCCAAATAGCTCTTTGTTCAGCCTTCTGGGCCATTAGGGAGCAAGGATCCCAAGTTGAGCACTTGCCCAAGTACCACCCATCTTAGGAAGAACTGCAGAATCAAATGAGACTTTAAGAATACCCTTGCTTGGCTTTTACAGGAGAAAACTGCCCAGGAGGAGGCTCTAATGGGAGTTCCCCAAAGCCACTATACCCTCTTTCAGGAGGGGAGCAGTTCCTGAATTGCTGCTGTTCAGTCAGCAAGTGACAGTTCTGGGGTACAGACATGGGCAACTGCTGCCCCCAGCCAGACATGCTCACAGAAGGGATCCCACAGACCTCTTGTTTGCACAAGCTCCTCCTCAAAATCCTGGTTCCCCTCTGTGATTCACTCCTGTTCTGACAGTCACACACGCTGAGCTCCTGTGCAGGGAGCAACCAGACAAGTTCTGCACTTCAACAGCCTCTTGGTTCTCCAAGGTACAGTCAAGTAGTTAGGCAGAGACTCTAGAGAACCTGCCCATGGACCAGAGACACCTCAAAGTGCCTGACCAACCCTTCCAAGGACAACATTAAGCAGTTTTATGGCCAGAGTCCCTCAGCAGTATGCCCCAGCCAGGCAATTTCAGTCCCCTGCTCACATCTGTAGGGAGAAGAGTCCCTCACCCCCACTTCTTAGCAAGCTCACTTAATTCCTGCATTCTCCACTTCAGGTGAAGCTGCTGGTCAGAAGCACTGTCAGTTCAAAGCAAATTCTCTCAATTCCAGCCTTCTTCCTTGAGCAGATCTGCCCAGCTGAGTGATGCATCTTTCCCAGCTGTCTCGGTGGTGAGGAGAATAGAAGTTATCAGATGTCAGCAGTCAGAGTCTGTGGTACTTCACCTGCCTTTCTACAGCTTAATACAGCTTAATGGGGAAGACAAGCACTCAAAGATGACTCACTAGTTCTTGGTGGTACTCCAGAACCTACAGAGACTAAAGCAAATTAAAAGTGATTTTACGTCCTTGAGCAGCAGGACAGAGTGTTCTGATGCTGAGGGGACCAGAACATCTCTCTGATGCAGAGAGGCTGGGGGACTCAGGGCTGGTCAGCCCAGAGAAGAGAAGACTGAGGGGGATCTTCTCAGTGCTGAGAAACCCTTGAGGGGTGGGCTCAGGGTCAGGCTGTGTTCAGGGGGGCCAAGGGACAAGTCAAGAGACCATGGGCACAAACTGGAGCAGAGGAAGTTCCCTCTGACCCTGAGGAGGAAATTCTGTGCTGGGAGGGTGGCAGAGCCCTGGGCCAGGCTGCCCAGAGAGGTTGGGGAGTCTCCCTCCATCTCTGGAGACATTCCAGCCCCATGATGCTGGACACTGTCCTGTGCAGCCTGCTCAAGGGAACCCTGCTCTGGGGGTGGGAGGGGGGATGGGCAGGGTGATCTCCACAGATCCCTACCAACCCCCATCATCCTGTGACTCTGTGAGGATGGTTATGTCTTACACTCACACATACAGACAATCATATAATGAACCAAGATCCTTTGGTCATACAGAACTCAGTAATGACTGAAACAAGGGCTGGGGTGGCACAGTGAGGGATGCAGCATCTGGCCAAGGAGACATGCTGCTGAGGAGCAACAGCATCTCTTATCTGCAAACAGGCTCAGTGGCATTAAGACTGCATGTGTGGTCCATGCCAGTGCTGTCAGTGCCTTCATAGAATCAGAGAATGGGCTGGGCTGGAAGGGACCCCAAGGGTCCCAGAGCTCCAACCCCCTGCCACAGGCAGGGACACCAACCTTAGGCCTGGAGCTACACAAGGTTGCCCAGGGCCCCAGCCAACCTGGCCTTCAACACCCCCAGACACGGGGCACCCACCCCCTCTCTGGGCAGCCCCTTCCAGTCCCTCACCACTCTCTCTGTAAAGAACTTCCCCCCAATCTCTCCTCTAACCCTTCCCTCCTCCAGCTTCACTCCATCCCCCTTGTCCTGCCAGTCTCTGCCCTTTAACAAGCTGATTCCCCTCCTGTGTCTCTGCTCCCTTCAGGGACTGTCAGGCTGCAATGAGGTCCCCCCACAGCCTTCTCTTCTCCAGGCTGACCCAGCCCAGCTCCCTCAGCCTCTCTCCAGAGGGGAGCTGCTCCAGCCCTCTGAGCATCTCCATGGCTCCTCTGACCCCTCTCCAACAGCCCCACATCTTCCTTGTGTTGGGCCCCAGCTCTGGACACAGGATCCAGCTGGGGGAGGGCAGAGCAGAGAGGGACAATCCCCTCCCTGCCCCACAGAGTATGGAGAAGCACCTGATCTCACAGCAGCCTCGCACCTTCCCCTTGGAGGGCAGGAACCTTGGCCAGGCCCCAGCTGCACGTCCCACACTCCTCTCTACCAGCCCTTGGCAGGCAGCCTTTGGCTCTTTAAACTTGTCACTGCTTTAAAGAAATAGGCAAAGCCCATTTATAGAGTCACCACAGCCCCTCAAACCCCACCTGCCCTTCACAGCAGCACAGGCACATCCTGACACTACCCACAGCCTGTGCATCAGGATAATGAGCTTGCATTCCAGAAAGAAACAGGTGCTTCTCAATTCATTCCTCCATGGCCTCCCACGCTGTGGAATCTGAGGTAGGAAAAGGTAAGATTTATGATGTGCTCAGGAATTATTTCACTGTATTAACTACCCAGATAAAGCAAACTCATTGGAGACTGCATCACTGCACCAGCATCTGCCCTGCACAAAGTACTCCAGGCCCTTAGAGGGGTAAATAATTGATAGGAAATGACTCGTTTTTTATCTTAGCAGCTTTTTAAAATCCTTTTTTAATGTATATCTGGGCATTCCTGGGACACCATGGTGCTAAAGGAGGCAAGGTTTGTTCCTGCAACTCACTAATCAGCAGCACGGCAAGAAGATGGATCACACAGGGGTGTTTTGATGGGTGCTCAGCAACGTGGCCAAAGCTAGCTGTGGCATGTTATGGCACTCTCCAGAATTACCAGGGATGCTAACAAAGCAGGAAATGGAGTGTTCAGTGCAGATGCCACATTGGGGAATTACTTACAAAGCTCTTTGATGAGGGAAAGCCTCGCGCCAGGCAGGATGCAGCCTGAGTCTGGAGTGCCACACAGAGCTAAGGTGGGTCCTCTGGCTTGGGGCACATCCAGGTTGTGGAAGACACTGGAAAACTTGCAGATAATTGAAAAGAAAAAAAAAAAATCAGGAAATGGTAAGGTTTTCTTCTCCTGCTTTTCCCCTTTGATGCTCTAATCTCTGGTTAGTATGCAGTAAGCATTTAAAACAAAAGTACCTGGAAAAAGCCCCACAAAAGCACTAAATAACTGATCTCTGGTTAGTGTACAGGACACATCTAGACCAAAGAAACTGAAAAAAGACCCACAAAAGCACAGAATAACTAACAGACCCCCAAGAAACCCGGGAAGAGGGAAGAGGGAAGAGGGAAGAGGGAAGAGGGAAGAGGGAAGAGGGAAGAGGGAAGAGGGAAGAGGGAAGAGGGAAGAGGGAAGAGGGAAGAGGGAAGAGGGAAGAGGGAAGAGGGAAGAGGGAAGAGGGAAGAGGGAAGAGGGAAGAGGGAAGAGGGAAGAGGGAAGAGGGAAGAGGGAAGAGGGAAGAGGGAAGAGGGAAGAGGGAAGAGGGAAGAGGGAAGAGGGAAGAGGGAAGAGGACCATGTGAGGGAGGGAGCAGGAGAAAGCAACTGATCCAATTTCCTTTGTGGTAGTTTTAGAAAGGGGAAAAAAAAAAACCCAAGCCACAAAAAAGCCCTGTGCTGTATGAAGGATCAACCAGACTATCAGCCCTTCTGATCAACCCTCCCTTCAGAGAGACTAGGGAAAAAATCACCCCATTAGCCATTCCCTCTGTGCTCAGCAGGCACCCTCATTACAGCCACTGCTCCCTCTCCCCACCCATCACTGAGGGCTGAGTCTCCTCCTCACACCCAGCAGAAACCAGCCCCCCAGCAGGCAGTGCAGGGGTGTGCTTTACCCTACACCCAGGCTGGCTCCCCACAGCCCTCAGCAGCACACCTGCACCAGCTCAGCTCTTCCCTGCTCTCTCGCCCCAGGAGTAACCGTTCAACTCCTGTAAAGTTCATCAAACTTAATTGTAGGAGGGAAAAAGGGGCACCCACATCACCCAAACGCTGGCTTCCTGAGTGATAATTTGCAGCTGCTCATTGAAGTCCCAGCTGCTGGCATCCTCATGCACCCCCTGCCAGTGAGCTCAGTGCCACGGGGCCTTTTCCATACAGCTTCTCAGGACCGTTCTCCTCTTTCTGTTCCTGCTTCTCTCCCATTTCCCTTTGCTCCCAGACCATTTCCTCTGCTGTGCAGCACTTCACAGGCCACTGAACAGTGCCAGAGCTCAAGCTGACTGGAGGCTTCATCACCATCACAGGGCTTCACCTCGCTGACGCAGCGCCCTGGCATCCCTCTTACCCAGGAGCTCCTCACCTCTCATCCAAGCCCAGCAGGTTGCCCCCTGAACTTACATTTCCAACTGCTCTTTGCTGGGTGTTTGCATGCAGAGGAGTCAAACCCCTTTCTGAGAAGCCCTCAGACCCTCCTGCCCAGCCCTAGGGCAGGTTTCAGCTACGCCTTCCTCACCCAGCCCCTTCTGAGCAGCCCCAGTGGGAAGGGTGCAGATGTCAGTACAGGTGAGGACAGCTATGTTTCTTGTTTCTCCACCTTTCTCCATCCAAGGAAGTAAAATGCCTTATTCCTAAAGCCCCTGGAGATCTTCAGAAGCCTCCCAGGGAGACACACAGAGCAGCAATAAACAGAGCAGCAGCCCCAGTCGCCCTGCTCCATGACTTTTCCACTACCCATACCCAACACTCAGCTCCTGCCCTTATCTCTTCCAAGCCTCGTGCCAGGAATGAAGTGGAGATGGGCACGGATCTCAGGAACTGCAGGAGCTGCCTGTGTGACTTTTGCCCAACTCAGATGCTGTGTAATTCCTCAGCAGGAGTTAAAACCAATTAAGGGACAGCAGAGCACCAGGTATTTTTGTGTTTTCTTCAAGTTGGAGGGCTTAGTCCCTCTGAGCAGAAATGAAGGATAAATACAACTGGAATTAAATCTCTCAGACTATTAGACAAATGAGATTTCTTTCTCTGCTGTCAGCTTCCCTGGCCTTTCATCAGGTGCTGTCACACACAGCGGCACACCTCGCATGCCTGATGAACGAACCTGAAGCAAGGGAGAGGGAAGGCTGGGCAGTGAGGCTGGTAAAGTCTACTTTGAGATATTCCTAGGACTTCTAGATCCTACCATGAAGTCTGATCACACGTTTTCAACCCAAATGAGAAATTAAGCATTCATCAGCATTATGAACCAGCGCTACCCCAGGTAATCTATTTTGTTCACACAATACATCTTTCTTCTAAATAAGAGACTGTTCATCACTCTACCTTTAAAATCAGATCTGCCTCTCCCCATACTGGAGGAGGAAGACAGATGACTCATAATGGTGTCTTGTATCCTATTACAAAAGCCCCAGGAGATGTGCAGTGAACAGAGCTATATGTAACCAAAGAACACGCCGAGTAGGTTAACGAAGTTGAAAGGAATTATAGAGAGACTTCATGATTTATAAAGTGATAGGAGTGTAAGGCTAAAGAAGAAAGTTAAGGCATGAAATGAAGACAGATCTAGTTAGGATAAGTTTAATTTAATTTGCCCGTCTTCTAATGATGGGGAATTGCTGAAGAGTCTTTGATATGGATGGCATGGCCCTCCATCTCAGACCAGAGGAGGGGAAGGAAGTGAAAAATGGAAAGGGAGAGCTGAAAGCCAAAGACACTGGGGTCAAGCACTCAGTGAGAAGAGACCTCCTGCCCCGCAGGGAACACCCAGTTCAACCAGTGGTACCAGTTACAAGGACTGAGCAAGGCTGGCACTCACATCTCTGGATACCTTTGTCCACTCATGCATCTCAACTACAAAACTCGTGGTCCTTCAGAAGGCAGAGGTGAAGCTGCTGCCCCACTACCCATCCCAGCCTCAGACTCCATCACCCTACCTTTGTCCTATCCTAGAATAGCATGGGTTGGAAGGGACCCCAAGGGTCACAGAGCTCCAACCCCCTGCCACAGGCAGGGACACCAACCTCAGGCCTGGAGCTACACAAGGTTGCCCAGGGCCCCAGCCAACCTGGCCTTGAACACCCCCAGGGATGGGGCATCCACCCACTCTCTGGGCAGCCCCTTCCAGCCCCTCCCCACTCTCTCTGCACACAACTTCCTCCCAATATCTCCTCCCACCCTTCCCTCCTCCAGCTTCACTCCAGCCCCCTTGTCCTGCCAGTCTCTGCCCTTTAACAAGCTGATTCCCCTCCTGTGTCTCTGCTCCCTTCAGGCACTGGCAGGCTGCAATGAGGTCCCCCCACAGCCTTCTCTTCTCCAGGCTGACCCAGCCCAGCTCCCTCAGCCTCTCTCCAGAGAGGAGCTGCTCCAGCCCTCTGAGCATCTCCGTGGCTTCTGCAGCAACTCCAGAGCATGAGGAGGATTTTTCCTCTCAAAACCCTGTCTGCTGTTTATTGCCATTGTGCAACCACAGGCCCACAGCAGCACAAACCCAGAACCGCTGCATCTCCAGAGTGATTTGCCTGACACCATTCCCCCCTCTCCTTCAAACACCTTCCTCTCTGGGTATGCTGGCAGAGACCCCTCTGCTCGCTGAGTCACCCCACACACCCTGCTCTGTGCCCCGCGCCTCAGCCCGCTCTCCTCCAGGCTCCAGCCAGAGGCAGGACATCCAGCAGCTGATTGTTACTAACCTGCTTACACTGTATCGTGGCATAATGCTGCTCCAGCTCTAAATCCACAGTCTAATCAGGTATTACAACACACATTTAATTATCCTACTTGTGTGCTCTGCTATAATCCTCTTAAGTGAGCAGGGGTGCCACGTGCCCAGGAGACCGCTGCCTCCTCAGTCACTTCACTGCCCAGCCCAGAGCAGGCAGACGTCCTCTTTGATGCTTCTGACAGCAAGCATTTGGGGTTACATGCCCCAACAACCCTGTCTGGGGCCAAAGGCAAGGACAAAAACTGCAAATGGACCTCCCCAATGCAGTTCCTTCCCCTTTCTTTGAAGGAATGGACCTCCCCAATGCAGTTTGCTCCCCTTTCTTCTCCTTTCTCTACCTGCCTTCCACCCCTCAGCAAATGGCTACCCCATAATTCTGTCTTTCCTACTTGTAAGTGAGATAATACACCAAAGACTTGGTCTTCCTGCCTTCAGAGGAAGGAAGGAACAAACCTCTGTTTCATGAGCAAAGGTGATTCCATGCTTGACCTGGATTTTGACTCCTACAACCTGATAGGTAATAAAGACTCATGTCCTAGACAGACCTCACTTCAATTAATTTTGAAAGAGATTCATAGAATGTTTCTCAGCCCTGGAGCCAAAAGGAGCTGTGTGCCAGCTCCTGGGAAAACACGCTGGGCTCTGGAGACAGAGGCAAAGCCCAGGAGGAAAAGCCACCAGCCAGAGCGCAGAGGAAAGCCACACAAACCAGCAGGCTGGGAGCTGGAAAGGGAGAGCATGCAGCAAAAGGAAAGGACAATAAAGGGATAGCCATTTGTCAACAGATGCACTTACTGTTGTCCAGAGGGGATTTATCACTGCTGTGGGACCAGAGGACTCTGAGGATGCTGAAGGACCTGTGAGACATCGTGAGGCTGCTCTCACCAGTCCCTCCAGCCTCACGGAGACTGGGGAGGAGACCACAGCAGGAGAAAGGCAGGCATTGCTTCATCTCCAGAAGGACAAACCCCATCTCAGTCTCTGGGGGAACTGTGGATCTTCAGATGGCACCTGTGGGAGGCAAGAAGGGACCTTACCATGGACAAACTGTGCCCAACGCTTGGCAACTGCAGTGAGGAGCAGGGGGGAACCTGTGGGCAAGGGGAAAGCAAGGGGGGGTCGCTCACTTCAGTTTCATCAGCACTTCTAAAGCAGCCTGGAAAACAGGAGAGGAAGGAGGGATCAAACAGCTGCCTGCCCAAAATCTCCCTGTAACAGAGTCCTGTTTAACTGGGAGAACACCTCAGATACTTGAAGACATGTGGCTGCCCAGCTGCTGCCAGGAGCAGGCTGTGGGCATCGCTCCTGCCCTGCTTTTATCTGGAGTTTGGCCTCTTGAGGGAAAGCTTGAAGCACGTGGAGGAGTTCAGTCCAGCACCTCTTGATTTGGATGGTTAGTCCTCAGCGTTGCACGTCTGAATACGAGTTCCCAGGGTCACAGTCTTAACTAATACATTATTGGAAGCAAATAAACCTCTAAACCTCTTCCTACACATCATTCCAGGGCAGTCAGACGTTGTGGAAAGGCCAAATTCAATTCGTAGCATCATAACTTGAAATACAGACAGACATTTCCAGGGCAGTCACAACGTGGGGATGGATTTTATCATCTTAATTCCTCATAGCACAAGGGAAAGTCAAAATACATTTAAATTCTCATCCCAGTACTTAGTTTTTATTTTTTTTACTGTAGACATCACACAAAGATGATTTCTGTCAGCAGACTGCTTTGTTAGGAGGTAGTCTTACCCCTCTGCTCTGCCCTGGTCAGGCCCCTCCTGGAGTGTTGTGTCCAGTGCTGGGCTCCCTGGGATCAAACAGCCAGGGATCTCCTGGAGAGAGTCCAGAGGAGGCTGAGGAGATGATGAAGGGCCTGGAGCATCTCCCCTGTGAGGAAAGGCTGAGTGAGCTGGGGCTGTTCAGCCTGGAGAGAAGAGACTGAGAGGGGATCTGATCAGTGGGGATCAATAGCTGAAGGGTGGGACACAGGGGGACATGGGCAGCCTCTTCTCAGTGCCTGTGGGGACAGGACAAGGGTCCATGGGCTCAAGTTGGAGCACAGGGAGTTTCCCCCCAATGTGGGGAAGCACTTCTTGCCAGTGAGGGTGAGGGAGCCCTGGGACAGGCTGCCCAGGGGGTGTGGAGTCTCCTTCTCTGGAGAGATTCCAGACCCATCTGGACACCGACCTGTGTGCCCTGTCCTAGGGACCCTGCTTTGGCAGGGGGTGGGACCCCATGGGCTCTGGAGGGCCCTGCCAACCCCTGTGACTCTGTGAAGCTGTGATTTCTCAGCATGTGCTGTAAATACTGCCCGTTTCATTTCTGTGGGTCTGGTCAGACGTCCCTCCCGCCAGAGGCTGTAAGTGACCCTTCAGCTGCCACACACCTCCAGCCCCACCGACGGGCTCTGAGGAAGCACCACTCTAAACACTGAGTGTACAGAGAAACCCTCCTCCTCTGCACCCTCATTGCTGGGAAACCCAGAGCTGTGTGAGCACCCACCACACACGCTCACTCAGGAGAAGGACTTGCAGCATCCACACGAACCTTCCTGGAGTGGATAGTGCAGCTTCACAGCGGCTGCCACACCAGCCACAGGCACAGGCACAGGCTGGGCACTGCTTCCTGATTAACATCTTTACAACAGGATTGCACATAATCATCTAATTACTGCAATTAGGTATTTTCCAACTGCCTGAAAGTGCTCAGCTCCACCTCAGGCCCGGAGGGAAGATGTGCTCCTGTTGGCTGCACGCTCTGCACCCTGAGTGTGGGTTCGGTGATGGGACCCATGGTGACACCCCAGTGACCACCAGTAAGGCCACCCTGATGGACAGCGGGTGCCACGTGCTGGTTGGAGCTCACCCTGATGCCCAGGGCAGCACACAGCTCCATGGCATCTTTGGGAGCAGGTCTGTGCTCACACACAACCCTGCTGCAAGCGGCACAGAGCCTCCGTTTCCCAGACTGATGCTTATTGTTGTTGACTATTGATTTTATGCCAGAATCCAGCAGGATTCCATCTGAACCGATAGCCTATCCTTTCATCCCAGCCTTCCATTATTAATGAGCACCGTGTCTCAGCTGCCTGCTCCTGGTACTCCTACACCAGTCGCTTCCAAGGCATCGATACACAGATACCTGGGCAGCTGAATGTGGAAAGGGAAATATCCCCCTCAGTGGCTCACTATGAAACCTCTGCTGTGCCCAGCCTGCTGCAGGATGGAGAAACCCTGGGATCACAGAGTCACCAGGTTAGAAAAGCCCTTTAAACTCATCCAGTCCAGCCATCCCTGTCCTGTGCTGACCCAGATCCCTGAGCACCTCATCTCCCCTCTGTTAAACACCCCCAGGGTGGGGACTCAGCCCCCTCCCTGGGCAGCCTGTGCCACAGCCCCACAACTCTGCCAGGGAAGAACTTTGCCCTCCCAGCTGAGCTGACCCTGAATCTAACACTGCTGTAAGCAGCCCAATCATGTCTTAAAATCTAGAGAAATCCAATCAATTCAAAACCAGTAGAAATTGAGATGAAAACCGTTTGAAAGCCTCACCATCAATGTTCAGCAGCATAAGAGAATGGAGGGGCTGCAGGACCTTGAAAGATTAAAGATGAGGTGCCACTGGCCTGCTGAGGATTGAAGGATATCCTCTCATTTAACTCATCACTGTCCAGCGTTTTCAAATCAAAGACAGAACGAGGTAGAACACAGCTCAGAAGGACAGAGGGACTTGCTGTACCAAATTATTCCTGTGGCCCTGTAAAATCCTGTAGTGAAGACAAGTGTCTTTATCTTTGTAGACCACAAGAGACACAAAGAAACCCTCAGGTCTAAAAATGATATTTGCTTCTCACTGCTAAGATCAGTCCAGGCTGACAACTTAGATTTTGTCACATCCCCTCCTGGATGACTAAAGGGCCAGAAATCTTATTACAGAGATAATGACCAGGATTTTGCAAAGCTCCTGGGAAGGAAAAGGCTGGTTGATGCTGTAACTTAAAACATTGTTCAGAAGGGGGGGGGGGGGGGGGAAACACCTTTTGTGACATAACAATACATCCTAATTACAGCTTATCCTTTTGAGGGAAGTAAGTAAATAAAAAGTTGGATGTAATAAACAACTTCTGCTTCTCAGAACACAATCAACTTGAGAAAAGCCAGTGAGGACAAGTCCAGGAGTTGCTTACGTTTCCCTGAGAAGCTGCTGCAGGAAGGATGCAGGAGCCTGTTCTGGCGGGGTGGGATGCATACCCTCAGCTCCCTGTGCTTCCACATCTCCTTGGTAAGGTACCACTCTGGGGGGAAAAAAAGATTAATTTATTGAAAAAAATCAGGACTTTTCATAGTACATCTAGAAGCCAGGGTTCCAAACCAGGGTTCCAAACCAGGGTTCCAAGCCAGGGTTCCAAGCCAGGGGGGACAGTGCCCTGCGGATCAGAAACCCCTCGGCCACACTTCCAGCAGCACCCCGTGATGCTCAGCCCTGCTCCCAGCCACTTGGACCTCTCCAGCCTGTTCTGTGCAATGCAGAATTCTCTGATGACACCCCAAACCCAACCACCGGCATCTCCTGTGCTTGCTGGGAGCCTTTCACAGGGCAAAGGAGAGCTAAACTAGAGGAGGACCAGGAGGTGTGACCTAGTCACACACTCCCATGGTGTCTGATAAAGTCCCTCCCTAGCCAGAGGCTGCAGAGGAAGCACAGTTACCTCTGGGTGAGTGACAAGGCCTTGTCATGGATTAAAACAAGTTAAGAGATAGGAAAGAGAATGGAAATAAATGGCCGGTTCTCAGCATGGAGAAAGGTTAATAGCACAGTGCCCCGGGGATCAGGCCTGGGGCCCCTGGTTCTCAATAAATTCATTAGCAGGACACAGAGGCAGCCAACAGCCAGAGCAGGAGCACCCAGAAGAGCTTTAGGGAGGCTGGGAAGGAGTGGCCAGGAGTGCAGAAACACCTGCTGAGCACCCCAGGCTCTGCTCCCCAGCGTGGGGAAAGGGCATGGAGACCTCGGAGCGCCTGGCATGGCGAGAAAGGCCAAGAAAGGCAGCTGACAGCCCTTCAGGACATCACCTACAGCTGTACCTGAGACGATGCCACCTCATGTAGCCAGCAGTGACAGGGAGGGGATTGTCCCTCTCTGCTCTGCCCTCCCCCAGCTGGATCCTGTGTCCAGAGCTGGGGCCCAACACAAGAGAGATGTGGGGCTGTTGGAGAGGGGTCAGAGGAGCCAGGGAGATGCTCAGAGGGCTGGAGCAGCTCCCCTCTGGAGAGAGGCTGAGGGAGCTGGGCTGGGTCAGCCTGGAGAAGAGAAGGCTGTGGGGGGACCTCATTGCAGCCTGCCAGTGCCTGAAGGGAGCAGAGAAACAGGAGGGGAATCAGCTTGTTCAAGGGCAGAGACTGGCAGGACAAGGGGGATGGAGTGAAGCTGGAGGAGGGAAGGGGGAGAGGAGAGATTGGGGGGAAGTTCTGTGCAGAGAGAGTGGTGAGGGGCTGGAAGGGGCTGCTCAGAGAGGGGGTGGGTGCCCCGTGTCTGGGGGTGTTCCAGGCCAGGTTGGATGGGGCCCTGGGCAACCTTGTGTAGCTCCAGGCCTGAGGTTGGTGTCCCTGCCTGTGGCAGGGGGTTGGAGCTCTGGGACCCTTGGGGTCCCTTCCAACCCAACACCATTCTGTGATCTGCTGAGATCCAGGAATAATCTAAATGGACACTATGAAGGGGAAAAAAAATTTTTTAAAACCCATATAGCCCATCCCCTCATTCTATTACCATTAACAATTTTTTTTCCCAATTGTATGACAAAAAAATCCAGCAGAAACAACACTGCCTTGAAATACCACGAACTCCTAGGAGCAGTCCATCATCTCTTTGACCTTTTGGTCCGTTTGGTGCCCTGTGGTCCCCACAAGCATGTCACAGCTGTCACATCCAAAGGCTGCCCTTGGAAATCACCTGTGCTTCCAGCTCGTGGCATTTCCCCTTTTATCCTCGTTAGCAGTGCTGCTCTGATGAAATAAAGACAGAACGTTATTCACAGGCAGAGAAAGCACAAGGAACAGATGATAAAATACTGTAGTTCAGTCTGAGGTGCATTGCTGGTCCCCAAGCCTTAGATAAGCGGAGAAACCACCTCCCAGGTGGGAACAAGAATATCCCAGGAGAGTAATGTTACCAAACTACTGGGAATTGCTGCAGGAATGGGCACATGGGAGGTAATTAGCAGCAGGAGCATCTGAAGGTGTTGGGGGCAGAGGACATCATTCCATCCCCCATAAATCTTTATTCATAGGAAAGAACCAGAGCAAAAGGCACGCACATGTGAGGCCAGAGCAACGAGCCACTGGCACTGGCACCCCAGGGTGACCGGTCCCTTCAGATGCTCCCGTACTCGCCTCCAAAGTACTACTGGAGTAGCTCGGTGCACATAGGAGGGGAAAACACCTGATCACCACAGACAGAAAAGAGCCCACCGGGGATTTTGTTAGGCAAAAGGTGCCTAAAGGGAGGAGTCAGTGACCCTGTTACACACAGGAGTTAGAGGGATGCAGCTCCGTGCTTTGCAGAGGTGGCCAAGCAGGTTGGGGATGAGCTGATACTAGAGGTCAAGTAGCCAGATCCAAGCTTTATCCTTGCAGGAACATCCTCCCTGCTCCCATTTCCACAGCACCCTGGCTGGGATTACCCCACCCCACCGTCCATCCCCACACCCCAAAGCGACGACAAACCGCAACAACCCTGGAGCCTCTCGCAGCCAGCTGAGCCCCCAGACAAGGCAGGATTTCAAGCAGGGACGCCCAAGATCCAATGAAGATGCCTCAAGAACTCCAGATCTGCAGCTCCTAAGCGGCTTCAGCCTGCCCATGACACAGCCCTGGCTGAGGCTGGCCCAGCATCAGCCCTACCACCGCTCCCTCGCTCTGCCCGCACGGTGCCACGGAGCTTTATCAGCATCAGGACAGAGACCTTTCCATCGTAACACCACATCCTGTATCGCCCCCAGAAGCACAGGTAAGGGGGGGTTAGTACAGTGATAAGGTAAGTCCTGTGAGCTGACCCTGCCAGCCCCTCACTACGCAGCACACTGGCATGCAGCTGAAGCAGGGAGCGATGGCAACCGAGTGCAGAGAGGCTGAATGTCAGCTCGGACAGATGACTCCTTCAACTGGCTGTTCTCATCTTTTCAAAGGCCACTGGCACACCCTGAGCTGCATTAAGCAAGTCACACTCACCTGAAAGCTAGGGGAAATGCTGCTCCACGTGAGGGGCCTCTGTACCTACCTGAGGGCTCATCCCATGCAAGGCACACTTGGAAAGGCACACCTTGATTTGGGCAGCTTGGGAGAGATGTCCTTCTTCTGGACCACTTCCAGAAGCGCATGGGAAGTTTAACATCCTGCTGGCACCCTGTTTAATTTAGCAGACAGGGCATTACACTGTGGATGATTCTCTTGTTTTCAACTCATTCTGCGTTACTCCACCAGACTGAATCCATCAGCCAAAGCCTTCTGAAGCCTGTCTCAGGCTGCTGGGGAGCAGGGGGATTACAGGCAGCGATTATTTCTCCCTGGAAGGAGACGACCAGCCCATTTCATGGGCTGATTGGAAAGCCAAGGGCTTTCCACCTGTTCCACCCCTTACTGCCACAACACAAGCCAGCATCCTACACTGCGCCTCAGCAAAGCGCAGGAGGGGGGAAAGAGCTTTGATTCCAAACATGGCTCATTTCTTCCTCCTCTGAACAATTAGGAAGCATACACCTGTCTGCTTAAACGTTAAGGAGCTTAAAAGTGTGCCCTCATGCATAGGGGTATGAAAGATTTCATCATCCTCCTGTTTTTCCACTACAGGGGCTATAATGAAGTGATCCCAGTGAATTCATTGGGAACTACCCAGCTGAGCACAAAACTGCAGTGGTATGCATAAATATTTGCAGACCCAGGTCACTAACCAGAGTCACCAGGTTGGAAAAGCCTTTTAACACCATTGAGTCCAACCATCCCTGTCCTGTGCTGACCCAGAGCCCTGAGCACCTCATCTTCCCTCTGTTAAACACCCCCAGGGGTGGGGACTCAGCCCCCTCCCTGGGCAGCCTGTGCCACAGCCCCACAACTCTGCCAGGGAAGAACTTTGCCCTCCCAGCTGAGCTGCCCCTGCCCTGGGGCAGCTTGAGCCCATTGCCCCTTGTCCCATCTCCTGTCTCCTGGCTGCAGAGACCATCCCCCACCTCTCTGCACCCTCCTGGCAGGGCAGGGGAGGTGGATGGGGAGAAGGTCTCCCCTGGGCCTCCTCTTCTCCAGGCTGAACACCCCCAGCTCCCTCAGCTGCTCCTCAGAGGATTTGCCCTCCAGCCCCTTCCCCAGCCTGGGTGACGACGCGGTTCATTGGGTGATGCTGCTGCGATTTCATCTCCCCAGAGATGCTCTGCAACCGGCTCCCTCGGCTGCTTCCCGGGGCTGCCCCTGCGTGCAGCATCCCGGCCGGGCTGCCGGTGTGTGCAGCGTGCTGACACCCCTCAGCCTCGGGGACAGCGATGCTGGAAGGAGCCCCCAGCGTCACCGAGAGACCAGCACCCGGTGAGGACGGCACCCCCACCGAAACTGTAGCATCAAGTAACGACCAGCTGGTGCTCTGCAGAGCTTTCCCACGGCAGCCACAGATGGATTGTGGAAAGCCCAAGGGAGGAAGGACCGAAGTGATGCTGGATAACCTATGGCAGCCATGGATGATGGTTTGTGCAAAGCCAGGGGGATGAAGGACCAGAATGATGCTGGATAACCTATGGCAGCCATGGATGATAGTTTATGGAAAGCCAGGGGGATGAAGGACCGAAATGATGCTGGATAACCTATGGCAGCCACAGATGATGGCTTGTGGAAAGCCAGGGGGATGAAGGACCAAAATGATGCTGGATAGGAGAGACCAAGCCACAGACACAACCCTGCCTCCACACACACATAGAATCATAGCATCACTTGGGTTGGAAGAGACCTTCAAGATCATTGAGTCCAGCCACAGCCTAACCCTGCCTAGTCTACCTCTAGACCATGTCCTCACACACAACATCTACAGACCTTTTAAACATCCCCAGGAATGGTGATGCTGCAGCCTAAAAAACCCAGGAAAAAAGCTCTCTCCAGCTTACTAAATGTTGGTAGCAGGGATTCTGGAATGACAGTAGTTCAGCAATGCCACTGAAGCAATTCCTTTGGGGGGGGAGGATGTAAAGAGGAAGGAGGCAAGTGGCATGTTATGAACTATGTGACATCACTGCATCTGTGGAGAAACAAAATAACTAAGATGATGCTAGGAATCCAAAGGGGAAGGGATAGAGTAGGGAAATCCTTGTACAGGGGACACAGCCACAACTTCCACAGGCTAGAAAGTTAAAACAAAACTTTAAACCTTTTTAAGGACCTCTTTTCCAGTCGCTCCCAGTCCCGTTGGGAACAGCCCGTTTTAGCAAGGATTCGGACTGTCATTTGCTAAAGCAGATGAGACACGTCAACCCACACACCTGAGAACGGCTTTTAAAGCGGGGTGTGCCCGGCCTCCTCAACGCCACAGCCCCTCCAACTCGTCTCCCCCTGGGCTTTGCCCTCTGCCAGCCGGAGCGCCCCACCGAGCCCCCTCCCAGCAGCGCTCCATCGCCCCGCCGTGCCCGCGGGCGCTGCCGGAGCCGGGGAAGCGGCTCCTCCGCGCACAGAAGGCTCCATCTAGCGTTACAGCCCGGAACCCGGGGGATGGAGGAGGCGGAGGGGGGGGCTGGGGGGGCGGTGGGGGTGGAAAGGCAGTCGGTAATAACGGCTATCGATTTCTAAGTTGCCCTACAAGCTGACGGGACTCTGCTGCCTGCGCTTTGCTACCCGCCGGCAGGCTGAGAGCCCAGCCCGAGCAGCGAGGCAACTGAGGAAGGAGTGGGTGTTACCCCCTCAGCCCCCTGCCCAAATCCCTCACGCCCGTACGGTCCTGTGCCGTAAGACAGCAGGGGGGAAGGAGCCAGGAGCCGGGTCCTCACCCGCTGTCGGCGGCGTGGCTGCGGTGCAGCCGTGCTCTCACAGCGCAGAGAAGAGTCTCCCCTTCTCCCAGGGGCTGCCCAGGGGTGGGTAACAGTGGATGCTGTTCCTTCAGCCTGGGGGCCGCACCCTGGATGAAATGCAAGGCAGCACCTCCAAAGCAAGGCAGACAAGGACCAGATCTTCCCTCCTGACTCACACTTGATGCCATTAACGCTGCTGCCTTCCATTAATCGCACCAGGAGTGGTGCTGTCACCAGCTGTGGGTTTCTGTGCAAAGTCACAGGGCAGGGCAGGCAGGCTGGCATCCCAACACCCACAGGATGGGGTTAAGCCAGCTCAGCTGAGCGGGCTGCAGGGCCAAACTGGTTCTGCTGGGAGCCTGGGCATCCCTCGGATCGTTGAAGCATTTCAGTTTTTGTGACAGCTTTGCTCAGCCCAGCGTTAGGACTCCTAATTTCACCTGGATCTTCCCAACTGCAGGAAAGCCCATCAGACGACTGGGAAACACGGACACGGGCTTCAGGGCTGCTCCATCAGCTGTGACACCGCTTACAGCGGGGCTGCACGCTCAGCCAGGCCGCGCTGGAGTGTAGGGAACCGCTGCTCGGGAGGCTCAGCGAGGCCCCAGCTTCACTCCCCCCGCTGCGGTACCCACTGCGTCCCCACAGCCGCCCTTTAGTCCCCTCCCAGCCCCTCCACACCCCGCCTGCACAGCGCTGCCTCTCCTGCCGCATCCCTAATCACTTCCATCACCCTTCCCAAAGGCAGGGACCCCCCGCAGCGCTCCCCGGGAGCAGCATCTAGGGGCTTTCGTTACTATCACCCCCTCCCCCCGACGTGCAGGAGGCAAAACAAGCCGAACAGACCCCAGGTTCGCCCACTCTCGGGTGCAGCTTCAAAGCGCAGCGAGCGGCGCTGCGGCAGCCGGGCCGGCTGGGGGAGGGGGCGGGCACGGAGCCCCCCGGCTCCAGAACGAGCAGCACGGTGCGCTTCGTCCTACCTCTCCCCCTGCCCTCCGGCTTCCCGCCGTCACACCCGGCTCCCGGAGCGGATCTTGGGTCTCGTCCCCGCCGTCACCCCCCGGAGCGGGTCCCGAGCCCCCGCCCCCCCATCACCCCCCTGCTCAGGGAGCGGTCACCTATGTCCCCCCACCCCATCACCCCCCCTGCTCCCGGAGCGGTCCCGTGTGTGTCCCCACCATCGCCGCCCCGCTCCTGGAGCGGATCCCGTGCCTACGTGCCCCACCCCCACCCCATCACCCCCCTGGTCCCTGAGCGGACCCCTGTATCCCGTCCACATCCGCCCCCCCTCCCCCCATCACCCGGAGCGGTCCCGTGTGTGTCCCCATCATCGCCCCCCTGCTCCTGGAGCGGATCCCGTGCCTCCGTGCCTCACCCCCGCCCCGTCACCCGGAGTGGTCCCATGTGCCCCCCGCCCCATCACCCGGAGGGGTCCCGTGTGCCCCCCGCCCCATCACCCCCCATCACCCCGAGCGGTCCCCTGTGCCCCCCTCCCCATCACCCGGAGCGGTCCCCTGTGCCCCCCTCCCCATCACCCGGAGCGGTCCCCTGTGCCCCCCTCCCCATCACCCCCCATCACTCGGAGCGGTCCCGCCCCCGCCGTCTCGCGGCGCACACCGCCGCCTCGCGGGCAGCCGCCGCTCCGCGCGCACCCAAACCGAGCTTGTTCCCCACCCCCCCCCCCCCGCCCAAACCCGCTGCCGTTCGACCTACCGAGTGGCTGGGGGTCGCGGCTGGCCGGGCCCCAGGGAGCCCATCCGTCCGTGCGCGGGTCCCGGTGCCGCGTTACCGGTTCCGGTCCGCGCTGAGGGGCACAACCCGCGATGCTGGGCACGGCCTCCGGAGAGCCCGACGTCGAGGTACGTCCCGGCTGCTGAGCATCTCCTGAAGCAGCTCCCGAGGCGGCTCGGGCTCCGGCTGGGGCAGGCGGGGGGGGGGCTCCGGCTGAGCACTGGGTGCTGCAGCTTCTCTGCGCCGAGGTGGCTCAGAAGAGGCAAAAATTGGGGCCTTTTTGAACATAGAATCATAGAATCCCAGCCTGGTCTGGGTTGGGAGGGACCCCAAGGGTCACAGAGCTCCAACCCCCTGCCACAGGCAGGGACACCAACCTCAGGCCTGGAGCTACACAAGGTTGCCCAGGGCCCCAGCCAACCTGGCCTTGAACACCCCCAGACACGGGGCACCCACCCCCTCTCTGGGCAGCCCCTTCCAGCCCCTCACCACTCTCTCTGCAAAGAACTTCCCCCCAATCTCTCCTCTCACCCTCCCCTCCTTTAGCTTTAATCCTTTCCCTCTTGTCTTGCTGTCAGCATCAGCATCCACAACAGCATCCTTCCCCGGGAACTTTCCCCCAATCTCTCCTCTCCCCCTTCCCTCCTCCAGCTTCACTCCATCCCCCTTGTCCTGCCATTGTCTCATCCCTCTCTAGAAACCACAGTGCCTGTAGAAGCCACGGCAGCACTTAGGAAGAGATCAGTGCCAAAGCAACAACAAACTGACCCCCCCGGTGCCTGCAAACCCCAGTCCCCCTGCGCCCCCAGCTCTGCTCTCCCCAGCCCATCCCAACAGCTCACCTGGGGCAGCCTTTGACTTGTGGTGCTCTCAGCCAGAGCCAGGGCCACAGGCACACACTACTCTGTCACTTCAAAGCAGAGGTTAATTCAGGATTCCCACCTGTTGCTGAAAGCAGGTCCAAAGTCAGATGGGGTTCCCCTGGGATGGGCCCTGAACAGCTCTGAGGATGGGCAGCCCCGACCTCTCCAGGCAGCCTGGTCCCCTCTGGCAATGCCCAGGGTCAGGGTGGGTTTTTCCCCTGTGCACTAGTATTAAAGTACAGGGGGAAAAAGGAATCCAGCCGAAATCTTGGGACAAGCAAGGAAAAGCAAACCAGAGAATGAGGAAAATACCCATGAGCAGGACATGCTGTTAACTGCCCCAACGCCCCGTGCCCAATACTCCCCCCTCAGCAGCAGCTGTGGAAGCTCAAGCCCTCCCTTCCCAGCTCTGACACTGGTGCCTCCTGTCCCTCCCTTGGGCGCCTCCCAGCACAGCCCCCCATGCCTGCCTGCATCCAGCCTCAGAGGCTGGGGGGCACAGGAGGTGCACTGCCCAAATCCTTCCCTTCCCCACACCGAGGAGCTGGGGCTGGACTTGCCTCTGAGCAGGAGAGAGGAGCGGCAGCAGCACGTTTGTAGCAGGCGGCATGTGGGGCAAAGCTGATGTAAGAACCAGCTCCTGTACCTGTACCCAGCGTGTAACCTCTGCCAGCGCCTCCCACCCCTCGGCAGCTCCATCCCCTGACGGATTTATCACCCCCCTCCCCGCGCTCGGAGCGCTGACCCCGCACAGCCCAACCCTTCCCGGGCACAGAGCCGCAGAGACATCCCTCATGCCTACCCGAGGGCGGGGGGCAGCCGGGGCAAGCCCCGCTCCTCACCCATCCCTCGGCCGAAATTCCCAGGCGTGTTTCGGGGAGCCGGCTTCCCCTGGAGCCAGGCAGGGACCGCAGAGCATTCGCTCTGCCGCCGCGGAGAGGCAGCCTCCACCCGCGCATCCTGCCCGGCTCCGCAGCCCTCTGCGAGCCCAGCCCAAGCAAAGGCACCGTGAAGCCCCTGCACGGGCTCAGGGCATTTTAAAACTGCAGGACCGGTGTGGAAACAGGAGTTTCAAGAAGCAGACACCCCGCTCCAGCTCAGCGGCTGGAGGCTGAAGGTCTGGGGGTCACACTAAGGAGCCCCCCAAAAGCCCTCCCAGCCCGGCCGCAGGCTGTGCTGGCAGAGGATGGACAAGCATCCTCAGACAGACTGCTTCCTAAGGGCCGGCTCCTGCCATCAGCTTTTGTCCCAGGAAACCCCACCCTGCCCCCACACAGCTCACAGTGTGCCAAATACAACCCCCAGTGCTAAACACACCCACCGTGCCCAGTGCCAAAGCCAGTGAGCCCAGCTAGGCTCCCCCAGGAGAAGAGTCACCAGGCACCACCAGACTCCCCAGGACTCCCAAGGAGGTTCCACACCTGCACAAGAAGTGTAAAACCAGCAGGCCTGGAGTAAAAACCCCACTGATTGTCAGAGGAACCAGCTACACACCCCTGGCCCCCTGCACCCCCAAAAACATATCAGCAGGACCCCACAAACCTCCAGCAGTTGAGCTCCACTGCAGTGAATGCTGAAGGAAAACTACTGCAGCAGAAGGAGCATTTTGTATTTAAACTCGTTTTAATTAAAGCTTCTAATTCCTAATTTGACCACAGGGGTGTTACTTTTGGGTAGAATGCACTACTTTTTTTTTTAAGTGAAGTAGGTTACAATTAATACTGGTAACTGCCTGGATGCATTTGCAATTCACTTTGAGATATTAATTAAGGCTTGTTTTCATGAGAAGGACAAGGTATCTTTTTTTACAGTGATTAAAATTAGGCTTAAAGTTATATCATGTACTATTTCATAGTAATTACAATTATTCCTAGAAAAGTAACACTTGGATTGCATTAAATATTGATTGCTAAGAACCCTGTAATGTGTCCAAGTACCTTCTCCTCTGCAGTGAACCTTTACCAGTTCAGGCCCAAGCCCAGCAACAGCCTTGCTTTGGGTTCCAGGGGATTCAGACTGTATTTTGAATGTAATGAGAGCCCCATTCATCCCCAAACCTCCCTTCTCACTGCTGCCCAATGCATCAGGCACCTCCTTCCTTCCAGGCATGCTTCAAGGTCGGTCCTGACCCCTCCTAACAGGGACACAGCTCCTCAGGAGAGTTTGTGGCTGTGAGTATTGAGCTGACACAGGTGTCCCTCTGCAAGCACAGACAACAAAAGCCTGTGAGGAGAAGGCTTGCAGTGATACCCCTCTGCTCCAGATGTTTACCTGTGGGGTTCAGGCACTTTTCAGCTCACCAGGGCTTCGTGCTGTAGGTGTCACAAGAGGGGCTTGCTCCTCCTCAGGTTACAGACCTCTCCATCAAGGGGTCTTCTGCTTCTTCACTGCACCCAGCCCAGGCTCTCCCAACAGCTGAAACCAGCATTGCACAGCTGGAAGGGAGCAGCAGCCAGGGCTGCCACCACACACAGCAGTCCAGGTGTAATCAACCTGAAATACTGTGGTATCTTGTTGACACAGAAACCACCTCCCAGAGCGAACACCTCACCAGTCTCAGTACAGATGCCCAGGACTCAAACAGACCTGAAAGCAATACATGTTTCTCTGGAAGAGAGACACCCTCCTGCTCATACCTGCCATCACAGCTGGGCTGTAGCTGGATTGCTGGTCAGCCTGTACAATTTCAGAGCATTACAGGTATCAAAAGGGGGATTAAACCCAAATTAAACCCCCTGAATACAGAGGTGAAGGAGTCATGTATTAACACAGTGACTTACACCGCGAAGTCACAGCCCAGAGAGCGAGCCTCTCCATCTAACCCAGGAGCACTGACAATACACCCAGACAGGCCTAATCACTCTGTCTGTTGGCTCATTGCCACTGTCACTTAAGTAAGACCAAAAAGCTGTGTTAGAATAGGCCCAACATCTGAAATTAACAATTACTGGACCTGCTTAGATAATGAAGATGCATAGTATCCAACTGAAAGTCACTAACAACAACTTCTTAATGGTGCACTGGATTGGGGTTTCAATAGCATTTTACTCACTCACTAGACAGGAAAACAACTATTAATGGGGACAGAAGATTATTCTGCTCCCTACCACACAGGTATGCCCATTAATATGCTGCTAATGAGAGCTGAGCCCCCACCCCTTCACCCCATGCAATGAACAGGGGTGTCATTACCCAGTTCTTAAAACACCCAGATGCAGTGAGTACACAGGGAGAGTGCAAGAACACAGACAAAGTTCCTTAGCAGGATGTTTTAATTGAGCCTGAAGATCTTGACATGGTATCTTCAGCAGAAACACGTTTCCATAGGTAGCATGGTCTGGTGAAATACACAGAGTACACGAGCTGTCTTTATTTACTCCTGACTGGTTCCACAGGGCTAAGTGGTCTATTGCTCCAGCATGATCTATAACCCAGCAACTGCTCCAAGTGTCTCGGATCCCACTGACGTCCTTCCCTGTTAATTCTCTCCTTTCAGAATAGGCAACAATTCACCACTTTCCTTTAGCTCCTGCAAAGACAGACACACAGCAATTATCCTCCATGCATGCTCTGTGATGACACTACCCGATTTCCATAGGGACAGTTTAGAGACAAGGATACAGAGTCGCTGGGAACACACGAGGTCACCTACTTCCTCTTCACCAAGACACTGAAGTTCATAATCTTGTATTTAAATTCTACTTTGTGTCTGCTTAGTAAGAGAGGAAGGTTATTCAGTGAAAAGATAAACCTGCAGAAGAGCTGGCTGGTATCGACTTGAGCAAGTAAACCCCTGGTCTCCCTCTCCCACAGATGTAATTCCAGACGCAAAACTTTACAGCCTCCAAAATGCCTCCCACAAAGTGAAAAGATGAAGAGCTGGCCACTCACTGATAGATTCTGTGACTACCACACAGTAAAACAAACAAGACAGTAACACATTTGTAAGACCTGTATTATCTTGGTGACTTGAATTCAAGTTACAAGGCCGTTCTCTCTCTCTTTAGTAAGTTTTAATCTGTTTTAAAATACTGTGTTGTGGAGTGTCTATTATTTTCCCACATTTCAAAAGAAAGAAATGCTTCAGTTTTATTCTGTCTTATGCTATATCAGGGAATGCATTTTAAAACACTAACAACATCCTTCTACCCATAGAAGTCAGTGTGAGCTGAACACAGTCCAATGACACAAACAAACTACATTTAAATACCAAGGAGAAGGATTTTGCAGCATCTCTGCAATGCCCAGGACTGTACTTACTGATCACCAAAATAACCCACACACTTGTTAAATAAAATCAAAGTAATCTATATAATTTAAGTAATACCAGTATTTTTAGAACTAAATGAGATTTATTGATTGTATCTTCCCAGGAGTTGCAGTGTCTGAGGAATTGGCTATAAAACATTCAGACAAAAATGGGCTCAAGAGTATTTGGGGTTTAGAAGAGTGTGTCTGCTCTGTTACAAAAATCAAAAACCACAGTAACAGATGCAGATCTATTTTTGTTGCTTCAGGGTCTGTTGAAACAACCACAATAAACCTCACTTTCTTCCAGCAAAGAGACTGTTTGCTAGGAAAAAATGTCTCACCCACCTTATTGGAGAAAAGCAATGTCAGAAGTAGAACTAAGAAGAGAAAACTGTAAAAATGCACCCGGGGGGTAAAAAGGGTCTTTACAGTAACAGTAACTGACTGCTGTCAGGAAAAGACAGTTCACTGCTAAATCTTGGTGTGTGAGAATGCTGGAGATTTAGAGTTCCTTTCAACTCTACACTGAGCTAAGACAATCACAGAATCAGAATCCCCAGGCTGGAAAAGCCCTTTAAGCTCATCCAGTCCAACCGTCCCTGTCCTGTGCTGACCCAGATCCCTGAGCACCTCATCTCCCCTCTGTTAAACACCCCCAGGGCTGGGGACTCAGCCCCCTCCCTGGGCAGCCTGTGCCACAGCCCCACAACTCTGCCAGGGAAGAACTTTGCCCTCCCAGCTGAGCTGACCCTGCCCTGGGGCAGCTTGAGCCCATTGCCCCTTGTCCCATCTCCTGTCCCCTGGCTGCAGAGACCATCCCCCACCTCTCTACACCCTCCTGGCAGGGCAGGGGAGGTGGATGGGGAGAAGGTCTCCCCTCAGCCTCCTCTTCTCCAGGCTCAACACCCCCAGCTCCCTCAGCTGCTCCTCAGAGGATTTGCCCTCCAGCCCCTTCCCCAGCCTGGTTGCCCTTCTCTGGACTCGCTCCAGGACCTCAGTGTCCTTCTGATGGTGAGGAGCCCAGAACTGGACACAGCTGCAGTGAAAGCAACCAGGTCTTTGGCTTACAAGGTCTAGAGCTGCTACATGTGAATCTCTGTAGGTTATGGGCAGAAAACACCACTATTGTTTTAAACACAGACCATCTACATGTGAAACAAGACTCTCCCATTCCTACCTTAATAATATCCAGCCCTCCAACAAGCTCTCCTTTCACATACAACTGGGGGTATGTTGGCCAGTTTGAGAAGGTTTTTAATCCTTGCCGCACCTAAGGACACAAGCTTAAATGTAAACTTCAGCTTAAGAGCAACAATGAAATCCTCAGTGATGGGAGAAAACCCTCCTTAATTACCTCTTCATCTTCCAGAATGTCAAACGTCTCGTAATCAACACTGGTAAAAAGAAAAAGAACACAGGATCATTTCCTGAAGACCCTTGAGTGGGTGTGTTTACCAGACAGCTTCCAAATTCACAGGGAACAGGAAGTGAAAAGTCAGCACTTTACACACCAGGAACTGCAATGTAGAAGAAACCAACACCCAAATTTCATAGGAATCTTCCTATAATGCACAGGTGACAGCATGAAGCAGTAGGAGTTAAGCCCTGTAGCTCAGGCTCTACTTGGCCAAAATGCATTTGGAGTAATTCCATTCACTAGTAGCTTAAAAAAAACCCCAACAACAACAAAAAGAAAAGAAAAACCCCCACACAACACAACAAGGCCCCTCACAGACATTCTCCTGAGGTCTTTCTTAAGGACTTGCCCAGCTGCAGCTGTTTCACTGTCTTCAGGTACCACTTGTGTAAAGCCACAACAATGAAATGCCTTTGTACATCTGACCTCTGTCTGGTTCAGGCACAAGTTTAGGTATGCAATGCCTAATATTCTAAAGGCTGGCACTCTTGGGTGACCAGCAGGCATGGAGATTCCTGCAAGTGGACCAGGGACACTTGGCAATGTGACAAGGAACAAGGACTTGAGTGACTGCTACATACTTCCAAGCTGTATACTGATATACAGTTACCCATCATCTCCAAAATCCAACCTAACATCTAGCAATTAAAAATCTGCTTAACCTCTAACTAGCAGTACAAATGAAACAGGAGTTCCTTTAATGGAAGATGATACCAGTATCTCTCTCACTGCAGAAAGATCTGCTTTGAAGAGCGAAAACTGAGGCCAGATAACATGAGAGGCTCCAAGATTAAGGAAGCAGATCAAGAGACACCTCTCTAAGAAGAGCTGCTTATCAGAGTGGAAGGATTTCTTTCATGTCACCAATCACAGAAGAAAAAGGAAAAAAACTCTCCTTAATCCAAGCAAGGCAATCAGTATTTGGCAGTGCTAAAGCAGTGTAATACCCAACACACCACATCTGACATGGTATCAAACAAGTGTAGTGCTGATTTACAGTATGGGCTTTTCAGTAAAGATCCTTTAAAATACTCTGAAACAGAGGAAGTTACCTTTTGGGAGGTTTTCCACTATTATTTCCCAAACTTTTCATAAATAAAATGTAGTTTTTAAAGCAGAACTGGCTTCCCAAATGAAATACAACCCCCATGCTTACGTACCCAGTACTGTTTATGATTTCTAGAATTTGCTTGCTGAATCCACACTTTGCCATCTAGAAAGCAGAACACACAGATGTTAAAACATGCACCTGCTGTGTTTAATCCACAGAATTCCAGCTCCTCAAGCCACACTAGAGCTATTACCAATGTACTGCTAGTGATGACCTTACTGGATGAGCAATAAACCCTTTTTCATCCTTCTTTCTGTTGAGCTTTATACAGTGCTGAATGTCTCTCTCTTTATATACCCATCTGAAATAAATGAAAACATTGAGACTGTGAAACACTCTCCTCAGTTGTGGTGTGATAGAAGGCAAATCTGTTTTCCAGGCTTGGTGATAGTATCTTGAGAACCAGTTAGGCTTAATTATTTCATGAATGTTCAGAAAGCCAAAGCTACAGACAGGATGGGTATAAACACCCTCTATGTGTTTGGAGACATACACTACCTCTTCCTGCCTGTTCTGGGGAGAGCAGCAACCTATGGCCAACTGATACACAGGCTGCACAGCAGCTCCCCTGGGAAATTAATAGTTAAAAGAGTCTCTTGCAAACTCTTCAGACTGACAGCGCAAGGACACCGAACACCCATTGGTTTTTAGACACTGAATTTTTGTCCCAGGCTCTCCCTATCCCTTCTTACTGGACATTTCACTCCACCAGCAGTAGCTCAAGCTAAATGACAGGCTCACAGGGGTTGGAAGGGCCCCCCAGAGTCCATGGGGTGCCACCCCCTGCCAAAGCAGGGTCCCTAGGACACGGCACACAGGTCGGTGTCCAGATGGGGCTGGAATCTCTCCAGAGAAGGAGACTCCACACCCCCTGGGCAGCCTGTCCCAGGGCTCCCTCACCCTCACTGGCAAGAAGTTCTTCCCCACACTGGGGGGGAACTCCCTGTGCTCCAACTTGAGCCCATGGCCCCTTGTCCTGTCCCCACAGACACTGAGAAGAGGCTGCCCATGTCCCCCTGTGTCCCACCCTTCAGCTATTGATCCCCATTGATCAGATCCCCTCTCAGGCTTCTCTTCTCAAGGCTGAACAACTCCAGCTCAGCAGGTGTTAAGCAACTTGCCCAAACTCTTGCTTTCTAAGGCAAGACACAGCTTTAAAGGAGACAGAAGTGCAGCTGTTCAGAAGCCCCACTAGCTGATGCCTGTTTCAGTGAGTCAGCACAGCCTCCATGGTCCCAGGGGCTATGAAATGACTTCACAAAACTCACCCCCTTAAGGGTATCTGCTGTTAACACCCCCAGGAGGCTCAGGGAACAAGTGAGAAAATGAAATGGAAGAGCAAGCCCCCTGTACCCCTTAAAACCATCATATAGATAAATCTCCTATAGCATGCAATCACTAACTGCAGTCACTGCCCCTGTGCACCACTCCCCTGGACAGTCTGGGTGCTGTGAGGAATCTCACAGAGGAGCAGTACTGCCTTGCTGGGCTCAAGAGCATGATTTATCCCCTGGCTGCTTTGCTTGAGCACACAACACAAAGGGACAGACTGACCCTGTGGCTTGCAGTCAGTCACTATTATTTTAATCCTAACTGTTGTCTGTCTTCCATCACTATCTTCATTTCAGTGAGCAAGATAATTAAGTGGAGCTTAAAGACACCAGGCACAGACCACTGCATGCACATGAGAGTGTGGATCATTTATGGCATGTGGTATTACACTTCAGCCTTAAAAAACATCTCACAGCTTTGACTAAATGCAATTGTGAAGGCATAATCAAGCCAGAGGAATCATGAAAAGATAGAGGACACCTCATCCAATTAGGTCAGAGGGAAATTTCAAGAAACACACAACCAGGGAGAGAGTTTTGGGCAATAGTCAAAGGAGGATAAACATTGGGGGCAAGCACTCAGAACATCAGGAGAAAATCCATTATCTGCAAAGATGATCAATAACTGAGACCAAAAGGACCTGCAGCTCAACTGACACACCCCACTGCAGGGCACCAAATGCCCCAATTTTACAGTAAGACACCTATCAGCATTTTAGCCAAAGGTTTCCATCAAATAGAGACTACCTGGCTTACAGAAGCACCAAATAAAGACACATAACTGACTTCCCAGCATCATTAATGTTCATTAATGCAAAGAAGGTAATTGTCACCATTTAAAAACCTGTTTTCAATGCTACATAATAGAACTTAAATACAACAACCTTACCTGCTTGCTTCCTTTCATGAAAAGCATCACAGGAGCTTTGTTTATCAAGAGTTTAAGCCTACAGAAGGGGAAAAAACAACAACAAGAAGACAGAAACCAGCTCAGTTATTACCTTAAGCTTGTTTTCAACAGGAAAACAAAGTGGAAAGCAGCAACTCACAGCTTTAACAAGTGTCCATAGAGCATTGTTATAGGCAACTCTACTCATCAGGATGGCTGACAGTAACTCTAGTGAATTAATCTGAAGATTCCTGCTAGTTTTAGAGCAAGAGTTTACTTTTCTAGCCTGGCCTCTAAGTATCAAGCAGCAGCACGTTTAAGGGGAAACATCATTTTAGGATATTCTAAATACAGGGTCTGTGCTTTGGGACACACTGCTTTTTCACATACTGAATATAACACTACTCAGCATTTCTCATTCTCCACAGGAGAAGGGCTTTTGTAGAATTAAGAGACATACCTGTTGTCTACCAGTCCTAAGATCAACAGGTAACCATGACCAAAACCAAGGGTAGGCCTGGTTTGCCCTGCTGACCCCTCTCTCCATGCTGTTCTACCCACAGACACTCCCATTCTCACCTTCTTTCAAGAAAGGCTTTCTCTGACAGCTGATGGACAGAGTTAGCAGAGTCTACCCCAGCAAGGGTGAGCTACAGGAACCTGAGCTGGTTTCCCAGCTGCCAGACCCATTTCATGAAACCAAACTGATCCCCTCAGTCCCTTTTTCAAGTGAAGGAAACAGTCAACTGATGGGAAGAGATCAAACACCAAGCAAAGGGACAGTTTGGCAATAAACAGATTGTACTACTCCTATCCTTCACTTTATTAAGGCTTAACATGTATGAATAACTACCTCACAGGGCTTTTCTTGTAGGAGCAACAACTGGTAAATACAGTCTGAAAGAGACATCTGTGGCTCAGAAGTTGGGTATGAGGTTAGCTAAGAGAAAAACTCATCTGTGGCATGGGAAAAGCTCTCCCCAGATGTTACCAGAAAGCAGAATGTCACATGCTAACCCAAGGAACCAACACCCACTAAAAGAAGAGGAACAAATTAGGCAGCAAGCAGCTACGTGTGACTTGTTCAGTGGATTTTTAGCCAGTTTTCCTTCAGGCCACTTCTACACCAAAACTGGATACAAGCAATAAAAGCTTCACACACCTGCCCAGGAACTGGAGCTGCTCCTTCAGGGAGGCACTCAGCTACAGCAGCCATTCCCAGCTACTAAAGCATGTCAGGTAAACAGAGAACATCTCTCTTCACCTCCTTTCCCCAAAATGATTGCTCAAAAGAGCTACACAGAAATTCAATAAAGCTTCAGCTTATGAGTTTGCAAAAGGGGAGGAGAGGGCTGAAGAAGGCTTTCCAAAGGTTTTACTGACACAACCTCATCTCCTCCTACAATTTAGCCTCAAAATGCAAGACACAGGGGTTGCTTTTTGTGCCCTTGGTGAAATGATTTACTATAAGTTACTAGAGGAACAAAGGTAAGCTGCTGCCAAGGAACACATTCAAAAGGAGTTATTAATTACACAACTGTGAAAGTAAGTATATCACAACAACCTAGATGAAATTATTTCTTCCCCATGCTGTGAAAGCCAACTGGTCACATCTAGAGCACTGTAAAACTTGTTCTTGCCATCCTCAGGCAGCAAGAGGGGATCTACCATAACATATCTGCCTTCAAGGTACAGGCCACCTTCTCAGCAAACCAGCCCTCCTCTGCATATCTTAGTGGCACTGATCACACAGGAACCAGGGAAAAGCAGCCACACCTACTAGCAACTTCTCCAACAGAAGGACTTGCCAGCTATCTGGAGCTTGGCTGCCTGGGGCACATCAGAACTTCAAACACCTTCAAATGGGAAGGTTAAAGGAGGATAAATTGGTTGCCAGATATTACATCTGAGTCAGGAAGCAACAGCTTCCTACTGATGCAGCACATATTCACGTTGCCAAGGTGAAAGCAGGAACTGAAGGACACAAGTCTCCAGTGACATCATCATTACAAAGTCTACACCAAATAAAGCTAAAAAAAGCTCCTAATGTTTAAAAGATTACCTTCTCAGTCATCCTTAAAGCAGAAATTCTTGAAAGACAGGCAAGAAGGAATCTACACAGTCCTGCTGTAATTAAAAGTTAACAAGCTACAGCTAAAGTAAGCTAAGTCAGTTGGAATAGTATAGCTTCATATATGTGATGCCTACTGTGTATAGAAAGTGGAGCATATTAAACAATTGCAGGAGTTCTGCAATTAAATAAATTCTTGATACCCTTCCAGTAATGTGAAAGAACAGGGATCTATACAAGGAGTTTCCCCTGTATAAATGAACATACTTCAAAAACCAGACCCCCTTACAACAATGACACAACACACCATACCTGTCCTCCAGTTTCTGTGCCTTGGGACAGACCGTGTCCAGTTCTCCAGATGCCTCAAGTTCCTGGTGAGATGGAGAAGAAAAATCAGATGTAAAACCCAAGAAAATCACATTTCTGACAACCAAGAAGATCAGGAGTTTCCCTGTTCCTAACCTTGACAATATCAAGTCCACCTATAAGCTCTCCAGCTACATACAGCTGTGGGTAAGTTGGCCAGTTGGAGTAGGTCTTCAGTCCCTGACGAACTTCTTCATCAGAAAAAATATCAAAGCTGCTAAATGAGATGCTGTGTTTGTTGAGGATCTCCACCATCTGTTTGCTGAAACCTGCAAACACAAAAAGGGGAGTCACATTTACTTCTAAGCAGAGCATTCTTGTGCCCATACTGAACCTTATTCATTTTTAAAATGCAGTTCTCCTAGTCAAAGTCCAACACCACTCTAGTGTGCTATTCTTTGCTCTATCCATACCCTCAAATATTACCAAAACCCCCTGCGGTGTCACCAGCTCTAACTTTACATTTGGCTTTTTTAACATTTTCTCCTACTTTTGCTTTAAAAGCATGTCCTTTCCTACTTCAGGGGAAAGGCAACCCCCCTTTTTTAACTTTTTACGTTCACATGAGTACTTCAGGTGATTTTACTGCCCTTGTGACACTTTCACACCATGCTTTACCTTCCCTTATGACAGGTTTTCATTATGCCCTACTCTGCCAACACTATCTTGGCAGGATGTGAAGCCCAGAATATACCATGAGGTAAACATCCAGCTTTTAGAAGTTTATTATGTGGCTGACCTTGGGGAAAATGTTTCCTCTTTCTGCAGCTCAGCAACTTTCTCCTAAGAAAGTCATCATATTATGTGTAAAATGTTATATGAGTAAAAATTTAAGTATTATAGAACTCACAGTCTATAACCACCTAAATCTTCTTAGACCAGAGGGAAAGCCACACAAAGCTTCACTGCCAAACAGTTCCCCTTCTCCTCTATCAGAAATTCACCATTCTCATTATAGTGCTTTATTTCTTTTTAAAGACAACAAACTGCTCTTCAAAATCTTAAGTCTCTATAGAAACTCTTCTAAATCAATTTAAGATGCCTAAGACACACACACACTGCTCATACATAGGCATGGGTCACCCTTGACATCAACAAGTTCATTTTCTGTGTGGTAACCTGAAAGGAAACCTCATGCTCGTGTTCAAAGCCAACTCTTTGCTCTGCCATGAAAATCATGCTAATCAGGGAAAAAAACCCACTAAGTACACTGCAATGCATTGAAAGTTTTTGAGTTTTGCTTCATTTCTAACATGTGGTCTTTATCCTGAAGTATTTCAGGACCTGTCACTGATGTGCTCATGCTCATCCCTCCCCTAAGGAAGCAGAAGCCCCCAGAGACAACACTATCATAGAGTTTGCAAACAGGATCCATGAGAATCTCTCCAGAAATCTATGATAACAGCATCTGCTTTGTATTTTTGCCAATTCATTCTAGTTTGGATTCAAATGCCCTTGCAATCCTACCCACTCCCTCAAAAGAATTCCAACAAATGCTGTGAAGACAAATGGAAATCTATAGACAGCTATTAGAAGAGAGACAATGCTTCAAGGCTTTCAAACAGGAATACAAAAATAAGGCAGCTTTAAATGGGAAAAAGAATCAAAGTGCCATAGAAGAACAGCCTTTGATTTCAGCTTGCAAGATCACCTATTAGATTTTGAAATATGGGTTTTTCACTGCAGCTTTCTGCAGTTTTCATGATCTGCCATTTATTGAGATGTGAAGTAGCAGCATTTATATGTACAGCATCTAAGTTGCTTTTCTTTCTACGGCTGAAGTGTTAAGTTCATGTACAGCCTGAAGTGAAACACAGATTCTGAGATTTCTCATCCATCTGGGAGTTCATTAGTAAACAGCTAAAGGCTGATGGCTGATGGTTATTCCATCGCCGACACATTAACTCATTTCTCTGGTAAGGAACTGGGGGGGGGGGGAAGCTTTATTTTAGCTGTAGGCAATTACATGCAAACAAGAAAGATTGATTGGCTGTGTTTCATTGTGAAGGGTTAGGGTAGCAAGCCTGGAAGTGTTATGCTGTGGGATGAAGTGCCAGCACAGCTTCCCTTTCCTCACACGAGATGCAGGTTGAATTTCTGAAGAAATTCCATACATGCATTACAGGGAGTAATTAAACCACTAACAAAGTGTTGTAAGCAGTTATCCAAATGACTACTAGTGTCACACCTAGATTCTACTCCAATAAAAGCACACTAAATGAATGGTGGTATTAATGAAGCAAATAAACAACCACCAGCACAATCCAAAATGAATCTGCTGGAACAATATACAGTGACCACGTATGGCTGCCAGCAAACACACAGCCAAGGGGACAGACCTCACCTCACACTGTGCTTAGCTGGCTTTTCCCAAAAAGAAATTACCAACTACAAGAACATCCCAAAATACACAGCTGGGCAGGGTTCCCTCTGCTTGCCAAGGGCTATAAAGGCTCAAGTGCCAGTCTATGATTTGCATCAAAATAGATAGGATTCAAAACTGCCTTCACCTCTGAAGAGGCACAGCTCCTTTTATTGGATTCTATTTTTAGTGCTCCTGCTACAGCAGGTCTGCACCATCTTTGACAAAATGTTAAATTACCTTCACCTTGAAGATGACTTTGGCTATTCTTGGAAGTTCAGCAGACCCAGCTCACACTCACCTCTCCCAACTCCTGCCAGGAACTAGCACAGCAGCCTCACTCAGGCAAGGTATTTACCTGCAAAATTAGGAGCTGCAAACTCACTTGTTTTAATACTTCCAATTTTAATACAGGTGTCTATTTAGGTAAGTACCTCCTGTGCACGTTTCATGGAGCCCCAGGGACCAAATGTAGGAACTGAAAGCTTGAAGAAGGCTCCACTTTTTCATATTAAGACATGGAAATGGATTTGTGTTACACTCAAGTCATTTTCCATATTGAGTTTATGAAGTGCCTAGCTTTTTTTAAACCTTGATGCCTCAAGGTCTTCTTTATGGGTTTTATGTGGTGGGGTTTTTTTAAATAGCCTCAGAATTCTCTCCCATCAAAGTCTCAAACACATGAAAAACAGTCAAGGGTCTTTTGCTCTGCATAACTTTAAATGCTCTCCAATTCACAGCTCTTGACAGCCAGGCTCTCCCTCTCCTGCCTGATGCCACCAGAAGCTTTGGGCTGACAGTGTGTAACTGGAGCCCAGCACCTTCCCCACTGCCACATGGTGCTCAGCTCCCTCCTTTGCCAAGTGCTGGTCCTGACCCAAAGCCACCTGAAGTTAATGTAAAGGCTTAGGTACTTTACAGACCCAACCCTAAGCTTCAATAACTACAGCTTTATGGAATGACAGAAATAGCCCTCCCAAACCCAAAAGCTTTCACAGACACAGGCAGAGGACATTGGAGGAGTCACACATCACCAGCCTGCACCATTCTCACCTCACCAAACCACCACGTTCTCTATGGCCATCCATCCCTCCCCCTTCCAACAGGACACAGTGATACTGCTTCTTGGATCCTTCCAGATAAAGACAAACAGACAGAACATGTAAAATCAATTTCTTCTAAGTCCTTTTACACTATTTAATCCATTTCCCTTGGCACAAATCACTCAGTTTCTTTTGGAAGCTTGACAGACACTCCAACAGAAGGCACAAGCAGCAGCTACATAGGAATGTCCATGCTTGAAGAATACATAGAACTTCCACAGCTGGACCACCAGCAGCATGTGTGCCCCACAAGGGTACCTGGCAGTCATGTGAACACAGCACCAGTACCTCACCGCACCCAAAGCAAGCACTCATGGACCTCAGAGCAGGCATGAGCAGCATGCTGGGCCCTTACCAAAAGGAAGAGCAGCCCATGAGTTCTCATGCCCCTCCTCAAAGGGGATTTAAAGATGTTTAGTTCATGTGCATCTCTGCCACAGCACAGAAACATCAGGAGCCTGTGCATGCTGCTGTCAGCCATGCACAGAGGGACAAAGCAAGTGTTTTATTTGGTTTTGGAGACAAGTAACTGAGGTTCTGCCTGACAATTTAACATTTCAGGCAGTTTTCACCTCTCTATTGTAGCTCCAGGCCTGAGGTTGGTGTCCCTGCCTGTGGCAGGGGGTTGGAGCTCTATGATCCTTGGGGTCCCTTCCAATCCAGACCAGACTGTGATTGGTTCTGTAAATAAATGCTGCTGTCCTTTCTCCAAGAGCTGGGCTGTAAGGAGCTACCTGCTGCTAATTCTTCCCTTACTCTGCAGTTAAGGTTGATAATTCCTTCCTCTCCTCAGCCCAGCAATGTCACTGATATGATTTGCCCCAGAGGATGCATGTTGGCCTAGCAAAGGGATCCATTCAATCTTGGTCACATCAGCCCCAGTTATGGTAGAGAAAAACTGTGCAAGGTGCAACATTTGATCTGAGAGCAATTTTGGGGAGAGAAAGAAGCTAAAAGATGAGAATGGATATTTTTTATTTCCACATTGCCTTTTCCTCCCCTCAGTTTCAGAATGCTGTAACTATCTTACTGCCAGCATCCCCAGAATAAGCCATTTTCAGTCTTCCCATTCCAAGTGACCTTCTGGAGATGAGGAATGGTTGTTTTTCCACACTGCTTTTTGCTCCTTGTATTTTTCAAGAAGAAATACAGGTAATAAGCATGTATGGAAAAAACAGCAGCTCAGTGCTCACTTCTGGAAGGCATCAGTAAGAAAAAACTGGTGGGTTAGAAGCAGATCAACAACCAAAGATAAACTTCAACAAAGGCAGGCCAGAATTACACCCAAAGGAGACAACCTGGAAAGTGTTGTGTTGTTAACTGCCAAAGCAATACCCCCAGAGCTACAACACCAGAACAAGAGGAAGCCAGAACCAGACCAGAGCTGCCAGGAGTGCTGTTTGGTCAAGCCATCTCCATCCTACAACACCAGTACTCTTCTGTTTGCCTCCTGCAGCTCACCAGAGCTACACCAACAGTTCTGCAATCCAGCTTCTTGAGACTGTGTGTCTAGGACAGCAGCTTCATGGTACTTAAGTGTTGACTTTTAACATCTGTTCATGTGCTTTCCCTACAGATCAACACTTCATGGGCACCAGGAACCAAGCACTCTTAACAGTGAGCAGGGGCTAAGAGAACTAGGTTAAAGAAAAGACATTTCCCCTGTAGCAGCAACACATGCTACCAGTCCTGCAGTTCTATCAGCCAGGATAATTTTATTGTCTTCTTCCAAAAGGCCACAGAAATCCCAGACATTGGGCAATTCCTGTTAGTCCTTGAGCCAAATTGCTCTCTTCAGACTCTTACCTTTCCAACACATATAACTAGACACACAAGATGTGCCACGAGTAAACACTGAGCCACCTGGGGGGAAGGTGTCCAGGCACAAGGACAGCACTGCACATCACATGCTGCTTAGAATCACAGAATTGTAGGGGTTGGCAGGGCCCCCCAGAGCCCATGGGGTCCCACCCCCTGCCAAAGCAGGGTCCCTAGGACAGGGCACACAGGTCGGTGTCCAGACGGGGCTGGAATCTCTCCAGAGAAGGAGACTCCACACCCCTGGGCAGCCTGTCCCAGGGCTCCCTCACCCTCACTGGGGAAAAGTTCTTCCCCACGTTGGCGCAGAACTCCCTGTGTCCCAATTTGCAGCCATTGCCCCTTGTCCTATCCCCACAGACCACTGAAAAGGGGCTGGCTGATTCCCCCTGCATCCCCTGCTTCAGATAATTATAGACATTAATTAGGTCCCCCCTTAGTCTTCTCTTCTCAAGGCTGAAGAGTCCCAACTTACTCAGCCTGTCCTCATAGGGGAGATGCTCCAGGCCCCTAATCATCTTTGTAGCCCTTCTCTGGACTCTCTCCAGGAGATCCCTGTCCTTTTTAAACCAAGGAGCCTAGAACTGGACACAACACTCCAGGTGAGGCCTGACCAGGGCCCACCTTTGAGATGCCATTTCCAAAATTCAACAGCGATTCTCTAGCTGCACAGAAGCAACATGGAAACACTTACATTACATTGCAACCTAGAAATGTTAATGACTCTCCTGCAGAACTGAAGAAGTCTGACAACTAGCCCAACGGAGGGGCTGTCACACTGACCCACAGCAGGCCCTTACCACAGCGAGGTTCTTTGGGAGAGCCTTTCATGAACAGCATGCAGGGGGCAGCGTTGATGAGCTTCTTCAAACGCACACTGAGATCTTCCTTTGCACTGTGGTTGGAGCCAGCAGGGACAGAGCTACCAGAGGCATGGCGCTGCACTTTCTTGGTCAGCTCTGGGGCATGGGCACCATCTAATCTGTCGACTTTCTGAGAATTCTGCAGAAGCCAGAACACAGAGTTAAAGGAGCACGTTCAGAGTTTGTACTGCAATAAAGCAGCACACTAAAACCCACCATATAAAGATAGATTTTCAGATGCAGGGTGGATTAGTGTATTGATCTGAGCCAGACTTTAGGTCCAAGACTCATGCCATTGCGTTGGCTGGCTGCTCTCAAGGCTAGAGAATTTGTTCTTAGAGGAATTTACTAAGGAAAACATCATGAATTTTATTCTCACAGGCAAATGGGACCTAGAGAGACTTGTCATTTCTACCAGAAGATGATTTACTTGGGTTTCTGCCATGTTGCAGAACCAGAGCTATATAAGGAAACATTACTGAGGAGTTTCTGACCCAGTACAAGGTAGAACTGAAGTAAGAGCTATGTAAGCAGCCCAAAGCAATGAAGGAAGCTCTGAAATATTACACATAAAACATAAGAACCATTTCTATCTACTTTTCTTGGTTGCACTGGATGGACAGACTTAAGTCAGATATATTAAGTGCTTCTTCACTGTGTTCTTAACATTCCACCCTTCTGGGAGTAGCATTAAGTATACATATTAAGGACCCAGATGGAATCCATCTTCTCTTAAATCCTGTTTCTCTTACCTTAAAGAATAAGAACGTTGGGACAGAACTAATTCCATACTTTTCAGATACTTCAGGCACAGCTTCAGCTTCCAGCTAAAACAAAACAAAAAGATTATGAGAATAATCTCCTTTAAAGTTTGACTACGGGTGTCAATCCTGTCTAGAATGTTCTTCTAGGCATTTTATACATTTAAAAAGGATTTGATGCAGAAGTTTGTGACACATTTGCATCTAAATGAGACTCACTGGGTTGGCATGTCACCCACTGAGCCTACACAGTGTCAAAACAGGTTCAGAGGTTTTTATTTTGTTGCACATTTCAAAAGATGCCTGGAGGCTACGAATAAAATTTTTGGTGCACTAGTGACCTAGTAAATTTTCAATCATATGCAGCTACCACTATATTGAAATCCATAAATCATTGACCCCAGTTATGTCATGATTACAGTGCTTATTTTCTGCCCACAGCAATTCTTGCTGTTTGCTCTATTGACTAATTTCAAGGGGCAGTACATCACGACTGACATTTGCAGCCTTCTGCAAATTATGAAGGAAAAAGTAGTGTTTCTTCAATAAGCTATTGATGTCTAATAAATTTTATTTTTAGCTCCTGAGAGGCTCAGCAGCAAGCCTGTCAACATCACTGGTTCTAATTTTCCTTGGTGTTCAAGTGCATACCTGGTCATTACATAATGTAAGAATTTCCCAAGGAAATGGATCTTCAAATTAAACCCAGTTTTGTGGTTTTCTGTGCACAGGCTAAAAGCTGACCCAAGCCACAGAAGATGCAGCACAGGGTGCATGAAGACACTGCCTCCAACAACCACAGTTCATGGTTGAAAAAGCTGTAACAGATCTAAATGTTTCAGCCAACTGTGATCCAGTGTACACGAGAGAACACCTTCCAAATTCTTCCACCATCAGTGAATGAACAAGCAACAAGAGTGCTACTCAACACCTTGCTCCTGCCTGCCCTGCCCAGCCTCAGCTCTGTAGAAAATACTGTGATCCTTCTCACTATTAATTGAAATGCAGCAAAGCTCTGAGTATTTGGCCTCCTCAGCATCAGAAGGACACTGAGGTCCTGGAGCGAGTCCAGAGAAGGGCAACCAGGCTGGGGAAGGGGCTGGAGGGCAAATCCTCTGAGGAGCAGCTGAGGGAGCTGGGGGTGTTCAGCCTGGAGAAGAGGAGGCTGAGGGGAGACCTTCTCCCCATCCACCTCCCCTGCCCTGCCAGGAGGGTGCAGAGAGGTGGGGGATGGTCTCTGCAGCCAGGGGACAGGAGATGGGACAAGGGGCAATGGGCTCAAGCTGTGCCAGGGCAGGGGCAGCTCAGCTGGGAGGGCAAAGTTCTTCCCTGGCAGAGTTGTGGGGCTGTGGCACAGGCTGCCCAGGGAGGGGGCTGAGTCCCCAGCCCTGGGGGTGTTTAACAGAGGGGAGATGAGGTGCTCAGGGATCTGGGTCAGCACAGGATGGGGATGGTTGGACTGGATGAGCTCAAAGGGCTTTTACAGCCTGGTGATGCTGTGATATTTTCCTACTAGAGCATGATTGATTCCAGTTAATGAGCTCACTACCCCAGCAGCATAAGGCAGAACTGAGTGAAGCCCAAGCTTCACCTCCATTTCTGTAAATCAAGGCTCAAACAGGACCAAATGAGAAACTACAGCCCCAAACTGAAAGCTGTAAACAGATTCCAATTATCTATTCTCTTTCAAGGGGCTAACGATCCAGTGACTTCCACCTATAACATTAATTTTCTGTTCCAATGAAAGTGCCTGCTTACTGGGATACTTGTGTTCCACTCTGGTGAGGCTCACACACACAGAGCAGCTTTCAGTGCCTATTGCAGTAACTTGCTCTTACTAGTACAGCTTCCCAGAGCACTGTTCCTAACTGTTCTGGATGTAGCTTAGAGATGTGCCTGTCTTGGTCAGTCATCTGTAACAGTCTGACAAGTTAACAGGCTCTTGTCAATTAAAAGGCAGGTTGACTATTCTGGAATACAGACCAAAACCCCACAAAGAACTTATAAAATCAAATACATTCCTTGTGACAAGTCAGGTGGTGTCCCCATTCATCCTCCCCCCACCAAAATAGTATCAAGAAAAGTCACCCAAGTCTCCCAGTAGCTCATTATCTCAAAGCAAGGATGCCAGTAGCACTGGGGGGAAGAGGGAAGGGAGGAGGAGGTGCCCTTATCTTAGTTTTGCCTTACTTGCATCACTTCAGGACCTTGTTATTAAAAAATAAATCACAATTGGATAATAAGGGTTATACATAAATAATAAATTAATATTAATAAAGAGGAAAGTGAGAGTTTTCAAACTTTCCTGGGCCTCCCTGCATTTTCAAAGTGTTTGGTATTAGTCTTTGGAAGCTCTAAGTAATAAAACACTACCATTAAAATAGTTCCATCCTTCTGTTTCACACAGCAATGCCAACTGAGAGAGGAATCATTAAAAACCCCACAAAACCTAAAGGCCATAAGAAATCAAATTGAAACATTCACCCACAGCTGGCTGCTCCATTACTCCCTGCCCTCATAATCACTGAAGTGCCTTGTTAACAAGACAAAGTTGGTTTAAAACCAAGAGCACGTTGATGAAGCACATTCCTTTTTCCCTCCACACTGGTTCTCCTACCAGGATGTGCAGATGATCTCACAAAAATACATCTCACAAGCATCTCACTTGTGTTTACACCACACAGAGATATACCACTGTCATCTTGGTGTGACAGTGTTGCACAGACTTAAATTCACCTTCCTTTAAACTTTGTGAAGATTCCTGTCCAGCTTTAGTACCAGACAGAAAAGGATCTAGTCAGCCAGCTAACAACATCACAGGGACAAATGAAGTCTCCAGAACACTTGAGAAGGGCAGCACTGCCAAATTAATCTCAAATCAGGGGTTAGAAGTGCTTTAAAAATACAGCTCTCTCTAGAACTGAAGGACTGAGACATTGCAAGCATGAGGAATTTCAAACCCTCTGTTAGGTAACTAGTGAAACACACACCTTTGTGTCTCAACAGCTGGTTTTTCTTTCTTTAAAGAAGGCAATAAACTGGATGTGTTATTTAAGCTTGCAATATTAAGTCTGGAAGAGTGAGTCTACAACTTTCATCACACCCATTTTTGAGGCATCTCTTGCATTCAACTCACATCCTTAGACATGAAGCCCCAAAGGACCTTCACAAACCACTTCACTCACACTCTGCAATAATGGTTCTCTGATTGAAACAAGCTCAGCTGCCTGACTTACCTTCACAAACACAACCTGGGTGTGTTCCTTTGCTAGTGCTGCCATAACCTCGTTCATCTGAGCACACTGAGGAGCCCATGGTGCCCAGAAGTGGACAACTACCAGGGACCTGGTAAAAAAAATAAAATTAAAAAATCACCAACAGCATTTGTTTTTATAAAAAGAACCATGCAATATAAAAATTTAATATGCCATGTAAAAAAACCTCCCCACAAATCAAAAACCCCCAGTGTCTACCTGAGCTAAGGTTTTACTCTGAAACATTTTTGGTAGTAGGTGATATCCTCTTTTTTCCTTTCATCATGCCATCAGAGTGTGTTTCTCCTTCAAAAGCTGATTAAAACAGGCAGTTTACAGACTAGTAAAAACTGGAACTCCACAAAAAGGCAGTTCTATTTCCCCACCAGTGCCAGCCTTACAAATTTAGAGCTGAGCTCAGGAACAGTTGAAGGCATCTGCTCCAGTGCTGGCCAGATTCTTCCAGCACTCTCATACACAAGTCACTGCCAGTAACGACCCCGAAGGCAAACCACCTCTCTTGAATTGAGAGACTCTCCCATGGAACACTCCTCCCAGCAGATTTCACTCCTCAGGATGGACACCAGCATTTAAACCCCAGGAAAGGCTCTCTGCAGCGAGTTACTCTGCTTTATAAATGACATTTCAGGTGGACTTCAGAGAAAGCCATGTCCGTATCTCACTGCTCAGAGTAAAACCTTGGCTGCAGAACCGCTTCAGCACATAAACTTCCATCACTGCACTCTGTGCAGAGCTAGAGGGGAGAGGAAGAGGAGGCAGGTGACAGCTGGGGCAGGAGCTTTACCTGCCTGCACAGACACAGGCCTTCCAAACACTTCTGCAGCTGTCAGCTCTTACAGACACCTTCTAACTACAACCTCTGAGCCAAGAGAGGCAGCACTCAGATGTGCCATCTCCACATCACAGCCACATCTTCCTCAAAATAATGAGGTGAAAATAATTAGGTAGGTTGGGGGCTGGGACAGTGTCATTTATATGGATGAGAATACCCAGTCACAACAGGCAGAAGAATTTTAAATTAAAAGAAAAAAGCAGCAGCAGGTTGGCATTTCAGATGACAGACCAAGCTCTGATGCAGAGAAAAAAAGCTTTGGCTTTCATTTGAAATACCAACTTTGAGACCCCCCTCCCATAAAGCTGTTAAAAACCTATCAAGGGTGAACAGAAACACTTTGCTTTTGTAATTTAAAAAACAACATTTTATGACTAAACTGCCTAACCTCCTTAGATGTACCCACAGCTTTTCCAAGGACTCAGAACAACGTTGCTGAGTTGAAACTGCACAATGGCTCTGTGTTTTAAACCACACATTTTTTACATCAGTTAGGGTACTGGAAGGACAAGAGCACACTTCCACTGGGTGAGAACAAGCAGTGGAATAAAGGAGAACACACAAATTAGTATACACAGTGGCTATGCATCAGGCCAAAGCACTGATGGCTAACTCAATGCACTTCCCTTCCCTTAACTGAGCACAGGAACACACCCCCTTCCCTGCCACCATGAAGTGTTCCACGAGTGCTCATTTAATTTAAGATGCATAGTGGGCCACATCTAAACACAGGGAATTCAGCTCAGGACAAGCTGAGGAGGAATCACCATCACATGGCTGTTTAATCCTCATTCCATCAGAGCCTGGCTCTTAACACTAAGCTTTTCTCTTCGTGAAGACCATACTTCTAACTCACACACCCCAAGGGTTTTGGGGTGGTTTTTGGAGAAATTCATTCACAGAACAAGTTGAATTTTGCAATTAGGCTCTTGGTATCTGAGCACTTTAACTAGAAAAAAAGCAAAAGTAATTGAAATCATGAAGAAAGAAAAATAACCCCAAGAATTAGCCAAGTGAGGCACGTAGGTGGTTGTAAACAAAGGATTTCTTACATTCAACCAAGATATTTACAGACAGGGTTTTTAGAAAGAGAGAATTGTAAAAATAAAAAGCTTACAGTAAGTCCCCAAGTTTCTCTTCCTGTATCATTTTATATTTCACATTTTGGAGGAAAAGCTGTGGGCCCAAAAATAAAATTAACTTTCCTGAATAAAACCTTTTTAAGAAGAAAAAGCAGAAGGATATATTGGATGTTTTCTGTGGGGAAACAGAGCGCCCAAAGCTTTGTTTCTAAAGTTCTGGGTTGTTGTCTTTTTCTTAAATCAGTTCAGAGTCACAAAGCATACTTTCCTAAGAGTCCACTGACCAGAACAGCAAGATATTCTCCAACAGGGATATCCAGAAAATAACTACTCCACAGGTCACCCTCCTTTTGGGCAAGACAAGTATTTTTTAAGTACTTCTAATCTTTCTGATGGGCAGCCCAAGTTACTTCATTGTACAAGCTGTTTTTGTAAAACACAGTCCAAGTAAACCAAGAGATTCCAGAGCAATAATAGAAGCAGCTCAATAATTCTGAAGACATTGACTCAGATCATCTTTTGCAACTGCAAAATCCAGATGCATTTACAATGATTGAGCCTTGAAAGTTACACTTACTCCATAACACAAAGCTTACTAATCACTTCATGTCAGAAAGATTCATTTTCTGAAACAAAAGCTCCCATGAAATTAAGTACTGGTATAAAATGCCACCAGCTGCAGCTGATGAACAATAATTCTTCTAGTTCAGAAAAATCCAGAAGTACATTTGGGGGGAAAAAAAAATCAGCAGTAAAATAGCATTAGGCCTAGCCTTAAATATTCAGCACTTTTTTTGTCTTAAGCTTTATCTTTCAAGAGAAAAATGCCTCCTCGAGGAAACCTCCTCCTTCCCCACTTAATTGAGTGAATGTTTAAACCTACTCCTCCAGCCACCCAAAATAAAAAGCATACAGTCACAGTATCACAGAGTCACAGGGGTTGGAAGGGACCTTAAGAGATCATTGAGTCCAAGCCCTCTGCCAAAGCAGGTTCCTTTGGGCAGAAAATAACCAAAGTAGCCAAAATAACCAAATCCATTAAAGAGAAAACTGTTCTGTGACAAGAATCACTCGGGGGGTTGTGCAAGAAAAACTTCGCAAGCACTTTAATTTGTTCCCAAAGCTGTTTAAGTCTCCATAAAGCCTCAGCAAGCACAAGACCCGTGTGACCCTCCCCTGGGATGCCCCCACACAACAGTTCAGCTGAAGAGTAATTCCAGGAAAGAAAACTGAAACTCACACAACAAGTTTCAAGGAATCTAGGGTCAGGGGGTTTTTTTCCTTCCCATATTTTTCCATGTTTCCTTAAGTTGTTGTCAAGGATGTGATGCTACAAGTTTCACCGCCCTTTTTAAAGCATTCCTTTAACCAGCTTTCCCATCCAGTTCAAGCCCACTGGCTGTGGCAGCAGCCAAACAACACAGAAACCATTTTAACGCAGCACTTGGTTTTAACCTGTCCCACAAGCCCCAGTTAAAAGCTCGCTCAGCCAGTGGCCGACAAGACCCAGGAAGAGCTGCTGGCCCTTGGATGCAGCACGGCAAACAAGCCAAGCTCGCAGCCAAGAACGACTTTCATCCCTGAGGCACCTGGTGACCATTAATGATTAATCGCAGGGGTAATTATGGGGGCTCATTCAGAGTGTGTGTCCCGGGCCTCGGATACCAGACCAAAAGCCCCCATGGCGACTGAGGACCTGCTGAGAGGCACCACGGTAACCACAGCCCTGTGCTCCTTGGGGTCCAGCCGAGCATCCAGCCTCGCTGGGGAGACCAGCCCGAGGGACGGGACAAGTCAGTTCCGCACCGTTTCTCGGTAAAGCAACCAGTTTTTTTCCATGGAAAACGCTGGACGCTGTTCTGACGCCTCCTTGGTGCTCAGGAGATTAAAAAAAAACATCCCGGGAGGCGAAAGAAGAGCCCCGCACCGTTCCCGCCGGCCGCAGGGGCGCGGAGCCCGTGCTGAGCAAACGGGCCGAGCAGACAAACGCGCAGCCCCGCTGCAGCCCGGCCGCTGGAGGGCCTGATCCCCGCAGAGGCTTCGCGCGGCCCCGGGGCGACACCGGGGGCATCCAACACAGCACCCCTCCCGCCCCCCGGCCTCTTCCCGCAGCCGGCACCGGGCCCGCCACCTCCCTTTCCCCCACAGCCGGCACCGGGCCCACCACCGCCCCCCCCGCCCCGCAGCCGGCACCGGGCCCACCATCCCCCTACCCCTTCCCACAGCCGGCACCAGGCCCGCCACCCCCCCCCGCCCCTTCCCGCAGCCGGCACCGGGCCCGCCACCCCCCCCCCCGGCTGACAGAACTCGGTCTAAACGCAGGAGGCGCCAGCGGAGCCAGGCTCTAGGGGAGGAGGGGACAAACCCACAGCGCCGGGGGCCCCCTGTCCCGCCGCCCCGGCCCCGCTGCTCGCCGGGGAGCCCCGCTCTCTCACGGAGCGGCGGAAAGGCGGCGCGGCAGGTGGCAAGGCCAGCCCCTCCCGCCAGGCCGGAGCGGGGCCTCCCGGGCGGCGAGCTCCGCTCCCTCAGCGCCAGCCGGGCCGCACCCCGCCCGTCCCGCCGCGCCTCACCGGTCCCGCTGCTGCAGCAGCTGCTGGAACTGCTCGGCCGAGCCGGCCGCCACCACCTCCCCCGCCGCCATGGCCGGACCGCTGCCGCCGCCGGAAGGAGGAGTGGCGGCGGGTCACGTGCGAGCGAGGCTGCGCAGGCGTGGTGGCAGCCCGGTCACAGCGGGGAGGAAGCGGCCGCCATCTTGGGCTGCGGCGGGGCTCGGTAGTGTCCGGCCGCCGCAGGACGCGGCAGGCAGCACTCGGTGATACAGCACCTAGCTGGTATTTATGGATACCACTGCCCGGCCCCTTCGCAGGCTTCGGTCTCACCAAAAAGCGCGCAGCGGGTCGCGGAAACGAAAGGCGAAGCCGCAGCACTTGTGCCATAAAATCACTGCGTCGCCGGGGCTCAGGAGACCCGCCACATCCCCGAGCCCAGACACAGCCTCCCCCTGCCCAGCCTCCCCCTGACCAGCCTGCCCCTGCCCAGCCTGCCCCTGCCCAGCCTCCCCCTGCCCAGCCTCCCCCTGACCAGCCTGCCCCTGCCCAGCCTGCCCCTGCCCAGCCTCCCCCTGCCCAGCCTCCCCCTGACCAGCCTCCCCCTGCCCAGCCTCATCCTGACCAGCCTCCCCCTGACCAGCCTCCCCCTGACCAGCCTCCCCCTGACCAGCCGCCTGCAGACCATGTCCTCAAGCACAGCATCCACACGCCTTCTAAACCCCTCCAGGGATGGTGACCCCACCACCTCCCTGGGCAGCCTGTTCCCATGCCTGACAGCCCTTTCAGTACAGAAATTCTCCTGATATCTGACCTAAGTCTCCCCTGGGGCAGTTTGAAACCATTCCCTCTCCTCCTGGCGCTTGTGACACATGAGACCTACCCCAATATCTCTGCAACCCCCTTGCAAGTAGTTGTTCTTTTTCTTTGGGGGTGGAAAGAAGGCACATAAATCATGTAACAGGGATGTTCATAAATCTGTATTTATATTGGAAGTCAAAGTCCGTGGAACCACAGAGCTCCGCTGGTGCTCTAAACACGGCTCTGAGCCTAGCCAGAAAAAGGCCCTGTGCATGATACCAGTGCCAGGTTAAGCCCGCTTTACCCCTGGGTGGAAACGCCCAAACAGGTTTTAATGTCACACAGAAAATCCCTTGCTTCAATAATGTTTGTTTTCTAGAATCTACCAGGTCAAATGAGAACTTCACCATTGACCATCAGGACAAGGGGGATGGATTAAAGCTAAATGAAGGAAGGTGTTGGGGGAAGTTCTTTGCAGAGAGAGTGGTGAGGGGCTGGAAGGGGCTGCCCAGAGAGGGGGTGGGTGCCCCGTGTCTGGGGGTGTTCAAGGCCAGGTTGGATGGGGCCCTGGGCAACCTTGTGTAGCTCCAGGCCTGAGGTTGGTGTCCCTGCCTGTGGCAGGGGGTTGGAGCTCTGTGACCCTTGGGGTCCCTCCCAACCCAGCCCAGTCTGGGATTCTATGATTCTATGATTCTGCTTTTCAGCTGCAAAGGTGTTCTGTGCAAGACAGCGTAGCCTATACAGTCTTTAGGTCGACACAATCTGGGATGGAGGGTGAAAGTTCTCTCTAGCCCCATGACATGCTTACACTTGAGGAATGACTCGCCCTACTTCAGCTGTAGGACAGATGTAACTTCCCAGAATGAATGTCTGCCTCTGTAGCCTATGTCAACTACAGCTATACCCGATAATTTAAATCCTCCTCCTTTAATAAGGTTCACAAGACCTTTTCAAGGTTCATTTGGAAGGTAAAAACAAGGATTGCTGTTAAAAATGTATAGGCCCATTGAGACATTGGAGAACTAAATCTCCCTAACATTAGGCTATATTTCTGGGCATCCCATATGGAGGATTTGGCAGCACGGTCCCAGGGAAACCCGGGGCTTCAACGACTCCAGATTGAACAACAGGCAGAGGGCCAAATTAACCTGGCAAGCCTCCCGTAGTGCCCAGTTGATCTACTGCTCACCTCGAGTGGCAAAGAACCTGATTGCAGAGGCGCTACCCGACTGGGGATGCGAGCAGCCCTGCAGACATGGCACAGCGCAGCAGCACCACGCTCCCCACTGCTGCTCAGATCCTCCAGCCCTGCCTGAGCAAGTCAGCTTACAAAAGAATTGTGTCTTGGCTTTCCTTTTGCTAATTACCACAGCGCCGTGCCCTGCTGCAGCACTGCAAAGGCTGTTCCTTGCAGGTTTTATTCCCTTATATTCAAGCTGGGAATTCCCTGTAAAATATTGATGTCTTTTAACATAATTCTCATTCTAGCCAGTCCCTGAACCTGCGACTTTATGTGTGGCAGAAAAGTTACTGCTGCTTAATACTCCTTTCCTGAGCTGTGCTTAGACAAAGACTAGGAGGAGACTAATTCCACTTGGAGGAAATTAATGTAGCTGGAAGTTGCAAAGTATTCAGGATATATATATATATATATGTATATATATATATATATAAAAGCTATGTTTTTATACAGGAGATATATATAAGCTATGTTTTGATACAGGATATATATTAGCTTTATTTTGATACAGAAAAAGTATTTATCAATGTATGTACAGTGTAAAATAAAGACATACTCTATTTATGCCTAAGGAACACCTTTTTTTTTCCCTTTATCTGGTTACATCCTGACTCAATTCTGATAGATCAGCTATACTTTTGTGAATTCAGCCTGACATTTGCTCCAAAAGGCACCTTATTATGCACTAATTTGGTGTCTTATTACACTGAGTGATTAAGAGTAAAATTCTGTTGATTCTTTGAAAAACAGCTTCTTGGGCATCTGAACTGCTGAGATTTACCAGGCTGTACAAAATAAGCCTGATCCTAGATAAAAACCCCTCTGGTTAAAGAAAATGGTTATCATCAAAGTCAAATTACAAATTATATTGAAAAAGGTAACTTCTGTTGATAAGATTTGCTTGAGTATTTTTTCCCTGGGGACCTTGATTGTGACCACTGGGTGACAGGATTAACACACAAGGTTCTCTCCCTCCTTATAAAACTAATTGTAATTATTAGCTGCATGCAAGAGATATCCAAGGGTGACAGCCTGCTTTGACTGAAGCAAAGATGTGATTCAGGACATGTGTGCCACCACATGCTCACACCACTCCTGTTGGTTCATGGCAGGAGTCATTCCTGCCCCCTTTAATTCCAGGGGCTTCAGAGAGCCTTGAATTAAGGAGAGGGAAAAAAAAAAAAGCTTGGAACTGATGAGAATGTGAGATTATAAAAGGTGAAAATGACAGCTTCAGAAGATGGGCACAGAAAACTTGTCATAATTAAGAGGGTTGGAGCCCCTGACAATGGTGAGACTGTAAAATAAAGAGTTCTGGAAAAGCCCTTTCATGATAAGCAGACGTGTCCTGCATTCTGTTTGGACTTGGGGATGCGTGGCACGAGATAAAAGGAAAAAACCTTTGGTCTGGAAGAATGTATCAGGTTGGGAGGTGAAGAGATTGTGAAGTAGGAACACTGCGAAACAAAGAGCAAACATCCTGAAACAAGACAGGAGCTGGCTTCAAGACATGTCAGGCCTTAGTATAATAGCAGTGGGGAAAGGCTATGACAGGTCACTAGTTCCCTTGATTAAATGTCAGTGGGAGTTGTATACACAGAACAGAACAAAAGGAGGGGGAATTTAACAGGGAATCAAATAGAGCCCACATGGAAATACCCAGCTTTTCAGGGAGGGAAATAGTACAATTAAGGTCACAGCTGAAGACCTAAAGATAGGGGTTAGCTTTGGGCCAAGGACCAAGGAACGGGCCTGTCTGTAACTGCGGAGTTCCCACAGCCGTGAGCATTCCTCTAGCAGCAGAACAGGGGGGGTGAGGAATCAGGCTGGGAGGTGTGATGGGTCTGTGTGCCACAGCGATTCGCTGCGGGTCAGCATGGACACAGGAAAATGGGGGTTTGTGGTGGCCAACATGGATGGGAGCACGCTGCCCAGAGATACTGCAAACCCCACTGGTCCTGGGCAGCCTGCTCAAGGAACCCTGCTGGGCATCATCTCCAGAGGCCACTGCCCACCCTATTGCCAAGTGAAATGACTTGTTTAAATTACCAGGTCTGGGTCCGGGATTGTGCCCCTGGACTGGGCACTGGGGAGGCTGCACCTCGAGTGCTGGGTCCAGTTCTGGGCTCCTCACCATCAGAAGGACACTGAGGTCCTGGAGCGAGTCCAGAGAAGGGCAACCAGGCTGGGGAAGGGGCTGGAGGGCAAATCCTCTGAGGAGCAGCTGAGGGAGCTGGGGGTGTTCAGCCTGGAGAAGAGGAGGCTGAGGGGAGACCTTCTCCCCATCCACCTCCCCTGCCCTGCCAGGAGGGTGCAGAGAGGTGGGGGAGGGTCTCTGCAGCCAGGGGACAGGAGATGGGACAAGGGGCAATGGGCTCAAGCTGCCCCAGGGCAGGGGCAGCTCAGCTGGGAGGGCAAAGTTCTTCCCTGGCAGAGTTGTGGGGCTGCGGCACAGGCTGCCCAGGGAGGGGGCTGAATCCCCAGCCCTGGGGGTGTTTAACAGAGGGGAGATGAGGTGCTCAGGGATCTGGGTCAGCACAGGATGGGAATGGTTGGACTTGATGTTCTTAAAGGTCTTTTCCAACCTGGTGATTCTGTGATTCTGCTCGACTCTGCAGTGTGTGTGTCACGAGACATTTCCAATCCCAGTGCCAGTTCCAGCCCTGCACCTGCAGAAGAGGATCCCCTCCTGTGCACTGACGCATTTAGATGGATGTGTCACAAACCACCCAGTTTTTACAGTGCATCCTGATGTTCTCAACGTGAATATAACCAGGAAGCCAGCCCACAGTGCTAGCTGTACTGGCAGGACACACGAACAGGCTCTGGGGGTGGAGCTGTGGAAGGTGGCTTTAAAATAATTAAATAAACCTGATTTGATGTGAATGGGTTTGGGTTTGGTTCAAACCCCAGAATGACTTATGCTTCAGATGTTCTGCAAACTGGATTACCCAGATTTAGGGTTATTTTTCCTACCAGGCATGTCAAATGCTAAAGATAAAAAAGAATCTGTGGATTATTTTGGGGGGGGGGGTTTGTGATACACCCTCAGGCTCATAGAATGTGACAGAGCAAATACTCTAAGTACAACTGGATCCCTGGTGAAGACTAAGCTCTGGAAGTGATGAGTGCCAGGGAAAGCTTGCCAGTATGTGTTCTCTCCAGCACAACAGCCTGATTTAGCAGAGCTGAAAGACAAGCAGTATATTACACCCTCCTGACTGAAGGTATCGTCCTGGGAGGGCCTCAAGACCCAGCACAAGTAAAATGGAAGGCCTCAGATTTGATCTGGGATGTACAGTGAGTGACAAGCACTGATGAACTGCCCCCTCCCCCCGCATTTTGTTTGCTCCCTTTTGGTAGGAGATAGAGGCTGCAGAAGACACCTTGGCTTCACCTTGTGTGTCATCCTGTAGGAAAGAATCTTCTGTTGCTTTTTCCAGAGGTCATCTGAAACAAGTATCCACCCATCCCAGACTGCCCTGTGGTTTGTGTCCCCAGCTCTCAGGTCCAAGCCTGTGCAAGTCATTTTGGCCTGTTGTCACAGGTGGGAATTTGCAGATGATCCTTGGAACCTTCTGAAAGATTCTGTTTGGAAATTGGGCATTTCTATATGGAAACACAGGCATTTCCCTGTGAGCTAATGAGCACTAACGATGGGCAGCTCATCGCCTGTCACCCCAATGGGAGGAGTGGCTTGTAGGCAGCAGCCAGGGCAGGAGGACCCCAGGACATACCTGAACATCTGAAGAGGGGTGGCAGCAGGGACAGGGAGGGGATTGTCCCTCTCTGCTCTGCCCTCCCCCAGCTGGATCCTGTGTCCAGAGCTGGGGCCCAACACAAGGAAGATGTGGGGCTGTTGGAGAGGGGTCAGAGGAGCCACGGAGATGCTCAGAGGGCTGGAGAGAGGCTGAGGGAGCTGGGCTGGGTCAGCCTGGAGAAGAGAAGGCTGTGGGGGGACCTCATTGCAGCCTGCCAGTCCCTGAAGGGAGCAGAGACACAGGAGGGGAATCAGCTTGTTCAAGGGCAGAGACTGGCAGGACAAGGGGGATGGAGTGAAGCTGGAGGAGGGAAGGGTGAGAGGAGAGATTGGGGGGAAGTTCTGTGCAGAGAGAGTGGTGAGGGGCTGGAAGGGGCTGCCCAGAGAGGGGGTGGGTGCCCCGTGTCTGGGGGTGTTCAAGGCCAGGTTGGATGGGGCCCTGGGCAACCTTGTGTAGCTCCAGGCCTGAGGTTGGTGTCCCTGCCTGTGGCAGGGGGTTGGAGCTCTGTGACCCTTGGGGTCCCTCCCAACCCAGACCAGGCTGGGGTTCTCTGATCGGTGTTCTGCCACTCCTCCAGCCCGCAGGCACAGCGGTTAGGGCTGTACGTCACGCCAAGTCTCTCTCACACACAGTACACTCGCACAGCGTTCCCTCCTTGTCTCTAACGCCGCCGGAACCCAAGTCCAAGGTCAAACCGGAGCCCATCCCCTGCCCGGTGCCCGCGCACCGGGGACACGCTCCGAGCTCCTGAACCGCGCGTCCCTCAGCCTGGCGGCGATGACGCAACACGGCCGGTGACGTCACATCGTCCCTCCCCTCCCGAGGGGCTCGGGCCGGGGCTCGGGTCACCTGGGAGAGGCGGAATCGCCCTCCCGAGCACCGCGGGGCAGCCGCGCTCCGCCGGGACCGCATGTCAGGCAGCGAGAGGCGCTCGGCTGCCCGCCCCGGGCTCGCCCCGCTGCACCGCCCGCCGGCCCCGCCCCGAGCGGGCAGCGGCGGCCGGAGCGGCGGCGGGGCCCTGGGGCGGCGGAACCCGCCGTGCCGCGGGGGACCGGGCCTGAGGGGGGGCACGGCCGGAGCGGGCAGCGGGGCGGAGGGGACCGGCCGCCATGGCCGCGCTGCCCGCGCGGGAGCGGCGCGGGGCGCTGCGCGCGCACGAGACGGAGCCGGGGGAGCCGGAGCGCGTGAGTGCCGCCCGCGCGCGCGGGGGGGGGGGGGGGCCCGTCCGGCCTCAGGCACGGTACGGGGGGGGGACACGGGGGGGGGGGGCGGCGGGACGGCCCCAGGGAGCGCCGCTCAAACTTCGGAGCCGCCTCTCCGGCTCGGATCAGCGCCGCCTCGCCGGTGTCGGCCCGTCCCGGGGTCAGCCCTCCGCCCGGCGGGGAGGCCGCTGGCTCTGAGCGGGCTGCGGCGGGGCCGGCGGGCGGCAGCGAGCCGCGGGGCCCTGAGGGGCGGCCCTGCGGCTCTGTGAGGCGGCCGCGGGGCGGCGGGTGCCCCCTGGCGGCGGCGCGGCGGCAGCGCCGGGCGGGAGCGGAGCGCGGCCCGCGGCGGGGGCAGGGCAGGGGCAGGGGCAGGGGCAGGCCCGGGGCAGGGGCAGGGGCAGGGGCAAGGGCAGGCCCGGGGCAAGGGCAGGGGTAGGCCCGGGGCAGGGGCAGGCCCGGGGCAGGGGCAAGGGCAGGCCCGGGGCAAGGGCAGGGGTAGGCCCGGGGCAGGGGCAGGCCCGGGGCAGGGGCAGGGGCAAGGGCAGGCCCGGGGCAAGGGCAGGCCCGGAGCGGAGCGCGGCCCGGGACAGGGGCAGGCCCGGGGCAGGGGCAGGCCCGGAGCGGAGCGCGGCCCGGGGCGGCCCGTCCCAGCCCCGTAACGGGCCGTGGCGGGGCCGGGCCGCTGCTCGGTGCTAGCGCTGCGTGCGGGCCATGGAGCTTTCGGTCTGCACGCACCCTGGCGCCACCGCAAGCGCCGCCAACCCGGCCCGTCTCCTCTCACCTTGCCCATGGGGCTGCCGTTCCTGGCGCTGCCTGGCTGCTGCCCGGGCTGTGCCTCACAAGAAGGGCCTCTCTGGCATCGAGATGTTAGGCTCCCGGGCTGGTTCTGCGTTTCGGCTGAGGTTGTGTGTGGTATTTCCCCAGTCGGACTCGCTGTGACGAGGTGCCTCTCACCCTGGGAGCATCCTTCTTCCCAGTGAGCCCCCAGCTGAAGTTCACAGGACTTCCAGGGTTGGAGCTGGATGATCGTTAAGGGCCCTTCCAAACCATTCCGGGATTCACACTCCTCCCCCGGCTGCTGTTCCTGTGTGACATGAGCAAACACTTGTGTAATTGGGGGCTAACCTCTTCTGTCAGAGGAGCACCATTTGCAGAGGAGAGGGGTTGGACTCGATGATCTCTGGAGGTCCCTTCCAACCCCTGCAATTCTGTGATGCTGTGATCTGTTCAGTGAACTTTCTGACTGCCTGACAAGCTTAGGTAGGGAGGGTTAGAGGGGCTGGTGCCATGGCAGGGAGGGCCAGGCCCAGGGGAACAGCCTTCAGCTGCAGGAGGGGGATGGAGAGGGGCTGGGAGGCAGAAATCCTTCCAGGGGAGGGGGGAGGCCCTGGCACAGGGTGCCCAGAGAAGCTGGGGCTGCCCTGGGATCCCTGGCAGTGTTCAGGACCGTGTTGGATGGGGCTTGGGGCATCCTGGGCTGGGGGGTTGTCTGTGCCTGTGGCACGGGGGCACTGGGGGGTCTGAGGGACCTGCCCAGCCAAACCAGACTGGGATTCTAAATAATAGCTTTCTTCTGGTCCATGAATTGCAGTTTGTCCACTCGTGAAAGAATTGTTGAGCCAGCTGCTTGGAGACTGGGTAAAATTCTTTTCAAACTTCTGTGACAGCGACTCAAAATTGCTGTTAGCACCTCTGCAGATAGCAGAACACGTGAGTCCAGCTCTGCAAGGTGGTTTTAAAAAGAACTTTCCTTGTTACAGTTGAGAACACTTCATCTGCAGAGTAGCCTAGACAAGGCTGTTAAGAGCTTGGGCTTCTTTCTGTAACAGCAGCTGTTCTGGTCCAGATTACAAGTGAGTCACCCCCAGTTTAATGCCTTTAAGTGAGCAGCTGAGCTGCTTCAGCCAGGTGCCCTGTCACAGGGTGAAACACCTACGTGTAACCCTTCTGACTCTGGAGCTGGTGCACACTAACCAAGCTGCTCTGCATCTTCTGGCACCTGTGGTGCAGGGGTTTCTTAGCTTAATAATGGACTTGCTGGGTTTGATTTTCAGCTCATGGCATGAGTGGCAGTACAGCTCTCACACTGGATGGGATTTTGCATGTTTTTGGTCTAATATCAGAGTATTTGTCACTTCTCCTTGGGATACTGTCCTTTTGGGGCTTTAAGCCATTGCCAGTGCTGGGGTTTAAAGTCATTACAACACTGTAGCTGTCTTCTGCAGACAAGTTGTTGCTGAATCAGCTGTTCAGGGGGCTCAGAACTCAGCTCTGCTAACTGAAGCAAGCAGGGCCAGACTAATCCCTGAGTTTGGGGAGACAACTTCTGTAGTCTTAACCATCCTCTTGCTTGCTGCTGCTGTCATGTGCTGTCCTGTGCTTGTGGCTTTTGTAACAGGAGGGTTTCCTACAGCTTTTCTGCCCTCCCTCAGCTCCTCTTGTATGTTATATATATGGACATAGTTCCTCTTGCACCTTGACGTAGCACTGTGCACATATTTCAGGAACTTGTTTTGGGGTGGAGCTCATTGATGCTGTACTGGTTTTAAGGCATTTGGGTTCAGTAAAGAGTATCAGATTTTCTAGACTAGGGCTAATCACATGGTGTGTTCTGGTTTGGACTGGACCATGAGCAGAGCTTCCCAGTACAAGGACCTACATGAACCTCACATTCCTTCTGCTTCCCCACAGTGAGCCAGCTGGACCTCTTTCAGTAGGGAGCTGGGCCATCAGAAGAGGGATATGCATGGCCATCGTTGTCCTGTCCATAAAGGCATCCCTTGGAGCTGAACCAAGTGCAGCTGGGCTGGAAGGAGACCCATTCCATACCTGTAGGACAGCTGTTTAAAACACAAAACAGAAGCTAGCTGGCATTGAAAAGTGTGGTAAATGAAACAGAAGCTGCCTGTGAGGAACGTACTAGACGTATAGATCTTTAAAATCTTACAGCTAAATTAGAACAAATAAAGCAAGTGGCATCCTTTCAAATGCTTTTAGGTTGATATTTTGATGTAGCTGATTTCTGCACCAGTTTAGTTCCACTGTTTCTGAAAGGCTGGCTCTGTGAGGCCGTTACCCTTCCAGCATCAGTGAGGATGCACCTGCTTTTCCAGGGCTTTGCAGCTAGGTAAGAAAGTTACAGGATACCTGCAGAGAGACCTGTTTTCTGCCCATTCTAGGACAGTGTGTGTTTTGCTGTTGCTTGTCTTAAGCTGTGTTTCCAGGCTGGATGCAGCATGATCATTCCCTAACAAAAAGTAGCTGGTTTGATGAAACCCTTGCTTGCCTTTCAAATCGCTCGCTCGTTGATCCTTATTAATCACAGGCTCTTTGAATCCTGCACTAAGTGTGTTCTGTGTGCAGGCAGGATTGATGTATTGATTGTTTCTTTCCTAAGAGGGACAATTTCAGAGAACGAAGCCCTCCCTGAAGCCAGCCTCTGCTAGAAACTTCCACAAATTGTCTTGGCGTTGGTATGATAAGTTTGTCAGCCATCTACTCAGTATGCTGAGTTCCCATCACTGATGCTCACTAAGTATCTTAACCCTCCCCTAAAAACAATACCTTGGATTGATTTTTAATAAGCCAAATTTCTTCTGATGTGTGGCAGGAACTCATTTTTTCCCTTCATCTCCCACGCCTCGCTGTACCACGATGCTGTGCCTGTTAATAAAGGACGAGTTCTGCAGCAACAAAGGGAAGAGAATGTTTTCCCAGTGGAAGGCGGTCTCTATCTTTAGAGGACCTTCTCAGGCTTTTTGTTATTATATTATTCACTTTCTTAGTACAATACATATTTCACTTTTTGATTTGCTTCCCACCCAAATCTCCCCTACTCCTTGATACTGTTCTCGTTTCAACTCCCTGCTGCTGAGGTTCCTGTTGTATTCATCCACTTCATTTTTGCATAACATATTCAAATTTTAAATTTAGTCTCCATGCTTCAGTAGTCTGTTAGTTCTGTGGCAGCACATCTGCCTGTGAAATCATATGCTTGTGAAAGAGATTGAATATTGTTATTCCTTAAACAAAGTTTGTTCAGAAAGGTGTGGGTATAAAACATTTTTCAAGCTTGCATCTTCCTTTGGAATTCAGAGCCAGACCCTGAGATGTCTGGATCATTTTGAAATTTCCCATTATTCTGTTAATTTGCTGTTAGAATTTCAAGGAGCCCCTGGGAGTTAGGTAGTTTTCTTGCTGTTTGGGATAGCAGTCACAGGCCAAGGATATTCTTCTGAAGGTTTCCAGCGGGTGTCTCCCAGGAGCTTGGACCTTGATCTTAGTGCTTCCCTACCTGTTCCTCACAAAGCAGCATTTCTGGGGAGCACAGAGCTTGGTTGGGGTTGCTGAGTGCTCTGAGAAGGACACCCCTGGTTAGGCCAGCTCCCTCTCTGGAGGTGGAGAGCCTTTGGATGGCAGGACATCCCAAGTGTCATTCAGTACAAGGAAACAGCCCAGGGTAGAGCTTCAAGAGCACAAAGTTAACGGGTTGTGTAGCAATAGGAAGCTGTAGGAAGGTGCCAGTGTTGAGAGGAAGAAAGATCATTACAAAACTTGTCTTCACAGCTGTCTGACTTAGCTTCAGGGGGTTCCTTCCGTTTCCTTGGTGTAATTAGTCACTTCATACAACTTCCCCTGATCCTCTCCTTTGATACGTGCCATCCGAAATTACACACTAATGGAAGGTGAAGTATCCTCTTCTCCCAGTGGGGTTTTATCCCCAGTTTGTGAAACTGAGGCAGAGAGGCGTGCAGTGAGCAGGTGTTCCCCACTCATTCCCTGCTGTTACATGCACAGTTCTGGTGGTCTGACCCAGTTACAGCCTGGTAGTCCCTGTGTATGTTACTGACTTAACTGCTCTTCCAAATGAATGCAAGATCCCTTTCAGTCATCAACAGTAGACTCCTGAAAACATGTTGAGTGGCCTATGCCTTGCAGAGAAATGTAAATATTGCTGTTTGACTCTTTCAGAAGCGAGCATGCAAGCTATTAGAAACCATTCCAAACCAGCCCGATGCTCACCTGGGTGATTGTGCCATGGAGCTGGATTTGAGAAGGAAAATCACTGACTCTGGTCCTTGGGCTACAAAGACAAAGCAAAACTCAATGGTATGTTTACCCTGTCAGCAGCATCTGTTTTTTTACAACACACTTAAAATACATTTTATAATAAAATTGCAAATAATTGCCTTTTTTCTTTGCTTCTTCATGGCCTTGTGTATGTTTTTGTTCATTAGATTTTTGAAAACCATGGAAGCAGAGGTGCTGCCCAGCCTTGCCCAAGATGTATTGCTGGAGAATCTGTAAGTATATTAACCTTCCTTCTGTGACATAAAAGATAGACTTGTTCTTAAGTATTAGATCCATAAAACATAAAGTTAATAAAAACCACAATTACATTTCTCAGGAATAAAGCATGTAAATAAAAGCAGGCAGATTGATTTAGCATTCCTGAGGTACACCAGCAGAGCACAAACTAATATGTTTCCAGCAGCACTTGGAAAATACAGAGACTGCAAACACATTTTTCAAATTCACTCTAAAAAGCAGAGTTTAGGAAGTAACCAAAGCATGAGCTGACATCTAACTTCCTCTGCCCTTTTTTCTATTGGCCTTGATGTAGTGGATCATAATAAAGTAGGAATCCCATTCTATCTCCTGTTTTTCCCTTCTGATTGGGTGCTTCCTTTCCAACGAGTAGAGGTAACCAAAAAATACATGGCAGAGCTGGTTTAAATGCCCTGGCCAAAGAGCCAGCAGCAACCAAAGCTCTGCACAGACAACTCGATTGTTCTGAAAAGCAGTGCAAGTATTTGGATCTCTGAATAGTCCTGACTTCTGAGGCGACTGGGATAGGTTCCTCCTGGCATGCAGTAAGCTGTTTAAACCTTTCTTTTATTTTATTTTAATGTGTGCTGTGGTCACAGCTGTGACTTGGCACTGGGTAGTACAGCATCACGTCACAACAGCAGTGCCAGAACCTTCCACTTGCAGATAACTCTGATCTTTAAACACTTCCTTCTTAGCCCTGGATCAAAGGCCAAAACCCTCAGGAGACAATGGCTGGTAATAGTGGGGGAGAACACCTTGGGATTGAAACCCAAATTGGCACATTAGGCAGTTCAGGTTTGTTATATTCCATAATTTCAGTGGCAACATTAGAGTTTGTAAAACTCTGTATCAGCAACCACTTAATTGTGAAAAATGATGCCTGCTTTTATGTAACTTGAGCACAAATGCAGTCATTCCAAGTTACAGCTTTTCTATTTTAAGTCAGATTAGCCTGACAGGGTTTTTTCCTGTGGCCTAGCAATGAACTTGAGATAAAAAATCAGTTAACTTGAGGAGATAACACTCACCTCCTCCACAAACATCTCTGTGCTGAAGCTGGGTTATAATGGATGGCCTATTCTGTTCACTTTTAAATGCTTTTCAGCTGCAGCTGTAAGAAACAAGGAAAAACAGCCTGCTAACTTCACTCAATCAGAACTGGACTCTCATATCTAAGAATATTTCTACTTGATTGTTCTGTGCTTTCAGTGCAGAGACTCCAGGTAGTGTTAGAAAAATCTGGAGCCCTCACAGAGCTGCTTGCCAGACTTCTTGCTGAATTTGCCTCCTCTTGTCGAGTTGAAATGGAAATCGCTTTGCTCAAAGCAGGGCAGTTGTAAATATGACTGATTTTAAATGTGAAGCTGATTTCCATGATGTACCTTGTAGCAGGGGAGAAAGTTTACCCATGTGTGTTGTGAAATGTCAGCTCTAAATGAGAGTTGAAGGAGCAGCATACTGTGTTTGGTAATGGAATAATGTGGTTAGTGTATATATTCAGCTCTGCCTTATTTGAGTCATGGGGCTGGAACAATCTGGATAAAAGGAAATTAGGACTGCTATTGCACTGAAAGCTTGCTCTTGCAGAAAGGAGGGACTCTTTTGCTCCCAGTTCCTGTCAGGAATTTGCTGGTTTGGACATAATGCCACACAAAGACAGGACTAGGGATATGGTACTTAGGGATATGGTTTAGCATAGCACAGGAATGGTTGGACTTGATGATCTTAAAGGGCTTTTCCAACCTTGACAGCCTGTGATTCTGTGACTAAAGCAGCTGGAACTGAATTCACCTTCAGGTAGCACAGCCACCCTGATGCACACTGGCTTGTGTGACTGTCCTTGATCCACTGCAGGATCCACCTGTGACCTCCCTACCTGGGGGTGATGAACTGATTGTACAGATTTGTTAATTGGATTCAGATAATCAGTTACTTGCAGCCAGTAACGTAACAGATAATGCAGTTACATTTCAATAACTTAGGTAGGAATTACATCACTAAGTTATCTTTGTTCTTAAAATGCTAACAAGCCTGTACTGAGGGTGTAATGCCTTGTAAGGCAGTACAAGCTCTGATAACTTCCTTCACAGTTAAAATTTCACTTCAGGAAAATCAGAGACTGTCACAGTGATGAACATGCATCATGGAAAGCCTTCAGAGCAGCTGAAAGGAGCAGAAGGGAGGAGCCTACAGAGAGCAAGGCAAAGAATGTCATGTTCTTTTTTTCTTTATCAATAATACAGTTAAAACCCTGTCAGAAGTTTTGTTCTGCTGATGGAGGGGAAATTCAGAGAAACTGAAAACATCCAGACTGGAACAAGTCAAACACAAAGTGTACTGGGCTGAGACAGTTCTTCATGGCTGTGGGTAGTCTTAGCAGGATTGCATTTTGTATCAGCAAATCCTAATGCATCAGGAGCTAATCAGTCGTGTGAGGGACTTGGGTAACATCAGCTTTCCTGAGCAGGGCTCTTCTGTGGCTCTGAATTCCAGCGTGTGTATGAAGGCAGTATTGCTGTTAGCTTTGCTCTCTGAACTTTTAGACCTCCTTTTCTACATTTAATGACTTACCACATGGTTCAGGAGGAACAATAGACGTGTATTAAACTGCACTGTGAGAAATGGGTACTACTTTAATTGCATTTTTTATAGCTTTTCTTTGGACTTGTGTTACTTGACTATTCAGGCAGGGACTTCAAAGAGGAAGAAGTGGTAACTAGAAGGAAGCTGGGTGGGATTCCAGACCACCACCATCAGTCTTGAGATATTTTCTACTCGCTAGAAGCAATACTTTTGTTCTAAAAGTATTGCTGTGAATAGAAATACAATGTGATATAAACAAATGCAGACTTGCATTTAAAATACAAATTGCCCATCTGAAAAGTGATTTTCTGTTCTATCTTCAAAATCTTTAAACAATTAATAGTAGAATAGAATAAGGTCTGTAAGTATGAGGCTGAAACTGCCTGTGTCCTCTGTGGGTACACTGCAGCTTCAGGTGCAGAACTGGTGTCATAACTCAGTCGTGCTCCTTACACAGGTTACACTGACTGGTCCCTTTCCTGTCCAGGCTTTCTAGCTGTCCACTACTCCCTCAGGGGAAGAAAATGAGAACATTTGTGATGTGGTTAGTGGGACTGCCAGTTTCTTTTAAAATAAAGACTGAAAATATATACTGAGGCAAAGACTTTGGTTTTCAAAGAGATCATTTTTAGTGACATGAATTTTTGTCATTTCAGGGGCACTTCAGTCATATCCTGAGCTTCTAGAAATCAAGAGACAGCAGATCAGCAGCACTGCTTTTCCTTCTAAATTCTGAAGATGGATCTGTGGCCACTGTACAGCTGGATATCTGTACATTCACTCCTGGCATGGATTTGTGGGTGGGGTTCAGCATACAGCACTTTGCTGTAGGAGTAGTTCTTTCAGTGCACAGCTAAGGATATCGTTGGGTTTACACTTGAAAAAATGCTTCTGCTTTTAAGGTAGCTTAAAAAGGTAGCTTATGTGAAAAAAAGGTGATTGGACATTTTGGAGTAATTAAGTTGATCTGGCCTTTGGCACAATCTTCACCTGGGATTGGGCCAAAGCTTGAGTTGATACAAGAGACTTTCCTGTCTCTCTTGAGCAGTTTGATGCTCTTGAAAAATGGTCCTTGCATTTCCATGGGTACAGAGCCTGCAGGTTTAGCTCAGCTCTGTGTGTGCAGGCAGGAATGGGAGGACTGAAATGTCTTCATTTTTAGATGGGTGTTCAGCTTTGCAGCTGTGAAGGCCAGTAAAAACTGATTTTAACTTGTGTTTAAATCCCAAATTCACATATCTCACACACTCTGCTTGCAGTTTGTTGCTAACAAGTGGAGTTTGTGAACGTGGCAGCTGAAAAAATAGAAATAGAAAATAGCTGAAAAAATAGAAAAATGAGTATTACTTGAACAACACTCTGTAAAGCAAAGATGAATGGTAATTCAGCTTTGGAGTCCTCACACAGCCCTCAATCAGTCCTTCCAGTTCTTGTGATATTAGAAGAAATCTGTTTAAAAAGTCTTAAACCTGTCATCCCACATGATTTTACTGGCTTGCCACAAGTAATGCTGTCTGCATGTTACCAGCATATAGCACTATATGGTTTCTAATCACTCTTGGATTCTTAGAGTCAGAGACAGCTGAGTTGTTGTGTTTGGGGGTGACACTTCAGTGGCTGCTCTGCTTTAGGCAGCAGGGTCCTGCAAGCCCAGAGCTGCGTGGCAGCACGTTAACCCTCTGCACTGGAGGGAAATTGCTGTGGCCTGCCAGAGTTCACAAGGAAAGCAATCTCTGCTGCCTGGAGACCTGCTGAGCTGCAGCTCTGCCCTGCTGCCACTCAGCTTTCGGGCAGAGTTCAACCCAAAACAGATAGGGCAGGCAGGACTGCATTTGGCCTCTCCTGTTCTGAGAGCAGCCAGTAGCCAGTTTAAATTAAAATGGTAGCTCTAAAGTTGCAAAAATCTAGTGACAGGCTTTTAAAGGTTAGTTTCCCTGTGGGGTTTTTCTCAGGCTGCACAGTCTTTTCAGGGCCCTAGAATGCTTCTCATATTGTGTGTGGAGTTGTATCAAGTGCTGAGCTGATATTTAGGAGCTATTCTTCCTAAATATACGAATATCATTTAACTCCTGAATTCAGTTAGATAAGGAAAGAAGTCTATAAAGCAGCCCTGCACTGAACTGACTGGGTAGAAAGGAAAAAAGCTTCCTCCAAGCCAATAACAATTTGTTGTTCCATAGAAAAGAAATGTTGTCTAAGTGCAGAATTTTTCAGGCACTTGAAATTTTTCTTCAATCACAAGAACTGTACAATCCATTGAAAGATGAAATCTCCAAGAGACAGGGTGATTTTAAGAACTGTGTTGTCCCTGTTACCTTGAAGAGCTGAAACTCATCTTGAGTTCCCCAGCACAGGTCGATGCAAGTGATAGTATCTAGCCAAGTGAGAAGGGAAGGTATCCTCACTTGAAACGATGAGCATGTTCCCCATACTGATACCAGAATTGATCAACTGGTGCAAAATAATCATACAAAATATTTTCTAAGGGCAGAAATTTGTTACCAAGACAAACCAAAAGGGTGCATTTAAATAACTCAAATCTCATCATGGTAAGAATTCACAGGTACCAGTGCATACACATCTGCTCAGCTGTTGTAATCTGGTACAGCACATGGCAAAACCAAGAGCCCCCTGGTTTTCCTTTTGGTCTCCTAGGTTTTGTGCCATGTTCTTTTCATTCCTCTCCCTTCAGAGTAACAGTTACTGGGGTTTTGTAGAATCTCCTCTCACATAAATCAGTGTTGGTCATGGTTTGTGGCTGCATTAAGAAGCTGGTGAAGTCAGACCAGGTTCAATTTTAATGTGATTCTTACAGATCAGTCTGCTCATTGTTACTGTCCTGTTATTACACTGCCCACCCCACTCTCACAGCTGCCCTTGGGGGGTGCTGTGTCTCTACAGCTGAGACAAACAGGAGAACGTTACCCTGTTCTTCACTCTGTAGCCTGCAGTGTGAACACGGGCCGGTTGTACTCACCTGACACTGTTAAAAACCTTGTGCTGCAGTTTCCATCGAGGCTGACTGAGGGGTAGTTATGTTACTCACATGTTCAGCACCTTAAATGGGGGTTGGACTCAATGGTCAGGGCCTGGCACAGGCTGCTCAGGGAAGGGGTTGAGTCACTTTCCCTGTGTGTGTTTAAAAAAAAGGGTGGATCAGGTACTTAAAATATAGTTTAGCACAGGACAGGAACAGTTGGACTTGATGATCTTAAAGGTCTTTTCCAACCTTGTGATACTGTGATCTCTTGAGGTCTCTTCCAACCCCCCTGCAATCCTGTGAAAAACACTCTGCTGTAGGAAGTAGAATGGTCATTAAGTAGGAGTTGTTTGGTGTGGTTTTAACTCCAACCTTTTGTGTTCTCCAGGAACACAGTATAGGATTTCAGTCAGATCGATTAATAATATTTAAATGAACACCCCTCTGGTCCCCTACTGAATTGCCCTGTGTTGAGAATGAGCTCCACAAAGGGCTGCAGGAACAGATTAGCTAATGGCAGGTTAACTCCCCTCGTTTTCAGCCTGTCCCAGTTACTACTGTACATAGGAACTAAACCCTTGAAAAGCCAGTATCAAAACTCAGTAGCCTTGGTGACTATTAAGCATTGGCAGGGAAATGAGTTGGTACAGAAACAGAGTGAAAACCCCTTGGCAGTTGCCATCCCTGCTGCATCCTAACAGCTCATAAGGGAAGAGCAGGTTTGAGAGACACCACAGCCACTGTCAGGCAGAGGTGGGATGCCTGTCTTCCTCAGCAGAGGTTCCTACCAACACTCAGCTGCACCTTTCTATTCCTTCAGAGCCCGCTGAGTGGTTTAATCTTTGCATCCCTAACATTTCAGTGTGCAGGATAGTCATCCCTGGTTATCAGAACACAAAGGCCCTGGAGTGGGTCGCTTGGGGAGCACGTGGGTCAGTACCCTCTAGGCTCTAGTGACTGGTAGCAGCAGTCACACACTGAATGGAAAGGCTTTGTACAGATACAAGCCCAGTATTTCAGCTCAGGTTTTGCTGTGGGCATCCTGCCTTGCCTCACAGCTAGGCCTTGAACAGCAAACATCACAACAATGAGGAACATGGCAATAGTTTCCAACAGTATTTTTTCCTTTGCTGCTGGTTGTTGCTATAAGAAAAAATGTATTGTGTATCAGGAGACTGTTAAACTTGGCTGCTTTTATTAAGGATTGGGATCCTTAAGGGTGACCGAGCACTGGAATAGGCTGCCCAGGGAGGTGGTGGAGTCTCCTTCCCTGGAGATATTCAAGACCCATCTGGATGCCTATCTGAGCTTGGGAGCTGCTTTGGCAGGGGGGTTGGACCCCATGACCTCTTGAGGTCCCTTCCAACCCCTACAACTCTGTGATTCTGTGATCTTTGATAGTTAAGAAGTGGTTCCTGTGTGACTAGAGCTCAAGCATGTATACACACGTGCTTTCTGAGTCAGGAATGCATTTAGGAATCAGCCAATATGAAAATAAATCCTAGTTAAGAACTTTGATGTGTTGAAGGTTTATAATTGGGGGGGGGGGGGCTTTTTTAAAAACAAACAGATATGCTGCTTTTGTAATTGTCCTCAGGATGTGTCAGTCAGGATGGGGAAGCTGTTGCTGTAGGAGCAGGAATGTTGTGTTGAAGCAGATCTGTGTCAGATCTGCAGCAGAACCACAAAATTATTTTTGTAATACTTTTCTTCACCTTGACTAACTGTGAAATTGATGAAAGTTAGAGATTCTTTCTATTTCCTAATACTGTGATTTGTACACAAAGTGACCCCAGCCATACTTGATTCAGGTGTTTATAGTAACATAGGCACACGGTCTGTTTCCAATCCAGTTAAGTGCTGCAATCTAATATTTTTAACTTTGTATTTTGTAAATTGTTGCTTACAGAAGCAGAAGCATTAAATACCACTTTGTGAAGCTGGCTGGATTTGTTATTCCATTAATAACTGAGCTGCCTTCTGCAGAGACTGGGGCACACAGGTAAATAAAACCTGTTTGTAGCTTACATCATACACAGGCATTTGTGCAGTGTTGCCCCACACAGCGCTCCCCCCCACAGGCTGGATGTACAGATGAGATGCAGAGTCAATACTTTGAAGCAAAGTAATTCCTCTACAGGTTTGGGAGAGTTAAACATTGTATTTTTCAGCCCATCCTCTGTCTTGTCTGAGGAGCAGCCAGTCCCAAGGCGGCTGTTAGGAGGGCACACACTGCCCTTGAATGCCCTTAACTCCACAAAAATCTTCCAGAACTAACATGAAACTTGTTTAAGGGGCTTGCTTGCATTTCTCCTAGTTCTGGAGAAACTGTTTTAACTGGGAAAAGCCTCACCTTGGGCATGCAGGATGGGCCAGCAAAGGAACAGCTGCCCATCAGGAACAGCGATGCTCAAACCGAGGGAGGGAGGGCGAAGGTGGAGCTCACTGCCTGCGGGTGCGTTCTTCCTTCTTGCCCATACTGAGTGTGAAGAGGTGAGCAGGATTGGGCTGGAGCACACTGCACGTATAAGGTGTATGAGGGGAAGCACAAGACAAGGATAAATCCTGGTGTGACACCTGAAACAGCAAGAAGCACAAGGGTGAATGCCAAGGGGAAAAGATAAACGTAACGCTGATGCAAATGATAAATACACTATCTACAGTACATAAGAGTTTTGTGCTAGGTTTAGTTGCTTTAGACTAGCATCCACTTAAGCATTCATTTGATAATGACACCTTAACTTGTTGTCTTGGCTGCCACAGAAATGGCATAACAAACTTCTGGGAATAGCATTGTGGAGTCTGTGTGACTTGCCTGTTCCCTTCATTACTGGCAGTAATTACAGAAGTAAGAGTTCCACCTTGGAATTTTATCACCTGCCAACTTCCAGGCTGCCCAGAGGGGTGGTAGATGCCCCATCACTGGGGGTGTCCAAGGCCAGGCTGGATGGGGCCCTGGGTAACCTTGTGTAGCTCCAGGCCTGAGGTTGGTGTCCCTGCCTGTGGCAGGGGGTTGGAGCTCTGTGACCCTTGGGGTCCCTCCCAACCCAGACCAGGCTGTGATTCTATGATTCTGTTGAACACCACTTGCTTTGTAGGACCAGGGCTGGTGGTATTTGTGTGTGATTATGGTGTTGTTACCGAAACAATATAGAAATCACCGCGTGGTATTTGCTTGCAACACAGGGTGTCATTCATGAGTTATACATAAATGGCAGCTTTACATATTTAAAAGGAACATGGACTGCTTCATATCTGAAGTATGTTTCCCAGGAGATAACACCACCATTTGATCTATTTTTGATTAAAATGTAAAAATTAAAAATTAAATCAAATGGTAGTAGAATTCCTTTGGGAAAACATACTTCAGTTATGAAGTATTCCCCATAGTAACCTTGAGAATCTTACAGCTGTATTGTCTCATCTGTAGGTGGTCTTTTTATGTCTCACATAATTAAAATGAATTGCTGTTAGAGAACCCATACTACTGCATACAGATTTATGAACCTTGAGGCACCTCCATTCACAGACAAACAGCGATACCAGAAGCTCCCACTGCAGATAACACTGCACTGAGGCAGGTACTGGGAATGGAGAGGTTTACTGGGGAGCAGGGCTTACCTCTGCCTTGAGAGGGTGAGCACAGAGAGCCCTGTAGAACAGTGCCACCTTCCCTGTGAAGAGCATAGGCAGGGTACAGGCAGGTTCTGCGACGTGGTGGTGCAGAACAGGGTGGTGGAAGTATTCAGAGACCACTTGATATCCTGAGGAACGGCTGAGGCGTCAGCAGGAAGGGATTGTGAAATCGGATTTACTAGGGAAATGTGCTCAACAAAACCATAATGCAGCTTGTTTACAGCGAGCTGCTTTGTCAGACTGACTCAGAATATGGGGATGTATATTGGATAAGATTAGAGGAGAGCGTGGGGATCAGGAAAAAATAAGACTATAGAATTTGCATTCACATTTTCACATAGCTGGAGGACCAAAAAAAAATCATGTCATTTACTTTTTGTTTGGTTCTGATTCTCTTAGTGCCTGCCTTAACATTGTCCATAACAGTGACTTGTGGCTGTGTGTTCATTCAGGCTGTAATTAAAACTTCCATAACGTGCATTTCAGTTAATTAAACTTTAAAAAAAAAAAAGGAAAAAAGGAATAGAAATGCTCGGATCTCATCTATAAATAAAGGAAGGAGAAAAAAAAATGCCAACAATGAGAATCCAAAGTGCAAGGGTTCCACGGTGCTGTGGAGGAACGTTTTGTAATAAGCAGCAGGAGTGTTGAAGTTTCAATGTAATACTTAAAAGAAAATGTCTCTGATCTCTGGGTTTCTTTATAGAGGGGAGTTTTTAATGCATAATCAGACTAAAATCCTCCTGTAATTGCACAGCGAGAGGCCTGTGAAGTTTCCAGAAGGCTGCAGATGGAATACTGACCTGTGAAGGGAGGAGGCTTTTACAGAGTACCGAGCCGGCAGCGTGAAAGCGGTGATGTCTCTGGCGTGGGACATCTCCACCGGCTGTGTGCCACCTAGTGATGCCAGGGATGGTTCTGCATCCGCACCAGCATTGCACACGTGAGCAGTGACAGTCTATCATCCATCCGGGAGCATCTGGTCAGCAGTGTGCTCCCTGCCCCTTCCCCATCCCAGGGCCACACGCCTGTCTGCGCTGGAGTCTCCCAGGGGAATTATCCCCCCCCAGACCCACACCAGGCTATTAACACTCACCTCCTAATTGCATTAAGGAGCGGCCAGCACCGTGCTCTCTGCATAACCCTTCTCCTCTGTCCTCTTGCACTTCACTGGCCCTCTCCTGCTGCCCCGCAGCGATGCTGCTCGGTGCAGTGCTGGGCATCCTCGTGCCAGCCAGAGACACAGAAGCTCTGTCAGAGTTGCTGAGGGCTGGTGATGCAAAGCTGGGCAGTCACTATTTCCAGCATCAAACCAGGGCAAATACCGGTCCCTTTCCACTCTGGTGCTGCACCACCGGCAGCACCCTGAGTGACTGCCACCCCTGCCACCCCTACCAACCCACGTGCTGTTCTACCCCTTTCAACATGAGCATCTCTTGTGCATCAGAGTTTCATTTACAGCCAGTTGCCCCTTCCCAGTGCAGCTGTTTTTCTGGCCCTACAGCGCTGAGGAGGCACCTTCGTCCCATCGGAGTCTGGTGTGTGTGTGGGTGGGCAGGGATAGGTTGGAGGGGTCATAGAATCACAGAATCCCAGCCTGGTCTGGGTTGGGAGGGACCCCAAGGGTCACAGAGCTCCAACCCCCTGCCACAGGCAGGGACACCAACCTCAGGCCTGGAGCTACACAAGGTTGCCCAGGGCCCCATCAACCTGGCATTGAACACCCCCAGGGATGGGGCACCCGCCCCCTCTCTGGGCAGCCCCTTCCAGCCCCTCACCACTCACTCTGGAAAGAGTTTCTCCCTAATCTCTCATCTAACCCTCCTCTCCTTTAGCTTTAGTCCATTCCCCCTTGTCCTATGATTTGCTGCAGGCAGGAGGAAGGCTGAGCGCAGGTTAGTCTGTGATGAGCAGGGTTCTGAGACTCCACTTTTAGCAGAATTAGAAGGATCATCAACAAATCCATCAAGCAAATGTAACCCCAGCAATTCAATTTGGATCAAAAACGCAGAATATAATGTACTAACTACTGTTAATTATCTAATCTTCAAGGAAATAGTGTCACTTTACTAACAAACTCCAAGATTTCCCTTTTCTTGCAAATCCTTTTAAAAATCACCCTTCTGCATTCCTTTCCTTCCTGGCCCATGCTCAGGAGTGAATGTTTTAAAAGCTTCGTGGACTCTTTCTGTGTGAGTTAGAGAGACATGGCCTCAGAATGTAGAAACATAGAGTCACCTGGGCTGGCAAAGCCCTTTACAGGGCCCAGCCCAAGCGCTGGCCCAGCACTGCCCAGCCCACTCCTCGCCCCTGTCCCTGAGCACCACATCTCCGTGGCCCCTGGGGACAGTGACCCCCTGCCCTGAGGGGGAAGGCATTGCCCTCACCTCCCACCCAAACCTCCCCAGCACAAATTGAGGCTGGTTCACCTGGTCCCATCACTTGTTCCATGGGAGAAGAGACCAAACCCTGGCTGCTCCTTCCTTCCAGCGAGCTGCAGAGAGTGAGCAGGTCTCCCCTCAGCCCCTCTTTGCCAGACCAACCCCCCAGGTCCCTCAGCTGCTCCCATCAGACCTGTGCTCCAGCCCTGTCCTGCTTTGCTGCCCTGAGAGGAAAGGCTGAGTGAGCTGGGGCTGTTCAGCCTGGAGAGAAGCAGCCTGAGAGGGGATCTGATCAGTGGGGATCAATAGCCTAAGGGTGGGACACAGGGGGACATGGGCAGCCTCTTCTCAGTGTCTGTGGGGACAGGACAAGGGGCCATGGCCTCAAGTTGGAGCACAGGGAGGTTCCCCCCCAATGTGGGGAAGAACTTCTTGCCAGTGAGGGTGAGGGAGCCCTGGGACAGGCTGCCCAGGGGGTGTGGAGTCTCCTTCTCTGGAGAGATTCCAGCCCCGTCTGGACACCGACCTGTGTGCCCTGTCCTAGGGACCCTGCTTTGGCAGGGGGTGGGACCCCATGGGCTCTGGAGGGCCCTTCCAACCCCTACAGCTCTGTGATCCCTGAAAGGACAGCCTCACTGCCCAAATCCCACAGGATTTTGGAATTACAGTGTCTGAGCAAAACAATCTCTTGGGGACTCACCTCCTCACCAACCTGTCCAAGTGTAACTTCCCCACAGAACAGCATCAGCAGGTACAGCCAGCTCCACAGCAGGACAGGGTTTGGAGAGGAGGTGATTCAATGGCTACATGCATAAATAATGAAGGAAACCCAGGTTATAAATTGCACTCCCTCATTTGGAAGGCCTTGCCTCCTGCCTCGTCCTTAGGAACACGCTACAAGCTTCAGGTCATTTACAAAATAACAGAACACTTTAAGGTTACCCTTGGCTTTATGTAAATGCAATTTTAATATTCTATCTTCATTAATTATCTAATCTTGGGAGCAAATAAACTACTGACACAATTCTGTAGCTATTTTGCCAGCAGGATTTGCTTTGAAGTCAGCTGTGAGGAAGTGGATGACAGGACAGAGCCCCACCACTGCTTTTAGAGGAGGAACTCATGCAGGAGCTGGAAACCCTGCATCAGTGTGGAGCTATTTCAGCATGAAATTGGTGCAAGAAAATAGAGAACAGGTGGCATTTTATTCCCAGTGCTTGGCTGCTGGTGAAAGAGACCTGCTCCCACCTCCACAGGGTTCTGCAGCCCCCCAGGGTTTTCAGGGATGGACCCATCCCTGGCGTATCTCACCATCACTGCATCCCTTTCAGGTCATCGTGACGTCTGGGTCTAGGTACAGCTGTGCTCCATGGAGCAGCACCACTGTGGGCAAACATAATGGGATCAGCCCAGACACCCAGAAGAGATGTGACCATCAGGAGGCTGGTGCAGGCTCCTGCTCACACTCATAGGAATGGGAAGGGGAAGCTGAGTCTGTGTTAATACAAGGAAACGAGCCCTGGATGCTTTCCACCTTGTTTTGAGTTTTACCCAGCTATGTACATATAAATGCTTATATTAAAAGGAATTCATTAATAACTCAAACTAGCTTCCTTGGTGCAAAACGAGCCAAGTCAGTACACGAGGCAGAAGGAGAGGAGCTCCGAATCACCAGCCCCAGCCCGAGCAGCAGTGGGTCTGGAATGCTCCCCTCAGAGCTCATCAGCTGAGACAACAGATTTCAAAGCCTGAGTCCTGGCACTGCACAACCCCAGGGCTGTTCTTTACACTCCCCAGTTTCCCAGCTGGTTTATGAAAGGTAGAGATGTGTATTACAGCAGTTTGCAGGCTATAATTTTCATTAATAATCTGATCCACGTCTTTAGATTATCTTAGTAATTGCTTCACATAAAAAGACTACTGAGTATGATTACAAATATGTCTCTGTTTTGATTGTCTGCTTTTGCAGCGGGTACCAGATGCCTGAAGTTCTTGACTTTGTTTAAGAGTATGAATAACGTTCAGTGAGGTTTCCCAGCGCCTGGCTCTGACCCCAGGAGTGCCCAGCTATAACACAACCCCCTAACACCCTGATCTGCAAACCCCTCCAAGCTGGGAAATTCAGCCTTATTTGCATACAAAAAAACCCCACACATCCAAAGAACATTAAGGGCCAAATCCTGGTCTTTTTGAAGGTCTGCATGCATGACTTGCAAACTTCCAGGGCTTTCCATGCAGCAAGAAGGGCAGCAGGACCCAGGCTCTGCCCTTCACCTCCTGCTGAGGCTGCTGCTGACACCAGCCGCCAGGCACAGGGTACCTACACAGCTGTGCCATCCCCACACTCAACACGAACTACTCCATCCTCCCTGCTTGGGAAAACACTGCAGGAATGAAGTAGCCATGGAAAAGGGATGTACTGTGCATGGCCACGCAGCCAGCCGAGCGCTTCCCCACTAAGCAACCACCAGCACAACCAGGCAACTCAAGCCCCAGGAGCCTCTGGAAGGGAGCAGCCCCTCTCCCCACCTCCCGCAGCCCCACAGGTCCTCGCAGGCCTCTCGTTCTCCTTGCAAGGGCCTTGCTGGAGAAGATGGAAGCTTGATCTGCAGGTGGATGCAGGCTCAGCCCCATCTCCTCCCCCCAGGCCGGTGGTACACGACAAGTAACTCATCGTTGCCACCACAGGAAGGAGCTCAAGCACCGCTCGTGGAGCATCACTCCCTGCTCCCGGCTACCTGGGCTCTCCCGCACGTACAGCTCTATTTTCTCTGCCTTCTCTTCATTCTTCTCCTGAGCATGGCCCCTGTGCAGCTCAAACACTGCCCATCACCGAGGGTCCTCAGGAAGCCTCTGCATCCTGCTGAGCTCCATCCTCGCTCGCTCCAGCTGCGGGAAGCTCTGAGGCTGCATCTCCGGGCTGCTGGGCTCAGAGGAGCCCTGTTCCTGCTGGGAACCATCCCTGCCTGGTGCTGGCAAAGCTGCAGACAAGTATCTGGCTGTGCCCGAGGCCCAGGAGCGGGTGATTTGCAATTCTGAAAGCAGCTCAAAGGTGACACCTCGTTCTGTTTTACCTGGAGGGAGCGCACAGGGGGTAACCTCCACCGGGCACTGTCTGCTGCAGCAAAAGGGAGGCTCAAATATCGGTCAGCCCAGTATAAATCCAGCAAGCACTCCTGACACCTGCTGCGTGGGAACTGCTCCGGGGCCAGGGGGGTGGCTGGAGAAGGAACAGTGGCACCAGTGTGATCTGAACCAGCCCTGACCCACCAGCTCACCACAGCCGTTTGGGCACCCTGATAACCCTCCACTCACTCACCCATGCGGATATCCAAAGGGAAAGGCCCGTGTCCCCCTTGCCTGGTGGCTCTGTGCAAAGGCCCCCCCTCCCCACCCCTCCAAGCTGGCACAGCCTCTGTATTGCTGTCCTAAAACTGCAATGCCCTCCCCCCCAACCATCCTGCCACCAGCTCGCTCAGACCTGCAGGTGCCTCGGTGGAAAACCACAGCATCCATTTGGGTAGATAAATTCATGACCTCTGGGCAGTACAAAGGGGTCCCCTGGGCTTCCCCTCCCCATCATTTCCCATTTTGCCTTCTTTTGGGGACCTGAACCCCACGGAGAGGAGCAGGACAGTTTGTTACACAGGTTCCCAGCACGGGCTGGCGCTGGCCAAGGGGCTCTTGCTCCACCCAAGAGGGCTGAGGCAGCACCCCACCCCTCTGCACCCCCTAAACTCAGAGTAAGGGTGTGTGTCAGCAGGGCAAGCAGCCCGGAGATGTGGCAGTCTCCCAGTCCCATGCCCAGGGAGATTGCATGGCCACAGCCACCCCAGCCACCCTTCCTGCCCAAGGAGCCGATGCTTCCAGGCACGACAACCAGGGAGGAGGCAGTGAGCACACCTAAATGTGCTGTCAGTGCATCATTTGCACTAACGAATAAATCCTAGGCCAGTGGTGCTGCCCCCCTCCTGGATACACACCCCTGACACAGGGCAGCTGCTTGGAAGTGGCCCCAGTTGCTAATTTATGGATGGAGGGAGCATTCCATGGGCGGTTCTCCTGCATCCCCAGCAGCATAACCTCTGCCTTCCCTGGATTTCCTTTCCTCCCACATTTCCCCAGCCCAGCAGCTCACTGGTTGCAAGTAAGGAATGGCAGTGTGCAGCATTCCTTGCTGGGAACTAAGTCTAGTAGAGTTTTGCCTTTTTTTTCCCCAACAAGCCACATACAACTCCTCAGCAGGAAGGGAACAAAATCCCTCTGGGCAGGAGGGCAGACTCTGGTACATACTCGTGTCCCCATCCACATGTGTGTCCCCACTGCGCTGGGACACCCCCTCACCCATCCATCCCCAGTGATTTGGGACTAGTTGGCAGCTCAAAAGGTTTTCTTTAGCTCCCCAGTTCCCCTAAGTTGAGGGAACAGTTGGAGTTTAAAATGATGCTCCTTCCCCTTTCTCCAAAAGCACCAACCCCTCAGGAGCGAGGGGGCTGCAGAGCAGCACCGACCCCCCAGCCCCTGCACAAACCCCCATCGCCAGGGGTGTGAGTGCTCCCAAAGGGCTTCTCCAAACTCACCACGATCAGTTGGGCCTCGTGTCCTGCTTCCAAATATACTTCAGCACCTTTTCTAAGGTACACATCTAGCAAACCCCCACTGCCTCCAAGAAGCCAACTGCTGCGCTGTCCCATCGCTGTGCCCCTGTCACCTCTCCAGCTGCAGCTTCACTCAGTGAAGCACAAAACACATGCAACAAAAAAAGGGAATAAAAATAAAGCAGAATTGTTATTTTTTTTTTCCACATAAACCCAAAAGGTGAATAAAAATATAAATCACACAAAAGCATAAGCAGATACTGTGTAGTCTCTGGGAAAAATCGTCACCTGATTTGTTATGAAGAGAACTTCAGTTCCAGCTCATCACTGAAGGGGACAGACCTTTATTGGGGGAGCTGAGAAAACACAAATGCAAAGCAAATTTTTTAAAAAATCAATTACTTAAGCCAAGGTTTCTCAGTTTTGGGTTTAAATCACAATTAGAAATAGTTACTGGACCCTCTGGTTTAAATCAATCCACACCGTTTCTCTCCGATGATCTCAAGCAGTTAAATAAGAACAGAGAATACCATCAATAACCCATCTGTGTCACAGATGAGAAAGCAGCCCCGTGGGACTGCCTTCCCCCTTTTTTCATGTGGAGATCCCTGGGTATCCGGGGAGTGACACAAGCCCTGGGGAAGCCACAGAGCAGCCAGGGTTTGTACCTGCAGGTCAAACATCCCAGCTCCCCAAACCAGGTATGTGGCACGGGCATCAGCCACATTCCACAAAAGTTATTTTTCCTGCTGCTGCCCCTGCTTTTGGGAAAATTTGCACACAAATGAGGGCCAGGGATGGGGATGATGCTCCCCAGGATGGAAAACACAAGCAGGTCAGACATCCCTGATCTCGTCTGGACGCCTATCTATGTAATATGAGATAGGGAGCTGCTTTGGCAGGGGGGTTGGACCCAATGATCTCTTGAGGTCCCTTCCAACCCCTAAGATTCTGTGATCCCCCATCAAAACCTCTTTCCTTGCTCAAACACACTGCCCTGACAGCCACAGTCCTCAGCTGAGCCCCACACATCAGGGCATCACCTGGAACTCCCCAACAGCGACCAGGTTTCTTTAGGGAGGTGCTAAATGGGAGCAGGGAAAATAAAACCCCTGCATCTGAGGGAGAAAGAAGGGCAGAAAAGCCATGTGAGGGCAGGTGGGTGCACAGGGTGAGTGCCAGGGCTGGGTGAGGGTGGGAGCTGCCATCGCAGGGCTGTCAGCATGGTTGGGCATATTCCCTTCAGGCTGCAGTTCCCAAGTTGTCTAATTGCCCTTGATGGATCTCTTCTCCCCCAGGACTGCCATCCAGACCTGGCAGCTCCAGATGTCTGAATATTATGCAGGAAGCTGGTAAACAAATCCCTCTTATTTTCCCTGCTGCCAATTAGAAACGTAGGAAGAACACACTGCTTCACCAGCAAGGAACCCACCAAAGATACTTCACATGCATTGATAGCTGCTTAACATCTCTGAGATGGGTGATAAACACTGCACTTTCTAAGATCACCCCTTGTTGCTCCAAAAGCTGGCTTTGTGGGAAAGCAGCGAGGGGAAAAAGGGCTGGAAGAGGAGCTAAAGTTGGGACAAACTTGCAATTACAGCTGCTTCCAGAGCAGCCACCAGACCCAGAGGGAGCAGAGCAGCTCAGCCACCTCCCCTCAAACAGCTGCTTCCAGCAGCTTCAACTTTTTAACCCAACTTCAGCTTCAGAGCAGCTTCCCTGCCCAGCTCCTGCGCCTTCCCTCCCCATTAATTTCTCTGCATGCTTGAGCAATCCTGCCCTAGCAGGAGGGACGGCTTAGGTGGCTTCAGGAGTCTTTTCCAGCATTAATTGTTATGATTTTAGAGCCCCGTGGGGTCAGGACTCGGGGAAGGAGAATCCGTAGCGAAGGTTGGGAGGAAAATGAAGAAACCCAGCACGGTGCCTGCACAGAGACCGTGCTGGGGAGCCCACGGGCCCCATCCCTGTGCCAGGCAAGAGAACAGAACCCTTCCAGCTCGGGGGCTGAGTGAAGGTGCAGTGCTGGGGGAAAGCCCGAGCCCTGCATCCACATGCTTCAAGTTTACAAGTTGTGAGAGCTCAGGAGGGAGCCCCAGGGAGGGAGCCCCAGGGAGGGAGCCCCAGGGAGGGAGCCCCAGGGAGGGAGCCCCAGCTTGGCAGGTGGCTGCAGTGGAGAAGGATGGTTGCTCTGGCAAAGACCTTGATTTGGCCCAGCCTGGCTGCCCAGCCTGATCAGCACCACGGTGATTTTGAGATGATTACATTCTCCTCTGCTCCAAACCAAGGAGAGAGGTGAGATTTCCGTTCAGCTCCCAAAACACCCCCACCTGCACCATTTTCATAGCTGAATAGCTGTCCCAGAGTTGATTTACAATCACTTTAGGCATTTTTGGTGTCCCCAGCTCAGCCACCAGCTCTGGGGTCCCTTGGCTCTGTCCTTGTTGTACCTCGTGAGGCACCAGTGAGGACTGGCCAAGCCTACTTTGCTTCAGCCCCGTTGATCCATGGTCCATCCCTAGGTGAATGCATGTGGGTACCACAGCCCCCTACTCACAACCTGACTCTGCCCATCCCTTGCTCCCCAGGATGCCCCAGGGGCTGCATGACCCCTGCTGAGCATCACTAAGCTATGTGGAGGTGGTGGCCATTACCCTTAACCTGCAATGTTGACCTCAATGGGAACCCAGACTTCACACTCGCCTCCATGTATCCCCTCATCATGCATCCCTCCGAAACATGAGATTGCCCTGGGGCATCACCCTGCCACCTCTGCTGCGGACCACACGCCAAGACCCAGGGACCCATGTGACAACGGCCCAGCACAGATCACTGACCTCACTGCAACAGTTTAACAGACTCATACATTTTGCAAGGAGCCTTTTAATCACAGGGGTTGGCAGGGCCCTCCAGAGCCCATGGGGTCCAACCCCCTGCCAAAGCAGGGTCCCTAGGACAGGGCACACAGGGCGGTGTCCAGACGGGGCTGGAATCTCTCCAGAGAAGGAGACTCCACACCCCCTGGGCAGCCTGTCCCAGGGCTCCCTCACCCTCACTGGGGAAAAGTTCTTCCCCACATTGGGGGGGAACTCCCTGTGCTCCAACTTGAGCCCATGGCCCCTTGTCCTGTCCCCACAGACACTGAGAAGGGGCTGGCCATTTCCCCCTGCATCCCATACTTAAGATACTTGTAAATGTTAATAAGGTCCCCCCTGAGTCTTCTTTTCTCCAGGCTGAACAGAATCTGGGCTGAATTCCCTTTCCCCCCCATAAACCAACACCCTGCTGAGGACCTGCATCACCCCACACACTACCGACCACCCACGTTTCCCCGTGCCGGTGCCACAAGTGGGGCAGAAAGCTCTGGGTGCCACCACCGCTTCGGGAAGGGGGTGCAGGAACCCCGACGTGAGATCCTCCCACCTTGGTCAAGCCCTCTCAAAACCAAGGTTTGGAATAGCAGCAGCTTAAATAGTTATCACCACCCAAGAACAGAGGGGGACACGAGCACGGGGCTGCTGTGCGCAGTGATGTCTGCGGTGGAGCAGCGCTTACTCACCCAGACAGTGACCCCTAAACACCAGCTCAGCAAGGGGCACTTAAAGACCCCTCACTCTCACTTTTAAGCAGAAACAAGCCCCAGACAGGCCTCAGCAGCGTGTCCATCAGCTCTTCTCCCTGCCTCCTCACCCGGCGCAGGTGCACGCCGTGTATATACCTGTCGGAGGGCTGAGATCACTCCCGCTTCTTACCGCAATGAAGGAATTAAATACAAAATCTTCTGTAGGAAGCAATTGTGAAGTGTGGAAGTTTCTAGTCAGGCAAATAAATTGGATTTAAGTATATTACAGTCATAATCTTTTTCTGCCTCTCTCCAGACAGCCTTTGTACATGGAGAAATGAGAATGTATTCTCAGACAAATCTTGACCTGAGGGAGAAGGCTGCGGGAATCTGGATTTTCAATAACATAAGACAATAAAGCTCAGACTTCTAACCTGCTGCAATATGGTAAAAGTATAAAGAGCTTAGCAACTAATAAAAGAAAAGGGTCTTCCAACTCATATTTGAAGATCTAGACCCCCAAAAGGACACTTCATAAAGATCATAATGGGTTAGTCAGTATCTAACAGATACCATGTACCTTGTTGACCAATTGTCTGACAGTTGTCTTCTGCAGGCCTGGATATTAATAAGCCTTGTGTTGATTTCCTTGGGGTATTTTGTCTTCGTAATTGTACATCTACTTGTTGTGACACTGCAGCTTGCTATATATTTATTTAATGCGATTCCTATAAGGAAAAAAAAACAACACCCCAACCCCAACCATATGTATGCTATTGTTTTCCTTAGATGATATGCATACACTGCAAATTTCATCTCCCTCCAAGGTATAGTGAATCAAAGCTGGTACAGTGCAAGGGAGAGAGAGCACACGGTCTTGGGGCAAAGAGGAAATCCAGATGTGTTTTCCCCTTAGGTGTGAATACGTCTTACTCCTTGCATTACACAGGGAATATGAAGGGATTCAATTATCGCTGCATTTTGATTTCTAATAACAACAAAAACTTGTTCTAGGAGGGTATTCCAGTTAAGCAATGTTTTGACAGATAATGCCAGTGTAAAGTAGCTGTCACTCAGGCGCCACGATCAAGGGGAAATGGATGCATAAGGAAGATCACAGGGTGGCTTATGTAGTGAAAATGAAGCCCCTTACAAACTCCTCTCCCTCACAAAACAAAGGCTGGCTCCGGCTCTCTCTACAGCCCCAGAATAAAATGCAAATATTTAGAGACGACATGTTATATATAAATTGCAGGTTTTCCATAGGTTCCTGAAGTAGAGGCATGTTTAAAAGCACCCTGGGTTTCCCAGGCTCCCACAGTCACACTGCTCTCAGCCTGAGAGCCCCAAAGCCCTGAGATGGAGCCAGGCGATGCAGCTTTAAGCATCTCCAGCTGGGTTCTGCAGCCCTTGGCCAGGTCATGCTCCCTCCTGATGCACCAGGTCATGGCCAGGACACCTTCCTCAGCTGTAACAGAGGCTGGTTATTCTGCTGCACCTCTGAAGTGACCAGATTTTGTACATACATCATCACCTTTGTCCACTGAAGCAACACTCAGCCCTATTTGTTGCTTGGCCCATCTCTTCTCTGATAGAAGAGGTCATGGCTTTGATAGGGTGAGAGGCAATGGCTGTGATCTGGGAGAGAGGAGATTTAGACTGGATAGAAGGAAGAAATTTGTCACTGTGAGGAGGGGGAGGCCCTGGCACAGGGTGCCCAGAGAAGCTGGGGCTGCCCCTGGATCCCTGGCAGGGTTCAGAGACAGGTTGGATGAGGCTTGGGGGGGGAGGGAGGGAGAGAGGGGGGTGTCCCTGCCTGTGGCAGGGAGGTTGAAACAAGATGATTTCTAAGATCCCTTCCAATCCAAACTATTCTATTGCTTGGAGCAAGCTCTGCCCTTAGTCCAGCTAAGCACAAGCTTCCTTCACTGCACACATCACATCTATGGTCTACCCTGTGCACAGGTATCACCCTTTGCCCCCAATTCTGCACAAATGCTGCATCCCAACCCTCCTCTTCCCACCCCCTCAGAGCACCCAAACCCTGACCATGCTAACCCCAAATCCTCTGGCACCACGACCCCCTCAGCACAGCCCCAGGGCCACTCTCTGCGGCTCCCACTCCTCTCCCAAGGTTTTCCAGTCTGCCTCCTGTGTGGGGTTCAGAGATAAACAGGACAGCACAGCACATCACAACACAGAACATCTTCTGGAAGAGACATGTGAGGAGAGTACCAAGGAGGAGAGCCAAGTTAAGGCTCTAATGCTTTGTAGCAGCATCAGAAGTCACAGTAAAGTGTGACACAGACAGCATGTGATGCAGGGGGGTCTGCTCAGGGGTTGCCCCATACCTGACCCTGGCACACCACAAAGACAAGTGACTGGAAGCCAGAAGAACAACAGAGATGTGATTAGAGGCATTTGCTTAGGGGGGAAGATTAAATGACAGCTAATTGCAATCTTTAAGAATAAAGCCTCCAAACTTTCTGCACAGGTTCTGGAAAACACATTGAAAACTGTTAATAACTAAAAATTTTAAAAACTATCAACAATAACTGAAAACTGTGTTTAGTTTATTTTAAACTCTTCAGAAAGATTGATTTTTTTTTTTTTTTTTAGAGCTGAACTTCTGCTGGAAGCTGAGAACAGAGCTCAGGGATGGGATTAAGGAGGAAACTACCCATGAAAGGTGCTGCTCACCGGTGAGAGATGGCAAATCCCCAGTCCGTCACCCAAAACATCCCCTCCACCCTAGGGAGCACCCATGGGTGCTGTGCGTGGGTGCAGGGGAGGGATGAAGCCTTTCAGGGGCAGCTGAAATCACAAGGAACCATGTGGCACCACGATGCCTTAACCTGCCCAAGAGGAGTGCTGTTATCTTCACAGTGTTCCAAACTAAGTCTTTCTGTCTTTAAGTGACATTTCAGTGAAAAAAGTGGAAGCTTCCAGAAGAAATGGAGGGATGAAGGTGTCGACCCACCACCTCCATGTTCCTTCTGCTGATTCAGTGAAAAGTAATCATGCTGAATAGATTGATATAGGTGTGGCTTAAGAGACAATTTAACTTTTATATAAGAATTTTCATAGTTTTAAGAATTGACTGGTTTAAGAGAAAGCTGTAACTGTGTAAGATGCTTGTGAGAGCAGCTGCAAAACTGAACCATAACAATGCAACAGTCCCAGCCTTGAAGATAAAGTAGTAAGAATTGGTGTGTTTTTAGGAATAGATTAGTTTTGGATTTCAGCAGAATTTGGCTGTGATCACATCAGCTGTTTGATGAAAGCAGCTACAAAACTGAACCAGAATAGTGCAACAGCCTGGAAACTGGGGGAAGCAGGAGATAGAGGAGTCAAATAATGGAGAAAACTGTAAATAGCATGGGCTGGGAGAGAGGAAGATGTCCAGCCTTCATCCCTGAAGACCACTAGAAGACCCCCTGACTGAGCATACTCCATCTGGGAGGAGTTAATGTAAATAGATTCCTGGAAATAATTTGCATAACCCTGCCTTTTCTTAGAAATGATAATGAATATGTATAATTAATCTGTATAAAGATGAGGAATTTGGCTTTGATGGGGCACACATGGAGGAGGGATGCCCTGTGATCCCTGCTTCAGTCACCAAGGCTGGTGAGTGTTGATTCCATCTTTCCAAGGCATCACTGCCCCTTCTCCACCAGTGAGTGACAGGGGGCAAAGAAACAAATATCTATAGGAGGAAGATAGTGCAGGAGATGGGGGGATTTATCAGGGAGTGCTGTGCTTCCAGAGCAGCACTGCAAAACGTGGGATACAGCAAAAGAAAGAGCCTGGCTGGAGGGAGCCAACAGTGATCCCTTCAGAGCCAAGGGAAATGCAGGGGGCTAAAGCTCAAGTCACTGCTGGTGCTTGAGGCAGGTCCAATAAAACATCATTTTTTAGGAGTTTTCCTGACCTCAGGAAACTTTTCCTGCAAGTGTTCAGGGTGAGAGACAGGCACAGAGAAGGCAGAAGGATGCGCTGCCCCAAAAGCTGCATCATCCACAGCACAGTGGCATCAGCCACCTCCCAGCTGGTTAATCACTTGTAAATCCAGATGAGGGTTTAAAACAGGTGAGATAAGTGTAACTGAAGTTAATGAGCATCTCACCTTACCCTGTGCTGCACCCAGTAAATATTTACTACTCACAGAGTCGTAGCTGAGCTCTGCAGCTGCGCTTGGGAAGGGGAAATTTATTTCAGATTTATTTATTCAAAAGGGATTTATTTACTGCAGCACACTGGGATTCAGTCATCTTGTGGTGGCTTTAGGAAAACGTCACCAAAGGGCTCACTTTCCCTCCCTACCTCTACCTGAAGGTCTTTAAATAAATCACATTCCATAAACACCTTCCTCTGAAAAAGCAAGAAATGGGTTTTCAGTCAATGGCTCCCCAAATATTCCAAAACCTGCTTAGTACTGACACTGTGGCCATCCCATTCCTGTGAGAGACCTCATGACAGCTTCAAAGGAGAAGGGAACAGCCACAATGGTGATGTTTCCTATAGAAATAAGAGTGCAAGTCACTCATCCAAAGTTTTTCTTACCTTTACTCCAGGATTCCCTCTTCAGGCAGCAGAGAGAATCTGGCTTTGCACTGAAATCAGTGGTCTTGCCTGCCTTCCTTGCTTATGTGTGCTTCTTGTCAGGGAAGAGGCTGGAACAGCTGGAGAAGAGATACCTGCCCTCTCGTGGGGAAGCTATCACACCCAACCACTGCCAGGATGAGCTCCCAGCCCACCTCCAGCCCCTGGACAGGTTCTTATCCCATTTTGAGGGTCATGTATGGTTCAGAAATCACACTGGGGTGGTCAGCATGCTCATTCTGTACTGGAGCTGCTTGTCCCTCCATCCTCAGTGTGCAGCAGGGCTTGTGGACCCCACCAGGTCACAGGGACCTTCCCACATGTGCCCCATCAGATGTGGGGGAGATCCAGGGCTGGACCTGCTCCAGCCAGGAGTTTATACCCATCCTGCCTTGGGGATACCTGCAAGACCCCCACCAAGATGATTTCTTGTAGCAGCTCCACTGAGGGTGAACACACACTGCTGCTGCATCAGCGTTGCCTAATGCAGGCTCTGCAGGTCTGTCCCCAGGAAAGGATCTCACCCTCCTTCCCTCCTGGAGATGTGGGATGGTCCAAGAGCATCCACCACGCCACGGGAAGCAGGGCTGCACACACGTGGGCCTTGGAGCAGGGCAGTGATGAAGTGTGAGCTTCAACCCCTCAAATGCACAGACCATTCATTCCCATACATGGATTTCACCCACGGAGCCCAGGATGGGATCAAAACTCATGGACTGAGCTCAGGAGAACTTGGGGTCACCTCAAACCCACCGGCAGCTTCACCCAAAACATCACAGCATCACCAGGTTGGAAAAGCCCTTTAAGCCCATCCAGTCCAACCATCCCTGTCCTGTGCTGACCCAGATCCCTGAGCACCTCATCTCCCCTCTGTTAAACACCCCCAGGGCTGGGGACTCAGCCCCCTCCCTGGGCAGCCTGTGCCACAGCCCCACAACTCTGCCAGGGAAGAACTTTGCCCTCCCAGCTGAGCTGACCCTGCCCTGGGGCAGCTTGAGCCCATTGCCCCTTGTCCCATCTCCTGTCCCCTGGATGCAGAGACCCTCCCCCACCTCTCTGCACCCTCCTTCAGGTTGTAGGTGGTGATAAGGTCTCCCATGGCTGAGCTCTGCATGTCCAGGTGTAGACAAGCACATGCCAATGCCCTGGTGAACTCTGTGGTGTAAGCAAGGTGTTCCAGTGGAGGAGATCCGGCTCCTGCACTCTGGTCATCACATCTTGCATGGCTTCATTGATCTACAACTCGGACACGTATGTTTTTCAAGGGGATATTTAATTCCAGGGGCCAAAGCCTGTTATTTGCTGGCTCTGACCAAGCCACGATGGAGCGTGGGTGGTCTGATCCCCTTGTCCCTCTGCAGCTCATCACCAGAGGTGCAGCTAGTAACTAAACACTGATAGCTGGGGTCTGGCAGCTAATAGCACCCAGGCACTTGCTGGAGGAGACAGAGTAAAGCAGCCTAATGTGCTCTTGCCATGTGGTAATTTTCCAGATAAATGGACAGTTGCTTCAGCAGTTCCACTCTTGGAGGTCAATGATCCAGATAATATGGGCAATTACAGAGGGATTTCCATTGCAGACCCTGTGACAAATTTTTAGAGCAAGACAACAGATAAACTGCAGCGGAGGTACAGAGATGAGGGTACTGGGCTTGAAGCAGCCCAAGGCCTGGCTGGTATCTGCTGGAGGGAGCAGCTCTTCCTTCTTCCCAGGATCTCCTGGTCCATGCCCATCATACTGCCCCATCCCCTTTAACTTTGAGATTTCTCAATCCACTTTTAACTCTGGGCCTAAATTCCCAGCTCCTCACCCCCACAGAGCACTGCCTTCCTGCCTTCGGGTTCAAAGTCAAGCACTCAGCTAGTTTATAAAGATTCTCCAGAGCTGAAGAAAAAAGGGGGGGAAAAACCATATCAAATAAGGGAAAACTCCTCAGCAATTGGAAAACTCCAACTCCCAGCAGATACACAAACAGAACCATTTCTAATTGCATTCCAGAGGAAAAGCAGAGAGCATTCTCAGGGAGTGTGTACTGCTGATACACTCACAGACACCACACACACAGCTAAGCTTAACTCATGTACTAACCACAACCTGTTTGTCCATTGGAAAGGAGATACCGAGCCATACATGGATTGAAATAAATAATTGCTTTGATTAACGAAGTGTGGATGAGGAAAGAGCCACTATGAAGGGCTGCAGAGGTGATTAAAGACCTGGAACACCTCCCCTGTGAGGAAAGAACTTCTTCCCAGTGAGGGAGCCCTGGGACAGGCTGCCCAGGGGGTGTGGAGTCTCCTTCTCTGGAGAGATTCCAGCCCCGTCTGGACACTGACCTGTGTGCCCTGTCCTAGGGACCCTGCATGGGCAGGGGGTTGGACCCCATGGGCTCTGGAGGGCCCTTCCAACCCCTGTGATTCTATTCTGTGGAAAGGCTGAGTGAGCTGGGGCTGTTCAGCCTGGAGAGAAGCAGCCTGAGAGGGGATCTGATCAATGGGGATCAATAGCTGAAGGGTGGGACACAGGGGGACATGGGCAGCCTCTTCTCAGTGTCTGTGGGGACAGGACAAGGGGCCATGGCCTCAAGTTGGAGCACAGGGAGTTCCCCCCCAATGTGGGGAAGAACTTCTTGCCAGTGAGGGAGCCCTGGGACAGGCTGCCCAGGGGGTGTGGAGTCTCCTCTGGAGAGATTCCAGCCCCGTCTGGACACCGACCTGTGTGCCCTGTCCTAGGGACCCTGCTTTGGCAGGGGGTTGGACCCCATGGGCTCTGGGGGGCCCTTCCCACCCCTGTGAGTCTGTACCATGGCACAGATTGGTTTTAGCACCCCTCACATCCTGGATAAGCACAGCCACCTTACAGCCACGAGGAATCAATACCCAACCCCCCAGGAAAAAAAGATATTGAAGAGCATCCCTGAGCCCCTCCCCAGCAGCTCCAGCACTTCCAGCTCAGAGCCTGTAAAAGCAGAGAGGCTTCTTGCAGCCTCAGCACCTGCTTATCAAACGCCTGCATGCACCAACAAAACGCAGAGCACACAGGTGCCCTCAGTCATCCCAGCGCTGCAGAAGTTTAACGATGAACACATAAGACCCTGAAAGACTTTTGTGATTCCTGATGGGAATACATTAAACCTGTAGTAGTGCTTCCCCTGTGGATTGTACTTCTGTTTCGGTTTCAGTTTACTGCTGCTTTTACCCATCATGTAAGAGACAGACTGCCACTTCATTCCACCAAAATGAGCAGGGAACATCAGCAAAGAGCAGCCTTGGAGGTGGGGGAATTCACTGGGGATGGGCTTGGGAGTTGTTCAAGAACCTATTTCAAAATTTAAGCAAAATCTGCTAAGAACAAAAAGAGAGAGAAAGAGAAGAGCCCAGGAAGGCTGGGACTTAACCTTCCTGCCAGGAAGGGAAGCACACTCAGTGCCACCCCCAGCACTCACACATGAGCAGGAGCATCAGCCCTGTCTGTGGATGCCAGGACTTGGAGACAAGCACCATGTGCAGGTGAGAGGCGCTGCATGAGATTAGTTAGGAGAGGGGTGGGTTTGGATACCTTGTGAGGACAGCAGCTCATTTATGAAGTGTGTCTGGATAATCCACAGCCCCTTAGGAGCTGGGAGCATCAGACCTCAGCAGATACCACAGAACTAGCATCAACCTGTGTTTCTCCAGGAGATCAAAGGGATGGGACCACTCAGGGCTGAACCTCTCCATGGATCCAGCCCTCCAGTCCCTCCTGCCCAACAGCACCAGACTTAAACACATAGTAAATACACTCTCCATAGCTCAACACCCCAATCCAGGCACTGATGAGTTACATCGCTGCCTTCTGAGAAGCACCACCGTGCCTGGCTCCTGTTAGGGGTGAAGCCTAGGCTCAGCAAAATAAGGAAGCTGGTTATTTAGCATGGCTGTCATTAGGAGAGTTTGTATCTGGGTCTAATCAATGCCAGCGTTTGTAACACTTCAAATAAAACCATTGATCTGCTGTTGCTGCACGGAGTGACTCCTGCCAGAACATCCCACACACTTGCTCCAGACTTTTCTGGAAGACAGAGCTCAGTGTCTGTGGGGACAGGACAAGGGGCCATGGGCTCAAGTTGGAGCACAGGGAGTTCCCCCCAATGTGAGGAAGAACTTCTTCCCAGTGAGGGTGAGGGAGCCCTGGGACAGGCTGCCCAGGGGGTGTGGAGTCTCCTTCTCTGGAGAGATTCCAGCCCCGTCTGGACACCGACCTGTGTGCCCTGTCCTAGGGACCCTGCTTGGGCAGGGGGTTGGACCCCATGGGCTCAGGGGGTTGGACCCCATGGGCTCAGGGGGTTGGACCCCATGGGCTCAGGGGGTTGGACCCCATGGGCTCTGGAGGGCCCTCTCAACCCCTGTGACTGATTCTGTGATTAACCTGGGACACAGCAATCCAAACCCAGAAACAAATCCGTAACAAACCCTCAGAGTTTCCCAAAGGAAGGGCTTCATGTGCACACAGGGATGACCCTGCTGACAGAGCCCTTGGTCAGAAACACCCTGGGGAAGGTCCCTCAGCAGCAGCTGGATGGGAGCAAAGCTCAACCAATGTAAAGGGTGATTCCCACACAGGTAACCAGTCAGAAGAGCCATGGATGGAGGGGGTGGATGATGCCAGCAGAGTCCTGGGCAGGCTTGCTTACACCAGCCTACCAAGAGCAGTTATCACCCAGGATCAGAGCACCTGGCTGGTGCAAACAGTAGGGAGTGTTGAGTTATGCACAGGAGGGGAGGGCAGCCCTGACTGCTCTCACTGTGGTTTCTGACCTACTGCCACTGAGCAAAACAAGCCATTATCATAGCTAGAAAGAATCTGGCTCAGTAGCAGACAGAGCACTGAGGATTAGAGGGAAAGGAATCCAAACAGAAGCAAAGTGTTACAGTTGTGTAGGTCCAGGGTGCATCTGCCCATCCAGCACCACCTGCAACTCCAGGCACAGAGCTGATATCAAGATGTTGGAAAGAGTACAACAACTGTAAAAACAAAAGGGTCCCCATGGTTAGGGGAATTCAACACGTTCAGGGGGTGTTTCTTCAGGATAGGGGCACAACAAGCACGAACAGGTTGAGGGCAGAGCGATACTGCTGGGGCTGGCACCCTCAGAAGCTCCCCCAGGCAGCCCTGCGAGCACCTTGTGTTTGATGCAAGTTACTACTCCACAGCAGCAAAGGAGTTTATGGGCAAAAACGACCCATCAGCCACTCTCCCCATCTGCCAAGAGCTATCCCTGTCAACAGCACAGGCATTTCCTGGTGCCTAAACCTCCAGACCCAGGGTTCTTCCTGGGGATGCTGATAAATAATCCAAGGCTCCTCCTGCCACCCCTTTCCCCCACGCTTTGTATTAGGCAAAACAGGAATCCCAGCACCACCCTCATCGCATCCTCCTTGAAAGGCACACATCTCAGACACCGTAAAGGAGTGTTGTCATAATGAGGTTAATGACAATAGGCTTTCTGATATCAAAGAGCCCACGTGCAGCTGCTTCAGAGCAGGGAGCGACCCAGCGCAGGGCCCCGTAATGAGTGCAGAGAGTTTTTGGGTTACGCATTTTAATGAGCCTGTAATAAGCCAACTACTACAGGAAGCTGTAATTAGCATTTCCCAGCCCTGGTTAGACAGAATACTTCGTTAACTCTGGCTACGTCGAGGCAGGGAAGTTAACCCAACTTCCTCAGGGTGGGGGGTCTGAACACACACGGGGCACGGTGCAGAGGAGCCTGTGCTACAGGAGCCTGAAGAAAGGAGTTTGGCAAAGCCAGAGGGGAGTTGTGCCATACCTGAGCCTTCCCTGACCTATAGAATAAGCAGGAATAAGCGCTGTGTGTTGGGTGGCACCTGCCTTGCTTGGCACCCTGGTTTATGCATCACAGCAGCGAGGGACATCAAAGCTCCTCAGAATCTCCATCAGCAGAGGGGTGGCAGCAGGGACAGGGAGGGGATTGTCCCTCTCTGCTCTGCCCTGGGGAGGCCCCAGCTGGATCCTGTGTCCAGAGCTGGGGCCCAACACAAGGAAGATGTGGGGCTGTTGGAGAGGGGTCAGAGGAGCCACGGAGATGCTCAGAGGGCTGGAGCAGCTCCCCTCTGGAGAGAGGCTGAGGGAGCTGGGCTGGCTCAGCCTGGAGAAGAGAAGGCTGTGGGGGGACCTCATTGCAGCCTGCCAGTCCCTGAAGGGAGCAGAGAAACAGGAGGGGAATCAGCTTGTTAAAGGACAGAGACTGGCAGGACAAGGGGGCTGGAGTGAAGCTGGAGGAGGGAAGGGTGAGAGGAGAGATTGGGGGGAAGTTCTTTGCAGAGAGAGTGGTGAGGGGCTGGAAGGGGCTGCCCAGAGAGGGGGTGGGTGCCCCGTGTCTGGGGGTGTTGAAGGCCAGGTTGGCTGGGGCCCTGGGCAACCTTGTGTAGCTCCAGGCCTGAGGTTGGTGTCCCTGCCTGTGGCAGGGGGTTGGAGCTCTGTGACCCTTGGGGTCCCTCCCAACCCAGCCCAGTCTGGGATTCCGTGGTTCCTCTTGAAAGAAGCATCTTCCACACTGAGCACAAGCCACTTCTACCAGCACAGTGAAGGTTTGCTTTCTGCCCTAAAGCCAGCAGCCAACACCACTCAGCTCTGCTGCCTTGGATGCTCAACTCCCTCCCCATCCCTCCCCAGGCAGCAGCAGCCTGGGAGGTGACACCCACCCAGGTAGGTGCTGTGTGCGCAGCACTGTGCTCCATGGAACGCTGTGCTCATCACAGCTCACTCCATAAAGAGATGTACCTTAAGAACAATGCATTCATCTATTAATGTTCCTTATGGGAGACATAATCAGCTTCATTAGAAGTCATTATTATGGTAAAACCCTGGAAAAAACCAGCATGTACAAGGCAGCAGCGTGATCAATTAAAAACCCAGGCGATGTGACTAATATTGACAGATGTTTACAGGAATTGCTGTGGGAGGTCAGGCCTTCTGGAGGGATGGCAGCTCCCCTGGGCACAGCCCACCCTGGTGGGCACTGGCCAGGCCCACCACCCAGCCACAGTGAGGAAGGTGCTGGCAAACCCTCGAAGCAAGCAGTGGTTTTTAAATATATATTTATATATATAAAGCACCTATCACTGTATTGATAAACCTTCCCTGGAACCACCCCAAAGAATGGTGCAAGCACCAGGCTGCCACAAGCCAGCAAACACATCCACAGACGCCCCACCACAGCAGGGGATGCTGAGCAGCTTCCCCCCTCCACACACCCTGGCTCCCACCACCCCATTCTGCCCAGAGTTCTCATCACAAACTGCACCAAAAAACTGTCCAAAGTCAAAAAAAATAATAATGTTGCCTTCTGAAGCTGGAAGCTTCTAAACCTCCTGTGCAGTATGAGCTGGGGAGCTGCTTTGGCAGGGGGGTTGGACCTGACAATCCCTTGAGGTCCCTTCCAACCCCTGTGATTGTGTGATTCTGGGCTGAGGGTCATTACTGTGTTGTGGGTTTCTGCTTACTCAGAAAGCACCTATCACCAACCAAAAGTGCTCCTCACTGTCCTGCCAGGCCCAGCTCCCTCTGAAAGCTCAGCACAGGTTGGAGTAGATGCATCTTCCCCAGGTGATAAACCTCCTGCCAGTGGATTACACCAGCCACCAGCAGGTACCCAAGAGAGTCATGGGAGAAGTCCCAGCCCCCTTGCAAAGCTCCTACACAGCCCCAGGGCAGGATGCAGCTCCAGCTGATGCCCACAGCCCCTTGCAGGGTGCCTGGTACCTTTGGGTGAGACCTTTGTGCTTTAGAGCAGCCCCCAGGCAGTGCTCCATGGCAAACGTGAGGCCAAGCTCGGGTGGCACCATCGCCTTTCCCTGGGCTGAGCATCTTCACTCAGGAAACACCCACCCAGGAAACAACAGCTTGTGCTTGCCCAGATGTTATTTTTAAGCCTTAACAAACAAGGACTGGATCTCCTTAGGCAGTTTGGGTCTGCTCTGCCCTACCCATTCACGGCTGGCTCAGTTTTGTGTGCACATCCAGCACCATGAAACAAGAGGCTCAGGCAGGGATTCAGCTCACTCTGGCCCCTAAAAGCTTTTCCCCACATCAGTGTGAGGCTTGAGAGCTGCTGTTCATCAGGAACATCAACTGCTGCAAAGCCAAGAGCGTTGGTTTCAGGAGGACCAGAGCTGCCCTCAGATGCAAACTGTTGTTCCAGTAAGACCCAGGTAAGAGGGAGTGCTCTGTGGGAGCTGACAGGAAAGGTTTTCCCTTGAAGAACCCTGTGGCACCAAGACTATGAGGACCAAGGGGAAAGGACTGAAGCACTGATCACCTCTGAGCATGTTCTGTCTTTGCCCTTGCAGGAATTTCCCCCACAATCTGGGAAGGCAGGCAGAGGGACCTGAGATCCGTGCCCAGAAGTTTAACCAACCCCTGTGGCTGGGCGAGAGGGCTGCTGAGATGCAGCTGCCTGGAGCAGCTATTACCTGATAATTCCTTGCTTTAAGCAGAAGGAAAACAAAGTAGACAGCCTTCAGAAGGAAGAGGGTGAAACAGAAGCGGAGTCTGATGAGATGCTCCATGGGCAAGGGGCAGCTGCAGGTTCAGCCTCTGCACGGAGACCCGGCTCAGCTTCCCACCTGTGAACCTGAATTCCCACATAAAGCCCACACCAAGGCAAGTGCAAAGCTCCAGCCCAGTCCTGCTCAGCCTCCCACACAGCAGAAGGCTCCAGTTGCCATCAAGAAAGACCCTTCACTGAGCCATTAGCCATGCAATCAGGTAAAGAGGTACAGTAATTTACAGGGGGAAACTAAAATCTCTTTTAAATCAAGAACTATTGCTTCCCCCTTCAGCAAGGACTCCAGCACACTAGGCTGGCTCTTCCTTGAAGCACCACCACATCCCACTCAGAACCAAGCAGAAACATGTAAAAGCAGAGGGTATTCACAGAGCCCTGGGACAGGCTGCCCAGGGGGTGTGGAGTCTCCTTCTCTGGAGAGATTCCAGCCCCGTCTGGACACCGACCTGTGTGCCCTGTCCTAGGGACCCTGCTTTGGCAGGGGGTGGGACCCCATGGGCTCTGGGGGACCCTTCTGACCCCAACAATTCTATATGTTCAAGTAAGTGCTCAAGGAGGGGATGGGGCACTGGGCACATCAGGTTTAGGCTCGCTGTGGCGTGCAGCACAGTTCCTCTGCCTTAAAAACCTCTCTTTCTGTAAATCACATGGCAACCAGGCGAGACCTTCGCTCTGGCAAAGCAGCCACCTGCTTCAGCAAGCCCTAGTGCAGCCGTGCCCCCACAGTGGGGCTGCAACGCAGACCCACAGACCCAGCCACTGGGAAAAAACCAGTGATACAAGTCAGTAAAAGGGGGAATATCCATCACAGGACATGCTGAGAGGCTCCTGATGGTGAGCTGGGAGTGTAACCTGTGCAGCCTGTCTCCATCCTGCTATACAGGGGTATTATCTGTCAGCACAGCCTTTGGCCTGGGGCAGCCGTGCTCGGCAGATCTGAGGGAGCACCCGCCAAGCCCACTGTCTGCACAGGTTAAATATAGCCCCAGAGAACAGCTGTTCCCTGCACAGGGAAGAGGGGACAGCAAGGCTCCTCTCCTGGGCCACTGCAGCAGCCACGACTCCCATGCCCTGCACACACCATCCCAGCCACAGGGCACTGGCAAAGCACAGAAATAAGGCAAACTCATGCTGGTTTGGAGCATTGTGCCCTTGCTGCCAGGAGCAAGCCCTGCACATCCAGCCACATAGCTTCACAGAATGAAAGGGGTGGGAAGGGCCCTCCAGAGCCCATGGGGTCCATCCCCCTGCCAAAGCAGGGTCCCTAGGACAGGGCACACAGGTCGGTGTCCAGACGGGGCTGGAATCTCTCCAGAGAAGGAGACTCCACACCCCCTGGGCAGCCTGTCCCAGGGCTCCCTCACCCTCACTGGCAAGAAGTTCTTCCCCACATTGGGGGGGAACTCCCTGTGCTCCAACTTGAGCCCATGGCCCCTTGTCCTGTCCCCACAGACACTGAGAAGAGGCTGCCCATGGCCCCCTGTGTCCCACCCTTCAGCTATTGATCCCCATTGATCAGATCCCCTCTCAGGCTGCTTCTCTCCAGGCTGAACAGCCCCAGCTCACTCAGCCTTTCCTCCCAGGGGAGATGCTCCAGGCCCTTCACCCCCTTTGTGTCCCTCCTCTGGGCTCCTCCCAGGAGGAAGCTTCAAGAAGTTTAAAACACTTCTCTGAGGAGCTGGAGCCGGGCCCTCGAACCTCCTTACAGAGCAATAGCCAGTAGATGGCAGGCCTGCAAAGCCGGATAGCATCACCCGAGTTCATTCTACCTCGGGACCGAGAGGCAGAACAGGATTTTAAACCCAAACGTTTCTGTACTCTCACGGCCCTTGCAGCATCTCTTAGGACATCTGTGGAGATGTCGGAATGAGTTACGGCTCCCGGAGTACAGCCAGCGCACCGAGCAGCCCAAACCAGGAAGATCCACTCCAGTCCAAGCCAGTTCTCACACCCAAACGCAGCAGAGCCCCTAATAAAGTGCGGATCGTTTCTCTACAGCGACACCCAGCCCGTTCCAGGCATCAGCCGAGGCAGTTTAGGACTGCCACCAGCAGCCTGTTTGTTAGATAGCCACGACACACCAGCAGCACAAGCAGGTACCAGCGCCTGCTTCCAGCCCCCCCGGACAATGAACACCCTCCTCCTTCCCCTCATTACTTTTCCAAGATGATCAGTCCTGTGTTTTGCCCCAGCCAGCCACACAACACCTTCAGCCGCACCCCGCCCAGCGTGGAGCGCACAGTGATGCTCACAGCCTGGCTCACCACTTCTAAACACGGGGGGAGTTTTAAAACACCGGCTTCCACGAGGAAAGATCAGAGCAACCCAGAGCAGACCCAGCGCTGAGCGATGCTCCTGGGCACGGGTCCTACATCAGCAGTGGCCAGGGGACAGACAGACAGACATGGATGCTTCCTCCAGGATTTCTCTCGAGTCTCAGGACAGGGTTTCCTTCCACATCCCAGCACACTTCTGCATCTGCCCGATTTTAAGAGCTTTAAAGTGATTTCATTTTGGATTTAATGGCATTTACAATGCTGCTTTAAAGTCAGCTTTACTGTCACTAACCCCTGAGCCCAAGGAGGTCCTTTCCCCCATCCCCAGCACAGCCACAGGACCCAGGGGAGGGGTTTGCTGGGGGGATCTTGGCAGGGGCTGGCAGTGACACCAGCAGTGTCCCAGGCTGCTGTCCGTCAGAGTGGTTTGGGGAACCCACACTCCTGAGCACTGCCAGGAGAGACCTGTAATGGGCAGTTTGGTTTCCTTACAAGCCCAGAAAAGATATTTCTCGACTTTGGCCTCACCACCATGAAATTAGGGTCCTAAGATTACACCCCTGAGGCATTCCAGCTGTAAGGAGCAGATACCCATCTGCATTTTCGGACACAGAAGAGAGCAAACCTATTAAGAGCACTGTCCTTAGAGGGTCAGCTCCAAAGGGTTTGAGATGCTCTCCCCATAGCACAGCCCCAGGCACGGGCTCTGACAAACAAGCCTTGTTAGGAAACTTTTTTCCCCCTCCCTTTTTGCACTGAAGAGGGAAACAGCAGCAGCAGATTGCTCTCCCACTCCTACCACTCCCCTTGCCTTGTTTTGTGCATTAGCCCATGTTTAACCTCTGGGTTTGGGCAGTCTCCATGTTCCTGCCACAGGTGAGAAGTTTTTAGGCAGGTCTGTACCCCACTCCCTGCAGAGTCCTGTGGGGTTTGGGGGGGAGGTGGGGTGCTGTGGATGGGAAGTCTGCACTCCATCTTGGGCACAGAGACCCCCACCTGGCTTTCCAGAGACCCTGCACACATGCAGCACCCCAAAGCTCAGAGTTCATCATGCTTTTGAAACACCCAAGGTTGACAGCCCAATGCTTCCTGAGTGTACTCACCCTCCAGAGTGCAGCAGGTCCCTGTTCATCCCACCATGAGCAAAGTCCTCGTGCCTGAAGGAGCAGTCCTTCACACACAGAACCCTCTCTGCCCACACTCATCCTCTGTGCACAAGGGAGGCACCACCCAGAGCAGCCCTGGGCTGGGGCAGCCACCAAAGGGCCTGGGGCTGGGGCAGCCACTGAATAAATCCTTGTTGGGGATTACAGCACCCACCTGAGCAAACCCTCCTCTTCCCAGTGAGGACGTGATGGGCAGCACCTGGCACAGCACACCCAGCCCCAGCCTCATCAGTGAGCCAAGGGAAGCAAACCCTGATTATTTCTCACCCCAGCTGCCCCTCTGCACCTGAGTGTATGAATTTTGGGGGGATTCTGCTGCATGCTTGGGGACATGTGGCCCCCTGCCTATGCACCATGCTTCAGTGCAGTGCTGGGGGTTGGACTAGATGACCTAGGGTTGGACTCAATGATCTCTTGAGGTCCCTTCCAGCCCCTATGATTCTGTGATCCCATGCTGCAGCCAAGGAACTCCTTCAGGCAACCTACCCACCAAAACCTCATCCAGAGGCAACGGAGGAGTTACTTGCCCAGCTCACTTCCAAATGAGGGGCTGTTCTGCACACACAAGACACCCCTGTCCCTGTACAGCACAGCCCGAGCATCCCTGGTGCTGCTGGAAACGAGCTGACCCAGCGCTGGTGTGCCAATCCGCAGGCATGCAGTGATGGCATCGTGCCTGGGCTCACAGTGTGCACATGGGGGGCTCCCAAACACCCCCAGCACACGACTCTCACCCACTGTTACAGGCATGTTCAGCCTTTCCTGGGAAGCCCCAGAGAGAAACAGGGAAGCACAGCACTGCACGGAGCCAGCGGAGCCTCCGTGTCGTGTGGCCAGTGATCCCAGGCAACCACATCATTGATGCCTCGATTAAAACTGTGCCAGGACATCTCTGCAATGTGCTGCTGGAGACCACGGACCCACCCCTATGTCCTCTGCAGCATCCTCCAGCCCAATGGGAAAGGAGGGACCCGGGAGCTGTGTCTGGGGCTGAGCATCAGCACCGCAGCCTTCCCCGTGCTGGGATGTGCTCTGCTGGGCTGATGGCCCCTGGGATGAGGAGCCCTGGTCCCAGCCTTGTGCTCCAGGCACTGAAGGGGCTCGTGTGGAGTCATCTCAAATTAGTAAATATTGCCACTTCTAGCAGTTTAAACTCTCAGATTGAGGCATTCCTCCTTGCAAGTTGGGGCCTCACCTGCCCAGCTCAGCCTGTTAGTGTGCAGGGAGGCTCCATACGGCAGAGCTGTGGACAGAGCAGAGGTCAACCCACCAAAATCTGGCTCCATCCACCACCTGGAGGAAGTGTTGGTCACGACTGCTTGGTTGCACCACAGCTCCAGCCATGCTCAGCTATCGTTCATCTGGTCTGTGCTCAGGTCCAAACACCACGATGAGTTCACCAAGCAGCAAATCCCAGTGCCTGGGGTGCTCAGGACCACGATGCCCAGGGCCCAGCCATGAGGTTCAGTACATTTGTACAGAGAATAAAGAGAAAACCACATCAGCAGGAGTAACGAATCCCTGGAAAAAGCTTACTGGGAGTTGTGTGTTCTGTGTTACCCACCTTTTTATTCTTTAAATCCATATGGAATGTCTTATGGGCCCCTCACCATCAGAAGGACATGGAGGTCCTGGAGCGAGTCCAGAGAAGGGCAACCAGGCTGGGGAAGGGGCTGGAGGGCAAATCCTCTGAGGAGCAGCTGAGGGAGCTGGGGGTGTTCAGCCTGGAGAAGAGGAGGCTGAGGGGAGACCTTCTCCCCATCCACCTCCCCTGCCCTGCCAGGAGGGTGCAGAGAGGTGGGGGATGGTCTCTGCAGCCAGGGGACAGGAGATGGGACAAGGGGCAATGGGCTCAAGCTGCCCCAGGGCAGGGGCAGCTCAGATGGGAGGGCAAAGTTCTTCCCTGGCAGAGTTGTGGGGCTGTGGCACAGGCTGCCCAGGGAGGGGGCTGAGTCCCCAGCCCTGGGGGTGTTTAACAGAGGGGAGATGAGGTGCTCAGGGATCTGGGTCAGCACAGGACAGGGACGGTTGGACTGGATGGGCTTAAAGGGCTTTTCCAGCCTGGTGATTCTGTGAGTCTGTGATTCTGTCATGTCCATACTCCAAGAGAACTTTGCTGAAGCCCCAGGGGCTGCTTTATTCCCAGGATCACATCTGATGGGCTCAACGATTCATAGAGGATCGCTGAAGCAGTCAGGAGGCCCCTGGAAAATCACAACTCCCAGGATTTAAGCATTAAAAGGAAGTGTGCTGTTATGTGTAACAAGTGATTATATGGCACTTAAACAGGAAATCAGATGCTTCTTCTACTGCAGCGTGTTAGGAAAAGAAACACGGTAATGGGCGAGGTGAGAGGTGGTTAATACTATAATGTTTCCCTGTACGCTACTGGTGGAACCATTCTGGAATATTGCATACAATTCCTAGCATATACATACACCAAAATGTCTGGGAAATATATAACGCTCGCTGAAATGTTGCATGAGGGAGTAAAAGATCACTGTCTGCTACTGTCTGAAAGATGATAAATACCAAGCAAGAAGGAGGCTTTCCTCTTTTTTTTCCCCCTTCTCAGATGATCAAACTTGACATAATTGTGAACGGCAGGATTAGCACAGGCTTCAGGGCTCTGCTCAGGCTTACAGGAGCTGGGGCCATCTGATGACGGGAGCGCCCCGGCCCTCTGCTGAAATAAATATATAATTACCAGGCCTTCCTGAATATTTAGGTTAGCTTGGAAATGCAGGCTTTGAGGGAGAAATGCCACAGGACAGATAAAGATCGTCTTGCAGGTCCCTTTGGTTTGGGGGTCTGAGCTTGGCGAAGAAAGTTTTGAGATGATAAAAAGCAATTGCAGAATCACAGAGTCACAGACTCACAGGGGTTGGGAGGGACCTTCAGAGATCACCAAGTCCAACCCCCTGCCAAAGCAGGGTCCCTAGGACAGGTCAGGGCTGGAATCTCTCCAGAGAAGGAGACTCCACACCCCCTGGGCATCCTGTCCCAGGGCTCCCTCACCCTCACTGGCAAGAAGTTCTTCCCCACATTGGGGGGAACTCCCTGTGCTCCAACTTGAGCCCATGGCCCCTTGTCCTGTCCCCACAGACACTGAGAAGAGGCTGCCCATGTCCCCCTGTGTCCCACCCTTCAGCTATTGATCCCCATTGATCAGATCCCCTCTCAGGCTGCTTCTCTCCAGGCTGAACAGCCCCAGCTCACTCAGCCTTTCCTCACAGGGGAGATGCTCCAGGCCCTTCATCACCTTTGTGTCCCTTCTCTGGACTCTCTGCAGGAGATCCCTGCCCTTTTATACCAGGGAGCCCAGAACGGGACACAAAACTCCAGGCAGGAGAGATGTGAGCTGTGGAGCAGTGTCTCCAGGGAAGCCCTCAAAGCCCTGCTGCCTGGGTCACCTGAGCATGGGTTGGACTAACCACTGACCTTTGGCCTGCTGAGTCAGCCTGGCACCGCCAAAACTTCTCAAAGTAATGAAATAAGATACCCTCCCCCTCCCATTTCTATTATTCTTTTGCAAACTTGAATTTATCAAGTTAAATTAAAATTAAAACCAGCATATAGCCACATGTGAGCTGTGGGTGCCTTTCCCAGGGAAGGATGCTGTTGCGGAGGCAGATGCTGTTGCGGATGTGGATGCTGATGTGGATGCAGATGCTGATGCTGACAGCAAGACAAGAGGGAAAGGATTAAAGCGAAAGGAGGGGAGGGTTAGATGAGAGATTAGGGCGAAGTTTTTTACAGAGAGAGTGGTGAGGGGCTGGAACAGGCTGCCCAGAGAGGGGGTGGGTGCCCCATCCCTGGGGGTGTTCAGGGCCAGGTTGGATGGGGCCCTGGGTAACCTTGTGTAGCTCCAGGCCTGGAGGTTGGTGTCCCTGCCTGTGGCAGGGGCTTGGAGCTCTGTGACCCTTGGGGTCCCTCCCAACACAGCCCAGTCTATGATTCTATGATGCTGATGCAGATGCTGGTGTGGATGCTGCCTCACACCCCATCCCTGTGCTGGACCCCCTCCATGTCCAGGGGTGAGCTGGGACACCAGGAGCAGCGAGGCCCCGGGCTGGGAGAGAAATGCCCAGGCTCCCCTCCAAAGGTATGTTTAATTGAAGCAGCGTGAGGGCAGTTGTAAAACCTGACAGGTTTACATCCCCGTTTTAAAGACAGAACTGAAGAGTTCCTCATCTGCTCTGATCAATTTCCCCCCTTTTTTGTGCATTAAGAGTTCTAGATAAATTGCATCGTCGTGTTTTAAATTGCTGAACAGCTTCAGGTGAACTTTACAGGTGTCAGCTGGCATCTATAAACTGTCCAAGAGTCCTATAAAAAACTGTGAAACAAGTGCAAAATTAGAAGATAAATCTATCACTAAAAGAAAAAAGAAAAGCAGAAAGAAGCCAGGGAAGCATATTTTCCACGACAGTTTTTAACAGAGCACTGCAGTGGAGTGCTGCAGGTAGCAAAGACCTTCTGGTGCTGATTAATATTCAGGGTGAGCGAAGGAATTAATTTAATGGTTGCCCAAATCCTTGCTTTCTCATGGATGTGGTGATGGGCAGCTTCAGCTCTGTGTGGGCCTACTGGAGCACAAGGGGTTAATTTGTGAGTGTGGCTCTTACTTTGTGTGTGAATTTCACAGCAATTGCAGGAACATAAGAGCAACAAATGGTACCTGCATCTTCTGTAATTTTTATTAATAAAGAAGTGGTTAAACTATTGTGCTTCATGGAAACTGAGTGTCTGGCTGGGAAGGAAATTCCATTGGCAAAACTCAGTTTTACTGGTGATGCAAGAGAAAAAACCAGGTTGTGGATAGAATTCCTCCCCAAGCAAAGCAGACAAATTAAAAGCACACTAAAATCTATTATTCGGGGGGTTCAAAATGCACCTAGGCAGGTCCACAGGGTTTTGACACCCAGGACCAGTCATTTTACCTTCAAAGAAACAGGGGCCCACTTCATTTCTCAGCTCATTCCCTTCTTTATTTGGGAGCTGTGTTCAGGTTTGTTTCCAGTGAAGCTGCTCAGACAGGAATGCCACCCGTCCTCAGCATCTGTGCTACCAAAGTACACCCAAATTGAAGCCAGCATGGCTTCCCATGGTAAGGAACACCCAGGTGAGCCCCCTGCCACGGGTTTCTGGCTGCAAAGCCCCCTGGTTTGAACCTCCACCCTTCTCTAACAGGGGAAGTGATGAAGCATCTAAGCCTTGGAATATCCCAGCCCCAAGCAGCCCATCACTAGGATGCAGGGAGCGTGGAGAAGATGGGATTTGGGGTGAGGGGTGGGGGTTTTTTGCCAGTCTCATCATTTCTGTGGGCACATGTAGGGTAGAAACATGATAGCTTGCAGTCCCAAAAGCTTTCTCCACCTTCCCTTCTCACGCCAAGAGATGGTGAACGTCCACATGTCCCACTGGGTATCAAGGCAGCACCCTGTACCTCTCCTATGAAGAGAGGCTGAGGGAGCTGGGCTGGGTCAGCCTGGAGAAGAGAAGGCTGTGGGGGGACCTCATTGCAGCCTGCCAGTCCCTGAAGGGAGCAGAGACACAGGAGGGGAATCAGCTTGTTCAAGGTCAGAGACTGGCAGGACAAGGGGGATGGAGTGAAGCTGGAGGAGGGAAGGGTGAGAGGAGATATTAGGGGGAAGTTCTTTGCAGAGAGAGTGGTGAGGGGCTGGAAGGGGCTGCCCAGAGAGGGGGTGGGTGCCCCGTGTCTGGGGGTGTTCCAGGCCAGGTTGGATGGGGCCCTGGGCAACCTTGTGTAGCTCCAGGCCTGAGGTTGGTGTCCCTGCCTGTGGCAGGGGGTTGGAGCTCTGTGACCCTTGGGGTCCCTCCCAACCCAGACCAGTCTATGCTGATTCTATGATTTACCCCAAAACATTCCCCCTTGTTTTCACCCCACAGGCTCCCACTCCTCTTCACATGCTTCCCCACACACCTCAGAAGGCGAGACGAGTTACCCAGCTACGACACAGGTTTGGGAAGTAGCTGGTTGATATTTATTATTCACATCCTTCACCAGGACAGGAACACAGTGAGCGCACGTAATTGAAGCAGATAACTCCAACTTACCCTCCCTGCGAGTACATCGCCGCGCACACACATCTTGATTAGATCATTTTCCTCTTAAAAAGGCAGCGTTTTCGCATCGTGGTGCCTGAGACAATTTCCAGCAGAGCCTGCCAGTGGAGTTCTCTGCTAGCAATATTTAAATTCAATATCCTCCTTGCTGTTGTTTATTTTTTTCACGGCGCTCATGTTTTCCTCCCTCATTCCACCTGTCTCCATCAGCAGGTTGCAACACTTTTGCTCCAGCGAACAGGCCTGGAGGCAAACATTCCCTGTCGCTGCTGGTTTTCCTTCAGATCCCTGAGTGCGGAGGGAGAAGCGGTGGCTGCTGCCTGACAGGCCTCTCTGGCTGTTGGGGAAGCCGCTGTGATTCCGGTTGGCGCAGTCCCTGGCGAGCGCTGCTGCCACACTCTTCGCTCGAACTCGTGGCCACGCGATAGGTGACCTCCCACCCCACGGCCCTGCGTGTCCGGGAGGTCTCTGAGCTGGGGGATTCCAGGCGGTGCACAAGGGTGGTTTCTTAAGGAAGGGGCCACCACTTCAGTCAGCGTCCTCTCACATCCCTGACACTTCCCACCGAAGTATTTAACCCCCAGCGCTGGAGGAGATGACATTACTTTTTCTAACGGTTTGGAGAGTACGACCTTTTCCATCACCATACTTCACTTGCTTCCCTTCCTGCATGGGAAATAAATCCCCAAAACCCTGAAAAAAACCAACCAGGAGAGCTCGCAGCACATAAGGAAAATGATTTTGTGACTGCTAAAAACTGACAGCCTTTACCCAAGGTTGATAGAAGCGACTCAGGAGCTGAAAGGAATCCCCTCGTTAAAGGAAGGGCTTTGCTAAGGCACTGGGGCTTGCTCAAAAGGCAGCCGGGGCCTTACCCAAAAAGTGCTTACACCAAGTCACTTGAAGGTGCATCTTGTGCTGGTGGCGTATGGAGGAGTCTTTGCATGGAGGAACAGTGGAGTAGGACTTGCTCTGAGGTGTAGTTGGATGAGGACCGTGCAGGACTGCGGCCCCCTCGCTGGAAACCTTCTCGCTGATGCAGCACGGAGGGAACTTTGGTGCCTGAGCTCAGCCTCCCACCTCCAAGACGGGTCTAGTGAGCTGCAAGTGTTTCATCGCGTGTTTTATACGTGTTGAGACACGGCCGCGCCATGTCCACTTGAAAAAGAGCTGCCAACGCGTGCTGCCGTGAGGAATACCCTCATTTGGGAGCAGACAAGATGCCCCAGGCTGATGGAAGAGTGAAACTGCAAAGGTAACAGGCTTATACCATGGGGAAACGTCACCGCTCGCTTCTGTAGCATCCCCACAGAGCCGGAGCTGGGAGTTTCGCTGCCTCGGCGCTGAAAGGAGCCAGTCGCGCACACTGAAGGCTGGAGGTAAGATTAAAGGAGGAGGAATGAAAACTGCTGATAGAGAGTGCCGGCGCACTAAAAAAGTGAGCTAAGAATAAAGAGATAAGGAGCACCAAGATGTTGTCACGGTTCTACTCTAATAACTTAAGTAGCTGCCGTCAGACAGCGGTCCCAGAGCACTGTAATTTAATCTGGGAGCGAGAAGATGCCAAGAACACATACGGTGTCAAAATAAAAAGGGACCATGAGCAGCCTGCGAGCAGCCCTCTGTCTGCAGCGGGGCTGCGCCGCATCCAGGTGGTCCAGGGTGTTTAGGAAGAGCAGGCTTGCAGGGGGTGTTAACTACCTGGCGCTATTCAGTCCCCTACTAGTTTGTATGCACGCTGTTGATGCGAAAGGCTGGAGCACAATCGAGCTTTCATTCCTGAGGAGCACAACGAGCACGTGAAAAATATATGATGGTTTTAAATTTTAACCAGCGGGTGGGTGATGCTCCTTGTGACAGGGGGGTGGGGGGGAGGGTGGCACGATTCGTTTTCCAGCCTGGCACACCACCACAGCTCTTCCATGGGCTGTAACAGGAACAAATCGGGGTGCTTTGCCCCAGGGTGGGGGGGGGTTTGAAGGTGAAGGTTTGGGGGACAGCACGTGCCAGCCCTGCTGCAGTGTCTGCGCTGCCTCGGGAGCGGCACGGGGCTGTCGAGGAATCTGCTTTATGAATATTTTGTGAGCACCTATCTGTCTTAATAAGGCTGGCTCAGCCTCGGTGAGGAGAGTGGCTGCTGTCTAAGGAAAGCAAATCCAAGGCGATTTGTGGGCAGAACGTTTCTCAGGTCGTGGGGAGGTGTTGGGATGGGATGGGCAGAGTCAGCAGGGCTCAGGCCTGGAAGGACCAGCTCTCCCTGCATCTCTGCCTCCCTGTTTCATCCTTTCTGGCTTCACAAAGCCCACAGAGGCTTTTTTTTCCCTTCCCCAACAGGAGCACTTCTTATAATCTGTGTATTTTCCACAGTTTTCCAGATGTATAAACTTCCCTCACACGAGCCCCCAGAATCTGGCCAATCTGTGCCATGAGTATGCTGTAAAACAACTAGCACCCAGACCCTCCCGTTACCCCTGTGGGACTGCCAAAACCACCCTCAGGTGGGGTGATGCCTTCTGGGTCACCAGATCTCTGGTCCACCCTCCAAGCCCTGGGCCGAGGATGAAAAACCTTCCCCAAAACGCTAAGCCCAAGTAACTCCACTAACAGTACCTGTAGCAGGGATGCATCCGGACACCAGGGAGCGGGACCAGGGGTGTGCGGTCCTTCCTAGGTCTGAACCCAACTCTAAACACCCTGGCACATCCGGGCAGCTGTTTCCCAAATGCTCAGGCTGGTGTACGCAGCAGCAGAGTGTACACAGCAGAAACCACCCCCTGAGGTCCCTCTGCAGAGCACGAACCTCTGCGATGGGGAAGGCTGTGAGGGGTGAGGTGTTGGCCACGGCCACCATCCCTCTGCCCATCACGGCCGCGGTCTGGCACCCTCCAGAAGGACCCAGCCGGGCTGCTCTCCTCTCCCAACTGCTGAAAGCGCTCACTCTCTGCAAACTAAAACCAAACCAGAGAGTAACTGCTGGCAGAACGAACCTAAAAGTGAATGTTACCTGAGTTTAAAACCAAGGTTGGCTCTCAGGGGCTTGTCTCTCACTAGTGTAGCTCCGTTCCATCACTGCAGGACTCTGCCTGACTTGGAAAGCACTACTTTTGCTCCTGAATAATACCCTCAACATCTCGTAACAGCGCATCACTTCCAAGGATGCTGGATCGCTAGGAAGTACCCGTGGTAGCAGAGAGCTTGCTAAACGCGTCCTGGCGGCTGTCCCCCCTCCTGGAAGGTTAACCAATACTGCAAGAGCTGCTGTGCTGAACGGGGAGAGGGAGGGAGGGAGAGGAGCAGGAATAAACAGAACGCGGTGCTTCCAGCCAGGAGCGTTTCCTCGTAGGGTGCAGTGCTGCTAGAGCCACGGCTGTTCCCAAAGCAGAGGTGAACGTAGCTACAGAAGTTCTGGAAATCTAGGACCTGCCAGCACCGCGTCCGATAGCACAAAGGAGCGCGAGGCGTGAAGCATCACTTGGAGCCGGAGTGGGTAAATCAAATCCGGTTAAGTAGTTTTAGAGAGCAGCATCTCTCCGGCAGTGTCTCTCCTGCGTGGGACCCGACGCTGGGAGCGGGACGTTCACGTGTGAAAGGCCGCCGGAGGCTGCGGCCCCGCGGGACGAACTGTTGCGGTTCCAAAGCGGGATGCTCTGGGTGTTGATCCCTCCCCCCCCCCTCCCCACTCCTCACCTCCCGCCTTTCCAGGGCACCCCCCCCAAGCTGGGGAGGGAGAAGAACCGCGGGCTCCATCCCACCCGCTCGGGCTCCGCGGGGCCGCCGGGGTGGGGTGGCCGCTCCGCGGAGGTTGGTTCGGGATGGGGGGTGATCCGCGGGGTGAGGGGGGCGGAAACATCACGGGACGGGACGGGGCGAGGTCCGGACACGCGCGTGTGGTGTGCGTGTGCGTGTGTGTGTGTGTGTGTGTGTGTGTGTGCGCGCCGCTCCCCCCGGGGCCGCGCCGCCGATTCCGCCCCCGCGGGCGCCCCGCGCCTCCCGCCCGCCTCCCGCCCGCGCAGCGCGGGGGGGCGCTTGCGCACTGCTGCGCTCCGCGCACCGCCGTGCCCCACAGAGCCTCGGCGAGGCTGCGGTGGGTAAGTAGTGTATTAAAGCGCGCAGAGCACACGCACACTCCTCCGCCGTTCCCCTCCTCAATAAACGCTGCCCTCCGCGCGGGCTGGGGCTTTCCCCAGGAAAACCTCTCCCCGGCCTAATTAGCCGCGAAAGGTAAGCGCCCGCGTCCGCGGGTCCCGCTCCTGCGGCGTCCCTGGCTGCGCGCCTCTGCGCGGAGGGTGGGGATGGAGGGGGGGGGGGGAAGGGGCGCGGGCGGGCGGCGGGGAGCGGGGGCGGCGCGGGTGGCGGAGCGCCCGCTTACCTGGGACGGGCCGTGCGCGGGGGCGGCCGCGCCGCGCGTCCGTGCGCACCTCCGCGCACTTCTGCGCGCCCACACGTGTCCTGCCTCGCAGTTACTCGCCGCCGGCGGCGAGCGCGGCTCCCGTCCGCGTCGGCGGCCGCTTGCGCGCAGGTAGCGCGGCGTGTGTGTGTGGGGGGGGCTGGGGGTGCGGAGCGACGGCGGGCCCGGGAGGAGCGTTGCGCTGCGCGGGATCTCGGCGGCGGGACCGAGTCTCCGGGGCTTTTTCACCTCTCGAGCGAAAAAGCGGAGAGCCGGGCGCTGCCGGAGCCGACGCGCCGAGGTGCCCGGGCTAAAAGGCAGGAAGCAATTAAAACTCCTCCTTTCGGATTAACAACCAAAAATTGATCGATCTGTCAGGAATACTGTTGATTTATGAAAGGTGCTTATTTCCTCGGTATGGGGAATTTTATGTTCTCTAGGTGAAACTGAGTTCACCCAGCTCCAGAGTAGATTGATGTTTTAATAAAAATAAATAAAGGGGAAAAAAAAGAAAAAAAAAGAGAAAAAAAAAAAAAAAAGCAAAATCAAAATCTAGCCTTTGGTCTTTGGGGACATCAACTCTCAAATCGCGGAGTTAGGCTAACAAATCAAATTGCATTATCTTTCCATTTCATATCTTTTAATCTAACGCCTGGAAAAGCGCAGGGCAGCGCCGGAGCCTTGATCACCCCCGCGAAGTTGTGATAACGATGAGCTTAAAAGTTCAAATCACAAATAATCGATGCTTCATAAGCAAAACGGCAGGGGCAGGGGGGGGGTGGGGTGCATGGGGGGGAGTGTGTGTGCGTGGGGAAGCGGTGCACACACCGTTTCTGCCGGCGGCGGGGGCCGGCGGGCGCGGTGCGCGGCCGCCCGCGCAGTGTCCTGTAGATGGCACACCGTCCCCACGCTAGAAGCCGCGGACGCCTTTTCTCTGCGGCGAGAGAGAGAGAGAGGAGGAGGAGGAGGGGGGGGACTCTGGCGAGGGAGAAATGTCGATCTCAGCACTTGTTGTTTACCCAAACCGGGGCGCGTTTCTCTCCGCCCGGGCGCTCGGAAATTCATTTGAAATTCGAGCCCCCCCGAGGTGCGGCGGGGAGCGGCCCCGACCGCGGGACTTCCGCGCCCGCCCGGGGTCTCGCTGAAAGCGGGAGCGCAGTTGTGCGAGGGGAAAGTGTCGGGGAAGCGCGGAGCGGTGCGGAGCGGGAGCCGAGAGGGGATGGGGTGCGAAAGGGGTGCGGTGGAGGTGGGGGGGGGGGGGCGGAGAGGCATCTCCGGCCGGGCCGGGCGGCAGCCGGGCGCCCCGACACGCTCGTCTTTGCGATGTAAATTGCAGCGGGACAAATTGCTTATTAATAGTCTGGAAGAGAAGGCAGTTTCTTTCTTTCTTCTTTTCTTTATCTGTTTTTATTTCTGCATGGCCCCCAGCTACGCTCCGGGCAGCCTCCCCGCCCGGCGCTTTCCCCTTCATTTCAATATCCGAAAGAAAATGCAAATCGCCTCGCTGCGGCCTTTTTAAAAAGTTAAATTAGCAACAGCTTTAAGTGACTCCATTAGTATGGAAAACATACAAACGTTTAATGTGGGGGGACGGCTCGCCTTTTTGAGAGCCGCTCTAACGGGCCGAGGTCGGGGGTTGACGGGGGAGACGCAGCTCCGCGGGGCTCCCCCCGGTAAAGCATCCCCCCCACCCCACCCCCCCGGGGCCGGCTGGCCGGGAGCCGGCACCGGAGCGGGACTCCGCTGCAGCTCCGCGCATCACCGACCTGCTCCTGGGGCTTTAATTATTTAAAAGACCGCCGCGGCTCGCAAAGGCAAACGGCGAGGCGGCGGCAGGCTCTGGGGCAAGGGGACAGGGATCATCCCCTGGGCTGTGTCCGACCGCCACCCCCAAAGCCCCCCCCCCCCACTGCCTCTACTCCACCCCCCCCCGTTCCTTCCTTCCTTCCTTCCCCGGGGCATCCGTGCCCTGCCCGGGTGGGCGAGCGCTGCGCTGTCCCGAGCCCGCTGCACGGTGCCCGGTACCGGCGCAGCTGCCCGCTGTCTCCCCGTGGCAGCGCTGCTCGCGCCGCGGCGGAGCGGGAGGTGGGCATCCCGGTGCCGGGTTGGGGCACCTACTGCTGTCCGCCTCGGGGTGTGTGTGTGTGTGTGTGTGTGTGTGTAAGGGGAGGGGGGGAAAGTACTTGTTAAAGCGGAAAGTTTTGCTCCGCGAGTGCGGCGGCGGCGAGCTCCCCGTTCCGCGGGGGCTCCCTCCGGCTCTGCCCGCCCGGGCGAGCGCCCGTTTCCCGCAGCCTTAGCCCCGCACCGCGGCAGCGTGCCTGGTGTGTTGGCACCAGGATGCTACCGGATCCCTTCAGGGCAGAGCGGCGGGGAGAGCCAGCCCCGAGCAGGAAAGAGTTAAGGTTTATATTATTCAGTAGAGGTCTTGTTAGGATGTAATCTGCATTTTCTAACTACTGCGTAATAAAAAGTGAGAAGTTTTGAGACACCTTTCTTGATTATACCTTTGGCGATACTTTAGGTTTTACATTTAATTTGCATTTTGTTCTTAGCGAATATTGAAGTCTTGAGTGGAGGATTGAATTTTATTAGGACATCTGGACTGACAATATCAAATCAGACACCAACGTCCCAAAGCATGCTAAAATTTCAGAGTTAATTAGAACGAAGTGTGTTTAATTAAAGCCAATTATAATATCTGAAATTATCTGATCGATCCTTGTTTGTTCAGTTGGAGTCAGTTTATATTGTTCTCGCCGCACGACAGGACCTGTCCGGCCGCCAACTCCCCGCGGCCCCGGCTGCGCGCCCGCGCTCGTCCCGCACCCCACCGCGGGAGCCGCTTCCCTCTCCGCCTGCCGGCTGCGCGGCCCCGTGCTGGCGGGGAGCCGCGTTCTCCCCAACGCCCCCCACCCCCTTACTCCCCCACCCCCCTGCCCCGCACACCTCCCTGCCCGGCCCCGGGGAGCAGGGAAACGGCGGTGGGCGGCGGCCCCGCAGCATCGCCCCCCCGCAACCCCGCCGGGAAAGGGCAGCGCCTGGGCCGCGCCGTCGGACAGCCGGGAGCCGGGCGGCAGCCGCGGGGAGTTTTCCCTTCCGAGGAAAGGCTCTCGTTAGGCGCACGGCTGCCAGGGCTGGCATTCGGGCAAGGGGGAAACTTTAAGCCTTTTGCTTCTTGTTATTTTCTTTCTTTCTGTTTTTTTTTTTTTTTAAGAACTAATTATTGATTGAACAATTTTGGGGTCGCGGGCCCGCGAAAACGCGCCTGGAGGAGCGCAGGGCCAAGCGCCGGGCTGAGGAAAACACGGGGTGTTTCTTTACTCGGGGGTGGCAGCACCGCCTCGCCGTGCAGCCTGGCCGCGGGGCGCGCAGAGGCGCGCAAAGGTGCGGGAGACGGGCGCAGGGTCTGCCGAGGAGGCCTGGGGGCGGCCCGGCCCCGACGGCGCTGCTCGAAGGTTCCCGGGGCAGGAACCCGTTAGGTACAAGTCAATGAAACCCTTCCCGCGGAGCCGACCGGCCGCCCCGCGGTGACCTGCGCGGAGCGCGGAGGAGCGGGCCAGCCCGCTTCCTCTCCGGCTGCCGCCGTCCGCGCATCCCCGCAGGGCGGGCGGCAGATGCGGGTGTCGGTACCGCACCGCGGTCCCCGCTCGGCTCCATCGGCTTTTCCCCGGGCCCGGGATGCTCCGGAATTTGAACTGGGGCGCTGAACTCGGCCCGGGCCGGCAAAGGAGGCGGGCGGCGGCTGAGGCCGGCGAGCGGAGCCGGACCAGCGCCGAGGGCCAAGCTCGCTGAGCGGGGCGGCCCTCCCCTCCCCAAACTTCGCCCTTCGGGGGGCTGTGGGACCCTCGGCCAGAGCTGCGTGCTGCAGGACTCCGGCGGCACCCAGCCCTCGCCCTGGGCTCGGCTCCGCTCCGGTCCCGGGCCCCGGCTCGGCCTCTACACACACGGCCGCCGGACCGCCTTGGCAAGGCGCAGGCTGCGCGGTGCCCCGCGCAAGGGCCGGGCCGGGCCGGGCCCCCCGCAGCGCTGCGTCCCCCGCGCTAATTACCTCCTCCGCCCGTGATTTTTACTCCCCGAAGCACCGGCCGGCGGCCAGCCCCCGGCCCGACGGCGGGGCCGCGGTACCCGGGCATCCACCGCGGTACCCGGGCATCCGCCGCGGTACCCGGGCATCCACCGCGCTATTGAAAATACCCGAAAATACAAATCTATCACTGCTCTGCAGCACAGGAAACGAGAGTTAGCAGAGATTTGTTTCGGTTAAATCGGGCATAAATTACACCTACTGTAACCGAGCGCGTTAGTAATGAAGGCGCCTTCTAACAATAAAATTGAAATATGCACCTCGGCGAGCTCTGCGCGGGGCCCGGCCGTGCCCCCCAGGGCAGCGGGGAGCTGGCGGAGGGCAGGGCCGGGGCCGCCGCTCGCCTCTCCCGGCGGAACTTTCCGCTGGGAAAGTTTCTGCCATGGGAGCGGCTCCGGGTGGCTGGGGGTGGGGGGAAGGGGGGGGGAGTGTAAGGGGGGCGCTGGAAGTGGGGGGAAAGGAGGTATCGCGGAGCAGGGTGTCCGGGCAGGCGGCCCACGCAGGTCCGCGACGGAATTCAGTGTAAAGTAAACACGGGGGCTCAAAGTTCTGTGATTTAAAACGCAACATGGAGAAAGGGGGGTGCGGAGGGGGGGTAAGTGGCGGGGGGAGGGGTGCGGGGGGGGGGGGGGGGGGGAGAAAGGGGGGGAAAAAAAAAGTGAAATGATTCAGATAATAGTCCCGAGGGGATTGTCCCGAGGAGAGGAGAGAAAAAAAAAGGAGGAAAGTTTAGGAAGAAGCCGCACGGGCTGCGGGATCGGGGCTATCATTCTAATCGGCGCGCCCCGCGTACGGCGTGTGATTATGTGTTATTATGCGGTGCGGGGCGAGAGGCGAGGGGGAAAGGAGGACGGGCTGCGAGGCGTGATTTATCGCGGCCGCGGAGGTCTCCCCGCCCGGGCCGCGGCAGGCGGTGCCGGCGCGGCGGCGGGGCGCCCCGGGCGCGGGGGGCCGCGGAGCGGGGCCGGGCCGGGGGGGGGGACGGGACAGCTGGGCTGCGGCCATCTGACCGGCTCCGCCGTGACATCTGGGAGCCCACTGGTGTGTGGCACGCGAATCGCTTGATGTCGCTATTTAAATGCAAATTTGCGGGGGGATCACTGAAGCCTCACCCCGTAAATTCACACAAAAGGGAGACTTGGCGCGCCGCGCCGGAGGAGGAGGAGGGAGAAGAGGAGGAGGAGGAGGAGGGCCGCGGAGCCGGGAGGGCTCGGGCCGCCCCCCGGCAGCCCACGCACACCCCCTGCCCGCCCGGCGCCGGGCCGCGGCCGGGGCCCCCCGCTCCCCCGCCGGCTTCTCCCGTGCAAGGTGCCGCGGCGGCGGGGCGCACCTCCCGGGCCCTCCCGGGCCTTCCCCGAGAGCGGTCCCGGGTCAGAGGAAGCAGCCCGGCCCGCTGCTCCCTTCCCCGGGTCGGTTTCCCTTCCCTGGCCGGAGAGAACTTGCCCGGGATGGGATGGAGAGAGGGGTGACGGGGAGGGGGGGGACACCCCACGGGGGCCGCCCCGCAGGATGCCGGCCTGGGAGCGGTGCGGGGCGGTGCGGGGCGGGCAGGGAGCATCCCGGGCGGGCAGCTCGCAGCCAGCCGCGGAGTGACAAAACAACAACAACAAAAAAAAAGAAAGAAAGAAAGAAAGATAAAGTTGGTGAATGATAAAGACCGTATTTTCCACGCTTTGGGTGCAGGACCAGATGATCTAGAAAATGAGCTGAAATAGATTCAGCCTCAGAGCCTGTTGTGAAGAGCAGCTGATTCCCCCATTTCTGGCCAGATGGCTTCTGAACACAGATTTGCATTCATTTTCGCTTAATATCGTCCAAAATAGTGGGGCAGCTGCATTTGTTGTCAAAAAGGTTTAAAACTCCCTTTCTTTCTGGGGCAGGATCGTTACCTTATGTGATGGGCTTATGGAACTCTCTCTTTTTTTTTTTTTTCTTCTTTTTTTTTTTTTCCTTTTCCTTCCCTTTCCCCCCCCCCTTCCTTAGTCAACAGTATCAGATTTAAAAGGATTTGTTTTAAAACCTTCTAATTTGGTAATCAGATTTAAATCGCCTGGGCGCGTGTAATCTGAATTAAAGATACTGTAAATGATTTTAAGCATCGTCCTTTCGCCAGCCCGGGGAAGCCTCAACTTCGGCACCGTTCGGCGCGTTTTAGGAGATGATGTTGCGGTCGCGGCGCGGTTGGGCGGGTTTGTTTTGGGGTTGGTTTTTTTTTTTTTTCCACCTTATTTTGTTTTGTTTTTTTTTTTTTTGAAGGGCGGCGGGTTCTGCCTGCCGGGGGTGCGACACACCGGGCACACCGGCAGCCCCCCCCCCAGCCCCCGGCGCCAGCCCGAGGTCCCTAAAGGTGCCCCCTGTGCCACCAAATGCCATTTGCACCCCCGAGCATCGCATTGTTTTGGGAACTTTGGCTCGCTCCGCGGTGGAAGGGTGAGGTTTTGCCATCTCCTCCGCTGTCTGCACCTCAAAAGCTCCGGGCTGGTTATGAACACGGGAATTTTCTTTTAATTTATCATGAATAGTTTCCATACACTTTGATTTAAGGTTATTAACATTCTATAGACAGTGGCATCTTTAATATGTGGCGATCGCTTCTAAAGACTAATCTCATTACCCTCAAATAGTCATAAAATATGATTTTATTATACTTACGTATTTAATTAGACGGCCAGCAATGTAATGGATTTTGAGATCGGGTAGAGCAACAGCTTTGATAATTCACTTATCTTTGGCAATAGTCATTAACCCCCCAACACCAGCAAAATAGATTGCTTTCTAACGCATCTCTCTATTTTTTTTATATTATTATTTTTGTTAAGTCCCCCCCCACCTCGCCCCTTGGAGATAAGGCTAGGGGGAGGGATGCGTGTGGTGGAGGTGTTTCCTGATAACACAAATCGGACTTCGATTTGCACCGATTAATTAAAATATTACCGCACGGACCTTGGCGATTCACAAAAAAAAAAAAAATTAAAAAAAAAAAAAATCTTAAAAAAAAAAATTTAAAGAAAAAAAAAATAAATAAGGAAAAGGAAGTCCTGACCCACGCTGGGCGGAAAAAGCTCATCACTCCAGGCGGATATATATATATATATATGGCCAAGGAGGACATATAGCTGTTGGATACATATATATGTGTGCGTGCATGAAGACTTCAACTCTGTACCTTTAGGTGCGTGCCCTGCGTGTGTACTTCCATATAGATCATCACAGAGGGGTGGTGCGTGCCTCCAGCATCCTTTGTCCATCCCCAAGCTCTCCATCCATCCCTCCATCCATCCCCACGACCCCCCTTCTCTTACGAGGGTCACATCTTCCTACCCACCTCCTGTGCGGGGCCCACGAGAAAGGGGGGTGGGGGTGCGCGTGTGTGTGTATGTGGAGGGAGAGAGGGGAGGGGGGTTTATCACCAGTGTCCCAGCTTTTTAAATGATTCCTAGAAGATATTTGGGAAGATGTTTGGGAAATCGCTGCTGCGCGCTCACTCCTGGTCCAGGTACCCCCCATCACTCCCCACCCCCCAACACTCGGGGGGGGGGGAGGGGGGCTGGGGGGAAGGAGAGGGGGGGTGGGGGGGTGATGGGGGTACCTGGACCGGGGCGTGAGCGTGCCGGCAAAACCAACTGAACCCCACGCTCCATATATGGCGTAGAGCCTGCCCACACCCTACGTCACCACTGACGACACCTCTCCCGCGGTGGCGGGGGCCCGGCTCCCGGGGAAGGGCGCGCTCCTCGGGGAGGGAGGGCCGGGCTCTGCGCGCCTCCATCCATTCCGTGAGACGCCACGGGCCCGCGCCCCGTTCTCCCGGTGTGCCCGGGAACACCTCCGCGGTAATCAGTGTATTTTTTTTTTTTTAAATTTTTTTTTTTATTATTATTTTTTTTTTAATCTTTCCCCCCCCCCTACCCCCCCTCCCCCCTTTACCCCACAACCCCCCCGTTTATTTGTCTTTTGGAGCAGGAGAGCCTTGCCAGAAAGTGGTCGATTCAGCAGTGTCCTGAAGCTTTTTTTTACTAGGATGACACCACGTTGAGCGCGTCTGCAAACAACAACAACAAAAAAATATTTATTCTTTTACCCCCCCCTTTCCCTTTTTCCCCCCCACCCCCCGAAAAAAAAAAACCCACCCCAAACCTCGCAGTGTCGCCGGCTGCAGTTACACTTTTTCTTTCTTTTTTTTTTTTTTTTCTTTTTTTTTTTCTTTTTTTTTTTTCTTCTTCTTCTTTTTTTTTTTTTTTTTTTTTAAACCACCAAACTGGAACGCCATCCAACTCGCTGCACAGAAGTACTCAGTAAATTGTTTATGTCGTGCCAATACAGGACAGATTGAAGAAGGAAGCAAGACTTGAACTGGGCTTTTCTCCTACTGATCACAGGGAGTAAAGTCATCTCTTATATTTCCAGTCGCCAAGGAGAGAGAGAGAGAGAGAGAGAAAAATCAAGCAACAACCGACCCACCCCGTATCTGACATTTCCCTCAATTTTAACCCCTTTTGGTTAGGAGCTGGTTTTGCCCAAATTTGTTTTAATGTTTGGGATTCAGGAAAATATACCAAGAGGTGGGACGACCATGAAAGAAGAACCGCTGGGCAGTGGGATGAATCCCGTCCGCTCATGGATGCATACTGCTGGGGTAGTGGATGCTAACACGGCCGCCCAAAGGTACGTCTGCCAAATCCGCTCCCGGCGGTTTTCTCCTCCTTGTATTTCTCATCCCGGCCGTAAATCCCCCCCCCCCCCCCCCAAAACAGCCCCCCCCCACACCCACCCACACCCCCCCCCTCACCCCCACCTCGCCCGCCCCGTATCAGTTACAGCTTCCCCGCTCCGCGCCGCTCCGCGCTCCCCGCATCCCTCCCGCGGCCGCGGTGCCTGCGCGCCCTTTCCCCGCCGCGCCGGCCGCTCTCACCCACGCCTTGTCTTGTTTTCTCCCGCAGCGGCGTGGGGCTGGCTCGGGCACATTTCGAGAAACAGCCGCCTTCCAATCTCAGAAAATCCAATTTTTTCCACTTCGTCTTAGCTCTGTACGACAGGCAGGGGCAGCCAGTGGAGATTGAGCGAACAGCTTTTGTGGACTTTGTGGAGAAAGAGAAAGTAAGTCTGCCTGTTACCCTGCCTGAAACACCCCCCCCCCCCCCCTCCAAAACCCCCCCAAAACCCAAACCCAACAAGTTTAAGCGCCATTTAATTGATCCGAGGTGGGTTGTTTTTTTTTTTCCCCCCAACCACGGCAGCCCCAACGCTACTCCAGAGGCTCCCAGACCACGTGCGGGTCGTGTCCCCCCACCACCCCCCCACCACCCCCCCCCGTTATCACGGCCGCTCCGGATAGATGCCGGGTTTAGCAACTTAACCGCCGGCTGCCCGGCTTATTTTAACGCGGGGAAAAAAGGGCTAAACATGACATATTTGCGCCGAGATAATGACATCATCAGCGCTCCGCACAGTGGGCTGAATTCCTGCGAACTGTTAACGCCGAGCCCGCTTCAGGGACGGAGAAAAATGAGCGTCAGGAGGAGGGAGGTGGGTTGGTTTTTTTTTTTTTCTCCACGCTAAATATAATTATTTATCGTTGCTTGCAGGAGCCAAACAATGAAAAAACTAACAATGGAATTCATTATAAACTTCAGTTGTTATATAGCAACGGTAAGTTGTCGTTACCTCGTGCGTTTCGAGCGCCCGTGTGCCGCAGGAAAAGTCTTACTTTCTTTTTTCAAGGCCTTTCGGGGGGGGGGTGGGGGAGGGGGGAAAGAAAAAAAAAAAGAAGAAAAAAAAAAAAAAAAGGGTGTAAAGATTTCGAGATGAAAATTACACGCGTGTAAACACGGCTCTTGCCTTGGCATATAAGGAAAACAAAACATAAACGATCAATAAGTCAATGGTACTTCACATGATTAACCGGCTGGTCTTGAAGTGGGAAGTAAAAAAAAAAAAGAAAGAAAAGGGGGGATCGATAGCTGCTCCGGCAGAACATCACTTTTCAGGGAGTTTTTTTTTCACTTTTGCGAATTAATGGTAATTATCCGGACGGGGTGAGCGCATGGAGCGGGCAGAGCGGAGCCCCGGCCCGGGCTCGGCGTGTTCCCCACCCGCCAGCAAAGCCCGAGAGGGATGCGGTGTGCGGTAATCCCACCGCCCGCACCGCCGGGGCTGCCCGCGACCCGCGGGGTCGGCAGCGAGCCTGGCTGGGGCTGAGGGTTGGTAGGGGGTGGTGGGATGGGGGGGGGATGCTTTCCGGGACACGCCAGGCTGGGACTGAGCGGCACTCTGTCACTAGGTGACTTCTGGATGGATTTTTTTGTGTGCGGTGGGGTTTGGTTTTGGTTTTTTTTCTTTTTTTTGTGGTGGCTCGTTTGGTTTTTTTTTAATTTATTTATTTATTTTTTTAAAATTAATTTGATTTTGAAGCCTGGCGCGAGAGCCGATCCCTGTCCGTGGCAGTTAATTGCCTGACCTCACGCTTTCATTATGTAATTTGGGGTGGTTCGCTAGTGAAATCCTAATAGGAATCTGCCTCTGCTTTCCCTCCCCAGGAGTTAGGACAGAGCAGGACCTGTACGTTCGCCTAATAGACTCAATGACCAAACAGGTGAGAAAGTTTACGCTTTCCTTCACACGCAAGTTCCTTAACTTTGTGTTTTGCCCCTTGCTTGGGGGAGGGAGGGAGGGGGGGAGGGCGGAGAGGCGGTGGTGGGGTGTTGTTAGAGCGATAGACCGCACCTCCTTTTAATTTACCTGAGCGAGTAATTCAGATTCCTCTTACTGGAGGGTGTTTTAAAAAAGGCGAAAAGGAAGGTGTGTTGTTGCCGTTCGAGGAAGCGCGTTGGCATCATTAAATAGTGCGTGTGACATTCAGTACAACGTCATGTGAACAGATGTTTGATATAATTAATTTAGCGAGGGAGAGAGGAAAAGGAAGGGGGGGGGACACACACAGAAAAAACCCACCCCACACCGAGTTGCCCAGATTTATTTTCCAACGTGTTTTTTTTTTCCTCCCCCCCCTTTCTAACTTCTTTTTTTTTTTTTCTTGGGGGGGTGGGGGATGTTTTTCTCGGTGGGAAAAAGAGGGCAGCCCCCTTCCTTAGGCACTCCGAAACCGGCCGGGCTGAGCCCTTTTCTTTTATAACGCCGTGATCTAGTAACGCGAGACGTTTATTTGGATTTAAAAGTTAAATGTGCTGAGGTGAAAAGTCATCTTGTTCTCCTCTAGTCCATATTCACCTCTCAGCCCCCCATCTCCATAATTCAAACTCCATGCTCCAGGGGTCACCCAAACCCGTCCATTTCCCTGAGATCAGCTTCTGTTTCTTCCTCAAACCTCTGTCATACCTTGTAAATAACATAATTACAAGCAGTTCCTTATTAAATTATTTACCCTGTCTTGGTCAACTTTCCCGATGATAACTACGTGTTATCAGCATCGCACCGCAGCAATTAAAGACAGAAAGCTACTCACTAGCTTCGGATTTAATCAACTTTTTTTTTTTTTTGGCAGTAATTTCGTGATTTTTAAAAAAAAAAAATTAAATTTTTAAAATTTTTTTTTGAGGGGGGGGAATGGAAGGCGAGAATGGGAAATAATTTACATCGTTCTGGAAATCAGATCCCAGAGATGGAAATTAAAACCATTCCACCGATCTGCCGGGGTTGTGGGGGTTGTTTTTTTTTTTAACACTTGCTTTGCACTCCCGGCCGAGGCAAGCCTGCCCACATGTAGTATTTTTTTTTTTCTTTTTTTTTTTCTCTTTTTTCCGCTAACTTCGCCGTCTCCGAGCTGGTAGGGGCAGCCGAGACCTTCCCCCGGGCCGGGGGTGGCCCCGGGATGGCCCCGGCAGCCGAGCGGCGCCGGGAGCGCAGCGCAGCCGGTACCCCGCGCAGGCGGCGGGCACAGCCGCTCTCCCCGCTCCCACCCCGCAGAAACTTTCCACTTCTCCCGACTAAAATCGGGTTGGATTTAAACGCCTCCGGGAGTAAAACAGCGCGATTTCCTCCCGGAGAAAAGCAGTTTGCTGGCAGGCGAGGTACAATCCCCCCCCCCCGACAAAGGCGAAGGCGTTGTACCCTTCGATAATTATTTCAATAGGTTACAGAGGAGCCCTTTTAAACTCTGGAGCGCTCTCGAGTTGACAATGTGGGTTTATTTCCTTTGTATATAGCAGCTAAATGTTTTCGGAAATCGCTGTAGTAGTCTAATTAAGAGGCTTACATAGGCAGCTATAAGTTTCGTTACCGATGAATAAAGGGGGCGAGGAGGATACGTTTTAAGTAGGCTTTTATTGTTCGTTTGGGCTCCGTACCTTTTCAGCAGAAAGGGTGCTGGAGAGAAAGGCTTTTAATCTCCCCTCGCTGACGGGAGAGAGGGGGAAAGAAATAGCCCAGTAACTGATCAAAGAGTCAATGGCGCTGAACCGACAGTTTATGGATTTCTGTTTGTGCTACAAAATAAAAAATAAATCACTTATAAATACGTGGTTTCATCAGAGGAAAAGTAACAATCACCAGAAGTTATATGGCACGCTGCAACAACAAACAGTCGCAGCCACCGACTGCTTGTT